>OX415235.1:34723535-35973535 GCA_948330725.1 Sherardia arvensis
GAAATGATAGCTCAAAATCTACATTGGATAGTAGCAAATGGGAGAAAGATGCACACTACTACAATTTTGCAGCATTTAAGGCGGTTGGTCCTTCACGTTTCAAGGCAGAAGACAAATGCCTTCTCTGGTATCGCCTTAAAACCTGAAAAAGCTTTAAGGCGGTTCCTCTTCCGCCTTAAAATTTTCCTGATTTAAGGCGTTTCTTCCGCCTTAGATGCATGGCAAGTTACTAGCGACATCGCATGGGGTTAATAGTGTTTTTGTTTGACAACTAACATACTCGCAAGATATAAATAGTATTAGCGAGTCAAGTGGCGAAGTCGCTAGTGTTAAAAGTATATAAAAAAAATTAGGGATCTGGAAATTTAATTTTTCCCCCAAATTGAAATCCAGACGACGCGGCTGCGATTTTGTACCCATAAACCTCCGACACCATGCCTCCCAAAAGCAGAGGTTTAAACTCTGCAACGGGCAGGGGCCGAGCAAGTGGCGGTGCCGGAACGGGCGGTGGCCGAGGAACGGGCGGTGCTGGAACCAAACGGCGGCGAGTTGAGTCTGAGGCGGAGGCAGTAGAGGCTCCACAAACAGCAAGACCTGAAGCAGAGGACGGAAAACAGCCCGGAGCACAGTCTGATGGCGGTAATGATTCTCAGGTTGGAGATGAAACCCCTGAATTCTTCAACGACCATGCAAGGGCGAGGTATGAATGCTTGAAGTCTAGGCTTGTGATTAATAATAAAGTTTTTGATAGTACAAAAGTGCCTGAGCTTCAACTTGATTATGTGCTAGACCACTTTAGGGCACAACATTTAGATGAACTGTTACAGCTTCCCGATCCCATTTACTATGAAGAATTTTTGCAATTTTATGCAAATCTAGGTTTAGAGGATGGAGTTGATGATATAACCACCATTGTTAGAGGGGTTAAGTTTAAGGTTGACAAGTTAATGATAAATAATGTTCTGAAATGCCCTTATAAGAGCCGTACTGACCTGAAACCAACCAAACCCGATGGTCCCTATGAGGTTTATTATGAGCAGCGATTCCCATCGGTCAGCCCTAAGCAGCCCTTGAACATGGTCGATATGGGAAACAAGTGGTTTAAGAGGGCCTCAAATAGTGCAGGTAAAGCGAGGTTTTATCCCATCTATAGGCTCACCGAAGAGCAATGGTTAGTTTTTGAACTAATCTGTGGGAATGTGCTACCGAGTCTTGGGCACGCATGTGAGCCTTCTGTTGCTTCTCTGATAGTGTTTTAATTCATCCTAGAACGGATTAAGATAAATACAGGCTTCACAATCCTCAGCCACATGCTAAAGATGGCGAGGCACAAGAGAGCGGCTATTCCATATGGTGGTTTAGTGACTGCGCTGATTAGGAAAGCTGGTATCTTCCCTAGAGGCCGATTACCAATGCAAATCGTGCACTATGACAAGGATTGGCTGAGGAACAAGTGGCTGGAGTTGAAGGCTGATGGGAAGTATGGGAAGAAAAAGGAAGCAGAAGCAGCGGCTACGCGAGCAAGGGGTGGATCTGCTATTTCAGGTATAAACAATCTAACAATTTATCTAAATTTGTACATATGTTGTAGATTTACCATAATGTGTATGTTGATATTTGCCTTCAACCTTAATATTTGGCAGATGTTGTTTTTGATGCTCGTGGCCAATTAGTTGTTAAGCTTGGACAGTTGGTGAATGAGATCCAACTGGCGTAGAAGCAGTCAAAGGAAAACAACGACAAAATAAATGCTTTACTTGAAAGTGGAGATTTAGAGTGTGATCTCAGTGAACCTGAGGAAATACCAGACTTCAGACACAAATTCAAGGATTCTACAAGCGTGCCAGGGCCAAGCACGGAGAAGCGCCATCCAAATGACGCAGAGAAGTTGGATGCTAAGAATGCTGATGGAGTAAATGAAGATGATGACGAAGACACTGATGGGGAAGAGTCTGAGGGCAAGGATGAACACGAGAAAGCTGTGATGGAGAGAAAAGAGATACTCATGGCCGAGCAGCCGTTGTTGGATGTGGAAACGACACATGAAGTCGAAGCAGGCACCAGTCATGTGAATGAAGATGAAGGGGACAAGTGCAGTGATCCGGCAGAACCACACAACGATGCAGCAGACAAAATGAGTAGCGAGGAACTCCATGAGGTGTTAGTAAATGGTTTGTGAAGTAGTAGTTATTAAGTAGTCGTTGAACAATGTTGTCTCGTTGTTTGTTGAATTTGGCACATGGTGTAAACTTGACTCTTGTTTGGAATTTTTATTGCTTAAGAAGCTTGACATTTCAGTGTGCATTATCAGTTTAGAAGAATGCAAACTAACTTTTTTTGTATGGAGTATAGAAACTTGCGAGTTCGGCTGCTATCATCTTGACTGCTAGCGAACTCGTCAGCTGTCGTACAAGTTCAACATAACCTATCACGCGTATACCTAGCGAGCTCGCTACTTACCAAGCGAAACTGCTTGCTAAGTCGCTTTTACTTTTCATAACAAGCGAGGGTGTGGCGAGGGCGTAAGTTGTCGTATGATAGGTCGTTTTTCTACCAAATAACCTCCTAACATGTAGGTTACAATTAAGCACAGAGTAAACAAGGTCGATCCCTCGAGGAACAGTGTAATTATACTTTTATTCCTATTGAACAAGTTTGGTTAGCAACCACCTTTTTGTTTTGAGAGAATTATGTATTAATAACTAAGAATTAAATTAACTAGACTACTAATGCAAATAATAACTCAATAGAACAAATGCAAGAAACACAAATATCAAATAGAGAGTAGAATCCGGTAGCAGGTAACATATGATTTGATTGATCACGGGCTCAAAGATAAACCGAATATGCATAAATCAACCAGTTAAAGACCTTCGAGAATAGCACACCCAATCCAATTTCTTCTTACTTTGTCGGTAATCAGCAAGAATAGCTAAACTAACTACTTCTCTAATCAAGATACAACCTAGCCGGAATAGCCTACCTAGATTTAATACCTCAACAGCATTAAGCACCAAAGAAACCCGATTCAGACAATTTATAATCAGAATACCTGTCACAAATTATCTACCCCTTACTCCCAACTATTGGCGTATAGTTTCGCCACTAATTGAATCTACCCCCTAAATACAGATAAATAGAGGAACTCAATTGGCACTATTCCAAATCACAAATGATTGCACAGGTCTCAAGCAATTCAGAAATAAACGTTAAACTCAGGGATTAAGAAGGAACTCATGCAATTCAATTATAAGCACATTTAGGCCTCACGATAAATCATAGTTAATGCTTCATCACCCTAACCGGACAAGAAATTTAGCTACTCATGCTATGAATAAACACACAAATAATATAATAAATCATAATAAAATAACAAAGAGATGAAGAAGAAAAAGCTTATTGATTATGACGACGAGGAAATTCCAAGTGGTGGCTCCTGAAATTCTTTACAGCTGAAAAACCCTAGCTTGCTGTACGGAGGATGATTAGGTCTCGGGAATATCTCTCTCAATTTCAGCCTTGAGTTTTCTTCTCTCACAAAATATATATATAATCCAAAAGTAACCTAATCCTATTCCACCATAAAAAAGGAAAATACAACTAATCATGCACATTCACACGTGCAAATTATTTATTTGTAATATTTTTGCACTAAATAATTATATTTGCCACCACTAATTAAGGCCAATTAAATAGACTCTCATGCACAATTCAGTCCATCTTCTAGCACCGATCTTTCACAATACGCATAGCTGATTAGTGATCGACATGTCGAAGCACAACTTAGCCGCTCGTAGAAAAAGACCAGTAATAGAAATTGCCTTCTTCTCGTCACTTTATTCTTCTTCCCGGAATAATGGAATTAACGATCCACTATCCGTTGGAGCACACTACCTCATTAAAAAACCTTTCGGAAAAAGAGTATAGTGTCTAGCTCCCCACCATGGCTCCAAACGCTTGATTTTGCTTCTTTTTCAGCACTTCACCATTTGATTGCTTCACACCAATTATTATATTAAACCCGCACTAAAACAAACCTTCGTGCACATCAAATAGCGAAAGAGACTTATAAACCACATAAATTAAGTGTATAAATTATAACCGATCAAATATCCCCACACTTAATTCATGCTTGCCCTCAAGCATGTAACCATTATTCCTCATTCCAATATCAATGACAATCCAAAACATTCCCACAAACCAAACCAAGCAACATCTACTATGGAACCAACCATCTTACCACAAACAACTCCTCTTTGCTTATAAAATCACTTCATCCTTATACTCTAGTCAAAATTGTGCAATTAAGTCCAGCCTCACCAAGATTCACTCATTATCTCTCAAAAAATAGGGACAATCACACACATCACATATCAGCACACTTCACAACAGGAATTGCAATTACACTATCTCAACCACATAAAATATATACTTGAGCATAATAATTAGGAATTATATAAGGTTGGCTTGGGGTAAAGGTAGGAAAAATATATAGGAATAACTGGCTCACAAATTTATAATTATGCAAGTAAATTCATTCTCATTCGTGAAATTCTTGTGCTAGTGCTGGTGCTCATACTCAATAAAAATGCAGCATTGAGATTACTACAAGTATGAACAAGTTGTTGTGCAAATAAAGAAACAAATCTTTGATGTTACTCACACAACAACAAAAATGCTTGCTGCCCTTTTTCTTTTTCAGAAACCTCACCGGTAAGTCCTGCCAGATGTTTAGCTTTTACACCTCACTGGTTTCAGTCCTCCCAGATATCTAGTTTCATTTTTTTATTTATTTTCCATAGAACCTCACTGGTTTCAGTCCTCCCAGATATCTAGTTTCATTTTTTTTTTTCCATAGAACCTCACCGTTTCAGTCCTGCCAGATATCACTGGTTCCAGTCCTGTCGGATATTTGGTTTTTGTTCTCTTTTTTTTTCTGGGCAGCAGCAACAAACTTATTCAAAATTTCACAGCACTAAAATAACATCTCATAATACACATCGAAAGAGAATAAAAATACTTGCACAATATTATATAGGTAAAGGCTAAGGCTGTGGGTTTAAATATATAATGGGTTTATAACAAAGAAACAGTCAGGCTTCAACAGAGTTCACTAGGGGTGTCGATATAATCGATATAAGGTGGGAAAATATATGTAGAAGCTGTGGGATTTATTCCTAATTGCCTACATGCTCAAATATCATTTAGCGGCTTTGAATCATGACACACAAACCAAGTAAAATATACCAACATGTGATCTCTCAGAAAGACAAAGAGCTGTATTTTATATAATGCCTATATTTTTCTTTCTTGGCTTTTGCTCTTTCTTGGGCTCAAATCCTCACAATATACTAGGTTAAATCAAATGACTCATTATTACACTTTCATCGTTCCAGAATATATACAAGGACTACATGATTTCTTTCACAAAGAGGAATACTTTCAATCTTACCACTGACCCATGTTCCATAGCAAAATCAGCCCAATTCAGCTCATAGAAAAAAATTCATTCATGCCATAGATCAAAACTGAATCTTTCCTTGAAAACAGAATTTTTCAAACCAGTTTTTCCAATTATTCACAAAGTACTCTGTCCAAATTCCAGTACCACATCACAAACATTCAAGACAAGTTCCAGCAAATTCAAAGCCTATAATATGGACATATATATATCAGCCAGAAAACATCCCCACACTTAAACTCTTGTTTGTCCTCAAACAATCAACCACAAAATTCAAGCAAACAAAGTGTACATGAAGCACAGAATCACCATATAACAGAATGAAAGAAGGATCAAGAGTGACCGTAAGATTGGTGATTCGCTTGAACGGATTGGACTGTTAGGATGACCGCGGTGCTGCCGCGGCTGGAATGGATTCCGGTGTTGGTGATGAAAAATCTGGAACTAGGCTGCTCGTTGGTCAGTTATGAACGCATGGTCTCCGATTGAGCTTGGGAATAAACCCCATTAACAGAACATAATACCTTAGTCCCTGTAAAACAATTAAGCACTTCATATTAACTCCACAATTATCAGAAAATACCAAACAAAACTAACTTTTTTTTTTGAAAGAAACCGAAAATAATACAAAAAACAAAAATTCAGAAAAAAAAAATTTCGTTTTTTTTTTATGAAATCAAAATTCAGATTTTTTTTAAAATTTGAAAACAAACCGAAAATCAAAATTTAAATCAAATCAAACCAAAAGAAAGCAAAAATAAATGACGATTGGGTTGCCTCCCAATAAGCGCTCCATTTTGACGGGCACGAGCTTGACCAGAACTCCTCCTCAGCTATACGAAGGCTCTTCGAGGTAGATTATATCCACCACCTCTTCCTGCGATCGAGGCATCTCATAAAAGGGTTTTAATCGTTGTCCATTCACAGTGAAAAGCTTTCCAAAATCCATTCCCTTGATATCAACAACTCCATTAGATTTAACAGCAACCACTTCGAAAGGTCCCATCCATTTTGACTTCAACTTCCCTCCAATCAGTCGGAGTCTGGACTGAAAAACCAACACTTTCTGCCCCACTTGAAAATGTTTCTGCCTGATGTGTCTATCATGCCACATTTTTGTCTTATCCTTGTACCACATAGCATTATCATAAGATTCCAATCGAAGCTCGTCCAACTCTTGCAGCTGAAATTTCCTCTCTTCCCCACACTTAGTTGCATCCATGTCCATTTGCTTTACTGCCCAATAAGCTTTATGTTCAAGTTCCACTGGCAGATGACAAGCTTTCCCAAACACCAATCTGTAAGGGGACATTCCGATTGGGGTTTTAAATGCAGTTCTGCAAGCCCACAAAGCATCATCCAATCGAACACTCCAATCCTTGCGAGAAGCATTAACCGTTCGCTCAAGTATATGCTTGATCTCACGATTTGACACTTCCGCCTGACCATTAGATTGAGGATGATATGTTGTAGCCAAACGATGATGCACTCCATACTTCTTCATAAGAGCTTCAATTGTGCGGTTGCAAAAGTGTGTACCCTGATCACTAACTATTGCCTTAGGTACCCCAAATCTAGAGAAGATGTTAGCTTTTAAAAAATCCGCAACCACTTTAGAATCATTAGTACGGGTGGCTTTAGCTTCCACCCATTTCGACACATAATCAACAGCCAATAAAATATAAAGATTGCCAAAAGAATTCACAAAAGGACCCATAAAATCCATGCCCCACACATCAAATATTTCACACACAATAAAAGGCACTTGGGGCATCTCATCCTTTCTAGTTATATTCCCCATTCTTTGACATCTTTCACAGGACTTACAAAACATATATGCATCTTTAAACAATGTATTCCAATAAAATCCACTATCCAAGACCTTTCTGGCTGTTCTTTTTGGCCCAAAGTGACCCCCACATGCATATGAATGACAATGAGCTAAAATATCATGCACCTCACTTTCAAGAACACACCGTCTAATAATCTGATCAGACCCTGTTTTCCACAAATTCGGTGAATCCCAGACAAAATATTTAGCATCATTACGAAGTTTACGTTTCTGTGCACGTGTGAAATTCTCAGGAATTTGTTGTGATACTAGAAAATTAACCATATCAGCAAACCAGGGATCAGTACCTTGAATTTCTAGGAGATATTCATCTGGAAAAGTCGCCTGTATGGCCATACGGTCGGGTTCCTGGACCAAACGACTCAGATGATCAGCTACTTGATTCTCGGCTCCCTTCTTGTCTTTTATTTCCCAGTCGAATTCCTGCAGTAACAGTATCCATCGAATCAATCTTGGCTTGGATTCCTTCTTCTGTAACAAATACTTCAAAGCAGCATGGTCAGAGTAAACTATAATTTTAGATCCCAACAAATAAGATCTAAATTTCTCAAATGCAAAAACAATAGCTAAAAGATCCTTCTCTGTTGTGGTATAATTGCATTGAGCAGGATTAAGAGTCTTTGATGCATAGTAAATCACATGACTCTCTTTCCCAACTTTCTGACCAAGCACTGCACCAACTGCATAATCACTCACATCACACATCAATTCGAAAGGTAGTTTCCAATCAGGAGGTTGAATGATAGGTGCAGTTGTCAGCTTCTCCTTAAGAATATCAAATGCCTTCTTACAATCCTCTCCAAACGAAAATTGCACATCATGTTGAAGCAAACGGGTAAGAGGCTGTGCAATTTTCGCGAAATCTTTGATGAAGCGCCTGTAGAAACCTGCATGACCAAGAAATCCACGAATTTCTCGAACATTCGCGGGGTAAGGCAATTTTGCAATCAAATCAACTTTAGCCTTATCTACCTCAATACCTTTCTCAGAAACGATATGCCCAAGTACTATGCCCTCGTTAACCATGAAGTGACATTTTTCATAATTAAGCACTAAACTCTTATCAATGCATCTTTCCAAAACCTTATCAAGATTTTCAAGACATGAATCAAAAGAATCTCCATACACAGTAAAGTCATCCATGAAAATCTCGATGCAGTGCTCAATTAAATCAGAAAATATGCTCATCATGCATCTTTGAAAAGTTCCTGGGGCATTACATAAACCAAATGGCATGCGTCTATATGCAAAGGTTCCAAAAGGACATGTGAAAGTTGTTTTCTCTTGATCTTCCTTAGCAACCAAAATTTGAAAATATCCACTATATCCATCAAGAAAACAAAAGAACAACTTTCCAGCTAAACGCTCAAGCATCTGATCAATGAAAGGCAGAGGAAAATGATCTTTCCTAGTGGCAGCATTTAGTTTACGAAAATCAATGCACATACGCCATCCAGTTTGAAGTCGGGTAGGGACTAATTCATTCTTCTCATTTAAAACAACTTGCAAACCAGACTTCTTAGGAACAACATGTACAGGACTGACCCATTTACTATCAGAGATAGGAAAAATAATACCAAGTTCAAGCAATTTAAGCACTTCTTTCATTACTACCTCTTTCATGTTAGGGTTCAATTTCCTTTGTGATTCAATGACAGGCTTAGCATCAGGTTCAAGAAAGATTCTATGCATACATACCGTTGGACTGATACCTTTTAAGTCTGCCAAGGTCCATTCAATAACTGACTTGCGATCCCGCAAAACTCTGAGTAGCTGTTCTTCCTGATTAAGGCTGAGTCGGCTGCTTATGATGACCGGAAGTGTTTCTCCATCTCCCAGGAACGCATATTTTAGATTCTCCGGGAGGTTCTTCATCTCCAATTTCGGCGGTTCAATTACCGATGGTAACAATTTTTCTGAACTCGCCTGTATGGGCATACGGGCGGGCTCAAAATTTTTAGATTGCTGATCCAGAGCATACAAAGACATTATATCCTCCCTGGTATCTTCATCAGCAGCCTCCATTGCATCAGAATCCGTCATACTCTTGGTTATGATTAATTCCATCTTATCCTGCACAAAATTCGTCTCAAGGTGTTCTTGGACTAAAGGGTCAATATCATTTGTAAAACTCACATTTTCCACATCCTCATGATTTTTCATGGCATCAAAAATATTGAAAGTTATAGTGTCACCAAAGAATTCACAACTTAAGATTCCTTCATCAACATTAATTATCGCCTTAGCCGTTTTCATGAAAGGTCTCCCAAGTAGTAAAGATGCTGATTTATTGCTATAAGAATTTCCCATATCAATTATATAAAAATCAGCCGGGTACACAAAATCCTTAACTTTCACTAGCACATTTTCAAGCACACCACATGGATTATAGAAAGTTCTATCAGCCAATTGAATAACAGTATTTGTAGGAGTTAGCTATCCCAGTTCCAGTTTATCATAAATTGAAAGTGGCATGACATTTATCGAAGCACCTAAATCAAACATAGCTTTTTCAATTTTTGTTTCTCCAATAGTACATGGGATTGAAAACATACCTGGGTCCTTGCACTTTGGTGGCAACTTTTTCTGAATAACTGCTGATACATTCTCGTCCACCAACAACCTTTCATCATCTTTTGCAACGACCTTCCCAGTAATAAAATCTTTGAGAAACTTAGCAAACTTTGGCATACTCTTAATGGCTTCCAAGAATGGCACATTGATCTCCACCTTACTGAATATGTTGAGGATATCACTCACATCGCCAGTTTTTTTCGTTGAAACCAAACGGCGAGGGAATGGAGGTGGTATCAAAATTCCATTCGACATTTTTGGCTCTGGATCGGTCCTTATCCTTCTTGGGTCGTTTGTATCTCGATGCTCCTCCCCCCTTGCTAGGATCCGTTTCTAGAGTCGCCCGTATGGGCATACGGGCGGGTGCAGAATCTTCTTCAGGTTCCTGTCCTGGCTCTCTACTCAACTCCTCGTGTGCAGGGTCATCTCCCACGGTTTTGCCACTCCGCAAGGTAATTTGACTCACATTCGCATTCGGATTTTTCTGACTCTGCGACGGTAACTTTCCTTGATACCCTCTCATCTCATTAACTGTATTTGAAAGTTGAGATATCTGGTGTTCTTGTTGTTTAAATCCTTGCTCGATTCCATCAATTCTTCCATTCACATTCCTCATCTCATTCATCATCTCTTTAAACATGTCCCCGATTGGTTTTTCAGTCGTTTGTTGAGGCTGAGGTTGTGCCTGTGGTTGAAACTGCTGTTGCACATGATAATAACCCCTCTGATTTTGTTGCTTAAAATTGTTGTTCGTGTTTTGAGGCTACTGTTGCACTTGGTTATCTTGACCACCCCATCTAAAATTTGGGTGATCTCTCCATCCTGGGTTATACGTACTTGAGTATGGGTCATATCGCCTTTGCTGGTTTCCTGAAGAGTTGTTCACCCAATTTTCTTGCTCTTCATCCTCCATTGGACATGAATGAGTATGATGTCCAGAATCACCACAAGTTCCACATACCCTACGGATGTCAATTCCAGCAACTTTCCCAACTTCTTTCTCAATCATCTTTTCCACTTTCTCTTCCATCGCTTCTTCCCAGTCCAAATTCCGGGCTCCTGCAACCCTTCTTCTAGAGCGGTCTTGCGGATCTTCATACTCCTTCGATGCCTCCAAGTGGTTCTTCAATAATCGTTTAGCTTCATCTGCATTAAGCCTAAAAAATGCACCATTGCCTGCATTCAACAGCTTCTTTTCTTCCGTTGTCATCCCACGGAAAAGACATTTTAACATCTCACCCGGCGACATGTTGTGGTTTGGGCAGCTATCCACCAATTTTCTGAACCGAGCATTGTATTCATTCACATTCTCATCGAGCTGCTGCTTGATGGTTCTTATCTGATCGATCATTAAGTCAGTCTTGGTGTCAGGGAAGAAGTTATCAAGGAATGCCTTCTTCATTGCTGCCCATGAATTTATCGAGTTCGCTTCCAAGGTATTGAACCAAGTATTAGCAGCATCAGATAGGGAAAACTCGAAAAGTACAACGCGATACTGGTCCTCCGTGACATTCGCTGCGCGCTTTTGAATTCTACAGATCTTGATGAACTCATTCAGGAAATTATGCGGATCTTCTCGAGTCTTTCCATAGAACTTGGGCAGCACATTCAGCAAGTTTGTTTTAATGTCCACCGTTGGAGCTCCTTCTGGCCAAAGTATAAGTGATGGTGGATCACCTGTTGCATGGTTTGTTAGCTCGCACAACGGAGTATTATTGTTGTTCGCCATCTCGAATTTTCCGTCCTCTTCAGAGTCTGAGGCAATGGACGAATTTTTAGAACCAGCAAGGTCGCCTGTATGGCCTAACGGTGGACCTTCAGAGTCAGAAAAACCTTTCTTACGTGATTCCCTAGCCTTTTTACGTAACGCCTTTGCTGTCTTCTCGATTTCGCCATCAAATAATAGCTCGGTTGTTGACGACCTGGTCATAAAAATTAAAACGAAACAAAAAATCAATAGAATTAAATGAAATAATTAACAACTGCTCCCCGGCAGCGGCGCCAATTTGATAGGTCGTTTTTCTACCAAATAACCTCCTAACATGTAGGTTACAATTAAGCACAGAGTAAGCAAGGTCGATCCCTCGAGGAACAGTGTAATTATACTTTTATTCCTATTGAACAAGTTTGGTTAGCAACCACCTTTTTGTTTTGAGAGAATTATGTATTAATAACTAAGAATTAAATTAACTAGACTACTAATGCAAATAATAACTCAATAGAACGAATGCAAGAAACACAAATATCAAATAGAGAGTAGAATCCGGTAGCAGGTAAATCCACATTAACATATGATTTGATTGATCACGGGCTCAAAGATAAACCGAATATGCATAAATCAACCAGTTAAAGACCTTCGAGAATAGCACACCCAATCCAATTTCTTCTTACTTTGTCGGTAATCAGCAAGAATAGCTAAACTAACTACTTCTCTAATCAAGATACAACCTAGCCGGAATAGCCTACCTAGATTTAATACCTCAACAGCATTAAGCACCAAAGAAACCCGATTCAGACAATTTATAATCAGAATACCTGTCACAAATTATCTACCCCTTACTCCCAACTATTGGCGTATAGTTTCGCCACTAATTGAATCTACCCCCTAAATACAGATAAATAGAGGAACTCAATTGGCACTATTCCAAATCACAAATGATTGCGCAGGTCTCAAGCAATTCAGAAATAAACGTTAAACTCAGGGATTAAGAAGGAACTCATGCAATTCAATTATAAGCACATTTAGGCCTCACGATAAATCATAGTTAATGCTTCATCACCCTAACCGGACAAGAAATTTAGCTACTCATGCTATGAATAAACACACAAATAATATAATAAATCATAATAAAATAACAAAGAGATGAAGAAGAAAAAGCTTATTGATTATGACGACGAGGAAATTCCAAGTGGTGGCTCCAGAAATTCTTTACAGCTGAAAAACCCTAGCTTGCTGTACGGAGGATGATTAGGTCTCGGGAATATCTCTCTCAATTTCAGCCTTGAGTTTTCTTCTCTCTCACAAAATATATATATAATCCAAAAGTAACCTAATCCTATTCCACCATAAAAAAAGGAAAATACAACTAATCATGCACATTCACACGTGCAAATTATTTATTTGTAATATTTTTGCACTAAATAATTATATTTGCCACCACTAATTAAGGCCAATTAAATAGACTCTCATGCACAATTCAGTCCATCTTCTAGCACCGATCTTTCACAATACGCATAGCTGATTAGTGATCGACATGTCGAAGCACAACTTAGCCGCTCGTAGAAAAAGACCAGTAATAGAAATTGCCTTCTTCTCGTCACTTTATTCTTCTTCCCGGAATAATGGAATTAACGATCCACTATCCGTTGGAGTACACTACCTCATTAAAAAACCTTTCGGAAAAAGAGTACAGTGTCTAGCTCCCCACCATGGCTCCAAACGCTTGATTTTGCTTCTTTTTCAGCACTTCACCATTTGATTGCTTCACACCAATTATTATATTAAACCCGCACTAAAACAAACCTTCGTGCACATCAAATAGCGAAAGAGACTTATAAACCACATAAATTAAGTGTATAAATTATAACCGATCATCGTACAACTTCAACAGAACCTATTACACGTATGTAGCGTATTCGCCACCCACTTAGCGATATGTGTTGCTAACTCGCTAGTATATTTCATGATAAGCGACGACGTGGCGCTTTAGTTACCAGTGTGTTTGTAACTAGGGGTGCTTATCGAGCGAGTCGGTTCGAGTATCTCTCTAATTCAACTCGCTATCACTAATTTTTATCGAGTTCGAGTCGAGTTACGAGTTATTTCGATTAAGTTTTTTTCAAGCAAATTCATAAATAATTGATAATATGATAAATTTGTAAAAGTAATTTGTATGAAATATGAATTTAGTAATATAAATTATGTAAAACACACAAAATGATTATATTATAAACTTGTTAATGAATTAAACATCAATTTTAACAACCATATTTGTGTTATCGAGTCGAGTACCTCCTTTGATCATCTCGCGTTTGAAGCGAGTCGAGTTTCGAGTACTCGCGAATTGACGATCTCAATTAGCACCCCTATTTATAATTGGCGAGTTCGCCAGTTGTAATTATCAGTCAACAGAGTTTCATAAGGTTTATGGCTAGCGATTTCGCTAGATACTAGCGAGTTATGTGGCGAATTCGTAACAAATTCACACACAAGCACACAAAAAATGAACATCAAAACGACATCGTGTGAGACTTAGCCTTATGGCCTGGCGAGATCGCAAATAGCAAGTTAACAAGCTAGCGATGTCGCCACTTTCACTGCTATATATAAGAAAATTGTCGGATCAATTAATTTCATGTGCGATCCTCAAATTCAAACTGTTCAAACCCTCGAATCACCTTGTTCGACCAACCTAGCTGAAACCCATGGCCAGATCAAAGCAACCAGCGCCCGATCCGAGTGGGGTCAGCCGGAGAGAGGTGGTATCATCATCTGCCGGTCCAGCCGCGGCTTCTTCTTCCACTTCATACGACAAGTCCAAATTTGTAAGTTTGATGGCTTCAGATGCTTATTTTGATCTTATGAAACATGCTCAACTGCTAGAGTGCTATGTGTTGGATTTTGATCAAATTAAGCAACTAGGTTTAACTAGAGTGTTAGAAACTTTTAAAGAACATGAGTTGCATGAACTTCTTGGTGTGAACTATCCCGCTCATAAGGATGAAACTTGTCAGTTCTATGCCAATTTTCATCAACTTATTGAGGAGGAGAAGGAAACATAGCGGTGGTTTACTAGGGTAAATAAGAAGGATATGGAAATAGGTGAGGAGTTTTTTAACAAGGCTTTAGGTGTGTCCTATGCTGTCGAGGAGGATTATAGTAACCCTGCCCCAGATGGATTTTATATACGAGAGAAGTGGCCCGAAACTGATGGATTTGATGAAGCCTACTTAAAAAAGTTAGGGGTGAAATATTTTGGTAAGGCGGAGGGAGATGAACTAGGTAAGCCTCGATGATACAAGCTTGACAAGTTGACTTACCACCAACGGATATTGTATGAGATGACAGCCAGGTCAATTGTGCCGAAAGGCGGCTGGATAGCGGAGCTGAACTATACCACTATTAGTATATTTTACTGCGTCATGGAGGAGTTTAGGTTGAACCCGGGCTATGTGATATTTGAGCATATGCGACAAAGTATTGTAGAGAATAATCGTCCAGTGACAAAGCTGCTGTACGGTAACTTCATAACAATGTATATCACAACCAACTTCCCCAAGATGAAATTGTCTACGAAGGTGGAAGATTGTGTGTTTTACACTATTTCCTACTTTGAGAGGAAAGGCAAATGGGAGTTGGTGGATGGTGAGTGGAATGAGGTGGATGAAAGCGGCAAAGGGTCGTACAGTTTGGAGCTAGACAGTCGCAAGGTCCGAAAACAAGTAGAAGGTATACTAATCTATTCCCTCACAATCTTCATAGTTTATTTAGTTTGTGCTATATTGATCTAATGTCATATTATGTGTGAACTACTGAAACAGATGTACCGGCCGAGGCATATTATAAAGACCTAGAGGACACAGTCGACTTGATGAGGCAGCAAATGAAGAGCATTAATCAAGAAAACTGGTTAACTGCAAAGGTCATCCGTGGAATTGAAAGGGCTCAGGCTAGGAAGAAGGCCAAGGAGAATCCAAAACCACCGCAATCTGCACCTACTGAAGACTAAATTATTTTCTAAACCTCTTGTTGTTTCATGTTAAGTACCATGTTTTGTTGTTGCGAATGAATTGTAAACATGTGACTTTATCATTTAAAATTCTAATTTTAGCACAATTGATGGCATTTTAGCACAATTGATGGCATTTTAGCACATTTGATGGCATTTTTGTGTATTTTAATTTGTCATTTTCAAACATAAATCGAACAATTTTGTGTGTTATATAGCAAAATTTACAAACAAATTAGTGCTACGCAGTTGTGAAATCACTAGCTGATAAATTACATATTAGCGAAGTCGCTACAAGCTAGATCAGGGAGGCAGAGCCTAACAAGCAAAAAATGAACCTACATTAGCGATTTCGCAAGAGCAACGCTACCTCTGCCGAGTTCGTTAGTGATTTTGCTAAATAATTACAAACTAGCGAGTATAGTAGCGATATCGTTAGCTATCAATCTTGTTACCTAAACCTGTTTTAGTTCATAAATTCTTATGGACATGTAATGAGTTCAAACACTTTTCAAAATCAACACGGTTACAACATTTATAAAATGTTGTCAAGTTTTTTTCACAAATAACGTTCATAATGACTTAATCTTCTTCTTCTTCTTCTTCTTCGTCACTTAACTTCTTCTTCTTCTTCTTCTTCTTCTTTTGATTCCTCTTTTTTTAGTCTTACTATTCTTCTTTGGTTGCTTTCTCTTCCTTCCAGTAGTCTTTCCTGCAGGGTTAATCCACATTCCCTCTTCGTGATCCATTCGACAAATAATCCTTGCAACTATGTCATCGTCTTCTTCCAATGTCTCGTAAATCGAGGATGGGATGGTTTGACTAGAAATGGTGCAATCATCGTCAAACAAACCATCACCATAAACAAAGGTTTTCTTTCCATCTACCACGACCTCCCATCGCATGTCTACCGGATCTTTAACATAAAACACTTGATGGGCTTGTGCTGCCATTATGAAAGGATCTTCACTTGAGCCTAGGATTTCTCTATTCACTAGAATCATCCCTAACTCCTCCAGACGCTTACCTACTGCTTGATCAACCCACTGGCATTTGAACAGTGCAATTATGACATGAACAAAATCCATTTCCCAGATATCAGTGATTTTACCAAAAAAAGCATTCTCACCATGCAAACCACCCTCTCCAGGTACTGATACACCACTATTTTGAGTTGCTGATCTATCATCGCTCCACTTTGTACCAAATGTGTAACCATTTATGTCATACCCACTAAACGATGTAACTGTGCCGAGTGGTCTCTTAGCCAACCATTTGACGACCTTTGGATGGTCATCCCCATTCTGCACATGAATTTTCAACCAGCTAGTGAAATCTTGACAGTGTAATTCAAAACCCCGCGGCCCTGACAAACTAGGATGCGCTGCCCTAATCTCTGCTAGGTGAACATCAACATAAGGACTCACAGCGGAATGGTTGCGTAGGATATAAAGATGGGGTTTAGATATATCATCTGAGGAAGGGCTGGACTTTGACCTATGCCGTAATCCAACGCCATCAGCTCTCCCATCATGCCTAGCAATTGGAAGCCCTATTGTTGGAACATCCTGTAAGTAGTTGGTGCAGAATTCGATCACCTCTTCAGCCACGTATCTCTGTACAATACTTGCATCTGGACGATATCGATTCTTAACAAAATGCTTGAAAATGCTCATGTACCTCTCAAATGGATACATCCATCTTAGATAGACGGGACCACACAACTTTACCTCCCTTACAAGATGGACTATCACATGAATCATTATATCGAAAAATGTGGGGGGGGGGGGGGGGGAATACATCTCCAGCCTACACAACACTTTTACCACCATAGTTTGCAATTCATCCAACTTACGCCGACTTACCTTCTTTCGACATATGTGTTTTTAAAAAAAGCATAGGCGACCAACTGCCTTCCGAACGTGGGTAGGCAAGCATCCACGGAGCGCGATGACATTCAAATCCTGCATCAGATTGTGACAGTCGTGCGATTTCATTCCAACCAATTTCAAGTCAACAGTTGATACACAACTACTAATGTTTGAACCATAATTAGAAGGAACTTTCACTGACTTCAGAGTTGCACAAAAACTTTCCTTCTCTTCAGATGATAATGAATAACAAGCAGGTGGTAGGTAAGTTTTACCAACTTCTTCTTGCACCGGTGAAAGGGCTGTCTTTATGCCAAGATTCACTAAATCCTTTCTCGCTTTCAATCCATCCTTACTTTTCCCGGGAGTATTCAACAACGTCCCCACCAAAGCCTCACATGCATTTTTCTCTATATGCATCACATCCAGACAATGTCGTACATCCAAATGCTCCCAGTAACGAAGTTTGAAGAATATAGAACACTTTTTCCAAATGGAAGGTTGTTTGCTTTTCTTATGACCCTTGCCTAAAACATATTCCATTCCAGACACCTTGCCAAAAATTGAACCGGAGAGTGGGACGGGGGCTACACAGTTTTCTTCCTCACCATTAAACCAGTTCTTAGCACGCCTCCACAGATGACTAGCAGGGAAAACACGTCGATGACCCAAATAAATAGGTTTCCCTCCATACTTTAATTGACAATGGCTTGTATTACTCTCACATAATGGGCATGCAAAATGACCTTTCACTGAGCACCCTCTGAGATTTCCGAGCGCGGGAAAATCATTAATGCTCCACATCAACATCGCTTTAAGTTTGAACTCAGCATCCCCACGACTACCATCGGGAATCACCATACCTAACTCAAATAAGGATGCCAACTCTTCAACAAGAGGTGCTAGATAAACATCAATGTCGTTGCCAGGTTGCTTAGGCTCTGAGATCATAGTGTTAAAAACACATATTTTCGCTTCATCATCAACCAAGAAGGGAGATTATAAATAACAAGCATAACATGCCATGAACTGTGGGTACTAGACATGTTACCAAAAGGATTCATGCCATCTGTGGATAGTCCGAGTCTCACATGTCTAGGTTCATTAGAAAATTCAGGGTACCTAGCATCCATCTTCTTCCACTGATCACCATTTGAAGCGTGAGAAATAATATCATCTCCCTCTCGTACTCGATCGGCATGCCATGTTAATAGTTTCGCATCACTTGCATTTGCAAACAGGCGCGCCAATCGTGGTCTAAGAGGCATGTACCAAATTACCTTGGCGGGACTTTGCTTTGTCGATGTTATCACTGTTTCCCCACATACCTCAACTCTACCTTCCATTTTTTTCCACCTCGACTCACTGCACACCTTGCAATTATCCCTCATAGAATCATCTCTCCCTCTATAAAATATACAATCATTCGGGCAAGTATGGATCTTGGTAAACTCCATTCCCATGGGACATAAGATTTTTCTAGCAGCATAAACCCGATCAGGACACAAGTTGTCCTGAGGAAGTAACTCTCTAACTAACTCCAACAACTCAGTCATTCCTTTATCTGAAATCCCATGCCTAGCCTTAAGGTTCATCAACAACAATGTTGCACCCAACCTTGAATGGCTTGAGCCAACATATAACTTTGTCGCTTTATCAGCATACATAGCCTCTAACATACTTTTCTTCCCCACAAATTCCATAACAACATCGTCGCACATATCAGACAACTGTTCGTTATACTTCAGTCTTTCCTCCTCGTTTCCCTCATCCACCTCGATGTTCTCACTCCCATAATTGCCCTCACCATGCCATACCCATTCTGTGTACGATTTGTCAAATCCTCTACAGATTAAATGTTCACGCACAACAAGAATATCTTCGTATATAGCGTTATTCCTACAATCCCTACATGGACATCTAACCCCACCTATACTCCTCAGCTTAGAATGTCGCAACCCAACTCCTAAGAATTCTTCAACCAAATCTAGATATTCCTTCGACAACCGAGCATTCTTATTCATAATAGTTTCACGATCCATAATGCACGACACGTCACAAAATCTAATCAACTTAGAAATAGTTGAACAAAACAAGTAACCCACAGCGTTATAGCACTCCCAAACTACAATTAACATCCAAATATCACAACATCATCACCACATAAGAAAACATGCACAATTTTTTAAGAACACAACATTAACAAACAAACAACCACATGGTAAGGCGGAAAATACCTTACCCACCACCTTGCATACGATCAGAATTCCTAACAAAGGTTACCTAATCAAGATTATGGTATTCAAAGGAAAAAATGAACCTTCAACCTTTCAAATGTATAATTTTTTGTCAACACATCCGCTAGGAAAGCTTCTGTTTTATTCTACTGTCTTGACTCTTGCGATATCGCAAGCATGCACGTATATCTACCCATTTTCTTAGCGAAGTCGCTACTGATATGTCTAGTACTTGCGAGCTCGTTCCATGTTCACATTTTTTCATGTTATAAATGGCGAGTTCGCAACTACTACAACATGATGTTCTTTTTGTAAGCGAGCTAGAATGTGAAAGCGTCACCTACATGAATTACTTACTTCCACTGCTACCGAGATCGCTACTAAAATAAGCACAACCCTCCATTACATGCGAATTCGTAACTAGTTCGCCTGACTTAGATTACTGGTTGCGAATTCGCAAGCTGTAAGGGTTTTTTAAGGCGGAAATGAAATTACCGCATAAATCTTCAATTTTCACGTCAGATACGACTTCCGCCTTTTAAACGGTCGTTTCCGCCTTTAAAAGTTTTTAAATACGCTGGCGAGTGTGACTTGCGAACTCGCAAGTTAGTAGTAAGGCGGAAGATTTTGATCCCCCCACAAACGCCTTAAACTTGTGCCTTAAATGAAGGTGACTGTAGTAGTGGTAGCTCCATGATCAGTGGATCCCAACTGTTGAAAACCCAATCCGGAATTCTACAGTTCTCTCTACTCATACAAACTTGAAGGTGGAACACCTGATTGATCACACCAGCAATACTTGGAGACTCCCACTTATTAGGATTATTTTCCCACCACAAGTCATCCCTCATATCCAAGCTATTCACTTGGATTCATCAAGCTAAGATACACCCTTTTGGAAATGTACTAAAATGGTGCATACACCTCCAATACTGGATACTATGTTGTCATGCAGACAGAGTAAAACAGACCAAGGCATGCTAGACTTAACAACAATGCAAGAAAGTTCTAGAGCCAACTCTGGAGGCTAAAAATCCCCCCATAAACTGCTAATCTTCACTTGGAAGGCAGTTACTGGAAGTCTTGCGACTAGGGTAAATAGAGTTCGCATGAACATAGCTACGTTGTCACTCTGCATAAGATGCTTGCAAGTTGATGAAAATGCGTTTCACTTATTCATCAACTGTGTGGAGCTTCACGATAGATATGGACATCGACAGGAATTATAATGGGATCAGCCACTCAAACAAATTTCAATATGTGGTTCTTCCAGCTGGTATTGACCACTTCATATGAGGAGTGGCTCGTGGATTTCATATACATATTCTGGGAAACGCGGAAACAATGAAACACAAAGGTCTTTAATCATGTCCTTAAACGACGTGTCTGGTGTGTGGAACAAGTCCGATCTGTAGCTGGAATCGCAAGCCTGATATTTGCTATAAAAGGTAATGACCAGAGAATATAGGCGCTTCGGAGAATAAGGATAATGAAAGAGTTTCCGGTCAGTGCATGCTGCCGCTGGAACAAATTAAAGAAGGCCAGGCAAAGGATGCCATTCCAGACGCATGTGTTTAGAGTGGATGGCACTTTTAGGAAAACAGAGTTGCTAGGAGCTGGTGATGGAGGTTATGGAAGCCTGGGTGGCATTTGGACTCAATTATTGCGGGTTCAGATTTCTTTACTGTAGTTACTCCGCTACAGGCAGAAGTAGAGGCATGATAGAGAGCTCTTAAAGGAGTTATACAACAAGGAATTAGACGACTTAATCTCGTCACAGACTCGTTTATACTGCAGTACTCAATCTAGAATTCTCGTGCAACACCAATGGAGGTGAAATGAGTTATATTAGCATCAGACGGCTATTGGATTCCATTGCGTAGTTCGAAATTCTAAAGGTCAATAGAATCTTTCTTTGTAAGGAGTATAATATAACCACTAGGCTTATTAGAAGGCTTTGTAATAACAATTATCTTTCTATTTTAGATTAAATTAATATAAGTATGTTTTATCAAAAAAACAAAAAACATGTGGAAAAAGCATTTTAATGTCAACCCTGTTCATTCACAAAATATGCCAACATGTAATTTCTGACTACACAAGTAGTATATAGTGCGTGGAAGTTGCAACGATGCTTCTTCGTATTATGAGAAGTGAGATCGTGATTGGTGAGATATTCTCAGTCCAGGTGGATATGTGAGCTGCCGTTGATATACAAGTCTAATTTATTTATAACTGATTACAAGCCAGTAGGGCTGGCCTCAAAATTTAGAAAGAAAGAAAAGCCCATGGCTAAAAAAAGATGACAAATAGTGATCGAATTGCCTAACTTACTCAAAAGGCACTACTTGAGAGGAACAACTCTAACATCATCAATAACAGGACCGCAGAAATGACCAAAATCATCATGCTTAGTATGGTAGAAAGGGCTGAAGAAAGTAATCCTTGTTCTGTCTTTAACAGCTCGAAACTTGAGGCCTCCTCTCTTGTATCCACCACTCCCTGCTGAGTTATATGCAACTTTTACTGTCTCATCGCCTGCAAAAGCTTCAACCATCATAGATCCACGGCATTCATTTTTCGCATCACCAACGGTGAATGAAAGCACATAGTATGCGTTTGCCACTGTTTTTATGAGTTGAGAAATCACAGTTTCTCTTCCTCCGATCAATTCGATTGCTGCTTTTCCCTGAGGTACGAAGAAATGGTTCGAATCTATGTATTTAACCGGCTTGATGGATTCCACAATCCATCCGGGCAGGGGTGAGTACAGGTCAGTCTCCTTCGGAAGGAGAAGAACCCCAGTTGAGAAGTTCTTGAATACATGAGGGCCAACTTCAAAATCACCATTTTTTACCAAGTTACCTACATACAAATTAATTCGGATTCATGTTAAAAAAACGTACTTTGTAATGTAATAACCAAAACGAATGATGCAAGAAGAAGAAGCAAGCATCAAACAATAGTGACCTTAATGATGCGAGAAAAAGGAGAGGAACTTACTGCCAATGTATTCCGCAGGCAGCATCTCCTTGATGGCAACCTCATCAATAAGAGGTCCACAAGTAGGATCATCTTGGATACCATGATTAAGGAAAGTGACCTTAACGGTTTTGGAAAGTGCCTTAAAAGCCCAGGCATAGGTATCGCCGCCATTGCTGCTGTAGACAGTCTGAATAGGAAGGTCACCTGAGGAACCTGGGACCGAAACAACCAGCTTCTCATCCTGGGCACAGGTTCTGGTGGCTCCGAATGTGAGAGAATATACTGTCTCAGCTTCAACCCTAACGTTCTGAGAGACAGATGCATCATTTCCAAGCCTCACAGCGTGGGCCCCGCGCGGGATCGCGAAGTAGTAGCCGTCCGGCTGCGGTCCGCCGGAGACAAACTCAACCAAACCCTCAATCTCCCATTTGGGCAGCGAGTATTTGCCTATGATCACTGTTTTCTTCATGTTTGATGGATTTGGCCCATCCTCAAAATTCCCATTCTCTAGTAGCCCTGCAACATGAATCATGTCAGGCTATTTCTCCCATCTCAGTCAAATCATCTTAGTTTAACCTTTTAAGTTAAACTTAGTAAAATTTGACAATTAAAATGAAATTATATACAAATCTACCTGTATAAAAGATTACAAAAGGTTGGATGAATCATATTTTGAAATTATATTGTTTTCAAATAGTTAAGCATCAATGCAGCTGAAAATTTATCTAGGACGGAAGAAGTATATTATCTCTTGAAATATGCACTCTATTTATTACTGACAACAATTAAGTTGAACTGCAGTTAATTAATAAAGTTAGCAGAAGTCAGTATAAAATCATCTTCAATAGTGTTTGGTTGATGAAAAGAGAACTAACCGTCAAGAAAAGGTGCACCGGCGGAAGAAACACACCGGTAGGTTGACAAAAACAGGAACGAAACAAAAAGAGGAAGAACATAAGCCATGTTGATGGATTTATTCTATCAGGTTGAAGGAGAAGTGCATTTAGGTACATACCAGAATGAGGAGAGGAATATATAGAGAATGTGGATGAGTTGTGTAATATGTGGCACTAATTAAAGAGAGCATGCATGTTACAGTGCCTTAAAATGAGGCGTTGAATATCTGACACATCTGTCCAAAAATAAGCTGGACAGAAAAATTCTGTGTGTACTTGAAACAGAGAGGAAAGACCTTGAGAACCTTCATATCCTGTGTTTATAGTATCTGGCAATGATCTTCGAAACTCGCATTCTGGAAAAAAGAAACCCCCCTGCATCTTCGAAACCTGCAAAATGACGGAGATGGAGTGCAAACTATAAATTTTAATCAATATAAGAGGCCGGTGAATTTGTGATCTTGAGATGGTGGACTTGTTATCAAACATAACGTAAAAAAGGTTAATTAGAGACAGTGTACATGAGACTTGCGTGGATGCAGATCAATTTCACTTTCATGAATATAAAAATTACTAAATTAAGACACTTTTAAAAATTAAAAAAATTAGGCATTTCATTTCAATAATTTTAGTCAACAAAAATTAGTGAAAATTAGTAACCTCATAATTGTACATTATTGGGATAGTAATGGAGATGTTTGATACTAGCTAATTATTTACTAGTTTTTTACATAACCTTTTTGACAATAATTTTTGTAAATAGTCAAACCGCCAATAAATAACAAAATACAGAAGATGGTTAATATATTGAATAAGTCATTTGAAATGCACCGGCCATCTTAGAAAATCAAAGGTTAATTAGAGAAGTGTGAATGGGATTAACGTGGATAATCAATGTTATTCACGAAACATATATATTTTTAAACATATAAATTTATAGATATCATGATAAATACAATAATATTTAGGCGTATCAATAATAGTCAACACATTATATTGGTTTGGTAGTAGTTAAAGTTAAATGCCATAAAAAAACATATTTTTTACAAAATAGGCAGAGTGAATTTTAGTAAAATGTATAGATTTAGTTTAACTCAATTAGGATTGTTTAATTAATTTGGTAACACACAATTCACTTAAAAATAGTGAAAACTAAGTTATTTTTTGTTTGTGTATGATGTTAAAAAGCGTCTAATATGTTGAATATCTATACTATACTTTAAAAGAGGATGAATTAGAATTTTCTAAAAATTTTGAATTATTTTTAGGATTAATGAGGAATTGACACATCAACATCTTATTTTCCCTTTTACAAATATTATTATTTACTATTAGTTAGACTAATAATCCTACCTTTAACTTCCACTTAGTGATCATGCATTAATTTTTTTTAAACGTTTGTATAAAGAAGAAATGGTTGAAAGAATTAAAAGTGGCTTAATTCACCATATTAAACATCTATTTAAATAGTCATTATCTATGTAGTATAGTATAGTACTCTTCAAAACAAAAGAAAATTTGATGGTGTGTCTTTTTACAATTTTTTGAATCTATAGTACTTTTTTTATTTTTTTGAAAATTTGAATCTATATTACTATATAAACTAAGATGATAAAAGCTGACGTGTCACTACTAGAAAAACACGGAGCCGTTTCAGCGGTGTTTGCACACACCGCTGATATAACGTGTAAAATAACAGCTGAAACAATCATTTCAGCGGTTATTTCTATTTTGGGCGCGGAGTCTAACCAAGAATTTAAGTGTTGACTTTCAGCTTTCAGCGGTTTCCTCAAATGTCGCTGAAACAATGAGATATGGCTCAATCTGCTTTCAGCGTTGCCAGGCATTCCGCTGAACGGGAAGCTGACTAGACGCATTGACCAGAACCTGGTCGTTGAATTTGTGGATGGACCCCGACATATTTCAGCGCTACATGAGGGAAGCGCTGTAACGAATGCTTGCTGGACGAATTGACCAAGTGCTTGCGTTGAATTTCTGGTTGGACCCCGCGTTATTTCAGCGCTAGGTGAGGGTAGCGCTGTAACGAATGCTGACTCGACAATTGGGCTTAGTTTGCAATCCAAATTATTGGGCTTATGTTGGGCCTGTTTCACAAATATATTAAATGGATCCTGATCTATAAAGGCCCAAGTGTTATTTCAGCGGTTTAAGTATTACCACCAAACGTTGAAACAATTGATGGCAAATTAAAAAAAAAGCCTACTCTTGGGCCATATACAACATTATACGAATTCTCCCATAGCCCATATCCAACACTATACGACTTCACTCATAGCCCAATTGCAAAATGTGTACACGTGTCATGAAGGAGAGGAGCCACGTATCTCTTGTTTCAACGCTTATTTCAAAGCGTTGAAATGTATGAAAATTTGAAAAAAAAATCATTTAGTATCAATTTATTACTTCTAAACCAAATTTTTTAATGATTATTATACTTTTAGTATGTATTAGACACTTTTCGTGTAAATTTGCTTTGATATTAATTCATTGAAAGGTACGCGTAGTGAAAACTTTAGTATCAAGACTTGAGAAACAATACTAAGACTACTACTTGGTACTTAAGTATATACTTTGGAGTCATATTTCCACCATAGTTGACCAATTTATTTCCATTACTAAATGAAACTAAGTAAATTTTAGTGTTTTTTAGACATTATTACATAAAATCCATGAAATAGCATTGATAGACTGTCACTTTGAATAAAAATTTGAAAAAATGTCAAAAACAACTAATTTTTTACTTATATGCCTAAAAGTTTTGATAATTTTGTTAATTTTATTATACATATGACACTTTTAATGTATATTTACGTTGCTATTAGTTCAATAAATGATATGTGTAATGAAAACTAGTCATAAAACATCAAATATTGTCATAAAAATGTCATAAAACATCAAATAGTGTCTTTTAAACTAGTTCTTTTATAACTATGATAATTTTATTATGTATACGATAGTTTCTTGGCGTGATTAATGACAAATGAATTTGAAATATTGACTTGGTGGACCAAATTCATGTAAAAATTATGCTCTGGGTATACATAGCAACAATTAACTGTTGCTCTAGGTATGTATAGCAACAACTAATGGCTGCTCCACGTATGCATAGCAACAAGTAACTGCTGCTCTTGGTATATAAAATTGAAAAATATCATAAAATATCAAACTTTGACTTTTAAACTTGAATTTTTTTAATGATTAAGGTAATTTAGAATGTACAAGAAACTTTTAATGTAAATTTTCTTTGGTATTGACTCGATTTTTGGTACGTTTAGTGAGAACTTTAGAAGCAAGAACCTAAGAAGTACTACTGGGATTACAACTTAGTTAAGTATATATACTTTGCAGTCATATTTTACCCATAGTTGTGATCAAATTGTTTCAAATACTAAATGAAATTAAATATATTTGAGTGTTTTTTAAACATTATTACATAAAGTCCATGAAATAACATTGATAGACTGTCAGGTTGAATAAAAATTTGAAAAAATGTCAAAAACAAACAAACTTTAACTTATATACCTAAATATTTTGATAATTTTGTTAATTTTATTATGCATATGACACTTTTAATGTATATTTACATTGCTATTAGTTCAATAAATGATATGTGTAATGAAAACTAGTCATAAAACATCAAATCTTGTCATAAAATTGTCATAAAACATCAAATATTGTCTTTTAAACTAGTTCTTTTATAACTATGATAATTTTATTATGTATACGATAGTTTCTTGGCGTGATTAACGACAAATGAATTTGAAATATTGACTTGGTGGACCGAATTCATGTAAAAATTATGCTCTGGGTATACATAGCAACAATTAACTGTTGCTCTAGGTATGTATAGCAACAACTAATGGCTGCTCCATGTATGCATAGCAACAAGTAACTGCTGCTCTTGGTATATAAAATTGAAAAATGTCATAAAATATCAAATTTTGACTTTTAAACTTGATTTTTTTAATGATTAAGGTATTTTAGAATGTATAAGACACTTTTAATGTAAATTTTCTTTGGTATTGACTCGATTTTCGGTACGTTTAGTGAGAACTTTAGAAGTAAGAACCTAAGAAGTACTACTGGGATTACAACTTAGTTAAGTATATATACTTTGCAGTCATATTTCACCCATAGTTGTGATCAAATTGTTTCAAATACTAAATGAAATTAAGTATATTTGAGTGTTTTTATGCCTTACAACATAAAGTCCATGAAATATCACTGATACAAATGTTCAATTGATTAACAATTTGAAAATGTCACAAAACATCAAATGTTTTACTTTTAATAATGAATTTTTTATGATTATGTTAATTTTATAATGTATAATATAATTTTGATGTGAATCTGCTTTGGTATTGACTCGATGAAAAGTACGTGTAGTGACAACTTTAGTAGCAACAATCTGAGAAACTTTACTAAGACTATAACTTGTAGTTAGTAGATATACTTTGGAGTCATATTTCCATCATGTGGTGATCAATTATTTCAATTAGTAAATGAAATTATGTATATTTGACTGATGTTGAGATATTATAAAAGAAATTTCATGAAATAACATTGATAAGAATGTTCGAAAATTCATTATCAAGTGTAAAAGTTTTATCAAGTGTAAAAGTTACATTTTATATTTTTCCCTGCCAATATTCCATTTATAATGCACTAAAATAAAGTATGTGTACTAATCATTGTTCATAAAGCGTGTAATGTGCACGATATCATTTTAAAATGAATTAATTTTTTTACAGGGGTGAATTTAAAATTTATAAAAGTTTCAACTAAGAGCTTTCTTTACCCGTGTTTTCACTATTTTCTGAAAGAATTGTATTATTCAAAATTTACAATTGGTATCAATGTTAAAAACCAATAATTTGTATTGAAATCGTATTTTTTACAAAATATTTAATATAATATTAAATTTATACAAAAATTGATGGTTAATACGCAGTTATTAAAATTTGTATGTTGTCAAAAAGAACATGTAAAGGCTGCATAGTATTTTTTCATGAATATAATTAAAATGAAATATTAATTCTGAATTGCTTGTAGCATTTTCTTAAATAGTATCCACAGATCTGATCCGTCAATTAATTTTATCTAATCTAATCTGAACCGTTGACGCTATAATTATATATTGAACCTTATCCTCTAAATCTTGAATCATCTTTCATCCCACATCTTTCTCAATGCTGATCCACACCTCTCCTCGATCTGCGGCTTGATGAGCTTGAGATACTTTGGTAGCGCTCTCGCCGGCTGTTCTTCGCCGGAGAAATCGCGCTCCCGCTGCATCTTCGTCCTCAGGTTGTTGTCTATCAAAGACCCGATCGGAACTTCCTCCTCGCTGCTGCTGCAGGAGAACCGCTTGCTCCTTAACCGCCGCCTTCTGAGAAACGGGTTCGGGTTTGGGTTTCCGGAAGCTCATCGTCCAAGAAGCTCTGGTCGATGATGCCGGAGATGACCTTTCCGGCGCAGGACGAGGCGACGAGCAAGATCTGGTGATGCCCCTGCTCCTCCAAATGGTCGAGGATGTAAACATCCGGCGGGCAGATGTACTCGATCTCGCCTTCTGGAGTGACGAGCTTCACCTTGTGGATGCAGCTGATCCTCCCGCAGCTGGACTTGCCGCTCTTGAGGCCGAACAGCGCCTGGCTCGTGACTGCAGATTCAGACCCTGTTTTTGGTTCCAGTCTGCAGATTTGGGAGTGGGTTTCTCTCGAATCTGAAGATAATCGAGTGTAGAAAAAAATTGGGATTTTCGCAGAGTTTGAGCTGCCGATATTGCTACCGGTTCGAAGAGATTAAGAAGGGACGAGGAAGGAGGAGAAGCGTGGTAGCGAAGGCGAGCACAGAGAGTCTCCGTACGAGGTGTTGGGGTTTCCCCGTCTGCAACTCCGGATGAAATCAAAAGGGCTTACAGAAAACTCGCCCTCAAGTTCCACCCTGATATAAATAAGCAGGTATAGAAACAACTGAAGTTCATTTCTGTGATTTGTGATGTGCTCTTAGTACATGTTTTTGCTCTAAGCTATAATGCATTTTGATTGAAATCTCTTTGCTCATTATTACAGAAAAATGATGAAAAATGCTCCAAGATGAAAAATGAATTCAGCTCCAAGTTTAGTGTATTCCCTCTATGCTCCTAAGGTCAAAAGCGTCATGGAGACCTGGCGCTGAATTTTTGTATGGTGGTAAGTTCGTTCTTGGCTTTTCCTGATTGTATGGTTTCTTGCTGAGTTTTGACCTAGGTGGTGTTTTGGTAGTAATATTAATTGTTTTGTCTGATGGTAGTTGTGTGTAGTATAAAAAATCAAGGATGGGTGGCTGTGTAGGATTTTGGAGGTTTTTTGTGCTTTAACTTCTACCAAGTGTAAAAAGCCCTTTTTGTGCCTTTTTTGTGATATTGATTAGTTGGTTTGACATTTTTTTTACGTAGAATTGCATAGATGTGTTTATAAGAAGAGGCTTATGTGAGTGATCTCCTGATCCCATCCCAGGATAAGATCACATCCATGTTTGATGTCCAGGTTGTTCGTGAGATTCTCTAGGAGTTTTTGACAAGGGACCAGAATGATGCGTCGGGATTGGACCATAATGGTGAAGAGATTAAGGAAATTAGGCGCCCCGGGATCCTGTCTGGAGCCTCAAAGCTGATTGATTTGTACCTTGCTGAGCCAAGGATCGTCATCTACTTCTGTCAGCTTTTGTCAACCTTGCTGAGATGATTTCAGGCTTTTCGACATGTACATGAAAGTAAGATGTCCCTCCCATACCAATGTGAATATCATTTTAACTTATCATGTATCATACTTTCTATGAATGCAACCATCATTGCATTAATGTGAATCAGTTTTCAACATATCATCCTGCATACTTTTAGTGTAATTAAGCTCTCCTGTTTGCAATCTGATACTCATGATATTTTGTTTATGATAAACAGTTGCATCGTAGCATTAGTAAGAGCGAAAGGAAGAAGATTTGCAGGCTCATGGACTGTAAGAAGCTGTCTGTTGAAGCTTGTATGCATGCTGTCCAAGATGAAAGGCTTCCTTTACGCGTGGTGGTTCAGGTTCTCTTCTTTGAGCAAGTTAGGGCAGCTGCAACTTCTGGAAGCAGCAATCCTGATCTCAAGGCACTGAAAGACCTCAGCTGCACCTCCCTTGGTAGCACCTCCCAGCAGACCTCATCGTCACCACAAAAGCACAATCATGATGAACAATATGTGTGGGAGTCTCAAGCTGGTGGTTCCTTTACTGTCACTCGTGACACTGAGGGTGAGCCCCTTGGCAGGGGAACAAAGATTCCTCTATACCTTAAAGAAGATCAGGTAATCTATGTTCTTCATTTTCGCTCTGATTTTTATGACAGTTCAGATTGTTATGTTGTATGGATGGAGTACTCAACTAGTTTTGTATCTGGTTTTTTTCTGAATTTTCAGATGGAGTATCTAGAAGAAAGGAAGATCAAGGACATTGTGAAGAGTTCATCAGCTACCCCCATCTACCCGTGGACTGAGAAGAGCATTCAGAAGGAGATTTGTATGTCGAGATCTCGAACACAATGGAGAAACCAGGTGTTTCTTTATACTGCAATTCATGTGTATTAGTGTATAGAACAATATGTATTATAGTGTATAGAATGATATGAATTAGTATTATGACATTTAATTGACATTCTTGATTTTTAATATAATTTTGATATTTTGTATTTTCATTTTTGTAATATTTTATTCAATTTAGAATATTGAGAATTTTGGAAATTCAAATATTTCAATTTTTTTTATTTTTAAGCTAAGTCTCTAGAAAGTCCGACTTTCCTAAGTGTTATGGAACTACCACTATATATTTAAGGTCAAGTGATACTATTTTGTGTTAAAACATTGATATTATCAAAGTAAACATATAGTAAAACATATTTTAATGTAAAAATTCATGAATTTACATTAAACATTAATAAAATTCAAATAACAAATTTTACAGTTCAAATTAAAAGGTACACTGTATAAGTTAAAACGTATAAAGACTCTTATGGAAAGTCAGGAAAGTTGGACTTTCAGGAGAGTTTCTCTTGTTTTTAATATTTAAATGTTTCAGCTGTTTTTATTAATCATTGAAATGTAATGGGTTTCAATTAGGCCCAATCCAACTCAGCATTGCCACATGACACTGACGGGTCTCAGTGACGGTAAAACGCTGATACGACCATTACGTTTCACCGGGAGCATAGACAACGGTTTTTTGATTTCGAATAACCGCTGAAAGGACACGAAATAACCGCTGAAACGTCCTTTTTTTTCTAGTAGTGTGTCATTTTCTAAGCATTTTGAGTATTTTTTACAATCAACTACAATTTGACATGTGTCAACTCTTTTTGAAAATTTTAAAACTTTTTATTCCCCTCCTTCTTAAAATTTCTCCACTGATAACGTGAAAAACTGATACATTATTTTTTTAATAAACTGCTCCATGACAAATATGCTCTAATTACTCCAATTACTCCTTAATAAATCTGCCCTAAATCGTTTTCTGCTCCTCTTTCCCAAATTTTCTCCAGAATAAAGTGAAACATCTATATATTAAATTCCATATACTCCAATTACTCCTTAATAAAGCTGCTACATTTATGGACTCATATGTTTTCACAGCAAACCTTTCCAAATTCTCTACACATTTTTCATTAGCCCCCTCTCTATAAATTATGTTGTCTAAATTCCGGTAAAACATCCCTCAGGTATGTATGTCTTGCTTAAAATAGTGTTTTGGTTGTTTAGTATGTGAATGATTTACAAAATTTCTCAAAATACTGAAAAGATATTTTTCTTCAAAATGTGATCTAGATATTTCTGCATGAAGACGAAGGTGTGTCAATATTATTGATAAGAAAATATCTTCAAAATGAGGACAGAGTCTCCTTATTTTTTCTTTTACGAGTTTTTATCATTTACTTTGCATGTTTAGTTGTTCCTTCTTCTCTTTTTCATTGTAATGATTTGTTCCATATTAGCTCTTGGTTTTTCTGTTTACAGTAGTTGTGGTTTTTTAAAGCTACGAACGAAATTTTATTTATGTTTAAAATTAGTTAACAGCTTAAAAGGTATGTTACATTTTTCTGGAATTCTTTTACCTTTTTGCTTCTCAGTTTTCATATGTTTCCAATTTATGTTCTACGACACAGCTTTGCTGCCAAGTTAATCAACATTCTGTTACTAAGCATCAATTATTACAGATATTTTAACAAGTCATTTCAATTCAAGTTGATTAATCTTACCTCAATTTATTTTTCAATTAAAAAAGGTTAGCTGATTTTTTTTCCATTATCACCATAAATACCATAATTGTCTCTTTATTATATTTATTACGACAAATCACATAATTAATCATATTCATCATCATAAATAGCTATAATTGTCTTTCATCCAGTAAAATGTATTAATTATCAATTTTGTTTGTATTAACATTCTCACATTGTGAACATTTTGAACATTTAGACCTATATCGGAAGAATTCAATCAATTTAATATAATGACATGGTAGGTAATATATTTGGTATATTGGAGATATATCATTAGTGAGGAATTAAAATGTCATGCACATTCGTATGTAATTTTTCATGAATTAAATTATTATTATTAGTTAATATATGCATATGATATTTTAAAAATAAATATTCGTGCATTGGCACGAGCATTATACTAGTGTTATTTGAAATTCACAAGGTTTCTTTGAAAACCAACTTGCATATATATATATTGTTAACTAAAGATGTGTAAATCAAATGGCGCGTGTGGATGCATAATTAATTTCACCTTTGATGGTCATTCATGAGATCTTTGCTGTGGCCAGGCCGTGGCATGGAAAATTATTATATGTATTTTAGATCTACATGATTGTATGTAATCTTGCACGATAGCATAATGAACTAGGTCAAAAGAACTAGGCAAAATGACCCCATAAATTTGGGAGAATGGCGTAAACTATAAATCGAACAATCAGTCTAAGACATCACGTGAGAGATGTAAACTGATGGGAAACATGGAGAAAGGGCTTGTGAGATCCACCATACTATTCAGCAAGCAGATAATAGTTTGAGACCTTTTACAAATAAGAGGAAAAATTCGAAGACAGTGGAGGACCAACCCGGGGTCAGCAATGGGTCTATGAAAAAAGGATTTTCGAGCAAAATGGTGCGTAGAGGTGAAGTTGGTAATGTGATTGACACTACTGAAGGTTTTGCAGTGATTAAACCAAATCAATCATCCGAGCAGCCATCAGATCCATTGTGTGAAATTGTAGGGGTTTTAACAATACCCCTACAAAAGAAACGATAGAACAATTGGTGAAGTAGTAGAAATCTATTATTCTATGTTTGATGGAGAGAAAATCAGATACATTGGAGTTGGAGCGCTGGTGGAGAATTCATCATTTACAGGATCTTGTACTGTGAATTCCGCTGGAAAATCAGGGGGTATATTAGTCATCTTTTGGGATAGTGGATTAGCAGTTGATGTAGTAGAATCTATTAGTAATTACATATTTTGTATTATTTCCGATGTCACGAGTTATAAGTGGTGCTTAGGTTTCACACGATGCACCAGTGTCTTAGATAGGCCTCTGATTTGGAATATAATTTCCTCTTTGGTGTACTTCGATTTTTACCATTCTGTTATTTTGGAAGACTTTAAAAGTTGCTTTTTCAAGAAGACAAGCAGGGAGGAAGCTTTGTTCCCGATGACATGATACATGACACACCAGATTTTGAGAGTAAAGGAAATGGAAGAAGTGGCTCAAGAGGGTCTTTGATTTACATGGACGAACAACATATCAAACTTGATATGGTGATACAGAGATTAAATCATACTTTTTCTAATACTTCATGAAGGAACAAGTGTCCAGGAGCAAAGGTAAACAACTTACCTTTCTATAACTCAAATCACGACCCATTTTTATTAGATTTGGTTCCTAGAACACAGCGTAGAAGGAAACAACTGAGGTTGAAAGCATTTTGGGCAAAATTGAAACCTTCAAAAGTGATTATTGGTATATTTTGGAATGATCAGTCACTTGACATGCATAATCAGTCCAGACAAGAGATACTGAGCCAGAAAATGCAAGTAGGATTGAAACATCTTGATAATTGGCACAAGCACACGTTTGGAAATATGGAAAAGAAGTTGGAAAAAACGACAAAGAGACTAGAGAGGTCGCAAAAGGAATAAGGCTTGCGGCACAATCAGTTTCAAATCAAAGTTCTGTCAATAGAAATCAAGGAACTACAACAAAGAATATTGGAGTACTGGCAACAAAGACCAAAGGTCGCTTGGATGAAGTTTGGTGAGAAGAACTCGACTTTTTATCACAAATGGGCCACCAGGAGGAAATCTACTAATACCATTCAAGGAATCTTTAACAGTCAGAGACAGTGGGTCACAGATGTGGGTCATATTTTGGAGGTGATGAACGAACATATTAAGCAAGTTTTTGTCATACCAGAGTGGTATCCTCCACCAATAATTGAAGGAGAAATTAGACTGGACGAATTTATGAGACCAAATGCAAGATGTTTGAATGTGGAACATACAACATGGATTGAAAAACCCTTCTCCATGTCGGAGGTATGGAAAGCTCTGAGAAGCATGAACTCGTGGGGAGCACCGGGCAAGGATGGTATTCCTGATGACTTCTACAAAAGATATTGGAAACTTGCGGGAGAGGAAGTTACAACAACCATCTTTCAAGTGTTAAATGGAGGTAGCTTTCCACTAGATTGGAACAAGAATAAAATTATATTAATCCCAAAGAAGAAACTTCCTCAAACATTGGCTGATTTCAAACCTATTTCACTTTGCAACGTGAAATATAAAATCATATCAAATGTAGAGACTTTGAGGGTGAAGAATTATTGAATTGTCTCATTTCTGGTAGTCAGAATGGTTTGTGCCTGAGAAGAATATTAGTGAGAATGTCCTACTAGCACATGAGGTATTGGAACACATCCAAAGTACTCCACAACCAAGGTGGGATTAGTTGCAATTAAGTTGGATATGAGCAAAGCGTATGATTGTAGTCAAAGCAAATGTAATGTAACCAACAAATTTATAAAGTTATAGGGTTGAAAATAGTATAAACTCATTCACGTATTTTTCACCTCGACAATGTTATAAAGTATAGACTAAGGTTAAAGCGTGTCAGAAAACTCTTAAAATACTTATTCTTTTAATCTATAAAATAGTTCAGTCCCTTAGAAATCAACCTAACCATGTTAATTTTAATAGTTTCCATCAATTTAGGATTTCTAAAAAATTAGTGAGAATCTCTTTATAGAGAAAGCTAGTAATAAAAAATTGACAATACCTTTATCCTCTTATAGAAAACCATCAATAAAATTTTCAAGTACTTATTTTTAGTAATTATTTTTAGTCAAAGCTACCAACTATTTGCCTAAATAGGATACTACCGTATGTGCTTATGAGTTAAACTTTATAAGATTGTCTAATCTTCTAAAGTCTGATCATATCCTCATTTACAAAAAAAGAAAAACGTATCCTCTCATTCTTCACCAAATCCCAATCTCCTTACTTTATAGTTACCAGAGTTTGGCCACCGGAGTTCTTTCCCATCTCCTTACTCACACAAGTCCATTCACCGGAGTTCTTTCCCCCGCTGCTTGATTACTAGTGAGTCATACAAATGCACCCATGCTGATATATGATTTTTCAATGTGATTGATGATTTCCCAACTTGTTACATTGATTTCTTAAATTAAATATTTTTTTTATTTTAATTAGATTGTGCATGTCAATTCGATCTGTTTGGTCGGTTTCGAATCGATTGAAACGAGTTCGGATCAAAACGGTTTGGTTGACTCGGTAAATTTTATATTTCTATGTTCATATCAGTCGGGTCGAGTTACTGTCGGGTTCTGGGTTCAAAATAAGTTAAATAATATTAATTTTGGATTTTGGTAGTTTAAATTTGTATATACACTAACTAAATTGAGTTTAACTAATTAAAGGTCAATCCCTCATTTATTTTCCATAAAGGATTTTAGTTTGATTTTGATTGATTCCGATTCGGTTCAGCTCGAGTTTGATTGAGCAAATCATGTTATTAGGGGTGTACATGAGTCGGGTCAACCCGGAAAAATGGTCCAGCCTACGGCCGGAATTGGTGACCTAGACCCAGACATTTTCGATTATGGGACGGGCTCCGGTTCACCCTTTTTCCCCATTCCAGGTTTCGGGCCGATCCGGGTGAAATTTAGAATTTTATGTGTGCTTATATATGTGTGCCATGTGTAGAAATAAAATTTAAAGTTGTAAACTTGGATTAATCATTTGATTTCATTTGGTATTTTTTATTATTATTTTATTCTATGTTACATTGTTAAATATAAATTGTTATGTATATTTTGCATGCAATTATTTGTACACGAACAAATTAAATGTTTTATTATTTTTATTTAAATTAATTTTGAATCCGGATACACCGGGCCGGGCCAAACCAGAAATAATTACGATCCCGTCCATAAGAATGTATTTCCGGTCCCGGATCTGGGCCGGGTCAACCCGGTTGTACAACCCTACCCGTTATCGTCTGGTTCAGATCCAGATTCTCGGATCAAATAGGTTTTTGGGTTGAATTCTATTCATGCTGATTTAAATATGGGTCCCGGTCCGGATTATGCTAATGTTATTCTTTTGACATTTGACATTTGAAGTATATTTTATTAGTTTTAATCCACGGCTTCTATTCTGTTTCAGGTGATTTTCTGGAACTCTTTAATGACCCTAATGTTGGGAATTGAATTGAATCTTAATCCTAGTCTGTTTTGGATTTATTAATTATGGTAAATCTAATTCTGTTCTGGAAGGGATTGGGTAGTCCCGTTCCACATCTGTTTAGGATTCTGTCTGGGTATAATATATATATCATACGCTGCCAATGTGATCTGTGTGCGAGATTGACGTCTCCCACCATTTGTATCTGTTCTCGTTTTGTTCTGTGTGTGAGGTTGGCATCTCTCACCATCTGTAATATATCCGTAATCTGTGGTGCATTCAAGAATATGTCTGAGAAGTTGTCGGTGACGTGATTCAAGAAGATATATGAGAATTAGCACATCTGTATTTGTCCGTGGAGCGGTTCGAAAAGACGTCTGATAGTTCATCTGACTTAAGACTACGTTTGAGAATTATCCTTCTGTTATCTGTCTGTAATCTGTAATCTGTTCCGATATTAATGATGTTTGTGTTTCTGTCGTGGATGTAGCCAATTTGGTGAACCACGTTAAATGTCTGTGTTATGTGTTTTCTTCTTTGTTATCTTGAGCTGCGCAATGGGATTGATTTCCTAACAAGTGGTATCATGAGCATGGTCAGATCTCGGGGAGTTGCGGTTAGGGATACCAACAAATTGGTGTTGGAGTCTAGTTCATCGGTCGAGATAATGGAAGAAGAAAGTTTGAAGATTGCTCTAGTCTGTTGGCGAGTCCGGAGAAGAAATCTGGTTTGTTCTGTTCAATGTTGTAAACAAGTTGTTTGTCTGTTCCGCAAATCTGTTTCAAGAGATGCAATCTGGATATGGACAAGGTCTACTGCTGTGGTTGAGCACAAATTCCAAGGAGGGGATATGGTGTTATAGCTGTTGCATCTACTGTTTTGTGTCGTGCTGTTCTGTTCTGTGTTGTTCTGGTCCTGGTTGGATTTGTTAAATCTGTTTACCCATCTATTGTTGTCGCAAGTTCTTTCCGGGTTGAATTTGTTGAACGCAGTTCTGTTGGTGGTCTGGGTACTTCGGTACATCTGTTTGGCAAGCGTCTGTAGCACTACTCTCCCAGTGCATCTGTTTCTGTCTGGTACATCTGGCACAACCACCGTGCATCTGGTACATCTGGTTCGAAGTTTCATCTGTCTGATTCTGTGAGATTTCAATTCAAGGGGGAGATTGTTGGGAATTGAATTGAATCTTAATCCTAGTCTGTTTTGGATTTATTAATTATGGTAAATCTAATTCTGTTCCGGAAGGGATTGGGTAGTCCCGTTCCACATCTGTTTAGGATTCTGTCTAGGTATAATATATATATCATACGCTGCCAATGTGATAAGTGTGCGAGATTAACGTCTCCCATCATTTGTATCTGTTCTCGTTTTGTTCTGTGTGTGAGGTTGGCATCTCTCACCATCTGTAATATATCCGTAATCTGTGGTGCATTCAAGAATATGTCTGAGAAGTTGTTGGTGACGTGATTCAAGAAGATATATTAGAATTAGCACATCTGTATTTGTCCGTGGAGCGGTTCGAAAAGACGTCTGAGAGTTCATCTGACTTAAGACTACGTTTGAGAATTATCCTTCTGTTATCTGTCTGTAATCTGTAATCTGTTCCGATATTAATGATGTTTGTGTTTCTGTCGTGGATGTAGCCAATTTGGTGAACCACGTTAAATGTCTGTGTTATGTGTTTTCTTCTTTGTTATCTTGAGCTGCGCAATGGGATTGATTTCCCAACACCTAATTACACGCAGCATCAACCTCTAGGTTAGTAATTCTTAACTTTAATTTGTTGTCTCAGAGCGAGTTCAACAACTTTTTAGTCGATGAAATATTTTAAATTTTATATAGAATCTATTTTTTAAAACTAGTCTTAAGAAATTAGACATTAATTACTAATTTTGAGGAAAATTTTAATAATAGTTTCAAAGGACTTATGCATAGTATATATTCTTAATATTATTTTCATAATAGCTGCATAAGTTCTTAATGTTATGTATTTACTAATAACTTCTTACTTATTCTTAATAAATATTTGAAAACTTATTCACGTATTAGTCGTGCATAATACACACGTGTATAATTGATACGTGCATAATTGGTGCATAAGTTCTTAATATATGTATTCCTAAACATTTCTTACTAAGTTTCTCTGTAAGTGATAATCCATGCATTATGCACTTGAATATATTGTGTACAAACAATTTAAAAAATATATATTAAAGAATATTAGATGCAATATGAATGGTTGATAAATGAAATTAATATAAAATATTAGATTGATTTTCACACTTAATTATTTTACATGCAAAAAAAAAGTTATATTTTTAAAGTGGTTTAAAATGATTTTTTATTGTGTTATTTGGAGCTGATTTATGTAAACTGTATCTGATTGCTAGATTAGAATAAGGCAGAAGCATGCCTATATATAGTTACATACAAGGGCCTAAAGCTAAATACTGAAGCTAGTTAAACCCTAGGCACATAAGTGCAATATACAAAGTACATACATAATTAATAAATCAGTCCTCCAATTCTTCTTGTATTGTCACACCCCCCTTCAAGCGAAGCGTCGGATTGATTGAGACGCAAAGTTTGGACCGAAAGAAGTCAAACAACGCACGATTGAGACCCTTGGTGAAGATATCCGCAACTTGTAAGGATGTCGGAACATGACCAACTCGTAGTTTGCCAGCACTAACTAGCTCCCTCACAAAGTGATAGTCGATGTCGATGTGCTTAGCTCTCTTGTGAGCAACTGGATTCTCCGCAAGAAAGATAGCACTGTTATTGTCACAAAGAAGCACCGGAGATCCCTGAAGTGGGAAGCGAAGATCTCGAAGAATATGTAACAGCCATACTACCTCCGAAGCAGTGTTCGCAAGAGCTCTGTACTCCGATTCAGAGCTTGACCGAGAGACTGTGGGTTGCTTCTTCGCACTCCATGAGACCAAGTTACCACCAAGGAAAACTGCATATCCATAAGTAGAGCGACGTGTCTCCAAGCAGCGCGCCCAATCAGCATCGGAGTAGGCCAGTATCTCCGAAACACCATCGGCAGTGAAGGTCAATCCACAATGTTGCGTGCCTCGAACATATCTAAGAATTCGAGTGACTGCAGCAAAATGATCATCCCGTGGATCCTGAAGGTATTGACTCACAGAGTTGACAGCAAAGGATAGGTCAGGACGAGTGATGGTGAGATACTGAAGTGCACCTATAAGAGAACGATACAACTTCGGATTGTGAAATGGTCCACTGGTACTGCTGTGTAACTGAGATAACGGAAGAAACGGTGTAGAAACCGGCGTAGCATCCAACATCCCAGCTCTCTGAAGAATATCCCCAGCATACTTAGCTTGACCCAAGAACAACCCGGTGGAGGTGGGTGTAACCTCCAAGCCAAGGAAGTAGTTGAGATATCCAAGATCCTTGACAGAGAATTCCTGGTCAGCCCGAGCTATAAAACTCTGAATAGCAACCTTATCATTCCCGGTAAGAATGATATCATCGACATAGATGAGAAGGTAAAGGATGACTGAGCCACGGGTAAACACAAACAGAGATGGATCCGATAGACTGCCAACAAAGCCAAGACCCTTAACGAAGGCACTGAAGCGATCAAACCATGCCCTAGGAGCTTGCTTAAGACCATAGATGGCCTTCCTCAAAAGACATACATGATTAGGACGTGCAGGATCCTGATATCCAGCCGGTTGAGCCATGTAAACTGGACCGTCAAGAACACCATTCAGAAAAGCATTCTTCACATCGAGCTGATGAAGCGGCCATTTCCTCATTGTAGCAATAGCAATCACTGTACGGACAGTGGCAGCCTTGATAACTGGACTGAAGGTATGATCAAAATCAAACCCCGGAACCTGTGAGAATCCTTGAGCTACCAGACGTGCTTTGTACCTCTCAATAGAGCCATCCTGTTTGTACTTCAATCGATAGACCCACTTGGAACCAACTACATTAACATGTGGAGGGCAAGGCACCAACTGCCATGTCTGTTGCCTCTGTAGTGCATCAATCTCCTCATTCATAGCAGTAACCCATCGGGAGTCCTTGACTGTAGCCTTGAAGTTTCTCGGTTCCTTTTGTACCAGTAACTCAGCAACTAAACCTGTGGCCACAAAATCAGGTCCAAGACTGCGAGCTACTCTTGTGCCATCCTGATGACGAGTGACCATCGAGTGAGCTCTAGGAGCAGGTGGGGCTGCTGGAACTTGTAGAGCTGTGGAAGCAGGAGGAGTCAAAGTAACATTTCCAGACAAGACTGAGTCACCAGGTGAATCGGAGGAACTCGAGGAAACTGGAGAAGGCTCTGGAGTGACTGGTTCAGGTTCATCGGCGAGTGCTACTGATGTAGATGAAGAAGGCTCATGACATGCTGTACAAGGCTGCTGTGGTGGAAGGGTCTCAACAGAAGATGTCTCAGTATCAGGATCAGTGGGGTCAACAAAGGACGAGACATCCAAAGAGGAGAAATGAGCCTCTGTGGATGCTCTCGAGAATGGAAAGTGGCCCTCATCGAAGCGAGCGTGACGAGTCATATAAATACGACCAGAAGCAGGATCCAAGCACTTAAATCCTTTGTAGTGTGCACTGTAGCCCAAAAAGATACATGGCAGACTGCGAGGGGCTAATTTATGTTCAGATGTAGGCCGAACATAGGGAAACACACGGCAACCAAAAGGATGAAAGTTCGAGTAGTTTGGCGAACGTCCAAAAAGTACTTCAAAAGGAGACTTGTTATCAATCACTGGTGTTGGCAACCTGTTGATCGTGAAGACAGCAGCACTAAATGCATCATCCCAGTGAGATAGCGGTAGGTGTGAATGGAACAACATGGAGAGGCCCATCTCCGTGATGTGTCTGTGCTTGCGTTCAGCTCTACCATTCTGCTCCGGCGTATATGGGCATGAAACTTGATGATGAATGCCACGAGTTCCAAAGTGAGACTGCAACCTGTTGTTGATGAATTCAGTTCCTCCATCACTCTGGAAAACTTTGATTCGAGATGAGAATTGGTTCTCCACGAATGCCTCAAACTTGAAATATACATCGACGAAATCTGATTTGCGACGAAGAGGATAGAACCACGAAAAACGCGAATAATCATCCACAAACAAAGCATAATAAGAGAAACCATTTCCCGAAATAACTGGAGATGGCCCCCACAAATCACAATGAATCAAATCCAAAACATTCTTAGCCCGTCTGGGGTTCTCAACAAAAGACAGTTTGTGGCCTTTAGCCATAGCACACGGTTCACAAATACCAGGTTTTGGAAGTACAGAAGTAAAAGACAAAAGTCCATATTTGTTCAACAAAGATAGAGTAGCAGAGGACACATGTCCTAAACGAGCATGCCAAACTTCAAAAGATGCTCTGTTATTGTTCTTCTTCACCACTGAAATAAGTGCTGTCACACCACGGTCCAACACGTACAACCCATTCTCACTGTGTCCCTGCCCCATGATTGCCCTGCTGAGCTTGTGCTGAATAGTAAAAGACTCGTCATCGAAAGAAATAACAGCACATAGCTCCTTGGTAAGCTTACTAATTGACAACAGGTTTTTAGTAATAGCAGGCACAACCAAGACATCAGATATATGCATAGAAGGTCTAACTCTAGCAACACCAACAGCAGTAATAGGAAGAGAAGCACCATTACCAACAGAAACAGAGATATTACCATTGTATCGAGCCAGGGCAGTCAAGTTCGAAGAAGTGGCACTCATATGATTGGTAGCCCCTGAATCAAGATACCAGTCTGAGGCTGTAGGAGCAGTAGCGGGCTGAGTCTGAGGAGCCTGGTACGGAACGTACTGCGGTGCATACACAGGTTGCTGAGGGGCCATTGCCGTAGGAGCAACAGGAGCAGCATAAGTCTGAGCAACAAGAGCCTGAGGAGCAGATGGAGGCCGTGCTAGCTGAGGAGCATAAGTCTGGTACTGCTGCTGGCCATAAGACTGTGGTGATGAAGCCACATAACTCTGCGTAGAGTTGCCACAAAACTTAGAGATGTGCCCGAAGCCTCCACATGTGTAACACTGAATCTGAGCACCCAAAACACCAGATTCTGACATACCAGGACCTCCAGGAGCTGCCCAGGGACGACGACCGCCACGGCGACCGCCGAAACGGCCGCCGCCAGCCGCGCGTGGGCCCCACGCGCCGCCGCCACGCGCGGCCTGTCCAGGCGCGTGAGCCCACGCGCCACCGTCTGGCTGCTGGGCGGCCTGGGCAGTCTCCTGGGCAGTCGCAGCGAAGGCTACCGGTCCCACCGGAGCCTGTACCTGCACATTCGTTTTCTCCAAATTCGCCAAAAAAGCCTCATAGCCCTTGGCTTGATCCACAACAGTTATATACGGAGGCAAAGGATCAAGAACAGCAATAGGTGCACTAAAATTTGAATAAGCTTGTCCAAGGGCAGTGAGAAATCACATAAGCTTGTCGCGGTTATCCGCAGGTTGGCCCATAACACTCAATTGATCAAAAATTCTAATCAGAGACAGATGAAGATCATGAATCGTACCAGTCTTGCGAAGGAGATTCGCCTGCTGTCTGAGGCTGAAAACACTGATCGAGGTGCTGTGTTGATAGGTGCTGGCGAAAGTGTCCCACATCTCCTTAGCGGTGGTACACCCAGTGATCTCATTCAACGCATCAGCCGTGCATGAAGAGAGGAGCACACTACAAAGTCTCTGATCATCCACGATCCAGGATTTGTAGGCAGCAAGGGCAGCGTCGTAGGCGGCCTGCTCCTTCTGAAAAATAGCAGTGTCCGGTGGTGAGGAGGAGGAAGAGGCGGCCGTTGGCGGCACGGGAACGAGAGGGAGAGGAGTAGAGCCATCCAGATGGCCAAACAGTCCTTGAGGCTTGAATACATACTCTACCTGCTTCTTCCATCGCAGGTAGGTTGAAGCTTCCAACTTGGTGTTGAGAAGATGCACCATCGTGTTGATCGTAAGAGAATCATCCCTGGTAGCAGCCATTGTCGTGTGAACAATAAAAAAGAAGGCAGAAAATTTGAACTGAGAGGGGAAGGCAGAAAAAAAAAAAAGTTTCGTGCGAGAAGGGGAGAGGAGTAGGCGGCGGCCAAAAGAGAGAAGAGAGGGAGAAAGGGTTTAAGAACCCTAGGGTTTAAGGAAAGAGGATCGTCAGGCTACTGATACCATGTAAACTGTATCTGATTGCTAGATTAGAATAAGGCAGAAGCATGCCTATATATAGTTACATACAAGGGCCTAAAGCTAAATACTGAAGCTAGCTAAACCCTAGGCACATAAGTGCAATATACAAAGTACATACATAATTAATAAATCAGTCCTCCAATTCTTCTTGTATTGTCACAATTTAGAGATGCTTTAGTGTTCATAGTTGTTTACTTACAAGTCTAATTAAATTCTTCTTGAAAATTCTCTTGCAACCGACGAAGATCGACGCAGCACTGGCAACGACGAGGCCGATGGGTTTCAGTGAGGAGGCAGTGAAGAAGTGTGTGGAGAAACTGCTTGAGGTGTACAGAACAGGTGGTTGGTATTTCATTGAGGAGACTTCTTACCAGTTTCTCATTGACAGCTTGCTAGAGGAATCTGGTGCGGACAGCTCTTCAGCAGCAGGTTCTGTGGGTAGCAGTTCCAAGCCGGGCAAGGGATCTCAGGAGGATGAGTCCCAGGCTGCACCATCACAGGCTGAGTTTGCGCCATATGTCTGGATCGATCCGAACAGCGACATGGACACTGCGGATGATGATGTCTTTGTCAACATGCCTCCCAGAAACTAGATTCACTGTAAGTTATCATCCATTTCCTTTTGAAAGATCATTTCTGCTGCACACATCCTTACAATTTCTTTTTGTTTTTTCTCTCTCGTCGCAGACTGAGGCGGTTTTTCTTGGTGTTTCTGCAGCAATCTTCTGTTAGGATTATCTAGTGTTTTGGCTTGTAGAACATTAATTTCTGCTTTCAGTTTGATATTGTTTGTTTGAACATTTAGCTTTGCATTAATAAAAAAGACACTTATTTGTATACTTTCTTTGCTGATATGGACTATTGTCCATTTGTCAAATTAATTTTTTTTTGGTTTTAATAATGTTAAATAAACTAGTGCAATACCTGTGCAAATGTGCCATGCATGCACGGTTTTTTGTTCATGCACAACAAAATAATTGATCTATTTATAACCACGAACCATATTTTTATTTAAAACAGAACTTTTGTAAGGATATATATCTGCAATTATTAATTTCCTCAAAATTGAAATATCTATTTTTAATATGTTTTTGGTGGATTTGTCAAATAATTTGTGGTTTTATGAAAGTGTTTAAATACGTGCACCCCAGATTTTTTTTAAAAAAACTTTCTTATATGATTTCCAATTTGTTGTGCTTAATTGACTCAAATTTCAGCGCGGAAACTAGCTTGTTCAATTGTGTCAGTAAAATCCAAATATTTAATTTTGTTAAAAATTTTAGAGTCACGTTTGGGATCTATTAAGTTGTATTTTGTTACTTTTTTAGTGCACTGCTTATGCACAATATTAACTACAGGGAGCTGTCCTGGTGAAGAATTTAGCTGCAAAAGAATTCTCAGCTCTTGGCTTTGATTCCTACTCCAAACAACATTTCCTTTGCCCAGCTGCAACTTCTGTTGTTGTTTGCATTTCCTTATTCAATGCAACCAGATCATTAAAGTTAGTTTTGAATATGCATTGAAGTTGCTATGTTTACACTTGATTCAACCCTGCTTTCGAATTGGTTTTATATCCATCCTATGCATGTGCATGACATGATCAGAAAAGGGGATCATCCTAACAAACCACTCATATTGCTGGTATGAATTCCTTTAAACTCTGGTAAAAAATATAATAGAAAAGTTATCAAAGTTCTTGTCAAATTCTTGAGGCACCTGCATTAAATTACTGACAGATGCCATATGGTATGCTGCCTGAGACTATGGAGCAACCATTCTATTAGACAATAAACTATTCATAGGTGCTTCATGATGTTGGATTTGGTTTATGGTTTGAATGCCTTCTTCCTGCTGTAATTATCAAGATTTGAATATTTTCCGTACAACGAGGACTTTCGTAAAATTTGAGTGGATCAGTATCACTGTACAATCAATTACAATGTCTTGAAATACTACTGATTCGTGTTCTTGAATGTGTGCCTGATCTGAAATTCTTCTCACTGCACCATTTCTGTTTCCCATGTTACTTTCAATTGATCATTTGACCACATAAATGTTGTCTAAACTAGTCTTCTCACTACTAGATGACACTCCTGTAGGCACCGGTATTTTCACACCGTTAAATAGAAACCGGTGCTTCTTAAATATTCGCCCCGGTAAAATTGGTTATGGAACCAGTTTGTAAAGCTACCGGTGCTAATCAATAACTGTGGCACCGCAATATTGCCATACCGATACTGTCCATTTTTACCGGTGCGATGATAATTTATGGCACCGATATAATAGCACCGTAAGATATGTACTGGTGCTAATCAATAATTGTGGCGCCGCAATCATTGGCATACCGATGCCCTCCATTTTCACCGGTGCCATGTTAATTTATGTCACCGATATGATAGCATTGTAGACATGTACCGGTACTAAACGGGAAACATTAGAACCGGAATTGAGCACCAGTTTCAAATACCGGTTCTGCAAGAATATGGCACCAGTGCTGAGATACTATACTAGTGCCAAGTGTGGCGGGGAAAAAATTGGTTTTGGAGGAATATTAAAAGGGCATGAATATATATATATATATATATATATATATATATCACTTTTGTTAATCATTTTTTGGCACATCTTCAACTTGTGGATGGTTCTTGGAGCATCGAAGGCTACTAATGGAGACACTACAAGGTAAGAGTTTCCTCCACATACAAGTAGTATTTTTCATAAGAATGGTTTTGTGTTATTCATAAGAGTGGTTTGTAATTATTCAATGAACTATTTTACCTTCGTAGAATTCAATCGCGAAATTGAAAAGTGAGGAATTCTTTACAATGTTGATAGATGTAGTGATGAGTATGTTTAGTTTGTGAATAATTTCTTGGAGTTTGCTTTTTCAACCGAGAAGAAGATTCTTTGCCCGTGTAGAGATTGTATGATCCGCGTTAGGACGGATAACAACGATACGTTGAAACTTCATCTTTACAGGAGAGGCTTTTTGGAGACTTACTTGGTTTGGACATTTCATGGGGAGAAATCACCAAAAGAGGAGGAATCTTTCGTTGATGTAAAGATGGAGGATATGTTTCATGATGTTGTAGAGGAATTCAAGGGTAAACCCAATGTATTGGCGGCGTGTTTGGGTGAAAAAGATAAGGCTTTATATCCCGGTTGCAAAAAAGAGGACGCCGTGATTTCATGCTTGATGGAAGTGTTCAATATGAAAGCATCAAGTTCGTGGAGTGACACTAGTGTTAACAAGCTGTTGAAATTTTTACATGAGAAACTTCCTAATGGAAATGGCATACCCAACAATTTGCATGATGCTAAAAGAATCTTATGTCCCGTAGGTATGGAGTATATGCATGTCCCAATGATTGTATTTTATATCGTGGTAAATTTAAGGACAAGATCGAGTGTGTTAGAGAGTAGTATTGGGTCTTGAGCCCAACCTGTGTCAGCTAGGGTTTATTTAGGCTGCGTTTGGTTCACAAAGATTTTGGAAAACTAGGATTTTGCAAGTCCAGGATTTCAAATTCTTGTTTGGTTCACGAAGTTTTTGCAAATCCCAATTTCACCCCAAAAGTCCAGATTTTATTACTGTTCAAGTTCAGGATTTCAAATTCGTGTTTGGTTCACAAACCAAACAAGAATTTTTGTTTTTGACTTGCAAAATCCTGACGAACCAAACAAGGTTTTTATTACAGACTTACAAAATCCTAACCCAACCAAAAAAGGTTTTTGAAAAACAAGACTCAAAATTCTAAACAAAAACCCTGACTCAAAAAACAAAATCCAGACTCTCAAAAACCTGATGAACCAAATGCAGTCTTAGGGTTTTACACTTTTACTCTTGTACTCTTGTAATTCTTATATATTGATGAATAATATACAACCTCCATCATTGCGGTTTCCCCTCTATCATGGTATCAGTTGCAAATTGTTCCTTGACCTAAAAATAATTTTTTACTTGGGTTCACTGCCATTGATCCATCAGTAAACTCCCGCCATCGTGCCACCAGTGCTCGGCCACTGCGCTTCCAGTGCTCCGCCAGCGCGCCTCCAGTGCTCCGCCACCGCGCCTCCAGTACTCTGCTACCGGGCCACAATTGTGCCACCACTCCGTCGATGGTGATCTCCGTCGCAGGCCGTCTCCCCCGTCGTGTTGTGGCAAATCGGTCATCGCCGCCGTCTTTCTACCCCGTCATAGATCAAATCACGTTCACGGTATCCTCCTTACCGATTGTCTTGTCGCCCGCCATCCTCCATCGCCACAATCGCGACCATCATCGACATCCGCTACGCTAGGACACCGACTGTCTCAGTCAGACTTGTCAGCTCCTTTTTTGAGATCCACTCGCTTTTGCCAGCGCGTGTGAACACGCGCAACACAAGCTTCAAATCGAGGCCTCTCTGCACGTGACTACACGCGCGTTATAATGTGTTGCTCGCGCATTGCGCGCAATGTCTTTAAGATCCACGCGCTTTTCAAGCGCATGGTAACACACTCCGTTCTGCTGTTTTCCACGCATCGCGCGGCCGTCTATAGTAGGCGAGTATCACCACGCGCCTCCAGCTTTCTTGTGCCTTCTTGTCAAGATGTTTACTGCAGTGGGTCCCATTTCGCCCAGAATTTGGTGCTATTCTTGGACCCTTGATTTTGACACTATAGTTCGATCAGCGCTCTTGTCTCGCGAAGATCGTTCAACCAGTTGGATTGCTGACAAAGCATCGTTGCAAGTTCGTCAACATCTCTATAATCAGTGGATTGTTGATCCCGGCGCCACATCCATATGACCGTCAATCCCAATCATCTTGATAAGGTACAACCCTACCGTGGCTCTAATTCTATAGTTGTTGGTAATGGTAATTTGTTACCTATTTCCCATATCGGTCAGTGTCATCTTTCGGGATTTTCTATTAATGGTATTTTGGTGGTTCCCAATATTACTAGGATTTTATTGTCCATTAGTAAGCTTACTAGTGATTTACCCGTTAGAGTTATATTTGATGATGACATTTTTCGGTCGAGCATAAGCCTACAGGAATAATAATTGGCAAAGGGCGTCACCTTGAGGGTCTTTACTATCTAGAAAATGGAAAATCTTATTTTTGGGTGAATTACGCGTTGGAAAGCTTCTAGCCCCATTTGAGTTATGGCACTCTCAACTTGGGCATGTCTCTCATGATACTGTCCAGTTCTTGCATCAGTTGGGTCATATTTATGTTTCTTCGGCCAAGCCTGCGCCTATTAGTTGCTCGTCTTGTCAGATGGCCAAGAGCAGTTGTCTACCCTTCTCTGTTAGTGACACGAGGGAAACTGGCTTGTTGGATAAGGTGCACTGTGATTTGTGGGGACTGGCACCAGTTTTGTCTGCAGGATGTGTTTCATATTATGCAGCTTTTAGTGATGATTTTTCCCGCTTCACTTGGTGGTTTCCTTTGCGACATAAGTCAGATTTCTATGACATTTTCCTCCAATTTCAGAAGTTTGTTGAAACCCAATTTTCTACCAACGTTTAGACAGATGGAGGCACATAGTTTACAAATAACCATCTGCAGGCTCATCTTGCATCCTTCGAAATTCACCATCAAATGTCTTCACCTTATACTCCTGCTCAGAATGGACGAGCTGAGCGGAAGCATCGCCACATCCTTAAGACTGGTCTTGCGATATTATTTCAATCCTTGGTACCGAAAGTCTACTGGGTCAAAGATTTTTCCTCAGCAGTCTACATAATTAATCGGTTACCCAGCCCAGTTATTGGTGGAAAATCGCCTTTCGAGGTGGTTTTTGGGATAGTTCCTGACTATAGCCTTTTTCATCCTTTTGGCTGGCGCGAATATCCCTGCTTACATGCCACTGCTGTTAACAAGTTTGCTGCTCGCTCAATCCCATGTGTCTTCATTGGCTACAACTCTCGTTATACGGGATTTCAATACCTTGACCCAACATCTGGACATATCTATGTCTCGTGCCATGTTCGGTTTAATGAGACTTTGTTTCCATATGTCGCACCTTCGCTGTATGGTAGACCTACTTCAGATCTTGAACTCTCTTTCTTTTTTGAGCCTATGGCCACATCATCGACGGTGTCTTCATCACACAACCCATCATCTGTATCAACTTCTTGTATGGTTTGTGAATCCGACGACGTGGGTCGTACTCCAGTCGCCCAGACAGTATCTCTTCCAGTTTCACCAGTCTCATCCGGTCTGACATCACCATCGATTACTCCACCGTCATATCCTCCACAAGTGTCACCCAATCCATCGTCTGGATTCTCATCGAGTCCTGAATCACCTCCTTGCTGTGCTCATCGGATGATTACTCGGAATCAGGATGGTACTCGGCGTTTAAAGACACAACCTGAATTTATTCCAACCAGTCTTGTTGCTCAGGTTATGAAGCATTCCGAGCCTCAAGACTATCGTACAACTCTTAAGGATTCAAAGTGGGTTCGAGCTATGGATGAGGAGATGGTTTCCCTTCACCATCAGAATACTTGGGAGTTGGTTCCTCGTCCTTCAGATTCCAACATTATAGGGTCGAAGTGGGTCTTTCGCTTAAAGTATCGACCAGATGGTAGCATTTTGAGCGCTACAAGGCTCGTTTGGTTGCTCAGGGATACTCTCAGATTCCTGGTTTTGACTTTGATCACACTTTCAGCCCGGTTGTCAAGGCAGCTACTGTTCGTACAGTTCTTGCCATCGCCACTCTCAAGCGCTGGCCGCTACATCAGCTTGATGTTAAGAACGCCTTTCTTAATGGTGTTCTTGATTCTCCAGTCTACATGGCTCAACCAGTGGGATATAAAGATTCGGCTCATCCTGACTATGTTTGTCGTCTCAAGAAAATGATATATGGGCTCAAATTGGCTCCTCGAGCTTGGTTTGATCGCTTTAGGCTTACCTTCGGCAACCTTTTTTTCGGTGTAGCACTTCAGACACATCCCTCTTTGTTTTCTCTCGGGGTACAACCTTGCTCTATCTCCTTGTTTATGTGGATGCCATCATTCTGACCGGAAATGATTCTGGTGCCATCAGGCAGTTCATCACCAGGACTAATCAAGAGTTTTCAATCAAGGATTTAGGCTCCCTTAACTATTTCCTTGGACTTGAGGTGTCTGCTACTCCATCTGGCCTTTTTCTTGGACAGGCCAAGTATGCTAGGGATATACTGAGTCGAGCCGGTATGACTGATACTTCTCCAGTAACGACTTCGTTTGTACAACTCTCGTAGCTTCATAGCAGTACTAGTGCACCGTTCGGCAATCCAACCCTCTATTGGTCTTTGGTTGGTGCACTTCAATATTTGACTATCACTCGCCCTGATCTAGCGTTTGCGGTGAATTCGGTTAGTCAGTACCTCCAAGACCCTCGTGAAGATCACTTTGCTGCTGTTACCCGAATCCTTCGTTATGTTTCTGGAACGCTTCATCACGGTCTCACATTTCGCTCAGGAGGTTCTTCAACTATTTATGTTGATGTTTGTGCCAATTCGGATGCTGATTGGTCTTCATGTCTAGAGACTCGACGATCGACTTACGGCTATGCAGTGTTTCTATCACTAGTGCACAACTATATGTTACTCGACACCTTATTTACGGCATTTTTGGGATTTTTGCGCGGAACCGCCGAGTAATTAGGTTATGAACTCGTAACCTGTCATTCGCCCAGGGCTTGAAAACAACGACGGCGTATTTGTGTTTATATAAGGCGTTATTCAAAAATGTCGTGATAAAGACACACGATACCGTTACGTGATTCGTTCACAGGCGTTACCACTAGAGATATCGCTTGTGATTACAATTATATATCTATAAGCTTCACATACATAGGCGTTACCACTAGCGATATCGCTTGTGATTACACGTATCTCTACGGTACAGACATAAGCGATATCGTTACGTGATTCGTCCACAGGCGTTACCACTAGCGATGTCGGTTACGTGATTCGTCACAGGCGTTACCACTCGCGATATCGGTTACGTGATTCGTCTATAGGCGATACCACTAGCGATATCGCTTGTGATTACACATATATCTCTACGAGCTTTACATACTACACATATACTTCTACGAGATTCATATATGACAGAAGCGATATCGTGAGTGCGAATGTGTTTTGCGATGTTTGAACCTATTCATGTGTTTGTTTATTTGTTTGCTTGTAATATTCTCCGCACCTAAGTTATACAACAATTTTGTAACAATATCATACTATATGTATATTATCGTTGAATTGTTAATTAGAGGTTATTTATCCATTAGAGTGATGTGTATTATCGTTGCATTGTTAATTAGGGGTTATTTATCCATTCGAGTGATTCATAAGATGAAAAATGTTTATAGATTTAACATAAAAGAAAATAGTGGTTCATATGTTTAGGTTTTTAAATTTAAAATTGTATTTCAAAAAAGAAAATAGAAAGAAACGAAAATAAATTACGAAAAAGAAAAAAAACTCTTTCGAGTAAACTATAATTCGTCTAACAAGTATAAATCACACAATCAAATTTACGTGAATGATTTGTTAGAGTCTTTGATTCGAATTCTAGTATTTCTTAAATATCTAATAACAAAGTCATTAAAGTTATCAATCACTATATAATAGACAATTATATAAAATAAGCCTTTAACAGTTTTCTATAAATATCGAGGTTATGAGTGTTTGAGGGGGTAATTTTTAAAATCAATCACAAAAGTACATTTGATTGATATTTTATAATAGAAGCCTTTCTTTAATCATGAGAATGATCAGCAATACATAAAATGTACATTATTTAACTGTATGTGAGTATAAACTTAGTAAGGTGAATTTATAATTTTTATTAATATCTATTAAGAGATTTTTCCGCCATTGTTTACATTATTTTTTGCATGAATAGTGTTATTCGAAGAATAAAATTGACATTTATGTTGAAAACCAATGATTGTATTTAAATTGAAATTTATTTTAAAGTATTTAGTTCATTATTAAAATTAATTAGTTTGTATGCAACTATTAAAACCGATATGTTGCTAAAAAAGCAAAATATAATTGTTGCATAATTTTCTGAGGTTTTCTAAAATAAGAATAATAATCCTGTTTTCTTTTTAACACTATTTATTTGCGTTAATCTGGTCCGTCAATTAAATTATTGAAGCTAATCTCAACGGTTGACTCTTTATCCATATATAACAATCTTATCCTCTCTGATTCTACAATCCCCTTCTCACAAACCCCCCCTCTCTCTCGATCACGAAATGGATTTCATCTCCGCCGCTCCCTCCGCTCCCATCTGCTCTCACCGCCCTCATCTTCTCCCACCGCTCCCTCCACTCCGATCTGCTCCTGCCGCTCCCTCACTCTTTCTCTGCCGCCGCGGCTCAACGGAGCCCAGTTCAGCTGGTCCGCAGCCATCACCCCACGAATTAGAGATAAGGAAAACTCTGGGGCTATGGCCCTAAGCCAGGCAGGCGAGCGGTTGGAGCTGATTACGATAAGTGCGTTGCAAGGTTTCTTGTCCGGCGACTAATCTCTTATATTGGTTCATCTTGCAAGTACTTCTATTTGTATTCATCTTGCAGGTACTTTTATTTGTATTCATCTTGCTCGCTTTCGTCCTGTATTTGTTCTACATTGTCCGGTTTTGTATGGTGATGATAAGAATGTGCTTCTTTGGGATTGATTTGTGAGATTAAAAGTTTCTTTTTTATCGGTAAAGGTGCCTGTTTAAGCTTGTGATTGATAGTTTATGTATATCTGTATGGATAATCATCTTCGATTGATAGGCAACAAAGATGATTGATTTTTTCGGTTTATTAATGAGTGTTCTTTTTAGGGATTAATGGTCTTGTTTATCTGTATATCTATAATTCATGCATGATTACTGGTTGCAGTTTCGAGATTGGTGCTAATTATTATGCTTACACTCTTGGATTGATCGTTACGAGCGCCACCATTCAGAGGCTCGCCAATGGTAGCTTTACGCATTTATGGAGGTATCTATCTCTTTTCTCCCTTGGGATGATTCAGGCTAGCTTTTTACCTTTTACTTATTGGCATAGTTTAGTTCATGTCAAATCATTCTATGTTAATTTAATTATAATGTTCCATGTAAATAGAAGGCCTTGGTCTAATTTAAAATTTCAGTGAAAAATAATGAGTTAGGTCTCATGTAAAAAATAATAAAACATTGTCAACAACTCATTATTGATGTAGTCATTCATGGTATATTTGTTGTGCCGAACATTTTGAGGAGGGGAGCTAAGTATGTTGTGATTGAAGGGCTGCCAACAGCTGGTTGCTTGACACTAGCCATGGCTATACATGGATTGGGATTCGATGGGATATGTCGCAGCCTCAAACGAGCATAGCTCCCGTCAATGCAGTCCTTAAAGCCAAGCTGAATCATTTCATATTATAGTTTGGTTTAGTTACTAACTCTTTCATTTTTCCAATCCTCCAACCTTTTTGTGGTGTCCCCTTCTAAGTAGAATTGGGTTAGGAGCAGTTACAATGTTAAAATATCATGATCACTAGCTTTTTTTTAAGTATATTCATTTTGATGAGTTCATTAGATGAGAACACTTTGTTGTTCATGATAAGTTTCAAGTTCTTGTATATTGATTTCATGAAACTTTTGCTCTATAAAGAATTAGTTGAGTGAAATTTATGGTTTATTGAGCTCTCTGATCCATTTCGGATCGGAGAGCTCTTTTTTTTACACAAGCGGAGCACACTTACGAGTTCTTAACTAGTTTCTCCTCGGAGTGAAATCACCTACGAGTTCTCTACCCGTTTCTCCTGGAGGCGAAACCACTTATGAGTTCTCTACCTGTTTCTCCTAGAGGCGAAACCAGTTACGAATTCGCAACTGTTTACGGCGTTTTTATAACCGCCGTATAAAAAACTTTGATTTTTACGGCACAGCTTATTAAGGCATTTTGAAAACGCCTTCTATGGTACGATTCAACCGCCTAGAAACGTATGGCTGTGCACTAGTGTATGCGGTAACTTGGTTTCATGGAGTGCCAAGAAACAACCTACATTATCTCGCTCATGTTCGGATCCGAGTACCGTGCCCTTGCCAATACAACTGATGAAGTTGTATGGCTCTGCCATCTTCTCCGAGATTTGCAGTTTCCTCTGGATGGTTCTCCATTGTTGTTATGTGACAACAACAATGCTATCTTCTTAGCTTAGAATCCAGTGGCTCATAAGCGGGCCAAGCACATCAACATCGACATCAACTTCCACTTTGTTCGTTAGTTGGTTGTTAGTCATGTTAGTCATGTTCCTACCTCGTTGCAGTTGGCAGACATTTTCACCAAGGGTCTTCCTAAACCCTTATTTGAGTTCTTTAGATCCAACCTTTGTCTCTCAATCAATCCGACGCTTAGCTTAAGGGGAGATGTTAGAGAGTAGTATTGGGCCTTGAGCCCAACCTGTGTTAGCTAGGGTTTATTTAATGTATTACACTTTTACTCTTGTACCCTTGTAATGCTTATATATATTGATGAATAATATACAGCCTCCATCATGAGGAATTTTCCTTCATGTGATTCTGAAATAGCTATGGAAATAAAACCTGAACTGGGGAGATTAGCTGCTGAATTGAATGGTCTTGCTACTAAACTAAAGCTTGATTAGTGTTGTCTGAATTAGATGATGTTTTTGCTACTGAAATGAAGCCCTATTTGAGCTATTATTATGTTGATAATGAATTTGTTTTTTTGCTTCGGAAATGAAAGCTGAAACTTACTAAAAATTTTTGAAACTCACTTGCTGAAAATTGAAGCAATATTTGCCGCTCAAACTGAAGTTGAATTCAGTCGTTCTTCTCCTCGATGAAATCTAGGTTTTTTAACATGGAGTTGCTGTTATGCAATATACTTAGTTGGTGAAGAGGTCGCTACGTGTTAAGCAACATTGTATATGTATTTAGCTTAATTCTTTGTTGACAATATATCAATATTGTATTATATCACTATGATTATTTGGTGAATTTAGTGGAGGATTGAACAATGTATAAAAATATAATATTATGTTATAAACTTATTATAATTTCTCAAAAGAGATCGTCCAAATTATAGATGGGACTGCAGAAAAAGAAAAAATATGTGCGGGGGATTGGTTGAAAAGAAACTTAATACGCGGGGGGGGGGGGGGGGGTGGGGGGTCTATTTGCCATTTTGTGAAATATGATTGATATAAGAGGTAGTCTTGAGTAGGGGTGTTCAAAAACCGGGTACCCGTACAACCGGGTACCCGTACACGCAGATAGTTAAAAATGCGGCCCGTGACCCGTCCCGGAATTATCGGGTACCCGTACAACCAGGTACCCCATTATGCGGGCCGGGTAACCCAGTACCCTATTTGATTTTATAATTTATAATAAGTGCTACAAAATGTATTTAATTATTTAATAATAAATATACTTTATCAATATAAACATCCAAAACTAGCTAAATATTATTTAATATGAAAATATCAAATAAATTATGAAATAATTATCATTCGAGGCAAGTTAGTGGATGTACTCCAATGCAGTGTGAGATATGATTGTGCGCCAGTGTTGAAGAAGATGTAGCAATATCAAAGCAAAAGACTAAATGGTTGGAGAGGTGGACCGGAAACCTAAGAGGTTGAGTCAAGTCATGATAAATTAGTATTTAATTTTAAAAATTGTCAATACATATTAAAAGGTAAAATAATAATAATTATAATTAATTAAATAAATACATATTATACCGGGTTTCCGAGTACCCGAAAAATGACATTTATGTGACCCGAACCCGGTAATTTGCAAAATTAACGGGCCGGACACCTGTCCCTATAATATAAAAAAGTACCCGGTTATTTTATACCGGGTCGACGAGTCAACGGGTCGGGTAGGTCGGGACGGGCATTTTTGAACACACCTAGTCTTGTGAGAGACCGTTTATATTGTAGATCGGGGACTAAATAGTAAATGTATGATTGAATAAAAACAAGGAGGTCCTTAATTGCAATTTAGAAAATTACTATTCACGCACGCACTGTTCATGGCCCAGTACTATTCACGCACGCACTGTTCAAAGTTCAGTACTATTTACATGCGTGCTATTCATGGTCCAACACTATTCACACGCACACTATTCACAACCTTATACTATTCACAGCCGATACTATTTATGTCCTTATACAATTCACGCCCCTATAATATTTTAATACGTTGTATATTAAAACACAGAGATTTTTAATTATTATTGGAATGTTTGGTTTTTAATATGTTGTACATTAACACAACGATGTTTTTAATTAAAAGTATGATGTTTGAATTTTTTAATATGATGTACATTAAAACACGGAGGTTCTTAATTAAAAGCAGAATTTTTTATATTTAATAGAATGAAAATTAAAATACGGAGTTTGTTAATTAAAAGTCGAATATTTGATTTTTAACATGTTGTACATTAAAACACGGAGGTTATTAATTAAAAGTAAAATGTTTGATTTTTAATAGATTGTAGTTAGAATACGGAGGTTTTTAATTTAAAATACAATGTTGGTTTATTAACGGGTCGTGGATTAAAATATGGAGATTTTTAATTAAAAGTACAATGTTTGTTTCAAATTTGTTATAGATTAAAATATGGAAGTTTTTAATTTAAAGTAGAAACTTTGAATTTTAAATATGGAGGTTTTATTTTAAAAGTAAAAAGATTTTAAATTTTAATAGTTTGTAGATAATGACACAAAAGTTTTAATGTTAAAATGTAAGGTTTTATTTAATGTTAGTTACGCATACATCTATAGGCAGAAAAAATCATCAAAAATGGTCTGCTCTAGTGGCAAAGTCAATTTTCTTTCATCATGAGATTATTGTTCCAAGTTCTAAAGGCAACATATTTTTGTAACAAAGAGGGGAAAATGGAATCAAATGTGGTGGGTCCCATATATTTAACACGCACGCGTGATTTAAGGATTAAGTTTTTAAAATTGTAACTAAGTGCCTCCGTGTTCTACAAATAAGGACCTTCACATTTTTCTACTTAAGAATAATAGTCTAGTCCAAATTATAGACTGCCTCTTTTGAGAATTTCTATTGATATAAATATGAAATTTTCATTCTCCCTCCCCACTTTTTGATTTCTTCCGAACCACCCAGAACTGCTCCCCGTTTCTCTCCCCCCAAATCAAAAACCTGATCTCTTCCATGTGTGTCGGTTTTCCGATTCATATGTTAATTCAAGCGTGCGGAATAACAAGTAAGGTTCCTGATCTCTTTGTTTTCGTATTTATTATCGATGTGTTCGCGGATTTGTGTATTTATTTTATTTTTTGTTGTTTTGTGTTGTAGATTGGAGTATAATGGTGATGACCAAAGCAAATCAAGGTGTCTTCTATTTTACCGAAGGTAAAAATGGATAATCTCCTTTGATTGATTTTCCTTTTTGCTTTGATTGATTGATAATCTGCTTTTAATCGGCGGTTTTGTGCTCCAGCAGTTCTGTGCTCCGGCGGTTGTGTTCTCTGATGGTTTCGTTGTTTTGTGCTTATCTATTTTGATTGAAACTCTTGTTTTGTTGGTGTTGAGCATTGATTTGGTCATTGTTTGTGTAATTTTTGGTTTCTCGCATTTTTGCATGTGTGTTGTGTGGTTTGGATTTATTTTCCATAACCTTGGATTTTTGTATTCAAAGGTGCATGTTAATTGTGCAAACTTGTTAATTGTCATTTTAAATTCCTTGTATTCCTTGCAAAGGTTGTTATTTAAGTGATGAAGGTTTTGTTGTTAGCAACATACCTTAAATATCAAAGGTCATCGATTTTTGCTTTTTACGTGTACATATCTTTGTTTTACATTCAATGGTTGGTAGTTTACTGTTTAAGGTTTTGATTTCATTTATATATGTAAACATCAATCTTTTACATGCTATGGTTGAGTTTTTAGTGTAGAACATTTTGATTTCATTCATATTTGTAAACGTCAATCTTTTACATGCTATGGTTTGGTTTGTAGTGTTGAAGGTTTTGTGAAACAAGAGAGTCTTTAGAATGCATAACATTCTACTTTTAATGCTGAAGGTTAACTTTCAAGTTTCAAAATTTTTTATTTTAAAAGTATCATGATGTTACATGTTTTTATGTGAAAAGTATATGTTTAATATTCAAAAGTGGCTGTTTAATATCAAAAGTTTTTAGAATGAATAACATTCTACTTTTAGTGTTGAAGGTTAACTTTTAAGTCTCAAAGGTTTCTATTTTAGAAATATCACGATGTTACATATTTTTATTAGAAACGTATATGTTTTATATCCAAAGGTTTAATATCAAAAGTTTTTAGAATGAGTTTTTGCAGCGTGCAATGGTTATGGGGAAGACAAATCCAGTGCTTGTTTCGTTTTTACAGCATTTGAGCAAAAGCAAGAGAAGAGCACAGTGTTGAGAGCGGTGAGATTTGGGAAGGCCAAGAATTTATAGTACGATCCCAATTTCCAACAGATGTTGGACGATATGTACAAGCATGCAAAGAATAAGTCATAAACTGCGATGACTTGCATCTTGCCTTACCTATTGGCGTTCTTTAGAAATTGAGAAAGCTGATGTGTTCATTTTGTGCTCATTCTGTATATTGTAGAGTTTGTTTGATTTCCAACAAAAACTTGATTCATTTTTATGTTGTATCATTTATTTTAAAAGATCTATGTTTGGTGTTATATAATCAACGTTATAAATTTTAGAATATTTATTACTTGTATTGTTTTTACTAGTACAATCCAGTCTTTAAATTGAAATAAAGAACCTTTGATTTTTATATTAAAACATCATTGTTTTAGCTAAGAAGTACAAAGCTCTAAACTACATTTAAGAACCGAATCATTTTGAACTTAGTCATTTTAAACCTAAACATCACAGATTTAATACAGAAACATGGCACCATCAAAACTTTTATATTTAAAGGTCCATATTATAAACTATAACCCATACACATACACACATAAGTACATATGAGCTTAACAAACAGGTTTAAAATCAAAAGATCCCTATTATAAGCACAAACCAGAACATAAAGATCTGAACATGCAACCCTAGCCACTTTCACACCAAACCTTAATGTCTAGGAAATCATGCTTCAAAAAGTCAAGAACATGAAGTGTTTAGCACAGAAGGTCGACAACATAGACACGCACCTTTGCATGTAGCCCTAGACACGCAAACAAAGCCAGTTTCACACCGAACTTAACTGAAAAAGCTTTAGACATACCTGATATAGCTGTTAATGAGCTTGATTCTCCTTCTTCTTCAACCATTCGTTCATTCTAGCCAACAAAAAACAAAAGAATATGAATTTTCCAACCAAAATCTGATATAAAATCATAGGATCATAACAAAACACTCACCAATGGTTCAATCTCCATTAATAACGATTTTCGATCTGTAATTAGATGTTTTGCCTTCAAATCGTTGTATATTATCGATTCGATCAAATATCGATTAAATCAAAACTTCAAATCAATGGAATTGAAGATTCAAAACGATGGAAATATGATGTTGCGGATGATAATAACGAATTTTGATCTCCGATCCAGAAAATTTGGGGAAGAAGGTGTGAGTTTCATCTTGGATCGGTGCAAAATTGGGGGAAGAAAATTGTTTCCAGTCGATCGGGTGTCAACCGGTTATATAGGCCGGGTCAAATCAGGTTATCACGCGGGTCGACCCGCAAAATTTTATATTTGCACTTTAGTTCCCTAATTTCTAGATTTGCCATTTAGTCCCTGTCTATAATATAGACGGTCTCCTCAAACACTTTCTCTAGATTTATACAATTTGGACCCGTAGTTCCGAATTGCTTCATAATTAGGACTTTCCAGAGACTTAATGGATGTCTACGACCCGCACTTGATCACGAACCAATCTCACGAACTGATCTGCAAAACAAAGCCTCGGGTGTCCCGAGGGTAGACACTCCGACGATAATAGATAGAGAGGTTTACCAGACCTTCGGTATTTATATGGCTACAATCCGTAGATCACCAAGATATGTAAATATTGTAGGAATGCAACTCTCATGGGAATAGTAGTTGTATTACCATGTATTAAAGAAGTGTATTTCGGTTTTGGTTGTACTTACCACGTTTAGGAGGATGTATATTCCTTGTAGAACATTCATAATATACGAATTCCTTGTAAGGATTAAGATTGATGGACACGTGGATCCATCCTCCGCGTACTTCGAGCCCACGACCCTTCTCGGGCCCTGGTCCGAGTATGAATGAGGCCCGAATACGAACCATGGACTTATCAGTAGCCCCAAGTTAGATCTTCAGAATTTTGAGGGTTCCATCTCCAAGGTTGGATGAGAAACTTGTTTCTCGAGGGAAAGCCAATAACTCGAGGGAGAATATCTCGAGGTGTTAAGCTCGGGGGTGCCTGCTTGAGACTAACTTCTCGGACTAACCCTTCTGAATATCTAGCTTAAAGTTCTTTCGTATTCCATCAAGACACGTGGACGGTCGGATCTGAATCTGCCTTCTAGAATTCTGAGGGAACATACACGTGTCTTCTGTTCATTGTATCTTCTGGCGGTGAGGAAGACCAACCTTCCAATTGCCTGCATCGTTTCGCGAGTCGAGGTAATTACTTCACTTAAATATGTGTTTATTACTGGCTATATAACCAAGTAATTTTCCCTTGTGTAATCATCAATCTTCATCCAAGTAATTTTGCTTTTCCAATTTCGGAAAGAATTTCTCTTTCAAAACTCTTCTTCTTCTTATAATCTTTTCCCCCCATTCTCTGTATTGCCATGTTGTCAACAAACTCCAGCGTTCCCCCTGGCAATGTAGAGAATGCTGCTGAAAGAAGAGCCCCAACTACTCGTGACTTAAATACTCTATTCTTGGAGGTTGAGTCTGGTGAGTTGATGGAGGTGACCATCCCTACACCACTGCAAGTTGTGACTGCGGTGGTAAATGATGGTGCGTCTGGGTCAGGTGTGAACCTGAATATAGAGCCCCAAGTTAATAAACGAGTTCCAGTTGCCGGTGGTGCGAATGATGTCACCAAGGTAGTCGACGAAAAGACCCTGCAATTTCTTAAATCGTGCAGGCTGTCTTACCCCATCGAGGCTGACTTGAGGCTCGAGGATAAGACCACTCCGGTCAAAGATCTGGTGAGCCCCACTCGAGGGGTGATATGTGGGAGATTTCTGCAACAGGGATTAAGTTTCCCCTTTCCTCCTTTGTTCTCGGAGTTCCTGCGACATTATCAGCTGCATCCTGCCAAATCCACTCCAATGTAGTGGTATCCATGATGGCGTTAATATCATGGTGTGCTAGGAAGGAGTATAAACCCAGCCTGGATTTGTTCAGGAGCTTGTTCAAGCTATTTTCTTTCAAAAGGCGCGAACACATCACTCTCATGCCTCGAGGGGGAAAGGTCGTCATTTTTCCTAATAACAACGGCAAGTGGAAGGATATTCGGCTGACCTTTGATCGGACTAAGTATCAGGTCCCTGACTGAAACTCAAAGGCAAAGGATGTTGTGCCTCTTGACAGGGTTTTCGATACTCCAGCCCATCTAAGGGGTATCGTCGAGGAGCTCTTGAAGGAGAATATCGTCTTCCAGGAGGGAGGATTCGTACGGGGGTTGCATGGTTCAGTGTGGCGGTGGCCCTCTATCACTTATTCGTACCTCCTAGATTTTCCTCAGTCGAAGTCCACGTCCAGCTTCATGAAGCCGGACCGGGATTGGGCCCTCCCTGATAAAATCCAGGAAGACGAGAAGGAGGCCGGGGAGCGAGTTTCAAGGAAGTCTCCTAGGAACCATGGTGAATCTTCCCCCAGTCGGTCTTCGTCAGGTAATGTACCAGACTTGACATACCGTGGTTATGGGTTGTATCCATAATATATTAATGTTTCTTTGTTTTTCTATGTGTAGCATCTCCCCCAAAGAAGAAATCCAAGAAGGGGAAAGCAGTTCTCATGGCCGTAGAAGAGGAAACGGAGGGGTCCGAAGAGGTGCAGTCCGAGGAGATGGAACTGGAGGTTGGGGAGTCCTTAGATGATGATGAATCTGACCTTGAGCTGGTGATCTCTGAAGATGCTCCCCTGAAGAAGTTAAAGTACTATATGAGTCGCCCAAAGGAAGAGGATGGTCAGGCTTCTCAGAGGTCTTTCAAGAAGTATCGCTTTGTCTCCAAGGTAGTTATTTCCCTTGTCATTTTATATGAATTCTTAGGTGTCAAGTATCAGGTCTTTATATATCCTCTATTTCACAGCTGATGATAGATCTGTCCACGGTGGGAGGCCGGACCAAAGGTGAGATCAAGCATCTGTATAACTCTGTAACGGAGTAACACGCCAGGTGCCGGACTCTCAGGCCGAGAAGAAGGAGATGAGGGCTATTATCTCATCTTTAACGTCTGAGACGGTGGTGCCTCCCTCATCTGTCCCCGCTCCATTGGATCTGACTCAATTGGAGAATGGGGTGAAGCAGCTTGAGGCCGAGAATGAGGAGTTACTGCTGGCGAGGAAGTCTCAGGAGAATGAGCTGGGAGTTTATCGGGATGTTGTGGAGGAGCTGGCGCAAAAGCAGGCTGCGGAGAAGGACTCGGAGGAGCCTAAATGGCTTCTTAAGCTTTGGGGCGCATTCATTGTTTGTAGCCCCGAGTTCAATAATCACCAGGAGGAGTATGGAGACTTATTCCATGACTCTGAACAGCACAAGATTTTCAATGAAATCTTGCGATTGTATCAATCTGACAAGGAGGTAGATGTAATGATGTCTATCTTCTCTCATCTGGATGCTGATGATAAGCTCTCTGCCTTGACTGCTAGTGGCTGGGTTCCTAGAGCCAAGTTTTTGGATACATTGGGTCCCTCCGAGAAGATAATGACATCAGGAGACTTACTAAAGCTCATTGTAGCAAGATATCCTGAGTTGTCATTTCTTGGTGAGAGGTTCTCCATTCCTCCAGGTAGCAAGGCAAATTAGCCTTGGCTGGCTCGCTGTCATCTCCTCATCAGCTTTAGGGCTCTGGATTTACTCCTTTGCACATGAACCTCGGTCTCATAGTTTACTGGAAAGGAGCTCCCGCCCTATTGATAAAGCTGAGATACTCGGGGATCAGGTCTTCACAGTTACCATGATGAACACTCTGCGAACATACTGCTTAATGTTGTTGGGCTTCTTCCTTGGTCCTTTTCTGGCAAGGTCTTTTTATGTCACAGCATGCAGAAAAGTTGACAATAGCCCATCTCTCAAGTGTCCCTCCTGGTGAAGTTCTAGATGACCCTATTGGGCGTATTTAGAAGTATCATATTCTGATGTAATAACATCTTCTTCATGACCTTTGTATCAAATTTCGAGGTTTTTCCTCTATGTATCCCTTTGGGAATTAGAAGTATCATATTCTGATGTAATAACACCTTTGATATGACCTATTTGTGTTCGAGGTTTTGCCTCTTTGCCTATCCACTTGGGATTTTTTAGAAGTATCATATTCTGATGTAATAACACCTTTTGATATGAATTTTAACTTCTGTTTTTTAGGTTATTCCTCTTTATTTATTGAGATGATTGATATTTGAGCACGTCTACCCTTTTACTCTATAGATCTCAATCAAGCACTTCTGTGAAGTACCTTATCTCTAACCTATCTCCTTTATTCAAAACGATTGGTAGTTTGAATTTTGGATTCAAATAATTTATTTTATATAAGCTGACCAATCATACACTTTATAAAGCATATATATCAATCAATGTCATACTTAGGATAACAGTCCTCTTTTTATAAAAGGAATTTGAGATTGCTCATGAAGATAGGTGTAAGAATAACATGACTTCAATCTAAGTTTATAACTTTAAGAATAGAAGTAAAATAAACCGTGGGTTCGAGTTTGAGTACCCGTTTGTGCTAGAGCATAATTGTCTTTGTCCTTGATGAGGCTTTCGGACATTCTTAATATTCTCGAACCTTTGTGAAGCTCTTCCTCGAGTTTTATTTTCCGTGATACTTTCGTAAGTTCATCACGTTCCATCTTCGTGGTATGGGCTCGCCCTTCATGGTTTCCAAGAGGTAGCTTCCCCCTGGATGGGATTCTAGGACTCGATATGGACCTTCCCAGTACGGGGCTAGCTTCCCTTCCACTTCCTTCTTACTTTTTTCATTTAACCTCATGACAAGGTCTCCTTTGACGAATGTAGCTAAGCGGACCCTTCTGTCATGATATCGCTTAACTCTTTCCTTTACCTTGGCCTCGTGGATTGTAGCATTGGCTATTTTCTCTTCTAGGAGGTCAAGGTCGAGACGAAGATTTTCTTCATTGGTAGTGCCATCTTTTGACTGAGAAGTTCCGGCAGAGGGGACTCCAATTTCCATGGGGATGACGGCTTCTGACCCATAGACTGAGCTATAAGGATTATCTCCAGTTGTTGTGGCCGGTGTGGTTCTATGGGCCCATATCACGCTCGAAAGTTCTTTGATCCAATTTCCTTTAGCTCCTTCTAGGCGCTTTTTAATGTCGTTCACCAAAGTCCTGTTCATAACTTCCACTTGGCCGTTTGCTTCTGGATGGTATACCGAGGTGAGCTTTTGACATATGCCGTACTCCTTACACCATTTCTTGAAGGGGTTGTTGGTGAATTGGGCTCCATTATCGGTCATTATGTATCTCGGGATGCAATAGCGACACACAATGTTTTTCTAGCAAAAGTTTATCACTGTTTTTCCCGTTATGTTTGTCAAGGCTTCAGATTCCACCCACTTCGAAAAATAATCAATGGCCACAATAAGGTATTTGAAGTTACCAGGGGCCGTGGGAAAGGGTTCGACAAGGTCGATACCCCATCAGACGAATGGCCAAGATTCCTGGATGGTAATCATATTTTCTTGAGGCACATGGATCATCTTGGCAAATCTCTGACACTGGTGACAAGAATCAATATATCTCTTGGAGTCTTCTAGCATCGTAGGCCAGAAATAACCCATTTGTAGAAGTTTACGGGTAACAGTGCGTGAACCTTGGTGACTACCACAAACTCCTTCATGTGCTTCTTGTATAAAGTGTTGAGCGTCAGAAGGCCCAACACATTTAAGTAAAGGCTGGAGATATCCCTTCTTAAGTATAAGGTGCCTTCGTGAATGACATATTTGAGAGCTTTAACTCGGGCCTTCCGTTCCAAATGCTTGTCCTCAGGGAGGGTTCCCGTTTGAAGGTACTCAATGTAGGGGTTCATCCATGTGTCTGAGGTGTCAACAGCCATGATGCTGCTCTCTTCATAACTTCTCTTCACCAGGGTTTCCATCAGCAATTCTTGAGAAGATCTTATGTTGAGGTCCGAGGATGCAAGTTTGCTCAATGCATCTGCTTTATGGTTACCTTCTCGGGGAATATGATTCAGCTCATAATGTCCGAATTGATTTAGGAGAGGCTTAACTATCTCGAGGTACTTTTGTAAACTGTACTCTCGGGTCTCGTATTCGCCTTTGACCTGCTGCACCATGATCTGTGAGTCACTAAAGATCTCGAGATCCCTAACATCGAGGTCCTTTGCTAGTTTTAACCCTCTGATGAGGGCTTCATATTCTGCTTCATTATTAGTGGTTCGAAAATCAATATGGAGAACGTAGGGATGGTCCTTTCCCTCAAGGCTGGTGAGTAAGACTCCAACACCACTTCCCTCGGAGTTGGAGGATCCATCTACATATAATCGTCATTTTCCTATGTCCGGAACTGGGTCTTGTTGGTTGATCTCTACTGGTTCAACAGACTCCATTATGAAATAAGATAAGGCTTGGCGCTTGATGGCTGACCGAGGCTTATATTGTATAACATGTTCTCCCAACTCGATGGCCCGCTTCATCATCCGTCCCGAGGCATCCGGTTTCTAGAAGATTTGCCTAATCGGGTAGTTGGTTAGGAGGACTATCGTATGTGCTTGGAAGTATGGTCGCAACCGTCGAGAGGCATGCACAAAGGCCAATATTAAGCGCTCGAGAGGGGTATATCTGGTCTCGGGCCCCTGTAGAGCTCTGCTTACATAATATATTGGGTGTTGTGATCCTTCCTTCTCCTTGACTAACACAGCACTGATAGTTAGCTGGGACGCAGATATATATAAATAGAGAGTCTCCCCTTTGTCAGGTTTTGACAGTGTCAGAAATTGTCGGAGGTGGTCTTTAAGTGCTTGGAAGGCTTCTCCGCATTCATGGGATCACTCAAATTGGTTAGCCTTTTTGAGGATGTTAAAGAAAGGCAAGTGCTTTTCTGCTCCCTTGGAGAGAAAACGGCTGAGTGTCGCGATAGATCCTGTTAGCTTGTGTACGTCTTTAACAGTCTTCGGAGATTGCATGTTCTGTAAGGCCTTTATCTTCTCGGGGTTTACCTCAATTCCCCGATTGGATACCATGTATCCTAGGAATTTACCTGCTCCAACACCTATGGTACACTTAGCGGGGTTCAGTTTAGGTTGGATGCCCATAATGTATCAAAGGTTTCCTTTAAGTCTTCAAAGAAGGCGTCATAACTGCGACTTTTCACTACCATATCATCCACATAAATCTCGAGGTTGCACCCTATCTGGGATTTGAATAATTTATCCACCAAGCACTGGTAAGTAGCTCCGGTGTTCTTCAATCTGAAATGCATCATATTGTAGCAGAAAGTCCCCCTGTCGATTTTGAAGGAGGTTTTCTCCTTATCTTGCTCTGCCATTGGGATCTGATGATATCCCTTAAAGGCATCAAAAAAGGCTAGTACTTGATATCCAGCGATCGCTTCAACTAGTCGGTCGATCGAGGGTAATTGATAGCTGTCTTTAGGACAACAATCGTTCAAGTTGGTGAAGTCGATGCACATTCTCCACTTCCCGTCTGGCTCTTGACCATTACTAGATTAGCTATCCATTATGGGTACTGCACTTCTTCGATTATACGGGCTTCGAGTAGCTTGTCTACTTCTTCTCCTATGGCTTCAACCCGATCTAGTGAAAAGATACGTCGTTTATGCTTTATAGGCTTCTGTGAGGGATTGATATTCAGCTAATGTTCCGCCAAACGAGGGGATACTCCTACCAAGTCATTGGTATCCCAGTAAAAGACATCTATATATTGGTTGAGGAGATCTCGAAGCTTGGTCTTTATCACGGGGGGTAGGAGAGTTCCAACCTCAACAGTTCCTGATTGGCTCAGACTGGGAGTACTTGGCTGGTTCGAGATCCTTCTTTTCTGGTTCTCAGATAGCTTGAATTGTGCAAACTCGAGCTAGTTGTTGATCGCCTCGGACCGTGGCTATCCCTTGGTTCGTGGGGAACTTCATCACCAAGTGGTATGGGGACCAGATGGCTTTTGCTTGGCACATCCAGGGTCGTCCGAGGATTATGTTGTATGGCGCTCTGGAGTCGATGATCGCGAAGATGCAACGGAGGGTTGTACTCCGAGGACCATCTTTTACTCGCACTGGTAAAGTGATCTCTCCTAAAGGAGTTATACGATCGCCAGCAAATCCCAAGATAGGGTTTGTGGGCACGAGATTAGTTTTGTCCAATCCCAACAGTTCATAACAGCTAAGAAACATGACTTCTACTTCGCTTCCCCCATCTACCAGAACTCTTTTAATCACGTTATGGTTTATGTCGACCGTGATTACTAAGGGATGTGAATGAGGGAATTGATTAGGAACCGCGTCCTGAGGTGAAAAGGTAATGGTTCCGTCAAGGCGAGATCTTTTGCTCTCCCACTCCTAGGGAAAGGCTTCTTCGGGCGAGCGGTGTACACCGTTGATGCTTCTTCCCACTCCCTGGTTGTCAATGCGGCTTGTCTCGTCGTCGTTTTGGTTTGCATTGGTACTTCTTTGATGCGTATTTTCTTGGTAGTTCACGTTGTTGCAGCGGAATATATATAAATTGCTTTTGGGATATGAAAATCGCTTGAACAGTTGTCAGCCAATTAACTAGAAACCACGAACACCTGTCATGGGCGACTCAACTGAATCTTGAAATTGAACAACTGTCAATTAATCCGGAAAACCTCCTTTTTCTTTATAATAAATCTCTCCGTGTCCTCAAATTACAAGGCTGAGGCATATATTTATAACCTCAAATAAAATCACAATTCTAACATTAATCTGGAAATAATAAATCTAATTCTATAACTATTATGGAAAATAAATAAAATCTTACTAGAATTAAAACACATATTTATAGCAAAATACTTGTTAAGAGAATAATTCCTAATTAACATAGTTTTCCATTTATACTCATATCATTCTCCTCTTCTTCGAAAAGAATTCTCCTCAATTCTTGATATTCTTCATCTCCAATCAATATGAGTAAGTGGCTTCCATATATTTGATATGTGATGTACTTGCTTTTGCCAATCCTATCTTGCATCATCCTTCCAGAATTTGAATGGATTCTCCCTCGAATTCGTCCTCTCAGTGACCCATTGTCGAACTCACAACCTTTCGAATATCGATCAAATGACACATGACTAAAGTTGTGTTGTGTAGCAAAGTCGCCAGTCTTTCCAAACTCAGAATTTACATGACTCCAAAGTTCATCATTCTCAAGAAAAGAAATTGATTGATCATTCTGTGAAAATATATATTTTGTTTTCTCAGCAAGTTTGTATCGAGCTTCAACAATCACAGGATGAACCAGTTCATTCTCAGCATCTTCCTTGTTTATACCAATATCAAGTATTGCCATGTCACTTCCATCAATATCTCCTTCTTTAATCTCATCATGAACATTAAGGACTATAGAACATGAGTACACAACACTCTCGGTTTCAATCAGAGGAGTAGAATGATCATTAACATTATCGACTTCGGTTAGAGAAGTAGAACTATCCTCTTCACCATTCTCAACGACATCTTCAACATTAGCATCAACACAACCATCAACATCATTCTTTTCCTCAAATTGCTCGTTACTCGCCACAAGTTCAACCACAGATAAAGACTCTTGTTTTAACATATCGGTAGAAGGTAAGAATAATCGATCAAGATGTTTCTTCAACTTAATCCACGAGTTGATTTCTGATTTTCCTTGAAGCATTCGCTTTAATTCCAAAATTTCATACCACAAAGATGCACGCGCTATGAGTTTTTGTATGGCCATCCTGTACCTCGTGTGATCATCATACTCTTTAAAGTCAAAAAATCTCTCACATCGCTCGATCCATTCCAGATAGCTTTCTTGGTTTACTTTTTCTCCAAACTCCGGAATATCAAGCTTAAAACCCTGTCTCACAAATTCTGACACAAGCGCCATATTTTTCTCCAACGAAGTCATACGTTCTTCCATCATATTCTCCATGACCGTTCACAAACTAGAATTTGTGAAAAACCTTGCTCATGATGCCACTTTGATGCGTATTTTCTTGGTAGTTCACGTTGTTGTAGCGGAATATATATAAATTGCTTTGGGATATGAAAATCGCTTGAACAGCTGTCAGCCAATTAACTAGAAACCACGAACACCTATCATGGGCGACTCAACTGAATCTTGAAATTGAACAACTGTCAATCAATCCGGAAAACCTCCTTTTTCTTTAAAATAAATCTCTCCGTGTCCTCAAATTACAAGGCTGAGGCATATATTTATAACCTCAAATAAAATCACAATTCTAACATTAGTCTGGAAATAATAAATCTAATTCTATAACTATTATGGAAATAAATAAAATCTTACTAGAATTAAAACACATATTTATAGGAAAATTCTTGGTAAGAGAATAATTCCTAATTAAACTAGTTTTCCATTTATACTCGTATCACTAGCCAACTTGGTTAAGATGATGTGGTTAGTTAGATGATAAATGAAAGATATAAAACAAGGTTTTCAGCTGGATCGGCCATGAGTTTGAAGGTCGTATAGACCAAAATCAGCAAGCGGGTCCCACCGGGCGTGCCAAATTGATGGATGTCTACGACCCGCACTTGATCACGAACCTAGCTCATGAACTAATCTACAAAACAAAGTCTCGGGTCTCCCGATGGTAGACACTCCGACGCTCAAGTAAGTATGATGCGTAAGACGTTGTATGTAAGATAATAGATAGAGAGATTTAACAGACCTTCGGTATTTATATGGCTACAATCCGTAGATCACCAAGATATGTAAATATTGTAGGAATGCAACTCTCATGGGAATAGTAGTTGTATTACCATGTATAGAAGAAGTGTATTTCGGTTATGGTTGTACTTACCACGTTTAGGAGGATGTATATTCCTTGTAGATTATTCATAATATACGAATTCCGTGGATCCATCCTCCGCGTACTTCGAGCCCACGACCCTTCTCGGGCCCTGGTCCGAGTATGAATGAGGCCCGAATACGAACCATGGACTTATCAAGACTTTCCCATAAGAAAAGTGTGCAGTTTAAACTGTGACATGGGGAGTACATATTTTGGCCGCAAAATTCATCGCTGCCTCCGACCGTCGTTCACCCGCCGTTTCCGTTGATTACTCAGGGTGTGTTTGGTTGGAGATGATTTTTGGAACTCGGGATTATGAGAGTTTGAAATTTTGTAAGTCTGAATTGCCAAAAACCTTGTTTGGAACATTTGGGATTTTTAAAATCCGAAAAAACCTTTTTTGGTATGTAACCAGTCTAATCCCCGTGTTATTTATGAAATTTAAAAATTTTCACGTGTAAATAAATATACGCCCTTTAATATAATTATGATAATTCTATAATTATGTTAATTATTTATTTGTTATATGTAATAAAATTGAGTAAACTTATGTGATCTACCACTGATTTTATATAGAAGCAAACTAGGAGAACACGAGAACCTTAATTGAAACAGGTTGAGCAGCGGTGGCGCTAGCAGGAGCAGGCTGAGGAGCAACGACGTTAGCAGGAGCACCAGCAGGGATGGCCGTGCGTTTGACGACGCCGTGGGAGGTTGGAGGCGTCGTGTCTCAGAGCTTGAAGATTGAAGTTTCGTCTGGGACAAACTTCGACGCTATGGGAGGTTAAGTTTCGTCTGGCACCAAGTTTGTATAATTATAACTAGTTTAATGCCCGCCGTGCAACGCACGGCAATTAACTTATTTAAAATGCCAAGTTCCAAATATATTACATTAGTATGTCTGAAAATATTATTTGTTCATAATAATAACAAGTAATATTATAGTTTTAAACAATATAACTAATAATAATTACTTGTCATGAACGGTTTAAATATGAATAAGACATGTTAATTACATTGAGAACTAAAGTGAAAATTTTTCAAATAGTACGTTGATAATATTACATCAATTTTTGCTTCCAGTTATAACTAATAAATGATGATTACTTAAACATTAAGAATAAATGACATAAATTTTGGTTCGTCTTAATAGAGCGTGAAGGGTTCGTCTAAATGAACTCTTTTTTAAAAAAACTTTTCTGAAGTTTGGATCAAATGAAAATGATATGATGAAAAAAAAATATGAAAATGTTGCTTACCCCAATTCAACATTTTATATAATAAGGTTTGAAAACATGCAATGATAACATTGAGAGGCTTTAAACCTTAACAACCATTGCATCAAAACTCTAATTTGGAGTACTTTGCATGCCCTCAGGTGGATTCTGCTCAACTTTAATCTGAGCAGTAAAATGGTTGTAGTAACTAAAGCAGCATATCAGCTTCAAATTTCAGTAGCTAAAAATATCCATGCCAGCATCAAAAAAAGCTCTAATGAGGCTCTCTGTCATCTGCAAAAGTAACTTCAATTTCAGTATAACAATAGCCCTTGTCAGACTCTACTATATCCGTAAACACGTCATCTTATTCAGCAATAATTATATAAACTTAGTCAAGTTGTTATACATACAAACAACAGCTAAAAAGGAACAACAAGCATAGAATCCCATCATCAATTCAAAAACTACCATCAATCCAGTGATATGCTAAAATTAAAACACATAAGATTAAGAAAAACTCGTACCAATTTTAACTCATTGGTTTAGTAGGCTTGCAGAAGCTTTCATTTAGGCTGCAAACACACACCCTCCCCCCCCCTTCAATTTTCCAGCAATACTCCCCCTAGAACACATCTGTTAGCATATATGATTTGCATTCAGGTGAATTAATACGGTGCTCAGAATTTGAAAGGATATTTACAGAGGCCTCCACTGCCATCACTGCACCATCAAGATTCACGATAGACTTGAACAAAGACGGGGATATATCCTACAACAGAATATCGTCACCAAACCGTGTCACTACATCAGCCACTTTAAAATGAACTAATGGTATGCACCAGACATTTTGAGGTGAACTTTTGTAGACAAACTATAACCTGAAACAATAATTGTTAGAGGCTTTTGAAAAAATTCCCTCCATTCCTCTTAAGCCATACTGATATCTTCAGGATTCAAGCCACTAAATTTTAACAATTCACAGAAAGCATAGAACCAGAAAAACTAACTGATAAAGAACCATCAAGAACAAAGATGATCTGAACACTACAATCTGCAATTCGCAAAAAGAATCATAAGCATCACAAAACATTATGAGCAAATCAGAGAATGTGATTGCAAGCAATTAAAAGAACTCTATCCTGACTACCTATAAGACTTGATTAATCAACCTTTGACATAAAATTCACCAACATAGAATCGAAAACATGCGAAATTTTCAAACACTAAACTAAAATCTCATATCAAAAGTATTATGCAATCAGAAGCAATTGTGATAAACCATGGTAACTTAAGCTTTAGAGAGCTTTCATGAACAAAATATGAGAGGGGACTGAAATCGTGAAGTACCTACAAACGGAAAAAAAATCAACCATCATCCGCCAGCTTCCGTATCTGATCGATCATCAATTTAATAAAGCGAAAAGATGGAGAGAACCATCACTGTGATGAACCACATTTAAATAAACTCTACAACCTACAAACAAAAAAATAACCATATGATGATGTCGACAAAATCTCAAAACCAAAAGAGTGCAGTTAACATCATTCTGAAATCCTCAAAGGCACAAACATTGATCAAATTGAATAACTAAGTGGAGAGAATTACCGTGATAAGGAAAGTGACAGCACCTGTAGGTAGTGAATATAGGAGAATGGAGGTGATTATCAATATCAGTTGCAGCTGCTGCGAGGACACAAAAGAATTATTCAAACGGGAATTAGAGAAATTGAAAAATATATCATGAAACGTGGGATGCCCACAACTTATCACATTGTCAGATTATCAAGGTAAATAAAGTGAGGTGTTTCAGTAACAATCGATTAGAAGCTACTATCTTGCAAATGCTTAACTGCACAATCCCGAAACACAATTTTAAAACCAACAACTACCAAAAGGATAAGCAAACCCAAATAAGCATGAAAAAAATAATTCATAATCAGAAAAATGGAGAAAACTCAAATTCAAAACCTCAGTTTATCCTTCGTGGCAGAAACTTGAGATAATAAAAGAAATTTGTTTTGGGAAATTACCGATCACCTCCAGTAGAATTTATGATAATCAAATAACTCATTCGTGATATCAAAATCGGATCGAGAAGACTGCGCGCAGGTATTCGACGGAGACAGGGTGGTGCTTGGAAGACCCGCGTGGGTAGCTCTGAGGTGGCTGGTGGCGTCGACAATGGTTGACCTCGGCGACAATCGATGATCGGTGATGGTGGTGACGATGCAGTGGTGGAAATTACCGATTAGAAGAAGCTAATAAGGCCGAGGATTGGAGCAAAGGCGGTCAGAGATGGGTGGTGGCGCCGACGAGGGGATGCCGCAGTCAGAGACTATAGAGGAATCAGAGAAATTGAGAACTGAATCTGAGACTGATTGAACTTTGAATAGTTATTTCCAGTGGGAACGTTGTCATAATGAACTCGCAGAATACTGCAATTAACTGTTGGGTGGAGATCGTGTGATTGGGTGTTCGTAATCCCGAGTTCTAAAAATCATCTCCAACCAAACACACCCTGAGTAATCAACGGAAACGGCGGCAAAAGTAATTGCACGATTGTGTGATCGTGTGATTAATATATTCCTAGTTTTAGTGTCCGCCGTGCATTGCATGGCAATCATCTTTTTAAAGAAGTAAAATTCTTAAATGTATGATATTAGTATGCATTAGAAAATACATCTAAGATACACTTAGACATTCCTCATTTGTACGAAACCTGTAACTCCATTGATTATTTCTCCATTAGCTTGTCCATAAACTATATTGAATTGAACTAATTGGAATATGTATTTAGGATTTTTGAATTGTACTTAGATCCACTTATTGTTGTTGTTGTTGGAAAGTGAAGACACGGTAAGGATATGATTTCAATTCAGTTCAAACGATTTAATGAGATCCATAATAGGAAAATCATATATATTCAGGTGTTTAATGTATTACTTCTTTAGTACAATACTGCTACTACATGAGATCGATAAAAACTAAAAAAAAGCTCAAATGTATAACCCAAAAACAAAAATATTCTTAACTAAACTAAAAGTATATGTGTACTAACATCATGATAAGAACAAGAGGAATTTGCTCACTCTATAAAAAATTACATTTTGTATTGTGCATATAGCTAATTAAATATTATAAATTTATGTCTCTTTGAATGGAAAAAATAATTTCTGAAAATTACTATTTACTAACATTCAAATACTTGCAAGACACTCGCTAGACCATCACGGACTCACAAAATCAATTCACAACCAAAATTCTACAAATACATATATTTCTAATTATTAAAAGAAAAAAATAAGCATCATATTAAGTTCTAGTCCACCCAAATGAAAAGTTAAAGTTGTTATACGCAATTCAATATCTATGATAATATTTTCATTATCATGGTTATTGAACAATTTAGCAACATTTAGGGCCAGTATTGTAATTTTAATGATAATTTAAACTATACTGAGTAAAATATCATATAGCACTTTAGAAAATTAACTAAACCCTAGTTTCACTAATTCTAACGTTGCAAATTCCATAATTCACTCAAACTTTTATAGTTATTATTAGTTCATAGTTGTAAGAAATCGTACTCAAAAAAAAAGTTGTAAAATTTTTTGAAATAAAATAAGAAATCCATGAAAAGTAAGGCAGAAAAGTCAGTAAAAGAAAAGAACACATAAAACAATTCCAAACTCCACCTACCAAGCAATATCAGAAATTAATAGTGTTAATGTTATCCAATTCAAGAAAGAAAAACACATCCATCCATCATCATACAAGAAGAAAATCACAGCCGCAGTACATAAAATAAACAAATTCATAACACGGTGATGATGATCCCTATACAAATCTCATTGCACTAAAACTGCTAAAATCTCGAAGTCATACTACTCATGATTATTAATCCTGTTGTCTTGATGAATCCTGTTGTTGTCCTGATGAATCTGCTGCTGCGGTTGCATATGATGGTGATGATGATCCCCTGAGGATGTTATATGTAATAAAATTGAGTAAAATTATGTAATCTACCACTGATTTTATATAACAGCAAACTAGGAGAACACGAGAACCTTAACTGAAACAAGTTGTGCAGCGGTTGCGCTAGCAGGAGCAGGCTGAGGAGCAACGACGTTAGCAGGAGCACCAGCAGGGATGGCCGTGCGTTTGACGACGCCGTGGGAGGTTGGAGGCGTCGTGTCTCAGAGCTTGAAGATTGAAGTTTCGTCTGGAACAAACTTCGACGCTATGGGAGGTTGAGTTTCGCCTGGCACCAAGTTTGTATAATTATAATAAATACGTTTGAAAACTATTTTAATTATAGTAAAATACAAAAAATGGTTAACTAGAGTCTATTATAGTTAGTTAACTCACTGCGGTTGGAATTAATGGAAACGGCGCCGTTTTTATTGCTTGAATATAATTGGACACAGAGAATTGGACAAGTGATCCCAATCCTTCCTCAGGTGGTGTGCATGGTTACAAGGGTGGATGGATGTGAATTTGTTTGAGAAGACAGAATTGTTTAAAGATATAACATAAGAAAATTAACAAAAAAAGGAGCACTATAAAATCTAATGCTTCATATAATCTCATTTGTAAGTTTACATACCAAAACATTTATTGAGAGTTATGACTAATACTTGAGTGGAAAAACTTTGACATCATCAAGAACAGGGCCACAAAAGTGCCCGTAATTGTCAAGTTTTGTATGGTAAAAAGGGCTGAAGAAAGTGATCCTGGTTCTATTGGTAGCGGCTCGGAACTTGAGACTTCCTCGCTTATATCCACCTCTTCCGGTTGAATCGAAAGGAACCTTCACAGTCTGCGTACCTGCAAATGCCTCAATCATCATCGATCCGTGGCAGTCATTCTTTGCATCGCTAACCATGAAGGAGAGATGGTAGAATCTTGCTGGCACGGTTTTTATGATTTGAGCAATCGCGGTTTCTCTTCCCCCAACCAACTCAATTGCTGCGTTTCCTTGATGCACAAAGAAATGCTTCGCATCGATGTATTTAACTGGTCTTGAGGATTCTACTATCCATCCAGGGAGGGATGAGTAGATGTCTGTCTGTTTGGGAAGTAGGAGAACCCCTGTTGAGAAATTCTCGAATAGATGCGGTCCAATTTCAAAGTTGCCATTTTTCACCAAGTTACCTGTTGTACCGATGACAATCAAAATTTAATATAAATATGATAAATTTCATTTGATTATAAAATAACCAATTTTGTATTGTTCTACTTAGTCCAAATTCAAAAACAACGTTCATATTTCGTTCTCTAAATAACAATTTTAATTATTTCATTCCGTTTCTGATGGTCCATAATTATAATCAACGATAAACATAAAATAGAATGCGCACTTCATTCAAGGTTGAGATCGATTAGTAGCAAATCAACAATAAAATGATAGTGTATAATATGCAATTTATAAATAAATTTAGTTGTCACGCTTTCATTGTTAAAATGAAATAAATTTGGATCATTAACTTTTATTAGTTGTTATATATCAATATCATTTAATAAATTGTTAGATTTGTTTTAAGTACATATATACTTAAATTTAGATTTCTAAAATTAAAAGTACTAGTAGTAAAAGATGTTGAGTTTAAGAAGTCAAGTAAAACAGTTTTACAATTGGTGAGAGAGTGAGTACATATCAACTTACCATTAAGATAGGTTGGAGAGATGACCTCCTTGATTGCGACATGATCGATAAGAGGTCCGCAAGTGGGATCCTCCTGAATCCCAGGGTTATGAAAAGTAACCCTAACGACCTCAGAAGCAGCACGGAAAGCCCAGGCGTAAGTATCGCCGCCATCGCTACTGTACAAGGTCTGAATGGGGAGCTCGCTCGACAGACCGGGGACCGACACCGTCATTCTCTCGTCCTGGGCGCACGTTCTCGTGGCTCCGAACGTCAGGGCGTAGATGGCTCCAGCTCTCAGCTGCCTCACGTGCTGGGAGATGGAGCCCTCGTTCCCTAGCCTCGCCGCGTGGGCACCGCGAGGGATCGCCAAGTAGTGGCCGCCTGGTTGCGGACCGCCTGAGACGAACTCCACCAAACCGTCGATCTCCCATTTGGGCAGGGAGTGCTTCCCTATGATCACCGTTTTCTTCATGTTTGATGCCTTCGGCTTTTCCTCGAAATTCCCATTTTCTAGCAGACCTGCATCGTGAACGAGACAATCACATTAGTACTTGACATTTTATATGAGAAAACTGGAAAATATAAGCTTATCGCATAAACTTACGGTCAATAATGGGTGCAGGCGCAGGTTTGGTTGAAGAGACGTACTGGTGGGACGCCGTTAGAAACAAGAAGCAAATGCAGTGATGCAGAAGAGAAGACATGTTGATTAGTTTGTAAAATGTTAAGATAATAAGAGAGGCATGTTACAGTCTTATAGAGATTAGAGAGATGGTGTACGGTTGATAAGTTATAGAGGGATAAGAGAGGCATGTTATCGTGCCACAATTTGAGGCGTTGGGTGTGTGAGACTGTCTCAATTTCTCAGATTCCTTTGTGAACTATCTTTTTTAGATTAATCAAGTGGCTCCAATTAAAACTCCGACGCTCCATCTTGGCATTGTAATCGTTACGATCTTGATCAAGATAACTTTTGTTCATATAGCTAGTAAGAACTTGTAGGAATTTTCTATATTAGAATATATATACACTACAAGGAGTACCGTAACAATAACTTATATCAATTCTATCCAAGTATATATTTACTTAATATAGTATTCATGTATCATATACTTTTATATTGAAATTATAATTTGACAGTAATAGATAGGGCTGTGCATATGCTATTACCCGCCCCGCCCCGCCCCACCCCATTATTTAATTATCCGCGGGGCGGGGCGGGGCAAATTATCCGCGGGGCGGGGCGGGTCAAATTATCAATGGGGCGCGGATAATTGATGAATCGATCCAATTTGATAATAATTTTTTAAAATTAATTTTTTTTTGGAAAACCTATACAAATCTAAATAATTTTTTAACATATGTCATCGTGCTTATTAAAACAGCTAAAATATAGAAAGAGTGAATATATTTTCTTAGTATAATAAGGACTTGTTAAGTACAAGTTATCTACCAGTAAAAAATATATTTTATATCAGCTTTATAGACGGAATTGTTAGATGAAACATCAAAAATAAATATAAAAAGACGAGTTGTAGAAATTAAATGGTTAATTAATTCATTAGGGATTACGATAAATTTATTAATTCATTATTACTGCACAATAATTAATTCATTATTGAAGTTGAAAAGGGATTACGACGTCAACAGGGATTACGATTAATTCATACTGCACAAATGGTTAATTAATTCATTATTATTCACCCAAGTCCAAGCGAAGAAGGCAAATTGAAAAGCATTCTTGTAATGTAAATCATAATTAATTAGAAAAGTTTGATGTTTCGTAAATAAGCGACGTTTTTAAATTGAAAATTGAGATTAGTTAAATGTTTCTACTGGAAAAACAAAATGTATGAGATAAAGGATGAGTTGAGATTTGTTGAATCAAAATAAATCATCTCTTGATTGAACCAAATAATATCATAATATTTTATGGGGCATGGGTTTTTTATTGGATAATATCCTGATTTTTACCCCGCCCCGCCCCATGAATATTTTAAAACGAGCCGGGACGGGTAATTGGATCGATCCACGGGTACCCTGATATATGCACGCCCCTAGTTATAGATGTTATAGTCTGATTTAAAATAAGAAAAGTGTGACATTTATTTTGAAGAACCACATATTCATTTCAAGTCACTCAATCAAACACAGTTGCCAAATATTAGCTATCTAAAGAAGTTGATATCCTTTTCAAAGAAAAAGTTACCTGCAATTATACATTTTCTACCACCACATTAATGCACTTTTGTTAAAATGTGAAGAGTCCAGAAGACTCATCATAATGAGGTTGGCTATTTTGTAGAAATCATCATGTTTAAACATATTGATGTTTAAGCACTAGTTCCAACTGAATCAGAAACCGAGTAAGAATGTTGGAGGTGAAGTACAACTCGTATACAATCAAAGAAGATATTCAATCAAATCAAGATGATATGTGAAGATTGATTTTATGCTGATTTGATTAGCTAGAGAATATATTATAGAGTTGTACCTTAGTAAGGTTTAGTCTTAAATAAGGAAAGAATATATTTCTTATCCTATAGCTATAGAAGTAGAAAATAGCTAGAAGACTAAGTGTAGATGTGATGAGCTGGACGAGCAGATCAGCTTTGCCGTGATTGAAGGACCGAGAAGATCAACACGGAAGCACAGCATTGGACTATAAATATACAGAGAAGCTGCGACAACAATTATCCATCTTACGAGAAAGTATTCTGCCGATCAGAAGAGCTTTATAGTTGGAGCAGCTTATTGAAGGGAGTTCAATAGGCGTTCGCCATCGCCAGGAGTCTGAAAACAACAAGCCTTAATACTTCAGGGGAAGTGGTCAAGACAGCAACGAGGAGTTGCTGACCGGCAGTGAGGGGATCTCACGAATTCACACGATTAAGATAAATCCTAGATAGTTAATTGTTTGGAGAACATTGAAACTGATCTTGGTTATTTTAGTGGATTATTTTCAGACTGGGCAAGGCCACGCAGACGTAGGTGTTTATCACCGAACTGCGTAAACAATTCTTGTGTTCTTTCTTTCAGTGTTTAAACTCTGTCTTATGTTTAAACATACGTGCTAGAATAGAAAGATTAGTTAAGAACTTGTGAAACTGATCGATAGTAAATTTCAAAATGTATCTTCAGATTTCTCTCTTTCCATCACCAGTACATTGTTGTAATTAAAACCAACTTCGCTTGCCTTTAGTTGTCATTCTCTTCCTCAATGCCCACCAGGGTCCAGACACTACAAGAAAATTGACTTTTAGTGACAACCCAAAATTCGTCACCAAAGGTCAATTTTTCTTCGCTAAATACATATAGTGACGAAAAATATAATGGGTCACTAATGGGCGTCGATAATGAGACCATTGCCGACTATAATTCAAAGATCAGAGATCTGGTCAACATAGCTCATCAGTTGGGGAAACCATTTGTTGAAGATGATATTGTGCAGAAGATATTGAGGTCTCTACAACCAAGGTTCAAAGGAAAAACTATTGCAATGGAGGAGCTACATGATACATCTGAAATGACTGTGGATGAGGTCATGGGAGCATTGTCAGCTTTTGAAATGAAGGAGTCAGCTACAGTAAGGCAGAATGATCTGGCATTCACTGCAGCTTCACGAAAAACAGCTGAACAAAACACTGTGTCTAAACACACTCCTGTGTCTAAACACTCTACCATAAACAGCAATGAAGATATGGATGAGGATGAGCTTGCTCATATATCAAGAAGTTTTGTAAAAGTTCTGAGAAAATCTCAAAATCGAAGAAACGAAGGAAGGGAGCAAAGTTCAAGTATGAGCAGAAGAACAAATAATGATCAAGCAGAATCCAAACCAGTGTTTAAACATGCTGGGAAAATTCAATGTCGAGAATGCGAAGGTTATGGGCATATTCAATCACAGTGTCCAAGTGGATCAGCTAACAAAAAGGGGAAAGCTTACAATGCTACGCTTAGTGATGCAGAAGATTCTGATGAAGAGCATGTTAGCAACCATGTAGCGTTCGGAGCAATCACTGTTCAAAGCAACGAAGAAAGTGAAGAAACCTATGTTGCATTTGGTGCTACTGTCGTTTTAGAGAATGAGAGTTTAAACATGGACTCTGAGGATGTTCATGAATCATACGACAAACTCCATAAACTCTGGATCAGTGTGACTGAACAGAATAAAGTATTACAAAAAGACAATCATAGCCTGAATGAAGAAATTGAGCAACAACAGATCATGATTGAGGCAATGAAGAAAGAACTGAAGATAGCTCTCATTCGAGCAGAGGTCACTGAAGGAACCATCACCAAACTGAACAAAGGAACAGCAGCTTTGGATGATATTCTTGGTATGGGAAAATTTGTTGGAGATCGACATGGATTAGGATATGATGGAATAGAAGTGACCAACAAGAATGATCAGACAAAAGGGAAGTTGAACAAGAAGATGATTCAACCTAATCCAGGCCAAGTGAGAAAAGAGCAACCTGTTAGAGCTCCAAACAATTTCACCAACGCTCCAAAGTTTGGTATAGGTTATAAACCTATCTATCATCAACAACAAAATATGTTTCAACCATGGTGGGAAGCAATGTGCAATTATTACCGACGACCAGGACATTACACGAGACGTTGCATTCGTCTTTTACGAGATCTGATGCAAGGACAACAAACGGAGCAGGTTATAACACAGGAGCAGGTTATAACATAGGAGCAGGTTACAACATGGTACAATCAGAAAGGTCTCAGCACTCAAAAAAGGTATGGGTTCCAAAAACCAACTACTGCTATGCTGTTCATACATGTTATAACTCATATGCCAGAGATGCCTGGTACTTCGATAGTGGTTGTTCTAGTCATATGACAGGTACTCTTGAGTTGTTGAGCAATATTGTTCCATGGACTGGAACTGTCAGATTTGGAGATGGGAAGAAATGTAGAATAACTGGAAAGGGGGAGTTACAAGTCAAGAACTTTCCAGTATTTCAAGACGTGCTTCTGGTTGATGGACTAAAAGAAAATTTTCTCAGTATTAGCCATCTATGTGACAACAAACTAACTGTTTTATTTGATGATAAAGTGTGCACAGTCAGGAAGGACGAGCGAGGTGTTCTTATTGGCACTAGATCATCAGATAACTGCGACATTCTGGATGATTCAGTAAGTTGTCTCAAAGTAAGCGTGGACGACAATCTTCTGTGGCACAAGAAGCTTGGTCATGCGAACCTAAAAACACTGTCTAAGGTGACAAAGCTTGAAGCAATAAGAGAAGTACCATTACTCTCTTATACAAAGGAGTTGAACTGTCCACCATGCCACGAAGGTAAACAGGTCAGATCACCACATTCTAAACTTCATGAGATTACTACTTCCTATGGTCTTAAACTGCTGCATATGGATTTAATGGGACCAATCAGTCCAGCTAATGTTTCGGGGAAGAAATATATCTTTGTATGTTTGGATGATTTTTCCAGGTTTACTTGGGTAAAATTCCTGAAAGAAAAATCCGATGCAGTGAGCATTATTATTGAGCTTATTACACAAGTTAATACTGAAAGATCACATGACGGTCTTAAAGTGGTTCAAGTAAGGAGTGACCATGGAAGAGAATTTGCAAACTCTACTATGATGGATTTCTGTGCAAAACTTGGAATCAAGCATGAGTTTTCTGCCCCAATCACACCACAGCAAAACGGGATTGTTGAACGCAAGAACAGGACTCTCATTAACATGTCAAGAGCTATGATGGCAGAAAATGATACTCCTAAGAAATGGTGGGTTGAGGCAGTTCATACTGCTTGTCACACAATAAACAGAGTCTATCTCCGTCCATTCACTCAGAAAACTGCCTATGAACTCTGGAAAGGGAGGAAGCCAAACGTCTCTTACTTTCATGTATTTGGGAGTGTATGCTACATTCTCAGAGATCGTAAACCTCTTGGTAAGTTTGATAAAAGGGCTGATGTTGGTATTTTTCTTGGTTATTCTCCAAATAGCAGGGCGTACAGGGTTTTCAATAATCGCACAAATGTCATGATGGAGTCCAGCAATGTGGTCATTAAAGATCTGAAGGACATCAGCAGTGGAATCCTACTTGAAGATGAACCTGATCTGCCAATCAGTTCAGATAGTGATTTATCTCTGCCTGATGGTACAACACTGTCGAATGTTACAACACTGTCTGATGTTACAACATCATCTGACGCTCCTGAAAGTAACATTGTATCTGAAGTTACAACATCTGATTCATCTACAACTGTCAACCCTCCACCTAACACGTACAATCTGAGGCAAACAGAATTGAAAGACTACGCCAAAATGAACACGGGAATGCATGTGTTGCAATGTTTTCTTTCTTCCATTGAGCCCAAGAATCACAAGGAAGCGTTGAATGATGAGTACTGTATTTCAGCCATGCAAGAGGAACTAGAGCAGTTCACTAGAAGCGACGTATGGTATCTTGTTCCACGACCTCCGGGAGTCAATGTCATTGGCACGAAGTGGATCTTCAAGAACAAGTCTGATGGAGATGGCAATATCACCAGAAACAAAGTCAGACTTGTAGCTCAAGGATATACTCAAGTTGAAGGTGTTGATTTTGATGCAACCTTTGCTGCAGTTGCAAGGTTAGAATCTGTCCGTTTCTTACTTGCTATGTCGTGTATAATGAAGTTTAAGTTGTTTCAGATCGATGTCAAGAGTGCATTCTTGAATGGCATTGTCAATGAAGAGGTGTATGTTGAGCAACCCAAGGGTTTTGAAGATCCTTATCTCCCTGATCACGTTTACAGACTAAAAAAGGCGTTATATGGGCTTAAGCAAGCACCCAGGGCTTGGTATGAGCGTCTCACCCAATTTCTGTTGCAGAAAGGCTATAGACGAACGGGAGTAGACCGAACGCTCTTTGTGTTTACACATGATAAACATATTCTGCTTGCTCAAATTTATGTAGGTGATATTGTTTTTGGGTCAACATCTCAAAAGTTGGTTGATAACTTTATAGAAATGAGGAAGAGTGAGTTTGAAATGAGTATGGTCGGTGAGCTGTCATACTTTCTAGGGCTTCAAGTAAAACAGCACAAGGAAGGTATCTTCATAAATCAAACCAAGTATACTTTAAACTTGGTTAAAATATTTGGGATGGATGACTCTAAGAGTGTGCGAACTCCAATGGCATCAACAGAGAAACTGACGTATGAAAAGTATGGAGTGAAGGTAGATATCAAGCTCTATAGAAGTATAATTGGGAGTCTACTATATCTTACTGCAAGCAGACCAGACATATGTCTAAGTGTCGGACTATGTGCAAGATTTTAATCTGATCCTAAAGAGTGTCATCTTTCTGCAGTCAAGAGGATTATCAGATATGTACATGGAACTGCTGATTATGGTCTCTGGTATTCTAGAGGAAGTCAAGCTGAGATTATTGGCTATAGTGATTCTGATTGGGCTGGGAATTCTGAAGACAGGAAGAGTACAACTGGAGGATGTTTCCATGTAGGAGGAAATCTGGTGTCATGGTACAGCAAAAAGCAGGAATTCTGAAAACAGGAAGAGTACAACTGGAGGATGTTTCTATGTAGGAGGAAATCCGGTGTCATGGTACAGCAAAAAGCAGAATTCTATCTCTCTATCTACCACTGAATCCGAGTACTTGGCAGCTGGAAGCTGTTGTCAGCAACTACTATGGATGAAGCAAATGCTGAAAGATTATGGATTCAAGCAAGATGTCCTCATTATTAAATGTGATAATAAGGGAGCTATTGATCTTTCTCATGATCCTGTTGATCATAAGAAAACAAAGCATATAGACATCAAGCACCACTTCATTAGAGACTTAGTGGAAAAGAAGGAACTTAGCATTGAATTTGTTCCTAGTGCTGAACAGTTTGTAGATATCTTCACCAAGCCATTAGACTCTGCAACTTTTGAGACACTGAGACAACACTTAAGTGTTTGTCGAATTTGAGGTATTTCTTCTTACCTCTCATTGTTGTAAATTAGTTTACTGCTTTCTGGTTGTTTTTGATAAAAGAAAATGAAAAATACAAAAAGAAGATAGCTTGATGATAAAGGATGTTTAAACACTGTGAAATGAGTGTGTTTAAACACATGGGAGTTAGAAATAAAAGTGAAGTGATGAATGGTCTGAATGGGTCAACATCAGTGGGCCAGAAGTTTTTATTTGGGCTGAAAATTGAATCTTGGACTTATATTTATTTTGTGAGGGACAATCAGTGAATTTCTGGAAATTATGGACTTATGTGCAATTATGGATATATTTTCCATTTTGGGTCTGGATTTGAATTTCAGAAAGTCCAAAAATAAGAGGGAAAAGTGTTTTTCTGAAACCAACCAACCCTCGACGTTCCCAATTCCAACAAACCCTCTCTGCCCAATCTCCGATCTCCTCCGACAAGAATCTCGCTGATCAACTTCCGACACTTCAGTCAACCACTCTGCACTGCATATTGCCGGAATCACCTCCAACCAGTTAGAAAATCTCGCCGGTACGGGTTATCGGAGTTTCGAGGAAATCTGCCCATGCAAGAGGTATTCTGCTAGCTTTTGAATCAAGATTGTGTTTTTCTTGCTATTCTAGTAAATTAGAGGGCATATTGAAGCTAGGGGTATGTTGTTAGTAGACTGTGAAACATTATCTGTGAGGGTTGGTGTGTGTTTGAACCTGTTTGTGTGTCTAAACTACCATGGGTACCCTTCCATCCAACTCTCCTGTTGATTCTATTCCCTCTGTTCAATCCATGGAAGACTTGAGGATGGGTAGACAAGATAGCCCCAATTCCATCAGAGCCACACCAAACTCTGTGGCTCAAGATAATATGCCTACTGTCAAGGTAGGGGTTGAGTTTGAAGGGGGACCAGATTTGAATTTTTTCTATGAGAGCTCAGAGTTTGAGGAAGAATCTTAGCAGATTGTGTCTACAGAGAAGGCAGAATCAAGAAAAGTGGTTAAGAAGGTTTATCAGAGGAAGGGGAAGAGAAGACAATCAGATGGAGAAGTAAAGACTGGACAGGGAGTGTTTAGTTCAGGGCCTGTTGAGGAGGAGAAGCCTATTGCAGCTGAGCAGCCGGTCAATGTGGAAAGAATTCTGGAGAATGTCAGAGCCATGATTGAGCCACTGGCAGAGACAGCACCAGATAGTGAGGACAGTCATCATCTAAGTTTAAAATTTGAGAAATTGCAGGAGCAAAAGAGGGAGAAGTTGAGGAAGAAGTCACTGCCTCCAGTGATTCAGGTCTTTCCTGGCAAAAGGAAGAGGGATGAGGTTCCAGAGCTCAATCTGGAATTTGAGGAAGTTTCAATCCCAGAAGTGCCATCTCCAGAACCTGTTGCAAGAGTACAAGAGAGCAGTTCAGAGTCTGAGTCTGAGTCTGAGGAAGATGATGTTGGTGATGATGAGGTGCCATTGGTATTCTCAGATGATAATCCTCTGCTTGAAAAGGCTTGGGATGAGATTTTTTACTCCAGGAGAGTCATGACTGTGTATGAGGGGCTGATCAACAAGAAAATGCATGTGGAGAAAACGTTAACTGAGAAGTTTAAACATCCTGCCTTTGTGACCTACATGAAGAGGATCCACATGTTTGGTCCAGCAAATATTTGTGTGAAGGCCAATCAATCACTGGTGCTAGAGTTTTATGCAAATCTGAGAGGAACAAATAGTGCTCCAGACTTTGCCTGGTACAAGAAGGTTTATATCAGGGGCATGCTCTATAGATTTGAAGCAACTCTAATCAATCTGGTCTTAGGGACAGAGGGTCATGACGTAACTTGTCCAAATGGTGCTTATCCTGAGAACTTTACTCTGGATTATGATTTGGTTGCATTGGAGTTATCAGGAGGCACACTTGGAGAATGGGGTGCAGACAAGACTCTCAAGGCAGCTTATCTCACTCAGAAGTACTTCTTTTTGTACAGGGTAGTTGCAAATTTATGGGTCATGTCTACCAATGTGTCTCTTGTGACTGAGGAAATGGCTTGTCTGATGTATTGCATTGGCATCAGAAGACCCTACAATCTGGGATGGTTTATTTATGATAGGGTTATGTTAGTGGCTCAGCACCAGAAATCTGATGAGTATATCATCTACCCTGCTCTCATTACAAGTCTGCTACATCATGTTGGTCTAGTTGATGGTCTAGATGATCAGATCACTTTCTGTGATGATGTAAAAGTAAACAGGACTATTCTTCGGAAGAGAAATGATCAAATTGCAGCAGCTGAAGCAGATAGAGATGAGTCAGAAGAGGAGCCAGCACACGAGAACTTTGCTACTGTCAGGAAGAGGGAGCTTCGAGGGCTGATCGATTACCATCGATAGAAGATGCTGGACTTTCAGGAGGAGCTGGAAGCTATAGAAGAAACAGATGATGAGACCAGTGGATCTGCAACTCTCTGAGATTGTCTGTTGATTTGCTTCTTTCTGTCCCTCTCCTACATTTTTTTATTCTGGATATTTGTGTTGTTTTGGGATTAATTTTGGTGCCACTTTGGCTTATTTTCTGTTCCCAAGGGGGAGAATATTTTGATGGTTATGGATGGCCATTTATTTTGGTTTTGATGATTATGGTTGTTCCATTTATGTTGGAACTTTATGTTAACTCTGTCTATGACTGGTGAGTAGGGAGCTTAGTAACTATGAGTGATGTTTCTGATTTATTTGATGCAAGTACGAATGAGGTCTAGAACTCTACATGAAAGGGGGAGTTATATATTATCTTTGCATCAAAATACAAGTTATGGTTCCACAAAATGCCAAATGGGGAGATTGAAGAGTCCAGAAGACTCAGCATAATGAAGTTGGCTATTTTGTAGAAATCATCATGTTTAAACATACTGATGTTTAAGCACTAGTTCCAACTGAATCAGAAACCGAGTAAGAATGTTGGAGGTGAAGTACAACTCGTATACAATCAAAGAAGATATTCAATCAAATCAAGATGATATGTGAAGATTGATTTTATGCTGATTTGATTAGCTAGAGAATATAGTATAGAGTTGTACCTTAGTCAAGTTTAGTCTTAAATAAGGAAAGAATATATTTCTTATCCTATAGCTATAGAAGTAGAAAATAGCTAGAAGACTAAGTGTAGCTGTGATGAGCTGGACGAGCAGATCAGCTTTGCCGTGGTTGAAGGACTGAGAAGATCAACACGGAAGCACAACATTGGACTATAAATATACAGAGAAGCTGCGACAACAATTATCCATCTTACGAGAAAGTATTCTGCCGATCAGAATAGCTTTATAGTTGGAGCAGCTTATTGAAGGGAGTTCGATAGGCGTTCGCCATCGCCAGGAATCTGAAAACAACAAGCTTTAATACTTCAGGGGAAGTGGTCAAGACAGCAACGGGGAGTTGCTGACCGGCAGTGAGGGGATCTCACGAATTCACACGATTAAGATAAATCCTAGATAGTTAATTTTTTGGAGAACATTGTAACTGATCTTGGTTATTTTAGTGGATGATTTTCAGACTGGGCAAGGCCACGCAGACGTAGGTGTTTATCACCGAACTGCGTAAACAATTCTTGTGTTCTTTCTTTCAGTGTTTAAACTCTGTCTTATGTTTAAACATACGTGCTAGAATAGAAAGATTAGTTAAGAATTTGTGAAACTGATCGATAGTAAATTTCAAAATGTATCTTCAGATTTTTCTCTTTCCATCACCAATACATTGTGGTAATTAAAACCAACTTCGCTTGCCTTTAGTTTTCATTCTCTTCCTCAATGCCCACCAGGGTCCAGACACTACAAGAAAATTGACTTTTAGTGACAACCCAAAATTCGTCACCAAAGGTCAATTTTTCTTCGCTAAATACATATAGTGACGAAAAATATAATGGGTCACTAATTGGCGTCAATAAATGTTCATAGCAATAGGTCTTTTCCCGACTTTACTGTTCACTCGTCACTATAGCCTAGGAGTAGGGACCCGAAAACAAGCGACGACAGTATTCGCCGCTACTGTTCCGTCACTATGTGTCCGCCTTTCGTCGCTAAAGGTGTGCCTTTTGTGATGCGGTAAAATGCTTTATTGAATTTCTCCGTTGCTCATGCTAGGCTTTCGTCACAATTAGGCCACTACATAGTGACGAAAATTGGTCGTCACTGTTTTACTTTAGCAACGAGCATTTTTCATTAGTATTGCCATGCTTTTGCAACGAGCATTTGTCGTTAGTATTACCATGCTTTTGCAACGAGAATTTGTCGTCAATATTACCGTGCTTTTGCGACGAGAATTTGTTTTCAATATTACCATGTTTCTGTGACGAGAATATGTCATCAATATTACCATACTTTTGCGACGAGCATTTGTTGTCATTGTTACTATACTTTTGCGACGCGCGTTTGTCGTTGTCATTACTATGCTACTGCGACGAGAGTTTTTCATCATGGTTACTAGCAACTGCGCGACGAGAGTTTTTCGTCATCGTTCACTATGTTATTGCAACGAGTATTTGTCGTCATTGTTTGATATGCTTTTGCGACAAGAAATGGGCGTCATTGATGGACTTTTGTGACGACACCGCGTTGATAACCACATCTTGTCACTAAGCTTACGGACACCACATGTAGTGATGCAGAAAATGGACTAGTCAGTATCCAATGTCATCACCAAATGACAATTTTCGTAACCAATAAGCACAATATTCACAAAAACCACTTAACTAAATTGTATAGATAAATAGTTGAAAAATGGAAAATGCATAACTTATAAATAATTCTTAGACAGAGTATGCAAAATCACATAAGTAGTAAAAACTCATGAGTTTGAAGAATATCATTGTTGAATTATTCAAATATATTACCTTATTCTACTGATCCTTCCAAAATATTGTTAAATCTAAAAGTTGTAAAGATTGCCAAGTTATTCAAAAGAGTACTTCACTGGAAGGACTTTGCATATTTGAAACTTCTTCTAGAGAAATCTAGTAACCCCCTCCAGCAATATTACTATACAAATATTAGGAGAAAATAGCATCACTGTGTTGTAAAGATCGTCTCCAAACAAGTTAAAACATTCATACCCAGTTCAATAAGTTTTTAGCAAGACTCAATTCTGAATCCAAATTTATTTTACATATATTATAACATTTTGAACTAGAACATGAGGACATACTACAAATAGTATCCAACTATTAGAATACATTTTCTATGCATCCTATTTAAAATTACAAGTAAAGAATCAATCATGTCAACAAAAAGGAATACGAGCAAACACATAAATAGATTAAGATGGATGAACTTACTGAGAAGAATATATCCTTTGGTCACTTTCACGATCATCCATGTTCCACAATTCTTCAACATCTTCTTGGCTATGACGATCACTTGTATCTTCATCTTCACCCTCATCCTCATCATCATCATCATCATCACTGACAAATATAGATTCATCATCTTGCACGCTTGAGGAATTCATAATAATCAAAGGACCAGTTACTTCTATTGGCTCACTTTCCCTACATAAGGAGGACATCTCTACCCCCAAGTCTACAAAGAACATCATATTTCGTGAATCCTCTTGGTAAGCTTCGCCGGGTGAAACTTCATCCTCATCTGCACGAGATGGAACATCATATGTACTCTGCGCATGGCAATTCTGAACCACATGCCAATTATTGCCGAGCTGAAGATCTTTCAAATAGAACACTTGTTTTGCTTGGTATGCAAGAACATATGACTGATTTTCATACCATGTTCGACTTAAATTCACACTCTGTAATCGAGATTCTTGATGAACTTTGATTCCATAACTATTTTTCGTGTCCCACCAACCGCACTTAAACAACAAGACTTTCTTTCTCCCCACTAGATACTGAACCTCAATAATGTCAAGAACCATCCCAAAAAAAATCTTTCAAATTATTTTCATGATCTCCTTTAACTGCTAAGCCACCATTCTGTGTGTTTTCTATCTTTTTCACGACTTCGAGTTTAAACGTAAACCCGTTTATCAAACTTCCATGGTAACGAGTAATTATATCATCAGGTCCCAAGGCTAATGCTCGAAGATCATCAGGATATATATACCCAACAAGATCTACAAAGAGGAAATCATTAAATTGATATAGTTTAGATTTAGAACATGATATGCACTGACAACATTTCACAAAAAATCAAGTACCATGTTTAATGGAATGAAGAGTTACATTACTAAATGTAAAAAAGGCCCAATAAATTAAAAATTACAGTCACAACAAAATTCAGATAATTAATTACACGATTGTGAAATCACAACGAAAATTGTTTTTCATGGACTTCATCAATCTGCTGGTATCCCTCTCCATGGAGATTTTCCTTGTGTTCACTAAAAAAATATAGTCTACTTAATGGACAGATATATGTATACTCAAATATGGATAAATATATAAAATCATGCCATTTAAACAAATATATGTATATTCAAATACACCATTCAGACTACATTTCAATATAGAATATAAAATCTTGAAATGAAAAACACTGTAAAATGAAATGGCTTATCGAATGTGATCTTCTATTTCATCACAATTATATAAGATGTAAAAATGAATTTTAGCCAACTTATGGGAGCTCAACGCTTCATATTTTGAACATCCAAACGGACGGCCTATTCCAGAAAATACAGAGAGTTCACAAGTTGTTTGTAATCTAGCATTATTTCGCTCAGCTCGGCTGACTTTGGTATCCACGTCTTTCAAATACAAGTTCCAGAAGTTGAGACACTCTTTCTCTATGGAACGCTTTCAATACAACCCTCTGGACACGCCTTGTTGGTGACATAGCCCCCCCCCCCCCAAGTCTACCCATTTTCCTAAGATTGAGAATTAGGAACAATTTAAAATTGTGGAATAATAGCTAATAAGTTAATGAAGTAAATTAAACAAGGTAAGCAACATAAGTACCTTTCAAATGAATACATCCACCGATATTGGGGTGGACCTCCCATCTTTGCTTCAAAAGGTAGATGAACCATCAAGTGTAGCATTATTTTAAAAAATGAATGAGGGAATATTGTCTCCATCTTGCAAAGTAACTTTGCAATATTATTCTCCTCCTCCAACACATGAATGAGAGTAGTTTTAGCATACAATTTCTGAACAAATGTACTAAGTCCTAGAATAACGCGTCGAGCATCTTTTGTCAAACTACCATAAACCGCGGGAGGCTATAATTTTTGCAAAAGCATGTAAAAATCATGACTTTTCATGCTTGACAGTTGAAAGTCATTGTCTTTCACACATCGAGATATGTTGGAGGAAAAGCCATCATGATACTTTAAAGTTGACAAGAAATTGACAACTTTTACCTTCTCTTATTTGGTGAATTGGTAACAAGCACGGGGCATGCCATTAGTGTTTAGGTGCAACTCAGGTTTTAACCCCGTGTTCTTCAAATCCTGGCGAGACTTCCATGTATCCTTTGTTTTCCCTGGGATGTTCATCATTGTGCCAAACAAGCTTTCAGCAACTTTTTTTACAATGTGCATTATATCAAGACTGTGTCGCAATATCAAACTTGACCGATGTGGAAATTGAAAAACACATTAATCTTCCTCCAATTGGCTGCACTATCACTACGTTTTCTCTTTTTTTGCCTCGCTTTCCTATCTATTTTCCCTAATGAAATACCTTCTAAATTAAGATTCTTTAATTCGGCTAAGATTTCATGGCCAGATTTGGGAATGGCTGGTCTACGGTAATCAGTTGTCCCATCAAAAGAATTTGCATCATCACGCCAAGTATTAGACTCTAAAAATCGACGATGTCTCATATAACACAAATTTTGATACATAGTAAGTATTGGGAAGTGGTCTCTACGCGGCATGCATAATAGCCTTTAGTAATCCAACCAAAAAGCATAGCAAGAGCTGCAAAGTCACTAATTGTCCAGATTAAAGACGCATGTAAGACAAAATTTTCTCTCTTGTATGCATCTTATGCAGGAACTCCAACCCACCACTCATTAAATCATCAAATAGTGGCTGCAAATATACATCAATAGCATTACCTGATGACTTGGGTCCTAAAATTAACATAGACATGATTGAAAATTCATCTTTCATGCACATCCATGGTGGCAAGTTGTAGGGGAAAAGAAACACTGGCCATATGCAATAAGAACTGTTTAGCTTGCCATGTGGATTTTAACCATCAATGGAAAGGTCTAAACGCACAATACGAGGGTCTTTAGCAAATTTGGTATACAACCTATCAAAGTGTTTCCAAGTTTCACCATCAGCTGGGTGCTGCATGACACCACTTTCCTCTACTCATTTTTCTTTGTGCCACCTCACGTTTTTGGCTACCTCCTTATTCATGAACAATCTACGAAGTCTGGGTTTTAGAGGAAAATATCGAAGAACTTTACGTGACGCTAAAGATTATGAATATTTGTACTAGGGGTGTTCAAAAATACCCGGCCCGGCCTACCCGCTCCGTTAATCCGGCGACCCGGAATAAAATAACCGGGTACTTTCTTATATTTTACGGACGGGTACCCGGCCCGTTAATTTCGTAAATTACCGGGTCCGGGTCCGGGTCACATAAATGTCATTTTTCGGGTACCCGGAAACCCGGTTTAATATGTATTTATTTAATTAATTATAATTTTAATTATAATTTTACCTTTTAATATTGGCATTTTTAAAAATTAAATACCAATTCATCCTAACTAGACTCAACCTCTTAAGTTTCCAATCCACCTCTTCAACCATTTAGTCTTTTGCTTTGATATTGCTACTTTTTCTTCAACATAAGCGCACCACCGCATCCCACACCGCATAGGAGTACATCCACTAATTTGTCTCGAATGATAATTATTCATGATTTTATTGATATTTTCGTATTAAATAATATTTAATTAGTTTTGGACTTTTATACTGATAAAGTATATTTATTATTAAATAATTAAATGTATTTTGTAGCACTTTTTATAAGTAATAAAATAAAATAGGGTACCCGGTTACCCGGCCCGCATAATAGGGGTACCCGGTTGTACGGATACTTGGTATTTCCGGGACGGGTCACGGGCCACATTTTCAACTACCCGCATGTACGGGTACCCGGTTGTATGGGTACCCGGAAATACGGGTACCCGGTGTTTGAACACCCCTAATTTGTACCTAAGCTCTTTGCAGTTAGGGCAAGTAGTTTCATGCTTGAACTCTATCCGATATAGGATACAATCATTTACAAAAGTTTGAATCTTATGATAGCTAAAATTTAAATCCTTGGCTAGCTTCTTTGCTTCACAGAAAGACTTAGGTACTAAAGCTTCTTTGGGGAGAGATTTTTGAAATATTGCAAGTAAAACATCAAAAGATTTAATAGACCAACCCCTTGATGTTTTCAAGTGAAGTATATTTATAATAAAGGATATAAGGTTGTATACTCGCAACTGGAATACAACTTTTCTTTTGCATTGTCAAGAAGACGTAGAAAAGTATCTAAGTCACTTTCTCCAATACTATCATCGTCACTTGTATCTACAAACCCGTCCGCCCAATTAGGCCCCCACTCAGCATTACCAATATCCTTCACCATTCCTTCCAAGTCATCATCCATATCATCACAAGTGCCATCTTGAGACATATCATCATCGCCACAATCATCTCCAACCATTTCACCATGATACTCCTGGTTGTCATAGTGGTCACAAAGAAATATCCAATCTGCTTCCAAAAGATGATCTGCATCAAGGTTATTCTTCAATGCTTTCTAATTTGTTTTGCAAGCCTTAAAATGCTTGTGGTAACTGTGCTTTAAATCCTGAATTGTTAGGAAAGCTGCAGTAAAATGATCCTTTTGGCCGCCGAACTATCCTCATAAGTGAACCCATCCCACGAAGACAGATGTCTATATCACTTCCTTTGAAAATATAACATTAATTAAAAAGTAACAAAAGAGAGTAATGGTTACCGCAACATTCTCGACCATGGGTTTTATCAGATGTTCATTTTGTAAGCTAAAGAGTGGTTTGTTGAATCTGCCCCAACCTGCTAACTTAACACCCCAACTTATTGATGAATTGCTTTGAATGCATCCCAACGACATTCTCAGCATCTTCATCAAAAGAGATAAGAAAAAGATTTCCAGCTTTTCTTTCATTTGCTAACTTGTAGTTTCTGGTCTTGCCTCTCTTCCGATAAGGATAAGGAACTAAGCATATTGACAAACAATAAATTAAATGATAGCCTTCAATATCCAAGTTGCATAAGACAATCTACAATAACTTGTAGAAGATTAGAATAAGCATTTGTTCTACTTTAAGCACTTCTCATTCTTCATCTTATTCACCATTGTACAGCAAAATGCTAGTTTCATGACTACATTTCTGAACCAGCTATAAATCTCATATTAACAAGTCCAAAATAAAACAGCAAATAAATCATGCGATTACCAATACATCACTAAATAGCCATATAATAATCTTGTAAAGAGAAAATATTTGGAATTTAACCTTTGGCAGGGGGGTTGTGTAATGTCTGTGAGTTGTCCCCCTCAGTTCCAACTATTGAATTATTCGTTAGATCAAGGATTCTCTTGCCTAGCACTCGATGGGTTGGTGTGCTTTCAGGTGAAAATTCTTCTCCATCTGATACATCTAGTAGGGTAAAAGGTGAAGATGCAGGACTTGGCGCCATTATTCTTGTTGGGGGCGTTTGAAGACGCAACCCTGTCCCTCTTCCAAGACCTCGTATTCCTGGCCCCATCTAAAAACACATAAAGAAAGGGGAAAATGTAAAACGACCTAACAATATATACATGTGACATAAAACTGAGGCCATGCAAATTAACATGTATAGTTTCATAATTCCCAAATATTTGCATTGTATGCAACTAACTACATTTAAACAAATATAATAGAAAGTCACTCTATAAATCCTAATTTTAAACAAATTTCTCACTGCAAGCACAACCTTTCACTAATCTCAAAAAGCACATCAGTGATAAAATACAAAGTCAGCTCTGCTCTATAGATAATACAAGAAGAAAGTTTAACCTTTTGTGGTACTGTTTCGTTTAGATCTCCAGCCGAGAGATAATAGACATTAAATGCGGAAAAATATACTTCTAGCATGGAAAGGAGTGCTACTTTTAGTCAACTTTTTAGTCAAATATATTTATTTAGCGCGCCTTCTACTATGTACCGGAAAGAGGGAGTGTTTTCCCTCCAAAGTTTTCAACCATTTTCCATCCATAAGTTTTCTGCCATTTTCCCTCATCTTTTAGTCATTCTCTCTTTCTTTCCCTCCTTCAACTTAGTTTACCATATTAATTTTTCTCATTTCCAAATTAATCTTTAGAAAATACATATTACTAAACTGAATTAAATAGAACTGATTTGAATTGAGTCTAGTTATCATGGCTTGTGTGATGCCATGTAACAGTCAAACTTTGATTAGCTAAAATTATCCTGGTTAAAAATGTCAATAAGACATTTAGAACCTGTACTTTGCCTAAACTTATTTCTTACTGATCTTAACTAAACTAAACTGAATTGAAGAACTATATTGAAGAACTATATTAAACAAAATTGAACTGTTATACTTATAAGGTCCATCAAACAGGACCTTTAGCCTTCAATTATCTAAAGTAACTCAAGTGTGTTGTCTTAAGATTTCCTAAGATATCTTTTTCCCAGCTTATCTGAATATTTTTAAATTTTATATAATACTATTAAATCAAATTTAGTTTAGTTTTACATTTTTTAACAACATTTTATATCATTTCACATCATTTTTTTACATAAATTAATATTACATTTTAGCCTATTTGCAACTATATGTTCCTGCTGCAGTACTTCTATCTCTTGGTAATTTATTACAAACTACATACATAAAGGGTAACATAATATGCTTGATATTTTGGATGAGAGTGTCTAATTCCCATGGATGATAGTTTTGATCATGCATTAGAAAATCACACAATACCTGGAAATATGTATGTACCTTCACCCTAGATATCTGGTGCTGAGATGCTGCTATGAGTGCATGTAAACTTGCCACTGCTTCTGATTGTAATGGATATAATGCTGGAAAATGTGTTGCATTTTTATGAAGAATTATGTTTGAATTGGTGAATATACTGATCATGCAGCTGAACCATGTTTAGTTTTGACTTGAATACCTGGCAACATTATCTATATCTCCGTCTAGCTTCTGAACCACTTCTTTTTTACATTTCATGAACAACAAGCAATCGTCACATACACGAGATGTGATATTCTTGGCACAACTCTTCCTGGATGTATGCACACAAATTATTTGATATCAATGTTGACTAAATTATAACTGAGATATATTTTTGGCTGATTAGAAACGGCAGCCTTGCCTTAAACCTCTTATTGGACTAAAAAGTTCAGAGTTACTGCCATTCACTCTTACTTTCATTAATTGTGACATAAGTAACACATTGATGAATAAGTTTAATCCATATTTGAGGGAATCCAATCTGTGTGAGTGCACTGAACATGATTGGCCATGACACCTGTCATATGCCTTACTCGTTTCTACCTTTATAACTGCCACTCCTGTTTAATTCATGATGAAATGTTATTTGATCATATCCACAATAATTATTTTTTCCACACTGTTATTATTTTCAATTTGTTAATTTTTTAAAATTCAATTCAGTATTTAACTTCACTTCAACTCAGTTCATAATAAAATATGTAACTTTTCATTAGTTGGCTCCATGTTATATTTTAGAGTTAATCAGCATAATTATTAGTGCATGTAAATAGGGGCGTAAATGAGTGAGTCGAAACCGAACAAGGGTATGCTCAAACTCGACTCGTTAAATATTATGAGCTCGACCTCTTTCGAACATAAAAAATTGTGCTCGTGGGCTCGACTCATTAATTTTTTGTGAGCTCGAGTCTGACTCGCGAGCTTAACGAAATTCGAGTTCAAATTCGAGGCAAGTGAGCTCGTTTAACTCAAAAAGTTAGATTTCAAACCAATTTAATAAATATAGCTAAATAAATTGTAATACAATAAAATACAACCATTAAAAGATCCATAAACAAATGAAATGTATTCATTTATTTAATAAACATCCAAATTAATTATATATTACAGTCATACATATACTAATACTTAATTTAGATTTTATATTTTTAATTATTTCCAAAGCCCCTATATTAGCTATATATATATATATATATATATATATATATATATATATATATATATATATATATATAGGGGGAGGGATCAAGAAACTCCATTATTCTCACTCCATTTTCACTCCAAATCTTAGCCTTTAATTCTATCTAATCTGGACCATTGATTTGCTATTTTTTATTAATTATCTTATAAACACTCTCTAATTAACTTTTGGCCCCTGTAATCAAAATCAAACCCCTCGGTGCTTCTCGGCAATTAAATCGCTGCCTTTGTTTCGTCACCGGTGGTCGGCTTTTGATACAGAAGAAGATTGGGAGATGTCCTCCAGAAGCTTGAGATTCCGTTCGAGTAATATTCTGAACCGGGCGATTCTCCAGACGCAGGGCTTCCAACTTCTGCTTAGATGAGGGCTTCTCGAGGCCTGGCTTTACCTGCTATTGAATTGATGGCTTGATTTCGTCGCCGTGGGGGCGTATGTTGTGGTTGCACTACATAGCCACTCATGTAAAGTCGACGAACTCCAAAACCGTCTCGGCTGCCTCCAACGGGCCCGCAATCCCCATATTCAGGCGATTAACCCCCAACTTTTTGGTACTGGTTTGTTGCTAGTTTAAATTGCTGGGTGTTGAGGGTGTAGATATGATGTGAACTAGGCTTGACGTGGTAGTGAATGTCTGATGTGCATTACAATATGTTATTGATGTAGTACATTATTGATTTTGTTTATTTTATTGACTTTGCTCACTTTATCAAGTGCATCATTGATTGTTGTATTTGCAGGTTTCTTGCTCACTTTTATCTGGTTTCCAGTGTTTAAATGATTGGACTAACCTTGAGAAGTTTAGTCTTGAGAATCTCCCAACCCCTTGAATGGCCTCACATCATCTGATGGCTATACCTTGCCATCAATAACTAGCAATTCTACTATTTTCACTTGCCCAGATTAAGTACAAAGGAAGCAATATTGCATGAAACCATAATAAATCTTTAGACCTGAGTTCTGTTTTAGTACAACAAAAAGTCCTTCAGCTTTTCAAATCACATTTACGCATTTAATTTCTTGGAACAACGCCAGATAACAGACTTTTAAATCCACCTTGGTTCCTCATTTCTTCTTGGGCTCTTTTCATTTCTTTGGTTTCTGCACAAGATTCAATTTTTTCACATCAATGATATCAAGAACTTCAAAGCTCACACGCAGAAAGATGAGACAAGAAAGATTCACATCATTCATATCAGTGATATCAAGAACTTCATGATTCACACACAGAAAGCTGCAATTCTTGCCCATATTTTCCACTAGTTTTGATGGTGATCCTACTGTAAGAAGATATGGCAACACTCTTCTGTCTTCGCTCTTCGATTGCTCCGCCATGGCCAATTGTCACGGTCTCAACCATGCCGTCGATGGATGGAGCTCCGGTGGAATTTAGTTTTTCCGGGATGAGGGAACAGAGAGGCGAGGCTGTGAATTTTGATCATTTGATCAGAAAGGACTAAAAGCTAATTAGTGAGAATTTATGTTTTAATTAATAAAAAATGTAGTAAATGAATGGTCCAGATTAGATAGAATTAAAGACTGAGATTTGGAGTGAAAATGGAGTAAGAATAACGGAGTCTTTTGATCATAATTTAGTAATTTAGTAAGAATAATGGAGTAAGAACATAATTTAGTCTTTAGGCTAAGTAAAAATATCAGTAATAGACTAAGTCTTTCTACTCTTCCTAATTAATAAACTTATTTGGTTTACAAAAAAATTTGCATAAAAAGTCAAACTAAATTCATTTAACTGTAAAAGTTCAATCTTTTAGCAAGATAATTTATGTTCACGAACGGTTCAACTCATTTACCTGGTTCCATTCACTTCAGTTTAATAAAAATATACTTAACGAAATAATGTTAATTTAGTTAACACTGATTTTAATTATCATTACATGCTTCCCTTAGTTAACTTCAATTCAATTTAGTTTAGATCAACACAAAAATAAACTTAGAAAAACATGCCCCACAGTAATTAGATTTACATGTAGGGGTGTAACTGAGATGAGTCCTTCGTGAGAAAATCTCGAAAAACTGGGTCCATATATGTATATATATACACACATATATTTATATATTTGCTTGATAAGCTCGTCGAACTTATCGAAATAAAATTTAAGAGCTCAAACTCGACTCGTTACATATTCGAACGAGTTCGAGTTTGGTCAAACCGAGCTCGAACTCAAACTTGGACCCAGTTTCTCGAGATTTTCTCACGAAGGACTCATCTCAGTTACACCCCTACATGTAAATCTAATTACTGTGGGGCATGTTTTTCTAAGTTTATTTTTGTGTTGATCTAAACTAAATTGAATTGAAGTTAACTAAGGGAAGCATGTAATGATAATTAAAATCAGTGTTAACTAAATTAACATTATTTCGTTAAGTATATTTTTATTAAACTGAAGTGAATGGAACCAGGTAAATGAGTTGAACCGTTCGTGAACATAAATTATCTTGCTAAAAGATTGAACTTTTACAGTTAAATGAATTTAGTTTGACTTTTTATGCAAATTTTTTTGTAAACCAAATAAGTTTATTAATTAGGAAGAGTAGAAAGACTTAGTCTATTACTGATATTTTTACTTAGCCTAAAGACTAAATTATGTTCCTCATGTAAACTTTTTATGCAAATTAACATGCTCTAAGAGTCCACTTTTGATTAGATAAGCTCTAAGTTGGTTATAATTTTTATAGCACACAAGTAAGGTTTCAATTTCGATTAGTTTTAACACCAATATTGTTGAAACCAAGTATCTTTTGACCTTCAAATCAATTTAATTGTTACATGTGTAGAAGGAAATGTAGATTTTGACCAATATTCAGTTAAATTAATTAGTTTAATTCAAATTAATTATTCATGTTTTAGGTAGTTAAGTATGCGTTGATTTTTTACACTAGTTTAGTAAGTATATTTATTGAAATTTGAAGTAAATTCTAACGTAGTTAGTGTACTATCGAATTGAACTTTAGATAACTAAATCGAATGAAACTTGAGGATGAAACTAATTAAGTTAAATGGAATTTAATTTAGTCGAGTAAAATAAAAACAAAATTATTTAAAGGTCAATATTATTCATCTGACATGAATTAGTTAAATAAAAGCAAATTTATTGAAAAATGGATATATTAGTCTTGTAATAGACCGTCTATATTATAGCAATAATATAGACGGCCTATTTCTGCAATTAAAATAGGAAGTGGCCCCCATCCTGCAAATTATTTTTGGGCAGGTCCTTTTTATGCAATTTCCAAAACCTAATAAATATATATACACGTGAACAATCCTTTTCCCCCAAATTCTGAAACGCGTCTTTTCCCCTTTCCCCCAAATTCACCAGAGCTCCGATCGGCTCTTCATCCGCGAGGAACTGGACCCGTTCGGTGACAGCAGAATCGGCTTGGTTAGGGTTCCCGAAGGCAGCGAAAAGGATCAATTCGTCAGGACTGGATTCAACGAGGCGATGTCCGGTTTAGGTCTGCGGACCAGAATCGAGTCGATTTACAATCAGGTTTCTGATCCTTCCTCGCAGTCGCCGCCTTCCTCCGCCGCATCACCGCCGGGAGAGTGGATTCGGATCGGTTACTCCTCCACCGCTCGCCGGAGATCGGCTATTGCGACCGCAATCGTAATCGCCGCAGTCTGTCAACCTTCTGGCTGATAATTTGTGTTCTGGTGTTGGTTGTTGAATTAGGGCGCCGGAGATTCGTCGGAGTAGTAGCAGAGCTTGCAGCGTTTCTCGAGGATTGTTCTTCGCGATCGGGCTCTACGAGATGACGGTTCACTATTTTTTTGTACTTTGTGTTGCTCTGCAAATTTCTTCCATGAATTTTATGTGTTTTATTATAAAAACTAGACTGTATAATGTGATGTCTTTCTGCTTTTAAAATTTTATGTGTTTATCTTGGAAACTGGACTTTTTAATGTGGATTCCGTCTTGTTATGAAATTTATGTGTTTAGTTTGAAAACTAGACTGCTTATTGTGGTTTTTGTCTGCATATGAAATTTTATGTGTTTAACTTGAAAACTAGGCTTCTTGATTTTTGTTGAAACTTGATTATTTATTGTGAAAACTGTGGTGTTTGTAAACCTTGATTTTTTAATGTGAAAACTGTGATTGTGAAAACTTGGTTATTAAGGTTGAAAACTACAGTGATTGTAGAAACTATATTCTTTAGCCTGAAAACTGTGGTGTTTGTAAAACTTGATTGTTTAGTTGAAAACTGTTTATTGTGAAAATTCGATTGTTTAGGTTGAAAACTTTGGTGTTTGCGAAACTTGACTATTTATTGTGAAAACTGTGATTTTTGTGAAACTTGATTGTTTAAGTTGAAAACTGTGATGATTGTGAATTTTTAGGCTGAAAACTTTGGTGAAACTTGACTATACTTGACACAACATTATTTAACCTAAACACCCTAGTTTTTATGTACCTAAAATCTGATTTTATAATATGGAAACTTGTCTTTCTAACCTGAATTCTTTTGTGTTTACAAGTGTTTAAAATCCAGAAATTATATTAACTGATTTGTGTACATATTTTTTGCATGAACAGTGCCATGAATAGTGCGCGTGAATAGTGCCGTGAATAGTACTTTTCCCAAATTTTGCAAATAAGTACCTCCTTCCTTCCATATTGTAATTTAGTCATTGGTCTATATTATATTATAATATAGACGGTCACTCCAGAGATCAACTCAAAATTGATTGGTCTGATTAGAAAATAAAAGTTCAAATAGGTAATAATTGTTTTTTGATGTAACTGCGCATCGTCATTCAAATTGGTAGAAACATATCAATGTATCCCTATTCATATATCAATGTAGCGTGAGATGAAAGGTTCATACATCTGAAGAAGTGCAATGCATAAATATTTTTGAGATACCATTCTCGTGACACGCTAGATTCAGAAATAACTAACCTATATATGTTGATAATAGTTGAATCTTATGAATATGAAATTAATCCAGTCCAAATTGATTGAGAAGTACCGGAGCTAACAAAGAAATTAGGTCGATTTTTAAAAATTAAACCACAGAATAATCAGATTAAAATTTACAGTAAACCTAGCTAGAAATCTTCATGAGAAACAACTGGAAATCTGTAAATATTGAAACCGTGGACGGACGTACGGATGATTCCGTTTGAGAATTTCTGGTCGGTCATCTGTTGGCAAACTAGTATAATGGTGGTTTTGAAAAACGGTGGGTTTCAAAGGACTCTGTTCGCTTAACGTTGACTTTTTCCAATCGCCACTGTTAATTAATCACAGTACTTGTCTCCCCAACATGTTGCACAGGCCAGCCTTCCTTTAAAAATATTGTTTGCTGATCTGATGTTTAATTTTATTTTTTTAAATTGACTAATCTGATGCGCATTTAATCAGTTTACAAATTAATTTCGTGTCTGGTGGATGTCTACGACCCGCACTTGATCACGAACCCAACTCACAAACTGATTCGCAAAATAACGTCTTGGGTGTCCCGAGGATAGACACTCCGACGCTCAAGTTAGTATGATGCGTAAGGCGTATTGTATGTAGTATGAGATAGAAAAGGTGTACCAAACCTTGTGTGTTTTTATATGGCTACAATCCGTAGATCACCAAAATATGTATTTATGGTATGACTATAACTCTTATGGGAATAACAGTAGTATTACCATGTATATAGGAAGTTTATTTCGGTCATGGTTGTATTACCATGTTTAGGAGGATGTATATTCCTTGTAGAACATTCATAAGATACGCATTCCTTGTAAGGATTAGGATTGATGGACCTGTGGATCCATTCTCCGCGTATCTCGAGTCCACGACCCTTCTCGGGCCCTGGTCCGAGTATGAACGAGGCCCGAATACGAACCATGGACTTATCAGTAGCCCCAAGGTAGATCTTCAGAACTTAGAGTGCTCTGTCTCGAAGGTTGAAAGAGAGACTTGCTTCTCGAGGAAAAACCAATAACTCGAGGGAGGATAACTCGGGTTTCTAAGCTCGAGACGTCCTTCAAGGACTATCCTTTCGGGCTTAACCTTCTGAATATCTAACTTCAAATTATTTCGTATTCCATCAGGACACGTGGATGGTAGGATCTGAATCTGTCTTCTTGAATTCTGAAGGGACTGACACGTGGTCTTGATTCATTGTATCTTCTGGCGGTGAGAAAGACCAACCTTCCAATTGCCTGCATCGTTTCGCGAGTCGAGGTAATTACTCCACTTAAATGCGTGCTTAATTACTGGCTATATAACCAAGTAATTTTCCTTGTGTTTATCATCAATCTTCATCCAAGTATTCTGTGTTTCCGATTTCAGAAAAATTTCTTCAAGCTTGTTCTTCTTTTCTTCATATATTCACTTCCCCCCATTCTCTGTATTGCCATGTCTTCTGCAAACTCCAGTAATCCCTCTGGCTATGTAGAGAATGTTGTTGAGGGAAGAGCCCCAACTGCTCGTGACTTGAGTACCTTGTTCTTAGAGGTCGAGTCTGGGGACTTGATGGAGGTTACCATTGCTACACCGCTGCAGGCTGTAGCTGTAGTGGCGGATGATGGTACCTCTGGGTCAAATACGGACCCAAATGCGGAGCCCCAAGTTGATAAACGGGTTCCGGCGGCCGGTGGCATAAGTGATGTCACCAAGGTGGTCGACGAAAAGAACCTGCAATTTTTGAAATCATGCATGCAGGTTGTCGTACCCCGTCGAGACTGATTTGAGGCTCGAGGATGAGACCACTCCGGTCCAGAATCTAATGAGCCCCACTCGAGGGGTAATATACGGTAGGTTCTTGCAACAGGGATTAAGTTTTCCCTTTCATCCTGTGTTCTCCGAGTTTCTGCAGCATCATCGGCTACATCCCTGCCAAATTCACTCCAATGTGGTGGTGACAATGGTGGCTTTTATCTCCTGGTGCTCTCGGAAGTCTTTCAAAAAGTATCCCTTTGCCGCTAAGGTAGTGATTCTCCTTGTCCTATTGTGTGAACTTTTAGGTGTCACATATTAGGTTTTGATATATCTCCTATTTTACAGCTGATGGTAAATATATCCGCGCTTGGACAGCAGACCAAAGGTGAGATCAAACACCTGTATAGATCTGTGGAGGAGTTACATTCCCGGTGTCGGGCTCTCAAGGCCGAGAAAGAGAAGATGAGGGCCAATGTTTCAACTTCAATAACTGAATCGATGGTTCCTCCTTCCTCTGTCCCAGCTTCATTGGATTTGACTCAATTGGAGGACAGGGTGAAGCAACTTGAGGCTGAGAATAAGGCCTTATTGCTGGCAAGAGAGTCCGAGAAAAAAGAGCTGAGGATGTATCAAGACACCGTGAATGAGCTGACACAGACCTTGCCTTCGGATGGGAAATCAGAGGAGCTGAAACGGCTTCTTAAGCTTTGGGGCGCCTTTATTGCCTGTAGTCCCGAGTTTAAGGATCATAGAGAGGAGTATGGAGATTTATTCCATGACTCCGAGCAGCACAAGATTTTGAATCATGTCCTGCAACTCTGTCAATCTGATGATGAGGTAAAGGTAATGGAGATTGTCTTCTCTCCTCCTGATGCTGCTGATAAGCTTTCTGCTTTGACTGCTGGCCGATGGGTTCCTGGGACCGAGTTTTTGGATGCATTGGGTCCCTCCGAGAAGAATACCACAGCAAAAGATTTACTAAGGCTTATTAAAGATAAGTATCCTGAGTTGTCTTCTCTTGATGAGGTGCTTTCCAGTTCTTCCACTAATAAGGTGGATTAATCTTGGCATCTCCTCATCAGCCTCGAGGCATGAAATCCTTTGCACATGAACCTCGGTCTCACGGTTTACTGGAAAGGAGCTTCTGTCTCAAAGCTGAGATACTCCGGGATCAGGTCTTCGCAGTTGTCCATGATGGACGCTCTACCATCTGATGTTGAAAGTCTTGCGGATCTCCTCCTCGGTCCTTTGCTAACAAGGCCTTTTATGTCACAGCGTGCAGAAAAGTTGACAATAGCCCATCTCTCAAGTGCCACTTCTGGTGAAGTTCTAGAAGACCCTATTGAGCATATTTAGAAGTATCATATTCTGATGTAATATCATCTTCTTTATGATCTTTGTATCAAGTTTCGAGGTTTCTCCTCTATGTATCCCTTTGGGAAATTAGAAGTATCAAATTCTGTTGTAATGACACCTTTGATATGAACTATTAGTGTTCGAGGTTTTTCCTCTATGTATCCCTTTGGTAATTTAGAAGTATCATATTCTGATGTAATAACACCTTTGATATGAATTTTAACTTCTGTTTTTGAGGTTTTTCCTCTTTTATGTTGAGATGATTGATTTTCGAGCACGTATGCCCTTTTGGTCTATAGACCTCATTCAAGCACTTTTTAAAGTACTTTATCTCGAACCTGTATCTTTTATTCAAAACGATTGGTATTTTGAATTTTAGATTCAAATAACTTATTTTATATAAGTTGACAAATCATATACTTTATAAAGCATATTGTTTTGAATAGCAATCAATGTCATACTTGAAGATAACAGTCCTTTTATAAAAGAAATTTTAAGATTGCTTATTTAAAAATAGGTGTAAAAAATAACATGACTTCAATCTGAGTTTAAAACTTTATGGATAGAAGTAAAATAAATAGTAAGTTTGAGTTTGAGTACCCGTTGGCGCTAGCGCAGAGTTGTCTCGGACCTTGATGAGGTTCTCGGACCTTTGTGAGGCTCCTCCTCTGATTTTATCTTCTGTGATACTTTCGTGGTATGGGTTCACCCTTCATGGTTTCCAAGAGGTAGCTTCCCCCTGGATGGGATTCTAGGACTCGATATGGACCTTCCCAGTTCGGGGCTAGCTTCCCTTCCACTTCTTTCTTGCTTTTCTCGTTTAACCTCATTACAAGGTCTCCTTTGACGAATGTAGCTAAGCGAACTCTTCTGTCATGGTAGCGCTTAACTCTTTCCTTCACCTTGGCCTCATGGATAGTAGCATTAGCTCTCTTTTCTTCCAGGAGGTCGAGGTCGAGACGGAGGTTTTCTTCATTGGTAGCGCCATCATCATGTTCTGGTTGAGATGTACGAGCAGAGGGGACTCCAATTTCCATGGGGATGACCGCCTCGGACCCGTAGACTAAGTTGTATGGAGTTTCTCCGGTTGCAGTAGCTGGTGTAGTCCTATGGGTCCAGATCACGCTCGGTAGTTCTTTGATCCTGTTTCCTTTAGCTCCTTCTAAGCGCTTCTTAATGCCACTCACCAAGGTTCGATTTGTAACTTCCACTTGGCTGTTAGCTTCTGGATGGTATACCGAGGTGAGCTTCTGATGTATATGCCGTAATCCTAACACCATTTCTTGAAGGGGTTGTTGGCAAACTGTGCTCCATTATCTATTACTATATATCTCGGGATGCCATAGCGACATACAATGTTTTTCCAGCAGAAGTTGATAACCGTCTTGCCAGTTATGTCGGTCAAGGCTTCAGCATCCACCCACTTTGAGAAGTAATCAATGGCCACAATAAGGTATTCGAAATTACCAGGAGCTGCGGGAAAAAGTCCAACAAGATCTATACCCCATCGGGCAAATGGCCAGAATTCTTGGATGGTAATCATATATTCTTGAGGCACATGGATCACCTTGGCAAATCTCTGACACTGGTAACAAGAATCAATATATTTTTTGGAGTCTTCCAACATTGTGGGCCAGTAATATCCCATTTGTAGGAGTTTACGGGTAACAGTGCGCGAACCTTGGTGACTACCACAAACTCCTTCGTGTGCTTCTTGTACTAAGTGTTCAACATCAGAGGGCCCAACACATTTGAGTAAGGGCTGGAGATATCCCTTCTTATATAGGGTGCCTTCATGAATGACATATTTTGGAGCTTTAACTCGGACCTTCCATGCCAGATGCTTGTCCTCGGGGAGGGTTCCCGTCTGAAGGTACTCAATATATGGGTTCATCCATGTATCTAAGATGTCAACAACCATGATGCTACTTTCTTCATAACTTCTCTTCGCCAAGGTTTCCATTAGCAATTCTTGAGAAGATCTAATGTTGAGGTCCGAGGAGGCAAGTTTGCTCAATGCATCTGCTTTGTGGTTACCTTTTCGGGGGATATGATTCAAGTCATAGTGTCGGAATTGACTTAGGAGAGACTTTACTATCTCGAGATACTTTTGTAGACTGTATTCTCGAGTCTCATATTTGCCTTTGACCTGTTGCACCACGATCTGTGAGTCACTAAAGACCTCGAGGTCCCTGACATCGAGGTCCTTTGCTAGCTTTAACCCTGTGATGAGGGCTTCATATTCTGCTTCATTATTAGTGGCTCGAAAATTAAAATGGAGAACGTAAGGATGGTCCTTTCCCTCGGGGCTGGTGAGTAAGACTCCAGCATCACTTCCCCCCGAGTTGGAGGATCCATCTACATATAATCGCCATTTTCCTGTCTCTGGAACTGGATCTTGTTAGTTTATCTCCACTGGTTCAACGGACTCCATTATGAAATCCGATAGAGCATGGCCCTTGATGGCTGTCCGAGGATTATACTGTATGTCATGTTCCCCTAACTTGATGGCCCACTTCATCATTCATCCCGAGGCATCCAGTTTCTGGAGGATTTGCCTAATCGGGTAGTTGGATAGGAGGACTATTGTATGTGCATGGAAGTATAGTCGCAACCGTCGAGAGGCATGTACGAGGGCCAATATTAAGCACTCGAGAGGTGTATATCTGGTCTCGGGCCCCTGTAAAGCTCTGCTCACATAATATATCGGGTGTTGTGATCCTTCCTTTTCCATGACTAACACAGCACTAATGGCTAGCTGAGATGCAGATATATATAAGTAGAGAGTCTCCCCTTTATCTGGTTTCGACAGTGTCGGAAGCTGTCGTAGGTGATCTTTAAGTGTTTGGAAGGATTCCCCACATTCATGTGACCACTCAAATTGATTTGCCTTCTTAAAGATATTGAAAAATGGCTGATGTTTTTCCGCTCCTTTGGAGAGGAATCAGCTAAGGGCAGCAAGGGATCCTGTCAGCTTTTGTACATCTTTGACGGTCTTCGGAGGCTGCATATTTTGCAAAAGCCTCTATCTTCTCGGGGTTTACCTCAATTCCCCGATTGGACACCATATATCCTACGAACTTGCCTGCTCCAACACCAATAGTACATTTGGCAGGGTTCAGCTTTAGGTTAGATGCCCGTAATGTGTCGAAAGTTTCCTTTAAGTCTTCAAAGAAGGCGTCATAGCCGCGGTTCTTCACTACCATGTCATCCACATAAATCTCGATGTTGCGTCCATTCTGGGATTTGAATAATTTGTCTACCAGTCGCTGGTAAGTGACTCCGGCATTTTTCAATCCGAAAGGCATCATCTCGTAGCAGAAAGTTCCTCTGTCGGTTATAAAGGAGGTTTTTTCTTTTTCTTGCTTTGCCATAGGGATCTGATGATATCCCTTAAAGGCATCAAAGATGGCTAGTACTTGGTATCTAGCGATCGCTTCAACTAATTGGTCGATCGAGGGTAATGGATAGCTATCTTTAGGACAACAATCATTCAAGTTGGTGAAGTCGATGCACATTCTCCACTTCCCATCTGGCTTCTTGACCATTACTGGGTACTGCACTTTTTTGATTATGCGGGCTTTGAGTAGCTTATCCACTTCTTCTCCGATGGCTTCAACTCGATCTAATGCAAATATACGTCGTTTCTGCTTGATGGGTTTTTGTGAGGGATTGATATTCAGGTAATGTTCCACCAACCGAGGGGATACTCCCACCAAGTCATTGGTGTCTTAAGAAAAGACATATATATACTGGTTGAGAAAATCTCGAAGTTTGGTCTTTATCTCGGTGGGTAGAAGAGTTCCAACCTCGACGGTTCCTGACTCTCCGAGTTGCATTGGCTCGGATTCGGAGTACTTGGCCGGTTCAAGGTCCTCCTTCTCCGGTTCTTGGATAGCTTGGATTGTGCAGACTCGGGCTAATTGTTGATCACCTCGGATTGTTGCTATCCCTTGGTTTGTAGGGAACTTCATCGCCAAGTGGTATGGGGACCAGATTGCTTTTTCCTGGTACATCCAAGGTGGTCCGAGGATTATGTTGTATGGCGCTCTGGAGTCGATGACCGCGAAAATGCAACGACGGGTTATACTCCTAGGACCATCCCTCACTCACACCGGTAAAGTGATCTCTCCTAAATGAGCTAAAGGATCGCCAGTGAATCCCGAGATGGGGTTTGTGGGCACGAGATTGGTTTTGTTCAACCCCAGCTGTTCATAACAGCTGAGAAACATGACTTCTACCTCACTTCCCCCATCTACCAGAACTCTTTTGATCACATTATGGTTTATGTCAACCGTGATTACTAAAGGATCTAAATGAGGGAATTGGTTAGGAATCGCATCTTGAGGTGAAAAAGTGACGGCTCCGTCCAGGTGAGATCTTTTGCTCTCCCACTCCCAGAGAGAAGCTTCTTCAGGCGACCGGTGTACACAATTAATGCTCATTCCTGCTCACTGGTTGATGGTGTGGCTCATCTCGTCGTCGTTATGGTTGGCATTGATGCTTCTTACTCCTGTCGGGGCCAAAAAACAGATTCGCGTACTCCCACAAAGGTTTTTAACCGGATCAGCCATGAGCTTGAAAGTCGTATAGATCAAGAATAGCAAACGGGTCCCACCAGGCGTGCCAATTTGATGGATGTCTACAACCCGCACTTGATCACGAACCCAGCTCACGAACTGATTTGCAAAACAAAGCCTCGGGTGTTCCGAAAATAAACACTCCGACGCTCAAGTTAGTATGATGTGTAAGGCGTATTGTATGTAGTATGAGATAGAAAAGGTGTACCAAACCTTGTGTGTATTTATATGGCTACAATTTGTAGATCACCAAGATATGTATTTATGGTATGACTACAACTCTTATGAGAATAGTAGTTGTATTACCATGTATAGAGGAAGTGCATTTCGGTCATGGTTGTATTACCATGCATGTTTAGGAGGATGTATATTCCTTTTAGAACATTCATAATATACGCATTCCTTATAAGGATTAGGATTGATGGACCTGTGGATCCATCCTCCGCGTATCTCGAGCCCACGACCCTTCTCGGGCCCTGGTCCGAGTATGAACGAGGCCCGAATACGAACCATGGACTTATCAGTGTCGGTACAGAAGCCAATTGTTGCCCGTCCATAATAAGACCTTAATAAAAAGAGATAAATGCGAAATATGGAATTATTTTTTTATTAATCTTAAATTTTAAACGAATGAGTACAATTAAACCTTATTTCGCATTAGCTAAATGCGAAACACCTATTGTTAATATTTCATCATATATCACCCTATTAATTTCATATTAGTCTTGGAATAGACCATCTATATTATAACTATAATATAGACGGCCTATTTTTGCAATTAAAATAGGAAAAGACGGGGTCTATATGCAAAGGAATTATGGAAGCGGGCACCTTTCTGCTAATATGTGTTCTTTAAATCCTTTTCTGCAAATATATGAAATATATATACCAAATATATATATATATATATATATCCTTTTCCCGGATCTGTGTTTCATTCATCGCCACCATCACAGCTCCTCAATCCTTCCGCCGAGCACAGATCCTCGATCTAACAATATGACGCTTTCCGATTATCCGGCGTCGGAGGGATGTGAACCGTGTAATCAACTCCATGAGAACTAGAAGCCAGGCTCCATTGCTGAGAGGAATTGGGGGCTTTTCCAGCCGGATTTCACGCCGGTTTATGACGCCTGAATCATGAAGCCCGGCGCCGGAGGCAAGGTAACGATTGCTTGAGATTTGATTTTGGTTTGAAATTCGAATTTGTGATGGGGAATCTCGATTTGGGAGGGTGTGGGCCCGGATGGGGAATCTCGATAGGTTGAAGGAACAGGATACCAAGCTCTACCTTAAGGTTTATTCACGCTTATCTTCACTTTCACAGTTTTGTATTTGATTCTGAAAAGTGTGAAGATTGTGGAAACTTGATTATATAGTTTGAAAATTTATGTGTTTTACTATGAAAACTAGACTGTTTAATGTGATGTCTTTCTGCTTATAAAATTTTATGTGTTTATCTTGGAAAATGGAATTTTTCATGTGGATTCTGTCTTCTTGATTTATGTGTTTAGCTTGAAAACTAGACTTCTTGATTTGTGTTGAAACTTGATTATTTATTGTGAAAACTGTGGTGTTTGTAAAACTTGATTTTTTTAATGTGAAAACTGTGATTGTGAAAACTTGGGTATTAAGGCTGAAAACTACAGTGATTGTAGAAACTATATATTTTTTGAGAAAGTCTCCCGAGAGTCCAACTTTCCTAGAGAATAGGAACTACGGGGTCAAAATAGAAATATTAGAAACTATTGGGCCAACACGCGTAAATTATAAAAAATATTGGGCAAGGACGCGTAATATTACCATATTTCCCCCCAAATCTTTCCCGGTCTCATAATTTGTTGTTTTAACTTACAATGGTGATCTTTTAAACTATTTAGGCGACCTTTGAATCTTTCGATACTTTGAACTTTTATATGAATTAAAAGTTATAGGTACCTTTTAATTTAAGAACATAAACTTTTAGCTTAAAAACATAATGTTGTTAAGTTCACACACAAACTGTCAAAATAAAAGAACACCTTTCAACATAAAAATGAGACTTTGTAAATTAAATATTCGAACTCTTAAAAAACATGAAAAAAGTTGATGAAACAACAAAACAAACACTAAAAAACTTGATTAAAACGTGCAACACATTCATATTCATCATGTCAGGAACCCGTACACCATTCATAAAAATCTGGACTAGCAAAAGAATTCCTGGCTGCTTTGTGAACTATCAATAGTAGCAAAGGTTGAATCATCAACATGAGAGGCAGCATTCGAAGCAGCATCAACTTCACTTTGGAACTTCATATAGCGCTCATGATACTTGGCAACAACAAGGAGCATATCTATTTTTAAAAATTCATCTGCTTCTTGAGGAGGCTACAAAAACATATGCAAGTTAGAATAAAAGAACATGCATGGAAACCAAAACATATATATGTAAGCTGTGTGGATAAACTGTAACGTTTTAGTGTATAACTATGATCTTATAAGCTATGCCACTGAACTTTTGTAATGCAATCTGTTACAAATCTAAAACAGGGGTACATAAACTATGGAACTTTTAGATTATGACCCAGACCTTTCAGATTATGAACAAGTCCTTTACATTACAGAAAGCAAACTTTCTTGTAAGACAGGAACCTTTTAGTTATGACCTAGACCTTTCTCGCTATGAACATGACCTTTAAATTACAAAAAACAAACTTTCATGTAAGACATGAACCTTTTAAATTATGATCCAGACCTTTCAGATCTACACCTACAACCCAACCATATGCACATCTACAGTTAGGATCTGATCTTTCAACCTATGAACCGGATATTTCAAAGTACACAAACGACCCTAGGGTTTATGCAAGCATACACACATCAAACGCTAAAACATAAATTCAAAATCTAAAAAAATAGTGCGAACCTTCTTCGGTTTCATTGCCCACCCCAACTGACCCTCGGTATTCTCAGCCGCCGTACCATCGCTCTTGCCCGACATGTCCTTGTCCTCCTTTCGTTGATCTTTTTTTTTCACCATGACTAAACAACAACACACCAATCGAATCAGAACAATTAACCAATCAGAACAATCGAATCAGCAATAAAATTGATGTGGGGAAGAAACTTACCGTCGATAGATCACTCCGATTGCAATGAATTCGACTCGAAAATCTCAATCTGAGAACATATATAGGGTTTGATCGAGAGGAGAGGGGGGAGAGCCGAGAGGATTTCAGAGAGAGAAAGTGGATTGGGAAAGTGAAAGAATTAGGGGGTTTGGGTATATATGGATTGGCCCATATTTTACCGTATTTCTAAATTTACCCCCGAATTTTCCCACAACTTTTATTAATTATAAATTGACCTCGTAGTTCCTATAACTCCAGAAAGTTCGACTTTCTGGAGAGCTTGCCATATTTTTTAGGCTGAAAACTATGGTGGTTGTAAAACTTGATTGTTTAGGTTGAAAAATGTTTTTATTGTGAAAACTTTGATGTTTGCGAAACTTGATTATTTATTGTGAACACTGTGAAGATTGTGAAAACTTAATTATTTAGGCTGAAAACTAGAGTGATTGTAGAAACTTGATTTTTTTTAAAAAACTGTGGTTTTTGTGAAACTTGATTGTTTAAGTTGAAAACTGTGATGATTGTGAAAAAATTGAATTTTTAGGCTGAATATTTTGGTGAACTTGACTATACTTAACACAACATTATTTAACCTAAACACCGTAGTTTTTATGTACCTAAAATCTGATATTTATAATATGGAAACTTGTCTTTCTAACCTGAATTCTTTTGTGTTTACAAGTGTTTAAAATATAGAAATTATATTAGCTGATTTGAATACATATTTTTGCGTGAATAGTGCTTTTCTCAAATTTTGCAAATAAGGATCTCCTTCCTTTCATATTGTAATATAGTCCATGGTATAATATAGACGGTCATTCCAGAGACCAACTCATTAATTTCTAGATTTTCATTTTCCATCACAAAACAATAAAAAATTCATTTTATGGTTTCAAGGTTTTCGGAATAATCCACCATATATTTATATAATTGTACGAATCTTTGTTACACTCGTTATGCAATTTTATATTAAGTAATTTAATTTTTTTAACATTGTCTCAATGAATCAATATACAATATTGAAAGGATGTAAAATAAAAACAGAGATAATTTATTGTATGTTGGAGTAGTTGAATATTTTTTTATAAAAAAACAAAGTAATTTTCACTCCCCGTATTATAAAAAAAATTGAACGATCACATCCCACTAGGCCACTAATAAATTGTACAGTTTGTATCGAATCACACTACCAAACGAATAAAATAAATTCAACACTCGTGAACCTACCATGATTAGATATCGTCCGACCGGGAGAAAAAAATTAAGTCAATAATAGATATAAAAGCTCTTTCATAAACTGTCTTACATTAATCACGCACTTGCATCATCATCTTCCGATGGAGAATGATTCCGACTATCCACCTGGTTATAGGTTCAGTCCTGAAGACGAGGAGATTGTTTCTCACTACCTAATCAAATACATACCCAACCATCAACCGCCGGCTGGCAGTCGGCCAATTCGCAGGCAGCACAGAATTCCACAAGTTGACATCTACCGGTTTGATAGCCCTGAAGATATCAAAGGTTCGTCGAACTTATATACTTTCTCTGATTTTCTTACATTAATTGGCACTTTAATTTCAAGTATATTCATTCATTTTTTTACGATCTATTTATCATATAATAGTGATATAGTTTCCAGTTTCCAGTTTTAGAATTGATCACATGGTTATACTGTTTTTGCACGGTTTCAAATATGATGATATCAAATATATGCTCGATCTTTTTGGTTCCGCAAAATAATTAAAGTGTGTACTCGTATATACCTAGAACAATATCCGTTGAGAGCTGTTAATAATAAGGACGAGTGGTTCTTCGTTACTCGCCTAGCTAAGAAGTACCCTAATGGAGGTCGTCCATCCCGGACTTGCGGCGATAGTGGCGCCGGATTCTGGAAACCGACCGGTAAAGATAAGGTTATTGATGTCGCCGGCGTCACTTGTAAAAGGAAGTCCCTCGAATATTTCCGGGGAAAGGCACCGGGACAAAAGACTGATTGGAAGATGCATGAGTACAAAGTTTTCAAGGTTAATGGCAAGAGGGCGTCAGAGGTACGTATAAATCATGAATATATATTTTTCAAACAATTTCTATGTGCTTGTGTGTTTTTAATACTGCTAAAAAAATCCAGACTTGAAAGCCTTATACTAACCCTTAAAAATTCATGCATGGGAACTGAAGCTGAGGTTCCCGGTGATATGCAAACTATACCTTAACTCGAGAAAGAAGGATAAAGGGGAACAAGAAGAAGCAGCAGAAGAACATCAGGAAGAAATAGTTCAGGGCGGTGATCAGAAGAAGGATTCCGATCAAAGTCCGACGGGCAGTATTAGTTCTGCTATCGAAGGTACTTACTTAATCCACTCCGTCTGATCATATTCCAATATCTGTCTTAGTATTTGATTTCAATCGTTATTTGGCGTCTCAGGTGGCGGGGGTACTGCAAATAATGTTAATCCACACCAAGTTGATGAAAGGGATACTGCCGTTGATCAAAATTTGCAGTATAATAATCATCATGATTCAGCTTCGTCATTCATTGATGCTTATAATAATGAAGCTGGTGCATTAATGGATCCCTATAGTTTTGATGGAGGAGCTGCATGGTACGATGTCAACTCGCTGCAGACTGCAGATTATTGTTCCTTCTCATATGATCATCCAGGACCAGTGATGTAGGACAAATTCGTGATCGTTGGGATTGTCTAACGCCAAATTCCTTTTCTCGAACGATTCATCAACTGTCAAGACTTTTTGTATTAGTTTATTATTTTCCCTTTCAGTTTCAGAAAAAGTTTTTAACATTCCGTTCTAGAGCGAGGTTAATTAGCATTTCTTTGAGAATTCTTCCTAGTATTTATAGGGATTTTGTATTTATTAATTAACAACTTCCAATATATATTTTTCAAGAGTTATCTTTTATTTGGCTGATTTCAACAACAACCGGACAAGGAGACAGCGTTGACGACTTCTTACTATTTAGATTCGTGCTTGCGGATCTCTACTGACATCTCAAATGCGTGAATCAGGACAAAATTAATCAACCGGATCTTAAAATCATAAAAGATTGAAGGACTCGATCTTAAAGGAAATAGACCAACTACGTACACCCCCAACTATAATATTCTTCAGTATGTGTTTTCAAGAATATATATTAGTTGTGCTCATTTTAGTGTTTGAAATTTAACCTTGTATATAACTTTTAAAACCATATAAACAACATAAAAATAACAACACTCTCACATAAAAATAGGAGACACGATAAGATGTTGATATATCTTCTTGTTTAATTTGTACACAAACAAATATGAAATGCTTCTTGTTTCATTTATGCTCAATAAACATAAACGATGGTATATACTTTACAAACTATTCTAATTAAACTCCAACTATAATTTGATACGTTTAATTTAGTCTCTATTTTATTAATTCAAGAACAATATTATGCTAGCTTGTCTGAATTATAAATATGATAAAACCCTAATATATATGCGTATGCATGTAAAAAATCAGAGATTAAGCTAACCAGATTATCACATAAAAATCGGAGACGGAATAAGAAGTTGATCATCTTGTTTTGTACAGACACGGTCTCCGAACAAGTAGCCATCGATAAAACAACTCATGTAGCAGTTTGTATCGGATCACACCAGCTACAGCAACGCGATAATTTCGATATATTTTATTATTAAGAAAAACAGCAAGATTAGCTGAAAGCCTATCAGGATTTGACAACTCATCACCACATAAAACACGTGAGCAAAATTATAAATAGTTCTGCCTGAGCTCTGTGCATGCTTCATCGCCATAGCCATAACTGTGTAAAAAGCACAGGCTTTATATATATTCCGATGGCGAACAGGAGCCGCGGGCAGCAGCCAAATGAGGATGATGATGAGTACCCGCCTGGTTATAGGTTTCATCCGTCCGATGAAGAGCTGGTCGGTCATTACCTGGTCGACTTCATGAACCACCGTGAAACTCATGATCAACCGCCGCCGGTGACTTCCCGGCCAACTCGCAAGCGCCACATAATTCCTGAAGTTGACATCTACAAGCTTGGGGATCCTAGTGTAATCAAAGGTTCTTTTTACTTCTTAAATTATTCTATTCCATGTTTTCAAAATGTTTGCTTCTTTTTCTCATGCATGTGCTTTTATGTTGGTTTAGTATACATTACTTCACAAGGTACACTAATTTTTTGGTTTCAAATTCTCGAATATTACTAAATTACTCATGTATCAGATTTTATTACTATTAATATTATTATAAGTAGCATATATAATGAAGTATGATAGCCCATATGTTTGCCTTGGTAAGTATGAATCGTGCAATTTAGTCAGGGACAAAAAAAGCATCATTCAATCTCTAGAAAATTTGTGTGACCCATGTTTGTTTTTAACTGAACTAACTTCTATTATCAACATTAACTTTTTATTTAAATGATTGAACTGAACTAGGTTTTAAGTTTAAGAGAACAAATGCCTATTATAGTTTTGTTGCACAAAATAAGTTAATTATTTATGGTTTAGAGAAATATCCATTGGGAGCGACAAGCAACAAGGATGAATGGTATTTCTTCACTCCACTGAAGAGGAAGTATCCTAAGGGAGATCGTCCATCCCGGACCTGTGGGGATAGCGTCGGGTTCTATCGAAGTCGGTCGTGTTTCGGCCAAAAGAAAGTGCCTGGAGTATCTGGACGGGAAGCCGCCCGGCCGGAAAACTGACTGGAAAATGCACGAGTACAAGCTTGAAGCCGATGATGATCAGCCCGGAGATAAAAGCAAAGAGGTAAAACTCCTCTTCCTATTTTTTAGCGATTACTCTAGTAGTTCCTTAAAAACTTTAGACTGTTCTAACGGTATGTCCTGAGGAATATTCCTCTTTAATTCTGTAGCAACTTTAATCCAATGATGATCATACTTTCTTAATCTTTCAACGTACGTCATGTTATTTACAGGATAATCTCTACGTATTGGAATACTCTAATATTTTTTGGTCTTTTAATTTCAAGAAAAAAAATGATCTTTTAGAAAAATCTTAATTTATTGTTATAACTTAAACAATGCATCTGACAATTGTAATTTTAGGGGATTGTTAGATGGAGTTAAATATTTACTTATGCATTCTGTATTTTGTTTGAACATGCAGAAATATCCTTACATTAATAAGGTACAAAGCTTCAATCGATCCCCGTATTTGTGGTTCTTATATCATTTTCGAGAGGGAAGACAAATACGTCGAAAAATTATATCATGAAGCCAAACACATTAGATTATGGACCACTTTAGTAAGGGTATATTATGTAGTTTAGGTACAAATACACACCGCATAAATAATGTTGGACTGCATGCATCTATCAATTCCCTTATTTAATAACCTAAAAATCATATGTTTTTATGTAACAATATTTCATTTTACCTTAAAAACATGTTTTATTATGTGTATATTATAAAATAAATAATATTTTGATTGATATTATGAAAAAAAATGTATCTACCTTATAATTTTCTTTTTTACAATTAAATCAATATCACCATGACGTTTGAACTTAATTCTACTAGTCCATTACCATTTGTTGTTGAACATCAATTGCACTGATACTAACGTTATATGTTTTGTAAATATTGGACACAGCTACGTCCGGCGCTATGCAGAGTATACCTGAACACAAGAAAGAAGGATGATCAGGAAGTAGAAGAAGGAACAGACGTTGTTTACAAGGGTGAAAAGGGAAATGAAAGTGAAACAGGTAGTAACAAATCTCCTGTAGAAGGTAAATATTCAACTTTCCTAAACCCTAAAATTTCTGAAGGGAATTTTTTTGATTACATATATGTATTACATGAACTAATATAAATTAAATTGAATTGAATTAACAAGTTTATTCAAAAAAAAGGTTAGAGAGAGAATACAGTAAATTACTTTCAGTAATAACCGATTTATTGATTGATTCTCAGGAGGGGAAGATGGTGCGACTGCGCCTGCGACTGCTGTTGCAACTGCAAATGCAGATGATGTTGTCGATCAAAATGTGGTTGATAATTACCTGGCGACGGTTGATCAAAACATTTATCAGAATGTATTTCATCAAGATTACCAAAATGTTTATCATAATCAAAGTTATGGAAATGGATTGATGGATTCTTATGTGGATGATGGAGATTGGAATGATGTCAACCAGCAGCTTCGATCTGAGGATTATTCCTCATTCTTAGCAGCATATGACAACTCCTTTGATGATACCACGCCTCCTCCACAGATGTAAAGTGCTGAGAGGATGATTCATATTAGTCATATTCAGTTTAGTTCTATGACTTCCTCTCCTCTCCTTTTGTATCTACTTCACTTTATATAGTAGTTTTCTTCATAATTACGCATAGTGTGACAAAGTGAAATAATTTCTTCACGTTAAACATATTTTAAACTAAACTAGTTCTAGTGGTGATGGTTTTACAAATGGATTTGGTTCTGATCAAGTTGGACCAGTTTCATGAATATGTAAAACGTAGCCAGTAGAAACCCACCGTCTAATGCTGATTGAATATAAACATCTGCCTAAGAAGCCCAAAAACTAGGTCGGTGCCATCAAAATTCACCATAGAAATACAGTACTTTTTTAGAGGAAAAAAAAAACTTAAACTCAATGAGGGTGTATATTAGTTTTCCCAAAAGGGCAAGTTTTGAAACTTGTACAACTTGGTAAATCAGAATAGTTAGAAAAGATAAAGTAGAATTTATTCCATTCGCAATTGCCTCAACGCCCCTTATTAGCATATGGAAATGGACAATACCCTAATTCGAAGTCTAAAATGACCTACCATTTATTATGCTCTATTTACCAAGCGTCACAAATAGTGATGGCTTCCTAATAACTTCTCGCAAATATTTTCTTCATACACGATTTGCTATACTTGCATTTTGTTAAGAAATATGTTAGATATATTTAATTATGGACATTAGTTCCTTTTTTGTGTAGGAATTATCTTTTTTCTTATTATACTCTGCATTGTAGTTATCCCACATCGGTCACGGACAGCCTAGAGGCTGCTGTTCAGAACTATAAATATTGTAATCATCCTATTGTAATAATTGTCTTTCTATAATATATTGGCCTATTATATATATTATTATTTTTTTACATGGTATCAAGAGTTGTTTCAATCTTGGAACCCTAATCAACGACTTCTCCCGGACCCTAATCGACTTCTCCCGAAACCCTGATCTGATTGCCTTCTCCCGGAACCCTAACTGTCATCATGTTGCTGCCATCTACTTCTAACTGTCATCACGTCACTACTACGGATTCATCTTGCCACTGCCTTTGACTTCAAGTTGTTGCAACTATGAATTCTTGACGTCTATACGGATTCATCTCGCCACTGCCTTTGACTTCAAACTGTTGCAACTATGAATTCTTGACGTCTACATTTTTTTATTCTCGCCGAACTCTTCCGTTTTCGACCGAAATCCGGTCCTGACTCTATCATTATTTTATGCCGAATGCTTCCGGCATTCTCATTCTGACCAACTCCTAGTCTTTGACTCTATATTATTCCCGCCGAACTCTTCCGGCTTACTGTGTCCAAGTGCAATGTGCCTATAGCCAGTACCTTGCACTTGCGGAGGCGAGATGGACTGCGATAATTGTTGTTCGTTCACTCGGACCACCGACTATTTTGATGGGCTGGACTCTACTACTTTTTCTACTCTTGCTGATATTGCTATTCTTGGAACTTATGAAGTGGAGCTAGACTATACTCTTTTTCTCACAGAGTTTTTTAATGAGGTGGTGTGCTGACAAATATTTCATGATCTTCTTCGCAAGTTGGGCATTCTTGATCATCATGCTCCAACTTGAGGGAGGGTGTAAGGAATATGCTATGGACATTAGGTCCTCTCTTGTGTAGGAATTAATCCTTTTTCCTATTGTACTCTGTATTGTAGTTATCCACATCGGTCACGGACAGCCTAGAGACTGCTGTCTAGAACTATAAATATTGTAATCATCCTATTGTAATAATTGTCTTTCTATAATATATTGGCCTATTATATATTATTATTTATTTTACACATTTCAAAAGCCAAAAGAGTTCTATTCATGTAAATACTCCTCCTTTGTTCCTCCACGTCCTTCATCTTGCTCCAATTTATACACTGTAGTGACGGCGGAATCAGGGTTCCACTCTAGTGATTGCATTTATATAACTGTTATATATTAAAATTAATTTATAATATTAAATAAATATAATTATTTATACAAATATTAAATAATTATACTAACATATAAATATATATATGATATAGTATTTGACAAAATAATATTACATTTAAATAAAATAAAAACACATTATATTAATTAACTGTGAATGGATAAGAATATATATTTGATATGGAAGAATAAATCTAAAACAAAATCAATAATTGATAAGGATATTTCAAATCTCAAAGGAGGGGAGGGAAATGGCGGGATTTTATTGGTGGCTCACTTAAATTTTTACCAAATTTTGTAAGAAAATATATTTTAATAATTGATAAGAATATTTCAAATCTGGTTAATTTCACATGAGACTCGTCCCTTGTCCCGGATATTCTTTGCTTTTCTCTTGTTTAACCTGCACTGATCACATAGGGAAAGAAGCATTCACTAGTGCACAAGCATACCTTTCTCGGCACCACTTTAAGGCGTTTTGGCCAAATTTTCGGGGAACTGTCGAGTACTGAGCTTGCGAGTTCTCCTCTGTCCGCTCGCCTACGGCAGAAAAACGAAAAAGGCGTTTTACAGTTGAATAGAAGGCGTTTTTTAGACTGCCTTAAAATGTTGAACGGCAGGCGAATTCGTAACTGGAATCGCTAATGAGCGACGAGAGAAACGAAAACGTCTGTAAGACCCAGTAGAGGTTGGAAAAGATGTTTGCCAGTAGTTGTTGGCTGGTTTTCTACTAGCGAGTCCGCCAGTTATGAACGCCTGCAGGCGAATGACGGCTAGACATATCGCCTATTATTACGTCTACAGGCGGCTCAAGAGGCGAATTCGCACGCTAACTCGCATGTATCATATTTCTATCATAAGAGGTAGATTACTTTCTGGCGACAGCGTAACAATATTCGCCTATGTGTAGCGAGTTCGCTTAGTGGCTCGCCTGTTGCTCTCTGTCCATCCAGTCGAGTTCATAGGAGAACTCGCTACCTGTGACGCCTACAGGCGACATTGTTTCCGAGTTCGCTATCAGGACTAGTTAAACTATAAACTACAAAACTAATTCCATTCTCTTTTTCGTTTTTACACATGAACCATATACTCCAATACGATCGACAACACAATTTGATTCAAAGAAGAAAACATTGATCAAATTAATAATAAGATTGTCACAAGTAGGTAAAGATTCGAATTTGTAAAAATGTAGCATTACAGTTGAAATAAAATTTCTAGCATAATTCAACACTTCTAGCTAGGTAGAGTTGTCATTGGCTGCACCGTCCTGGTCCTCTGGTGTGGCTTGGTGTGGATGCTGGCGGAGATAGTCTTTACAGAAACTCCGAAGAATGCGGCGAGTCTCCCACCCATTCTCTTGGACATTAGCAATCTCGGTCATCATCGAGAACACAGATTCCTCAAGCCCTTGGTAATAGGCTTCTCTTGGCGCTAGAAAATGATAGACATTGAAAATGTCAAGTTTTGTTCTAAATTGTACCAACATCACAAGTACAAAATACATGAATAAAAAACAATTTACCTCTATTTGGTTCTGGCTCCGCCGGGACGTCCTTCTCCACCTTCTCTTGCCAAGTCTCCCCAACCAACTCTCACTTCTTCTTCTGGTAGTACTCCTTCGTGTAGTACTCACACGGCTTCTCGGTGCTGGAGAACTTCAGCCTTGGATGCTTTATGTGGAGGGATTTAGTTATGAAGTTCGCATAGGGCAATTTCTTCACAACCATGTTGTTTTCTACCACGCTCTTCTTCATGTGTTGGAAAATGGTATATCCAATGTTAAGCATGACTTCCTCTGCCACCATGTAGTACTCGATCAAAGTCGTGTAGTTTGGTTCGGCCAACCACCCACCTTTAGGCACAAGATTTGTAGCAACCATCTCATTCAATATCCTCCTCTCAGAGGTGAGCTTGTATAGCTTGTACTCCTTCGGTGTTCCAAGTTCTGGCTCATCTCGACCAAAGTGTGTCTTGCTATATTCCTTCAGCATCTCGTGGGAAACGAGCAACTCACTAGGCCATTCTCCCCTGGCGTATAGATCCACAGGTTTATCCTCGTCCTCGAACACAACACCGAGGGCATCATTGAACAGTTTGGGACTTAGTTCGTACTCCTTCTTGTTCACCTTGGTCTTCCACACGTCACCAGACTGTCGAAAATTTGCGTAGAACTGCATAGTCTCCTCCAGATAGCCCGGCTCATTCACCTTCATCAACTTGTGAGCTTTTTGATATTCAAGAAGTTCCCAAACCTCTTTCAAACCTATGTCGTCCACTTGACTCTCATCCACCACCATCAACTCGTTCAAGACAGCCTTGGCATTTTGAAAACTACAATACTTTAGATAAGCTTGTTCATTAACAAATTTAGCCTTATCGTACTTGATAGGCTCGGTCGATTCGGCGGCGGCCTTTTTACCCTTACCCTTCGGAGGCATGTTTGAGATTGTCTAAAATACCTAACAAACACAACCCAACCTTAATCTATGATTGAACCCATAAACAAAAACATTCAACATCACACCTAGATTGAAAGCTAAGGTTTTCACAACGATTGACAAATATATACGAAAAAAATCAAAATAATGATGAAAAAGAGTTAAAGATGAGTAGAACTTACAAACTGGGGGAGATTGGGCCGTGAGAGCGCTGATTTGCCGGTGGAATTGACGGGTGTGCGGCGGCGGATCGGAGTTTGGGGAGGTTTCTGATGAATGTGAGGGTTACAAATTTGAACGCGTCTGGTTTCAGTTGACTATTTATAGGCGTGTTGTTTACGATTTCGCCAACTCCATCGCTTCTAGGCGTTTTATCAGGCGAGTTCGCTTGTATATAAAAAAAATGTTGGCCTTTGGGCCTGGGAACTATGACATGGGCGAGATCGGGTATGGGACATGTATGTATAGTGTACAGAGTATGTGTAGTGCATTCAAATGGTGTTTCATGGGCAATTTGCGCGGGTCGGCGACTTATCAAACCCTTCTATTATTCCAGCACATATATACTGATCAATTGGCTTTCAATCCACCGATGTGGGATTCTTGACAACACAGGGAAGCGAAATCGCTAAAACTTACGTGTACAGGCGAATATGTGACCGAACTCGCTCCCATTTGTTTTTATTACAAGAATGCTAAACCCTACTTGATACTTAGAAGCGATTTCACCTCTTATTTCGTTTATGTATGAAACGATGTCGTTATTTTGTGTTCTGTACTTGTGCATTTTAAAAAATAATCAACCTGGCGGGCGAAACCGTAAGCTTATTCGCCTACATGTTACGAGTTCGCCTCTTCAGTCGACTGGTAGACTCTGTCGCCTATGGCGAGCCAGGAAGAGATCTCGCTTTTAGATAAGTTTATACATGTTTATATTTACGATTTCGCCTCTTCAATCGCCTGGTATACTCTGTCGCCTTTGGCGAGCCAGGAACAGAGTTCGCTTTTAAGATAAGTTCATGGACGTGTTTATTACGAGATCGCCTCGTCAATTCACCTCTAATGTTTTCAAGTAGCGATGTCGTCTTCTGTCTCGCCTACTCTTTGAATAAATTTGTTTACATGTAAATCTAGGTGCTTTTGTGTATGGTTAACATTGAAAAAATAAATGAAATGTAATTTTATTATTAAAATACCATACTAAATCAATTCAATACCAAAAACAACCATTCATGAACCATTGTTTTGTGTTTAAACAAAAGAAAGCTAGACTACACAATAAGATGAAGTGAAGCGATCATTCTTCGTCGTCATCATCTTTTTCTTCTTCGCTTTCACTCTCCTCTCCATCATCTTCTTCATCAGTCTTCTCAATGACTTCCTCTTCATCATCTTCTTCAGACAACTCCACGGCTAAAGATTATTGGATGATCTCGGTTCGGCGAACCACTTCATCCATGAGATCATTCTCAGGTTGCTCTTCATCGGGCTCTATAGATGCTCCTCCCTCGCCATCAGTGGGGTGTTGATCTTCTGCCTCGCTTTCAGGTCTCGCTCGATCTTCAGGAATGTAATCAGCAATGTCGGTCATTGGAGGCAAGTGTTGAACCGAGAAATATGGCTTTTCTTCATCATCGCTTAGATCCGGATTCAAATTCAGCATTCTACCAAATGCCAGTACCTCCTCCCTGTCTTTTGCTTGCTCCAGCTTCACCTCTTCTATCTTACTTGCAAGCTGTCTAACATAGAGGACCAACCGTTCACGCCAAGCGAGATCGCGAGCTGCAAACGGGAACAAAACAATTAGTTAACTAAATTGCTGCAAACATTTATCATAACATGAAAAGACTTATTGTATAATAATTACTTACCTTCACACAATTCAGATCGGCTGCGAGAACTCGAAGCACCCATGGCCTTCTTCGTCACCACCCCCTCTGCACTGATTTGCAACCTCTTGTTGTGTAGCCAAGTCGCGTCGTAGTATTTCACTGGCTCGGCCATGCTCACAGGTCTCACACCCTTCTTCTTCATCATAGCGGTTATGAGCTGCCCGTAAGGGATCGTGTGATCGGCCTTGTCCTTCGCACGCTTCAGCATGTGCTTCATGATGGTGTACCCGGGATTGATCTTCACCTTCTCCATTAGGTGGTGGAAAACCATCAAGTTGGCGATCATTGGCTCACATGGATGACCACCCGAGGGCATGATATTGAAGCACACAAGCTCGAACACCAACCGCTTCTCTTGAGTAAGGCTCGCAATTTTATACTTCTTCGCAGTACCGGCAACTTTACTACGTGTCTTAAAGAACTTCCTACGCTCAGCCGGGGTCTAGGACGCTCTCATTCAAGGAGGTTGGGAAACTTTGGGTGTGGTATATCTCATAAGGGTCATTTGGATCCAACGGCCTAAGTTGATCACTAGACAAATAAGGGCATCCTATAACCTCATTAACCAATAACTTATCTACCTTAAATGTCACAACCCTAACCATCATAGTCGCCTCTTCGGCATCCTTCTCAAACTTAAGATTGGCATAAAATTGAAGACACTCTTCCCTATGCACCGGCTCCCTCAAAGTCAACATCCCATCTAGATGCGTGGCTCTAAAATACTCAACTATCTTATCAAGACCCAAGCTAGCTATTTGAAAAGCGTCAATGACCTTAACATTTAAAATAGTAGGATGAGTATATCGCTCGTACCTCGTCTCCGCTTTCGGGCTGATAAAAAGAGACCGCTCCTCGTCCTCGTCGGACCGGGCTGCACCGGCGGCGACGGGACCAGGCTGGGCAGCGGTGGTGGAGGTTGGCCGAGACTCTTGAGTGGTGGCGGCGTCGGGTGGTGGCTGTGATGAAGTCCCAGCACCTTGTGGCGGGTTTCTGGCCAGGTAACCGGTCGGAGCTCCGGCGGGTTGACCCCCCTTCTCGAACGGCGACTCAACTCCTCGAGGGTCTCTTCCTCCTCCTCCTCGTGAATCGTAGCAGCGCCGGTGGTCGGGGCGGTTCTCTGCCGCTTGGGAGCGGGTGGGGTGAGAGAATTGCCGGCTTGTTTGCTCCTGCCCAAGGTGGCGTTGTGGTTGATCGACGGCGGTTTCTGGATATTTGAGACAGTCGAGGAAGTTTTGGGGATTCTGATATCCCCAAAAGGCGAATATAGTTTAAGTATTTTTTTGATTAATTTATACATTTACGAACTCGCCACAACTCACGCCAGTAACCGTTTCCAAGGGGTGAGTTCGCCTCTAATTACGCCTCTAAGCGAAACTCGTAGCGACATCTCTTGGATTCACCCTTAAACCTAAACCCTAAACCCTTCACCCTAAACCCTAAACCCACACCCATAAACCCTATATATACCATACCCATTCTAAAATAGATTGATCAATCATATTATACTCTATTGATAATTGTAACGAATTCACACGAAAACCGATCTGATCCGACATTCTTGATACGATTCCGACCGAATCAGCACAACTAATCGTAGCACATATTTATAAGCGGGTCATTGCCGGTGAACAATAACACACTACTCACTACTACAGAAATGACCTTTTACTTCTACTCCTGGGGACAATTAACTTCGCTAAGGTGGCGTAGTGAAAAGAGGAGTAGTTAAAAGTATTTATTTTACTTCGGTGAAGTGAAAACATTTTTAACCAATAGCGGTATGCTTTCGGCTTGGATTTTAGTTATTAGAAGCTTGAGCCAAAATCATGTCGATCTTGATTCGATCACTGCTGGAAGAAATCAAAACGAACATCGATCAAACCGATCTCGGCACCTAGATTTCAAGTCGATGTCGGAATGAAGAATAGCATACCGTCGTCAGCTCGATCAACATTGTTTTCTCTTTGACAGATAGCCTTTGCATTCGGTTTGCTCTCGGGTAAATTTTGGCGAACATGTATCGCCTTGTACATTTGCATCTCTGATCACATCGACATCGGTTTGTGAAATTTGGTGTTATTTTCGATCAGTTATCGTCTTGCAAATTTACCATCTCTAACCACACCGATATCAGTTCGTGAAATTTGATGATATAATCGTTCGATTATCGACTTGCAAATTTAGCATGTCTCACCATACCGATATCAGTTTGCAAATTTAGCATGTCTCACCATACCGATATCAGTTCGTGAAATTTGATGATATTTTCGCCCAGTTATCGACCTGCGAGTTGCGCATCTCTGACCAAAGCGACATCGGTTCGAAAATTTCATATTATTTGAGAACCGAGACCTTTATTCTTAGTAAATTCCCAAACCCAAATCATATGGAAATCAAACCGGAGTCGATTGTATTTCAAGTCTAAAAAAAATGTCGAACACAAGATCATGAATAATAAAATATATATATTCAATAAATCTTTCTAAAATACAACATGAACAATTCAAGGATACTAAAATTTTAAATTGTTTCTAAAGTCTACAAGTTACATTTCAAGTGACTAAACAAAATCAAACTATAGTTGAACTTCAAGAGTTTCAATCCAACTAAAAAATCTCACTCGCGGTAAAAATTGATGTCCGAAGCTAGCACTTCTATACTTGTATAACTTCTTGCACCTGTAATCAATTATGCCCAACCACTTCACAATGTTAGAGTCTTGCTTTAACTCTCTCCCAATGATCAACTATTTAGAATTTACCTTTTACCTTTTGATGAGTATCGATGACAAATTCACCTAAAAGTAAAGACATGAACAAGAAAGAGAGGTCAGCAACATATATAAGTAGCTTCCCAAACTAATGCAAACAAAAAAAAGACATGCAACATACTTATAGGATTTCCGAATTTGTGTTTCATAATCAATCTAATTAATCATACCTGAAGCCGTGAGACCTTCTTTAAGTTACCAAATAAATCAAAAACATAACACGAAACAAAAAAAGACGTCAAAACTTAAGTTTCATTCAAAAACATAAAAGTTCTAAGAGATTGCATTTAGTTCAAAACCTAAATTATCATGTAATAAACCTTCAATTCATATATTAAATTATACAACAAATATAATAAAACGTATTAGATATTCAAACATATGTAAATTAGGATTCGATCCACTATTAGACATTCAAGCAAGAAGTACCATTCTTTCCATGACCCTTAACCCATTCCATGTCAACTCCATTAATTTTACTAACCAATTAAAGCAGCATTCACAACCTCATAACTGAAAGGCCACCATATTGAGTTGAATATGTTGAAATATATGGAATATCAACGGATATTAAGAATAAAACCTGATATTTTTACATGGAGAAGTAGGAGACTTGCGGCGGTGGCATCATCCAAACTTCAATTTTCCTCATCCCATTCCATGTCTTTGACATGCCATGTCAAACTCTTCTTGTCCACGACCTATACCGTGACTCCCAATCCAATTGGCGATAGATAAAGGACGGAAGGATTCGAGATCACCAACACGATTTATGACGGAATTGAATGAAGAATGTGGTGGAGATGATGTGTGGTGAGGCGAAGAAGATGATTTTGTCAAGATAGTTTCGAAAACAAATTTGGCCGTATCTTTTGATTCACATATCGTATTTGATTGATTCTTGGTGCGTTAGAATCGTCTCGTCGAGAGGACATTTTGAACACAAGAACGTCATCATCGGAATAATGTTTAAGAAGATACGGTCGGCGGCAGTCGTAACTTAGGGTTTAAATTAACCCTAAGTCATTCATTGAGGAGGCAGAAGAGATTGGAGGAGGCAGAAGGACTGAGATATTGGGGAAGAGAGCACACGTTCGGTGTTATATGTTAAGAGAAACTAGGGTTTATAATAAACAGTTGAGATTTATTAGCGAAATATGAACGGTTAAGATTAGGGAATAATAAAATATTACTATATTTAATTATTCTCTTAACTTGTTTCAATTAGTGAAATATTATATTTACAATAAAATGTACATCCTATATTAGATGACAAACAATTAGATATTGATGTATAATAAATAAATTCATCGTACTGAATATTTTTTGTCATTTAAACTTAAAACTTATCTTTTTGATATATATATATATATATATATATATATTGATAATAATAATAGTAATAATGATACTCCTAAAGGGAACTAGAAGAGTTATTGCTCCGGTCAATAAATAAATTAATAAAAAACATTAAAAAGGATGAAACTGCGTAGTTTTGACTAAAGCCGCCACACAACCACCGCAAGTTCACCATATTCCGGCGCCTACCATTTTTATATATATGTTCCTTTTTTATTTCTTTTAATTTAATTGTTTCATTCTTCATCATGATAATTAATACGTCTGCGAAAGGAAAATATAAATGTGCGGTATATAAAATATGCATGGAAATATTTTTTATCAATACAGAATAATGACACCGCCGTAATTATCCATACTTAATTAAGTATCAAAATATTAAAATGTATTAGATTTTAAACATGTTAGAATGAAAAACAATGTGTTAGTTTAATCGCAGTTAGAAGAAAACAGTGTGTATCCTATGATAATCGAAATTAGCTCCATGTAAATAATTGAAGGAAATATGTTAGAATTCTCGATTTCTCTAGAATTGGAAAGTATTGTGCGGCATGTTTATCACTTTAAAATATTTTGTTAGCATATAAAGTTTATGCATATATGATGTAATCTCATCATTCTAGAATTCTTCGTGTTTGAAGAAAGCATGTAATCCAATTCTATTGCCTAATATAGATCAAACACGTTAGAATGATGATCGAAATTAACGTGATAATTTCCTTATTACACATTTGTGTTTTTCTTTAATATCATCATTAATCATATATTACATACATATTTATAGTATTATAATATTCTAATTAATCTCATTCCATTATTTGGATGTCAAAATGGCGTAGGATATATTGAGATCATATATGTTTCAAATTCTTCTTGTCCACGACCTATACCGTGACTCCTTTATTTCTTTTCACCATGAACATATTGTCGTAACTCCTCTCATATATTTCTACGTACCTAAAATTTTATTTTGTTGATTTTAGCATAATATTTAGAATTTATGTGTGCATTTAGGTAAAATTGATATCCTGATAAGTTTTTTGTTTGTTGTTAAATAGGGTTTATGGCTCTATTGTGTCCGACGATCGCCAGAGGTTCGATGGGCTGCCGAGAATTCACACGAAGAAGAAGGGAGATGAAGACCACAAGCGGGCCTACAGTGAAGGTTCGCACGATGTACAAGTTGCAGGCCTGCAGTCCATCATGCTAATTAACACGTGTGCGAAAGAAAAACATGAATGTGCGATATAGGAATATGCATGGAAATATTCTGTATTACTACAAGATCACCATATATTATATAAATATATTAGACTATATATATAGATATTATAGTGTTTCTATTTTAATTATGCATGGATCGCTAGCATTTTTTCCTTAAATTATGTACTTATACAAATATTTATCTATTAACTTAATATTAAATAAATTTCTTACATTTTGATCTTAATATATATTATTTTATAATAATTAACTTTGATGAATAACCTGACAATTACGATATATATTGACAATTTCATCATCTTTTGAAATTTGCCACTATAACTTTGTTAATTATCTTAAAGAGTTTTTCTTTAAATACACTTCATCCTCATCTTCATAAGTTTGTTTATAATATTTACATAAAAAAGATTAAATATATCGTGCAACGCACGATGATATTTAGCTAGTTATAATAATAGTGATTAAAATTATTAATTACTTAAAAACATTAAGAGAGTAGTTGTAAAATAATGTCAAGTAAAAGTTTGAGCTATGATTAGCTATATATTAGTATAAATAATAATAAAAAGAATCAAGTAACACTTAACCTATTTTTAGTTAAATTAATTTATAAAAAGTAAGATAAGGTTAGAAATTTTAATTATTAGAAAATTATTAATAATACATTTATAATAAAACGTACTATATTATTAGAAAATTTAGTGTAATAAACCAAAAGGAGAATATGTTTTATTAATCTAAAACCAAAATCTTACTTGTTTTAGAATCTAATGATAATAGTAATTACGATTATAAGTAATTTAAATATATATATATATATATATATATATATATATAAGGAGAATAGGTGTATAAAACTCAACTAAAAGGTTAGTTTAGTTGTTATTAGTGTGTAATAGAGGGTCAAGTAGCAATTGACAATTTATTAGTTATACTCAAATTTCTTAATTTATAAGAATTCAAATAATGTTAGGTTGTTTAATTAGTTATACTTAATTTAGTTGTCGTAGTAAGTAAAGTAAGGTTTAATCTTTGGTTAATTATATTTAGTTTTATAGATGGTTAATACAGGTCGGCAATATATTTGTGAAACTCAATTTAGTTACTAGTGCTTATATAACGTCTAATAAGCTTTGGTCTTTAATATAGTCAACTTAACTTATTATTAGAGTTTATTGAGTGTAGTAGGTTTCATATTTGATTAGAGTATTTTTAAATTGTAAATTAAATTTATTAGTATCTCTTGAAAGTCGGGTATTAGTTAACATTTAATCTGTAAAGGTCAACTTAGGTAGATTGAGTCTTGGCGGGGACAATGTCCTGGCATAAAATTATGATATGATCATTCTTTATTTCATATTTTTATTAGAGTAGCTAATGTGTTTATTTTGTTGAACTCTGATTATGGCACTTTTAATCATCATTTAAGTAAAGAAAATTACTTTGAAATGTTGTAAATATGCCTATATAATTAGTTTAAGTATTTGATTCATTAGTTCTATTTTACTGTACTTTAGTTTGTTTACTAATTCCAAATATTTATCTAAATACTATAAATGAACTAATGGAAGTTATTAGTGATTATACATAATCAACTAATATTTTACCTTTAATTTAGTTAGACTCATTCCATTTTTTAGTGTTTATAGAAGACTGCATAAGAGTTAACTTTTACTTAATTAAAGACAATTTAGTCATAGCCTGTAGAATGTAAAATAATTATAGTTACTATTTGATTAGTGTCTGCATGCGAGGTAAGAGTTAGATTTGATAAATTAAACTTTGTAAAGATAATTTAAGAATTTTGATTACGTAAATTCAACATACTTATTAATTTTTATAGAATTTTATTAAATGTTAGTAGTGTTCAAGAAAAACATTTACAATTTTTTTTTCACCTAGGCCTCTTTAAAATATTGAAATCGATATATTCACAAATTGTCTAGTCCAAAATCTAATTAATCTTGTATGAAATTACATTTTATCAAATTAAGGGCATCTTTGCCTGAGGTTATCTCTTACTAATCTAAACTGGATTGAATTGAACTGAACTGAACTGAAATGAAAATTAATGTATTGAAAAATAGTATGAGTGTGTTTAAATTTACCTAAATTTTATCAAATTAGTTTTTTGATGAACTGTACTACTGAAGTAAACCGAATTGAACTGAATTGAATTAAACTGAATGGAACTGACCAGAATTGAACTACTCTACTTATAAGTCCAAACAAGCAGGGCCTAAATATAAGAAAATTTTCAATTAATTAAGTCCACAGCAAGAGAGGGTAACACCCAACCCAAGTGATTAACAAATTTTCTCAAAATTTCCTCAAAAAAAAAAAACAAATTTTCTCAAAATCAACTCATAAGTAAGCCCAAATTTTGTTGGCTAAGAAACCATATCCACTACTCCGAGACCCCAACCGATTCCGGTTATAAGATATCTTGTAACCTAAAACTGCAAGCGATCTTGGTTTGATATCGCCTACGATTTTATCAGGCATTGTTTCGATATCGGTACATTTAAACTCAATCCGTTATCGGAATGACATCAATGAAATTGATATCTTCTCGCCTTCTTTTTGCTTTTTAATTAATACGACGTTTCGAGTCATCACTCGTCACACATCGTTTTGATATCACGTTCGATATCGGTACATTTAAACTCAAGCCGTTATCGAAATGACATCAATGAAATTGATATCTTCTTGCCTTCTCTTCGCATTTTATTCAATACGACGTTTCGAGTCATCACTTATCAGACATCATTTCGATATCACGTTCGCTATCAGTACATTTAAATTCAAACTGTTATCGGAATGACATCAATGAAATTGATATTTTCTCGCCTTTTCTTTGCTTTTAATTCAATACGACGTTTCGAGTCATCACTCGTCAGACATAGTTTCGATATCACGTTGATATCGGTACATTTAAACTCAAGCCGTTACCGAAATGACATCAATGAAATTGATATCATCTTGCCTTCTCTTCGCATTTTATTCAATACGACGTTTCGAGTCATCACTTATCAGACATCGTTTTGATATCACGTTCGATATCTGTACATTTAAATTCAAGTTGTTATCGGAATGACATCAATGAAATTGATATTTTCTCGCTTTCTCTTCGCTTTTAATTCAATACGACGTTTGGAGTCATCACTTATCAGACATCATATCGATATCACGTTCGATATCGGTACATTTAAATTCAATCCGTTATCGGAATGACATCAATAAAATTGATATTTTCTCGCCTTCTCTCTGCTTTTTATTCAATACGACGTTTCAAGTCATCACTTATCAGACATCGTTTCGATATCACGCTCGATATCGGTACATTTAGACTTAAACCGTTATCAGAATGACATCAATGAAAGTGATATTTTCTCGCCTTCTCTTTGAATTTTATTCAATACGACGTTTCGAGTCATCACTTATTAAAAATCGTTTTGATATCGGCACATTTAAACTCAAACCGTTATCGGAATGACATCAATGAAATTGATATTTTATCGCTTTTTCTTCGCTTTTATTCAATACGACTTTTCGATTCATCACTTATCAGACATCGTATCGATATCACGTTCGATAACGGTACATTTAAATTCAATTCGTTATCGGACATCAATGTAATTGATATTTTCTCGCATTCTCTTCGCTTTTTTTCAATATGACGTTCCAAGTCATCACTTATCATACATCGTTTCGATATCGGTACATTTAGACTCAAACCGTTATCGGAATGACATCAACAAAATTGATACTTTCTCGCCTTCTCTTCGTCTTTTATTCAATACGATGTATCAAGTCATCACTTTTCAGATATCGTTTCGATATCACGTTCGATATCGGTACATTTAGACTCAAGCCGTTATCGGAATGACATCAATGAAATCGATATTCTCTCGCTTTCTCTTCGCTTACCACAATATGGCATCATGTGCAAATATAAAGTTGAAAACGGTCTGATATATATATGGTTTCGTTACATTTATGCTCAAACCGCTAACGGTTATCATCATCCATTTACTTTTCGATTTCATGAAATTGGAAGTAAAAGTTTTTTATTACTTCCATTTACATGAAAATCGAAGTAAAAAAAAAATTTTACTTCAATTTTTATTAAATCGGAGTAAAAAGGGCGAAGTAAAAAGCCTTTTTTGTAGTAGTGCCTATTGCATTTTTAAGTAAGTCTTTCTGCACCAAAAATAAAGGTCTCTCAACCTGAAAAAGAGTTGCTGGCTCTTGTTATGGCAGTAGATAAGTGGAAGCATTATCTCATTGGACATCATTTCATAATAAGGACTGACCACCAGAGCTTGAAATACCTTATAGAGCAGAAATTAACAAATGCGTAAAGCACAAATGGATTACCAAGCTTCTGGGATTGAGTTTTGAGATACAATATAAATCTGGCAAGAATAATGTTGTTGCTGATGCTTTGTCTAGACAAGCTGTTCATTATGAAAAAAATATTGGACTTCAGGAGTGTGATTGCAGTGGTGCAGTGATCTTTGAATCTGAAGTTTCTGAGTCTGAGCAGCTCAGACCTACACAAGTACTTGACAGTGGAATTTGGACCACTTGGTGGTGCCAAGTAGTGAACAGATCACAACACAAAATATAGTGGAGGAGTGCACTAAAGTTACCAATAGTTCATCAGTTCTTTACAAATAGAAGCCAGCTATGATGGGGACCAATATTGTCAAGACCTCATTGCTAGCTTAATTTTAAGCACCAATGCTACACATGATCTGACCCTTTACAGCTATACACAAGGCTTGTTGAAGAAGGGGAGTAAAATAATTGTGGGAAGTGCTGGTCCTGCAAGGAGTCAAATTTTAAATGCAATACATGCTTCCCCAGTAGGTGGTCATTCTGGACAGACAACCACTATCAAAAGAACTTTATCTCTTTTCTGCTGGCCTCAGATGAAGGAGCATATCATTGAGTTCATCAAAAAATGTGAAATTTGCCAAAGGAACAAAGTAGAACATTGCAGCAGTCCTGGTTTGTTGCAGCCATTACCTATACCCTCTCATTCTTGGAGTCAAACTACAATGGACTTTATTGAAAGATTGCCAAAATCTGGAATTTATGATACTATGGCCCTGTCAAGTTCAGATTATTGAAAAATAATCTCAGTTAAATTAATCTCAGTTCAGTTAATTTAATCTCAGTTAAATTAAATTAATCTCAGTTCAACCAGAAAAATCTCAGTTAAATTAAATTAATCTCAGTTCAGTTAAATTAATCTCAGTTCAACTGAAATAATCTGAGATTAATTTGATTCAATAAAATAATTATTTTTGCTCTATTTGAATTGGATTCCAAACATTGAATGATTTAGGTCATGTTTGTTGGAGCTTATAAGTACAACAGTACAGTCCAGTTCAGTTCAATTCAATTCGTCCAATTTCAATTCAATTCAGCTCAGTTCAGTTTACTTCAGTTCAGTTCAGTTCAATCAAAATACAATTTGACAAAATTCAAGTAAATTTAGACATATTTTGATTATCTTTTAAATACATTAATTTTCACTTAAGTTCAATTTAGTCCAATTCAATTCAATTCAATTCAACTTAGATCAGTTCAATTTAATTCAATTCAACTCAGTTCAATTCAGTTAAGATTCATAATAAATAGGGTCGGCATGCCCTTAGGCCATGTTAATTTTGGTCCATTTTGATGCAAATTTAACTTAATAAAGTAAAATGTAATTGATTTTAGAAATAATATTCTATTTCCAGTTAAATTAATCTCAGTTCAGTTAAATTAATCTCAGTTAAATTAAAATAATCTCAGTTCAACCAGAAAAATCTCAGTTAAATTAAATTAATCTCAGTTCAGTTAAATTAATCTCAGTTCAACTAAAATCATCTCAGTTAACTTAAATTAATCTCAAATAAATTAATTTCAACCCAACTTGACAGGGCCTATATTGGTAGTGGTAGACAGACTCACTAAGTACAGCCATTTTATACCTTTAAGTCATCCATTCACTGCAGCAGAGGTGGCTAAATGTTTTATGAAGTAAATTTGCAGATTACATGGTTTGCCAACTACCATAACTTCTGATGGAGACAAGGTATTTACAAGCAACTTTTGGAGGGAGCTTATGTCTCAGTAACAAATTAAGTTGCAATTCAGCACAACATATCATCCACAAACAGATGGACAGACTGAAAGAGTCAACCATGTGTTGGAACAATATCTAAGATGCTTTTGTGGGGACAAGCCTGAATTTTGGAGTGAATGGTTGGCAGCTGCTGAATGGTGGTACAATACTTCACACCATTCTAGTATTAATATGACACCCTATGAAGCTCTACATGGATTTAAGCCAGTGACATTACCATTGGGAGTGTTAACTGATTCTCTGATCCCAGCTACTCAGAATTTATTGCTGCGGCAAGAGCAAGTAAATCAATTACTGAAGAAGTATCTGTAGTTAGCACAAGGGAGGATGAAACAATTTTTTGATTTAAAAAGGTCAGAGAGAGTACTAACTGAAGGTGATTGGGTGTACCTTAAGCTACAAAAACATAGGCAAAATTCTTTGGTGCAGAGGGAGAATATGAAGTTGGCACCAAAATTATATGGTCCTTTCTTGATCATTCAGAAGGTGGGAGAAGTTGCATATAGACTTGAGTTGCCAGGAACAAGTAGAATTCACCCTTTTTTCCATGTATCTCTTTTAAAGAAATACATTGGACCTACTCCTAATGCTCAGCAACAGGTGACATTACCACCTGAAGAAATCCAGGACTTGCCTGTTTTGGAACCTTATAAGGTGTTGCGGGAGAAGGTTGCTCAACAAAGAAGGAAAGGCTGTCTTGCAGTGGCTTATTTGGTAGAAGGGAGCTGAAGCTGAAGATGCTTCCTGAGAAGATAGAGAATTCTTGCTGCACCAGTTTCCCAATTTTAAAGCTTGAGGTCAAGCTTTGAATTAAGAGGGATGGAATGTCATGAATTGGGGCAGTATCGAAAGAATAAGGAAAAGGAGGGACTTGGATGCAAAAAGGGAGCTAAGAATCAGTTAGTGAGCTAAGACCAGTCAACTGCCTGGTCAATGGCAGTTAGGACCTCACCGGTGGCAGCTCGGTTTTGGAGGCTATAAACTACCATTCTGCTAGTCTGTTAGGATGATCCAGATTGTAGGATCATGATTGTAATGCTCTTTGAGAGCCACTCTGATGTAGGACGGATAGCGCGAGTTTTATTAAACGGATCCTAGGGTTCGAACATGGTGAATAAATGGCTAGATGGTAGTTGATGAGTGTAGAAAAGATGTATAATCCGCAGGAAATTGTAAAACAACGATATTGTCCTTCCACGTCACGCTTCAGGGTCTGTCAAACTTCGCATCTGTTGGGTAAGTTTGAGTCGCTCGCACTTGAAGATTTACGATTTTGTCGCAAAGAATTTTTTTATAAAATAAATTGTCTCAATAATTCTCCATAGGAGATTACAATATATGTTACCTAAGAAAAGTAAATCTAAAGAGGATTAAGATTTTTTCCTCTATTTTCCTATAATAATAATAATGTCCTAATTCTAAAAGGAAATAAATAAAACATACTTAAAATAATCCTTCTAGAACCATGGTTACCATTTTTAGATTATATGAATAATCAAAAATAGTCACTTCTCATTCCTCATCATTCTCGCCAGTTTGAAAAACTCGACTCCCGGCGAGTTAAAATCATAAGTCATCTCAGAAGGCTCCAAATTTGTATACCTTGAACATTCTTCACGTGGATGTCCCTTCCATCGAACGAGATACTTCCAACGAACAAGATATTTCTGGCCATGTACTAATTTTGGAATTTTTCTGATACGTAATACATCCCTACTTCCACCATGCGATACTGCAGAAACTACCTTAGGCAACTTTGGAAAATGTTTCACTTGAGTTTTGGTAATCTTCTTAACTTCTCCAAAAGACCTAAATGCAGATATAGTGAGCTTGTATTTCCTTTGCTTCAAGCAATTTGGCTTATGAACCTTTCCGATAGATCGCACACAAGATATTTCCTGACCAAGAAAACTTTGAACTTCTGGAACTGAATTAGTAGCTGATCTTTCAACGTTTGTCTCTTTTGCCACAATTTCTTCACTCTTGAAAGCCTCTTTGTCAGGTGTCTTCTCAAATATTGGCTTGCACTTCCCATCCTCTTCAACCACTTTAACTTGTTCAAGGGTTTGACTATACTGCTCATCCTCTTCAGCATGCTCAATAACATTTACATTCTCTAAAGTTTGATTGCACTTTGTATCTTCCTCGCTTGCTTCAACCTTCTCAGTCATTACCTTAGCGCTTGTTGATTTTACGAATTTCTGCAAACCTTCCGGACTCAAAGACTTTAAAATAATGTGCTCATTGTTGAAGTTAAAAGAGTATGTGTTGGCATGACCATCATGTGAAACATTCCGATCATTTATCCAAGGACGACCTAAGAGAATATGAGTAACCCCTGTAGGCACAACATCACACCAAACTGAATCTGAATATCTACCCTTCTTCAAGTGTACCAAATATCTCTTGTTTACCAGAATAGAAGTATTATCCATCCAAGCAATTTTGTATGGTTCAGGATGTGGTTCAGTTGATAGTTCAAGTCTCTCAATTGTAGTTTCTGAAACCATATTAGTACTGCTACTTCCATCAATATTGAGTTTTCGGTATTCCCTCATACAATTCACTGTAGTCTGGAAAATTGTTGACGAGCCACTAAAGATCCTTTTGCTAAGATTCAACAAAGACTCATCTTCTTTCTCTCGTTCATCAACACTTGGTGATTCAACTTGGGACTCAGTAATTGCAGTTTTATTGAAACTCTTCGGCAGTGTGAACCTCTTTGCAATTCTTTCCCGTGTAGTGTTCACCTTCTTGAAAAAATGAAGCCGCAGACTCTTCTCAAATTGAGGAGCTAGTTGAAAGGCTTCAGTGACAGTACCAACTGGGTGAGGTATTATACAATTGCGGATCTCTGGCTTAAGGCCTGACTTGAATCTAGCCAAAGCCATCTCTTCGCCCTCATGAACTCTGCAATGAAACTTCAATTCTTCAAACTTCTTCATATATTCTACGACTGTCATGCTTCCTTGTTCAAAACTCGCTATGTCTTCAAATATTCGAGGGACAAATCTACCATCCGGGGGTTCATGAATATGTGGCCACTTCGAGTTCATCATGTTCGACCGAGCTCTTGATACCAAAATGATGTAGGACGGATAGCGCGGGTTTTATTAAATGGATCCTAGGGTTCGAATGTGGTGAATAAATGGCTAGATGGTAGTTGATGAGTGTAGAAAAGATGTATAATCCGCTGGAAATTGTAAAATAACGATATTGTCCTTCCACGTCACGCTTCAGGGTCCGTCAAACGTCGCATCTGTCGGGTAAGTTTGAGTCGCTCGCACTTGAAGATTTACGATTTTATCGCAAAGAATTTTTTTTATAAAATCAATTGTCTCAATAATTCCCCATAGGAGATTACAATATATATCACCTAAGAAAAGTAAATCTAAAGAGGATTAAGATTTCCTCTATTTTCCTATAATAATAATGTCCTAAATCTAAAAGGAAATAAATAAAACATACTTAAAATTATCCTTCTAGAACCATGGTTACCATTTTTAGATAATATGAATAATAAAAATAGTCACTTCTTATTCCTTCTCTCTCCTCTTTCCATCAATTTGAATATATTTCATTGTTCCTTTTTGTTTTCGGATTATTACTTTTCCGATCCGGCTAAGTCGATTCACGACATAAAGAAGAAACTAATATGCATGATGAAGGGGCCTAGAATTACCTTTTCGCATAGGGCCTCAAAATACGTTGGCACGGCCTTGTTTCAAAGCTCAGAAGTTGAACTATATGTTCAGTTCTGGAAATCACTAGTGGACATGCATAGGATGCAAGGCGGTTGCATCATACCAAGCAAGGCGTTTCCAAAACGCCTTGCTTGGTTGTGCCTTTTTTTCGGCGGTTTTGAAAACACCGTGAACCAGGCGAATTCTTCTTACGAATTTGCCACCTGGTGCCGCCTGGTGTCAGTCATATCATGCTGGACGGTATCGCAAGCTTCATTTCGCTTGCAAAAGTGATATCGCTCATATCAGTCGCCTATGAAGTGGTTACGATACTGCCACTTCATTCGCTTTAATTTTGGATAATTGTTGAATGTCGGGAATGTTAAAAAACCGTAATGGTTACGATATCGCCTCGAATACAGCCTGTAGGCAAATAATGTAGGCAAACTCGCCTCATGAAATAGGCGAATTTGTGTGAATTCGCCACCTAAAACGATCGTGCCAACAGAGACTCACTAGCGAGTTGCGTGGCGAAATCACTTGTGTAGGCGAATTTGGAGGCGACACCATTTTGTGTCCGGTTGTAGATTGTGGAGCGTGAAAAATGTGGTGGCGAAAACGCTTCTTTATTCGCCTCTAAGCGAATCTCAGGTTACGATATCGTCTACAAGCACTGCAAAATTGGCTAATATTTGAAAAATGTGACCCGTTTCTTTCGAAACATGAATCGGTATTCCGATACAACAAAAACTTGCCAGTTTCCAATCACCACCCTATACTGGAGAGGCACAACCTCATATTAAAGTGCACACAAGTGCATTACCAATGTCAATTCCTAATTAAAACCTGCCAGTTTCCAATCACCACCCTATACTAAAGTGCACACAAGTGCATTGCCAATGTCAATTCCTAATTAAAAAATACTAAATGCAATGGACCAACACCTTGTCACGTTGTAGGTAGCTTCCGGAATTGTGGCCTTGAAATGGTAAAAGCACGGTTGTGGACTAGGTGGCGTGCCAATCGGTCTCTTCCATTGTTAAGTTCTTCCAAGGAGAAAGGCATGGTATCATCCACGAATACCTATGCATGAAACAAATGTGCATTAGGAAGTTGTCATGAAGAGTAATAGAATTAGATTGTAGAAGGTTACGTTTAGGTTACCTTTAGAAGATCCTGCATGTTGTTTTAAACACCATCTACCACCATCAAACCAAACAGCATCGTGTAATAGCCACATTCCCAGTCCGAGGATTGCTTCCTAGACTACAATATATATACTCCATGGTTATAGCAATGTTGTAGGCTAAAAAATTGAATTGAAATTAAGTGATAGCATAAGCATAACAAGTTACCCTAATGAAATGCAGTGTGAAGGAGATCGACGAATGTCCGGGATGGAGGGCGGTGGAGGGGATCTATCCAATATACTTGCTTCAAATCGGGTATTATTGCAACAAAGCTCCAATGATCACTACAAATGACATGAAATAATCCAAATGGTCATATTAGTTTGGAGAAACATACAATCTAGAAAAGCTAAAAGAATAGAGAAAATTGCAAGGTTTACTTCTCGAGAAAGGGTCCAATGAATATTTTATTGGATTTGTAAGAGAAAGTGTTAGCCAATCCTAGTTTGTGTAAACATATGAGATCGCAGAGGTGGACTAACACAACATTTGCCAAACTAATTCTTACTTGTGGATTCACTACTACATCATTCTTGCTTGCACATAAAAAACACACACAATACTTATTTGTGAGGGCCAAACAAGTGATAAACTTTACTCTACCATGTCCTTCATGTAATAATGTAAAAAAAAGGAAACTAAATGCCCATTCAACATAGACATGTAATTTAGACACATACCTTACTTGTAGAAGAAGATCTTAGCTTGTAGTTGATGTCTACTTCACAAAGTTGCAAGCTTTGTTGGTTTTACCCAAATTTCAATGAAGGTTGATCTAGATTGATGGGTTTTTAGGTTCCTAGGGTTAAGCTCATGGCAAGAGAACAAGGTTTGAGCTTTGAGAATGAGATTGTGCTTAGGATGGAAGTGATTTTCGGATTGGAATGGTATGAGAATGTATTTGGATTGAATGGATTTGTGCTTGAGGTTGAGGAGGGGATAAGGTGAGAGAGAATGGAGGGTAGATGGATAGGAATGGTGAAAATGAGGTTGATAGTAAGAAAATATGGGTAAAATGATATATATAGCATGGTTTAGGTGGACAAACCATGCCTGAATAGTACTTTTGGTCGGTTACTGTTTTACTTATTTGCGAGTTCGCATGTACTATCGCTTACAGGCGAGTACTGGTGGCAATATCACTTCTGCTTTGTTCAGTCTTCCATATATAATGCGTTTGTAAAAATAACATGTTTAATTAAACATATTACAGTATGTGTATTTTAGAAAGAATTTGTCATAAATCTACAAGTACTAATGTGTTGGAATATTTCAAATCAGTTCATGCCCTAATATATATTAGCTTCGGAGGGCACATATGTCTTGTACTATGGGTGTAAACAGCAACACCCTTTAAAACAATCTCGAAATGATCGATGTGTGGAAAGAATTAAAACTTTTCTAATTTCCAAAATTATTTACCCATTTCATACAGAACCTTTTCCAATTCCAGAGAAACTCATTAAATGATGAATAAAGACTGAAGACCAATTGCTGTTGATGGAATATGATTTCAAACATGGAATTGTAAGTTAATTAGTTCATCCAATTATTATCATTTTTTTATATAGTTTCAATTCATATATCCTCACTAAACTTTTATATATATTTGTTTGGTTTAGCGAATTCCCCATAGTTTTTCAAATGAACTGGAGGGGAGTAAATCTTCTTATTCACTCATCACTGGAGATAATGGAAGGTCATCAAATCGTTTATGGAAAGCAAAGCTTGTTGAGAGAGGCCATTACTACTACATCTGCAAGAAATTATGGCCACTGTCTGTTGAAATGGTTAAGAAAGTTCCGCGTATTATGAGATTGTTTTTTTGTAATTGATAACAAAAATCCATATAAAAAATGCTAGTTACAGATCAGTATTGGGAAACAATGTTCTTGTCTGGTTGTCATCTGCAGAACAGCACATTACAGGAATACACTTGACTCGTGTACCATCGGTTATCTTAAAGAACACATGGATGTTTTCAAAATTTGTATATTAGTGTCGGGATGAGTCGAGGAACTAATACTACAGTGTTGGCTTGTAGTGTGTAATACTACAGTCGAGGAACTAATACTATAGTAGTCTCTGATCTTGCATGAGTACAACACCCATTCCTACATCTGATGCATCAATCTCAATAATAAAATCTTTGTCAAATTCTGGCATTTTAAGTACAGGAGTAGTAGTCATGATAACCTTGAGTTGATTAAAGGCATTAGCAGTTTCATCTGTCCATTTGAATGCATTTTTTCTGAGCAAATTGTGTATTGGTTTACAAATTACACCATAATTGGATATAAACCTTCTGGAGTATCCAGTAAGCCCCAAAAATCCTCTAAGCTCCTTAACATTTCTTGGCACAGGCCATTGTTGTATACACTCAATCTTATGATTATCAACGGAAACTCCCTCTCCAGATATAACTTGCCCTAGATAATCCACTAATATCTCAGCAAATGAACATTTGGAGAGTTTTGCATATAACTGATTCTCAGTTAGGACTGATAACACAGTCTGTAAATGCTCAAAGTGCTGCTGCTCAGAAGTACTATAATTGAGGATGTCATCAAAGAAGACAAGAACAAATTTTCCCAATTGTTTTGCAAATATAACATTCATTAATCCTTGGAAAGTGGCAGGGGCATTAGTAAGCCCAAATGGCATTACAAGAAATTCATAATGACCAATATGAGTCTGAAATGCAGTTTTAGGGATATCATTTCTACTATCCCTAATCTGATGGTAACCACTTCTAAGGTCTAACTTGGAAAATCAGCAAACTTCATGTAATTCATCCCAACAATTCATCTATGACAGGAATGGGAAATTTGTCCTTCACTGTAGCAGCATTGAGTCTCCTATAATCCACACACATCCTCCAAGATTCATCTTTCTTCTTTACTAAAATCACTGGTGAAGCAAAAGGGCTATTACTAGGATGAATAACTCCACTTTGCAGCATCTCAGCTACCTGTTTCTCTATTTCATCCTTGTGACTGTGAGGGTACCTGTAAGGTTTTATTTTAAAAGGCAAGGTATCATGTTTAAGAGTAATTTTGTGATCTATCTTCCTTGCTGGAGGTAAAGTAATAGGGATAGAAAAAACTTCATAGAAAGAACAAAGCACCTGCTTAATTATGTCAGAAGCATGGCACTTATTGATTTCACTTTCCATTGATCCTTGTCTGTTCACCATCCTTTTCTGTCCCTCCATTATCTGAGTCTCACTGACCTCTAATTCCAGCAACTGAGTCTTTTTTTTCAGTCTTAATCAGATAGCCCCCTTTTAACATATCATCATCAGAAGCCATCTTGCATCTCACCCCATCTGTTCTTCCCTTCAATGTCCAGTAACATCCCATGCTAAAAATGGACACTTGTTGCTTCCTCCAATGATAAATCACAGGATCAAATCTTGACAGCCAATCCACTCCCATAATGAGATCAGTACCTCCCAATGGCATGACTTTAAGATCAAAAACAAATTGATGGTCTTGCAGATTCCAAATAACTCTAGGACACATCCTTGCTCCATTAACAATGTCTCCATTGGCAATTCTTACTGTATAGGTTGACACTCCCATAGTTCCCAATCCACACCTCTCAATTACTCTAGGATCAATAAAACTACAAGAAGCCCCTGTATCTAGTAAGATACTAACCACTTCACCATAAACTGTACCATGAAAAACCATTGTATTAGGCTGTCTTTCTGATAAAGGAACTCCCACAGAATTCAAAGATATCACTTCTTCTTCATCAGAACTGTCCAAAATTCCAAGCAATTCTCCATCAGCTTCTGCTACCATAATGGTTCCAGGTTCCACTTGTTCATTACTACCAATACAATGTATCTGAGTTAACTTGCATTGATGACCAGCTCCAAACCTTTATCCACACTTGAAGAAGATACCATTTTCTCTCCTATAACTGAGGTGAAATCTTAGTGAAATTAGCTCTTTTACTGTCCTTAGAGCTGTTACCTTTAGCCTTGTTTCTCCAAGCATTGTTATCCTTACTAGAAGATCTCCAAGGAACCTTATCCACTGCACCTTAACAGTAGGAGGCTGGTGAGAAATGTAGTTTGAATTCCTCTTTTTATAAGCTACCTCAAGCTTCCTTTCCTGCCATAAAGCCAATTCCACGGCTCTGTGTAATGTTGTAGGACTTAGCATCATAACTCCAGGTTGTAACTCCTCCTTCAAACCACTAATAAAACTAGAAATGTAATATTCTTCAGTTGGTTGAAGGTGCTTGGCAGTCAATAAAGTTATAAGTTCATCAAATTCCTCCTGATAGGCTCTAACATGAGACTTTTGTTGTAGTTTATTAAACTCAGCTACTTCATCCCTAAGAGTCAGTGGAATGAACCTTTGTAGCAATAGAGAACAGAATTCATTCCATCCCATGGCACCTTTGCCCTCTATAGTTAACTGATACCAAATTCTGGCATTACCAATCATATAGATCTCCACAGCTTGTGCCCTCTGATTGTCAGGAATCTGATAGTAATTGAAAAAGGTTTTACAGTTTCTCAACCACTCCCTAGCTCCTTTCCCATTAAAACTAGTCAGTTCAATATTAACTTGATGCATTTCAGCACCTCTTCCCAATCTAAATCTCCCATCACAATTCTGAGCTCCAGCCCCTAACTCTACCTCTTGCCTATCCTCATAACCATAAAACTTTCTTAGAATAGAAAGTGTGCACCTTTGATTGGGACATCCAAAAAAGGAAAGTGTGCACCTTCGACTGGGACGGAGGGAGTAATTCTGAATTTGTTGGTCTTTAAAATTATTTAAAAAGAACCATAGTTGGAGTTCAAAAATATATGATGTGTAATAATATGATGACGTGGCAGACTGTATGACTGTGAGTTGAAAACTGAAAAACCTGAGAACTTATGACAAAGTGGGGTATGTAGTTCTTTTTTGAGCTTTATGGTTGCAAGTGCTCTAAGATTGTCCGTCTGTTATTATGTATAGAGCTGGTGGAGGTAATTCAGATTCACATGTATAGTAACAACCTGACTATGCCATTCTGGATCTCACAAGAAAATAATATACTAATTCACTCTATAATTATGCATGTAAAATTAAATATAGTAGACCGAGTTGACTGGTATAACTCGTCAATTTTCTTGATGTCAAGTCCATTCTTGATGTTTTTCAGGGATTCAAATATGACTTTTTAAACAGTGTTATGTGGGCAAATATGCTAATTTTCATTTCTCATTATAAGCTAAGCTTAAAGTAGTTAGAGGGTAAACCTTGATATTGGGGTGTGTGTTGTATTCACAATAGTATAGGCAATACAAGATATAAAAGAAAAGCAATAAACCCTAGCCATGCCCAATACTACTGTCTAACATGGTCTAACACCCCCTCAAAATAAGCGTCGGTTAACTGAGACGTAAAGTTTGGATCTAAAAACTTAAGTAAGGGCTTTTGAAGATCTTTTGTGAAGATGTCTGCCAACTGCAACGAATTAGAAACATGAATAACACGAAACTTAGTTGAAGCAACCAACTCCCAGAAAAAATACAATTCGATATCGATGTGCTTGGACCGCTTATGATCCACTGTGTTTTCAGATAAGAAAATAACACTATTGTTGTCACGTAACAACAACGGCGGACCTTCAAGAGAAAACTGTAAGTTCCAAAGAAGATGACAGAACTAGACAACCTCCGCAACTGTATTGGTAAGGGTACGGTACTCAGAGTTCACAATCAAGCGAGATATTGTAGGTTGTTTCTTGGCACTCCAAGATACCAAGTTACCGCATAGAAACACAGCATACCCATAAGTCAATCGCTGAGTCTCCAGACAACTGGTCTAATTAGCATCTGAGTAAGCGCGAATATCAGCACAAAGAGTAGAAAAACCTCCTGAGCAAAATGTGAGACCATGATTAAGTGTGCCAGTCACATAACGAAGAATCCAGGTAATCGCAGCAAAGTGATCCTCGCGAGTGCCCTAGAGATATTGACTAACAGAATTCACCGCAAATGACAACTCAGGACAAGTAATGGTCAAGTACTGAAGTGCACCAACCAAAAACCGATCGAGAGTTGAATTACTTAACGGTGCACTGGTGCTACTGTTAAGCTGCGAAAGTGGTACAAATGGAGTGGTCACCGGAGAAGTATCAGTCATATGCTCGTTCAACTAAGAATATCCCTGGCATACTTGATCTGTCCAAGAAAGAGGCCAGATGGTGTAGCAGATACCTCAAGACCAAGAAACGTAATTCAAGTACTCAAATCCTTAATCGAAAACTCTCGATCAGTTCATGCGATAAACTGGCAAATTGCTCAAGTACCATTACCAGTAAGAATGATATTATCCATGTAGACCAGAAAGTATAGTAGAGTAGAACCCCGTGAGAAGACAAACAACGACGTGTCGGAAGAACTACACCGAAAGCTAAGTTTTCGGAGATAAGAGCTGAACCGATCAAACCAGGCACGAGCAACCTGTTTGAGTTCATAAATGGCCTTCTACATACGACAAACATAGTCAGGTCGAGTTGGATCCTTATAGCCAACAGGCTGAGCCATATAAACCAGAGTGTCAAGAACACCATTGAGAAAAACATTCTTGAAATCAAGATGGTGTAGAGGCCACCATCTCAAAGTAGCAATGGCAATCATTGCACCTACCTGCAGCTTTGACCACTGGACTGAAATTGTGGTCAAAGTCAAAACCTAGAATCTGAGAATATCCCTGAGCAACCAGTCGAGTCTTGTAGCGATCAACGCTACCATCAGCTCAATACTTCAGCCAAAATACCCATTCGGAGTCCACTATGTTGGCATACGATGGTCGAGGCACCAACTCCCAAGTCTTCAGATGTCAGAGAGCGTCCATTTCCTCATCCATAGCACGAACCCATATCGGGTCTTTGAGAGCTACACGATAATCCCGAGGCTCAGAAGGGTGCATAACCTGAGCAAGAAGATCGGTAGTAACAAAATATGGGCAAGATATCACATAACGAGTACCATATGGTTCTTGGTAACCATCTGATGTTTGCGGTGAGGAGAAAAATCCGAGTTAGTGGTAGAGTCAAAATCAGAACCGAAAGAAGTCGGAGAGCCTGCCGGCGGTGACGGCGGAGATGGTGGAGATGACAGAGATGGTGGTGATAAAGTAACAGTCAACACCGGTGGAGGAGCAGTCAAAGTAGCTGCAACTGGGGAATGATCATCTGACAAGCAGACGGAGCAATGCCGAGAAGACGACGGTGCGACCGACGAAGGCTCTAGTGCAGCCGACGAAGGATCAACTGGCGAATGATCAACTAGTGCAGCTGCAGACTCAAAAAATGAGGAGACCTCCAGATCCGAACTATGTCTTTCCCTAGAAGATGAGACATAGGGAAAAAATGTTTCATCAAACTGGACATGACGAGAGAAATAGATGCGTACAGTAGTAGGATCGAGGCACTGGAAGCCCTTGTAACGGGGCTATAACCAATAAACACACATGGAATAGAGTGAGGTGCGAACTTATTCTCAGCAGCAACTCGCAAGCATGGATATAGAAAGACTGTGTAGTCTGGAGTGGTCCCATAGACAACTCCAAAAGGTGAAAGACTGTTTAGTCTGGAGTGGTCCCATAGACAACTCCAAAAGGTGATCTGCCACCAAGAGCTGAGTTGGGAGCCGATTGATTATATAAACAGGCGAAGAGAATGCTTCCACCCAGTAAGAATGCGGCACGGAGGAGTGCTATAACATAGCAAGACCAGTCTCTATAATTTGACAACGTTTACGCTCAGTTCGGCCATTCTAAGTAGGTGTATAGGGACATGACATTTGATGATGGATGCCACAAGAAACAAAAGGTGCTTCAAACGATGATTAGTGAACTCTATTCAACCATCAGTCTGAAATACCTTAACTTTCGTAGAAAATTGGGTCTCAACAAACTACTCAAACTGCTCCAAAGGACATCATTTAAACTGCAATTTCTTCACTTATATGACCAAAGTGCTCCAACCACACACCAATAATACACCAATATACTCCAATTACACACAAACGAAAGTACACCAAGACTAAAGGGGTAGCAATAGACTAGAGCCACAAATTCACTCCAAAAGTAAAATTCACCATAACAAAACCCAAAAATAATCCTTAACACCGCGTACACACCAAATCCAATATATCCAAAATTCAAAAGTAAATAATGGCACCTAAAACCCATAAATTTGGATGCCAAAGATACTCACAGGTATGCAAATAAAAGCCAAAAAACAACTGGAAATGAAAGGTGCGATCAATTGAAAAAAGAAAAAACCAGACATTTAACAGATTACTATGGCGGTAATGTAGCAAATTACTGTAGCGGCGATAGTGTTGTAGCGCCGATACTTTAGCAGATTAATGTAGCCGCGATGCCGTAACGGAGGTCCAAAAAAGTCAAACATCGATCAATATCTGATACATTTTAGAGGGTAAACATTGAAAATGAGGTGTATATACACGTAATACGAAGATACAAAGAGAATGTAATATGCATTAGTTAAACTCTAACTCATACATATTTCAGTTTCATCTTAATTTAAGGGGTGGTGAAAGAATGTATAAAGTCGGCACATTTCAATATCATCTCGACTGAACGGGATCGAACAAGAAAGGGGGCGGCAAGCGAGGGACCCGTGGTGTTGACGGTAGGGTGGACAGTGCATGATACAAGGGTCATGATGCATGTCCAATAAAGAGACTTCCAATCACCAAAAAAAACCATTCTTTGATTTTTTTTTGATTTCGAATCCAACAACTAAAGTGGCTTCCCACCCTATCTCCTCGCCACATGCAGTATATGTATATCATTCCGACTCCGACCATTTTCATATCAACATTTTTGTTACCTAGCTTTTGTTCTCTTCTTCTCTCTATCCAATCCGATTATGCGATGCATTCATCTCGATTATGATAATATATGCAAAATTCCAACATGTTATTTTATCTTCAACTTCTTAATTGAAGTATAACTTACATATGTATATGCTAACTACATTGATTGAAGCAACACCTTCATAGGAAGAAATAACATCTCCGCAAGTTTAAATTAAAGAAAAAAAAATGCTCGGGATGAGCTGAGCGAGTGAAGGAAGTGGCCTAGAAGATGGTCGCAATTGACTATGAGATATTAGTTAAACTGAATTTTTATATACAGTTTGAGATTTTATATACGGTTTAAATATTATTAAAATTATAATAATGTCATTTATATATTGCTAAGTTTCTCTATTAATTAATATGATAATTAATAAAAATATTGTAAATTTATATCATATTTTAAATTACAAAATTAAATATCAAATTATATGTATCAATACTCTAATTAAGTTAGGTCTCGAGATCAAAAATAAGTTAGGTCGAATCTTGTGAAAACTAAGAGAGAGTGCACCCTATGAATAAATCGAGGAAATGTTTGAGGGTTCGAAGACACGCTGGGAAAATTGATTTGGAAGACGGATATATTTGGTTGGATGAGTTTTTGAAAAATTGGACTTTAAGAGTTTAATTTTTCAAAAAATTGTTTAGTTAAGCAAGTTTTATAAAATTCTATTTTTAAACCTAAAGTCCAGACTTGCAAAATCTTAAAAGCCAATCAAAATTTTCGCTTCAAACTCACAAAATTTCAACCCAACCAAATAAGGATTTTACAAAACCAGACTCTCAAAATCCCAAACAAAAACTCAAACTATCAAAATCCCAAACAAAAACTCAAACTCTCAAAATTTCAAAATAAAATCCAGACTTTCAAAATCGTCTCCAACCAAAATGAATTCTAATTTTTTATTTCCTATACACTAAATAATACCATTAAAGTTACAATATCATCTTTTATACATTACTATGTTTATTAAAAAAAACAATTAAAAATATTTTCATAAATTAATGTCATATTTTGATAAAAGAAAAATATTGACCCATACATAACAATATACAAAATTAAGCCCGTTCTTTAGAATTGTAAGCATGTTTTTTCTTCCGATGAATGGCTTTATCGTCGTGTCCCATTTTATTAGGTGTTACTTTATACGGTATATTATTTTACTTTTATAATATAAAATATGTTATGATTAAATTTATAAAAATATTTTCATTTATTATTTATTAGAAAACTTAACATCATTTTAAAGACGATGCTGTAATTTCAATAATATTTTAAACTATTATAAATAAAATAGAGAACTAAACACAAAACTTTCATTTTTTTCCCTCTACTGCAATGCACGAGATTTCATATGGCAATTTATCATTGTAATGCTGCGTACTTTCTTCATTATTAAAATAATAAAAAGTGTTTGACAAGTAAGGCTCTGTCAAGTTCAGCTGTTTGGAGCTGCTTGATACCTGCTAAAACTGTTTGGAGCTGCTTGGTGCTGCTTGGAACTGCCTGAACTGCTTGAATTATTTTATTATTTATGGATGAATATTCGTTTGTGATTTAAATGTAATTAGACAAGTTCAAATGAACAATATTTCATTAACAACAATTAAAATAACCTCTTTAGTACCTAAATTTCAAAACATTTTATTTATTTTCAAAAAAAATCAAGTCGGATGAAATAAGCTGCTTGAGCTGCTTGAGCCTGTTTGGAGCTGCTTGCAAGAAACTGAACTTGAAAGGAATTAAATGTATCTCTTAGCGCTATAAGAGGGACTTTGTAGTATTTGCATTTAGGTAGCCATCAAGTAAAACCTCATCATTTGTTCTGCCAAAAGAACCAAAACGAGTATCCATTTGAGCTTTTTCGACACAAGCGAAATTTTGTCCAACGACACCATCATCAAGTCATTTTGCGTGACTAAAAACTGATTCCCATTGATTCTCTATCATCTATCTTTTACAATAAAGTATTTTACTGATTTATAAAATTATTCTAAAAATTTATACGCTTAAGAGAAAAAAAAAAAAACGAAGATTGTGCTAGATCAATTATTATACTGGCACGCTTGATGCAATTCTGCACCATACCATATATATTTAAGATATATTTTTAAATTGTAAATAAATAAAATACAGTTTGTATCTAGCATGCAATTCTTATGACACTCCTGGTGTATGATGTTAAGATGTGCATTGACTAGTATTTGTGCACCGTAAAGATCTTATGCGAAAAACTGATAATAAAATAAGAATACAAATACAATTTTAAAGATAAGAATGCATATTATTTCTTCTTTGCTTTTTAAATCTAATTTACCTAGTGCTTGTGTAATAAATCATTTAGGGTGTATTTGGTTGGAGAGAATTTTGAAAGTCTGAATTTGTTTTGTGATTTTGAAAGTTTGAGTTTTTATTTGAGATTTTGAGAGTCTGGTTTTGCAAAATCGTTGTTTGGTTGAGTTGTGATTTTATAAGTTGAAACAAAATTTTTGATTGGTTTTTAGAATTTTGCAAATCTAGACTTTGGGGTCAAAAATAGAATTTTGTAAAATTTGATGAATCAAACACGAATTTAAAATCCTGAACTTACAAAATCCCAATTTTCCAAAATCCCATTGAAACAAACGCAGCCTTAAAGTTTTCGATTGTATCATCAGAATCCCGATCGTCGAATTAAAAAATAGACTACAATCTATAGATACTTGAAAATATTGAACAATTAATAATTACGGTGTGTAATAAGATATAATAATTATGGTTTAGCTATTTTAGTTTTACGATTATTATAAAAAATTCAATGGTTATAAAAATGTTTATCTTAAGTTAAAACAACCATTTTGACATTGATTAACATTTACTTATTCATTTTTGGGACTGCCTACATGACTTGCACTGAAGATACATCGAGGTTCTCCAATAATGGGCTTCTAATTGGAGAAATTCAAATCCACGTCATATTACTTGTGACTCAAACTAAAAAATTACTCCAATGCAAGAGTCAATTAAAAAACCTCAACATGACGTGGCTTTCCTTTTTTTCGAAGCCCCAACTTGACTTGCAAAATATAGAGGCCCAATTTGCAACTTGCAACATTCTCTCATCTATTCACCCAATAAATAAATTTCACATGTCAAATTTAATTCATCTCTCTCTCATTCAATCACTCTACTTTACTTTAGCATTGGTGAATAAAATTTTAAAATGACCCTCTATAAAGTTGGTATTGATTACATCATATTAAAACTCCATTCAAAATGTGTCATGTGGAGCAATTGACACCCAAATATGATGCTTGCATTGTTTTTTTTTTTAATTAAAATCCATCATGAGATGGGGGAAATATATAGGCTTCCCGAACCAAAAGATCAACAATGTCATAGATTTATATGGTGCCTAGACATAAGGGACAAAAGCCCCTAGAAGCAAAAATACCGCCTCTCAAAATTGCTAACTACTAGAAATATGTCTCCCTAATTTCATCCCCAAATCTATTAGTAAATTGTATAACAAAACACAAGGCGACCTAGATATGAAATCAGTAGAGACAAATTGGAGTTACTCTTAGCTTATCCTTTGCGTGATAATATCACGCATGTTTGATTCACCACTGTCATTTTAGCCACTACAATAAAGGTTTTTGTGATTATGGATTGTGATTCTCGCACATGATCCAACCACCACCTACCTGATACATTAAAACTATTTAGGATATTTGTCTAATCTGATTTTTTAAAAAAAATTTACCTAAACAGAGCGAAATTTTTTTGGCTCGCCACACGTTTGTAAAAGTCTCAAATAGGCACAAATGTGTACACTAATATTCATGCATTATTGATGAAAATAGAAAATGTGCTATATTTTGATCTAGTTTAGATCATTGTCAACTCTCGCAAGCATTTTAGGATCGCCATGCGAAATTAAATTTAGCCGATAAGAGAACTGATCACTACTTGTAACTGATTAGTGATCTCTAACCGAATCACAACTTAGCCACAAGTAGGAGACCTAAGTAGAGCATCTCTGATGGTTAGTATTTTGGACTTGCTTGCAATTTTTCTAAATAGTTCAGTTAGTTGCTTACCATTGTTTTTTGCCACGTCATTAGCTTTCTCAAGGAAGGGTTGCTTTCACAAGCAACTAGCTTGTGTGGGTCTTACATCACTAATTCAATAAAATTAGGTAGATATTGTGCATATGTGGGACCATAATAGTCAATATTCAAGCTAGCTTACCACTAATTGAAAACTAGCTTGACAAGCCACTTGCTTGAAAATATGACATGGCAAGTCAAGCTACATCATCATCTTGCTTACCACTGAAAATGGTCTAAATTCAAAAATGAGTGCTTCTACAAAATAAAAATCCATGTGGAATTTTTCATTAGGCAAAACAGTGATTAATTGCTTGGAAGTACAATCACAAACTGCCAAATAAGCTCAATTGTATTAGGTAATGTTGTGTTGCAAAGAAAAATCAACCCGTGTTGATTTTTCTATTACCAAGGCCTCCATGAATACTGCCTTTGATCTTCCAATCTCCATGATGGCCTTGCGCCTGAAAATTTAGAGAAAAATCGGTAGTAAACAGCTCATAAAATGTATATCAGTCCCTAAAGTATGGAAGTTCTCTGATGTCAAGAGTAACCAAACATTTGATTTATCTAGGTAAGGTTTGGTGTACGGTTACATCTCGTTAATGAATACTTTTGGAACCATCATAGAAATATTTATTTAGCGAGTGTATTCATTTATCGATAAATGAATATATTATTTCTTTAGACAGTACTGAAGAAATTATATTAGTATTACATGAATTGTATGCATATGTGTACTAAGTATAAAAATGTACATATGTGTATTATATTCAAAACTACTAAAAAGATATATGGCATACAATATGTATGGAACATCTAAAGTTTTAGAAAATGCATCTAACCTACATCACAAACTACTAAGATATGTATATGGACTAACTACATATCAAACAATGATCACCTTACAAAACTACTTTCTACAACACGAGCAGAATACTTCCGGAATTTTATTTAAAGAGTAAAAAACCATAAACACCTTTTTTTTTTCTAAGAGGGTGATTTATTGTATGAACATTATTGATTGAAAAGTATTTTTAATATATATATAGAGATATATATATATCTTATGAAATATTGTAATTATTCAATTATATTTACATAGGATTTTTAAGATGGTGATTATTCAATTATATTTACATAGAGTCTTTAAGGATTTTAATATAATGTATTTAGCGAGATTATTCTTTTAACACTTTAGCCCAAGTCGGGTCCGAAAAAAATTATTCGTTTAGCGAGATTATTCATTTATCGAGATTTAATTGTGAAGTTGTGCTTTTCTTTACTTCCATGTCTTGCCTAGATTTGAGAGAATGAAATAGAAGATCACCCTGTAGCAGCCAATCCATGTAGCCATTACAATATTTTCAATCTTTCGGAGGATTTTGTACTCCCTTCTGATAAGCTTTAGTATCAAAGAATCCACTTCGACTTCTACATCTTCTACATCTGAGAGAATTAAATTTCTATAGAGATGACACATGTGAGACTTTTGCCAAAATAATATTGTTACATGTAATACTATCAATTTGCACTAGTATCACCAAGTAACAAAATTATTGTGTGATATAGTTTTGAAGTATACATAATTTTTTTTCATATATCAAAATAAAAATTTAATTAATATTTACAACTAAATTTAACGATCACCGAGTATGCAACAAATTTTTTGATAAATTCTGCAGAAATGGAGAGAGTACGAGTAGACTATAAAAAACAGTAAAGAAATATAGTGAGACTAGGAGGAATAAGATACAATTAAACAAAATGAAACAAAGAATAAAAATAAGAACATGTCCTCTAAAGAAAGAAACGTAAAACATCGTTTATAGTTGTCATTTTATATCCTGTAATCTTGGAGTACAATATATTTAAATTGTGTAATTTATATGGAACCAATGAGAAGAAATTTGCAACAAAATTAAATGAGCAGGCGAGCACTACAGTCTGGATACTGTGATCCGTACAGAATCCATTGATTCATCCCTGCTCATTTCTCGTGAGTAAATCAAATTCCCAAACAAAACAACCATTTCATTCATTTCCTTCACCAGAGTAGAAAAAACACACTGCTGTCTTTCTCTCTCCTCTCCCTCTCTCTGACAACATAATCACCTGACCCGTGAAAGCAGTTACCTACCTCCCTTCTTTTTCCCACTCTTCTGCCTCTTCTTCACTTTGATCAGCAAAGCCACTGTTTTTTGTTTTTCCTCCATATGGGCTCTCTTGGAAGCTGAAATTCCAAGTAGCTACTGAAAGGATACTGGGTTTTGTTGTTTCAGATAAAAAGATGATTACTTGATTGTTGCTCGATTGAGTTTCGGAGGAAAGATGGAATTTTTGTCCCTCTTTGCTGCAGTGCTGCTTGGTTTGCTGCTATCAAGTTCGCATTTCGCAATCGGTCAAGTTGTTGCTGATGATCAGGCAATACTGATGGAGATTGGGAAAGAGCTTAGTGTGTCTTTTTGGGGGCTCAACACCTCAGATTACTGTTCTTGGCCTGGGATTGGTTGCAAAGATTCAGTGGTGGAGAAGCTTCATCTTTCTAACTTTGGTTTGCAAGGTAATCTCACTCTAATCTCTGAGCTTAGAGGGCTCAAGTGGCTTGACCTTTCTAGCAATAATTTCCACGGATCCATTCCCCCGGCATTTGGAAACTTGTCTGAGCTTGAGGTTCTTGATTTGTCTTTTAACAAATTCGAGAGCTCGATTCCTGTCGAATTGGGGAAGCTCAAGGGCCTCAGGTCACTAAACTTGTCTAGTAACCTCCTCTCTGGGGTGATACCGGATGAGCTTGAGGGGCTTAAGAATTTGGAAATGTTTCAGGTGTTTAAGAATAGGTTGAATGGTTCTATACCTCAATGGGTGGGGAATTTGACCGCTTTGCGAGTTTTCACTGCTTATGAAAATCAACTTAGTGGTGAAATCCCAGATAGTTTGGGTTCGAACTCTGAACTTCATGTGCTGAATCTTCATTCTAATCAGCTTGAAGGGTCGATTCCAGCTAGTGTTTTTGCTATGGAGAAGCTCGCCATTTTGGTGCTGACACAGAACTTGCTTGTTGGTGCTATTCCCACTTCAGTTGGGAACTGCAAGGGTCTTTCAAGTATTAGGATTGGGAATAACAAGTTGATTGGCAACATTCCTAGAGAGATTGGTAATGTCACTAGCCTTACATATTTTGAAGCTGACAACAATAATCTCTCTGGAGAGATTGCTGCAGAGTTTGCTCAGTGCACTAATCTAACTCTACTCAATCTGGCCTCAAATGGCTTTAGTGGAACCATCCCTTCGGAATTAGGTCAGCTTAACAATTTGCAGGAGCTGATTCTATCTGGGAACAGTCTGTTTGGTGAGATCCCTATACCTGTTTTAACCTGCAAGAGTTTGAACAAGCTAGACTTGAGCAATAATAGGCTGAATGGTTCTGTTCCACCTGAGATCTGCACCACCTCCAGGCTGCAGTTCTTGCTTCTGAATCAGAACTTTCTAAGAGGTGAGATACCTCATGAGATTGGCAGTTGTGTAAAACTGCTGGAATTGCAGGTGGGGAGCAACTATCTGACTGGCATTGTTCCTCCTGAAGTCGGTCACATGAAGAACTTGCAGATAGCTTTAAATTTGAGCTCTAATCATCTTCATGGACAGTTACCTCAAGAGCTCGGGAGACTTGACAAGCTGGTTGCCTTAGACGTGGCTAATAATCAGCTCTCTGGGAACATCCCGATTGCGCTGAAGGGAATGCTGAGTCTGATTGCGGTTAACTTTTCCAACAATCAGTTCACTGGTCCGATCCCAACTTTTGTGCCCTTTCAAAAGAGCTCAAACACAAGTTTTTGGGGAAACAAAGGTCTCTGTGGCGAACCACTGAGCTCTTCATGTGGAAATATTAATGGTTCTGGTCAATTTGGTTACCATCACAAGGTTTCTTACAGGATCATACTGGCTGTCATTGGTTCTGGTCTGGCTGTTTTTGCATCTGTGACCATTGTGGTTTTGCTGTTTATGATGAGGGAGAGGCAAGAGAAGGCGGCGGCTGAGGATGCAGGGGAGGCTGCTGTTGCTGCTGAAACTACCAGCAAACCTGTCATAATTGCAGGTAATGTATTCATTGAAAACCTCAGGCAAGCCATAGATTTCGATGCAGCAGTGAAGGCAACCATGAAAGACACTAACAAGCTCAGCATTGGGACATTCAGCACTGTGTACAGAGCAGACATGCCATCTGGGATGATTGTGTCTGTCAAGAGGCTGAGATCGATGGATAGAACCTTGATTCATCACCAAGGAAAGATGATTAGAGAGCTTGAAAGGCTTAGCAAGCTGAGTCATCCCAATCTAGTAAGGCCTATTGGGTTTATAATCTATGAAGACGTGGCACTTTTGCTTCATGAGTACTTCTCAAATGGCACTCTAGCTGAGTTTCTCCATGAAACTACAAAGAAACCTGATTATAAACCCGACTGGCCGACTAGACTCTCCATCGCTGTTGCAGTAGCTGAAGGATTGGCATTTCTGCACAATGTTGCCATTATTCACCTCGACATTTCTTCCGGAAATGTCCTTCTGGATTCAAATTTCAATGCTTTGGTTGGCGAAGTGGAAATATCAAAGCTCTTGGACCCTTCAAGAGGGACAGCTAGCATCAGCGCAGTTGCAGGTTCATTTGGATATATTCCCCCAGGTACTTCTTTTACTCTCTCTCAATTATGATTCTGGTGAGTAAAGATTTTTAGGGATTTCTAAAAGCCTTGTATATTGTAAGAACTGTACCCTTTTTATACACCTATATATACAAGAGTATCAGTTATGTTTTTCTGTCTCTGATAATTTCTGTGCTGTTTTATTGTGTAGAATATGCATACACAATGCAAGTCACCGCCCCTGGAAATGTGTATAGTTATGGGGTTGTTTTGCTTGAAATCCTTACAACACGATTGCCAGTAGAAGAAGAATTTGGCGAAGGTATGGATTTAGTAAAATGGGTTCATGGTGCTCCAGCAAGAGGTGAAACGCCGGAGCAGATACTTGATTCAAAGCTCAGCACCGTCTCATTTGGTTGGAGGAAAGAAATGCTGGCGGCACTGAAAGTTGCACTGGCCTGCACAGACGGTACACCTGCAAAACGACCGAAGATGAAGAAGGTCGTTGAAATGCTTCAGGAAATAACTGATTAGGAGCCTCAGAGACTCCTCCTGAGAAGATGTAATGTTGTATGTTTGCATATAAGAAGAACATCATCTATTCATCTCTCTTTCCCGTCTATGCTGTAATATATGTTCCAGACTTTAAATGGAAAGAGGCATTTTGACACGAGAAATCCGAGTTATAGCATGATTCATAAATTACTTCAATGAAATTCAGATGAAAGCTTCAAGTGAATGGAACTAGTTATCATCTACTTACCCCCAGGCCGATGGTTGGTCACATCACCATCCAAATTCCGATCACTAACGTCATCAAACCACCGGCACAGGTTGACAAATTACTAATTAGAATCAATTTCATATTAAATCCAGGAAGCATATGTATCATCAAGATATTTGCGGATGACAGCTGCAAATATAAACAAAACGACAAGCATTCAAACATTCAAACCAAGTACGAACAGAAGATACGTCGTGATTTTCTGACCTTGATTTTCAAATTCCGCAATAACCTTCAGTTTCAAATTGCAAACCACCAATATATACTCAAGCATTTACACTCAATTTTAACATGGTAATAACTAATCAAACAGGCCATGCCAGATATGGTGGTTTATTGTAAAGCACGAATTGAATTTCGAAGAACTAATATAAGGATATACTTTAGCAGCTGTAGGAACTGGGTAGTTGGGTAGTTTCTCCACAAAGTCCATTGTGATGTGTCTCCATGCAGTTGTAGGGACCGGCAATGGTTGAAGTAGACTAGGAGGAAGGCAGTGTTCAATCTTATTGATCCGGAAGGGAACACACTTTTTGATAAACTCTACCACTTCCTGTTTGAGCTGGGGCCAAGTGAAAACACTGAGGATCCTTTTAATGGTGGTAGTCTGGCCTGAGTAGCCTTCTATAGTAGATGAATGCATGGCTGAAAGAATCTCTCCTCTAATGCTTCATATACTGCCAACATAAATTTTGCTTCCGTATCTGAGTACTCCATTGGTGTAGCTCCATTCTTCCCCATCCTTATGCTGCTGCAGTACCAGTTTAGCTATCATCTGTTGAGCTTCCTTGTCCTCCTCATAGCTGTGTTCAATCTGCTTCATCCAATCAGGCACTAGAATAGCTGATATGGCCAGTACTTGTTTTTGATTTGGAGCTCTAGAAAGTGCATCAGCAGCCGCATTACTTTTCCCACTCTTGTACTGGATTTCAAAGTCTATCCCAGTAACTTAGTACTCCATTTATGCTGCACTGTTGTATGAAGTTTTTGTTCTAATAGGAACTTAAGGCTCTGATGATCAGTCTTAATTATGAATTTGTTTCCCACCAGATAATGTCTCCATTTCTCTACTGTCATGACTAGAGCCAGTAATTCTTTTTCATATGTTGAAAGTCCCATATTTCTTGAGCTGTAGGAATTACTCAGATAAGCTAAAGGTCTCCCCTCTTGCATCAATATTGCTCCCATGCCAGAGCCACATGCATCAGTTTTCACAATAAATGGAATGCTGAAGTTTGGCATGCTTAATACTGGTGCCTCAATCATTAGTTTCTTCAACTTTACAAAAGTTGTCTCATCTTGATCATTCCACATAAATGAGTCTTTTTTATGTTAGGCTCCGTTTGATAAAACTGAAGTCTGAAATCTGAAGTTTGAAATTTGAAAACTGAATTTTGAAAATGATAAGTGCTGAATACTAATATGTGCAGTTGTTTGACAAAACTCAAATAAGTGCTGAACACTAAATATGTTAATTGGAAGAATAAATTTTAATTGATTTTTTGAACATTAGAAAATAGTTTATGAATCAATATTGATTAACACTAACAAGAAAAAGTAAACTATTATGATGTGAATATGATCAAGATTTAATATAAATATTTATAAATATTGCATTTATTTAATTTTGAAAATATTATATACATATATATAAATTCAACATTAAAGTACTCGAATTTCAAATTTGAGTATGTATGATAATTAGAATAATTTAAATATATGTTATATCTGCATCTAACATAATATAACTATAATATCTAAAAATTAGTTATACAATTATTGATTATCATTTTAAAATTAATTACTAAATTTTTTTCTAATTAAATAATTAATACACAAGAAATATTAAATAACTATGATTATAATTTTGACACAAATATTATCTTAAAGGTATGTTTTTTTAAAAAATCAAATTTTAAATAACGTATACCATCTTCAGATTCAGACATAAGTGATACGCAAATCACTTAATTAAGTCACACAGATTGTACGCACCGTTCAGATACACTTATTTGGTTCAGACACGCAAAATTCTTTATCAAACACGCGGAACGTAAGTTGGCACTTAATCCATTAAGTTAAGTGCTGAAAGTGGTTATCAAACGCACCCTTAGTTATGGAGAGACCTGCACAACAAACCATACCCTTTGATGAACCTCCTGTAGTAGCCTGGTAAACCTAAGAACCCTCTCAGCTCCTTTACAGTTTTAGGCTGTGGCCACTTCAATATACAATCTATCTTTGCAGAATCCATCTTAACTCCCACATCTTAAATGACATGCCTAGGTATTCCACCTTCTCAACAACAAATACACACTTTGATAGCTTTGCAAACAGCTTCTGTTTCTTCATTGTCTCCAAAACTAGCTTCAAATGAAGTTCCATTTTAGGGTACAAATTGTGATTAAGACTTCTGGGATTTTGGCCTCTCTTAATGTTCTCCATCAACAACTCATCATAGGTGCCCTTACTCTCTTCATCCCAATTAACCTGCTTGTTAGTGGTAGGCACTCCCTCTATCCCCTTTCCAGCACCAAACTCCTTTCCCTTAAAAATCCTCCAACTACCACTAAACAAGTCCTCACTACTGTTGAATTTCCTACCCCCCCATTCTATCCATTTTCACATTCTGATCAACTCTAACACCTCCATCATCAAACACATTACGAGACCCAGAGAGTACCTCAATTGGAGCCATGGGAAATGAGGGTTTGAGTGGCGGTGAAGTGCAGTGCTCGGTCCGATCTGTTCTCACTGGTTCAGGCGCTGGAGATTTACCCAGAGCTGCCGTGATGAGATCTCGTAAGCTCTTCTCCTCCGCGATCTTGCCATCCCTGTATCGCCTCGTCTCCTCTTCCTGGCACCGCTGGGATTCAGTTCAGTCCACTCTGCCCGAATCCGATCAAATTCTATATGGAGTTCGTTGTACTAACGCAAGTCCTCAAATCTGATGTTGGACAACGAAGCTTCCACCCTATGTAGCTCCTCAACGTTCGCCTCACCCTGCAAACGATTTGTGTCCATCTACGTCTAGAATTGAGCGGTCGGGATCCCAATGTCTGCCACCCGTCCGTTGAGCGCGTCCGTCCGATTAGTGCGCGTCATGGCCGGAGGTTGCCAGCTCATATACCACGTGTAAGGGTCCGATCTATCAAGGATTGCTTGGTAATTAGCTCAACGGAGCGAATTCGAATTAAATGGAAAAGAATTGGTTCATATTTACAAGTTGGCAAAAAGATAAGGAATCTACATAGTACATCCAGCTACTTATTCTAGCTGAGGTCACTGATTGACTGTTGACAGCACTTAATTGCAACTTGGTCCCTCTTACTTAGCTAAATTACTAACAACCCTTTATTTACTACTTAATATCATAACAACCCTTGCCTTAGGCCCAAAAATGTAACCAATTTTAGAGGTCCAAATTTTTAAAAAATAATAATTGATCTATATATAAAATTTCAGTATTTTGAGTTTTTTAATTTGAAATCCAAGTCTTTTTGGGCCCATTTTAAAGCTAAAAAAAGACTTTTAAAGCCCAATTTTTGTGCTTAATTTTTTACTAATCTTGATTGAATACTTTTAGTTGGTATTGAATTTGGCCATACATTAAATGGGTGTATTATGCGTGTGCGGTGTACGTGTGTGATTTGATGTGTAAAATTCGTGCTTTGGTATTTTAATATATACATTGACATTAGTATACATGATGTCTTGTTTTAAAGACTAAAGAATAAAAATAATAGGAGATATGTGCTTTAGAATATCAAATTAAACCTATATACTTTGACAAATTTTGAATACTTATGTTATATATGTTTGTCGTACTTATTCATTTAAAATCAATTTTGTTTGATAGAAAATGGTTCCACCAAGTGGTAAATATAAGGTTTTATCAGAGTTTCAAAAAGAGGAACAAAATAATTATGTTTTTAAATATTGGGGCTCTTTTTTAATCGACTCATACCCTAAAATACTTAGTACCGGCACTGTATGAAATGCGTCTTGACTTTCCATAGATTCCACTGAGAGGTACGACTCTACTGTTGTAACTGCATCAGAAAGGACATTGTCCGCCCATGTTTTAACAAGTCTGTCCAATTCCTTAGGGATTCTGGTCTTTTGCGTGCATAGTGTTCTGAGGGCCTTGACATGAGCATTAACCTACCAAGAAATGCATCAAGAAATTTTCTAGTACAGATAGATAAAATCAATTTCACAGAAATGTAGCTTACCTCAGCTCGACACGTTTAAATTTTAATGGACACTATTTTACGTTTTATAAAAATAGTATTAATTAAGTAAAATTATTATTTCTTGACGAGTAATAAACATGATCTTTTTCTTCAGCTCAAATAAACACTATTCAACACTTTCAAGACTATTATGCATAAAATCAGCACATCACAACACTACTGCGCACGAGTTTAATGTTTAGTAAACGGGGATGCCAACTCTCTTGTTCCAATATTTTAAGGTTACTTAGACGCTCAATATATTAGTTTTCAACATATTCATCTGCTCTCTGTTCAAGTTATGTAATTTGTTTCCTTTTAACTGTCATTCTATCATATCCAACTTAATTCAGAAATAATATTATTCTTTGTCATTCATTTAATTTTAATTCAATTCAACTCAGTTTTAAACCATATCAAATCAATTCAAAATTATTTCATAATGGTGAGAACGTTCAATTCAAAATAAGAAAACAATTTATATTTGTTACAATTTTATACTAGAATTTTCGTGATTTCCACATCGTTTGTTGGAAATAGCCGCACATGCTATTCGCGTGTAAGCTACGCGCCCGTATAAAACACAAATATTTTTTATCAATTATTATTATTATTACAACCTAATTTGCTTCTCGTCACATCTTTCATGATAAAACAACGCATGCCTCTGGGATAGCCTCCATAGACTGATGATGCTTGATAACGTCGAATCTGAATGGTTCAGCGCTTATTTGAATTCTGTGTGTTTGATAATATCAAACCTGCACGTCTGAACGAATAAGTAGGAATAAGTGCGTCTGAAACAGTAGTACAAATCGTACGCTTCTAACAAGTGATTTCTAAATCACTTATGTCTGAACTTTTATTACATGCTGAAATGATAATATATTTATCTCTTTAAATCACTTGTCAAAAATGTTTGCTTTGTAAATATATCCATTACCATTTTTATAATTGATTTTTTATTTTCTTTATATATATGTATATATTTATTTTAGCTAACTAATTAAATTTAAATATAAAATTAATATTATAAAATGATATAATTGAAATATAATGATTAAAATCGAGTATGATATCAAATTTTAAAATGATATCAAATTTTAAATCCCACATAATTTTTTATATATCTATATATATATATATGGACTTGATAGTTTATATGCAATAACTTTATGCTAGTATTATATTTATTAATAATTTGACATATATTTTATTCATAACATATATTTTAAAATGTCTTTCCATTGCAGATTATAATAATTTGACATTTTTATTTTATCATTAATTAAGATATTACTTGTTTTGCTAGAGTAAATCATTTTCTTATTTTCCATTTATCATTTTATATTATCAAATTAATATTTCCTAAAATATGATTATAAAAAATATAAATATAAATTATAATTTAAATTATTTTTTTGTTTATACATTTTTCTATTTTAATTTAGTTTAAACATTTTTAATTTAAACTTGAATTTCAGTGTTCAGACACTATATCTAACTTTATCAAACAGTCATACCATCTAACTATTCAGCACTTAATGGTTCAGATTTCAGATTTCAGACTTCAGACTTCAGTTTTCAGACTTCAATTTTACCAAACAGAGCCTAAATCATGAGACAATGTCCTCGACTGATCAAGTGTGAACAGATACCTGTAACAAAGTATAATTGAAATAAATGATCATTTTCATATAATCCACACAAATGGAGCATCTCATAATCCTAAGCCATATGGAAAGCAAGACTTTAGCTAAATGATGATCAATGGATGAACAAGAAAATCATAAATCAGTAAGCACATGGCTCTTTTTCAAATTTTACAGCCAATGTTGGTACTTACAATTTTTCAAACTTATACCCAGCAGATTTTGTTTTTTTAATTAAAACCACACAAGGTGGGGTGAAGTTTATTTGGCTCACCACACCATAAAAAACCTTGTAACAAGGTAAAAAAGTACATACAAAGTGGATATTATGAATTTACAAGATAGTAAAAAACTATTGTAAATTTGTGATCCTATAATTGATTCTAGTATACACCCATGTCGACATTCTCACAAGCACTTTAGGATTCGCTAAGCGACACCCAACTCTGCCGATGAGAAGACTCATAACCCGCAAGCAATTTAGGGATCGCAAATGCGAAGCCCAACTCTGCCGACGGGTACGGGGTTCCCCTAGAAACAAAATAGAATCAACACTAGAGGAAGGTGCTAAATCCAGCCCTTAGATCATCTTGTGCTGTCCAAACTCTTTGCTTCTCCACTGCTCTTGTACTTCACAGCTTGTAGCTTCCATCTGCAATAACCAGAAAAACCAACAGCAGTAAACCATTCTAATTGATTTTGAAATTAGGTAATTCCAGCTTATCCAAAGCAACTATTTCTGAAACAATTCTAGGCAAAGAATTTTGGGAATAGATCATATTAATGTTTGAATCACTTGCTATTTTAGCTACAGCATCTGCAGCACCATTAACTTCTCTAAAAACATGTGAAATATGAAAATCGAAATCACCTGAAAATGACCAAATGTTTCTGAGAATGCTTGTCAATTTCCATGGAGCCTGTTACTGTTTAGTTGCTATCTTCCATAGCACTTGTGAATCAGTCTCCCCCTGCACATGTTGACAATCACAGTAAAAAGCCATCTGCAAGCCTAAAGACAAGGCTAAAGCCTCAGCTTCCAAACTGGATTCTGCACAGATGGACATTGCTTTAGCTTGAATAACCCTGCCAGTAACATCCCTAAGGATCATACCAGCTCCAGCTTTCCCATTTCTCAAATGAGATCCATCTGTATTCAACTTAAGGTAACCATCACTTGGCAATTTCCAGCTTACCAATCTTACAGTTGGTGCCTTAATAGTGTGACAGATACCATATTTTACTGGTGGCTTTAGTTTACTCCAGAACTGAATATGAGACTTCAGAATAGTAATGATCATCTCCTGGATATTCTTTATCATACTAGTCATATTTGGTGTAATATTATCAAAGAAATAAGCACATCTGGCACACCAAATATACCATACTATAATCACAGGCAAGATTTTTGCCAAAGTCATTTTAAAACCAGAAGGTTCAGTGTAATTCCAGTAATAATAGAGAAGATCCCATAAGGTATCTCTATTTATATATTGCACATCAAAGTATAGGCTGACTTGGCTCCAGATCTGTCTAGCAAATGAACAACTATTAAAACAATGGTGAAGATCATCTGTATGAGCTTTACAAAAGCAGCATACTGAAGGCTGATGAATAGATAGGTCCTCAAGGACATCAGCAGTTGGAACCAACCTATTTACAAGCCTCTAACAAAAACATGACATTGTTTTTGGTAAAACTGATGACCACATATATTTATATGATTGAACTTTCATCTTTTTAGGTCTCAGTAGTTCATAAGCTGAGGCAAAAGTGAATTTTCCTCTAGGGTCTGGTTTCCATATCATAATATCCTCATAATCATCAAAAATTGGAAATTCTTTACAGATCAACTGATTATACTGATCATTAAAACCATGTTTCATTAAAATGGTTAAATGCTGTTGCTGAGCACAAAACTCACTTACAGTTAATTCAGGTAAGGATAAATCAATAGACTCATCCCAGACATCTATCAATGCATCATCACCTAACCAGTGAGAGTTCCAGAAAGATATTTCACCTTTACCCACATGTATAACTGTATTATGATTAGCAATATCATCTACATCCTTAATCCTTGTCCAAGTTCTGGACTTTTTGAGGTGATCAGGTAAGGACCACATGAAATTTGACCATAGATTATTACTAGTCTGTAACTTCCACCACAATTTCAGAGAGAAACTTTGTATAATAATATGCATATTTTTCACCCCCAGGCCATTTTCTATAGTTGGATAGCATATTTTAGCCCAGGCCTTCCAAGTTCTTTTCTGAACATGCTCATTTGATCCCCATAAAAATTTAGAGAATAAAACATGTAACTTCTCTACTACTCCCCTTGTAGGATTTGACACAGCTATGATATGTAATGGTATAGCAGATAGTACATGCTTAATCAAAATTAATCTCTCAGCTTGATTCAAACATTTATTCTTCCAGCTTGTTAATTTAGAAGCCATCTTATTAAAAATAGACTGGAAGTAAGAATGCTTTGTTCTACCCACATAGATTGGACATCCCAAATAGATAAAAGGAAAAGAACTTTCCCTTATACCTGAAACCTGGTTCACCATATTTCTAATAGCTCCTGTAGCATGCTTTGACATGTAATATGCAGATTTGTCTAGATTAATCTTCTGTCCTGTAGCATTCTCATAGGAAATCAAAAAATTCCTCAGATTTTCTGTAAAACAACTGTATCATCTGCAAAATTCAGATGATTTATTTTTCTAGTTATATGTGGCAACCTATAGAAGTCTATTCTAGATTATGAGTACAGTCTACTAAGATTCCTTGAAAATACCTCTGTTAGTAGGATGAATAAAAATGGGGACAGTGGATCCCCTTGTTTCAATCCTCTAGAAGTACTAAAGAAACCATTAGGTTGACCATTAATCAGAACAGAACATCTAGTTGCAGCAATGTTACCCATAATGTTATTTACAAAGTGATTATGAAAACCCAGTTTAAGTAAAAACCTTCTCATAAATGACCATGAAACCCTATCAAAAGCCTTAACCATGTCAAGTTTAAAAAAGATATTATAACCACCAGTTTTATTGTTCAGAAATCTAGTCATTTCTTGCATTAATAGCACATTTTCTGCTAGTTCTCTCCCCTGAACAAAAGCTGACTGTTCAGGAGAAATTAAACTAGGAATTATGGGTTTAACCCTTTCAGTATACAGTTTGGTGAAGATTTTATTCAAAAAATTTGAAAGGTTTATGGGTCTAAAATCCGTAAATTGGTTTACCACTGGCTTTTTAGGGATCAGAGTTATGTAGGAAGCTGCAATTGCTCTGGGGATTGGTACACCTGCAAGAAATTCATTAACTGCCATTACCAAATCCTCACAAATAATATCCCAGCAAGCTGTGTAAAATATGCCAGAATATCCATCAGGTCCTGATGCCGATTCTCCATCCATTCCAAAAACAAAACTCTTAAGCTCCTGCACATCAGTATATCTCAAAAAAGTATTGTTAGTCTCATCAGATATCAATGAAGGTATATTCTCAAGCAATAATTCAGAGTCACAATCATTATTATCCCTATTTTCCTCAGTTAAAAGGTGTGAAAAGAAATTAACTGCCTCTTCTCCTATTAACTTTGGATCAGTTAGGATAATATTCTGAGAATTCCTTATTTCTAAAATTTGTTGCCTTGCATTTCTGGACCTAACTGATGCATGAAAAAACTTAGTATTGGAGTCTCCCTCCTTTAACCATTTAACCCTTGATTTTTGTTTCCAGAAAACTTCCTGTTTTGCTAGGGCTAAAGTGAGCTCAGCTTGTGCCTTACTAAGTTCAGTTCTATTAATAGTTGAACTAAGATTTTGAAAATCTAATTCCTTCTGTTCAACATTAGTTTTTGCCAATAGAACTTGATCATGAATATTGCCAAAAACCTCCTTATTCCACTGTTTTAAAATTAATTTCAGTCTCCTCAATTTCAAGGAAAATCTGAGCATACCATAAGAAGCACATGGAGCATTCCAACTATCAGAAACTATCATTTTAAAATTATCATGCAACAGCCAACAGTTTTGAAATTTGAAAGGTTTAGGTCCAGTTGGAAAATTATTGTTTTCAAAAGTCATCAACAAAGGAGAATGGTCTGAAGGGGCTCTAGACTTGACTCTTACCCTACTGTGAGGAAAAATATTAAGAAACACACTATTAGTTAATACCCTGTCCAATCTTTGCCATACATTCCCTCTACGTCTTACACCATACCAAGTGAACAAGTTCCCCATAGTTGGTAACTCTAACAATTCATTAGAATCAATAAAATTATTAAAATCAAGCATACTACTATGATTAGGTGAGGACTGACCCAAATATTCTTCTGACTCTCTTATAATATTGAAATCTCCAGCAATTATAGTTGCATCATTTATTAATGCACCTAAATCATGCCAAAGGGGCTCCCTATCAGACTTAGTATGTCTGCCATATACAAATACAGCAGACCAACTGGAAGATAATGAAATATGCTTCAACTCAGTTAAGACAAATTGGTCATGAATATGCTTTACTGACACTGTATAACTATCATCCCAGAAAATCCAGATTTTGTCCCTAGGATCAGAGAAAAAATTTGGGTATCCCAGTGTAAATGCAATGGAACTAATGTGTGATGACTGCAACATAGGTTCTATGATTACAAAGAGTCCTATCTTATTTTTCCTTTTCATATTTTTAACTCTCCTTTGAGCTCTACTGCTCCTTATGCCCCTTACATTCCATACACATAAATTGAGACTAATCATATCAAACAATTTTTGAAGTGACAATTTTGGTCCTAGTAGAAACTGTTTTAGGTACTTGGGAATAGTCCTTTTTATTATATGGCCGCTTAGCTTTAGGCTCTACAATTAAGGGATCAGATATGTTCAGATAAGACTCAGCTATCAATTTGTTGGACCTACTTTGAGATTGACTAAATGGCTCAAAAATCAAGTCTCCATTTCTATCCCCTCTCTCAGTTGACCATTTATCTTTTGGACTTGTGGGAACACTATGTGCCTTATCCCTAGTTATAGGATTAGAATTCATACCTACAGGACTGGAGTATCCAGTCCTGTTATCATCTGTGTCTTGCTGGAGATCTTCAGCAAGAATTATCTCATTCAAGTTACTTGGTTCTCCATCTTCACTTTGTGAGTTGACCTATTGTATTTCTTGTTGCTGGTTATTTCCATCTGTACCTGTCATAGACTCAGTAAAAGGATTAGTAGATAAAGGCCTACCAGGAATGGTATCCTTGGCTTGCCTTACAGTATTATTATAATCAGAAACCTCATGATTAAACACCTCATTAACCTCTTGCTCATTCTCCCTTAAAGCATTAAAACTATTATGAGTTGTAATTTGATCTGTTCTTGGTTGCACAATAGGCTGAGAGATTGGCCTCTGGTCAGAAACAGCTTCCTGGCTATTTTGCATCCTAGCTTTCCCTTTTGCTTCCCAAGTGAGCCTTTTACCTGCATCAAAACCATTCTTTTCCAAGGTGGTATCCTGAACAATTTGATTAGTAATAACCATTGGTTTCTGGGATTTTACATTGCTATTATTAGTTTTTGGTCTCCAGAATTCTTGCTTCTGTCTATCATTCTGTTCAGTTTTACATATTGATGCCATATGACCTAGCTTTGAACAATTAGAACAGAAATCTGGGACATTGTCATACTCTAGGTATTGCCAGAAACCAGATGATCTATAACCTATCCAAATTCGTTCAAGTAGTGGTTTAGACACATCTAATTCAACACAAACCTTTGCTACATGGGGTCTAGATCGATTTAGGGTAGCTTGATCCACTTTAACTGGGTGACCAACTAAATTTCCAATAGACAATAGAGCATGTTCATCAAAAAACTGTTGTGGAAGGCCAAAGAGGCTTACCCATACCGGGACTACCGGGGATTCAGCATTAGGATTGAAGGAGGGGCTCCACTTAATGATTTTCAGAGAGTAGAATCCAAAGTCCCACGTTTTGTGCATCCAGCATCGATAATAATCATCTGCAAGCTGAAAGTGAATGAAAACATGACGGGTATCCACCAAATAAATACCAAATTGACCAGTGAATCCTGCTGTGTGGAAATCTCGCCGGAGACGCTCAAGTTGAGGTCTGGCTCGATAAAAACTTCCGACCAAAGTGTATCGGAGCGGGGCTTCCAGTTTGTCACACTCCTCATCTGAGAAGTGTACCCCTGGTTCCCCCAAATGCTCAATACTAGGCTTTGGATCAAAGGGAGGTCTTTTTTCCGATATGGTTGCATGGACAACCAGATCTACTTTTTGGCCGGTTAAAATTTGGGCATATGATGTCGGTGGTGAAGAGGAGAGCAGTGTGTGATCTAGGTCGCCCGTCGATGGCACCGCCGACATGGCGGCGCCGATCAAAACGACGGCGAAGAATAGGGTAGAATGTAAGAATAGGGTTTAGATCGCCAAAATCGCCAGGATTCTACCAACACACTTTAATTCGCTGGTAGAATGTCACCCAGCAGATTTACCCTAATGCAAATTCTGATTCAGTCAGATTTCAGATCTCATTTTATTAAGTGTTTTAAAGATTATTTCAGATGAAAAATTCACTGGCAAATTGAGTTTCTTGTTTAAAATATTAGTAAACACTTATTGATCCATACACACAGCTTCAGTCCAAGTCTTATTTGCAAAAATAAAAATTTCAGGCAAGACCAAAAAATTCCATCATTGGCTTTCTTAGAGTATCTGTCATCGGGGCATTCAGAGAGTTTCTTTTTGGTAGAAATTGGGAAGGAGATTGGATTCTGTCCTATAATGGGAGGATTCATATAAATTTTTTCATGAATCGCGTGTAAAATTCTAACTTGGGGTTACAAACCCGTAGCCCAACAAAACTCCTCCAACATGCACTTTCAGACCCTACATGTATTACGTGGCTATAGACTATTCTCATATTTTATTTACACAATTCATTTATACCAATTTAATTAATTCCAAATATACTCATTTACATAAACTTTCCTTTTATATTATTTACACAATTCATGCAGGCTTAGTTCCAGATTCCATTTTGAAATATAGAAATTTTTTATTTTAATGTATAATAATAATTTGTATTTTACTTACATAGGAATAATTTGTAGAAACATTTAATTTACTAATTTGAATATATAGAAACTAAATTGTATGGTCCATATTCCATACATACATTATGCATTAAATAATACATAATTTATTCTTTACATTAATATATAAATGCACGTGACTTATATATTACTGTATAATATAATACAAAAAATCTTTACTGAACTGAACATAATTGTTTTCATTAATTTAGTTTATTATTTTACATAATTTAAATGTTATATAATTATCAATTTAAAATCTTATTTGAGTATTGTGTTGATTATACATTGATACAATGATAATAATAATGTAAAAGAAAAAAGAATGATGAGTTGGATGAGAGAGAAATTGAGTTGGGACATGGATGAGATGATGTGGAAATCAAGTGAGAATTTTTATGATAGTGGAGAATGAACTTTTGGGTGGGTTTTGAAGAAATTTTTGGAAGAGAAGTTGGAATTGGGGATTTGGGATTTAGCATAAATGATGCTCTTACACTACAAGTTTGCTCTAGATTGAAAAAATATAGTCCCGTCTGTTCAACCACATCATCATGTAAGTGGGTATTTTTGATTGACAATTTATTCAATCCTTAGAACATCTCCAATGCTAACCTTCTATATGGAAAAAGTCCAAATCCACGTCATATTGGTTGTGGCTCAAGTTAAAAAACATCTCCAACGCAAGAGTCAATTAAAGTCTCTACATGACGTGACTTTCCATTTTTCTTGAATCTTCAATTTGACTTGCAAGATATAGAGGTCCAAGTTGCAAGTTGCAACTCTCTCTCTCTCATCCATTCAACCAATAAATGAACCACACATTTCTAATTTAATTTAGGGTGTTACTATTTACACCCACCTAGTGGTTAAAATAACCTCAGTATAATAAAAAGTTGGTGGATCATGTGGTGTAGATAGAACGAATGTTATTTGCACCTACTATATTTATTACGTGTATAGTAAAATGTACCATAATTATTATATTTGATTAGGGTATGATGGTATTAGGTAAATTACTATTATAATCAGGTAATTTATGTATTTTTGGATAAATTTTTGAAAAATTTTATTTGATACCACATTTTAAATCACGTCAATATAGAAAATTAACAAAAATATATATAAAAATTTTGCAAAAAAATATGTTATATACGTTAGAGTAATGTTGAGTGGAGGGTACCCGATGCTTGATGTTATTTCGGATTGGACCCAAAACAGGTATTCTTGTGTGGGTGCGTGGATTACTCCATATTTGAGTCTAATTAGTACTTACAACAGGCATGTTCACTCCAATTATAGTCGTGATCATGCTGTATTTGAGTGAAAATAAATGTTTTACTTATATTTTATTCCGATATAAATCAATATTTTAAATAATTGAAAAGTAATTTAGAATGTGTATTATGGTTTTTTTAAATGGATATAAATAAGAAGATACCATATTAAATGAAGGGAGGGTTTACCCAAAAACTCTTACCATTTATGTCTAGAAGTTAACAAGTAATAAATATTAACTTTACAAGTTGAGTAAGTGATACATATTAATTTAGGTAAAAGTGGACCAGGTGGGTGTATGTTGTGATTCCGGGTCTTAGATGCAAATACAGGAAACTATTTGGGCTTCTCTGTAATTAAGAGGAAGGAGAGAGGTCAAACTGAAAGAAAAAGGAATTGACATATCAGTTGAGCTGCAAAACAGAACCACCATTTCATTTCGGTGATTCTTAGCATATATTTCATAGATCGTAGGAATGAGAACCATGCTTGATTTGGGATCAATTTGATTTGTATGCAATTTAGTTTTACTTTGTAACCACTTTCTTTCTCTCCTAAATTCTCTAAAACCGTTTCAACCAAATTCCGGCCATCGTCACCGATCACGTCGTAGCCGGAGCTTCCCGGTTCACGACAACTTGGTATCAGAGCACTCATCCACCGACATGTGATGCCCAATCACAGCAAGAATTGAAGGTTCTTGAGGCGTAGCTATGGAGGTTTCATCGGACGGTTTTTGCTATTTTGAGGACTCTCCGGCGACGGTGTGAGATCGTGATTACTGCTATCATGAGGACTCTCCGGCGGAGTATAGCTACCGCGACTTTGATGATCCTCCGGCGGAGTATGAGTACCAGTATTTTGAGCAGAATTTCGAGGAGAACCTTGGAACTCATCGCGAAATTGGGAATTCTTCAGCAGCTTCACACTTGCAAGATTCGAAAGATGAATATGGGTCATGGACCCATGGTATCATAATGAAGCTCAATCGGAGGGTGATGGTTTCTCCGACTCACTAGTTGACGAGGCGACCGAAAGTTCGAATAGGTGGAGCTTCTGCGTTCCAAACATGGAGTTTGGGGTCAGTGTTCCGGTGAAGGAGCACCGAGGGTATCCGAGTAGTTTCGACTCTCAGTCGCAATGGCACAGTTATTCACTGGAGACGGTTATTGGTGAAGGTTATCAAGAAACTGTTCCGGCGTACCAATCTGAGGTGGTTGGAAGAAACTCCCAATCCAATTGTGTGAAGTTTCAGCAATCGCAGCTCCAATTCGAAGACAGAATAGACTCGTTCGAAGACCAATGTCAACTCCAACTTGAGAGAAATCTATTGGAGTTTCAAGAGCGGTTGGATGCGTGCTTCCAGAAAACTCAAGAGCGGTGGGATGCGTACTTTGAGCAGAAGAAGAATCAACCGGATTTCCAAAAGTAGATGCTAGTGATGAAAGATCAGCCGAAATCACTGGTTACCGAATGTCTGAGTCGTTCCTTGCCACCTTCGGTGAGAGGTAATCTTCTAACTGGTTACAATTCTGAAAGTAAGGAGTCTATAATGTGTGGAAATGCTGCTGTCTTGGTCACTCCTAGGATTGTGAACTATGATTCAAGAAATGTGTCTTTTGAGCTAGGAATCTGTTAAATTTGACCAAGAAATTGTTGATGTTGTCCCTATGGTTGTGAGTTCAGTAGATATCAATGTTAGCACTGGAAATTCTCAGAATGTAGCTCTTAGATTGGATGATTGTGATAGCCAGAATGTTGCAGTCTGTGATGGGCTTAGTTTTCACACTTCTGAGCATAATATTTGTTTTGATCCTGAAATTACATTACTGTCTAAAGTTGAGAATGATTTAAAAGGATCTAAGGCTAAGACAAGGCTTAAAACTAAGCTCGGAACTGAGGTTAGTGATGTTTATAGCTATGCTAAAGGATTAGAGCACAAGTCTTTCGAAGATGATAAGTGTTGTGAGGTTGAAGTGGATTCCAGTAAGAAATTAACTTTGCTTTTTGTTTTACTGAATCTAGAAAGGGATTACAAAATTGTTTAACCTGGGAGAGTATTGTTGAGTTCTTTGATAAAATCTCTAAGGGTAGAGAACTGTTGGAGCCTAAATATTTTGATGGTCAGAGTGTATTAGTTTATGTGGGGAATATTGTTGATGCTTATATGTGTATTAAGTGCTTTGATCCGGGTATAGAGATTCCTAAAAATACTCTTGATGTGCATGAATGGAAAGAACTGGCGGATGGGGAAGTTATCTCAACCAAGTCTGGTCTACTTGATGATTTATGTTATCAGTCTTTAGCTAAAACAGAAGATGTCAATGAGCTGGGAAGATGTAAGCCAATGTTAGTTCCTAGAGATTTTTGCTGGAAGTTTAAAAGTTGTTTGGAATTTTGGATTGATTAAGAGAGGATTTTAAATGATCTAAAATTCAGTTGGAGTGATTCTTGTTTGGAATTTTAAATATCACAAGACTAATGTTCAGATTTCAGGATCCAGTTGGGTTCTGGGGTTAAAGTCTAGGAGTGTTGAACATGAGTATGAAGATTGTTACTCAGTTTATGCAAATGGTAGCTGTGGATATTGCAGATATTCATGAAATTGTGGGGGCTCAGTTGAAAAATGAGTTGGAGTTCCGGTGGGATTTCTGATCTATAGCTTGAAGACAAGCTATCTTTTTAGGAGGATGGAGTATACAATAGGGAAAATGGTTAAAAAGCTGCTACCAAAGAGACAAATGAGGGAGATTAGAGTTGAAGCTGTTAGAGGTCTGCAATATGTTTACAGTTTGGAAGATGATATAGTAGTGCAGATTGTGTTCTTGGGAGTTCTAAGGTTGATGGGAAATGAGTGCCAAATGAGTGGTGCCGAAGAGACTGATTCTGACAAGCTTAATCAAGAAGAGATAGGTGTGCTTTGGGAACGGTACTGGAATTCAAAGGAATTGGTGACTGCAGTACACTGTGGTAAAGCTTATTCTGAGAAAAATGCTCCAGCTCTATGGCAACCTTTCAAAATGCCACCTGTAGTTCTTTGGCTACCTTTTCAAAATTTCAGCAACTGCATGACTGCATCAGTCATCTTTCAAGAATGCAGCAGTCCAGGGAGCGAGTACGACCTGGTCATTGGGACAGAATGGGAGTGCCACGGCAGTTTGGTTAAGATGACTGATTACTTTTCACTTTCTGAGCTGATGCTGATTGAAACAATCAATTGGCTTCATGGTCTTGAAGGTAAAAGCACAGGAGATGTTCGGAATTATTCATCCTCGAAAAGTATTGAAGAGCAAAATGATCAGAATATGGTCTGGTTGATAGCATGGTGGTACACATGTTGTTTTTGCTGAAATAATGGCCATTAAGAGGTGGCTTCGGTTTGAGTTCAACTTTGTAGTTACAGAAACGGTTGTGATTTTGTGCCAAGGAAGAGTAGAAATCACTGTAATCTGTTGCTTAAGCTTGGACTGTGAACTCACTGAACTTTGCACCATCTCATGATTTAAAAAATGCAGCAGGTCAAGAGTGAATGGATGTGGCAGCAACTCATGTTCTGATCAGAAGGAGTTAAATTTGACAGGTTGGTGTGGTTATGTGGATGAAAAACCACTTGGAGATAAAGGTTGGTCATGATCAAAAGCTTGGTGGACTGTATGGAGCATATACTGCTGCAAAGGAGGAGTGCATCAGCAGCTTGTTGCAAAATGGAAGGCACAAGAGTTCATGTTGTAATGAGAGGTTGTTTTTAAACAGTATTAGGTTGGAAATAAGTTGCAATTCTACTTGAGAGGTTTTTTGCATGAAAATAAGGTCTGTGGTATTAATTTTGGTTGCTTGTGATCATTGCATGAATTAGGTTGGTTGCCTTTTGCACTGCAAAATGGAAGGCACAAGAGTTCATGTTGTAATGAGAGGTTGTTTTTAAACAGTATTAGGTTGGAAATAAGTTGCAATTCTACTTGAGAGGTTTTTTGCATGAAAATAAGGTCTGTGGTATTAATTTTGGTTGCTTGTGATCATTGCATGAATTAGGTTGGTTGCCTTTTGCATGGAAAAATAATTTTGCTATGATTGGGCATCACAAGTTGCATTGCATGAAAGGAAAAATCATGTGAACAGAAGCTGTGGTGCTGAGTACTTGGTACAATTGGCCATGGCATACAACAACTTGGGCAGTTGGGCAACGTGCATCTTTCTTTTTGCATGGCACTATTTTTCTTCAACTTCCAGATCTCTGAAACAAGCAGGACTCTATGCTTATTTTGGACACTCCATTTGTGATGATTTCAAGCTTGAGGACAAGTTTAAGATAAGGAGTAAGTGTTGTTGTGATTCCGGGTCTTAGATGCAAATACATGAAACTTTTTGGGGCTTCTCTGTAATTAAGAGGAAGGAGAGGGGTCAAACTGAAAGAAAAAGGAATTGACATATCAGTTGAGCTGCAAAACAGAACCACCATTTCATATCGGCGATTCTTAGCATATATAGCATAGATCGTAGGGATTGAGAACCATGCTTGATTTGAGATCAATTTGATTTGTATGAAATTTAGTTTTACTTTGTAACCACTTTCTTTCTCTCCTAAATACAAAAACCATTTCAACCAATTTCCGGCCAACTTCCGGCCACCGTCACCGATCACGTCGTAGCCGGAGCTTCCCGGTTCACGACGGTGTATTTTGCACCACCCTAATTGCTATATACACCTACATAGCACACTTTACTAAATTTAATGTGCCTTAATAATTATCCTCATTACTTTTTTATTATTCAATTTCACCTTTTTTTTCATCCAACATTTTATTTTAAATAACCTTATGATTTACATAAAATCCTTGCAAATTATTAAAATTTTAAAATATACATGTTACTAAAAAATCTATCATTTCTACATTATTTTGATATATGATTTTACTTGTTTATAATTTTACATCATTTAAACTATTCACTATACATTTATAATTGAGTTCTTCTGCAATCAGGTTACAACTTTCTTTCTCTACAATTGATGCTCTCACCACTCTCTAAGTTTCCGACATACCACTATTATTTCAGCACCCGAAACAGTTACAATTATAACCGTTAACTTTCTACGCCGTCGTTAACGGATAGAAAACGGCTACCTTGAAGGTGGCGCCTATGGCGGCACCACCGCCGATCCGTGGCGGAGATCCCCAACCCAAATCTTTCGCCCAAGTCCTATCCAATTGTGCCCCTCCTCTTACCTCTACACTCCCCTCGAACCCAGAAATTACTCCGACCACCCAGTACCGGGGTGAAATCGCTTGTATTGTGACCAGAGCTCAGGCAGAGACCCTAGCCTCCCACTATAGCAACGCCCTCATCGGCAAATTTTCTAGAGGAAAGCCCTCAATGGAACGCCTTCACGATGCATTCAAATCAATTGGATTTTCTGGCAAGTATCAGATAGGCTCGGTCGATTTCCGGCATATTCTCATCCGGTTTGATGATGCTGAGGACTACAGGCGCTGCTGGATGAAAGGATACTGGATTCTGGGTGGTTCTCAGACGAAGGTCCTAAAGTGGACTGTGGATTTCTCACCGGAAGCTGAGTCATCTATTGTTCCGGTCTGGCTTACAATCCCACAGGTACCCTTTTACTTTCACAACTCCACCATGATTGAGTCTATAGGCAACCAGATTGGGTCATTTATTAAAATGGATGCTGCAACATCAACTCTCACTAGACCATCTGCAATTAAACTTTGTGTTGAAATTGATCTGAGAAAGAAGTTGCAGACCTCTATTAGATTGGGTATAGATGATGGGAATATTGCTAAGTACAACATTGAATATGAAGAAGTCCCTAAATACTGCAGCCATTGTAGCATGTTAGGCCATGACAATAGTAATTGCCTCTCCCTGCATCCTGAATTAAGGCAAAATACTAGTCCTAATCCTCCTTCTGCTAAACACAACAGCCAGAATCTAGGCAATGACTCCAAAGCCACCCCAAAAAATTCCCCAGCCACTGCCACAGAAATACAAAGCTGCAATGCCTAAGGTTACTCCAGTAGAACATATTACAGTTGATGATTCTGATGAATGTGGTCAATCTGGCCTCACCCCTTCTACAAAAGATAGAGAAGCTGCTGCCTCCCTGGCCTCTCCTCCTCCCAGTCCCATTCCCCATCCCGATAAGCCTTCTCCACACACACACAACAACTCTGCAACTCCAAACACCCATCTAGCCACTCAAACTGTGGAGAAAACAACTGCACTCCCACTATCAGATGAAGAATTGATCAATGCAGTAACTGCAGTACATACCCCCTCCCTGAACCAAGCAATGGATGATATAACAGTTGGTACATGTAAAGTTTCTTCTCCTATTAAATTCTTTACTTCTCCTAACAACATCTCTCTTTCCTGTGAAAATAGCAACAATAGGTTCCTTCCACTCATAGATGCATCAACTCAGGATGATCTTGAAGACTCTGATGCTGAACTAATTTCTGAGTCATCACAGGATGACAATCTATTACCTGATCCACCATCCACTAACAACCCCTTACCTGATCCACCCCCCCCCCCCTATAAACTGATTGATGAGTTGATTTTAGAAAAAGGACAATCTGATATCTCAGTTCCCCCTGAGAAGTCTAAAAACCCTACTTTCTTTACTCAACTCAATAAGAAGTTCATCCCTCTAAAAACACAAAAAATCCCCTCTCCCAACATAGTTTTTACTAGATCAAAAGGCTCCAAACACAACTCCCAATGATTAGTACAACACAAAAAATCAAAACCCTAGTCTGGAACATTAGAGGCATGAAAACCTCAATGGACAGATTGATTGACCTGGTTACCCACCACAAAATTGAGATCTTGTGCCTAATTGAACCATGGCATAAGATTCATAAATGTGAAAAATTTAGGAGGAGATTACACTTCTCAAACCAGTTAACAGCTCAGAGTGGAAAGATTTGGCTCATGTGGAATGAGCCAATCCAAGTAACTCTATTGCATGATCATTTGCAATTTTTAGCTGTTAATATTTTTAGTCCTTGCTTGAACACTGTAATGGAGGGTATATTTATATATGCACTCAGAACAGTGCCAGGCAGATGTGAGCTATGGGATGCCTTAGGAAACAGGAACTTGAATGACTCTTTTTTTATTGGAGATTTTAATACAATAAAATCTCCAATAGAATATAAGGGACCTTCTCATCCAAGACCTAAAACTATGGCAGATTTTAACCAATTTATTTCAACTAGTGGCTTGACTGAAATCAACAAGTTGGAAACATTTTTACATGGTCAAATAATTGGTTGCATCACCCCACAACTCAGAAACTAGATAGGGGACTATACTCTCAACACTGGCTAAGGAAGATTCCATCTTCTTCAATCCAAGTGTTAAATAGAGACACATCAGACCACTCCCCCTTATTGCTTTTAATAGATAGTAACATAGCTTCATCCCCCAGGCCATTTAGATTTATAAATGCTTGGTTTAATAGAGATGACTTCTTAGCAATTATTGCTGAGGACTGGAATCAGCCTATTAATAACACAGGGATGCTAGGTTTTTATTTAAAACTACGCAGACTCAAGATTGCCATCAAGAGCTGGAATAAACTCTGCTTTGGTAATATTGATTCTAATGTAGTCACGGCTGCAGAGGCCCTTAGACTCCAAGAAATAGTCTTTGACAACAATGGTTCTCAAAATGAACTAATTGAACTCAAAAAATGTAGGGCTATACATCTCAGAGCTTTAAAAGAAAAAAATAAATTCTGGAAACAAAAATCCAGAATTAAATGGCTTAAGGATGGTGATGAAAACACTAATTTTTTCCATCAATCAGTGAGGGAAAAAAGGAGTTTTCTCAACATCACTAAGATAAAAAGTTCTGATGGGATTTGGTTGGAAGATTCTGATCTGATTGAAAGAGAAGCTATCTCTTATTATTCTAATCTATTATCTGAACCACCTAATAATTTAAATGGTGATTTTTATCATCACTTTTTAAATCAAATCCCTAAACTAATTACTAGTGCAGACAATGAGCTTCTGCTCAGACCTGTCAGTATGGAGGAAATTCATGACACTGTTTTTAGTCTAAATAAAAATAGTAGTCCTGGACCCGATGGTTTCTCCTCTAAATTCTTCACCAAATCATGGGATATTATTAAAGATGACCTCTTAAAAGCTGTTCAAGATTTTATGAGTGAGTCTCAGATCCCTGTGGGTATATCCTCCACTTGGATCACATTAATCCCTAAAAAAATAGTGGTCTCCTCTTTTGATGATTTTAGGCTCATAAGCCTCTCCAATTTCATCATTAAGATTTTTTCCAAAATTCTAATGAAAAGAATTAGGCCTCTAATGCCTAAACTTATTTCACCACAACAGTCTGCTTTACTTAAAGGCAAAGACATTTCTGATAATGTTATTCTCCTTAAAGAAATGACTAGATTTTTAGATAGAAAAAGTAGGAACCCTAATTGCATGATAAAATTGGATCTTAAGAAGGCTTTTGATAGAGTTACTCATGCATTTCTTAACAGCATTTTACTTCAGTTTGGCATGCATGGTAGAATAGTACACTGGATCATGAAAAATCTCAGTCAGGCATATTTTTCAATATTAGTAAATGGTAAACCTTGTGGATTATTCAAATCAACAAGGGGTATCAAACAAGGGGATCCTCTCTCCCCATTTCTGTTTAACTTATTTTCTGAATCTTTCTCTAGAAGTCTCTCATATGTATATAACATAGGTAGGATAGACTATTTTAATATCCCCAATGGTCCAACCCCCATTTCTCATCTTAGTTATGCTAATGACATTGTCATCTTTCTTAATGCTAGCAAAAATTCACTCTCTGTACTGAAAGCATTTATGGTCATTTTTGAACAAACAACTGGATAGAAAATAAGTTTTGAAAAAAGTGAATACTATGTTAGTAAACATGCCACTGCATATAAGTTAAATCATATCTCTGTTACATTAGGCATGAGAAAAGACTCCTTCCCTTTCACTTACTTAGGTGTCCCTATCTACACTGGTAGAACATTGGTTTCATATTTCCAGCCACTTGTTCAGAGAATTGAAAATAGGCTCACAAATTGGAAAAACAAGTGGCTATCCACAGGTGGTAAAATAACCCTCATTAAGTCTTGTATCTACTCTATCCATCAATACATATGGAGTGTTATGAAACCTCCTGTGAGTGTCATTAAAAAGATAGAGAAGTTACTATCATTATTTTTCTGGGGAGAGACAGCTTTGAAACCAAAGAAAGTATGGAAAAAATGGCAAGACCTCTGCTTTCCTTATGATCATAATGGAATTGGATTAAGATCCATCCATACCATTGTCAGAACTTGTTCATTGAAACTATGGTGGAAGTTTCAATTGGGAGAAACACTATGGTCACAATTCCTATGGCTACTACCACCTTCATACAGAACTTCACCAAATTGGAAAAGTATCAGTGCAATATCTCCCGAAGCTGAATCTTTGACCAGAGTTATCCATGAGAATGGAAAGTGTAATTTCTGGAGTTCTAATTGGACTGGACTAGGGTCCTTATCCAGTTTATATAACCCAGACTTAACCAACATTCCTTTGAATACCTCAGTTGAAGATTTTATTAATGACAGAAGTCAGATGCTCCCATCTGTACTCACTATTTTTTCAGCTGATATAATTGATTTTTTACAGACAGCAACACTGAAGGACAGGGCTGACAGATTAATCTGGATGCCTAGCACCCAGGGATCTTTCTCCTTCAAATCTGGATATGCTGTGCTGCAAGCTGCCAGAGGTACTTTTTCTTCACTCAAAAATATCTGGAGTGTCAGAGTGCAAAAGAAAGTTAGTATATTTATGTGGAAATTAGTCAACTCTTTTTTGCCTTTCCCAGATGTGCTTATGAGAATGGGATTCTGTTTTCCCTCTAAATGCTTATTCTGTCATAATGTTGATTTCCTGGAACATGCTTTTAATGAGTGTTATTTGGCAAAGTCTCTGTGGTCAGTTTTTCATTATATGGTTGGATCACAAGATTTCCAGTTCCCTACATTATGGGATAGACTTTCCTTTTATTGGTCTTTTCATGGCAAAACCAAATTACATCACTCTCTGTACCAAACTGTCCCTAGTGTAATTTGCTGACACTCTGGAAAGCCAGGAATTCTTTTATCTTTGATAATATCTCCTGTACAGCACAATCACTGAGGAAACAAGTCACTGATGATATTTTTCACATATATTCTGCCAGACCTATTTTATCAGTCAGTCCCTTTGACATTGAGCTTTTCTCCCTTGGTTTTTTACCCTTGCACACAAGGCCCCCACAACCTCAAATTCTCTGCTTAAAATGGCCCCCCCAGATATAGGCATTAAAATTAATGTTGATGCCTCTTGGCATCAACCTCACTTCACTGGGATAGGACTCATAGCTAGAAATAGCACTGGACACATAGTAAGGATCAGAACTGTCTTTGCCATGGCAGAATCCCCCTTTCATTCTGAAATGATGGCCATCCATATAGCTTCTATTCTGGGGACTGAGCTACAACAGCCCTTTTGCATTGAATCTGACTGCCTTAATGCAGTCAGAGCATCAAATGACCCATACACTGCTCCCTGGAATATGTTCAATCTGGCATCTGTAATAAATGAATACAGAATTCCTATCTTACACATTTTTAGAGAGGCCAACACCTCAGCAGATAGACTCTCAAATTTTGCTTTTACTGAGAAAATCTCTATTGATCTTACACAGTCAGAACTGCCTAGTCCTATTTCTGGTGCCTTGCACCTGGATAGAGTTGGTATGCCATCTTTAAGAGTGGTTAGCAGATGCTACTAATCTATGTTTCATGTGCAGTTACCACTTCTCAGACAAAAGACTCTTGCAACAACTGAGGCACTCTCTGGAGCAGGATGTGATGCATACAAGTTTTAGCTATTTACTATCTTTTAACTATCAATTCTCTCTTGGTACCGCTTTGGGTTTTGCATTGCAATTCCCTAACAGGTTTCAGGAGCTTGATTGTTTAGTTCCTGGTAAAAGCTATAGGATTAGACACAGTTGTAGTCCATTTTTGATGACATTCCTATGCTATAGGATCTCTGGTCCCCATTTTGTCATCCTTGTTGATGTAAACACTAGCCATTTGTGTGGCATTTTTTAGGGTTTGGGATGCCTAATAAAATCTCCCTCACCTAAGGGTGGCTTTTATTAAAAAAAAAAATATTCACTATACATTTATAATCTTTCTTTTATTTTGTAAGTTAAATAATTAAATAGTCCTTAAAATATAATATACATGTGAAAAAATAGACATTAGGCACAATAAATTAAAATTTTTACAAAATAATCAATGAGAAAATATTTACATTACATAACGAAATAATTCACAAAATATTATTATAAGTTTATTGGATTGCACTAGTTTTAGTGATGCATAATTTTTATAAATTCAAATAATTTTTTTAGAAACTTATAAGTATAAATTTCTTAAACATTCATAAAATTATAATTATGCTTGAATATTACATAAAAAATTTTAGTGACAAAATTTGATTCATTCTAGTGTTTAAATATGTTGATAAAAAAGGTGTTCAAATATGCATCTAAAAATAAAATTGGTACACAAACATTCATATACAATAAAATATTAAAGTTTGGCTAAAAAGATTGTGCAAATATCATTTCTTTCTATTTACACCACCATGACCCACTAACTTTTTACAATTACGAGTTTATTTACACCTCTAGGGTGGTGTAAATAGCAACACTCAAATAGAATACCCCCTCATCCATTCATCCAATAATGAACCCCACTTGCTCTAATTTAATTTAGCATTGGAGATGTAAAATTTCAAATGACTCTCAATAAAATTTGTTTTGATTACATCATATTGAAAGTCCATTCAATATGTGGCATGTGTAGCAATTGACGCCCAAAAGTAAGGTTTGCATTGAAAAGTGATGTGTACCCATTATTTAATTGTAAAAATCCCATCATGCCCAAGATTTAAATGGTGAAAATGAAAAGCATGGTCATTAGTTCAGGTCAAAATGGAAATTTCCTTAACTTTTATTTTGTGGACCACCATTGTGTGCAGAAGTTTGAACAATGTACTATTGTGTCCCTGCCAATTAGAAGGAAACAAAGGGAGTACAGTAACTGAAAAAATTAAAATTGGAGAAAAAAAATCAAGATAATTCATTTTTTAAAAAAAATAAACCCAAAAGAGTCATTGAATTAGGGAAAATGGAATTGGGCACATGCAACGAGCCCGCATGACAGCCCAAATAGTGGTGTCTACAGGGACTCCTCTCCTCTTTAGTCTGATCCACCCCTCTCCACACTCTCTCTCCCTCCCCACTGTCCAGAAATTCCTAACACATTCCCTCCCCACTTCAATTTCTCCTCCCCATTATTAGAACTGCCCTAGCTAGCTACCATAATATGTGGAAGGAATGATATGCAAAAATCAGCGGCAATTAGAGCATTCATTATGAAAATCCCACCCAAACACCACTTCCCTATTTTTCGCTCTTTAAATACTATTAAGTTAACTATTCAACTCATCAAACACAACCTCAAACCCATCTCCACTATGGAAAACCAACCCAATAACTATTCAACAACTATTCATGAAACCCGCATGTTTTTTACCAACATATTTATTCATTTTTTCCCTGATATGCATATGTAATTTATGATTTTGATGAGATTAATATTTTTTGGACAACATATTCAAACTAATACATGCGAAAATTTAATTTAAATAATTTTATATACTTGATAAAATGTAAAATAATAATATCAGTAAAATCGATGAAAGAAAAAAACAAATAAAGACTTCCATTTGACAACTGAAAAACTAATGATGATTACATTACAGTGAAAAAAAAAGCATACATATTGATTTAGTCTGATCAGAGAGAAAAGTGAGAAAAAAAAAACATACCACATATTGGCCCGCTGTGTTAGGCGGGCCCCCAACTTACCCAAATGATGCATTTCATTTGAAACTCATCCTATGATTTTGCCCAAATCCCACACAAAAATAGCCCATGGTGGGAAAAAGAGTTTCATACTTTGATTCTACCCATTTAATTTAACCTAGAGAACATGGTAGGATATATTCTACAAAAAGAATATATAGATAAACATGACAGTTTAACCTCATGAAGCTAAAACATGGTCCAAACAGCCATTGCACTCTCAAAGTACAAATCAAAACACCAACAAACAATAATCTTTTCAAGACAGTTGTAAAAACTTGGTTTTAAGATTCAAATGCTTGCAAGTTTCCCATGCTAATAATGCTAACTTTATTCATTCATGTATCATGTATGTAGTAATCAAATAAAAAAGATCAAACTCGTACATCCAATGAACAAAATTTCTGGCTACGATTTAGTAGAAAGAACCGAAACAAAATGAAGAAGTAAGGGCATGTTTAATACGCCTAAACTGAATTGAACTGAACTGAAAAATATTGAAATGGAAATACTGAACTGAACTGAACTGAACTGAAAAGTACTGAACTGAACTGAAAAATACTGAACTGAACTGAAAAATACTGAACGAACTGAATTAAAATTCATTTGATTTTTTTTATAAAATAAATTTATGTTCAATTTTGATAACAAAACATGCCATTGAAATATATTGAATTGAATTTAACTGAACAAAACATCTTAGAAGAAACAAATCACTGCATTGATATAACTGTATTAGATAAAGTTTATCAAATTATAATACATCAGAACCGAACTTAATAAAATGATCCTAGATATTTAACAAAATTGAGCTCAAGTATACTTTAATGGACTTTATTGAACTGAGTGAAAAAAATCAATGTATTGATGTAAACAAATTATGCTATATTTTATCAAGTCATATTTTATCAGCACCAAACTTTATAAATCGAACCTAGATTGACAAACTGAAAAGAACTGAAACATACTGAACTGAACTATACCAAACTTAATTAACCTGAACTTACAAAAGCATGCATTGATGTAATAAAATTAACAAAATTTTATCAAATCATATTTTATCAATTATGAACTTAACAAATTGGACCTAGCTAATTAAACTAAATTGAACTGAATCACACTGAACTTAATTGAACAAAAAGAAATTGAAGAAACAAATCAATGCATTGTTTGAAATCGGATGAATAATGCAAACAAATCAAATAGATATAGCAACAAGAATCTGGCAATCTCTACCTAATGGTAGGAAACTGATAGAAAATAGAATTGAATTGAACTACGGTTAACTGAAATGAACTACACTTAACTGAATTGAACTGAATTTTCAATATAAACTTACAGTCATTAAATTATATTTTCACCGAACTGAATTAAATTATATTATATTTTCTCTGAATTGGGTTGAATTGAACTGAATATTTAACATATAATTTGTTTTTAAAAATTTAAATGTATATAATGCACTTAACTGAACTGAACTGAAAAATACTGAACTGAATTGAAATGAACTGAAAATTACTGAATTGAACTGAAAAATACTGAACTGAACTGAAAAATATTCAGATAATTTGTACTAAACAGGCCTTGAGACCAGTAAAAGATATGCATAAGTCTTCCATTAACATAGTTTCAGTTGGGCATTTCATTGAACACTTAGGGTGCATTTGGTAGGATGAGTTTTTGGAAAACTGGAGTTTGAGAGTCCAGTTTTCCAAAAACTTGTTTGGTTCACCAAGTTTTACAAAATATAGTTTTTGGCCTCAAAGTTCAGACTTGCACAATTCTAAAAACTAATCAAAAATTTTGTTTCAGACTTACAAAATCCCAACCCAACAAAACAAGGTTTTTGCAAAACCAAACTCTCAAAATCCCAAACAAAATCCAGACTCTCAAAATTCTCTCCAATTAAATAGGGGCATGCTATACGCAGTCCGTATTTTGCTTATTAGGCAGTCCAAAATAAAAATACGCCTTCGATATATATGATATGGTCAATAATTATGTATATCAGACACATGCATCATATATACTACTTCTATTGCATACACTTGCAATTCAGTTATATATCAAAATCATTGTATATATAATTATTTTAAAAAAAATACGGACTGCAAATAAGCAAAATACGGATTGCGTATAGAAGGCCTGATTAAATACACCCTTAAAGTCTAATACGTATTAATTACACGTATTATTTAGCATATACACAACACAATACAAAAAATTGCATCACCTTTTAGCAGCTTTCTCAGCTAGAAGAAACTGATTCCCATCTCCTGGAGCTGATGGCTACACTGGCAGTTTCTACACAGCATGTTGGGACATCATCAGAGAGGATTTGCTGGGGGCAGTTACTGAATTTATGGATGGAAAAAGGATTCCAAAAGCCATTAGCAGCACATGGCTTACCCTCATTCCAAAGAAGCCTAATCCTGAATCCTTTAGTGATTTCAGGCCTATCAGCCTGCCCAACTTCCTTAACAAAAATTTCTCAAAGATCCTGGCTGAGAGAATCAAGAGGATCCTACCTAAAGTAATATCCATGGAACAGTCTGCTTTTTTAAAGGGCAGAGAGATCTCAGACAATGTAATTCAGATGCAGGAGATGGTGAAGCTGTTATCCAGGAACAACAAAAATCAAAATATGATTGTAAAATTGGACATGCAAAAAGCTTTTGACAGGGTTTCCTGGGGCTTTTTGAATTCAATTTTGCTAAAGTTTGGTTTCCATGGAAAGCTGGTCAAGATCATAATGGAGAATATTGCAGCAGCCTCTTTTTCAGTCCTAATTAATGGTGTGGCCTCTGGTTTCTTCTCATCTACTAGAGGCATAAAGCAGGGTGACCCTCTATCCCCTTTTTTGTATAATATATTGACAGAATCATTTTCCAGAGCAATAAAGAAGCTGGTCTCAATTCAATATTTGAAAGGATTCTCCATGCCAAGAGGTGTCAAACAGATCACTCACTTAATGTATGCTGATGACACAACATTATTTACTAGCAACACCAAGAGGAATCTCAGAAGAATTCAGGCTTTTCTGCAAGCTTATGAGAGAGCATCTGGCCAAAAAATAAATTTTTCAAAATCTGAATTTTTCCTGCACCCAAGATCATCTTCAGCAACAATAACAAAGGTCAGAAGAGGTTTACAGATGAGGCTGGGGAAATTACCTTTTATATATTTGGGGATCCCTATTTTACTGGCAGGAATAGGGCAATACTATACCAACCCATTATTGAGAGGCTTCAGAAAGCCACTGGGAACTGGAAGAACAAGTGGCTTTCCTATGCTGGAAGGATGGTGCTCATTAATCATGTCTTACAGGCCATACCAATGCATGTGTTGACAGTCCTCAGTCCACCCAAGAATGTAATCTACAAAATGGAAAGAACAGCAAGTAAATTTCTATGGGGGGAATCAGAATTTGTAAGTAGAAAAGTGTGGAGGAAATGGTCTAGAGTTGCAAGTCCAAGGGATGAAAATGGCCTGGGGTTCAGAGACATTCAAGCCACAACAAATTCTTTCTCATGCAAGTTATGGTGGAAGCTGCAAATTAACAGCACCATCTGGACTCAGTTCATGTGGTCCCTGCCACAATCATACAAAACCTCTCAAACTTGGCAGAGAATCTGCTCAGTTACTGAGCATGCCAACCTCAACTCAATCATTTTGTATGGAAAGGGCACTTGTTCCTTCTGGGATGCCAACTGGTCAGGGCTGGGAGTTTTGTTCTACAAATGGTCAGATGATATTGATCTCCCATTCTCAGATTTATCACTCAGTTCCTTTATCCAAAATAAGCAGCTCTACCTAACTCAACTGGAGCCATTTTTGGCTACCAATGTCCTTAATATTTTGCAGGAGGCTCAGATTCAACAGGACCATGAGGACAGGCTTATTTGGAAGACAGCAAAAGATGGCAAATTCTCCATCAAATCAGCATACCTGAGCTACAAACCAAGAAGAAGGCCCTGCCCCATACTTCATCAGGTTTGTGAGAAACCAACTCCTCCAAAAATATCCTTCTTACTGTGGAGGGTTAGAAATAATCTTCTCCCTTTTGATGATATTTTAGAGAAGTTTGGTTTTAATTTACCTTCAAAATGCACACTATGCACTTCACCTGATTCAATAAATCATTATTTCAATTCCTGTGAAGTGAATGCTGGTGTCTGGCAGACAATTAATAATGTTTTGGTTATTAGGCCCCCAACCTTTGGTAATATTGCTCAGAGGTTAAACTTTTATTTATCATACAGAGGTTTTTCTAAAATTCACAATAAAGTAATAAGGACAACCATTTTAATGGTGTTCTGGGCTTTATGGAATAGAAAAAATAAATTTCTGTATGATAACCTAAAGCAAACTAATGATGCAATTATCCAGCACATTATGAAACATATATGCTTAATTTTTACAGCTTATCCACTTTTAGGGCAGGGTGAGAAAAATCAATTTTTAGTACAGTCTGGGCTTGTTCCATTTCTGCTGAGAAAAAGGCCAAAACCACTGAAAATTGTTAAGTGGTTCCCACCTGATAGTGGTTTCAAAGTAAATGTTGATGCTAGTTTTAAACTGGGACCTCAAAGGAACACAGGTGTGGGTATCATTATTAGAGATTCTTATGGTCAAGTACATAAGCTTTATATGCACTGTCAAAGTACCAACTCACCTTTACATGCTGAGCTGGTTGCAATTCATATGGGCTATATGGCAGCTACTGATATGCACTTACAAAACTTTATCATTGAAACTGACTGTCAGTTGGCTATAAAAGGTATAAATGATCCCAATTCAGTGGAATGGTCACTTTTTGCTACATGCTATCAGCTACACTCTCTGAATATCCATACCAAGCTATACCACAATTACAGAGAAGGCAATCTTCCTGCTGATTTTTTGGCATCAAGAAGCCAGACTATGCAATTCACATGGGAGCTAATCCAGATGGATGCTCCCAGACTGCTAAAAGGCCTTATTCAGCTTGACAGGCTTGGTGTACCATCAGTAAGAATTCTCAGACCATTACTTTAAACTGGATCATATACTACTGGTCCTTTTTTGCACATACAGGGAAGAACAGATTCCACTCATCTCAACTGGCAGAACAAGATTATACAAGTTTTCATGTCATCAGGAGTTTGCAATCAGCTTTCACCAGGCAGGAAGGCCAAATTTTTTACTCAGATGGATTGCTCTAATCCAGGAGGTTTTTGTACATAAGCTATGGATTCTGGATGGGAAGATCTCATGTATCTCAGAATTGGGTGGCTAAGTTGTGCTTCGGTTTTTGTTAACTCGATCACTAAATTGCTCCCCAATTTGACTGAGACATGAGGTTTTGTAATTTTTGACCATCCAACCATATGCTCTATCAATAGGCTGTAGTCAGAATCCATTTTTTTGTTTTTTAAGCTCTGCAGTTTATGAGCAGTTTGCTCCCTATGTAACAAACATAAATTATTCATTTTAATGAAAGTTTGGGGAGTCATAAAATACCCTCCACCAATGGTGGTTTAAATTAAAAAAAAAAAAATTCCCATACTCAGCTGAAGTTTTTTACTACATTCAAAATGAGCGAAAAGGGTATTAAAGAAGTATTTCGAAAGTAGATGGGTGAAAGTGGAAATATCAAAACATACAAAACGTAATTTACTATTGTTAATCAGCTTTGGCCCCAATCTTAAAACAGAACAGAGAAGTAAGAAGGCTTCTCCTCCTCCTCGTCTCCACTACGGCTACACGCCGCCGCCGCCGCCGTCGTAAGTGTTTCTTTTCCGCTGTATTTGCTCATTTTCAAGCGCTGTTGGGCATGATTCGTTCCTCAATTTGACCCAGAGGGCTGATTCGTGTGTAGGAAAGATGCCCCTCTATGATTGTATGCTTTTGCTGAAGCCCCATGTGAAAAAGGAGGCGATGATGGACCTTGCTCTCAAGGTTGGGAAACATGTCTACAGAAGAAACGGAGTTGTGACCAGTATCAAGGCATCTGGGGAAGTTCAATTGGGTTACGGCATCAAGAAGCTCGATGGCAAGTACTTTCAGGTAAACCACACACTCTATAATCTGTAATTTGATTGAATTGAATGGCTAGAATACAATGGAAATGCTGGTAACTGGAAGATTGTTGTTACAGTAGTATCTGTGTTTCTATAGTTGAAGCGTGTTTTAAGTGTTTCGTTTGTGTTATCTATTTTACATCAACAGTGTCTGTGCATTCTAGTTGTTGTTCTGTTAAAAACTTAGATGCCCACTCGCTTGGCTGTTGGGCAGTCACTACTCTTAAAGGGTTATTCGTTTAGCCAGAATGACGCATTATATGGACACACTTTCTAAAACAATGGTTGTGTCAATACGATCAGCTAGTTAAGCATAAATATTTAGTTCAATAGCTGATTCTCGGATATAGGTGACAAAAACATTTGGTTAGCTTGTAGTCTTCACTTGAGATGGTCTGGATCAAATAAATAGTGTCTGTGCATTTATATGCAACCATTAAGTGTTCCAATCAGAACTGTATATTTGGAGAACACGGCCGTGGGAACATTGAGCGATGGCTGCAGTGTATCAAATTCTGAACTTGTTCGATCATTTGATGGTATGTCTAATTACTTGGAATGCTTCACTGGTCTTTGTTTCTTAAGTGGATATCTTTTCTGTAATTTTGAAAATTTTAATATTTTGAAAACCTTTCAAATGAAAGGCGGAGTTAAAGGTGGACTCTAAGTATGTCCTTTAAATGGTAGGCGATAGCTATGACTCAAAATCAATATTTTCATGTACCTTTGATGGAGATTTATGTACTAAGTCGCCATCTCAAGGAATCCTTTGTTCATGTTTTTGTTCTCATCATTCTTTTGAAGTTTTCTTTATAGTTACCCTTACAAATACCTTATTTGCATTATGAAAACTGAGAATTTAAAGATAAAGCACTAAAGTTTTATCCATCATATTTTAGCTGATATGAGCTATACTACTCCTATGCCTGGTACATAGCTCAAACCTTGTTTTTCATTTTCACTTGATTTTTATACCACTTTTTTTTTACACAGTCATGGTATGCATAACATAAGCGTTTTTGTATTGACTGAATTTCTGCCCTACACCGTCTCAGTCATGCATGGCTTATCAATTACATAGTAGCCTTTATCTATCAAGTTATGATTTTTTTAAATTATAATCTATTAATCTTCTCCCTTTTTAATAATGTAACCAAATGTAGTACTAGTTGATTTCATTAATAAAATCTATGTTTTATATAATGAAAAGCAATAAACTGAATAAACAAAATGCTTCTGATCAATTTTGTGTTGATCAAACTTTGAATAACGAAGCTATTGTGTCTTCTTCCATCCTCTCTGTGTGGAACTGTTGTATATAATATAGAAAGCAATCAACTGAATTTTATCTACTGTAATATTAAGTAAAATTACTTTTGAGCAATCAACTGAATTTTATACACTGATTATAAATAGAAGATTACTTTTGAGCAATTTTGTGTTGATGATCAATCTGTGAAAAGCAAGCGTTTGCCTTCTCCGTCCCCTTTGACTTTCTTCTTGACAATTTAAACTTACAGTCTGTTAATCATACTGGGAAAGCCATGCAACAAATTTTAGAATATTTATGCAATTTGGCAGACATTTATTTAGGCATAGCTTTGATTATAACATTTCAATTTGGATGTGTTGTTTCTCGTGGATTTCTTGAGAATCACATTAATATTTAGGAGATGGTTTCCTTTTAATGCTAAGTAAACTATTATTTCGCCATTGTTTCAGGGGCAACTGATGCAAATGACGATGATGACACCTCCCAGTTTCAGCAGTGAGCTGCACTACCTGAACAAGGAAGATCGGTTGCTGCGTTGGCTTTTGGTTAAAAATAGTGATGCCAAACTTGGCCGCGAGTCTTTTGGTAGTTTTAGTCAAGATGATAATCCTCTAAATGACTGGGTGACATTCGGAAGAAAAGGATCTGATGATGAAGAGAGTGATGATGATGACGACTCTGAATTCCAAACAGAAAATTTCTTTGTTCCAGAAGAGAAGTGACACGTGAAGATTTCACTTCGCTTTCTAGTCGATGCATTTTAGGTTCTCTCTTGTTTTATGATTCAAGTGGTAATAATGTAGGACTTCTAAACTGAGGTACTTTGTGCAAAATCTTAAGAAAGTTCCATCTTTTGTGAGGAAATATTTGGAGCTTGGCACCACTTTTGTTATCTTAGATTCTTTTGCGAGGTATACATCCGCCTCACTTTTGTTATCTACTTCAGTGCTACTTTTCACTAGTTTCATTTTAGTCAAAACACTCCCATACCCAGAATGTAATGTCACAAGGTTTTGTGATTTCATTTATAATATTAACGTGATTCTTCTGGATTTGAACCAACTCCAAGGAAATCATTTTATACTTGGAAACAAAAATACTTCAAGAATTGTAAGCATACATGTACCATAAACTCGTGAAGTGAGAGGTAAAGCAAACAATAACCATTTATTTACACCTCCTTCTATGTGCAAAGACGATCATTCGTGTATTTCAAGTTTGGAACCAAACTTGAAGATCTACTCCTTATTTGTATTCTTACATAATTAAGATAAATCAAGTTGTAAGCACAGAAGTTAGAAAGGAGATCACGTCATGCTAGTGTTGACCAGAAGCAGTTAAGTTGCAGTCAGTAGAGTAATATTAGTCCTGTGTGCCTTGTCTGAAGACAGAAACAGACAGCCTACAAACATTTTACCTGAATCAAGTTAACCTCAACCTAGCCTGAATTATGGGATTTAGCTTTCATTTATAGGGACTAATCACACCTAAATCATTAAATACTGGGAACAAAACCTAATTCTGGTACCATCATTCATTCCAACAAGTAACAACCAGCACCGAAATTTCAAATTCAGGGATCAACTCATATACCATGACTTAGAAGTTAGAACCACAACAAGGAGGAAAAAAACAGTCTCATTTCCTGTGCTGCTTCAGCCTTAGAGAGCAAAGTGAAAGTCAGCATGAGAAAACCAGTTTAAAACTGATAATGCAAACTCAATCAAGGCTGGTTGCTATGTTATCTGGCCGTAAACTATTGTAAAAAAACAAAAACAAAAAATACCCGTAAACTAGTTAGAGTTCAATATTAAAGTCATCAAACAGGACCAGTAATCATAAACCTTATGAAGAAATAGATGCTCTCACTAGTCATGTTAGTTTACAACACAGAACACGCTAAGGTACAAACCCAAAAGCAATGCAGAGAAACATAGAAGAGTGGACCAAAACACATTAAGTCAGCACTCAACATGAGAAAGGAGCGAGAGTGTATTAAAACCTTCATATAAATGGCTAGCCAAACAAAACACTGGTCTGGACTCAAATTTATTAACAATATCAAAAGGGGTACGCAACCAAACTGAATATTGCAGTTCAAGAAACAAATTTAAGCATGGAATAGTCAATAATGCTACTTTCTCCTTACGTCCATGCTGATCAATACTTAATACTAGAAATTGTTATTAGGAACAACCGCAACAGCAACTTCAGGCCAGAACGTCTTCTTACTGCTCAATGCGATCCTTCACAATGAAATTTTGGCGGCTGATGGGGTTCATGACCACAGGGGGGCCAGCAGTGCGAGGCCATGCCTGGAACTTCTTGTCAGTCTCAGCCCACCACTCCTTGTTTGAAACAGTTGATGGAATAGAACCTAAACAAAATGCTTAAAGTATGTGAGAAACGTGACAAAAAAAACTCTTCCCTCCAAATATCTTGTAGAACAATGATAAAACTTGCCTCCAAATATCTTGTGATCAGAAATGATGTAGTCGCAAACATATGCAACTACAAATGATCCACCCAGAGATGCAAGAATATACTTTGATGCCATCTTCAAACTTCCACAGCTGAAAAAAGTAGCCAGTTTACAAATTAAGAGGATTCAACTAAAGTTATATTCTTCAAAATAAAGACTCCTTCTTTCATCAGGAAGATGTAAACAAATGTGTTTAAACAAAGATGCGGACTGGAAAAAAAGGTCCCTCCATTCAAAAGAAGGAAATTCCAGAAGAAACGGGCATAGAACTGATAGAAGTAGGCATAGGAAAGAGCCTAGATTATAATTTTAACAGGCCCTAATACAAGAAAACAAAACTCCACAACTTAAAGCATTACATAATATTCATCAGACAACAACTCCACGATCACCCTGTCAAGGCAGAAGATGAACGAAAGCTACTGGTGGCGCCTCATCAACCTTTCTACAGTCTACACAAACACCTTAGCCCTAACAAGCTAAAACTTAAAACCCCACACTCTCTGAATTGTTTGTCTAAACATGGGATGTCATAAAATGAATTGTTCTTCAAGCACCACACAGCAGAAAAATTGAACACGGAAAATTGGAATTCATTTATATCTGGTATTCCACACCCAAAGCATATCAAATCAACAAATGTTCATGCATCGCCCACTATACCCATCTAGTTCCTAAAACAAAGAAGTGGCTATTCTAATCAATCTGCCGATCCTTACAAACCCTACACAAAAAAGACCCATCCGTCCCATCAAACTAAATCCGCGGAAAATCCCGACGATCAAACAAAAACAAAACCTAAAATTCATTGATTTATCTCTCAATTCTGCAGATAAATAAAGCGTTGATCCCGCACAGATCTTCAACACAGTTAATAGGGGATTCAACAGAACAAAAAGTGGAGCAGATTCATCATAAATCAAGCATGAAAAGAGGGGGAAATGAAGAACTCACGTCGATGAGAGGAGATGATTGCTTGGCACCCTTTGATTTAGGTTTCAACTCTTTCCCAATATCTTCTGGCGACTGTGAATGGGGGGTTTATTATATTATATTCACTTTCACTTAATTACGAGGTACTCCTTCGAAACTTTGTTTATTTCTATAATACGCCTTGTAGTTAGTATACAACTAGTATGTAATACACGATATTTCCTTACTACGCCGAGTCTAGTGGTTTAAAATAAATCAGAGGTTTCATAGTTGAGTAAATTTTTTAATTTAAGGTAAATATCATTTTTTTACTTTTTACACCTAAATAAAATAATTTTAATAGATTAGAGTCCGATCTCACTCTTTGACTGGATTTAAAACTCTGATAGCTTTATCATTCTTACCAGACATTGCTATTTTATTTTATGTTATGTATATATTATTTATAATCATTATGTTTTTGTATTACTCTAATTTTTATCATGATCATTCGATGCGCACTATTATCAGTAACATCCACCACCATTACCTCTATTCAAGTAAAATTCGTTGGGTGAAAATAATTACAAGCGTTCGCTAAAAATATCAATATTAGATTGGTTAAAAATTGGATCGAAATCGTTCATTTAATAAATGAGTCAATCATGATTAAAATGTTAAGATCATTTAATAAGGGAATGATCAATGCGCATCCAACCAAGTCCGGTTTCGGCCGGCCTGGTCGGAGCATTTGGGTCGGATCATAGCAGGCGGGTTGGGTCAGACAGTCGGGTCGGGCAACTGACCGGTCAGACTTCCATGGATCTGGCACCATTAGATCGAAGAGGTGGTTTTACTTTTTTTTTAATTTTTATAAAATTTACTGTCTTGTTTTTTAGGTATATGTGTATTGATGTTTGTTAAAATATGGGATTTAATTTGATTTTCTAATCTTAGTTTTCTGACGGGTCCTTTTGCTCAGCAAAATTTTAATTAGTTTCAGATCTAGTTTGTACAGTTAGGAGAAATCCAAATCAAAGTAGTTTGAATAATTACTGTTGGCGATACTGTTTCTAGATTTGTTGACCGATTAAGCTTTAAGCTTATATCGTGTTAAATTGCATTTGCTCTGTCCAATATTTGGCCGTCAGTCAATCAGACCAAGATTGGTCGGAATTGCTCTAGTACAAATATTAATTTACATATATATGCTTTTTAGAGGGATATGATTTGGAATGGGTCTTTTTGCAAAACTATCTTGACTAATTTATGGAGTATTTTTGCCTATTTGTTTGTCATGTCCCTCCTAACCCATACTTTGGCGGGAGGGAAAACCCTTTGGGTTTCGGTCTGTGTAATACAGTAGAGGAGAAATCCAAATCATTTGTAGCTTTAACAGCTCACTAATGGCGTTTCCGTGCATAGACTTTGTAGATTCTGAGAATTTATACTGTAGAGTTAATGATATTATACATGTCGGGTAGTTATACCCTTGGGGTATTAGACCTAGGTTTTCTTATGATGTATTTCTTTTTTTAGTAATACATGCCACCCCAAGGCGGAGTAGTAGTACAGTTTTGCTGGAATCACTCTGCACCTCATCAAATTGCCACAGAAATCCCAAAAAGGTTTCATGTGTATATTGGGTTTACCCAAACCCTATCATGTATTTTTATCGCTTTTAAGAAGGGTTGAAGAGGCGTGAATAATCCTCCCGTCCACTAGGATGGTTTTGACTTAAAAAAAAGAATGATCAATGATCACAATCATTAAAACTTGATCATGGTAGTGATTAGACCGATAAAGTGATCGAAATTTTTTTTGGTGTGGTTACGTATGTGGGTATCCAACCTATGCGATTGGGGATCTCATGGCCTAGGTCTAAAGGGAAAACTAATTAAACTTTAAAGACCCACTGACGTTCAATATCCGTCCTAAGCTTAAGATAAAAAATTAACAGTGAGTGGTTTTGGAGGATAAGCATTAACATGTTTTTAATGATTCACGGCCTCGGAGTATGATTACTTGAGTGAAGTTATAAAAAGTTAAACAAACTTCTCATCGAGAAAGAATCATCTATGTAAGCAGAAGTTTAATTTGGTCGTTTCGAAAGGGGATTGTCGGGACGCGATTCTTTAGAAACCTTACAGAATATGGCGTGTCCAGGGCCGTAAAATGGGCACAGCCAAGGAAAGTGCACGAACTAGGAAAGGGTGGTGTGGGAACTACACTGAAAGTCAACACGGGGAAGTCCAAAGAAATAAAGTTCATACTTTATAACCAATGGAAAAATGTGTATTAAGTAAGGAAAAGTTCAAACGGGACAACCAACTTATCCTATGCAACATCCTAAGCCGTCGATACGAACCTATCACAAAGTCAAATTCCGTGTCTGTCGTAAATATTTTTGATTCCCGCATCAATATCTGATTCATGCGAGGGATTATTGGAAAATGATAAAAGTTGAGGGGTGAAATTTCAATTTTTTTGTCAACTTTTGGGCTCAGATTTGAGTAGGACCCAAAAAGAGTTGGTTCAAGTGAGTAGTATTTTGGATTCTCCTCCGTTAGTTATATAAAATAGATTGTTTAAACACTCAAATCGGACCAACGATTAATGAGATGTCGATGATCAAAGTTGTATGAATGGTTTCCAATTAATTTTTGGATTTTCTAAAAGACTTCCTCAAGAGCCAACTTCTAGAAACTTAAGAGCATCTTCAATGGTAATCTACAATACATTGTAACTTACATTAATTCAAGTTAATTAGCTAGCAAGCTACAAAAATCTTCAATGGTAAGCAATATTGTAGATTAGCTTGTATGACCCAACATATTTCTAATACACATCCAAATACATTGAATTATTGATGTGGGGTCTACTAAATGAGACTCAAGCTAGTTGATTACCAAGACTAGTTGTTTGCCAAAGTTAGTGCTTGTAGAGGGTAAACAATGGTAAGCTAGTGTTAAATATTTTATAAAAATTGCCAAACAAGTCCAAAATGCAACCATTGGAGATGCTCTAATAGATAAAATGTTGAGTTATTTCCATCAATCAAGTCTTGTGTTTATTATCATGAATGCAATTTATTTGCAGCATTCAAGCTCTCAAGTTTATGTTCATGAATGCAAATTAAATCACAATCCATCCTTCCACATTAAGGGTCAGCCTAGAGCACCATATAAAGAGTCATACAGTGTTAATTTATACTCATTCCAATTCAGTCTGTTTTATGCCTTGAACACTCTTCATACTTCCTCACATGTTCATATGTCATTTGTACTTTGAGTCTACCTTTTTTCAAGTAAGTCCTATGTGATAGGTTGCCTCCGGGATGTGCGCCGGTACGTGGTTTTTGCTACATGTTAGCATAATCTTTAATGGTTTTCCCTAAGAACGTGAACCAATCTGGTTGGTATAAATCGTTGGCAGTGTCCGCCGCGACTCCATCCTTGTTGAATATTCTATTTTTGCAGACTTTTAAGTGTTAAATTATTCTATAATTTTAATACAAATACAATTCAAATTTGCATTTCGCTACTTTTGTTATCTATTTTTTGCCTATTTAAAAAATATAGCTCCTACAATTCTGCATCAGTCCGGAGAAGGAGCCGTGGAAACTCTTCTCAAGCGACCTTGAAATTCGAGAGCTTAACAAAACCAATGATCCCGAGCAGAAGATCGGAGAAAGGTATGTAACTACAAAGCTCAATCGGATGAGAAAGAGTAACTGTTTCAGAATCGCCGGCGTCGGAAACTAGGTCGATAAGAGCACTAAAAAGCACGTCTATGTTGGTGAGAAGAAGGTTGGCCACTGGAGGACACCGACACTTATTAAGTTCTAGCTAGCTCAGTCAACTTCGACTCTTGACTTTGACTTGACTTGGCAGTTTTGACGGTTAGACAGTTAGATTAGAAACGTGCCTCTTTCATTACCACATCTAGCAGTTTTCTTTTCTGTTGAGATCAGTCTTGTTATAAGACTAGATCTTCTTCCTTGTACAAACACAAATTTGAGATTAATAAACCGTTCTTTTCCTTTTTCTTTGAATTTTCTGTGAACTGCTCTAATGGAGTCTCAAATCGGTTTTACAAAGTCTTAATAAAACAGACGTACGAGTATACTGGCGGCGATAGTGCGGCGGATGGCAGATGTAGAATTGAATTCACCATAATTGGTGTGACTCTATTATGTGAATTATATAGAGTTACAATAGTATGAATACAATGAATCTAGACTAGTCTAAATAAGGTACACTAATATATACAAATCAATCACAATAATATCAAATTATTTCTGATATTCTATCACCCCCCTCAAGCGAAGCGTCGGATGAGAAGCCACGCAAAGCTTGGATCGAAACATTGAGAAGAGAGGGCAAGACAAGTCTTTGGTAAAAATGTCAGTAATTTGCAATGCAGAAGGGACATAACTAACACGAAGTCTGCCAGAAGCCACCAACTCGCGAACTAAGTGGTAGTCAATGTCAATGTGCTTGGCCCGTTTGTGAGCAATAGGATTCTGAGCCAGAAAAATGGCACTACTGTTGTCACAAAACAATAGCGGCGAGGAGGACAAAGGAACACGAAGCTCCTTAAGCAGATTGCACAGCCAAACGAGATCAGCCGCAGTGTTGGTCATAGCACGGTACTCAGATTCACAGCTAGATCGGGAAACAGTAGGCTGTTTCTTAGCACTCCAAGAGACAAGATTACCACCAAGATAAATGGCATAACCATAGGTGGAACGTCGAGTTTCAACACAGCGAGCCCAATCAGCATCAGAGTACCCTATAACAGAAAGGGATCCCAAAGAGGGACGGAAGAAAAGACCATGATGAAGAGTACCACGAACATAGCGGAGAATACGGGTAACCGCTTGATAGTGATCATCTCGGGGCGACTGCAGGAATTGACTAACATAATTTACCGCATATGAAAGGTCAGGTCTGGTGATGGTCAAATACTGTAAGGCACCAACAAGTGAACGATACAACTTGGGATTTGAAAACTCTGGACTAGAGGAGCTGGGGAGTTGTGAGTCCGGAACAAAAGGCGTGGAAACAGGGACCGTGTCAGTCATGCCAGCACACTGGAGAATGTCCATGGCATACTTCGCCTGCCCGATAAACAAACCTGAAGAGGAGCGAGAAACCTCCAATCTCGGGAAGTAGTGAAGAGAGACAAGCTCCTTTATAGCAAACTCACGATCAGTGCGAGCAACAAACTTCTGAATAAGAAGAGTATCATTTCCGGTGAGAATGATGTCATCCACATAGACCAAAAGATATAACACTTTTGATCCACGGATGAAAATGAACAGCGAAGTGTCGGACGAACAACACCGAAAGCCCAAGTGAGCCAGATAAGAACTGAACCGCTGAAACCAGGCACGTGGAGCCTGTTTGAGTCCATAGATAACCTTGCGGAGACAACAGACGTAATCAGGATGACGTGGATCAGTGTATCTTGACGGTTGTTCCATGTAGACTGGAGAGTCAAGGTGACCATTAAGAAAAGCATTCTTAAATTCAAGCTGATGAAGGGGCCAACGAAAAATGGTGGCAAGAGACAGGATAATCCGAACAGTGGATGCTTTGACAACTGGACTAAAGGTGTGGGTGAAGTCGAAACCCGGAAGTTGAGAGTATCCTTGAGCAACCAAGCGAGCCTTATAACGATCAACAGTGCCATCTTGCCGATGTTTGAGCCGATAAACCCATTTGGAGCCAACAACATTAACGCCAGAAGGACGAGGGACAAGCTCCCAAGTGCGTTGCTGATGTAGAGCATGCATCTCTTCATCCATAGCAGCCACCCAATGAGGGTCCTTGAGTGCAGAACGAAAGCCTCGAGGCTCAGTTTCAGCCAGCTGGGCTGCTAGAAAACCAGTGACAACATAATCAGAGAAATCCTTCGCAGTGAGGCTTCCTGTCTGAGAGCGTGTTGTCATACGATGGTGAGGCGGCGGTGGCGGTGGAGGTGGTGTAGGAATCGGTGATGGAGAACGATCCGGAGTTGGTTTTGGAGAAGTACTGGCAGATGACAAGGCTCCAGAAGCCGGGGAACTTGAGACAGGCGAAGATGGAGATGCCTCTATGAAATGAACTGGTGAAGGCGGATCTTGCACTGTCAAGACTGGAGTATCCTCATAATCCGAGTCAATAAACGTAGAGACATCCAGAGACTCAGGGACCGTGGAGGATTGGCGCTTCAATGGTGGAAACGAGTTCTCATCAAACCGAGTATGGCGTGTAAGGTACACTTTCTTGGTAACTGGATCTAAGCACCGAAATCCCTTATACAGAGAATTGTACCCAAGAAAAACGCAAGGCGTACTACGAGGAGCCAACTTGTATTGAGAGAACGGCCTAATATAGGGATACACCAAACAGCCAAACGGATGAAAGTTGGAGTAGTCCGGATGATGACCATAGACCAGATAAAAGGGCGAGACACTGTGTAGGACTGGCGTCGGAAGCTGATTGATGATATATGTGGCAGTTGCAAAAGCAGCATCCCAATAGGAAGGTGGCAACTGGGAGTGATGAAGCATTGAGAGTCTCATCTCAGTCACATGACGATACTTGCGTTCGGCTCTACCATTCTGGTCCGGAGTAGACGGACATGAGATTTGATGAAAAATCCCTTTGTCAACGAAGTGAGAGCGCAAACGAGAGTTTGTGAATTCGGTGCCACCATCGCTTTGGAAAACCTTAATGGTACAAGAAAACTGATTCTCCACCAACTTTTGAAACTGTAGGAATGTCTCAAAAAAATCCGATTTTCGCTTTAAAGGATAGTACCAAGTAAAGCGGGAGTAGTCGTCAACAAAAATTGCATAATACGAATAACCACTTGCAGATAAGACAAGGGCAGGTCCCCATAAGTCACAATGAATGAAAGCAAGTAAAGAGCCAGCACGCTTCGGATTATCCATAAAAGAAAGCCTTTTTCCCTTTGCCTTTTCACAGGACGAACAAAGAGTGGGTCTAGGCAACGATGAGGTAACCTTAACAAGGTTTAACTTATTCAACAGGGAAATAACAGAAAATGAAGCATGACCTAATCTTGCATGCCAAAGTTCAAATGAAGCTGAATGTTTATTTGATGTAACATAAGCAACAAAAGCAGCAGCACTCTTCTCCAACACATAAAGACCTCCATGACAGCGCCCTTTACCTACGATTTCCCTTGTTGCTCTTTTCTGAATCACAAATAATTTTTCATCAAAAGCAACCACGGCATTTAAATCTTTGGTGACCTTGCTAATAGATAACAGGTTTTCGTAATATGAGGAACAATAAGCACATCTGATAATAATAAATTACGAGAAAACCGATGATTTCCAGTATGTGAAATAGAGATACGACGACCATTAGCAAGGGTTATAGAACGATTACCATTATAAGAAGCAACATTGTCGAGGCTAGAAGAGGAAGACGCCATATGGTTTGTAGCTCCAGAATCTAGGTACCAATCAGAGTCCTCGAGTGTGACAGCAGACTGAAAAGCATCAACCAGATTGGATTGAGGGTTGCGGCATGTTTTTGCGATATGGCCAAATTCCTCACAAAGTTGACATTTGGGATTCCACTTCTTCTTTCGACCACCACCGGAACGGCCGCCACCTTTAGAACCACCATTGGTAGAAGAACCAGCGCCGCCAGAACTGTTGGCGCGTGGCTGCCACGCGCCCGGTTTGGCGCGCGCGTGGAGGGCAGGATCTTCCCCACGCGTGGGCGCGTGCGTGCCACGCGCCTGAGAGCCTGTTTGCTGCCCGTACAAAAACTGATTTCCGTACGATGTCTGTTGTCCGTACACCGTCCGTCCTGAGCCGTCTGAAACTGCAGAGAAAGCAACGACACCCGAGGCTGATCCAGAGCCCAAATCACGGGTTGAATGGAACGTCTCATGACTCTTGGCTCAGGGAACTACGTCGGCGTACGTCGGGAACAGAGTTTGGGATATTTGCACAGACTGAAATTCACTGAAACCTGCACCCAAACCATGTAAGAAAATCATCACCTTGTCCTTGGATTCAACTGGACGACCGATGGAGGCGAGGCCGTCGGTGATGGTTTTGAAACGCTGATGATACTCTTGCACCGTCGAATCACCGCGACGGATTTGGAGCAGCTCGCCACGGAGTTGGAGATCCCTGGCGGCTGAGGAGTTATCGAATGCGGCGGAAAGAGCATCCCACATCTCATGAACGGTTTTGCAACCAATGGTCTCAATCATAGCTTCCTCCGTGAGACATGATCGGAGCAAGGCTTGGAGACGTTTGTCCTGGGCTGTCCATGAGGTCGGAGTGTACGAACCTTCAACGGATTTTCCGGTGGAAGATTCTGTAGCGGATGGGCATGAATTGGAGCCGTCGAGGAAGCCGAAGAGATCCTCCAATTCCAAGAGCACCTGAACTTGAGATTGTCATGCCATATAATTGCCGGAGTGGAGTTTGATGGGTAACATATGGATTAGGGTTTGATAGCTTAAGGGTTTCGTTGTGTCGGCCATGGAGATGAACGATGCAGAGGATCACCAAAAAGAAAGAACACCAGAAAAAGGGATGGCAAATTTGGAAAGGATTTGAGACGGCTGATGGTGGAGAAAGGATTAGGGTTTAATGTGATTCACCTAATCGGTTAGGTCAACAAGGATGAAACCAAGCTGATACCATGTAGAATTGAATTCACCATAATTGGTGTGACTCTATTATGTGAATTATATAGAGTTACAATAGTATGAATACAATGAATCTAGACTAATCTAAATAAGGTACACTAATATATACAAATCAATCACAATAATATCAAATTACTTCTGATATTCTATGCAGACTTTATTTCCGGATGAACGAGCTGCACTTAAACAAACCCTCAGACTAGTTGTTTGCAGAAAAACCTCTCTATATGCTGCAAGGTCAAATGCAGTAAAATTAAAAAGGTGTTGCTATACGCAATCCGGATATTTACTCTTTTAGTCCAAAATATGGTATGAATTTACGAAAATATCCTCACTTATTAGGTTCATTGGAAAACTTAGCAATATTGAGGGGGCGGCATTGTAGTTTTAATGATATTCTGGACTATGCTAAGGTGGAGGCGGCTAAAGTGTCTCTTCGCTTAGAGGAAGGGTAAGATTGGTAATCTTCATGGCGGAGGCGCTTTTTTAATTCTGAAGTGCTATACGCAGTCCAGTATTTTACTCAGTGTAGTCCAAAATACCATTGAAATTACAATGTCACCCCCTGAATATTGCTAAGTTTTCCAATGAAGCTAACAAGTGATGATATTTTTGTAAATTCATACCGCATTTTGGACTAAAAGAGTAAAATGCCGGACTTCATATAGTAACACCCATGCAAAAAGATGAGTTGGATGGTGATTATGAGGATGATGTATATGATCTGATCAATTCTTCGGATCCAGTAGAAGAGCTACCAAAAGAGAGCAATGTTATAGCTTGTGATCCTCAGCTCATTAACTCCATGATTCCAATCCTGATCCTGAGCTCAATCTCCATACTATACAATTTCCTCCTAGCTTTGACTTTGCCTTTTCGGGTCTGGCTTGTGTTCCTGTTATGTCTGCAGTCCAACAGAATTAACCGCAACAGTAAAAAGGTGCAAGAAAATTGGGGTTCTTCAGCTCCAATAGATAAAGGTTTCTTACGGCCTCAAACAAAAAAGAAAAAGATAAAGGTTTCTTTGAGGGTCTGGAGGAATTCTGGTCCTTAGATAATTTTTGAACATTCTTGAATATCACATTTTTCTAATTCCTGTAAATGTAGTTGAAGATGGCCAAGGCCAGAGTAATTGTGAATAATATAATTGCATTTTGCACATTTATTTTCATATTCAGTTGTTTATATGGCAACACAGTTTATAATAATATAACCATGCTTTGTTTATACACATTTTTGTGTTTTATTGCGTTGTTAATCCTTCCATTAGGCTCTTCCGCAATATGCAAAAACTGAATTGTTTATGAACCAAACAGATATATATTTTAAATACCATGTTCTTGTTTTTTGTTGTGATCTGTTGTTAGAGCACCTGCAGTGGAAGGTTCTTAAAGAGAATATCACATCAAAATCTTTCACGTGCTCACAGTGGAGAGATTTGAGTCAGTTTTTCCGTATTTAAGGAAAATCAGTAGCTGAAGGGTTCCAAAAATACAACTCAAAAATTACTGATACCGACCACTCAGCAACTGCCACCTTCCACGGTCCAACCTACATGGGGATATGTGGGGTGTCCAGTTTTCCCCATTTGTTGTTCAGTTTTCCCATTTGTGTCTTTAAATAATTATTATTTAGTAAAAAACTAATATCACTAGAATAAATATATTTGCATGTACCATAGTGAACTTAACTCATTTACATATATACTTACCTAATTTTCAAATTCTTTAGATTGTTAATTGCTTATTTATCTTTATTATTACTGTTATTAGTTTTTTTAAGTGATCAAAACTAAAGCATGTAGTTTTTTTATTTTGATATTTTTTAAAATTAATTAATAAAATAAATAGTGGAATTAATTAATATGTTTGCCACGATTAAATTAAATTGCTCTACATTTGTAGGTATTTAAAATTATTTTAAGAAAGCATTGTTGGAGTTCAAAAATTAAGCTTAAAAGTATGATGTGTATATAATATGATGATGTGGCGGGCTGTATGATTGTGAGTTGAAAACTGAAAAACACAAGATTTATGACAAAGTGGGGTATGTAACCAAATTTTGAGCTTTACCATTACAATTGCTCTTAGAATCAAGAGTAATGTGTCCCTACTTTTGTGATTTTGCAATAGTAGTGATTTGAGGGGAAGTGTGATAAGTCTTGTAGGTACCAGAGGAGATTGCTATGATCGGTACTGTATTTGTATCGGACCTCATTCTGTCTCGGACCAGGGCCCGAGAAGGGTCGTGGGCTCGAGGTACGCGGAGGATGGATCCATGGGTTCATCAATCCCAATCCTTATTAAGGAATGCGTATATTATGAATGTTCTACAAGGAATATACATCCTCCTAAACATGGTATTATAATCATGACCGAAATACACTTCTCTTATACATGGTAATACAACTGTTATTCCCATAAGAGTTGTGTTCCTGCCATATTTACGTATCTTGGTGATTTACGGATTGTAGCCATATAAATACCGAAGGTTTGGTAAACCTCTCTATCTATTATCTTACATACAATACGCCTTACGTATCATACTAACTTGAGCGTCGGAGTATCTATCATCGGGACACCCGAGACTTTGTTTTGCAGATCAGTTCGTGAGCTGGGTTCGTGATCAAGCGCGGGTCGTAGACATCCATCAATTTTGGCACGCCCGGTGGGAGCCGCTTGCTAATCTTGATTTACACGACCTTCATACTCATGGCTGATCCGGCCGAAAACCTTCGTGGGAGCATACGAACCCGTTTTCTGGTCCCAACAGGAGTAAGAAGCACCAATGCCAACTACAACAATGACGAGACGAGCCACACTGACAACCAGGAAGCAGGAAGAAGCATCAACGGTTTTCACCGATCGCCCGAAGAAGCCTCTCCCTGGGAGTGGGAGAGCAGAAGATCTCGCCTAGACGGAACCGTTACCCTTCACCTCAGGATGCAGTTCCTAATCAATTCCCTCATTCATATCCCTTAGTAATCACAATTGATATAAACCATAACGTGATCAAAAGAGTTCTGGTAGATGGGGGAAGTGAAGTAGAAGTCATGTTTCTCAACTGTTATGAACAGTTGGGATTGGACAAAAATAATCTCGTGCCCACAAACCCCATCTCGGGATTTGCTGGCGATCCTATAACTCCTTTAGGAGAGATCAATTTACCAGTACGAGTGAAAGAGGGTCCTCAGAGTATAACCCTCTGTTGCACCTTCGCGATCATCGACTCCAGAGCGCCATACAACATAATCCTCGGACGACCCTGGATTTGCCAAGCAAAAGCCATCTGGTCCCCATACCACTTGGCGATGAAGTTCCCCACGAACCAAGGGATAGCCACGGTCCGAGGTGATCAACAATTAGCTCGATTCTGCACAATCAAGCTATCCGAGAACCAGAAAAGGAGGATCTCGAACCAGCCAAGTACTCCGAGTCTGAGCCAATACAACTTGGAGAATCAGGAACCGTCGAGGTTGGAACTCTCCTACCCCCCAAGATAAAGACCAAACTTCGAGATCTCCTCAACCAATATATAGATATCTTTTCCTGGGATACCAATGACTTGGTAGGAGTATCCCCTCGTTTAGCGGAACATTACCTGAATATCAATCCCTCGCAGAAGCCCATAATGCAGAAACGATGCATCTTTGCACCAGACCGAGTTGAAGCCATTGGAGAAGAAGTAGACAAGCTACTCAAAGCCCGTATAATTGAAGAAGTGCAGTACCCATAATGGATAGCTAACCCAGTAATGGTCAAGAAGCCAGATGGGAAGTGGAGAATGTGCATCGACTTCATCAACCTGAACGATTGTTGTCCTAAAGACAGCTATCCTTTGCCCTCGATCGACTGACTAGTTGAAGCGATCACTGGATATCAAGTGCTAGCCTTTTTTGATGCCTTTAAGAGATATCATCAGATCCCAATGGCAGAGCAAGATAAGGATAAAACCTCTCGAGCGCTTAATATTGGCCCTTGTGCATGCCTCTCGACGGTTGCGGCCATATTTCCAAGTACACACAATAGTTCTCCTAACCAACTACCCGATTAGGCAAATGCTCCAGAAACCGGATGCCTCGGGACGGATGATGAAGTGGGCCATCAAGTTAGGAGAACATGATATACAATATAAGCCTAGGACAGCCATCAAGGGCCAAGCCTTATCTGATTTCATAATGGAGTCTGTCGAACCAGTGGAGATCAACCAACAAGACCCAGTAACAGACACAGGAAGATGGCGATTATATGTAGATGGATCCTCCAACTCGGGGGGAAGTGATGCTGGAGTCCTACTCACCAGCCATGAGGGAAAAGACCATCCCAACGTTCTCCATTTTGACTTCCGAGCCACTAACAATGAAGCTGAGTATGAAGCCCTCATTACAGGACTAAAGTTGGCTAAACACCTAAAAGTTAGAGACCTCGAGATCTTCAGTGACTCGCAGATCATGGTACAACAGGTTAAAGGCGAATATGAGACCCGAGAGTACAGTCTCCATAAGTACCTCGAGATAGTTAAACCTCTCCTAAATCAATTCCGACATTATGGATTGAATCATATACCCAGAGAAGGTAACCATAAAGCAGATGCACTGAGCAAACTTGCCTCGTCGGACCTCAACATAAGATCTTCTCAAGAATTGCTGATGGAAACCCTGGCGAAAAGAAGTTATGAAGAGAGCAGCATCATGGTTGTTGACATCTCGGACACATGGATGAACCCCTACATTGAGTACCTTCAAACATGAACCCTCCCCGAGGACAAGCACCTGGCACTGAAGGTCTTAGTTAAAACTCTCAAATATGTCATTCACGAAGGCACCTTATATAAGAAGGGATATCTCCAGCCTTTACTTAAATGTGTTGGGCCTTCCGACGCTGAACACTTAGTACAAGAAGCACATGAAAGAGTTTGTGGTAGTCACCAAGGTCCATGCACTGTTACCCATAAACTTCTACAAATGGGTTATTTCTTGCCTACGATGCTAGAAGACTCCAAGAGATATATTGATTCTTGTCCTTAGTGTCAGAGATTTGCCAAGATGATCAATGTGCCTCAATAAAATATGATTACCATCCAGGAATCTTGGCCATTCGTCCGGTGGGGTATCGACCTTGTAGGACCCTTTCCCACGGCCCCTGGTAACTTCAAGTATCTTATTGTACCTATTGATTATTTCTCGAAGTGGGTGGAAGCTGAAGCCTTGACAAACATAACGGGCAAAACAATAATAAACTTTTGCTGGAAAAACATTGTGTGTCGCTACGGCATCCCGAGATACATGGTGACCGATAATGGAGCCCAATTTTCCAACAACCCCTTCAAGAAATGGTGTGAGGATTACGGCATACGTCAAAAGCTCACCTCGGTGTACCATCCAGAAGCTAACGGCCAAGTGGAAGTTACGAACATGACTTTGGTGAACGGCATCAAAAAGCGCCTAGAAGGAGCTAAGGGAAACTGGATCAAAAAACTTCCGAGTGTGATATAGGCCCATAGAACCACACCAGCCACAGCAACCGGAGACACTCCTTACAGCTTAGTCTATGGGTCTGAGGCGGTCATCCCCATGGAAATTGGAGTCCCCTCTGCCCGAACTTCCCAACCAGAAGATGAATATGGCACTACCAATGAAGAAAATCTTCATCTCGACCTTGACCTCCTAGAAGAAAAAAGAGCCAATGCTACGATCCACGAGGCCAAGGTAAAGGGAAAAAGTTAAGCAATATCACGACAGAAGGGTTCGCTTAGCCACTTTCGTCAAAGGAGACCTTGTAATGAGGTTAAATGAAAAAAGTAAGAAAGAAGTGGAAGGGAAGCTAGCCCCGAACTGGGAAGGTCCATTTCGAGTCCTAGAATCCAATCCAGGGGGAAGCTACCTCTTGGAAACCATGAAGGGTGAGCCCATACCACAAAGATGGAACGTGATTAACTTATGAAAGTATCACGGAAGTTAAAACTTAAGGAAGAGCCTCACAAAGGTTCAAGAATGTCCGAGAGCCTCATCAAGGTCCGAGACAATCATGCTCTAGCGCAAACGGGTACTCAAACTCAAACCCACTATTTATTTTACTTATATTCTTAAAGTTATAAATTTAGATTGAAGTTATGTTTACACTTATCTTTATAATGAGCAATCTTAAATTCCTTTAATAAAAAGAGGACTGTTATCCTAAGTATGACATTGATTGCTATTCAAAATAATATACTTTATAAAGTATGTGATTGGTCAACTTATACAAAATAAGTTGCTTGGATCCAATATCCAACTACCAATCGGTTTGAATAAATAAGATAGGTTCGAGATAAAAGTACTTTACAGAAGTGCTTGATTGAGGTCTATAGACTAAAAGGGTAGACGTGCTCGTATATCAATCATCTCAAGAAACAAAGAGGAAAAACCTCAAAAAATAGAAGTTAAAACTCATATCAAAAGGTGTTATTACATCAAAATATGATACTTCTAAAAAATCCCAAGTTGATAATAAAGAGGAAAAACCTCGGACCCAAAAAGGTCTTATCAAAGGTGTCATTACATCAGAATATGATACTTCTAGAAAATTCCCAAAGGGATACATAGAGGAAAAATCTCGAAATTTGATACAAAGGTCATGAAGAAGATGTTATTACATCAGAATATGATACTTCAAAATAAGCCCAATAGGGTCATCTAGGACTTCACCAGGAGGCAGGAGTGGCACTTGAGAGATGAGCTATTGTCAACTTTTCTGCACGCTGTGACACAAAAGGCCTTGCCAGAAAAGGACCGAGGAAGAAGCCCAACAACATCAAGCAGTATGTTCGCAAAGTGTCATCATGGACAACTGCGAAGACCTGATCCACGAGTATCTCAGCTTCGTCAATAGGGTAGGAGCTCATTTCCAGTAAACCATGAGACAGAGGTTCATGTGCAAAGGAGTAAATCCAGAGCCCTAAACCTGATGAGGGGATGCCAGCGAGCCAGCCGAGGCTAATTTGCCTTGCCATCTGAAGGAGTGGAGAGCATCTCACCGAGAAAGGACAACTCAGGATATCTTGCTACAATGAGCTTTAATAAGTCTCCTGATGTCATTATCTTCTCGGAGGGACCCAATCCATCCAAAAATTCGGCCCCAGGAACCCAGTGGTTAGCAGTCAGAGCAGAGAGCTTATCAGCAGCATCCGGATGAGAAAAGATAGACATCATCACATCTACCTCCTTATCATATTGACACAATCGCAAGATTTCGTTTAAAATATTGTGCTGCTCAGAATCATGGAATAAGTTTCCGTACTCCTCCTGATGACTTTTAAACTTGGGGCTACAAGCAATGAAGGCGCCCCAAAGCTTAAGAAGTTGTTTCAACTTCTCTGAGTCCTTCGCTGAAGCTAGTGTCAGAAGAAGGAGGTGAAGGCCATTATCTCAGCTTTAACGAATGAGTCGGTGGTGCCTCCCTCATATGTCTGCGTCAGCTCGGTCACAGTATCCCGATAAACCCCCAGCTCATTATCCTGAGACTTCTTCGCCAGTAGTAACTCCTCTTTCTCGGCCTCAAGCTGCTTCACCCTATCCTCTAATTGAGTCAAATCCAATGGAACTGGGACATATGAGGGAGGCACCACCGACTCATTCGTTAAAGCTGAGATAATGGCCTTCACCTCCTTCTTCTCGGCCTTAAGATCCCGGCACCTGGCATGTAACTCCTTCACACAATTATACAGATGCTTAATCTCACCCTTAGCCCGGCCTCCCAGCGTAGATAGATCTATCATCAGCTGTAAAACAGAAGACGGATAAGGACCTGCTACTTGACACATGAAAATTCATATAATATGACAAGAAGAATCACTACCTCGGAGACGAAGGGATGCTTCTTGAAAGACTTCCGAGAAGCCCGACCATCATCTTCCTTTGAGCGACTCAGATAATACTTCAGCTTCTTCAGAGGAGCACCTTCAGGGATCACCAGCTCAAGGTCATATTCATCGTTATCCGAGGACTCCCCAGCCTCCAGTTCCATTTCCTCGGACTGCACCTCTTCGGACTCCTCCATTTCCTCTTCCATGGCCTTGAGAACTTCTTTCCCCTTCTTGGATTTCTTCTTGGGGGAGATGCTACACACAAAAAAACAAAGGAACATTAATATATCATGGATACAACCCATAACTACGATATGTCAAGTCCAGTACATTACCTGACGAAGACCGACTTGAAGAAGATTCACCATAGTTCCTGGGAGACTTCCTCGAAACCCGCTTCCCGGCCTCCTTCTCGTCTCCCTGGATTTTATCAAGGAGGGCCCAATCCCGGCCCGGCTTCATGAAGCTGGACGTGGACTTCAACTGAGGGAAATGTAGGAGGTACGAGTAAGTGATAGAGGGCCACCGCCACACTGAACCATGAGACCCCCGTACAAATCCTCCCTCCTGAAAGTCGATATTCTCCTTCAAGAGCTCCTCGACGATACCCTTTAGATGGGCTGGAGTATCGAAAACCCCGTCAAGAGGCACGGCATCCTTTGGCTTTGAGTTCCAGTCAGGAACCTCATACTTATTCCGATCAAAGGTCAGCCGAATATCCTTCCACTTGCCGCTGTTATTAGGAAAAGTGAAGACCTTTCCCTCTCGAGGCGTGAGAGTGATGTGTTCGCGCCTCTTGAAAGAAAACAGCTTGAACAAGCTCCTGAATAAATCCAGGCTTGGTTTATACTCCTTCTTAGCACACCAGGATATCAACGCCATCATGGATACCACCACATTGGAGTGAATTTGGCAGGGATGCAGCTGATGATGTCGCAGAAACTCCGAGAACAAAGGAGGAAAGGGGAAACTTAATCCATGTTGCAGAAATCTCCCATATATTACCCCTTGAGTGGGGCTCACCAGATCCTTGACCGGAGTGTTCTTATCCTCGAGCCTTAAGTCAGCCTCGATGGGGTATGACAACCTGCACGATTTCAGAAATTGCAGGGTCTTTTCGTCGACCACCTTGGTGACATCATTTGCATCACCGGCAACCGGAACCCGTTTATTAACTTGGGGCTCCATATTCGGGTCCACACCTAACCCTAACGCACCATCATCTACCACCGCAGTCACAGTTCGCAGCAGTGTATTGATGGTCACCTCCATCAACTCACCAGACTCAACCTCCAAGAACAGAGTATTTAAGTCACGATGAGCTGGGGCTCTTCTTTCAGCAGCATTCTCTACATTTCCAGGGGGAATGCTGGAGTTTGTTGACGACATGGCAATACAGAGAATGAGGGGAAAAGATTAGAAGAAGAAGTAGAGTTTTTGAAGAGAAATTCTTTCTGAGATTGGAAAAGCAAAATTACTTGGATGAAGATTGATGATAAACACAAGGGAAAATTATTTGGTTATATATCCAGTAGTTAACACGCATTTAAGTGAAGTAATTACCTCGACTCGCGAAACAATGCAGGCAATTGGAAGGTTGGTCTTCCTCACCGCCAGAGGGTACAATGAACGGATGCCACGTGTCAGCCCCCTCAAAATTCAAGAAGGCGGATTCAGATCCAACCATCCACGTGTCTTGATGGAATACGAAAGAATTTTAAACTAGATATTCAGATGGTTTAGCCCGAGAGGTTAGTCTCACGAAGTCATCCCCAAGCTTAACACCCCGAGATATTCTCTCTCGAGTTATTGGCCTTCCCTCGAGAAGCAAGCCTCTCCTCCAGCCTTCGAGATGTAGCATTCCAGATTCTGAAGATCTACCTTGGGCTACTGATAAGTCAATGGTTCGTATTCCGGATCTCATTCAGTCTCGGACCAGGGCCCGAGAAGGGTCGTGGGCTCGAGGTACGCGGAGGATGGATCCACGAGTCTATCAATCCCAATCCTTATAAGGAATACGTATATTATGAATGTTCTACAAGGAATATACATGCTCCTAAACATGGTAATATAATCATGACCGAAATACACTTCTCTTATACATGGTAATACAACTGTTATTCCCATAAGAGTTGTGTTCCTACCATATTTACGTATCTTGGTGATCTACGGATTGTAGCCATATAAATACGGAAGGTTTGGTAAACCTCTCTATCTATTACCTTACATACAATACGCCTTACGCATCATGCTAATTTGAGCGTCAGAGTGTCTATCCTCGGGACACCCGAGGCTTTGTTTTGAAATCAGTTCGTGAGCTGGGTTCGTGATCAAGCGCGGGTCGTAGACATCTGTCAAAGTAGTGAAACATTTTTATCTTAGTATCTATTGAAGTCAGGCTACTAAGTTTTTGCTTGTCATCTTTTCTGATATGATATTCTACTTTCACACATAGGGAGGGTGTTTTCATGTTACAGCTGTATTCAGCTTCGTGCGTTTTCTTAAAATTTTTGATTAGTTGCGTAGTTAATCCATATAATTATTCTTGTTTACTAGCTAAATATCATCGTGCGTTGCACGATATATTTAATCTTTTTTTATGTAAATATTATGAACAAACTTATGAAGATGAGGATGAAATGTGTTTAAAGAAAAACTCTTCAAGATAATTAAATAAAGTTATAGTGTTAAATTTCAAAAAATATTGAAATTGTCAATATATATCGTAATTTATTTTCAGGTTATTAAATAAAGGTAATTATTATAAAATAATATATATTAAGATCAAAATGTTAGAAATTTATTTAATGTTAAATTAATAGATAAATATTTTTTAAATACATATTTTAAGGAAAAAAATGCTGATGTGTGTAATTTCTAAATTGGATCATACGAAAAATATCAAAATTGCAAAACCTAAATAAGATCAATCAAACCATAAATACCATAAATATTTCATCTTTTTATTATTTGCAGTTGATTTTCTTATACTTTTGCCTTGTAGGTTTTCGGAGAAAGATCTCACGATCAAAATTGATCTTTTGTTGAAAATTTGATAATCTATTTCTATGAATATCAAATTGAGTATTTTCATAACAAATACAAACTTTTGTTACTAAAAATAATACAATCTTCTACAAATGTTAAATAATAGTTATACAAATATTAGCTCAACAATGCAAATTATAGGCGCCGGAATATGGTGATCTTGTAGTAATACAGAATATTTCCATGCATATTTCATATATCGCACATTCATGTTTTTATTTCGCACACGTGTTAATTATCATGATAGATTAAAATTACGGTGTAAATTAGCGTGTAAATTAGGATTTTATATATAGGTGAAATGAGTTGTATTTGTAAAAATAGAAGGCGGAAGTTATTGTATTTGTTTATATATCAAATCAAATTTATAAAAATATGGGTAAAAGGAAAGATTTATTTAAGTAGTAAAATTTTATGTCTGATAGCGATGGTAAACCATTTTTTATAGAATGAAAAGATACCTAGTATTTAAAACTGAAAAAGCTAGGCTAATAGTTACATTGTAGTTCTTGATGGTATTGTTAATTATACGATTTCATGTTTTACCAAAAAAAAGTAGTATTTTTAGTGTGTAATTAATTTATTTATGAATCAATTGTTTTTGATTTGGATTGTTCACATCAAAAACTAAATCTTTTACTACTTGATGATTTTTTTAAAATTTATATACGTCCGTGCGTGGACGCGGGCATCATTTAGTGAATCATAAGGTAGCAAAATCTCGCATTCAATATTGTGAATGTTTGTTTACTTTAACCCGTGCATTGAGATTATGCATTTAAGAAACCCTTGCATACCAGAATAGGACATGAAGCACAGGACACATAAACCTTTTCTATAATTGGTGTTGAAGATTTGCAAGACGGCGAAGAAGACCGCGGAAGTGTCGGCGGCAACGGCGGGCAGTGGTGCCCTGAGGATTCTTGTTTATTATACTTTGTGCAAGTCCAAACATTCCTAATTTTCAAACTAAAAACCAAGCTCGTGTTTAAGCATATGGATCTCAGTTTGCAGCCTCTGATTATCAGATAGAGCATCTTAACCCATTGAACCAACACATTTTCAAAAATTCTCCAGTTCACATATTTCCACCACGTTTCGTCTCAAACCACAACACCTGTCACCATGCATGTTATTCACACGCTCCACCGCACCTCCAAAATTCATCATCATCTTCTTCATCTGATCTGAATCAAGAACAAAAATCACAACCATAACACTATATAACCACGAGTCACAGATTTCTAGTGTCTCTCTTCAAATTCTCTCTCTATGTATATATACTCACTTCTATTCATGCCACGAATTGGGATTCATGCAAATTTAGTTCTGGGCGAGTTGATTCAACACAAACCTTGGCCTATTTATATGTATATAGGTAATAGTAAATTATTATATTTTATTTGATTTGATTAATATAAATTTATGGTAATAGTATATTGGTAATTATAAATTTATGGAATAGTATCTTGAAAATAAACGACTGGCGTTAATTAACATATAAACATTTTTGTATATGAAAATCGGCCACCATTATATTTTGATAATAAACGATTGACTTTAATTAACATATATTAATTTTTTTATATGGAAAATGACTATAAAATCAAATATATAAAAATATGAAGATATATTTAAATCAAATGTATGGAAAAGGTAATTTAAAATAGGTAATTTTTAACGACGGTGCCTATGTCAAATTCAAGAGAGTTAGTTATGGAATCACATTGTCGTATATGGAATAAGAGAAAGCTTACGATATATATACATAACAGCCTAGTGACCCTAAAACATGAAAGTACAGAAGACTAACCATATTTGTAATCTGATACTTAATATATATTATTTCATTTCATAAAATCGTAAACGCCGGAATATGGTAAAATTGCGGTGGTTTTGTGGCGGCTTTAGTCAAAACTGCATAGTTTCATCCTTTATAATTTTTATTATTAATTTATTTATTAACTGGAGTAATAACTCTTATAGTTCCTTTTATGATAAGAGTGGTGAGAAAATTACTCACTTCTGCTTTTATCTCACTTTCATCACCGCGATGATATCACGTGTTATTGTGCTCTTCCATCGAGTGTCTACATAGAGCACCAATTTGATATGGTACTTCTTCCTTATAATCTTTGAAAATATCAAATATGAGCTATGAATTAATGTGTATTCTGGAGACATGCCCTTAATCATTGCTTTCCCATAACAAGCATAGCGCACACTAGCTTCTATATTTATAATTAATTTGAAATCATATACAATAAAAATAAAATTTTATGATCCATTTATTTGATATAAATAAATATAGATTATAAAGTATATATTGAAAATCTATATTTTATTTTAGATTACTGATCTACTTGATAAGGAATATTGGGACTAGTAATGATGCCCGACTTAGTAAAGTTAATCCTCTAATCAGAGTATTTTGCAATGAACCCATAATTTCCTCCTTTTCAAATAAATAATAGCAAATCATCAATATACATTAACACCCCGTTTGACAAGAGCGTTTTGGAGGAGAATTTCGTATTTTTTATCAAAAATAGATTTTGATTGGTCAAAACGCTACATGATGTGTTTGGTAGAAAGCTTTTTTCAATGAGCTGTTTTGATGAAAACTCTAATTTCTAAAACGCTAGAAATAGGAGCGTTTAGATCATAATTAATCCATGAATCATATAAACTTCCACTTTTATCCTATTTATTTGCCGCCTGCCATTTTTTCTTGAGTATAATTAGGCGCTGCATACCATTTTTGTTTTCTATTTTTGGCACCTACCTACTAAATATATATATATATATATATATATATATATATATTAGTTCCCGTTTTGATTTCTTAACTGCATAATAGGTTTATATTTTAAAAAAATACATACAATAATTTAACAAATTCTTCAAATCCACTTTTTTTTAAGGAGGATAGATATGATTTACTAAGACAACGTACAAGCAAAAATGTTATTACAAACTCATTAAATTTAAGAAATGTCTGGTAAGATTTTATTATTCAGAAAACATAAAATCTTATATATGTATGTTATTATTATATATAATCAAATAAAATATAAGTAAAAGAACATTTTTTTATATTTCAAAATAAGTAATCATACAATAAAAACTAAATAATAAATTAGACTAATGTCCATTTCCGTCTTTTAAACTAATAAACAGCTATCAGCTATTCATTAATTACCAAACACTCATCTACAAACAGTTAGTCAAAACAGCTCATACAAATAGTTAACAGTTAACAGTTAATACAATCCGCTAATAGTTAACAGGTAACAGGTAGTTGTCAAACGGGACCTAAGAGATTCTTAGCAAGTCTCTGTCGTAACTCAAAACATAATTAGATTATTTTGCACTGTTAAACCCTATCATATTTGTTTCTTGTGTGTAATTTAATTGTTACCGCCCCTATTGTTTCTAACCGTTATATCATGAGAGCAAAAACATTTTCTACAATGTTCCAGTCTTTTAGGCTGTGTAGATTTAGGATTTGGATTTTGGGATTTGAAATCCAAAAATAGCCAAATCCTTGTGTGGCATGGGTGGATTTGAAATCCGGATTTCAGCCCATATTTTTCAAAATTATTAAATATTGGATAAATGGAAAATAAATATTATTTTGATTAAAGTCAACTAAATTAATGCATTCAATATTGATATATATCAAAATATAAAAATTCAACTAAATTAATGCATTCGATATTGATATATAGCAAAATATAAAAAGTCAACTACATTAATGCATTAAATATTAATATATATCAAATTATAAAAAGTAACGTATGTCATGCGTATTACGAAAACAAATATATCAAAATATAAAAATTCAACTAAATTTATGCATTCAATATTCATATATAGCAAAATATAAAAATTCAACTACATTAATGCATTAAATATTAATATGTATCAAATTATAAAAAGTCAACTAAATTAATTTATTCAATATTGATATATATCACAAAATAAAAAGTCAACTATATTAATTCATTCAATATTGATTTTCCTTTTTATTTAAATAATTCAATTCAAAATCCAAATCCATACCAAACAAAGATTTGAAATCTCAGATTCTCAAAATCTGGATTTCAAGTCAAGAATTCTCAAAATACTAAAACCAAATCCAAATCCTCTAAATCCTCCAATCCTCAGTAACAACTTAGACCAAGTCCAACAATTTTGCTATAATGGCAATTTTACTTAAATATGGAGAATTTGAGACTTTTTTGAAGTCCAACAGTTTCTACATCCCATTCGCCATAGGGAATTTGAAGAGAGAATGTTTGTTTCCCCAAATTTGGAGAATGAGACTTTTTTTTTGTAGAACTAACATTTAATGCTATTTAGAAAGTTTTTGATTATTTAATTCATCAATTGTTTCTCTTCAATAATTTTAAATGATAATATTTTAAAATAATTACAATAATATTTTATCAAAAATACATATTCCAAAAATACACAAAAAACGATCGTAATAAGGTCTCATATGACTATTTTTACATGTACATATCTATTGATATTTAATAATTAAATATAATCTATTCTCCAATATAAATTTACTAAATTTTAAGGTCATGACTATATTTATTTTGACATTTGTTAATAAGTCATTATGTCTAAACTAAATTTCTTTTTAGCAAACATTTTATTTCTAATGGTTGAAAAGAATAACTTGTAACAAATAATTAAAAAGAGACGCGTCTAATTATTCATAATACATTAATAATATTGTAATTCGTAATGTGTTATTTTTATAAAATGCATCTTTATCATTTTATATTATAGAGTAAGTAATTTTAAACATGAAATGTTATTGTAATGTGTATTATTAGTTCATTATTTGTTTTTCCATTATTATTTGGACTTATTAAATATTTGATTTAAAAAATATAAGACAATTGGATAAACATGCAATATTAAATGTCAATAAATTTGGGAAAATTCCTATTAGGGGCGCAATATAATGTTAAATTCCTAATTAGGGTGTAATACTTTTGAAATTCCTACTAAGGGCATTAAAATATATTAATATATTTTATAAATATAGAATTACACTTTTATCCTTTAAAAAAATTAAATTCCTTTATGATTAAATGAGTAACTAGTATAATATCCCGTGCCGATGCACGGGAATTCAATTTAAAAATTTTATGATTTAGTAAAAAATTTATATAATGTAAATTAATTAATTTTGACCACATATTATTATGTGAAAGTTGAGTAATATTATGTAATAATCTTTTGGTTTACAAAAATTTCGCCGCTAAAGCATTGTTACATTTTCAAGAATTTAAGAAACAAAAAAATTACATAACTTTATTACCCTAACTTCTTAATCATTTCCTTATAAACTACATTAACGGTACTATGGGTCGGTTTATCATTCTTGTCACAAATCAAAATTTTCAACCTCTTTCTACTTTTAACTCTAGAGACAGCAACATATAGTTGTCCATGAGTGAAAACGGATTTTGGGATGCAGTGCTTTTCATTTATAGTTGTCTGACTGCTCAAAATAGTTATAAATCAAAATCAATCATATAATCACATATATGCGGTGGAAAAGGCAGACCTTGATAGTTTGTTCAAGAAGAAATATGGATTCAAAGTTGGCATATATTTAAACATAAATTAGTTGGAATTTTACACTGTAATATAAAAGATTAGTAAACATAAATGTCATGTACGAATTGATCTAAATATCATGAATATATATATATATATATATATATATATATATATAAGTGATGAAAATATATGTAAATAATATTGAATAATTGGAGGTTTTTCTCATCATAATGGTTTCCGATTGAACTGAATTTAATTTTGTTTATGTTAATCCATTTTAATTTAATCAGACTATTACCATTTTCAATACAATAGATTTTACTCTAGTTTGAAATTTAACGTTTGGAAAATTGAATAAATTGGTAAACGTTAAGAAGGGTGTTTAAATCTGAAAGATAACATTTTAAAAAGTTGAATAAGTATATGAAGAAAAGACTATATAGCGTTTTAAAATATGATGAAGAGAAGGTTATGTATCATTTGGAAATTGACTGATTAGGAAGGGTGTTTAAATTGGAAGATAACGGTTTGAAAATTTAATAAATAGATGAAGAGAAATTATATAACATTCAGAAATTTGACGAAGAGAAGGTTATGTAAGGTTTGAAAATCGAATAAATTGATTAATGTTAGGAAGGTTGTTTAAATATGGAAAATAATGCTTTGAAAAATAAATAAATTGATGAAGAGAAGTTATATAACATTTGGAAAGAAGAGAAGGTTATGTAACTATGTTTGTAACCTCTATTTTCTAATTAATAAAACTATATTTGTAACGTTTAGATGATGTTTTAACCTTTATTTTCTAAATAATAAAACAGCTGTTTGTTGTCAGGATATTTCTAAATAATTATGCTTGTGTCTATATTAATGTAGTTAAAATAATTTTTTTATTCATCAATAATATATGCATGTATGATTAAAAAAACTAAAACAATATATGCATGCTCAATTGTAAAGATTTTATAATGGTTGAAGTTTTGACGATTTAATGTATATTGGCACAATGTCTATTTAAAAATATTTTAGATATAATACGTATAAGAATTTTATTGAAAATGGTTGAAGTTTTGACGATTTAAGAATTTTAGTATCATATGCACGGATTTAACAACAAAATTCATCTCAAATCACTTAAAACAAAGTGGTAGTACTCTTGTTTACAGATAACTAATTGCTATCAAATGATGTTATAGATTGTACGCTAAAAATGTGTGTTGAGTATTCTGTTTGAAATCTAAGAGTTATAACTGTTTGAATGCGTTGATAATTGCAACAGGTAAACATCAGTAGCTCAGCAACAACCCCAAGATAAGCAGCATTTACATGTTCACTGGAGCGACATGAAACAAAGTAATTCAAAATCATAAAAGATATTTTTCCAACACGACTTATCAAAACATTAACATTGTGCAAAAACTTAAGACTTATTATGCTATTAGGATAGGTATTCTGACTATATCATAAGCTTGATTGTGCAAGCAGTTGCTAAGACCAACAATAGATGTCATGGATTCTGTTTTGAGCAGCAGATTGCAGAAACAGCCATGAGAATGGGAGGATATTTCAGCATCATATACTCCAATTAAGAAGAATGACAGAAAAATCCTCCCTTTCTACCAAATATCTCATGATATATTGACATTCAAATAGAATCAAAGTCATATATATCAATTCATTTTGAAAATTATGCACTTAGAGAAAGTACCTAAGCAGTTGCTACCGCTCCAACAACTCTAGCTACCTCCCAGAAGATGACCAGTCATGGATTATATGTACAGTTTTTACATGTTGTGATATTTATTTCTTTTTAAAATGTTAATAGGTTTTGAAGAAAAGAGAGGAATGGCTTTTTTATTATACACATATAATGGTCTCCTAGAATTATTAATTTTATTGATTACTCTAGAGACCTAATTAATTTCATTGACTATATATATAGTATACAATTGGTAGTGTTCAATTAATCAAATTAATTAAATTGCATACGTTTAGTCATATTAAAATGAAATTAATCCCACTAATTATACTTTAAGATATGTAACGTCTCGTTATATTGCTAAATTAATAAAATTAAACTCAATTAATCACATTAACTACTAACAATATTACCGGGATTTTAAATTAATAAACGTAAAACATTTTTCCCTTTATTTTTTCAAAGTATGACTAATAAAAAATACATTTGACTAACATAATTTAAACTCGTTTTTCCTCCAAAAAAAAACTTAATTTAAACTCGTTCAACATAATACAATTACTTCAAATATATTTCTAATTATTTAGACATATAAAATTTTAAATGCAATAAATCACTCATCAATATGCATTTAAGAGTCATTTACAATCAAATTACAAAACGTTATAAACATTGAAAACCATTAAGTAAAATAAAATGCTTTAGCATCCTTCTACAATAGGCACAAAATGTACCCTCTAATTCATAAGGCTTAAAATCAATACTCTTCCCTAAATTTGCATCAGTAGTACCAAGAGCTACAGAAAACACTCCTATTTTTGCATTATATTACTGAATCATGTAACTTAAGCTCTACAGAAAACTCCGGCCAATGCAAAAACACTACTTCCCTGAAACATTGCAGAGCTCGTTCGCAAGCTTCATGAGATCAGCCATCTGTATCCATGCTAGCGTGATCCATGCTAGCGTGACTTCCGACTCGACTAAGATCAGACATTCTTAACATAAGCAGTAAAAAAGAGAGAGAAGAATCTTCATCCTCCCTAGTTCTCTCTATTTGATTCTTGGCATCCAAATACTCCTGCAATTGAACATCAGGGAGGACAATAACCAATCATCGACTGTATAAAGATATAGTTTATATCGCATCCATGAAATTATTGACTTGCATAATCTGAAAGAGTTGAAAAAACACCGAGTCAGAATATAAAACATGATGACACAGAAGAAAACTCATGATGACACAGAAGAAAACTATCCAGTGGCAAATTCTGTACTATATAGACTACTTGCATGAAACAGTTCATGAAACAGACTGAGCTACACTGACAAAAGGCCGTATTCTATCATGTTGCAGCAAAGACGGGTAATTTATCACGCATCAACAAAGAAAGGTCAGTTAAAGATATTAGCCCACTCGGTAAAAGAAGATCATGGAGAGAAAGAGAGAGTTTGTATTACCATGTCTCTATCAAATTTGCTGCCCAGATCCATTGGAAAGAGAGGCGTAGATAATGTGAAGTGTAGTTAGTAAGCGAGACCTATAAATAATGCAATTTAAAAGTTTACAAATTGTCACAGAATGCATTACGTATAGTAAAGGAAAGTAGGATACTGCGAGGGATGAAGGAGACTTGGTAACTACCCTTTCATAACTAAGGACAACTTTGCCGGATGTTGCCGCACATTTTTCAAAACTACAAATTATACTGTCACCTTCAATTTGAGGGCCTCCGATAGGTAAAATATACCATAGATTTTTGTCTCAAAAATCACTCGTATAATCAGGAAGCTGAAACCAAAAACAAAAACCTGAACCATTAGCCCACAAGATAATCCTCAACCCAAAAACCAACACACGACTCATCAGCGAATGCCAACGAAAAAAACAGCCAACACAGCAAACTGATCACCACACAAAAAACCAAACACATACTTCTGAAGCTTGTCCAGAATCACCTCCACCCCTTTTAGCTCAGATTTCACAGCCCTCGCAGCCAGTCAGAAATCCCACAAACCAACACATTAAATTAATACCCTCACCAAAAGTCAGCTGCTTTGACACAAAGAGACATAACGTGTGATTGAAGCATTGCCTTCACGAACGATGGCTGCCCTCCCTCGAGCTCCGATTCAACCTTATCAGCCACATTAGATCACAGAATATTCTGCACGGTAGGAAGCTTGCCTGATATACAGTTCCTGCAAGTATTGTACCACAATAAACGAATGCACCAGACTGCAAAGTGCAAATCATTAACATAAGAGTTTTAGTGACAATGTGAATTGCAAGGATTTTGATTATTGTTACCTCAACACATACCCAATCAGTAGTGCTGGAGATCCCTAGACCAATAAATGCTGGAAGACACATTTCTTGTGTGATCATCCTGCACTTTGAGGCTACAATAACCAATGAAACTGTAAGCATCAAGATTTCTACTCCATCTATCCTAATCACACAGCCATGCTTGTTTCTTCTATTTCTCAAATTCAAAGTTTTTCTTAATATATTTTCTTCAAACCAAAATAAACATATTATTACACGGATAGAGTAGCCATCATCATCAAATATTCTAAATCAAACATAATATTCGAATTGTGATAATAAACTGGTGGTTGCTTGTTTACCTTATTCCAGGACCAGTAGAGAATGGAGGAGGAAGATGATTTGGAGTCGGGGACCTGAGCGGCGGCAATGAAGCGGCGCAGGGACCAATTTTCCTGTTAATAAAAGCCGGTTATCAACCTTCAAGAGCTTGAGATCTTTGACTAACTTGCAGTTAGCATTTTTCAACCTGTGCCCCTTCAATAAGAAAAATAACAGAGGATTATGGCTCTAGAAACAGCAAATAAAAAAGAGGCGCTATGAATGATTAAAAGATACCAACTGTGAGAGTACCTCATCAACCACAAGATATTTCCAGTGGTATTGTCTTAAGTATAGATTCAGAAATACACATCATCAATCAATCCTCAATGTAATATGCCATACCTCAGGACTGATGAATCCACACAAGGCCTCGAATTGAGTGAGAAAGAATCAAAAACTGAAATTGAAGTTTGAGCTGACCTTGAAGAGGAAGGGGAGATTGGGGCCCCATTCTTCAAACACCTTATCCCCAAAAAAACTCACTCTTCGTCGGCTTCGTCGTTTCGCTATCGGAATCCGTCAAATCTTGCAAGCTCTCCGATCCCTGCCACGTGTCTCCGGTGGTTTCGGACCTCGTCGTCGTGATCGAGAAGCTGGTCTCCTTCATCGATGAAATCCCGCCGGCACCGCAGTCCGCGCGTTACGGCATTCATGATTGTGCTGCTCCCTCAGGATCTCCGTGAGGCGGCTGTGGAGTTGGTGCCCTACTTTACTGACAGCTTCGGCGATTATAGCTTGGTTCAGGGGAGAATTCGGCGAATGCTATTATCGGGAGAGGACGAAGAAAAAAGTATAAATTGTGTTTAATTCTGATGGGCAACGTAAGAGGAAAAGGGGAAGAAACGGCAGTTCAGAAAGAATAAAACAAAAATAATTCTGATGGGTAGGGTTTAGAGTAAGTTGATGTGTCAATTTCTAGTAATTTTAAAAATAAATCAAAAATCTCACAAAATTCTAAATCCTTGTCTTTTAAAGTATAGTATACTAGATGATACCTGTGCCCATGCACGGAAATTAACATAAATATATTACATTTTATAATGTTTCAATATTAAAATTTCATAATCTTTTTATTTTACAATACTTAGGTCCTATCCCCTTTAACTTGTCAAATTAGTTGATCCAAACACTTTCAATGTTGAAATTATTTAAAGAAGGAAAAATTGAGCAAACATAAGATTTAATGCCTACCTTTATAGTCTATAAAACAACACAAATCCCAATATGGTAAATACTCTTATCAATTCAAGGAAAAACAACAAAGATTACAACATATCAAAGCTGCAAAAGATCAGCAGATGGACAAAAACTGAAGAAGATTCATTCCCTCATCGACTTCGTCATAAGTTGTAGTAGAATTGGAAATCCTATATCGCTCACGGCATTCAAGGCTGCTACTGCATTAGCATCTGCAACTACTCGAATCTCTAACGCTGAGGATGTTCTTGAGTTATGGTGGTGTATTGTCCACCCTTGCTCCTACAAAATCAGCACTCACCATCAATAAATATGTTCAGAAGAAGCCAATAAAACCATCAAAACACTGACTCTTTAGGTTGGCTGCTGATTTTCTGACGTAGCTTCATAGGTTCTATCAAACACGTTATGTGGAACAAATAGTTACTTTGCAATCAATAATACAACAATTTTTAGGTTCCAAAATCTGAACTTTACAGTAGCACTCTTTGGACAGATAAAATAAACCATCACTACAAAAGATCATCACTTTAAGAGAAGGAAAAAGAGAGAAAAACCGACATGTATCGATGGAAAAATAATAGTTTATAAACACCACACCACACATTCCTCAGTGTAACAAAAGTAATACTAAAATCAACCAATATATAGAAGGCCAGTTAGTACAAAGCTATCTGAAAAGTTTCAACAGCAAGTTAGCCTCAAATTTCAGCAGCGAAAATCAACTTCCATTTCGACATCAAAACAGGCCCCAAATATTGATCAATTTCATTAACAAATATAGCATATAATTCAGCATAGTAACAGCCAAATCAAGCTCTACTTTAAAAGCAAAAACAGCCTCTAATTCAGTAGCAAATCTGCCCTACTCATGTTCTACTTCAGCTGAGTAAACTCACATCCAAGACATAATTGAGCAACTAAAATATAAAAGTATGAAGGTCGAAAGCTAACTATACATTCAAGACATAATTAAAAAAGGAGGAAGCTTCCTGACTACAGTAACCATAAAAATCATAAAAATGCGGAGCACTTCTAGTTAGGAAACTGTATCAAATAGTTTCACGGAGCCAACCATAGGCACTACTCTCTTGGTGAATTAGCGATTAAGCACCGGTATTCCATAAAAAACTGAAAGGAGCAAAGCAAGAAACGCATTTAAGCTTACATCTTACATAATTTGTATACATATCAGAGCATATTGATCATCAATTACAATCACATCAAAACTAATAACATGTTAAAGCATTTTGACATGTTAAAATCACTTGCAGAACAATTAGCTACAGTTTCAAAAACTTAGACGATACAGAACCATAACACATTTAACAACCTTAATCACACCATGCACGGATATATGTACAAATATTTTTAATATACATTTAACAACCTTTGTTGCCAAAGTCAAACCATCTATATGCATCATTAAATCATGTAGCCTGTATTTCTGAAAAATGCATTAGATCAGCTTATGATAATTATCGGTTATGAATTTGAAACAAAACCAACCAAAAAGGAAGTTTCAAGAATTAAAAATCGTCATAAATAGCTTCTTAAACAATTAAACATGAGAGAAACTGAAACCTGTAATGTTCGGCTCTCAGGAGGCAGTGAGCCATAAACTACAGAACATAGGCGCTTCTTCTCGACTTCAATTCGTTTCTGAATGAAAACATATAAAATGCTATTAAATTATTTATAACAGCGAGCAATGCACAATACACAAAGAAGAACCCGTAAAGAGGTAAGATGACATTATAACAAAATTTACATTACACAAATTCTTTAAGAAGGCATTAATTCAATCTAATTAAGTTACTGCATCTAAATTCAGTTACCATGATCTTAAAAAAAAAAATCTATAATCCAAATCGTAGTCTTGGATCTCATGCAGCCAAATCATGCGATTTCAAAATAAGATGTGCCATTTCATGAGCTGATATATAACTTATAAAAGCACGAGACAAGAAACATACATCAAGCAGTGATCTCAAATTAGATCTAGCTGAAAAATGCATGGAAGAATACCTAGAAGTAACCAAACAAAGATCATTGATATCTCAAACCATTTCATAATTCATGGATCAATTTGTCCAATATTAGATGATCATATAAAGCTTACTGATAAGGGCAAGAATACGCCACGAAAAGACTGTTCCGAGTAGGAAAGAAACTGATGAACCAATGACAATCATAAGCTGCAGAACATACAGAAGAAAGGTTACAACTTCGCCACAAACATGGGAATCATAGACCATAAGTCTGATTTCATTCTTGTAAGAAACTCTAAAAGAGCAGTATTTTTACCTGATTCAAGGTTGCTAGCCTCCACGAAGATTCTTCGTTGCTAATTCAGAAGCAAGCTGATAATCTCATTGCCTAACCAAACAAAAACAAAAGAAAAAAAGATTAAGCAGCTTCAATACTGCATCAAAAGGGGACCTCAAGTCCAAACTTTTTTGATCAATTAAGGATCTATTCAAGAAAGATACCACTTTTCAGCCGATGAAATCCGCAATTCTTCCACTCGTTACTATACCAAACATGTTTTCACCAACTGTTACTATACCAAACAATATGAATATTTGAAACCAAGCCCTATTCTTCATGAACCAAAAAGAGAAGTCTGTTCAGATCAAGAAATCCATACCTGAGCCTTCCATGCATAGCTTCAAACTGTAAAACCAAGCAGGATAAACTAATCAGACTTGTAAACATAAATTAAGTGCTAACGTAAACACAAATTGAGCTCAATTTCTGATATTGTTCCTAAAACACATATTTTGGATAACAACTTACTCTGAAGATTGGTTTCGAAGCCTTGGCAAACCGTGAGCGCAATCATGGAGGTCTTCCCGGTTCCTGGGCCTGCGCGATGACGTCACGGCCTTGATGATCAGGAGAACTGCGCGCTCCTGAATAGGTGAGGGTTTCTCGAAGCCGTAGTTGTAAATCCCTCTGACCAAGTTGAATTTGATGCCCATCTCATCGAAGCTCAAGATGGGCTCCACGCCATTGGAGGTCTCGAACACCAGACCTTCATCCGCATCTACCTTCAACCTAATCTGATAATCATAATCACCATTCACCATTCGATAATAGAAGAAAAAATATGAGAGAAGCCGGAGAGATTGTGAATCTTCTCGAATACAAAATAATTATGTTTGCTCCGATCACTGAGATGGGAATTATCGGGGAATGAAAATCTTTAATTACAGTTACTTTAATTATGAAGAATATTCGAATATTTTGGTAAAATTAGACTCGATGTTAAAAAAAGCTGCGTAAACAAATAAAAAAAAGGAAAAAACCGTGTAATTTTTAGAAGGGTTGTGAGAGCTGACGTGGCGCAAGAAAAGGAAGCTGACGTGGTGCAAGGAGAGTAAGTTTGACTTTTCCAAAAGTTGCTATTTTAATAGTATAGATAGATATTTAACCATTCTACGTTGTACTAATGTAAGCTCTCCAAATGCAGATTTCTTTAATCCTCTTTATTGGCAAAAAAAATTTCATCCGTTTTTGTAGTATTATAGTGTAGTTTGGCCAATTGTTTCTTTCTCCCTAATGTGTTTTCAAGGCAATACTACTCTCCTGACCTTTCTGATGTTTTTAGGATAGCCCTTTTGCTTCCATTGTATAAAGATTGCAACTTTACTGTAATTTGAGGATTGATTCTTTGTGGGATTTTTGTTTTTTTTTCTAGATTTTTTTTTCAGTCAAGTGTTTTGGATGTGAGTTTCTGTGGGGGAAAAGTGGCATCTTTGTGTTTGGTTGCATTTTCTTGGGGATGGTTTTAGAGCTCTACTATATGTTATGGTGGAAGGAGAGACTCAGCAAGAGAAGGGGAATCATTGGTGATGTTGATGGAGTCTCTTTTGTTGGAGAAGGGTTTGTAGGAAGAGCACCAGCAAGAATGGCAGCAGCACTCAAGAACTCAATGGAAATGATGTTGAATTAGGTGGTGAGAGCAGGAAGGACTCATTCAAAGGAGGGAATGAGAGTGTGGAATCTGCGTTCATGAGGCTGCATAATCTGTATGAACCACCAAGGTTTCTGTTCACAGTAAAGGAGGAAACAAAGGAGGATTTGGATGCTTTTGAGGATGGGAAATTACTAATTAGAATGAAATTTAATTTTGTAAAGGATAAAAGTGTAATTGTATATTTATAAAATACATTAAGGTATTTTAATGCTCTAATTAGGAATTTCAAAAGTATTACGCCCTAATTAGTAATTTAACATTATGTTGCGCCCCTAACAGGAATTTTCCCAATAAATTTTAGAGAATGATGAAAAATGGAGAAACTATTGGACTTGAGGCAAAAAAATATGGAAAATATGAGATTTGCTCCCCTCTTATGGAGAACATGAATGGAGAAACTGTCGGACTTGCTCTTACAAGCTCCCACTTTCCTTGTTTCTAACTTGGGTGAAAATAAATCGAAGGAAAATTAGTATAGTCACCTAAATAACTATTACTTCTTAGACCCTATCCGGTTCAACTTATTTGGTGCTGTGCTGAGCTGATGAGTGTTGTGTTGTGTTGATCAGTGTTGTGTTGTGCTGATGAGTGCTGATCAGTGATATGTTGTGCTGATCTTGTGATGAATAGTGCTGAAAGTGTTGAATAATGTTCATTTGAGGTGAAGAAAAAATAATTAATGTTAATTACTCAATAAATAACTATTTTACTAAATTAATAATAATTTTACTAAACATAAAAATAATGTCCGGGGTTTAAATGTGATGAGCTAAACAATGATGTGCTGATGAGTGCTGTGTTGTGTTGTGCTGATGTGTAACACCCCAATCCCGACTGACTCGCTAATTAGCAAGTTTTGAAGTTAATTGGATGTGTTACATTAATGAGTCCACTTGAAGTCGGACTCCACATGCAGATCAAGCAAGTATTAAATATGCGGAAGTATACAATTCTAATTAAATAGTGAATAATATTATATTTGGATTAGAATATTACATTCTCAAAAGGGATGGTTAACTAAAACTTGAGGTCAATAATCGAAAGATTTATTTATCGTCCAGGATCTAAACTCAAATGAATCTAAACTCAAATGAAGTAAAGGCTTCGAACACTTCAATTCTTAGTCTTCACTCTCTTTCGGGACGGTTCACCTGTAGGATTTGATTAATTAGGGGGAGCTTCCTTAACCTCAGTGAGGTCCATCGCATTTAATACCCAAGTGACTTTAGTGATCATATAAGAAAAATAGCCACATAATTCCTAACACATAGTAAGAGGATGCATGCAGTTACACCAAGCTGCAGTCAAGTCCCTAGATGGGTACTGTGACCATCAACCAAGCATAATACCAAAAACAAGTTTCAATTGCCCGAAGGCCAAGAGTTCAGGAACAAATCACTTCTCGTCAACCACGCTCGAAAACATGTTCACTTATGAGCTCATTTCAAAAACAGTAGGTTATGCTAGCATAGCAAACACCGCAAGTAACTGGTCTAGTCAGACAGTCCGGCCCGTTACCGTCCCCGCCGATTTTGACCAACTCCAATTTTGCCGGGGACCCCGAATTTATCAGTGAAGTACAAGTCAAATGTCAAAGAGCAATCTGGTCAAATAATCGCGGCAAGATAAAGTACAAGCCGGTCATGTACATAATCAATCAAATTGAGGACGGTGCGATAAAGTACACCCCATCATCTTCAATTCAGGTATACAAGCATACCGTACAAGAGTACCAAATCAATTCAAGAGTCAAAACATTTAGTCCTATAACATACTCCTAACCAATTGTTTTCATTTCATGCATATATTAGGGCGGTGAAACACTCACCTGATTTGGTAAGATAGGTCATCTTATGTATTCAAGCCCCATTCCATAATCAGTGTTTTACTGAATATCAATCTGAGAATAATATAGTATAAAAGAATTAGTCTTGATGTTGCATCAAAATTTCTTATTCACTATTCATAGTTGCTCTTGACTTTCCTTTCCCATCAAGGCTATAGAAAGTTTAATTATACTCTATGATTTAATTGTATGACAACCAATTAAAACGAGCAGAACCACTGCCCTTGAAAACTAAAACCTGCTCTTTCGCTCAGGTTCTCAATTCTCTGTTATCATATCGATTTTCAGATCCGATAGTACCTCAATATTTTCAAAGTATAAACACAGAGGTTTTTAAACTATTTTTACCGGAACATTTCTTACTCTCACTGGAAAAGATTTGCAGAAATCTTGAGGAGACATGTTCGAATTAGACCTAGCATTTTAATGTCAGTCTCATACTCAAAACTATAGCTACCGAAAGTTTGGTTTTGCAAAGGTATGTCAACTACTTGAACCAACAATTATTTGAAACAGATTAATGGTGAAAGGAAGATACCTACTGCAGGTTAGACTCGAAATCATACACTACCTTTTGAAAATACATCTCCCATTGATTTTATGCTAGAAAAGCTACCTTTTGAAAATACATCTCCCGTTGATTTTATGCTGGAAAAACACTTTGTGACTGCTTAAAATCCATATTTTAAGCCTTAGAGCTTACAGAAAATGTAACGTCACACATATTATAGTAAAATCTCTTCAAAACCTTATAGTTTCAAATTCTGAAAACTGGAACTCGAAATAGAAGTTTGACAACAGTTTTCTATACTGGTTTCTCAGCCAGATCAAAAGTTTCTTAAGTTGAAATGAAGATCAATGTTTCATGATCACAACAAAACAAGAATCAACCAAATCGGAGTCATGGTTTGAAAGATATGGTGGTTTAAAGTTAAGCTAGTTAAAATATTTCTCGGCAATAGCCTAAAACACAGCAGACTTAAAAATGCTTTATCTACCTCATTAGTTGGTGTGCTTTAACAATTCAAAATTATACTCTGTAGTGAACATCAGGAATATCATTTTGGTATATATATCATTCAAAACTAAGTTCCATGCTAAAAGATAAGAGGTTTTGAAGAAACCAAACTTTCAGCAACTGTCAAGCAAGTGTACAATTTTCAAAACTCTTTTTCTCACACATTACCAATTCGATTATTAAAATTTCAAATCCTATAATGTACTTCATTTCCCAAAGATTACACAGGTACAAGAACAGACAGAATCAAAGTAAGGTTTTAGCCGATATAGGCTTTTAAAGTCCAGTCTGCTGCAGCAAAACATACACAGGATAGCCTATATAGCAAGAGGTTTTAGGGCAACAACCCTTGAACAATTCCCACCCTTCGTTGTCTCATTATAAGTTTCGGATTTTTGATGAATTAAAACAACAATTTTGTGTGCTTATTTATACTAGTAGTGGTGTGGTAAGCGAGTCGGGTCGAGTCGACTCTAAAATTTGTTAAGTTCGAAATTGAAAAAGTTTGACGAGTTATGTAAGTCGGAGTTAAGTTCGATCATATTCGAATTCAAATCGAATGATTTATCTTAGTTAGAACTCGAATATGCGCTTAGCATATTCACATATTCACTTTCATTTAGTTATACGCGCTTAGCATATTCGCTTTCATTTACTTATATGCGCTTAGCATATTCGCATATTCGCATATTCGCTTTCATTTATTTATATTGAATGAAAAATATTGCAATCTTTTAGTTTGAAAAGTCTACTAATTTATGTTTGAGTTTGAACTCGAAATCAAGTTGCTCACAATTTGTTACCTCCCTAATTTTTACAAATCGAAGTTTATGAAAATAGTGAGAAATGTCCGAATAATTGATTCAAGTTGACATAAATTTTAAGTTAATATATATATATATATATATATATATATACACACACACAAATCTACACCTTAGTTTCGTTATTGTAAGAAAAATTAAAAACAGCAACTATAAAGTCCATGAAAATGACTAAAAAAAAGTAACATGAAATTTTTTCCACAATTTCTACCGTTTAGAAGGTCATATAATCAACCTACTTATACAACTAAATTGATTTTTATGACCCCAACAAATGTTAAAAAAATAACTTTTAATCCCAACATATAAATTGCATGATTTTTATTCCCGACAAAAAAAATCTGATCAATTTATCCTGGAGTCAATATTCAACTTTATATAAGGACATTTTTGTATTATTTTATTTTAATTTTCTTTTTTCAAAATTATATATGAAAATTTTTAAAACATAAATAATGTTGGAAAAATACCAAAACAATTATGGCATTATTTTTCAATTTTAAACAAATTGTTAAAAAAAATATAACTACAAAAGTTAAATATATTCAAACCAATTTTCAAATTCTACTTAAAAAGTATACATATCTAGTCTTAAAATATTCATTTTTCATTAAAAAGAATTTCTGATTTCTGTTGTATTTTTCCATGATTATTTTTGTTTATTTAAATTTTTAGATATTAAGTTTTGAAAAATAAAAATAAATATTAAATAACTAAAACACTCTTACATAAAGTTAATCTTTAAAACATATATGATTTTAGGTCTATAAATGATCAAATTTATATATTGGGACTGTAAATATTGTGTTTTAAATATTGGGACTAAAAGTTGATATTTTGATATTTTTTGGGTCATAAAAATCAATTTAGTTTACTTATCACTATATTAATACTAAATAGGTATTTTTTTAACCAAATTTTCATCCGACCTTTCGTCCCAAAGTTTCATTTTTTTGCCGTCTTTTTCCCCCCGTAACTTTTGTTTTTCCTTTTTCCTGGACAAATTTTTATTTTGGACAAATTTTGGGTTTAAATGTGATTTGTATTGGTTCAACTACATCTTTGTTTTGTATTGAAATTCATCTCCAACAACAACATGGGATTCGCATATTCATTTTCATTTATTTATATGCGCTTAGCATATTCGTTTTCATTTATTTATATGCGCTTAACATATTCGCATATTCTCTTTCATTTATTTACATTGAATGAAAAATATTGTAATCTTTTAGTTTGAAAAGTCTACTAATTTATTTTTTATATTTTTGAGTTTGAACTCGAAATCAAGTTGTTCATAATATATTACATCCCTAATTTTTACAACTTGAAGTTTATAAAAATAGTGAGAAATGTCCTAATAATTTATTCAAGTTGACATCAATTTAACAAAAATTATACAAATCAACACCTTAGTTTCGTTATTGTAAGAAATATCGGAAAACCCAAACTATAAAGTTCATAAAAATGACTGGAAAAAAAAGTAACATGAAAAAAAAACTCAAATATCTAGAAGGTCATATAATCAACCTACTTATACGACTAAATTGATTTTTATGACCTCAAGAAATGTTAAGAGAGCAACTTTTAGTCCCAACATATAAATTGCATAATTTATATTCCCAACAAATAAATTTGATCAATTTATTGTTCCGGAGCCAATATTCAACTTTTTATGAAGGCATTTTTGTGATTTCTTTTATTTTAATTTTCTTTTTTCAAAATTATATCTAAAATTTTTTTAAAACATAAATAATGTTGGAAAAATACCAAAAATGTATGGAATTATTTTTCAAACAATATTTTTAAACAAATTGCTAAAAAAATAAACTACAAAAGTTAAATATGTAATGTATAAACCGATTTTCAAATTCTCCTTTTAAAAAAATATAGATCAGTCTTAAAATATTCATTTTCATCAAAAAAAAATTTGATTTCTGTTGTATTTTTCCATGATTATTATTTTTATTTAACTTTTTACCTTTTTTTTGGACAAATTTTGAGTTTAAATGCGATTTGTATTGGAATTCAACTACATCTTTGTTTTGTATTGAAATTCATCTCCAACAACAATATGGGATTTGTGATTAGACTCGTCCTTATCGGTTTGAAAAGCATTAAATATGAAGAAATACAGTAAAAATAATCCACATAAGAGCTTAAAATTGCAAAAGAAAATCAAATCTCATATTACATGAAAAGGAACAGAGGAGGTTAGAAATATAAGGCTCAGATATATAGGCCAGAGCAGGGGTGAGACCGCCATGGCTGCAACACCGGTTGCATTCATATGCCATCTAGGTTGCCCCGCCCGGTTGCCCAGAATCTGATTTATGATCATCATAGCCTTATCGTATATGGCAGGAGTATAGAAGCAATAGCACTAGAGCAGAGACAGAAAACAATTGGATAGAGATGATAAAGATACATATATACATATATTATGGTAGTTTCATGACATCAGTCATGAAGGGCTGTTAGTTAGGGAAAGAGAAAAATCACAGGCTATAAGAACAGGGAGGGACAACAGCACAGAAGAAATCCCATCTCCCTGCCCGTCTCATTCTTCTGCACATTCTCGTACAAATCGAATTGGATTCTCGTACAAGATTTGGGATATGGAGGGTTATTCAGTCATTGTACTTAATAGCGATCAGGAAAGGGCTGTTGGTGAATGAATAGAAGTCATTGGCGAACGGAGAGTGGGCAACAACCCTCGAAAAATTCCCACTCTCCGTTGCCTCATTCCAGTCTCGGAGCTGATGAATCAACAACTTTGTGTGCTTATTTATACTAGTGATGGTGTTATAAGCGAGCCGAGTCGAGTTTAATGTTTGTTTAAGTTCAAACGCGTAAAAGATTTGCGCGTTTCATAAATCGGAGCCGAGTTCGAATATATTCGAATTTGACTCGAATAATTTAACTTAATTTGAACTCGAATCTCGAATATGCTCTTAGTATTTTCGTTTTCATTTATTTTCTATTAAATATAATAAATCACTATCTTTTGGCTCAATAAGTCTACTGATTTCTTTTATCTTAGCATATTCAAGCATTTCTATAATGAACTCAAAGTCAATCCGCTCGAATATGCTAAGAACATATTGTACTAAATGCAAAATATTGTAACTTTTTGGTTCTACAAGTATACTGAATTTATTTTTATCTTTTCAAGTTTAAACTTGTATAATTAAGTTTGGATTCGAGACCGAGATGTTTAAAATTTGTTTACACCCCATTAATAGTGAGAAATGTCCTAATAATGCATCAAGTTACATCAGTTTAGAAAAATCAAACAAATCTATTTGAGCATCTGCACCTCTTTTATTTCTCCTTAGTTTCGTTTAAAAAAGCATTTCGAACATATTAAATTAATTTTTATAATCCCAACATATGTTAAAATATCAATTCTTAGCCCCAACATTTAAAGTGCACTATTTATAATTCCAAAATATAAACTTGATCAATTTTTTTTTTTTTGAGCAAACCACCGTTGGTGGAGGGATATTATATTTGGCATCCACAAACCATTAAATTGACGTAAAATAAAATACAATGATATCCTCTATGGAAGATAATTGGTAAGATTACAGAGAGGTTATTAAAGATATAACAATTGCAAACCTTAAATTCATATATGTTTAAAATCAACTTTATGTATGGTTGTTTTAGTAATTTCATAATTATTTTCATTGTTTTCTAGGTATGAATTTTTTTACAAAACAAAGTTAAAAATGCATTTCCTGACAAATAATCCCACACTTTTTTGTAATTTCTCCGACATTATTTATGTTTTAAAACTTTTTTAGATATAATTTGAAAAAAGAAAAGAAAATAAATAAGAAATTATAAAAATATCCTTAAAAAGTTGAATATTAGGGTCGCTGCTATAAATTGATCAAATTTATAAATAATACATTTTAAATGTTGGGGATAAAATTTAGTATTTTAACATTTATTGTGCTATAAAAACCAATTTAGCCTTTCAAAAACTCCATTTTTGCCATTTAATTATCTTTGATTCAACCCACTTATCTTTTGGTTAATTATTCCGGATAGGCAGCTGATGTTGAAGCTAATGTCACAAGTATCTTGCAACAATGTTTAGCAAAAATTACAAAATCCAAGATAATTATCAAAAAATAAAATAAAAATCCAAGATTGTACCAGAGCATGACTTCACCATACATAGGTCTGAACTTATTCTACTCGTGATAAATAATTACAGAATTCAATCCCATTTACACTACAAAATTAAACATTCTACATTGATGGATTTCCCGCCCTACGATAACGATCATATAAAAGGTCCGTATCCTAGCACAGCTGAAAGCACAGCTGATCAGCAACAATCATGAAGAATTAGCCCAAAGAACATTATGAATTCCGAGAGGTAGAAAGATTAAACACCAGCCATGAATTGTCTGGGCAGTCACTTAATTGAAAGGCAGAAAGCTCAAGAACGAAATAAAGAGTAACTGCAATGACAAGCAAGTAATGATCTTAAAAAAACCAAAACAAGAACTCACTAGGATATAATTCTCATCCAGTCAAAGAATTATATGCAACAAAAGACTGATAATGGTCCAATATTAAACAGCTAAAACATGTTTATCGTCTAAAAAAATGAAAGTTCCCTAACCATCTAAAAAAATGATGTCAAGTTTTCAACCATCAAAACTCATTCCAGTTCATCATTGTCCAAAGTCACCGCCTTTATCATAATTCATAACACTATTTGGCTAAAAATCACTGAAAAATATAACCCAAGTTCATTAAAAGAAAATCAAATCTCATACATAAAATGAGAAAATATCTAAGAAGAGAAAATATAAGGCTCAGATCAGTGTACTGAGGTCAGAGCTGAGAATGGAGAGACCGCCACGGCTGCAAGCACCGGTTGCATTCATATGCCATCCGGATTGCCCTGCCAAGAGACGGCTCATATGTTCTCATTAGGATATATCATCACAGCCTTATCATACCCAGAATCTCACCTTAGCCATGGACCAAGGCTTCATGATTTTCACAATAGAGAGAGATGTTTGCATTGTGCTTGATGTACTTCACCTTCTTTCTGTCACGCTCTCCATTAGTGCCTTGATGACCAGAGAGGTATTCTCTGCATACATATCACAAAAGGGCTGTTGGTTGAGTGAAAGAGAGAAATCATGGGCAATGAAGGGAGGGCAACAACCCTGCTGCCTCATTCTTCTGGGCTCACTCATTGTAATAAGCACCCGTACTCAGAGGCCAGGCAACAGCACAACACCGCCATGGCTGCAAATCCCGGTGTCATTGGGTTGCCCAGCCAAGATACGCGTCAGTTTCATCCCGGCCCATACAAATCTTGCTTCTTCTCAGAAACCATAAGAAGGGGAACCTTACTAACAGACACAAACTTATCCTCTGTGGCCACAGCAAAACAAAAGTACAAACCCCTCTAAAAGCCATAAGAGCAAATTTAAACAAAGGCCAGATAAGTGTACTGAGGTTAGAGCAGGAGTGGAGAGACCGCCATGACTGCATTCAAATGCCCCGCCAAGATACGAACTGAATGTTCTCATGATGCTTGACCCCGTTGCCCAGGATTCATCATCACAGCCTTAGATAAATTTCAACATCACCATTTTGAGACCTCCTCCTGCAAATCCAACGAAGAAACACAAGTACCCATAATCTCCTTGACAGTGCCACTGAGATCCTTAGCCATCGACCTAAGGCTTTTCATGATCTTCACTATCTCGACAACGTCATCCAGAGAGATGTTTCCATAATGCTTGATATGTTAAATAGCCAGCGTTTTATATATCAATGAAGGGCTGTTGGCTGAAGAAAGAAAAAAATCATAGGCAAGAAGAACAGGGAGGGGAACAACCCTTTGAGAATTCCCATCTCCCTTTTGCCTCATTCTTCAGGGCTCACTTAACACTAACAAGCAACCAGTTCTCAGAGGGTCAGGCAGCAGCACGACACCGCCAAGATACGGGTCAGTTTCAGCTTGACCCATAGCACCAAGGAGAGGCATTTTCATACAAGCTATAGAATTCACGTACATCACTGCCACCATTATTCTCAGCAAGCATAAGAAGAGAGGAACCTTACTAACAAGTAAAGCTACAAACTTTATGATAGCGGATCAAGGAATTCATATTAGGGTAGAAAGTAGTACAGAATAGTGATGGCGCTACTGTAACAGTTAGCCAAAACTACTGTTCACAGGCCTGTCCTATCATACATTTGCAAAACAAAAGAGGCTCAGATCAGTGTGACAGGGCCGGGAAGCAGCACGACACCGCCATGGCTGCAAATCCCGGAAAGAATTCCGGGTTGCCCCGCCAAGATACGGGTCGATTCCAGCCCGAGCCATTTGCTCCGAGACCATGAGCGTCATCATCACCCTAAACCCTTGTTATCCTTCACAAGTCCCGCTTCTCAATAAACTCACATACTCAACCTCAATTACTTTCATATTCCGTCACATGACAGTATTACACAGGGCTGTTGGTCGGAAATCAAAGAGAAATCATAGGTTGTCCTGGAGAATTCCCATTTGCTCTCCGCCGCCTCATTCTCAGTCTCGGAGCGGCTGTTTTTCGGACATTCTACTTCACTGTCCTTATATAGAAGGGTTCTGGTTCTGAAATTGCAGTTTGACCCCTGAAGTTTATACCCGTGTCAAAACAAAAAACAGTAAATCCGCCATGGCAGAGCCACCATCCAAGATTAACAATGAAGGTAACAATTCACTTGAAAAACACAACATGCTTTGCACATTAACCTAATTTTTTGCAAGTGGTGAAGTATTTAACTATCATCGTTACATTAAGAAACAAGATAACTGACTGATATCACCAAGTCACAGTGTCACAGCAATTTAAAGCACAGAAGATGATGATTCACATAGTATACAGAACGTAACATATTTCACTCAAAAACAAAGACACCATCTGAACAAATATAACAAAAGCAGGACTACAATGAGGAAAGATTGCAAATGCATCCAATCTTTTAACATGCACATATATCAAAACTTCAAAAAGACCCGATCTTTTAACATGCATACTTCAAAACTTCAAAAATATGCAATCTTTTAACATGCATATGTCAAAACTTCAAAAAAATCACCAATTCAACAAGTTTGCACATTATTAACAAAACAAAGGCTCGGATCTGTATGATTGGGTCAGGCCATAGGACACCGCCATGGCTGCAAACCCGGCTGCATATGAAAATGCCATCCGGGTCGCCCCGCCAAGATACGGGTCAATTTTAAGCCCGACCCATTTGCCCCGAGACCATGAACATCATCATCACAGCCTAGTTGGTGTCCCAGAGATAGCGATCGAGGTCCAAGGTTCAACAAGCATCCAACATTCTCCATTAGAAAAAAAAAAGTTGTGAAAGGGTTGTTGGTGAATGGACAGAAATCATGGGCCAAAACGGAGAGAGGGCAACAACCCTTTAAAAAAATTCCCAGTTTGTTCTCTCCGTAGCCTCATTTATAGTCTCGTAGCATCTTCATCTCGTCAAGCAGTGTTGCTTATTTAAGGAGTTCGGTATGCTTAATTTTCTGTCCAAATTTTGTGAAAAGTCCCCGAAGATTTGCATAAATATGGGAAAGGTCCCCCTAATTAAATGAAATCTCTTTATGAACTTGACTACATACAAGATTTATAACATGACTACAGACAGCCTAAAGGCTAAAACACAAGAAAAAGAACAAAATCAAAATCCATTTAAAAAAAAAACAAAGGCTCAGATCAGTATATCGGGCACCATCCCGACACCGCCATGGCTGCAAATCGAGCGGCATCCACAATGCCACCTGGATTGCCCCGCCAAGATACGGGTCAATTTCAGCCCGATCCATCCGCTCCGAGACCATGAACGTAATCATCACAGCCTCTTTCTATGCGTTTTGTACAAGATAATAATAATAATCATCATCATCCTCTTCTTTATAAATAAACTCCCTCAAGTCCGATCCCAGTTAAAAATAAGCTACGAAAAGGGGCTGTTGGTGAAACTAAGAGAAATCATTGGGTTTAACGGAGAGGGGCAACAACTCCCAAGAATTCCCTAATTGGTCCCTCCGTTCCTCATTCTCGGTCTCACAGCGGCTGAGTTTTAGATCGTCTGCTCAACTGCTTAATATAGAGACTTCTGGACATAAATTGCAACATTCTGATAATCTCAGTTTGAACCCTTACTCTATATGACAAATTTACAATTGGATCGCCAGGGAACTGATTAATTGTTATTTAACCAGTGTTGTGTCAAAACTCAAAATTGAGACGAGAATTTGAGGGTTAATTGGCCACAAATTTTTTTATGAAGTATGTAAATATGTTTCTTTGTCACAAACTTGATAGACAAAGAAATACATCAGAATTATGCTGAGAAATAAAAACATAACACAGTTTACCTACACTGTTTATACACACATAGTGGCTGCTCCTTTGGAGGTTCTTCACTCGAAAAGCCTAATTTGTTCTCCCATGTATCCAACACGCGCGCAAATGAAGCAGTTTGTAACACCAGTCTCTCATTTCCTAACAAATTTAGAATATAATCATGCATTTCTGTTTTTGGACAATACTTCTGTTATTATGCCTGTCCTAAGTCATGTATATGCGGGAAATCAAATTTCAGAAAAATGGACAATACTTATTGAGAAACAATGGGAAGGTGTATTGCAATAAGTTTTGAACCATCAGGAATGCAGATTGACTCTTATCATGAGGGAAAAAAAGCAATTCAAGAAAAAAAGTTTCTGAACTTCGGCAAACAATGCATTCAAAACGAACAAGAAAAGAATCAAAAGTGCACAATTTATTTGCACACCTTAACTGCTGATCAACAACTGCGCGAAGCTTTCTTCTTCCCAAAGAGCTTTTCAAAAATAGAATCTCTCCTAAAAGCACCCAAGAGGATATCCTTTCCGACCATTCAAACTAGAGCAGAGAAAATGAATTTAAATGAGAATAGTTTGCAAAGTTCTATACACTAGCAAAAAGAATAATGATTCCTGTGAAAGTAAACAACTTTAAAGCAATCATCACTATTCCAATGCTCTAAAAATAAAACAAGCCATTACAAACACACAGAACAATTCAAGAAAAAAAAAATTTAAGAAAAAATTATAACTGATTCACAAAAACAGGAAAACAATCATCCACTTAAGCAAGAAAACAAAACCACATTTCACAATTATTTTTACCTTAAAAACACACAAAATCTAGCACATGTTTCACAGAGATGGAAAATTCAAGGTCCTGATGAAGTTGAGGATGCCTTGGAGAAGCCTACAGCGCACAGGCGTTTGGTGGTTGCTGATGGAGCGAATAGGCATCATTATCATTCACTGCATTCAATCCCAGCCTTTTTGAACCTCCTCAATGATCAGGACTGCACTGTCGAGAGTGGATGAACAGTCACGGACTTGAATACCAGCTTCTCCAGACACAATACTTGCTCATCACAACATGTCCACCTCTCTAAAACAATTTTAAGATTCAAAGTTTGCTGAATTCCTCTTCTTCCATCTCTAGCACTTTCTCCGTAAAACATACATCAGCCAAGATGAGAACTTCAAGGTTGAGATATTTCCCAATTGCCGCAATATCTTCCCTGGACATCTCAACACTATCTAATTTTAACTTTAAAAGATTTTCAGCACTTGAACGGAGGTCAAAGGTAACACCTCTTCTCCCTCGCATGCTAAGTGACTCTAGTCGGCCTAGAAACTCAGGAACCACAGTTTGGTTCAGAGTACGGAGGTTTGGAAAGTTTATCATTTGTTTTTCAATGCAACCACTATCGGAATAGATGTCAAAACCATCCAGGGTTTCTAACTCCAGTAAACTAGAGGAGTTGTCCAGGTTTTCAACAGGCAAAGTAATTGGACGACCACTCACACGAAGATATTTTAGTTTATGGAAGCGGATCTCTTGCAAGATATACATATCGAGATCTAAAAAAATGAGCAATCAGAGTTTCCAGGTTGGGGAGGTTAGCTAAGGATGGAATCTCAGTTGCAAAGGTTTTGATAGCTAAGTACGTCAGTTGGGCAAGGTGTTGTATACCCCTTGGAATACCATTAGTCAAAATAATCTGATACATGTCCAACACCTTAACCATACGAAAGATCTCAGTGATAAAAGGCATATCCAGCAAATGTGCTTCCCAGGCAATTACCCCTCTCTTGAACGTTTTCCCTAAGGGAAAGAACAATACGGACTGTGCACGAGGACAGAATAACCTGTTCTCCCTGAAATGTTCTGCAGAAGAGTAAACGAACAACCTCTGCAAGTTGCATGGCTCATTAAAATCTGAAAGCTGGTCATGGCTCTGTTGGAGGAGATGGAAAAAGCTTTCTTGCTTGGCTTTGCGCCGGCAGCTGGAGACACCTCCAATAGACCTGCCTTTAACAGCCATCACTAAACTCTTTTCAATCAACTTGTCAACATAGTCTCGTGCAACGTCTTCTATTCTCTTGTTTAGATCCCTTTGTCTGACAAACCCCTCTGCCATCCATAAATGAATCAAACTCTTCACAGGTACCTCTTCATCCTCTGGGAATCCACCAAAGTATAATAAACATGGCTGTAAATAATCTGGTAAATGACAGTAACTCAACTCCAACGCACTTTCTGCACAATCAGATACGCCGCCAGCACTCAAATGATCCAGAATTCCCTCCCAACTTTCTTGTTCTGATGTTAATAGAAGCCCAACTACAATGACAACAGTAAGAGGTAGACCATTGCACTTTTCTGCAATTTTCATCATGACTTCAGTCACTTCACTATTCCAGCAGCTGCTTTCTCCATGGCACACTTTAGTCTTCAGTATATCAAAACACTCGCTAACTGCACGTAAGCAAAGTAAATGAGGATGTTGATCAGCTGGAACAGTATCAAGACATCGACTGGTCCAAATAATTCTACTACCAGTAGATTCATTTTGGAAGGATGCTTTCAAGTTGTCCCATGCATCAGTGTTCCATATATCATCTAGCAGGATCAACTATGGCTTTCCTTTCAAACTTTGGCGAAGCTTGTCTGCTAGATCCTCTTCAGCCTCCCTGGAATAATCACCTGGCAGAATTTGATTTAACAGCTGAACCAGTACTTTCTTCTTGTCCAGCACTTGAGAGATGGGACACCATGCCCGGGCCTGAAAATGGTGAGTGACTGAAGGATGGTAGTATAGTTTCATAGCGAGAGTAGTCTTACCTAGGCCCGCCATTGCCCATATTGGAACTAGGCACAATTTTTTTGGTCCTCTAGCCACTCGATCCAAGAGTGACTGGAACTCATCCTCTTTGAAACCAACAACCTGAGAATGAGAGCTCTGTGGATGCGGATGGCTTGACACTGGAATTATATCGACATCCCTTCTTTTGCCATCATCAGATATTTTGATGCTTGTGGAATACTCAGTACTCACTAAAATCATATCTGCCTTCGAAGAAGGGGTATCAAGTTCAAACTGTGCTTGAATCACATCAAATCTTTCTAGCAAATCTGAAAACTGACCAGGATCTGTTTGATGGAGCAAGTAAATGAAAGCTCCAGCATCGCATAGCAGAACCAAAATCTGACCCCTGACATTCTCATCCAAAACATTCTTCTTCAGGATGGCTCTGGAAAATCTTAGCCTTTCATATAACACTTTGAATTGATCGTAATCATTCACTCCTGAACGCAGCAGATCCCAGAGGAGTGATATGAAAGAGTCAAGCAAATGCATCAATGTGTCATCCCCATCATCATCCAGCATGGTTGGTAGAGTGGGCGGGTGTCAGCAGGCGGTCAGAGCTTGAGCGTACGCCATCCTGAGTTGAGGATCAGCAGCCATGCGATTCACTGCCAAACACTTTGATACGGACTGCTCCAGAAACCACTCACGAAAGACCATAATTTTTTGACTCTGGATTTTGAGGCGATGGATGGAAGATGCGTCTTTGGAGAACACGGTGGATGCAATGATAGCAACTGGCTGGATTTGAAGCAATAGGGAACTTGGTAGTTCCACGCCGGCCTCCATGGCGAACCTTAGGAAATGCTTGATGAATCCCATCTCCACGCCCAAGGCTTCCAACACTGGGAAGTCCTCTGCTGGCTCGCCCTTTTCTGGTATTGAGAAAATTGGATGTGTTATCCACAACACAATCAATGATACAGGCAATATCATCCACCTCCAACTTCAGACAACTGCTGTGATTCAACAGTTGAGGAACCGCTGCAACTACATCATCCCATAGCTTGTGCACCTCCTTATCCATCTCATAATATAATTCGGATTCCTCGTGTACCCCTCCAAAGTAAGACTCCACCCGAGACTGGATAATTTCAATATGTTCACCATCGGCATCCAAGTTTTTTAAACAAAAACAAGCAGGGATAACATATTCCTTGCCCCAATCACCAATGAATATATAAGAGGATCGGGCATAGAGTGTATTGAATTTTCCTGCTGAAAGAGAAACAAGGCATGTTTAAGGGAGGCAATCATTTGGGAGTAGGAGTAGGAGGGTGCCATTGTAACCAGATCAACAAATTGACTATCGTTCATCTTTAACAACAGCAACGCGTACTTAATTTAATCAAGTTGCAATATTAAAACCAACAACTTGAACTGCACATTACGATAAATTTGGATCTGAAAGATAATATATGCTGGATTTTTTTAGTTTTGACTTTATGTGGCCTCTTAACACAATATACTACTCCCCTACTTGCCCCTTAAACTAATCTAACACCCTACCCCCTTGTAAGGTCAACTGTTGAGTGTTGACACATTCATATTTGAACATTCCATGTATATAAATTAAAATAAGTTTCTAAATAATAACACTATATATTAGTCTTGAAATACACTGTATATATTATAGATATTATATCTATAATATAGACGGCCTATTTCTGCAATTAAAATAGGAAAGACGGCTCCTCTTTTGCAATTAATATTTACACGGGTCCTTTTTAGCAATATAGGAAAATTGCATCAGAGACCCTCCTCCATAAATATATATACCATATTTCTATTTTTATTTTACAAAATCTTCTGTCGTTCCCAATTTCACATCCCCAATCCCTCTTTCAATTTCTGCGCAATCCAGCGGCGATGTCAAAGCTCGTGATTCCGGCGATGTCGACGACTGAACCAGCGGCGATAAGAGAGGAATCATGACGTTCCAATCGGCGGCACGGCTGACCTGAATCGACGCCGGTGCTCTGGTTTAGAGCCGGCTCGATTGTCTCCGGCTGGTGGAAGATCTCCGATCGGCTGCCATTTCTTAAACGCCGTCGTCGCAGTCGCCGCGTTCTGCTGCTTCTCCGATGAATTCTCCGGCAACTTCTCCGCCGGTCAAAGCTCGTGATTCCGGCGATGTCGGCGGCTGAACCAGCGACGATAAGAGAGGGATCGCGACGTTCCAATCGGCTGCGCGGATGACCTGAATCAACGCCGGTGCTCTGGTTTGGAGCCGGCTCGATTGTCTCCGGCTGGTGGAAGAGGCCGATCGGAGGAGGTGAAGCGAGGTGATACTTTTTGTTCCCTGTGGTTTCCCCCTTTTTTGTTGTTTTTTTGTACTTTATGACTGCTCTGCAAATTTCTTCCATGAATTTTATGTGTTTTACTATGAAAACTAGATTGTTTACTGTGATGTCTTTCTGTTTTTAAAATTTTATGTGTTTATATTGGAAACTGGACTTTTTAATGTGGATTCTGTCTTGTTATGAAATTTATGTGTTTAGTTTGAAAACTAGACTGATTAATGTGGTTTCTGTCTGCATATGAAATTTTATGTGTTTAACTTAAAAATTAGGCTTCTTGATTTGTGTTGAAACTTGATTATTTATTGTGAAAACTGTGGTGTTTGTAAAACTTGATTTTTTAATGTGAAAACTGTGATTATAAAAACTTGGTTATTAAGGTTGAAAACTACAGTGATTTTAGAAACTATATTTTTTAGGCTGAAAACTGTGGTGTTTGTAAAACTTGATTGTTTAGTTGAAAACTGTTTTTATTGTGAAAACTCGATTGTTTAGGTTGAAAACTTTGGTGTTTGCGAAATTTGATTATTTATTGTGAAAACTGTGATTTTTGTGAAACTTGATTGTTTAAGTTGAAAACTGTGATGATTGTGAATTTTTAGGCTGAAAACTTTGGTGAAACTTGACTATACTTAACACAACATTATTTAACCTAAACACCCTAGTTTTTATGTACCTAAAATCTGATGTTTATAATATGGAAACTTGTCTTTCTAACCTGAATTCTTTTGTGTTTACGAGTGTTCAAAATACAAAAATTATATTAACTGATTTGAGTACATATTATTTGCGTGAACAGTGTCGTGAACAGTGTCGTGAATAGTGCGCGTGAACAGTGCCGTGAACGCGTGAATAGTGCCGTGAATAGTACTTTTTCCAGATTTTGCAAATAAGAACCTCCTTCCTTCCATATTGTAATTTAGTCCCTGGTCTATATTATGCTATGATATAGACGGTCACTCCAGAGACCAACTCTAAAACTATTGTCGTAAATGAGAAAATAACAAGATCTTCAAAACAATTCATTTCTGCATAACCCAACTCATAATTCTAAGATCTTTAAGCAAAATCCTATTTACAATTCCCATTCAAGAAAGGCAGTAGTACTCGGATTCCAAAAACAATCAGACCCTCTAGCATAGTTAAGCAGGATAACATTGTACTTAAAATCACCATATACGAATTAAAATTTAATGGTAGGGCATATTTTTAATACATTAGAATAAAAAACAAATCATGGCCTCCAAAAATGATGTTTAATGGACTCTAAAAAATACAGCGTTTGCATTTGTGATCATTGAACCATGGTAATAATCAAAATTACATTGAGTCTTTGGCCAGAAGAATTGACCAAAATGGTGCAAGTAATCATATGACCAACTCCCTTTCTCGAACTCTCTTCCAAAAACACATCAAAATGTTCAAACCAGGCCTCGTTAGCTTCAAAATCCGATCTTTTGAAATCAAAATAAAACTTTCTTCAAAAGTCTTGATCTTGAAATGAATGAATTTGAAAAATACAGGAGTTCTACTTCTTCCAGTATGTACCTGATTACTCATAAACATGGACAAACAAAACTAGGCAACATGTTCAGGTAAACAATTAGAAGGGTAAAACATCTTCAGAAACGAACAACTTATAAAAATGCCAGCAAACAGAGTCACTTAACAAAGAACTACCACATTAATTCCACAACCATAAACATTATAACACAAAGAAGAAGTGGAAAAAAATATAATTTTTAACAAAGGCTCAGATCAGTGTGATTGGATCAGGCACCATCACAGCACAGCCATGGCTGCAAATCCCAGGTCATCCTGGTTGCGCCGCCAAGATACGGGTCGGCTTCAACCCGATCCATTTGCTACGAGACCGTGAACATCATCACAGCCTCTTTTGGGGTTTCAAATCAACTATATTTAATAATACTTTTATACTCAACATAGCATTTTTCAAGGGGGGTGTTGGTGAAATGAAGAGAAATCATTGGATAGAACGGAGAGGGGCAACAACCCCCAGAATTCCCTGTTAGGTCTCCCCATTCCTCATTCTCGATCTCGGAGCACTTGTTTTTCAGCTTTTATCTGATCAAACAGGTTAGAGAGAGGCTTCTGGTCCTAAATGGCATGATGGCCCCTGTGGTTTGTAACAATGTCGAAAGTAGTCGTTGCAAGTTCTGATTATCACAAAAACACACAATAGGACATTGTTAAGAGGCTCAGATATGTATAAGAGACCGGGCAAAGAGAGAGGTTTTCCCGCCATGGCTGCAAAGATTTTGCCCCGCCAAGATACGGGTCCTATTGATCCTTACCCGACCCACAACTTAGGGAACCAAGAAAACGCATCAATTGATCATCACTGCCTCAAAGAACCAATATTTGTGTCGAGGATAAGCAGAGGAGCCATGATTGGTAGGAAGGTAGAGCATAAAAACTATTAAGAGCTCCCCCACCACATATTTATAGACTGTGTTGAAGTAGTAGTACTAGGACTGATTGATTGTTGTTGCTGTCTCTGATGATGGAGGGCTGTTGATTTCAGTGAAATCATCAGCAAATGTGCAGAGAGAGGGGCAACAACCCTCAGAAACTCCCCAGAATCTCCCTCTGCCGCCTCATTCCATGGCTCTTCTGAGTCGTGTCTAGGTTCTCACATTCATTTGAGCCTTTTGATAGTACTGCATTACCTGAGTCATTGTCAAGAGGCTCAGATCTGTAAGTGATCGGGCAAGAGATAAGGTTTTCCCGCCATGGCTGCAAAGATTTGCCCCGCCAATATACGAGCCCTATTGCTCCATACCCGACCCACGACACAGAGAAACAAGAAACCTGTGATCTATCATCACTGCCTCAAAGTACAACATTAGAAAACACTGAAGCTGGTGTAGATATTAGAAGGATGGAAATATCCATAGCGGTGAACATATACAGCCATACAATTCAACTACAAACCTTTCAATGCTCACAGTCACACATAACATGAAAGTTGAGGTCTCAGATGGGTCAGCTGTGAGCACAGCTCCTGTCATGAAGGAAACCTTTGGATTCAAATTGGGAAGTCCTGGGAATGTTGAGTATTTGGAGAGTTGGACTCTCGCGAAGGTAAAAGGTTTTAACAAAGAAGCCTTACCTGAAAAATTGTAATTATTAACGAGCAAGTATGTCAGTTTCAGGTCAAATCAATCTAACCCCATCTTACACATTCTAACCAACAAAATCCATTGCAAAAGCATAGCCTTCAGGTTGAGATTTCAGGCACAGGCTATAAAAGACTCAAAGAAATAAAAATGAAACGCTCTTCACTGTGGAAACTAAATCAATATATGATAATGCAATCAACTAATATTAATCGTACCTGAATTAGATGTTGCGAGAATCCATCCAAATCCTACTCCTCAAACACACAGACACAGAAGAGCATTGTCAAGGGGCTCAGATATCAGGCAAGAGAGAAGGTTCACCCCGCCATGGGCGGATCTAGGGGGTTGCCAGAGGTGGCGGCGGCAACCCCCAAATTTTAGGGCCGAGGGGTTAATTAACTGTAGTTCAAGTGATAGTACGGTGGATTTGCAATGGAGAGCAACCTCAGCGTTGAGACATAGTCCTATTCAGCAACCCCATAAATTTCCTTCTGGTTCCACCACACCATGGCTGCCAAGATTTGCCCTGCCAAGATACGGGTCCTATTGCTCTATGCCCAACCCACGAAACCTGTGAATAGCCTCAATATACAGCATAAGGCTCAGATCAATATGGACAGGCATTCAGACACCGCCATGGTTGCAAACATTGCCTTACCAAGATGCGGGTCAGTTTTCATAACTAAGGCCTAATCCTTAGCTCAAAGAAAGAAAACATCTTCACAGCCTCAAACTTCTATAATCCCTCTCCTTCATAGAATCTCATCTCACATGATGATATGGTAACAAGAGTCGAACATGACTTATGAAAGATGGTATAGCTAAAACATACTGTAATGAGAGAGTTATGAAACTAGAGGGCATTTAGTTTTAACAGTGAAGAAATCATAGGCTGAAACAGAAAGCAGCAAAAGCCCTTTATGAAAACCCCCATCTTTCTTGCTAGCCTCATTCTGTGAGCAAAGGACATGGGAATATATAATGTTGAAGATTGGAGCATTGAAAGGTTTGAGATTGAACCCTTATACCACAACTAGAGATTCTGGTAATAAGGGATGAAACGGTCATCTGTGAAATAGATGCAGTTGGGTTTGAGTACACCTGGAAATGCATATGCATCAACAGAGACCGCAGCATTATCTACTACAAAGATGGCATCATTTCCCAGATCATCATGCATTCCCCTATCACAAGATCTATTATCCTTGTATAAAACTTATCAGCCTCTGTAGCATCATAGTTAACTGCGTTAGTATTATTTTGCATAATTAGTAGTAACTCACCATCTGTTGATTCTCTCATCTGGAGCCAATTTCACTATCTTTTGGGGTTTGGAGAGAAGGTTTACCCACCAAGGCTGCAAAGATATGCCCTGCCAAGATCCGGGTCCTATTGCTCCATGCCCGACCCAAAAAACCTGTGAATTTATCATCAATGCCTTAATGCACATCATAAGGCTCAGATCAATATGACCAGGCATTTGGTTGATGACACCAACGTGGTTGCAAACATTGCCTTACCAAGATTCGGGGTCAGTTTTCACAACAAATGCCTAATCCTTAGCTCAAAAAAAGGAAGCATCTTCACAGCCTCAAACTTCTATAATCCCACCTCTCCTTCACAGAATATAATCTCACATGATGATATTATTACTTATATTGGCACAGCAAAGCAGAAAATATGAGAGAATTATAAAAGAAGAGGGCTTTTAGTTTTACAAGTGAAGAAATCATAGGCTAGAACAGAAAGCAGCAAAAGCCCTTTCTTTCTTGCTAGCCTCATTCCGTAAGCATCTATTTCACAACCAAAGATTCGGCCTTTATATGAGAGCTAAACAAGATCTCCATCCGCAACGCACAGGCACACACTGTACAACGTTGTCAAGACTCAAGAGGCTCATATCTGTAAGAGATCGGGCAAGGGAGAAGGTTCCCGCCATGGCTGCAAAGATTTGCCCCGCCAAGATACGGGTCCTATTGATCCATGCCCGACCCACAACTCAGAGAACCAAGAAAAACGCATCAATCGATCATCACTGCCTCAAAAAAACCCAAATTTCCGTTAAGATAAGCACAAGAAATGGTGATGATGATGATGAGGGATGAATCTGAGAAATGATTTCTTTTAAATAGCTAAGGGTGTGTTTGGTTGGGCAAGTTTTTGCAAAACTTAACTATCCAAGTCCAGTTTTGTAAAATCTTGTTTGGTTCACCAAGTTTCTCAAAATCCAGACTTGCAAAATCCTAAAAACAATCAAAAATTTTGTTTCATACTCACAAAATCCAATCCAACCAAACAAGGATTTTGTAGAACCAGACTCTCAAATTCCCAAACAAAAACCTAAACTCTCAAAATTTCAAAACAAAATTCAGAATCTCAAAAATCTCGCAAACCAAACACACCCTAAGGTTTTTAGCTGAGCTTGCTGCTGATGGAGGGCTGTTGATTTTGTACCATGGGAAATCATGGGCGAATGTGCAGTCGGAGACTCCCAGGACTCTCCCTCTGCAGCCTCATTTCCATGGCTCTTCTGAGTCGTGCTTAGGACCTCACATTCATTCGAGTGCTTTATACTACTACCTTGTTGACTGTTTCCGACAAGATGGTCAAAATCTACATTAAAAAATAAACGCATGTCAAAACCTTAGGGGTGTGTTTGGTTGGACAAATTTTTGCAAAACTTGGACTATCCAAGTCCAGTTTTGTAAAATCTTGTTTGGTTCACCAAGTTTTCCAAAATTCAGACTTGCAAAATTCTAAAAACCAATCAAAGATTTTGTTTCATACTCACAAACTCAACCCAACCCCAAAACCATACTCTCAAAATCTCAAACAAAAACTCAAAACAAAATCCAGACTCTCAAAAATCTTGCGAACCAAACACACCTTAACCAAATGGAATGACCAACTTTTTTTATCACATTCTTCTTGAAAAAGTGGACTTACATTTCGGATTTTGGATTTTGAAAGTTTGACATTCATAAAAGTTTATACTTAGATTATAGCACAAGCCTCAGATAATTATGAAAAGGCATTCAGTTCATAACGCCGCCATGGTTGCAAGCTTAAAGCCTGTGTTAAGGAAAGAATATGTTTGTTTCCTATATAAATTAGTATTGTATATGGAATATAGGTTAGACTATCCTTTTTCTTCTGTAATTATGTTATTATACATTAATCCCACATCTGTAGATTAGATAGTTAGGTAGACATAGCCACCTTATATAATGTAAACTTTCTCATGAATATAGACACACGAATTTACCCAAATATTTTTGATACAATTTTTCAATTCTACATGGTATCACAGCCTTCTATCCTTTAAAGTCAATTTTTTTCTCCGATCTTTTTTTCCTCCGCTGCCGCCGTGAGCCTCCACCGTTGCCGCTGTCGAAATCTTCATTCCCACTCCTTTGATTTCTACTACCGACTTCTGTTCTCCAAAAAAAAAAAATCGAAAATAAAAAAAAAACGGGAAAAAAAAAATTTTGCTGCTGAAATTTTGTGGCCAGTACGTGTTTTGTTTGTTGGAAATTTTTGAAGACATTAGTTCCCACCGTTTCTTTTATTCCATGGATCCTCGTCACGACAACGTTGCCGTCGTTGGACCACTTCTTCCTACCGTTTCTAAGATCGCTGCTGCCGCACACGATGATGTCGCCGCCGCCGCTGTTCCTGTTACCGCCGTTCCTCGTTCGTCTATCTCGCCTGGAGTGCCGTTCGCCGGAGTTGTTCCTTCCCCGGGTGAACCCACTGCCGCCGTCGTCATCACCGATTTGGACAGACAGGCTTTCGGCCCCGTCTTATCTAAGAAGCAATGAGGTATAGTTAAGAACATATTTTCTAACATGAATTCCGACAATTCCGGTAAGGTCTCTACACCCTGGATACTTGACACGGGTGCATCTTATCACATGACTGGTACCAAGGACATTCTTCACGATATTATGCCTACTGATGTTGATGTTGTACTGCCTGATGGTTCGGTATCTACTGCTTTATTACATGGCACATTATATTTTGGCGATATTATGCTTCCTCGCGTCTTATTTATTCCAGAATTACGTTGTAATTTGTTATCTTTTGCTAAGCTAACTGCATCCTTAAAAGCTCTAGTTTTGCTTACCGAAAATATATGCATATTTCAGGACATCAGCACGAGGATGGTGACTGGTGTTGGTAGTCAGCGAGGAGAGGTTTATTGGTTGTGTAGTCTCGGGGCTCCACTTTCGCCTGCTCGATCTCTCCATGTGTCTGCTGCTTCTGTTTCTTCTTTTGATTTGTGGCATCGACGTTTTGGTCATCCTTCTCCATCGGTGCTGTCATCTATTCCAATATTAGGATTGCGTAGAAATAATACATTTGTTCCTTGCTCAACATGTCATCGAGCAAAATAGTCTAGAAGTAGTTTTTCTTCGAATACCAAAACAGCTAGTAGTTTATTTGATCTTATTCATTGTGATGTTTGGGGTCCTTATAGTAACCCCTCACTTAGTGGGGCAGTGTCATTTTTGACTATAGTTGATGATCACTCTAGAGCTGTTTGGGTTTATTTACTAGTTAGTAAGTCTGAAGTGTCTTCCAAGATGAAGGAGTTCTTTGCGCTTGTCTCTACTCAGTTTCGCCGCAATATCAAGTGTGTTCGTGCGGATAATGGTACCGAATTTCAGCCTCTTCGTCAGTATTTTTTGGAAAAAGGAGTCCGTTTTGAGATTTCGACTGTTTACACGCCACAGCAGAATGGTCGTGTTGAGCGCAAGCACCGTCATATTCTCAACGTTGCTAGAGCTCTCATGTTTCAGGCTAATCTTCCAATCGAATTTTGGGGTGACTGTGTTCTTGCCGCTGTTTACCTGATTAATCGAACTCCGTCGCCGCTACTGAAGGATCGCTCCCCGTATCAGCTCCTCTTTGGCCGAGTTCCGGACTATGGAAATTTGAAGGTGTTCGGATGTTTGTGCTTCGCATCCCAACTCCCTAGACCGAGAGATAAATTTGCTTCCCGAAACCGAAAGTGCGTGTTTTTGGGATACTCTACAGACAAGAAGGCATGGAGACTTTATGATCTAGACACTCGTACGACTTTTGCGAGTCGTGACGTTGTTTTCTACGAGGATTGCTTCCCGTTTGCTTCACCGGAGTGTTCCTCATCGACCGAACGTGTTTCTGGGCAATCTGGGCCTTTTTCTGACGTAGTGCATGGCCCAGAAGTATATGAACCCGTCCTGACCGATTTGGACGTGCATGGACCGGGTACGGCTGAACCGGGCATGCATGGGCCGGCCTTGCATGGCCATGACGTGACTCCCGCGCGTGCTCCTCACGCGCCTGGAGGGGGAGCTCCTGTTTTGCCGACTTCGCCTGCTCAGCTTTCGAAAGCTGTTTCGCCGTCAACTGAGCCTTCGATTGCCACAAGCCCGCCGTCGCTGCATACCTCGCCTGAGCCTTCAACTTCCGTTGGTCTCCGGCGATGGACCCAGCTGTCTTGGCATTTGAATCTGACACTGATTCTCCGTCGTCCTCTTCTCCTTTAGACTCGGATGTTGAACTGACTGTTACTGCTCCACCGCCCAGACCACCGAGCACCAGGATTCGCCAACCTTCTGTTCGTCTTCGTGATTATGTCTGTGCCGCCACTGCACCTTCAATAAACCTTCCTCCAGCTGCTTCCTCGTCCTCACCGTCCTCAGGTATTCGCTATCCTATTGCTGATTATGTTTCCTGTAATAATTTTTCGGTTTCACACTCTAGTTTTTTGGCTGCAGTTACGGCTGGCTCGGATCCAACAACGTTTTCTGAGGCTTCTCGCTCTGTTCACTGGCGTCTAGCAATGGTTGCTGAGATTCATGCTCTTGAACGCAATAAGACGTGGACTTTATCTGCTCTTCCTTCTAGCAAGCGAGCTATTGGTAGCAAATGGGTGTTTCGTACGAAGTATAACTCTGATGGTTCTGTTGAACGCTACAAAGCTCGGTTGGTTGTGCTTGGGAATCGCCAGATTGAGGGAACTGACTTTACTGAGACATTTGCGCCTGTTGCTAAGATGTCTTCTGTTCGCTTGTTTTTGGGTGTTGCTGTCATTAAGGGATGGGAGCTTCATCAGATGGATGTGCATAATGCGTTTTTGCACGGTGATCTTGAGGAGGAGGTTTATATGAAGCCCCCTCCAAGATATGTGTTACCTCGTCCCGGGCTTGTCTGCAAGCTTCAGAAATCACTCTATGGTCTTCGCCAAACTCCTCGTAATTGGTTTGCTAAGTTAGCTGAGGCATTGCGCAGATATGGATTTGTTCAAAGCAAAGCTGATTATTCCTTGTTCTCATATATCCGAAATGGTGTTACTCTCCATGTTTTGGTCTACGTGGATGATCTTGTAATTGCTGGTTCTTCTGGAGATGTTTTGTCTGCCTTCAAGAAGTATTTGAGTTCTTGCTTTCACATGAAGGATCTTGGAGCATTGAAGTATTTTTTGGGCATTGAGATTGCACGTCGCCCTGATGGTATGTTTCTGTCTCAACGGAAATATACTTTGGATATTTTGGCTGATACAGGCTTATTGGGAGCAAAGCCTGCTGCTTTTCCAATGGAGACACAACATAATCTTGCGAAAGATGAAGGTCCTATGCATGATGATCCTGCTCAGTATCGACGTCTCATTAGAAAGCTTATCTATTTGACTATTACTCGTCCAGAATTGAGTTATTCAGTTCATACTTTAGCTCAGTTCATGGAGAAATCTCGAGTTGCGCATTGGCAAGCTGCGATTCGAGTCTTGCACTATCTCAAGGGCCATCCTGGTCAAGGATTGTTTCTTTCAGCTCGTAGTCCTTTGCAGCTTATTGGCTTCTGTGACTCTGACTGGGCTGCTTGTCCTATTACTCGACGATCTTTGACAGGCTACTTTGTGACCCTTGGTGATTCTCCAGTTTCATGGAAGACAAAGAAGCAACCAACAGTCTCTCGTTCTTCTGCCAAGGCTAAATATCGTGCTATGGCCTATGTTTGTTGTGAGCTTATTTGGATGAAATCTCTTCTCAAGTCTCTAGGCGTATCGCATTCTCAACCGATGAAGTTGTTTTGTGACAGTCAAGCAGCTCTACATATTGCTGCTAATCCGATCTTCCATGAGCGAACGAAACATATTGAAGTTGATTGTCATTTTGTTCGAGATTTGATTCAGTCTCGTGAGATAGTTGCTCATCATATTCGTACTACTGAGCAACCTGCTGATCTTTTTACCAAGGCACTTGGACGCCGTACATTTCAGGATTTGATTGGCAAGATGGGCATTCGGGATCCTCATGCTCCATCTTGAGGAGGAGTGTTAAGGAAATAAGATGTTTGTTTTCTATATAAATTAGTATTGTATATGGAATATAGGTTAGACTATCCTTTTCCTTCTGTAATTATGTTATTGTACATTAATCCCACATCTGTAAATTAGATAGTTAGGTAGACATAACCACTTTATATAATGTAAAATTTCTCATGAATATAGACACACGAATTTACCCGAATATCTTTGATACAATTCTTCAATTCTACAGCCTGCCTTACCAAGATACGGGTCAGTAACAAATGCCTAATCTTTAGCTCATGGAAAGATATCTTCACAGCCTCAAACCATCTTTGCCTCGCCTTCTGAATGCTGACCAAAAGTAGGATGTGTATATCATTAGCAATGGCGCGGCAACAAAATGAGCACAAAGAGCAACCGAAACAGAGCACTAGTTTAGCATTGCAATAAGAGAGGGCTTTTAGTTCAAGTAGTGAAGAAATCATAGGCTGAAACAGAAAGCGGCAAAAGCCCTAAATGAAAATGCCCGTTCTAGCTAGCCTCATTCATTTCACGATCAAAGATTCAAATTTTATAGCAGAGAAATGCCGGTAGAACATTATTAAGAGGCTCAGAACTGTAAGAGACCGGGCAAGAGAAGGTTTTCCCACCATGGCTGCAAAGATTTGCCCCGCCAAGATACGAGTCCTATTTCTTCATGCCCGAAGAACCAAGAAACGTGCATCAATTTATCATCACTGCCTTAAAGAACACACATTTGCCATGGATGAGAGTGTCTGAACTCTGAAGTAGATGAATATGAGGATTCTGAAATGCTGTGCATCTTCTGTAATGAAACATAATTGAATATAGGAGTTTGAATAGTCTTTTGTTCTTACAGTTCAATACAGAAAGAATTCTTCAGCACTTATATATCTTAAAGTTCGAACAGGGGAAAAATCTAAGTTCGTGATTAAACTACAACAATACAAAAAGGATTCAAGAAGGGAGAAGAATAACTAGAAGAAAAACTATACATCCAAGAATCATCAAATTCTTCAAGTGAGCCATTGCAGCTCGGAGGGTTGATGGAATGACAGGGATCACGTTTCGAATCATGTTAAATAAAAAACAAACCAATTTTATTCAAAATATATGCAGCAAGAGGAGATTATTTCAGCTTAAAAGCATAAACAATAATAATACAAGTCATTGGTAAAGCACAATCATGAAGAAAGTGAAGCATAATCTACACCAAAACTGAAGTATTTAGCAAAGAACACACAAACCACAAACGGAAACAGCTCAAGACAAGACTAAAATGTACATCTTATTTTCACCAAAACTGAAGAACACTGAAAATTATGCAAAGATCACAGCTTTTTAATCCCATTTAACAACCACAGTAACACACAAACAACAACAACTCAAGACCAGACTAAAATGCACCACATCTTATTTTTCACCAAAACTGAAGAACATTAAGCAAAGAACACAACTTTTTAATCCCATTTAACAACCACAGTAACACACAAGCCCCAAACAGAAACAACTCAAGACAAGACTAGAATGAACATCTTATTTGTAGTACAACATAAGGCTCAGATCATTATGACTAGGCATCCAGTTCATGACGCAGCCATGGTTGCAAACATAAGCCTAGTATGATTGCCTTACCAAGATACGGATCATTTTACATTGCAAATGCCTAATCTTTAGCTCACATAAACAACCATCATCACAGCCTTAAAACCTTTTCTCTGACATCTCTTATTACTAAAAAAGGATAGCAATCATGCAATGACAAATCGTTCTTCATTTGTAATCGGAGGGCTTTTAATTTTTGTTGCAGTAAACAAAATCATAGGCCAAACAGAAAGCAGCAAAAGCCCTTCATGAAAACCCCCATCTTTCTTGCTTGCCTCATTATGTGAGCATTCATTTCACAATCGAAAAAGCTTCCACCTTTACAGCAGAGCAATTCCAAAAAAATAACCTCTCTTCTCTCTCTCTCTCACACACACAGTCACACGTTAGAGGCTCAGATCTGTATGAAACCGGGCAGGAGACAAGGTTTCCCGCCATGGCTGCAAAGATTTGCCCCGTCAAGATACAGGTCCTGTTGCTCCGACCCGACCACGACCCAGAGAACCAAGAAAACACATCAATCGATCATCACTGCCTCAGAGAACTTACGTTTGGATTTTGGAAAAGCGATGGGAATGAATGAATGAATACATCATATGAATGATTGATAAAAGTGTTGTGGGTCTTAATAGGAACTCGTTTGTTGTGGGTCTTAAAAGTTCTTTGTTGATGGAGGGCTGTTGATTTGAGTAACCAGAATCATAGGCTAAGTTGCAGAGAGAGGGGCAACAACCCTCAGAGACTCCCAGGACTCCCTCTGCGGCCTCATTTCCATGGCTCTTCTGAGTCGTGTCTGGATCACACAGTCATTTGAGTCATTTGGAGTACTGCGTTGTTGAGAACGACGATGGTCAAGAGACTAAGACTGAGGGTCAAACGTCAAAGCCCAATTTGTTTGGTAAAAGTGTAATTTTTCTTCGGGTGTTGCTTTACTCCAATCTTTAGAAAACTTATAGCGTGGGATTTTGAAAGGGGGTTTTATGGGGCTAATAGCTCAATGAAACTCACATTGATTGGATTTTAACAAAATTTTCCTTAAAATATGAAATGAAAAAAGCTCTTGGGTTGTGTCATGAATGGGCCAATTAATGGAGGGCAAGATGGTAATTCTATCTAGTGAGCTAGCTAGCTGCAATTGTCCAGAATCAGTTAGCTTAGTCTGTTGAGACAGTTAGAGAGTGGTGTTTAGCTGGTAGAAGTAGAGCAGAATTGGTGAGGGATGAGGCACCAGATTCATGGGGGTCTTGATCTTGTTGTTCTCTCTCATCTAAATCCTCTTTCCCTTCTCATTTGTTAGGGGTTTATCCCCATTTCTTTGTTCTTGAAGTAATCGAATTACAGTGTTATCCAAACCAGATCCTAACCAGATCTTTGGTTTGTGACAGCTTGGTATCAGAGGTCTGCTCCTCTGACCATGGCGAGACGTACGGTTGATTCGGTGGCCGCTCAATTGGAGCAGACAGAGGCCAGAATGGTGGAGTTGAAGGTTGCTTCGGATTTGACAGCCACAAAAGTTACTGAGCTTACAGTGGAGCTGGGGAATCTTAACTCAAGTTTCACCAACAAGATCGAGGCAATGTTAGATCAGATGGAATGCCAAATGAATGAGCAATCACTAGATCTGGACAACAGATTCGAGGTGTGGAAGCATAGCAACTCACATGATTTGGAGAAGAAATTTGACAACATGATGCTGTTTCTCAGTGCTAAGTTTGAAGCTCAGTCTCTGAACTGTCCTGGAAGCGGGCTGGCAGCTCCATCTGTAGTAGAGGTGACACAACCTAGCAAGGTATCTTATCAAACTCCCTTGATTCGAAATCCTCCGTTGTTAAATGAACCTGTGCTATGGAATCAGAATCTGCATGCTCAAAAAGAAAATTCCTTTTATCTTGTTGAATCCTAGGGTAATGACAACTGATAATGTACCTCAATGCCTCACAAGGGAATAGCTATAGCTAATAATTCCAATTGGACTCAGTTTACTCAACTAGGAGATTCTACGCATGTTTATTAGAGAGGAATGATGGATAGAAATGTCAGTAAATTGGAATTACCTAGATTCTATGGGTAGAAACCAGAGGAATGGTTAAGAAAATATGAAAAGTACTTTGAGTTTAACTGTATTGGGCCTAACCAAAGGATGAGTATTATTGAAATAAATCTGGAGGGAAAAGCTGAGATATGGTATGGTAATAAGAAACAGTTGAAGCTATCTTGGAATGAATTCTGTGAGGCTCTTAAGAAAAGGTTTTCTAATATGGGAGACAGGGATGTAGTGGAGGAGTTTAGTAAGATCATGCAAAAAGGATCTGTACAAGAGTATGTGGAATAGTTTGAAGAATTAAGGACTTTAGTAGAGGGCGGGGATTCTAATTTGTCAGAAAGATATCTCATGTCTGTGTTTTTGAGTGGGCTAAAAGAGGAACTTAGGGCTGGAGTGATGAGGTTAAGGCCTAAAAGTTTAGATGATGTGGTAGAAATTGCTAAAATGGAAGAAAAGTATATGGAGGTATTACAGAAGAAATGGAGACCCTCTGCTAACTTTGGGGGACAGAATCATAACAAATTTGGGGGAGACAGAAATAGTTGGAAACCTCAGCTCAATCAGGACAAGTTCAAGAAGCCTACACATCCAGTTCCTGAAGGTTATAAGAGATTGACACCTCAAGAATTGCAGCACAGAAGAAACAATGACTTGTGTTTTAAATGTGGGGAGAAATATGGTGTGGGACACAATTGCAAGTTCCAGCAGATCAATATGATTACAGACTGTACTCCAGATGAAGAAGAAAAAGTGTGGGTAATGGAGAAGGAGGCTGAGGAACTTAAGCAACTTGGTGATGATGACTGTGATGAATTAGTAGTAAGAGCCTTGAGCAGTGAAGACAATGAGGATCTCATATCACTTGTGGGAGCTATCAAAGGGCAGGAGGTACAGTTTTTGCTGGACACTGGTAGCTCAGGAAGCTTTATTAGCCCTAGATTGGTAAAGACACTAGGCCTCAAAGTACTGGACACTAAGAAGTTTGTGGTATCTGTAGCTAATGGACAGATAGCTAGAGGGGCAACATTTAGTCCTAAAGTGGAGTGGAGTGTTCAGAATTCTAAGTTTGACTTTGACTTGAGAATTTTGGAAATTGGAGATGTAGATATTATTTTGGGAGTGGATTGGATGAAATGGTTCAGTCCATTGCATTTGACTTTAACTCTCAGGATGATATTTTAATCTACAGCAAGACTCTATCTGAGCATGCCAAACATCTGCTGAAGTATTGGAATTGATGAGGAAAAATAAACTATTTGCCAAGCTCTCAAAGTGTGCATTTGCTCAGAAGAGAGTGGAATATTTGGGCCATGTGATTTCTGAAAATGGAGTAGAAATGGACCATTCTAAAATAGAGTGTATCAGTAACTGGCCACCCCAAGGACAGTAAAAGAACTAAAGGTTTTCTTGGACTTGCTGGATATTACAGAAGATTCATACAGAATTTTGGTGCAACATGTAGACCAATGCATGATCTCTTGAAGAAAGATAACTTTCATTGGGGACAGCAAGCTAAGAATGCCTTTCAGAAGTTAAAGATTGTGATGACAACAACTCCAGTCTTGAAAATGCTAGAATTTGACAAAGTTTTTATAATTGAAACAGATGCTTGTGACAGTGGAATGGGAGCAGTACTTATGCAAGATAACAGACCAATTGCTTACCTAAGCAAAGCCTTCTGTGAAAAAAATAAGAGTTTATCAACTTATGAAAATGAGTTGTTGGCTTTAGTCATGGCAGGGGATAGATGGAAACATTATCTAGTTGGGAGCCATTTCATTATCCGGACTGACCACCAATCTCTGAAATACTTAATTGAGCAAAAGTTGACCAATGCTCTTCAGCATAAATGGATCACTAAATTGATTGGTTTGAGCTTTGAAATACAGTACGAGAAGGGGGTTGAAAATAAGGCAGCTGATGCTTTATCTAGGAGACCTCAGATTGTTACTAACTCAGATAAGAGGGTGGAGGAAACATGACCAGTAATGGCTGTGGTGGAGCATGAGACAGAAGATCAGACAAGTATGGAGGGCCAAGTGGAGTGTAGATGGGACAAGGAGGAGTGTTGTGATTCTGAATTTTGCAGTAACTCAGAAGAGTTGGCTTCATTAGCTGAATTTTTCTCTGAACCAGCTACCCAAGAACTGACAAAGGACACCAGTACTGAAGTCCATGAGGATCAGATAGCTTGCAATAAAGTATGTACTACATCTTCCCTTATTCCTGAATGGATGCAGCAGATTGAGCATAGTTATGAGAGCATCTCCAATGGTAAGAAAATAAGGAGTGCTTCTTAAATGCCACATCATCACTTTTGATAAAATCTAAATAAGAAGCAACCATCATCAATGGAATGGTTTTTAAGTATCATACATCATTAATTCTAAGAAGAATAAAAAAATGTAAGAATCATTCAAATATTTGTTGATGAATAATTTCATTTTAATATAAATTGAAAATATAATAAAATTATAATATGATTATTCTTCATCAACAAATGGTTTCAATTATCAAATCCAAGTATAACATAAATTAGATCATGGAATTTTATGATTGTTATTTTTAAGTATGCATTTTTATTATTATTCTATTATGTTTTTTATTTTATGAATTTAAACTTTAATCAAATGATTTATGTTTGAAACATAAATTTTTTTTTATTTCAAAAAAAAGTGATTTATGTTTGAAATTATATTCAAGTGCGGTGGATTAGATTTTAATATATTTATTTATATTTAATTTGTTTGGATGAGATGATTGGTAGATATTTATTTATATGAACCTTATATTTTTTGAATATTTATTTGTGTATGTGATATTGATTACATATCTTCTACGATAGTTTCAAATTTTAAAATAATCGGATGATTCTTATAATATGCTAATTTGAATTTATACCATCCAAAAAAATAAAAAAGGAAAATAAGAAATTACAATTATTAATTAGTGGGGTCATTGTACATTAAATTAGGTAGTAACTTAAGGAGTAACTACCTAATAAGGAGTACTCCTTAAAATTCAACAATGGTAAATAATGAATAAGGAGCACTCCTTATTAAGAAAAGTTGGGTTAAGGAGCTCCATTGGAGATGCCCTGAGGATGATCAAGATGTTCAAGATCTATTGGCTGCAGTTACACTCTCTCCCACTCAGGTACAACAATACAGTATAGTGAATGGCATTTTGAGACAACAAGGAAAAAATTATGTGGGAAAGGGTCATAATGTTAGGCACATGATCATGGAAGCATTGCATTCTTCTCCTTTGGGTGGACACTTAGGACAACAATATTCTACACTTAAGAGAGTATCACTTACTTTTAACTGGCCTAATTTGAGACAAGAAGTGAATGAATTTATCAGAAGTTGTGGAGTTTGCCAGCTGAACATTGTCACATGCCTGGATTGTTACAATCTCTTCCTATTCCTAATATACCATGGACTCATATTTCAATGGATTTTATTGAAAAACTTCTTGTCTCAGGGAGTTGGGATTCTATATTGGTGATGGTTGACAGGATTACAAAATATAGTCATTTCTTGGCTTTATCCCACCCTTATACTGCCAGCCAACTGAGCCAAGTGGCTGAATTATATTTCAGAAAAGTTTGTAAATTGCATGCACTAGTGGAAAACGGGACGGAACACGGCGGTTCCGTCCCGGTTGGACGGCGGTTTTGACCGCCGTCCATGGTGGCGCCGTCCAATTGGCGCCACCGTTACTCGGCGGTTGAAACCGCCGAGTAAGGTTTACGAGTTCGGAAACTTACCCGGATGGGTACATTTCCGGACTCGTAAACACCTGCTGCTAGCAGAAGGCTACCCCGGCCATTACGGGCCGGACGGTTAGCCGGAAGGAGTTGTTTGCGCACCCGGACGGTAAGCCGGGAGATTTTCCGGCGGCGGCAGTAATCCGGCCACCGTGAAACGGTGGCGGAAAATATGTACTTCCGGATAGGATTACGGTACCGGAAAGTTAGCCGGACAAGAAGTGTTACTTAACCGGACGCCTGCCAGGGAAACGTTCGGGAAAATGGGTGAAAAGAAGCCAATTTCGTCCGGCCAGAATTCCGAAACCGGAAACCTAGCCGGAAGTAATTTGAACTGTCCGGCCAGGAATTCAGATGTCGTAAAGGTTATCCGGATAATTCTTTAAAATCTGATTTTTATTTATTTCGGCTTTTGAATACAAAATAGAAAATATTTAAATGGCGCTAGTGAAGAATTATATGTTTCAAATGGTTGTGATGTATTACGAATGAATGTATAATGTAATAAATCACTTGAATGCGCTAAATACAACAATTGCCAATAATACATAATGTGTCAATTTTGAACTAGAGCATGTGCATACGAAGTTACGACAATTGATGCAATAGTACTCCTCGGTCGATTCAGGTCTTCGGGTGAGTAGGGCCTTATATCCTCTTCGAAAATCTGTGCATTAGCATACACAATTCAATATATGACGCAAACATATGAATATGTGTAAGGTAGATGCCTTATAGATTTGGAACTTACGGGCTCAAGGTCTTGGTCGAATTCGTTAAGTCCCGCTACCAATTTGAGCTCATACAACATAACGTAGTACCCGCATTCCCAGCTGCTAACTTGTCTCTTGTACTTTAACACAAAAGGAAGATCACATTGTTAAATACAATCGATCGATGTCGATAATACTAGTGTTATTAATGAGGGAGAAACGTGTAGAGTACCTTGATCTCAGTCATTCCAAACTCTCTCCTAGAGGGATTGACATGATTTAAAACTTGTCTAAGGAGGTGTTCGAAAGACGGGATTGGCGGACGATGGAGAGGATCTATCCAATAAACTTGTTTGGTTTTTTTGTGGATCAAAACCAAGCTCCAATGTTTACTAAATAAAAAATGCATATCCATTTGTCAATAATGACAACATAAAAGTTAACATGAGATAATAATGTATAGATTAGTTAATATGAAATGCTTACCCGGAAATGAGTGGTGCTAGGAAGAATAATTTGTCCTCCACACCGAGAGCCTCTCTCATGTAACTTAATCGCTCTGCATTAGTATGACCTAATTCTTGGATTCGCTCAGGGCATAGGAAGCCTATCCATGGCTTCAACCGTTTTTGAACTAATTGATTCAAGAAACTTAAGAAAAAAAATATGAATGGTTAAAACAACGGGGAGAATGGCGGTTGAAAACACACAAGATAATATAGTCTCGACATTAAAATTACTTACAGTTGGAATAAGGACATTAGGGGCTCGGTTACCTTGTCACCCTTCCATAGATCTTCAAAATCACCCCAACACATTACAATTTGCCTTCCAATACCACCAAATAATTCCGTTGGAGCCGGGAATTCGTAGTATCCAAATTTGCAATGTGTAGACAATTTATCATACAACACCTTCATAGGCGGTGTCATAGATTTAACTACAACATCTTTTGGGGCGGTCTTTGGGGCGGTCTTTGGGGCGGTCAAGGGTTGGGGAATTGTTTTTGTAATTTTTGGCTCAACCTTGCGTGCAACGCTCGTAATTGGGTTGTATAGGCTAGCGGGTTGAGTCTCTCCTAAACTCTCGACAACAATTAGCCTACGAGGCCAAAGTAAATACATACCTTCCGCCGGTCCAACAACCTTACACGGGCCTTTGGGTATGGGAATTCGAGCGGTTGAAACCAAAGCTTTTTTCAAGCAAACCTCCCCCAAACCGGTTGCAATTTTAACGTCGCCATGCATCTTCGCCGACTCATTGAAAATTCCATTTGCAACATGCATAGTAGGCTTCCTCACTCCACCATCGATATATAATTTGCATGGATATGTGACATCGACCTTGACCTAATTAAAATAGTGTATTCCATTTTTAAAGTAAGGCGAGGTAAACATGCTAAGACTATTAAGAGAACGAATATAGAATTTGAATAAGAATGCGATCGAAAAGTGAGTTAGTGTGTTTACCTTTTTTGGTCGGTTTAAGTTATCATCACATATGTTTGGTTGTGGCGATGGTGGATTTGGTTGTGGCGATGGTGGATTGCCTTGCACCTCACAAACATCGGGTGAGTGACGTGAACCACATGAAGGAGGTTCCCAATCGTCGCTTAGATCATTCAAATTTGGTGGGAGAATTGCGCCCATTTGCTTGGCTATTATGCGGAGAGCTATGTCCCTTTTCATCATATTCTTCACGGCCTCATCAAGCTCCTTCTTGGTATCACCGAGCTCTTTTTTTGTATCTCCAAGTTCCTCTTGCGACTTGTTGTACTTGGTATGTCTTGGTGGTTTAGAAGATTTTGGTTTGCCGATGAGATCTCTCTTCACCACATGTGATGCATATCCACGAACTCTACCGGGGTGTTCCTTCCGTTCCGTCGCCTTACAAAGGATGTCATCGTCTTGTGTGGGAACGAATTCTCCCGAGGCAATTTTCTCTTTGACACCATCCTATCATTTAATAGAAAAAAAATATATGGTAGAAAGAAAAATAGATAGGAATAATATTTGTAATAATATTAGCTCAATATATTCAAAGAAACAACTTACAATATCTTTTATCAACTTCTTGTTTCCCTCGTGTGTGTATTCGCCTTTGCTATCTTGTCGACCAATCAAGAAGCTAGTGAGTTTATCGAATTCTTTAGGATTAACCACCTCGGTGCTCTCCCGCGCTTCCTCTTCCGTCATCCCACTATCCATTTTCTCTTGCACCTCATCTTCTTGTTTCTTGTTTGCATGTTTCATTAGTCTTATAGTATAGCCCTCCCTACTCATTGTGTGAGGTGTCGTATTAGCTTTCGCATTGGTGCTATTCGTCAACCTCACACCCTAACACATAAATGAATTTAAGTTATGTGAACGAAGGAGTAATACTAGAATGGTAGGAATTAATCTTACTAGTCGGTCATTCTCCAAGGTGCGTGCTTTGAATATTGCCCAACTTTCTTGTAGAATATCGGTGTAGGCCACCCAAGGGTCCTCATCCTTAAAATCTCCATAAATGTAATGTTTACACAACATTGCTTTATGATCCCGTGCCGCCTTACTCAAGCGAAACATGGTTGTGTCAAAAAGTTTCTCCATATTTGGGGCAACAATTTTGAATGGTACCTACATAAGGTTATAAGAAAATTTGGATAAAATCTCATTCATGTGTACAAAAAAAAAAAAAAAACCTTAAATGAAGGTAGAAACTTACCAAAAACTCCTCCCATAATTTAGTCTTCTCCTTGTCGGGGACCTCGTGCCAAGATTCATACTTTATGTCCACACGAGTTCGACCAATTTTACCAACCCAACTCTTCCATAAATAATACTCTTCCGATATTGGTTCCCCACCATCGTTGAACGTCATGTCCGTCAAAATCCCCTTCTTCATCCTTTTTTGTAAGACGGCACAATATGTCCTAGGACGCCTCACCACCTTTTTTTTAACACCTCCCGCGGTGCTAGGCGTTTTAGAGCTTTTGGGGATTCCTACTACCTTCTTCTTAGGTGGTGCCATAACTCCTCTACAAAAAATAGTTTACATATATTAAATAACCTCACTATCAAGAAAGAATAATTATATGCTAAATTAATGGTAAGTAGTCACTTTAATAATCCTATTATTATCCTATTAGACTAATGGTAAGTAGGGTTTAATTAGGATCCTATTAGACTAATATAAATTGCCTATCACATGCTTCACCCTTAATTCTTTGTAATTAAATTAGTGCATACATATATGACATACTTAACCCTAGATTAGTAGTAACATAACTAGTGACCATCAAGACTAATCAAGAATATAGCCCATAATCCCAATTGATTAATCAAGAATGTAGCCCATAAAACAAAACTAGTTTGTAGTAATAATTAAGCAAAGCCCATGAACAAATAAGACAAATTAGCCAATAAACAACATTGATTATACAATTGAAGAAATACCTTTTCAAGTAGAATAAAAACCCTAATAGTATGGACAAAGAAGCTACTTTTTTGTTCTAGAACTCAAGAAATGGGGCCAATGTGAGTAATGGTGTTCTTGGTGGTTGGAGAAGAAGATTTTGTTGGTGGAAGAGAGTAAATGGGTGGGAGGAAAGTGAAATTTTCGGAACTAATGTTGAGAATGGGTAGAGGACTAGCTAAGAAAATAGTTTAAGTGTTAGTTATTCTGATTTTTTTGTACTGACCGGCCACGTTTCCGAAACCGTGAAGTTAGCCGGATAAGGCAAAAAAAAATTAACCTCACCCGGCTAGGTTTCCGAGTTCGTAAAACCTAGCCGGAAGTGTTTATTATAAAAGGGCAGACGGGTTTTTTTTCCCCAAATCTGCAAACCCTCCCCAAGTTCATCCCCAAACCAGTCCGCCCCTCTCCAAAATTTTCAGTCCAATCTCTCACCATGGTTAGGACTAAAAATCCTTCCACAGGCAAGCAAGTTGCGGAAATCCAAAGAAATCAAGAGGTGCACTACTCGTCCTCTTCCGAGGAGGAAGGAGAGTCACCTCCAAGAGCCGAAGAACACGTGGGTGGGAGCAGATTAAGCAAGGCCAAATTGAGGAAGACAAAGCGGCAGAGAGGCCATGATAGGCCCCCTGAAGCATCGGCAAGTCGGAATTTCTTCAATCGTAGGGCGGAGGCCAACTATGTGGAATGGTGTGGGCGGAAAACACACACCACCAAGGTGATTAGCCCTACCTCTATTGACACTTTGCATATGGGGTATTTGGTTGCTCATTTTCAGCCTAGTTATTTAGATAAATTGCTCTTGCTTGAATCCCCATGCCATCAAGATGAGGTTGTGCAATTTTATGCAAATTTAGGAGAGTATGAGTCGAATAACATGTGCACTAAGGTGAATGGTAAACTGATTAATGTCACTAAGTTTCATATAAATGAGGTCCTAGGCTGCCCTTATGTTGATAACTCATACTTGCGCCCTAACCACCCAGAAGGCCCTTATGAGATTTATAATTTCAACAAGTTTCCTGAAACCGGGCCAAACCAACCCTTAGACCTTGAAGCAATGGGACGTAAGTACTTCAAAACTACTTGTCAGGGGGCGGGTAGTTGTCCAGGTGATTTTAATGTTGAGGAGCTTACGGTTGAGCAGAGGATTGTATTTGACTGGGTTTGTCTGAATGTGTATCCATCGGGGGGTCATAGTTGTGAACCTAGTTGTGGACGTGTTCTGCTCTTCTATTACTTGATGGAAGGGTTGAAAATAAATCCTGGACACTCGATAGTTGAATACATGTTCAAGGTGGGGAGAGGGTCGAGGCAATGGTTTCCATATGCCGGACTTGTCACTGAGTTGATTAAGAAGCAAGGTGGAGGTGTTGTTGATCGTCCTGAGCCTCTAGAGTACTACGATGGTGATTGGTTTGATCATAAGGGTTTTGCACTGGATAAAGAAACTCAAAGGTACGTCTTGAAGGCCTTAGCTCCGGGCGCAGCAGGAAGAGTTGCGAGGCGAAGAAAACTAGAAGCCAGAGGTGCGAGCTCATCGGGTACAAGTAAGTGAATATATGTTTTCCCTTTATTGTTTAGTTTCGCATGTGAAAATGCTTTTGTTTTCGAAAGCTAATCATTTGTTTGTTTTGTAGGTGAGGAGGGCCGGTGGATGCGTAAGCTCTCAAAAATGTGGGAATGCTTCACCGGACAAGTCGACAAGGCTAAAGAAGAAGTAGCAATGCTCCGGGCCGAACAAAGGGCTTACATTGATCGGAAGGGACTTGATCTCCAACTTAGCCCGGAATTGAATGAGCCGGATTTTGGTCATCTCCCATCCTCAAGTGAAGAAGATGCGGCCGGGGGACCATCCAGCAGTAGGGCGACTGGAGAGTAGGGCATTGTTTCTAGTTAATAATTTGTTCTATTCTAGTTAAACATCGAATTTGTTCTTGTTAAACATCGAATTTGTTCTTTTCGTTTGTGAAACTAATTTATCCTAGTACGTTATTCATATGGATGTAAACTTGGTCGATTTTAAAGATTTTAGTGCTTCAATCTATTGGCGCTTATTTTGTACATGCATTTTGTTTAGATAAAGAGGCAAATATGATGGTGAAAATGTGTTGAAGTATAGTTCCGGGTAGATTTCCGAGTTCTGAAACACTATCCGGATAGTGTTAATTACTTTTCCGAAATCGGAAACCTAGCCGGATGAATAATTTACTTATCCGGATGGCTATCAGGGAAACTTTCGGGAAAATTGAGCAAAAAACGAGATTTTTAATTAAAAACTTCCGGATACACTTTCAGACACCGTAAACCTAGCCGGATAAGCTTAAATTTCCATCCTGCTAGGTTTCCGAGTTCGGAAACGGGTTTATATATATGGGTGATTGACTTTTTTTCAGATCACAACTCACAAACTTCCCCCACATCCCCCAATTCAGAGTTCGGAAATCCCGTCTCCTACCCGGACGAAACTCTCCATCAGTTCCACCACAACCAATTCCCGATCAACCCATGGCACCGAGAAGCAAGGTCGTGGCGAGGAAGCCAAATCCAAACTGGTATGATGCTAACAAGTTTATTAGTCTCGATGCTTACAAGTATTATGGTATTCTTGTTAACAATGCTACAGTACTAGACACATATGTGGTGGATAGAGATCGGGTTGAGGCACTAGGTTTAGGCCCTATGGTTGAGAAGTTTGCTATTCAAAATTGTGATGCCTTGTTATTCGATGTTAGTAATCCCACCTATAAGGATGAGGTGTTGCAATTTTATGCTAATTTTGATGAACCTAGTGATGGTAAGTACACTACCATGGTTAATGGGAAAAGGTTTGAGTTTGATTGTTGGGTGATGAATGAGTTGTTGGGGAATCCTATCAAATCCGATGAGGACCTTCATCCCAATCTCGAGCAAGGTCCACTTAATATCTTCTATGCTAATGGGTGGCCGGGAAGGCATATGATTAAACTCCCGTACTTGAATTATCTGAATTTAGGACATCACTATTTTGATCGGGACCCATATGATGAAAGTTCAGCCGATGGGTGCAAAATAGCGTTCTGCCCCATTGATGATCGCATTGTGTACGAGTGGGTGCATAGAAGTTTCATCCCCACAGGAGGAAATGTCGGCGAGCCTAATGTTACCACGGTTATGACATTTTACTATGTCGTGAAGGAGGTTCCTATCAATCCCGGCTTTGCAATATGTAATTGGATGAGAACTGCGTGGGCTAACGAGCGACATAAGAAAAACCTACCCTACGGGAGCCTAATCACTAAGTTGCTCTTGAAATTGGACCAAAATTTCCGATTTGAAGATGATCCCACCCCTTGCAAGCTGTACGACTACCACTACTTTGAAAACCATAGGCCGAAATGGACTTTGGCCGATGGAAAATGGATTCTGGCGCCTACACAACAAAAGGCTAAGCGGGCATCAAGAAGTAAGTCATCTTCACCTCCTTATTCACAATTTATGCTACTTTTGATCATAGTTTAATTCAAATATGAATTTTCATTTTTTAGGTAGGGAGGTACCCGATGGAGAGCCTTCACCGCATGTTGCCAACATGAAAGCTATGTACGCTGGCATGAAATCTAAGGTGCTCACATTGATTGGCGTTAGGAAGGACGCTTACGAGGCAAGGCAGGAGTTGAGAGCCCTCAAGCGTGCAGAAGGATTTTCCACGAGTGGGGACGCCTCGCAGGGACATGGTGGCGGTGATCATCACACCGACTATGACATGGAGCCTTGATTTAGTTTAATTTGTTTTGAATTTTTAGTTAAGAATTGATTTGCCTTATCGAATATTATTACATTTTAACTGTATTTCAGTAACGTTTGAATGCTACGGAAATTGATCAAATGTTTGTGCATTTACAATTCGTACAAGTGTTTGCAATATCAATTTTATATAACTACTGATTAGTGAGTGCGCGCTAGTTTTCGCCTCAAAATAACACTTCCGGTTAGCTTTACGAACTCGGAATTCTAGCCGGATCGGTCATTCTATGATTACTAAACCGGATGACAACCAGGGAACCCGTCTGGAATTTGAATAAATTGTCTTGCCAAAACAAAAAACTTCCGGGTAACTTGTTTCCGAACTCGGAAAGTTACCCGGATAGGCTTGTTCTACATTTGCTAAACCGGATTGTTAGCCGGAAGTAGGTAAACCCTAATTTAACACTATCCGGCTAATGTTTCAGATACCGTAAAACTATCCGGATAGGTTAAAAATTGAGATTCGTCGACTTTCTTTTATTCTATTGGATAGATCAAACAAAGGTGCAACCAAATGTTTACATGAATTACATATTCAAACTAAGTTCGGACTAGTTGTATTATGAATAACTGATAACACAAAAAGATCAACGACTAACGCCTCAACTTAGTCTTCGGCTTAACTTTGAAAATCAACTTCCTCTTCCGTTCTTTTCCTTTGCTGTCTATCACTATGCGTTCGGCGTGATCGGATCTTGCGCGATAGTTTGACATGTTTTCCTCTGTTTCCTCCATATTAATCGCGTCTTTCTTCGTTGGCACAAAAATGTGAGCAGCTCGTTTGTCATACTCCTCGAATAGCTCATCACCACACACCATTTGTTTCCCATCAAGAACAATCTCGTAGTGCCGATCAGAAGGATCCTGAACATAGTAAACTTGGTCACCTTCGCCAGCAAGTATGAACGCATCCGACTTTGATCCCACTTTCTTCCTATCAACCAATTGAAACCCTAAAGGATCGGTCTTAGTTCCTGTCTTTTGATCAACCCACTGACACTTGAATACAACCACCTTCAATGCCACATAGTTTAACTCCCAGATCTGAACAATGGTACCGAAATACCTATCAAATGAGTAGGATCCTTCTGGATTTTTCTTCCGCGACACAGCGATTGATTCGGAAAATGTAGTCACACCGCTATTCTGCGAAACACCTTTAGCATCGCTCTGTTTGGTCCCGTACGAGTAACCCTTCACATCATAGCCGCTGTAGCTGATGACCGTCGTAAGCGGCCGTCTGGATAGCCATTTCACGTCCTCGGGATGGTCACCAATCTCTACGGTGTCCCTTAACCACTCACAAAAGTTTCTAATATGCTCATCATGTAGTTGGAAAGGCTTTAGGGTTGGGTATAGACTTCTCAATTCCTCCATATGAATGTCAACGTAAGGGCGAACCGATTCATGGTTTCGCATCACATACAGATGAGCAGCCTGCAAATCGACCGCTGACGGGTTATGCAGCGTGCCTCTAGTTCCATGCCCGTTGAAACGAAAATCATGCCTCGAGGTGGGTAGTCCAACCTTGTCAACCTCATCTAAGTAAGCCGTACAAAATTCAATCGCCTCCTCCGCGACATATCTAGATACAATGCTTGCGTCAGGCCTGTACCTATTCTGCGAAAAGAATTTAAATATCTTCATGTATCTCTCGAAAGGATACATCCACCGGAGGAACACCGGACCACACTCCTTGATCTCCCGCACAAGATGGACAATCAAATGCACCATTATATCAAAGAAAGAAGGGGGGAAATACATCTCCAATTGGCACAATACTTCAACCACCATTGTCTGCAGCTTATCTAGTTTACGACGGCTAACTGTTTTCTGGCAAATTCCCTTAAAAAATAAGCAGAGCTTGCTGATGCACATCCTAACGTGGCTTGGAAGAGAACCACGAATGGCAATTATGTTCAAGTCTTGCATCAAAGTGTGACAATCATGTGATTTTAACCCTATCAATTTTTGATCCTTAACATTGACACAGTTACCAATGTTTGAGGAAAAATTAGAGGGTACCTTCAAATCTTTCAGGCACTGCAAATATTTTGTCTTCTCAGCTGACGACATATTGTAGCAAGCTGGAGGCAAGAAAGTGTTCCCATTCTCGATTACAGGAGCCAGTTCCTTTCTAATACCCATTCTGTCCAAGTCTTTACGTGCTTGAAGTCCATCTTTGCTTTTTCCTGGAATATTCAGCAGCGTACCAAGCAAACTATCGCAGACATTCTTCTCAATGTGCATTACATCTAAACAATGTCTGACAGCCAAGTGCTTCCAATATTGTAAGTCAAAGAAAATGGATCGTTTCTTCCAAGGGCCGGGGAGAGGCATCTTCCTACGGTTTTTCCCAAAATCATTTTCAATATCCTTGATTTTCTCGAATACCTCCTCGCCACTGATAGGAGGGGGGGCGGTGCATTCTCTTCCTTCCCATTAAACCAGTTCTTAGCCTTACGGAACTCGTGACTGCATGGTAAGAAACGACGATGTCCTTGATAAACAGTTTTTCTCCCGTGTTTTAATTGAGAGAAACTAGTATTCTCCTCACAAACAGGACAAGCTAGATGACCTTTGACTGAATAACCAGCTAGATTACCAAGTGCAGGGAAATCGTTCACAGTACAGAACAACATTCCTTTCAACTTAAACCATTCCTGCCGATATTCATCCCACGTCCAATTCTCTTCGAACCACAGTTTCTGAAGGTCGTCAACTAAAGGTTCTAGGAACACATCAATGTCATTACCAGGCTGCTTTGGCCCTGCTATCATCAACGACAACATAACATATTTCCTCTTCATGGTCAACCACGATGGTAGATTGTAAATAACAACCATCACAGGCCAAGAACTGTGTGTACTACTCAAATCTCCATACAGATTCATACCATCAGTGGATAAACCCAACCTTACATTCCGAGCTTCCTTCCCAAATTCAGGATACAATTCATCAATTTTCTTCCACTGATCACCATCTGAACAGTGTGCAATCACATCATCATCTTCAACCTTCTCTCTATCTGCATGCCATGTCAAGTTCTTAGCTTCTTCCTTGTTAGCAAACAACCTTTGAAGCCTAGGTATAATGGGGAGATACCACATGACCTTCGCGGGAACACGTTTGTTGGTTTCCTTAACAACATCTCCTCCCATGTCCACTTTTTGTTTCACAGCTTTGTATCGTGACTCGCCACAAACGCTACAATTTTCCAATTTCATCTCATCTTCCCCTCTAAACAACATACAATCATTAGGACAAACATGAATTTTCTCAAGTTCCATACCCATTGGACATAGTACTCTCTTGGCAGCATATGCCCTATCAGGCAATAAATTATCAATGGGAAGCAGCTGTCTAATCAACTCCAGCGCCTCTGTTAATGCCTTATCTGAAAGCCCATGCTTGGCTTTTAAATTCATCAACAATAAGGTCGCGCTTAAAATAGTGTGGATTGACCCCTCATACAAAGGGGTCTGCTTATCATTATACATCGCTTCAAGCGCCTCTGGTTTTCCAAAAAAATGCATGGCAACATCATCTACCAAGTCATCCAATTTATCGTCATAATTACCAACCATTGAATTTTCTCCTACAACCTCCATTGGTTCATTAACAACAACAGTGCTACGTTCTTCCCCATGCCATACCCACGTGGTATAGGAATTTTGGAAACCCCTAACAATCAAATGTTCACGCAAACCTTCAACTCCTAAATACACATCGTTAGTGCAATCCTTACAAGGGCACCGCATGGCCGACTGATTTTCTAATCTTGCATTATCAGAAGCAACATCAATGAAATATTCAACCAGTCCCATATACTCTGGTGAGGTCCGACGATTCTCCCTAATAATCCTACTACGTTCCATAACACATGTGTACCTATTTTCATAAATTTAAGCAAATATTAATGAATTCATTCATCTACATCGTGCTACTTGACAACATATCAAATACAATATGGTTTCATAAACACTAATAACTAGGAATCAACACGCAAGTTCATATATTATTCAAGCAAATTAGGGATACACATACATATTCATGCTTGAAATTAACAAACATCCGCCCATCAATACTAAATTTAGCGGGAGATTACCTCATCGCGGCCTAGGATTCAGCGAGCCCAAATATTAGGAGATTCTCTGCGTCTTTCAACCCAAAACAAAGATGGAATAGAGTAGATAGAACAAAAGGATCCGTTTCTCGTTTTATAAGATTCTGTTTTAACTCATCCGGTTACGTTTCCGAGTTCGTAAATCCTGCCCGGCCATTTTTCCCACTATCCGGACAAGTTTACGGTACCGTAAACTTACCCGGACGACTTTTTGACTTGACTCCACCGACATCAGAACTTTGCCCCGTCGACTTGACCGTCAAAGTCAAGCCGGTCAACGGGGAAAGTTCCGGCTAGCCATTTCCGGTGTCGGAAATGTAGGCTGGTCGGCGGTTAAACGCAACCGCCGACCAAAAATGGCAGTTACACGGCGGTTGCATCACAACCGCCGTGTAACAAGCCATCCGGCTAGAGAATGAACATTTACGAGTTCGTATATGTAGCAGGACGGCGGTTTCCTTATTTTCCCGCGGAACCGCCGTCCTTGGGCGCCGTTTTCCGAAGGTTTTCTACTAGTGATGGCTACCCTGAGTGTATTGTTAGTGACAGCGATAGAGTCTTTACTAGCCATTTTTGGAAGGAGTTGCTTCAGAAATTGGGGGTTAAATTGCATTACAGTACTGCCTATCATCCACAGACTGATGGTCAAACTGAAAGAGTTAACCAAGTTTTAGAGAACTATCTCAGAAGTTTCTGTTGTGGCAAGCCAAGCACTTGGAGTCAATAGTTGAGTTCGGCTGAATGGTGGTACAATACTACTTTCCACACAAGCTTACAAATGACTCCGTATAAAGCATTGTTTGGAATCAAACCTTTACCATAGTGCCAGCTGCTCAGAATTGGTTGCAGAAAAGGGAGGAAGTGAGGCTGTTAGTAAAGACTGATTTGCAGCAAGCTCAGATCAGGATGAAGTATCATGCAGATTGTAAGAGAACTGATAGGAACTTACAGGTAGGTGACTGGGCTTATCTGAAGGTTCAGAAGTACAGACAAGCTTCATTACAGATTCATGCTTCTAAGCTATCTGCAAGGTTCTATGGACCTTATTTAGTACTTGCCAAAGTGGGAGAGGTGGCTTACAGATTGCTGTTGTCTGTTACAAACAGAATTCATCCAGTTTTTCACATTTCTTTGCTCAAGAAGCATGAGGGAGCGGTGCCAGCCCATATTGAAGATATTCCTACAGAACTAGTGCCTGACATCCCTTATCTGAAGCCTACTAAAGTGCTGGACAGGAGATTGGTTACTAAAGACAATGTCAATCACACTCAATGGTTGATTCAATGGCAAGGCCTGCATGTGGAGGATGCTTCTTGGGAGATGGCAGATTTCATTTCTTCCCAGTTTCCTTCTTTCTCAGCTTGAGGACAAGCTTTGTTTAAGGGGTAGGGATTGTCATGAATGGGCCAATTAAGGGAGGGCAAGATGGTAATTCTACCTAGTGAGCTAGCTAGCTGCAACTGTCCAGAATCAGTTATCTTAGTCTGTTGAGACAGTTAGAGAGGGGTGGTTAGCTGGTAGAAATAGGGCAGAATTGGTGAGGGATGAGGCATCAGATTCATGGGGATCTTGATCTTGCTGTTCTCTCTCATCTAAACTCTCTTTCTCTTCTCATCTGTAAGGGGTTTGTCCCCATTTCTTTGTTCTTGAAGTAATTGAATTACAGTGTTATCCTAGCCAGATCTTTGGTTTGTGACAGGTTATAATTTTGGAGCCCAAGAGTTTTGTGTGACAACCAAACAAAAGGTGCCATGTGGTTGCGTTGGCCCATATGATGCCCACATGAGATGATTCATTCTACTATTTCAGTTTTTCTTTTCCTTTTCTTTCTTAAAATCAAATGAATATCTTTGTGTAAAATTGAATATGATTAAATATTTGTTATATATTTTTCATTACTATACGTGCTAAAATTTTAATTTTATTTAGTATCATAGGAAATTAAAATTTTATGAGTTTTAGATGAATTATACCATTTTGAAATTGAAATAAGTCTTAATTATTTTTGTACTAATTTTAAATTAATCGAAATTCAAAATACTAATTATAAATATTGTAGTTTATTTTTTTTGTTGAATTAAATAACTCTAAAATCATAACTCTCTAAACACTACCATGAAGAAAAATTTGTTACATGTTAAAATATTGATTAATAATATGGTGTGTATATGCATATGATGATGTGGCGAGCTATATGACAGTGAGTTTAAAACTGAAAAGTTGGTTTATGAAAAAGTGTGGTATGTAGCTATTTTTTGGGATTTTACCATTGCAAGTGTGAGCACTTGTAGTGGTGAAGCTCAAATATGGGCTATTCATCCCACTATCTTCCTCCAAAATCCTCATTTTCCAACTCTTCCCTACAATGATTTGACTACGTGATGATCCGTGGGGGCTGAAATGGTTCCAGATGTTTCTCATAGGATTGCTCGAAGAAAGAGAGTTCCAGGAGCACTCATCTGGATGAAGTTGTGGATACTAAAAGAAGGTACTATTTTTAAAATGGTGGATGTGCAGCTCGAGCACAAAATGGGAGCTGTATGCGAGGCTCTAGTCCGCATCTATGGAGACGATGGTTATGAAAATACAGCGGGAGTCCAGAATCTTCAAAATGCAACCACTCGGGAAATTACAGCAAACTGGACTAATAAAAGCGCAGCAGTTAGAAAACGCAGCAACTCAGATATTTGAAAATAGAGAATATCCAAGAAGTTTAGATGTTTATGAGGAGCATGACTGCATGTCTAGGCTCAACTTCGCAGGACATAATCAAATTTTGCGCATGAGGAAATCGAAGTTTGATCAGAAAGTGCAATTAAACCATGTGAAGTTGGAGCCGGGCACATGAATTTACATTTATAAGACTTGCTATTCCTTTATTTTCTATGTTACAGTTCTAAAGATCATGACCATTGAATTTATAATTCAAGCTTGCGCTGGGGGACATGCATCTTTATATGATGCTATAAAGTTCAGAAGCAAACAATAGTCGGAGCTGGCTGTTGTTACATTGTTTCCAGCATGATTTTTTCTTCTCAGTTCGAAGATGTTGGTTTTGCTGAAATATTGGCCATTAAGATACTGCAGCAGTGCTGCAGCCTCGTTGACTTGAGCTATTGATAGTAGCAAAGTGTAGTCTTCAAGTTGATAGAGTTGAATGATCAAAAGGGCACTACGACTCAAAATTTCCTTTGCTGCAGAATCATTTCATTGTAAGCTTGAGGACAAGATTAAGATAAGGAGAAGGTATAGTTGTGATTCTGGGTCTTAGATGCAAATACAGGAAAGCTTCTGGGCTTCTTTGTAAATAAAAAAAGTATAGGGGGTCAAAGGCAAATTGAGCTCAATTAATCATATCGCCCGGGAAGTTTCAACTGTATTCCAACTTTCATTTCATTCTTTGATTTGTATATATAATTTGAATTTGTAATTGGTAGGATTATCCTTGATTTGGGATCAATTTGATTTGTATGAAATTTAGTTCTACTTTGTAACCACTTTCTTTCTCTCCTAAATTCTCTAAAACCGTTTCAACCAACTTCCGGCCAATTTCCAGCCACCGTCACCGATCAAGTCGTAGCCGGAGCTTCAGGGTTCACGACAGCTAACCATGGAGCCCAATTTTATTCCAATTTCAGTCTAAGGGAGGAAGTGTGATGCGTGGGAGCGTGTGGGTGCGTAGATCTTGCGAGATGAGTGGGGCGCGTGTGGACTGCGTAGCGTTGTAGAAACGCATCAAAAGGTATAAATAGAGCGACAAATATTGGTATTCATTCCCATCGTCGTTCTAATTCTGGCCTGCTAGATGCGGTCCGTATATTGTTTATTTGCAGTCCGTATTTTTATTTTATAATCATTTGTACAATGATTATGATATAGAGTTGGTCTCTAGAGTGACCGTCTATATTATAGCATAATATAGACCAAAGACTAAATTACAATATGAAAGGAAGGAGGTCCTTATTTGCAAAATTTGGGAAAGTACTATTCACGGTACTGTTCACGGCACTATTCACGGCACTATTCACGACACTGTTCACGCAAAGAATATGTACTCAAATCAGTTAATATAATTTCGGTATTTTAAACACTTGTAAACACAAAGAATTCAGGTTAGAAAGACAAGTTTCCATATTATAAACATCAGATTTTAGGTACATAATAACTAGGCTGTTTAGGTTAAATAATGTTGTTAAATTTAGTCAAGTTTCACCAAAGTTTTCAACTTGAACAATCAAGTTTCACAAAAATCACAGTTTTCAGCCTTAAAAATCAAGTTTCTACAATCACTCTAGTTTTCAGCCTAAATAATTAAGTTTTCACAATTTTCGCAGTTTTCACAATAAATAATCAAGTTTCGCAAACACCAAAATTTTCAACCTAAACAATCAAGTTTTCACAATAAAAACAGTTTTCAACCTAAACAATCAAGTTTACAAACACCATAGTTTTCAGCCTAAAAAATATAGTTTCTACAATCACTGTAGTTTTCAGCCTTAATAACCAAGTTTTCACAATCACAGTTTTCACATTAAAAAATCCAGTTTTACAAACACCATAGTTTTCACAATAAATAATCAAGTTTCAACACAAATCAGGAAGCCTAGTTTTCAAGTTAAACACATAAAATTTCATATGCAGATAGAAACCACATTAAGCAGTCTAGTTTTCAACCTAAACACATAAATTTCATAACAACACAGAATCTCATCCCCATCCTCGAGTTCTACCTCGACAAAGCCAATTACAGATGCCCAGCAAAGCACATCGCTATGGCTAACCGCATCACCCAGATCTTCCACTACCGCACCAAATCCATCCCTCTGCGCGAGTTCCGGCTGTCCTTCCACTACTTCCCGGACCACCGCCGCCGCGCCCTCGTTTCATCCTGGATCCGGAGGGCCCTCGACTGCAACGCCGAGGAGATGGAGCTTGGCTCCTACAACGAATAACACGAATAGTTGGATTAATATCTGAATCAGAGATTGGATTAATGCCCAATCGATTGCGCCGGTTGGATTGCGCCGGTTCGATGCAGGTTGGGAACGCGAGTGATGAACGAAAGTTTGGAATTAGGAACGGAGGTTTCAGAAGGAATGAGAAAATTAAATAATAGAAATTTGGTATATATATTTATGGAGGAGGGTCTGTGATGCAATTTCCCTATATTGCTAAAAAGGACCTGTGTAAATATAAATTGCAAAAGAGGAGCCGTCTTTCCTATATTAATTGCAGAAATAGGCCGTCTATATTATATCTATAATATAGACGGTCTATTCCAAGACTAATATTATGATATATAACTGATTTGCAAATGTATGTAATAGAAGTAATATATATGATGCATATGTCTGATATACATAATTAACCATATCATATATATTGAAGGCGTATTTTTATTTTGGACGGCAAAATCGTAACCCTAATTTCATACTCTCGCTCTTCTTCTTACTCTCTCTCCTGCTATAATTTCTGCTAATCTTTTAGCCCTAATTTCTGCTCCCCCAAATCTAAACCCTAATTTCGAGGATGCAGTCCCCTGTGATGCCACCCCGAAGTTTCAGTTTGTACCAGTCAGATTCGAGTTCGCCGTCGCTGAGGAGCCCTTCTCCTCCCCGGAGGTTTAAATTTGCAGCGGCTGTAGGTGTGGGGAGGAGACTGGACTTTGATTCCTGCACCTCTCCGGAGATGGCTTCTTCCCCTGTGACGCCGCCCCGAGCTGTGATTTCGAGTTCCAACTCTCATTCTCCTCCATCTCCTCGGCCTCGTTACTCTCCAGTAGCGGCAGCTCGAAAATTAAGATTCGCGGCGGCTGCGAGGGCTGGGAGGAGGAGATTAAACTTCAATAATTCTCCCGCTCCGGCACCGGCACCGGCACCTCTGCCGCGGAGGGAATACGACGTCTACGAAGTCATCCCAATTGTTTGGGATGAGAGGGCCAGAAAAGCCCTAGCCAACTTTTTTTCAAATAGGGCAGCAAAATACTTTAGATAGATATACATAGTTGGATCAAACTAAGTAGATAGGTTCATTATTGTAAATTTTGCCATTCTATTTTATAAATGAATACATGATTTTGTTGTTTTATGAGTACTATATGATGATGGTGCCCATATTCGATCGTAGTCCCTATAGTTTTTGTTGAATTGGTACTCTACTACAGTTGCTCAGGGTGGTTTTGATTTTTGAGCTGATTTCAGTAAAGCAGGTCCTATGTTTTTGTGTTGTTGTTGTTGAGGTGGACTATCTCTTGGATGTGTGATGACAAAGGTTACAAATGCACTAAAGATCATTATCTATATTGCACATGCACAAGAACAAGAGAGTGAAATCATGTTATATCTCAACTCAAAGACTCGTAGTATTTCCCAGTTCACAACTACCAAAAGATCATTATCTACCAAAACCATAGCAGATGCGCGCAAAGCAGCATATTTTTCAACTACAGTCTGAAGGTCAAATCAATTGATCCACCAAACACTGCTTAAGCAAATTTCAAGGGCCGACACTAACAAGATCAGTCCTCAAACATTCGTCTCTTGCCATATGCAGTACATGTTTGGACCTTTCCTGCCCATGCCTTCAGAAGACTATATATACACATCTTACACAAGAAGGTAGAGAAAAGAATGAAAGAATGTCATTTAACCAATCGATTCCAGTAGGCAGCTGAGTGGGATTATGAGTGACTTTGCCTAGTGATTCTAGCCATGCATATTTGTGTATGTGTCTAAAGCCACCTTCCTCATATCAACAACCAGCAGCTTTCAAAAAATTGTCATATGGACTCGATGCTGGCAGTGCGAAGGCTTGAGGCTGATGTTTGTACCCAGCTGCACATGAAATGGGCACAGCTCCTGTTGTTTTGCTGTTTATGTCTGTTTCCAGGAAAGGGTTCCCAACCTGCGTTTTTACTTTTACGTTAGATATAATAAAGGCAAACAAATCGTGATGTCATTCCATCTTTATCTATGATATCTTCAGCAGTTCATGCATGCTGGAGATCTAAGCTATACGCACCAGGAGAGATGAAAGAAAATATTACCAATTGGAAGCTTATGTCAGTCTGTACTTGCTTATCTTCATTAGACCGCTGAGAAACTCTGATCAACAAACTTTCCTGTCTCTTTTGGGTGTTACTGTTCATCAAATACGACATCTTCTGCTGCTTTCCGATCAAAAATGTCTCACAATGGTGTGCCATTTCCTTATATGACACGTCTGTTGGTGCTGCACTCACAGATATTCTTCCTACTTGGTGGGCAGTTTCCAACACCTGTATAAATCAGATTGATTCAGAAACATTTCCAGGTCTAGGATAAAGCATAATCAACAGCCCTTGTGAAGAGCAAATGTGGGCTCAGAACTATAGAAATATTCATATGCATTGTTTATAGTCCGTGTGAGTTGAGGCAATCACAATACCTTCTTCTCAAATACATAACATAGCAAAAGAACTTACAGATTCTAGAAGCTGGTTGACACTCAATAGGTCAGGAATTTCTAAAGCCAATTGGCCATCTGATTTTAAGCTGCTCTCAAATGAATCGAGAAGAGTGTCATCTTCTAGTGTAAATATTGGGCCAGCCTGCACATTAAAAAAAGGCAGAGACATGTTAAAGATTTTTGACATCTTATTATTAGCCTATTAGGATTTGCACTGATAATGATTACCTCTCCGTCATTCTTATCATCCTTTTCTTGGCACTCGTGCTCCTTTTCTGGAGAATCTGGGAAAAAATTACCCCCTAAAGTACAATTGCCATCAGGTGAAAACTGATTCAACAGTTGATTACTAACACGCTTCTCATCACTCTGCAGTGGCAGGACAAAAAGAAAGCACATATTAATGAAAAATAATTAAAAGAACTATTCACACATATTAATTTTAAGATAAAGTGAATGAAAAATGAATGAACTAAGTGGTTTACGTACCTTTGTTAGCTCCAAACTCTTCATTATAAGAGAAACCATGTGTTCCCTAGTCTGATCCTTCAAAATTTCGATCTCTGAAAGACATTTTGAGGCACAGTTATTGTCCTCTTGTGACCCATATTCAATTTTTCCATGTCTTGATCCAGCATCAAGGGCCTGTAACTTGGAATCTCCAACTAAGGATAGAAATGGATCAATCTGTAGTGCAAGAAAATAAAGCATTCAGAATTATTTCGATTTAACTGTTGATAGCATGGGAACTTGCAAATTTGCAGCAAACCTACCACTTTCTTTGAGAAGACAGATCTGACACAGGGAACAAGCGAAATTATATTATATGCCTTTGCTGAAAAAATGATCATGGAAGTTGCCAAAACAAAGAGGGACCGACGGCGTGCGGGCTGCAGGGGACCTGTAAACATGATAAACGAACATAAAGCTCAAACGTTAGAAAACAATCCAACTACATGTGATTGTATATTGTTACACTTATGTATGGAAACTTCCTGCCCGGTGTCAAATGAGCTTGCAAGATTGGTTTTACTTTATTTCAGAGGGTAACAAAGAGAAATGGTGAACATGTGAAGACTGTAAAAAGAAAATGAAAGGGCAAAAAAGCCTGCATTTTACCTCCTTGTGAGAGGGAAGAGTCACGTAATGAAAATGCAAGCTTGAAACTTTGAATTAGAGCCTCTTGAGAAGAATTCTGCAAGTAAACCAACAGGAAAAGGATGCAGTGTCATTCAAAAGCATTATCCACCTTTTTTGAGAGACACAGATTAACTTACAGAAAAAAGTTATGCCTAGTAGTTTATCACATATTTTTAGCATGTAACAATGAGAAAATAACCCATATGCTAATTTTCCTTGCACAAACAATGCTGCCTTGGCACTTGGCAACGATGAATGCACATTTTCAGAAATGATTGCATATCATGACAGTTGTTTCAACTTTTTTCTAACTTTGCTCTCAAAACGACAAATGCATGTTTTGTAAACAAAGGTTTATCAAATTGGTACTTATCAAAATATAGAGCAACAAAAGAAAAAAAAAAGCATAACAAAATTGAAGGGAACAAACAAAGACACAAAGAGTACCTTCGCACGAGCAAACAACAAAACCAGGCTGTAAGTGTGAGCGATAGCTTCATAGTTTTCAGGCATATTTGCAGGAGATATAGCCTGTGCCCAGATTGATGATAACAACAGGGTAATCTGGTGGCTACTCAACCTAAGGCAAATCGGACCCGATACTATCTTGTTTGCTAAATCTACTCCAGCTGTTGGTTGAGTTTTAATGCTATAGACTCTACTATAGGATGATCTGATTCTGCTAAGCACTCTATCATTTATGCTTTGTTCTTCCTGTACTGGCTTATCCCTGTCCTGATTTATATTTTGGGGAGGTAATTTGCTTTTCATCTTTTCAAAAAGAGCAGCTGATGAAGAGAAAACAGAAACACTTCTTGAAAGTGTTCTTTGAAGATCAGTAGCCTTCTTCATGTCAGAAGGAGCCGAACCAGTATAGGGGCAGACTGAAGATGGTACAAGGACTACTGAGAATATGCGGTGGGCTCCAACTCGTGTTTCGTGATCTGGATGAGCCATGGCAGGGAGCAACTGATGAAATAGTGTCTCGGGAAATGCCTGAGAAGAGAACATCAACATTAGGAATAATGTCGGAGGCAGATAAGTTGTAAAATGACTTGATCTGTATTTGCCCTACTTTGTTCTGATACGACAAGTTTGGCAAAGATGCAACAATTTGAGCAGTACGAAATACAGCAGCAATGGTGGTTCTTGCAATAACTGTAATGCTAGAGATGTTCTCTAACATGACAGCCATGGCATCGAGAATGGGGCCCGCATCGCCAACCTGCTAAAAGACTGTCCATTTAGAACAAAATAGCGATGTCCAGTTTCAAAATTTTTGACTAGTTAACCGACTATTGTTCGGACACTAACCTTGGACGATAACTCCTCGAGGCATTCATCCACCGCCAAGCTAAAATCTCTGTTCCACTTAATCATGTCAGCACCCAGATTCGCATCATCAAGTGAATAATGGATGCTTTTTCTAAGATGTCTCATTATGTCTGTTACTGCTCCAATAATAGCTACCGAACCAAGAGTCTTTGTGTCTTTGGCAAGGGAGGTGATAACCCTAACAATGTCAAGCTGCATAGCAGGCTGTCTAAGAACGTTCTTATGATCAAGATGCTTCACCAAAGTTGATAGCAAAAAGTGTGTATTTTCCCCTACATTAGTACACAAACAAGTATGTAAGAAGTAAACATGCAGCAAGCAACATATAATCACAGCCAAAAACAAGTACCTGAAATATCCATTATATGTTGCATATCCTTCAAAACAGGAAAGGCAATACCTTGTGTAGATTGCCACAAGTTTCCGTTATCAAAATAACGAAATAGAGACTCAAGAACTCGGCGCATGGTTGTAGCTTCCTTGCCTATCATGGCCATATTATGTAGGCACACCTTAGACCAGAAGCTGGGATCGCGAGCATCGTCTCTATGAATGAAAATGGATATCAGTAAACAATATTTTCAGAATCATGTCATGAGAAGAATTTTGGACAAAGGTATGCTTGCCGAGACATACATTGCCACATTCATTTCGCCTTTTTCGTTGACAACTGCCCCCCAAGATGGAACCTTAGTCAGATCCTCTGGTGAGGGTGAACCAAGACCCTCACCCTTGTGCTCCCATTGATTCTTCTCGGAGTCCTGAGGGAGTCCCTTATTTGAACCTTTATAATTTTCCAAGACCACTGTAACAATCTGAGAATACACATTAGTTAATATTCGTGAAAAAAATCGGACTAATCCCGAACATTAGAGAAATTTTAGCCCTGAGTTTTCAACCTCTTTCACAAGCATCAGGTGATTAAAATGATGAAATATCAAATGCAAAGGGAGCAGAAAATTGGACAGATCAGAAGAATTCTCTTACATTGTCAAACTCGGCTGAAATATGGCAATATTCACCCATGAACCAAACCTGCGTACAAGCAAAAAAGATATGAATGCAAGATATGAGTTGCATGTTTGTATTGTTCTTTTCATCTTATATACATGACGAGGATTTATCCATTGCTGTATAAAATCTGAATGTATGACATTACCCTTAATATTAGTGTTTTCCTTCTCTAACCAAGCAAGATCATGTTTTAAAAATTGTTGATTGTTAATTTGGTTAATCAAATAGTTAAATAAAGGGTCTAAATTCTTGAAGAATGAAAACTATGACATTAATATGATCAAAGCATGGATAACATACCAAGGAAGCAAGTGACTGAAGGCCAGCTGCTCGAAGGTAAGTGACTGAGTCTTCCTCTCCCACTTCTTGAGCAAATTCACAGAGTTTCGGAATGAATTTTTCTAAGTTAAACATGGTAGTACCATCTTTCTGATAAATGCAGAAAACCGTGTTAAAAGAGCAAAAAAAGTGCAAATTTCACATGATCATGATCAACCAACGGAAATGTATCTGTAAATCTTCACCTGGTTATTTACAAAATCAAAGAGAGATTGGCATCCTATTGTTAGTACATCATTCTGATGTGTCTGCTCCAGAAGAGTCTGAATTATGCTTAATAAACTGGTGGAAAACAAAGAACTGCAAAAAACTTAAACATTAGTATACTCCAGCTGCACCGAATTTATATACTACAATAAACAAAACATTTCATCAAAATAAATAATATCCAAACAGCTAACGATAAACAGGCCAACCGTATAAAAAAGATCATAAAGAAGTATTATCCAACCAATAAGAGCTAGTAAGTACATTCTGGTTGACCAAGCAAAATATAAAACACCAAGGGAACCTACATTCTGGTTGAAAATCACGAGATGTCCAAATGAAGTACATAGGTAATTCGCCATAAACATGACATGAAATTCAAGGAATAGCTCAAGTGGTTTAATCTTCCTACGTGATAAGTTCTCTAAAACATTTTGAACGGGAACAAGGCAGTGTATGTCCACCAAAATAGTTGACACAAAGAAAGGCTTCAAGTGCGAGATTACAATCACTATCTTCATATGGCTCCACCTCTAACCAACCCAACAAGCTAATTCACAACAGAGTAATTCCTAGGTATTAACATTGGGACAACCTAAACACGAAACCCCTCTTTCTATAGGATGAATTTTGTTAAACACGTTATGAAAGAGCCTCTAAAACATTCATGGTTTACAATGTGAAAATAGATATGCTTCTAAATAGAATTAAATCTACACCAAGTACTTGTATTACAAGAAATACAAGCAGGCTAGTCTCTTTAAGATGACTCTTGATCAAAGATTAGTCAATTCATCATTCACAGAAGATAAAATGCCAATACAAAAGCACAAATTCATTTCATACTGCTGAAGATTAATAACTCACATGTTCTCCTTGCAGGATATTAACAACTTCCTGTAGATACACAGAACAACTTTAGCAGACCGAAAATTCTCATTTCTGATTTCCTTGTAACACCTTTGCTCAAGTGAAGTTGTGATCTGTCAGATAAGAGATGCCGCGGTTATGAAAATCTACAATGGAAAGCAACTAAGGCAAGGAGAATTCTGAAAACTTTCTTGAAAGATCTCAATGTGGTCCTGTTTTCCTTCTAGTACACTTAGCACGATTGTTCACATAGACTCCATCTATCTTTCTTCTCCTAGTTAGATTGCCATAATATGAAGCAGTCCCCATGAATAGACTATCATTTAAAAATATTCACTTCGTTCTTCAGTATATATCTGGTAATGAGTCCTTTTAAAAACCTTAAAAGTCGTCAATGACTATTATCCCAGAAACAAAACTTAAATGACACTACACCATGTCTTATCAGTCATCACTTAGAGTACATAGTCTAAAGACTTCTCAGAAAACGCTGATTCAAGTTCTGTTTCTTCCAATCAAGTTACCAGACGTAATCATAGACTTGCTGAAGTACACACATCGTGTGAATTCATAGCATAAATAGATAGATACCTTTGGGATGCGTGTTGGATTCTTAGCTGCATAATCACATAATTTTCCAATCTTCCTTTCATTTATTTCTTCTTCCTGAAATTCACCAAAATAATAACCAATTATGCAAAGATGGAAGAAGACTGGCATGACTCTGATCCTCCAAGTAACTCATATAGTAGAAATGTATCAATGTTCCAGCTAGAGATATTGATTGTGCCCCAAGATGAAGAAATGTGATACCATCAAGTCATAAAACTAACCTGGTTACGAGGGAAGATGTCAGAAATCAGCTTCTTGTACCTTTTGACAGGCTGCCTGGACCTAGCCCTCATTGCAGGGCAAAAGAAACACAGGCTGCCACATGCCGGCAGAACTTGCCTCGAGATCACGCCCGAAACGACACTCATTATGAATAATCTATGATAGTCCTAGTCCTAAATTCCCCCCTTGGAAATCAACCACAATAGAAAAATGCTTTCTTTCCCTTCTTTATCTTGAGAGTCTCAGCTCCCTAAAAAACTCAGAAGGGAAAGAAAAGCCAAGCTCCTCAGCTATCAAAATTGGGTCGTTTACCCCTTCCGGCACCAGCCTACATCACCATTAACAAATGAAAAGGAAAAAACTCAAAATCAAAACCTAAAAAAGAAAAAAAAAAAAACAAAACAAAACAAAAAGGGCCCCTTCCAGATGATCCAAGAAACATTCGTGTATCCCAAAGAACGGAAAAAAACTTGGATCAAACGCAAAAGGGGATATGATAATAAGGCATGAATTCCACAACGAATGGTCAAGAAAATTATTACCTTCAAATCATGAATTATCAGAGCACAGGAAGGCTGGTGTTCCATCAAAAATTTTGAGCAATGCAGCGAATATGTAGTACCTCCCTCTATAACCCGAAATTTCTGTCCTTTCTCTCTCTGTAAAACAGCCCTCCACTTTCTATTCTTTCCCAAATCCCATAATCTATAATATATATATTCAGACGGCAGGCAGACCAATTAATGATTATATTAGTAGTTTTTTTGGCCTAATGGGACAACGTTTAAACAGCTAATCTTATACTACTGTGCATGTCTGCCAAACGTGGGAGATTGTATCGAAAAGGGATTTGTTGGGATCGCGTTTGGGGGTACTATTGTTTGTTCAAGTGAAATGCATAATTACCGGTAGGATTGAAACACAGCTGGATTAGGAATCATCATTTTTGGAATACGAATCTTGACCCTACCTGAATTTGGAAGTCTCTTTTTTTGTACAGTTGCTCTTTCGAGTCCAACAGATATCTTCTTAGGGTGTGTTTGATTCATAAAATTTTTGGAAGTCTGGATTTTGTTTTGGAATTTTGAGAGTTTGGGTTTTTGTTTGGGATTTTGAAAGTCTGGTTTGCAAAATTTTTGTTTGGTTGGGTTGGATTTTGTGAGTATGAAACAAAATCTTTGATTGGTTTTAGAATTTTGCAAGTCTGGATTTTGGGAAACTTGGTGAACCAAACAAAATTTTACAAAACTGGACTTGGATAGTCCAAATTTTGTAAAAACTTGTCCAACCAAACACACTCCAAAGTTTAGAGCAAAATTGTGCTTTGCATTTTCTATTAAGTTATCAAAAAATGCGTAACTATTTAATATTTATTATGAATGATATTCTGATTGTTTTAATAATTATTTATTTCGAAAATGACATTTATAACCTTTATTTCTTGACATTCAATTTTTTAATTTAGGTTTTATGTTTCTCTCTCCTGAGATTTTAGTCGAGTTTTAACACACAGATTATTTGGTGATGACTGAATTGGTATAAAATATATTAAACTAAATTGTTGCAAAATCAATGTATCATAATATGACTAAATTAAGATGAATTTTATCATATCCTATACACATTTCAACTAAATTTTAAAAAAATGCCGAACTTAATTGATTACAACTAAAGTGAACGGAAATGTATTGAATCAAAGTAAAAATTAGAAGTATTTACCAAATTAAAATGAATTTTATCAAATCATATTCCATCAAAAGATTACTGACTTGATTTGAAATCAATTGAATAGAACTAAACTGATGAAATTTCGTATAAATTTGGAAAACGGACCCTTAATTTAATATTTTGAATTTTTAAACGTAACTTTTAAAAATAAAAGTTATAAATGTCATTTTCAACTAAATAGTCATTAAAATAACCAAATAGTGCTCCATAATAATTATCAAATAATTACGCCCTTTAACTTTGAATCTTTCCACGCGTTTAATAGAAATTTTTCTTTAAAAAATCTCAAAAATCTCAAATGTTGGTACCATATATAGTTTGTAAAAATCTGCTGTAAGAAATTAATAGTGTAATTTTTGGGCCATAACGAAATATTGTGTGCACTTTTTCCCCTACTTGATTGACACCTTAGTAATAATACAAATTATAGTCATAAATTTAATTAGAATTTAATTAGTAGTTAAATTTTATAATTTAAATTTAAATTGTATTTATTTAGAAATTTTCTCCCAATCATATCATAATTTTATTCTTTTACTATTTAGTTATGTTAATTTACTATTTTGTTTGATTATATATGTATCATTCACATTCAATTAGTCATGTTTTCGTAATTATTTCCTGATTTTCAATTGATTTGATTAGTTATGTAATTTTGGTCCATTCAATTACATTGAATTTGGTATATTTACTATTCAGCATCTTCATGAAAAATTATCAATTGAACGGCTGTTTTACATGGTTAAAATATATTGAAGAAAATTAATAGTATGGAATATAAAGTAGAAATATTACAAAATATTGAAATACCGTGTGGGTTATATAATTACTGTCCTATGGTATACATGTTTTTTTTTTTTTTTGAAATAATACTTCATTGATTAATCAGAAAGAGTTACAAAGTTGGGGATGTTATCACATTGACAAGTTTGATCTTGAGAAAATTTAGCAAATTGAACTAAGGAGTGGACAACATAATTGTGCCTTCTGCTTGTCCAGTATAAACTTGGATGATTATGAGATGCTATTAGTCTAGAAATATTCTCTATGATAGATGCAAAATCAGATAGGTTCTCTCTTGGTTGTCGGGCAGCATTAATGACAATTTGGGCATCTCCTTGTACGTTGTAGATGCGTATCCCTTTGTCAAGAGTTATGTTTAACCCTCGTCGTAGGGTTATGGTTTCTGCAGCTTTTATCTCCAAGATGCTCGAAATTCTTTTTGATTCTCTCATAATCCAGCCTTTGTCTGAATTTTGAATATACCATCCTAGGCAACTACTATTTTCGGACATGGCCGCATCAAAAAATAGAGTATTTCCACTTAGAGAATGAATATTACTTTGACTTTTTGGGAGATTGACAATGCAATGTACACTCCGTTTTATATGTCATCTCAAATATCAAGGTATTCATGTATTACTAATATTCGGAGGATGAGGAGATCGTGTGGATTATATAAGCATTAGTTCACCCCATTATTTCATAAGCATCAGTTCCTCCGAATATTTTATTTCATCCCATTCTTTCATATTTTTTCTCCCAGCATATATTTTTATATCTGTAGATGAAGAGTTTGATTTCGTGAAATGATTCCTAACTTCAACTCAATAGAATCAAGTTTATTTAAGAAAAATATAATTTTACAAGGTTTAGCCTAATCTAGTCATGGCAATATAGGCCATTTTCACTTGTTCTCACTAGCTTCTCTCTCTAAAATTGTGCTCCACCTTCTCTCTACAATACTGTACTACACGCGCCCCCAAATTATGCACAAACCCCCTTTTCTCGCCAATAACGTCTTTCTTCTCCACTGAAAACGGTTACAAACGACTCTCTCATGGAGGCGACGCCACCGCCCCGCGGTGGAACAACCGCCGGAAAATCTTTCCTTGATGCCTTAGCAAACAAAAACCAGCCTCTTTTCACATCTCTTCCCACAAAAACCAGAAATAAGACCTGCAATCACAAAACTAAATGGACGACCTGCCTGCTTATACGATCCAGATTCAATCAACATCCTAGCGGCGCACTACGAGAATGCGCTGATAGGGAAGTTAAGTCGGGGCAAGCCACCGATGGACAATATACAAGCAGCATTCAAGCAGATTGGATTCAAATCGCAGTTCCAGGTCGGCCTCCTAGACTACAGGCATATACTCATCCGCTTTAAAGACCTAGAAGATTACCAGAAGCTCTGGATTCAGTCATACTGGACGATTGCAGGGGCTACCATGAAAGTACTCAAATGGACGCAGGACTTCAACCCGGATCTCGAATCATCTGTGGTGCCAGTTTGGGTCTCAGTGAAGCAGGTACCAATTTATTATTGTAACCATTCACTCATTCAAGATGTAGCCAGCCAACTGGGCAAATTTATAAAAATAGATGCTGCAACAAACGGGGTCACAAGACCATCGGTGATTAAGATGTGTGTCGAGTTAGATCTGAAGGAGGAGAGGATTACCTCCATTCCTATTGGGAGGACTGACAGCTACAAGGAATGCCCAATAGAGTATCACTACCTGCCATCGTATTGCAAAGGATGTAACAAGATCGGACATGAGGAGGCAGTGTGTATTCATCTGCATCCAGAACTCAAGAGAATTTGGAGGAAAAAGGGGGACACAGGCAAGAAATCAGAAACTGATTCTTCTGGGCTCACCACAAAGGAGAAGGAAACAAAATTTCTGGAGCAGGAACAGTCAAAAGGGAGCAAGGACTTGGTTATCTACCATGAAAGTAGGAATAAGCAACCAACCAACCCCACTTTTGTTCTTCTAACCAGTCAACCAGCTCCCAAGGCAAAGGCACACTCAGTATCCTTTTTCTCACTAGATGACATTCATGTCTCTACTTTTAAGAGTTCTGTCAAGCTTAGGAATAGAAATATAGGCACTGAAATCATGCCTTACCACTCACCTTTGGGAACCTCCAATGCTTTCTCTATTTTGCAGGACTCTGATAGCAGTGATGAGGAAGATGATACCAATATAATGGCAAATAAGAATTCTGGAAAAAAAGACAATGATAGCCAGGAAAAATCTCAGCTTATAGCTCACACCAAAACAGGTAACACAGGTAAGTCTCTGATGGACTCTTCAGAGCTAACTGAGGTATCTGTTATGTATGAACCCGAGATGTATGTGCCCAAGGCTGTAGATAAGGATATTCATATATCTGATAGCATTATCACAAAGGTTTATGTTTCCCAGGAGACTAAGAAAAAATCAAAAAATAATAATACAAGTAGTGTTAATAGGCTGTTGAGGCCAAAACAAAAAATAAAATATTTTGTTTAATGATTAGCCACAAAATTATAGGTAATATCATGATATGGAATATTAGAGGCTTAGGGACCTCCATAGATAGATTACAAAGACTGGTAGTGATGCATAATATTTCTATACTATGTATTATTGAACCAATGCATGACAATTATTTGATAACAAATTTACAACATGTACTACAATTTCAAAACTCTTTTCCTGCTGAGCATGCTAAAATTTGGTTGCTATGGAATAACAATTTTAAAATTGATATCCTCTCCCAGACTGATCAACTTGTTTGTACAACCATTACTGATTTATCTACTTTGACATGCTGGAATTCTGTATTTATTTATGCAAAGGTATTTAAAAGGTTGAGGGTCAACCTTTGGAATGACCTGAGAGCCCTTCCACAAGCCCCCACAATCTATGTGGGTGACTTCAATACAGTTTCAGCCCTAAGTGAGAGGAGAGGGAGAACTAAACCACCCTTAGGTAGTATTTCAGATTTTAATAATCTGATAGAAACCTTAGCACTTCAGGAGATTAACACTGTTGGAAATAGGTTCACTTGGACTAACAGAAGGGCAAGTCCTGATTTGCTGCTCCAAAAATTAGACAGAGGGCTCACTAACCTAGAATGGATACATATGTTTCCCCATAGCTCTATACAGGTCCTAAACAGAACTTCATCTGACCACAACCCCCTACTCCTGTCAATACAAGATGCCAGTGAGTGTGTCCCCAAGCCTTTCAGATTTCAATCAATGTGGTTAGGCATAGAAGATTATACAGAACTAGTAAAGGAAAACTGGAGCCAACCAAGTACTCATCAGGGGATGCAGAACATGGTATTTAAGCTCAAAAGGCTGAAAATTGCTCTAAAAAAATGGAACATAGAGAGTTTTGGTAATGTCCACCAAAATCTGCTAGAGGCAGAAAGAAAAGTGGCAGATCTAGAAGAGAGATTCCAACTCTCTGGAAGTGAAGATGATCTTACTGAATTAAACAAGGAACATGCCTTACTAACAAGAGCTATGATAGAGGAGAATATTTTTTGGAAACAAAAGGCAAACATCAAATGGCTCCAAGAAGGAGATGCTAGTACCAAATTCTTTTACAATTCTGTAAAAGAAAAGATTGGGAGGGCTAGAATTAGTAAGATCAAAGACAGGGAAAATCTATGGACTTCAGATCCAGGAAGGATTAAAGAGGAAGGGATCCATTTTTTCCAGGAATTATTGAATGAACCAGTAACTGAAGAAGCTGGTACATATCTAAAGTTCATCACAGATCAGATACCTAAGTTGGTAACTGAGGAAGACAATTTAAACCTGCTGAGGCCAGCAACTATTGATGAAGTCAAACAGGTGGTCTTTGATCTGAGCAAAGACAGTGCACCTGGAGCTGATGGTTTTTCTGGCTCCTTCTACAGACAGGCATGGGATGTGATAAAAAAAGACCTACTGGGCTCATTTAAGGAGTTTCTAGAAGGGGCACATATCCCAAAAGCCATTGCAAGCACTTGGCTCACTTTGATCCCAAAAAAACCAAACCCAACATCTTTCTCTGAGTTCAGACCTATAAGCCTCTCCAACTTCCTGAATAAAGTATATTCCAAGATCTTAACTGAGAGACTGAAGCCACTTATGACAAAGCTGATCTCACAGGAACAGTCATCCTTCCTCAAAGGAAGGGACATCTCTGATAACATCATTCAGATGAGAGAAATGTCCAAACTGCTGTGTAAGAATGACAGAAATCAAAATTTAATAGTGAAGTTGGATATGCAGAAAGCATTTGACAGAGTCTCATGGTGCTTTCTCAATTCAATCCTGTTACAATTTGGTTTTCATGGATCCTTTGTTAAGATAGTACTCCAGAATATATCAGCAGCCCATTTCTCAGTCTTAATTAATGGAGTGGCATCTGGTTTCTTCCCATCCTCCAGGGGTATTAAACAGGGTGACCCTATGTCACCCTTTCTATATAACCTTGTAACTGAGGCCTTCTCAAGGAGTCTCAAAAGGTTGGTTAATACAGAATACATTCAGGGATTCTCTATGCCCAGGGGAGTTGAACCAATCACACACCTGATGTATGCTGATGATACAACATTATTCATCAACTCCAAGAAAAGAAATCTGAAAAGAGTCAAAAAATTCCCAATGGCTTCTGAGAGTGCCTCTGGACAGAAAGTGAATTTTTCAAAATCTGAATTCTTCACTCATCCAGATTCCACAAGGCACAGAAATAGAGTAATCAAGAGGAGCTTAGGAATGTCAAAAGGAAGTATGCCATTTCAGTACCTGGGAGTACCTATATTCAGTGGTAGAAATAAGGTGCAGTACTATCTCCCAATAATTGAAAGAATGGAAAAAGTTACTAATGGCTGGAAGAATAGGTGGCTTACAAGTGCAGGGAGGACTGTTTTGGTGAAGCATGTGCTCATGGCCATCCCAGTACATTATTTTTCAGTACTGAAGCCTCCTAAGATGGTAACTAAAAGAATGGAGAGGGTGGCAAGTAAGTTCTACTAGGGTGAATCTGATTATGGACTCAGAAAGGTGTGGAGGAGATGGCAAAGGCTGGCAGTGCCAACTAAGGAAAATGGCCTTGGTTTCAGAGACATAAATGCTTTTGTGCAAGCTTTTTCCTGCAAGTTGTGGTGGAAATTGCAAATAAATGAAACTATATGGACCAAGTATATGTGGTCTCTGCCAGTAACCTATAAAAACTCTCACACTTGGCACAGAATTTGTAGTGTTACAGAACATGCAAATTTAAATTCCAAAGTCTGTTATGGAAAGGGAAGCTGTTCCTTTTGAGATGCAAATTGGACTGTGGAGGGTCCTTTATATTATCACTGGCCAGAACAGAGAAATATCCCCTTTCCAAATATATCACTGGCAAACTTCATCCAGGACAGGTCACAGTTGTTAACACAAATTGATCAATATTTGCCCTCTAACATTGTTGTCATCTTGCAGGAAGCTCAAATACAATATTCTCATGAGGATAAATTGATATGGAAAAACACAACGACAGGAAACTTCTCAGTCAAAGCAGCATACACCAGTCTCAGAACAAGAGGGGATGAAGATATCACCATGAAACAGGTATGGAAATCTCCAATTCCTCCAAAAGTCTCTAACTTTATCTGGAGGATTAAAAATAAAATCTTACCTTTTGATGATATATTAACCAGATTTGGCTTTAATATAACATCAAAATGCCCTCTGTATTGTAACCAAGACAGTCTTGAACACTACTTTAATACATGCCAGGTCAACCAGGAAATATGGAACTTTATACACAAACTGTTGGCTATTAATATCAGAAATTTCAGGACAATTAGCCAGAGGATACAATTTTATTTATCATATGTTGGCTTATCAAAGGTACACAGCTTAGTCATCAGAATTACCACAATGATGGTAATCTGGACTTTGTGGACCAGAAGAAATAAGCTAATATATGATGGAAAAAATTGCAGTACTCAGACTTTATGTCATGAAATCATAAGGCAGGTCTCTAAAATTTTTACAGCTTTCCCATTGATAGGTAACCCAATCAAAAACCATTTTATTGTTGAAATAGGACTTGCCCCCTTCATCAGGAGAAAGAGGCATAGACCTATTAAAATAATCAAATGGCAGCCCCCTGATTGTGGTTATTTAATAAATGTAGATGCTGCCTTCTCTCAGAGTGGTAAGACTGGTACTGGTATCATAGTTAGAAACAGTCTAGGTGATGTCATCCACATGACAATGCATTTCATGATATGTGTATCCTCACTTCATGCTGAGATACAAGCCATAAACCTAGGCTATCAAACTGGTAGGAATCTGAATCTGAGCTCCTTCATAATTGAATCTGACTGTATGATTGCAGTCAGAGGAATTCAAAATCCTGAATCCATGGACTGGAAACTATACTCACAGTGTTTTGAATTAAACAAGAAAATTAGACAGCACCAGATCAATCATATAATGAGAGAAGGAAATTGTGTTGCTGATTTTATTGCAAAAATGTGTCTTCAAATGGAAATATCTACACAACTGACACACACTGTAATCCCTGGTAAACTCAGAGCTTTAATCCAGCTAGATAAGTTGGGAATGCCAAATTTAAGATTCAACTTGTGATATATCCAGGATTGGCACTGCTGTTTTATTCCTGTTTTTCCAGGTGGCAGCATGGAGGAGGCACAGAATTTGTCAATACAGGAGGTCAGAAAGCAAGCCAAAAACTAGGCCAGAAGCTGTTCTTTCAAGTCAGGCTGGCTCTCCTTTTTGTACATAACCTATCACTAATATGGAATTAGTCTTGACTCTTATGGCTTCGGCCAGTTAATCAGTCTGGGTAACCAAATAAAATGCCCCCCCCCACCAATGGTGGTTTTATTTTTAAAAAAAAAGGCAATATAGGCCATTTTAATATCATATAAATCTTATTTAATTTAGTTCAGTTTCATTCAACAAGAACATAATTTACAGTTTAATTTAGTCATACTAATCATATTTTTATAGCTCACTATTAAACACCCTTATTAAATCCTGCTCAAAGTTCATATTTGTATAATATCTTTAAACACAATGTACATGTCACTAATATATACTCAAACAATGTAACTAGAAGATGGAAATTTATGCATTCATTCATCTAATACCATGTTTGCTTGAGATTATAAGTAGAGCAGTTCAGTTCAGTTCAATTCAATTCAGCAAAATATAATTTGATCAAATTTTCATGTAAATTTAGACATATTAGTTATATTTTTCAATACATTAATTTTACTTCATTTAGTTCTATTCATTTCAGTTCAGTTCAGGCAAACAGGCCCTTAATCATATCAAAAACAAATAATACTACGAAGATAAGTTATGTACATATTTAATAACACAATATTTCAAAAAAATTGAATTTAAAATAGATGACTGTTTTCCATCTTGCGTGTTGGAGGGATAGCGAAAAATTTTAAAGGATAAGAGCAAGTCCAACAATTTCTCCATTCACATTCTCTATAATAGGGAAACAAATCTCTTATTCCCCATATTTTTTTGCCTCAATTCCAACAAGTTCTCCATTTTTCATTCTCTATAATTTATTGGCATTTATTACTACATATTTATTCTAATGTTCTATTTTTTAACCATATATTCAATAAGTCCAAATAATGATGAAAAAACAAATAATTAACTTATACTACATGTTACAATAATAATTCATATTTGAAATTTCTTACTCCATAATATAAAATGATAAAATGTTTCATAAAAATAACACATTACGAATTACAATATTATTATTTTTGTAATGTATTATAAATAATTAGACTCATCTCTTTTCAATTATTTGTTACAAGTCATTATTTTCAACCATAAGAAATAAAATGTTTAATAAAAACTTTAGTTTAAACGTTATGAATTATAAAAAATGTCAAAATAAATATATTCATGGCCTTAAAATTTAGTAAATTTATATTGAAAAATAAATTATATTTTATTATTAAATATCAATAGATATATACATGTAAAAATAGTCATATGAGATCTCATTACAATCATCTTTATGCATATTTTTAGAATATGTATATTTGATAAAATTTTATTGTAATTGTTTTGAGATATTATCATTTAAAATTATTGAAATGAAACAATTAATGAATGAAATAACAAAAAACAATGCAATTAACATTAAATTTTGCTTCTCCAAATCTTCTCCCCCATTCTCCAAATTTGGGGAATTAAATCTTCTCTCTCTTCAATTTCCCCATTATGGAGAATGTGATGGAGAATCTGTTGGATTTCAGCAAAAGCCCAAATTCTCCATATTTGAGCAAATTTGCTATTATAGCAAACCTGTTGGACTTGCTCTAAGAATGCTAATCCACGCATCCCTTTTGAATGTTATTTTCATTATCTCAAATTTCTTTTTATTTTATTTTTATAATGGTCATATTTATATTCTCGATCAGAGAGACGTTTCGCCTCAGACGACTCTTACATTACAGGAAACCTCCATTTTATTAGGCTTCTCTGCCCACAGAATGATATGGGGCCGGATCGAAAATTCTGATTTGGGGATAAATATTTCGGAATTTTCAATATATTCTTTTCAACTTTAGCACAACTTACACTATGATACAAGTCATAATATTTTTGTACTAAAGGAAAAAGTCATAATATTATAAGACCCATTTCATCACCATATAATTTTGTTAAAGTCAAAATAATTTACGTCTTGTTATTAATTCATAATAAAAGTTGGTGATTAAGAACGCCGTGTATTGCACGGCACAAACCAACCTAGTATTTCTAACAAAAAAATTGAATGTTGTAGTTAATTATCCATCAATTTTAAAGATATTTTGGCTACTTCACTACTCTAATACCAATTTGACTTGTCTGTGCACTCTATAATACTATCTCTCGTGTTCAATTTATATGCTTGTCATGATACTTTGTTTAGTGGAGAAAAATATAAGGGATTCTTGCAATAACGATGGAAAAGTGTACAATTTAATGTGTAGTAGTAGTCTAGATTGCAATTGAACTGCATAGACAACTATTTGGGCTCTTCAAATTGAAGAGAACCCTTGTATAGGTGGTAAATCACACCACAAGATGAGGTTTGTCTCTAAAGGATTTTAAAGGGATTTTTCATGGCATAGTGTATGTTTGAAACTCAAAAATCTACTGTTATTTATATTAATATGACATTGGTACAAGCAAATAAACCTATTCAAAACACCAAATTTCAATTATACATCATGAAATTATTTAATTTTATTGTCATTAAAATACATTATAATATTTAAAATTGTCATTAGTAACGCACTGGTATGAAAAATTACATGCATGGGCTGGGAGACGAACTTTTAGATAAGTACTTGGTTATATCAGGATATCACGTGGCAAGAAGAAGAAGCGCAACAACAACCAATCGACGTTAGGAGCACAAAGGGTTTGATGAGCTACCACAAGTTGTGGAAGAAGTGGATCCAAAAAATAACAAAATCCTGCTATGGAGATTGATTACGGACACATATCCAACAAATACAAACCTCCAGAAGAGAGCTTCAAAAGGCAATATATATGTTTGAAATCGATGAATCGGTAATTCACATGATATTCGAATATGAATTTGCAAGAAGGGTGCGACGCACGTTTGGATTAGGTATTGACTTTAGGACATTGGGAGAATGGTCCATGGTTGAGATAGTTACCAAGACAGAGGATGGAGACATCGTGTGCTTTGTGATTTGGGTCATTTGGTGTTTACTAAAACAAAATCCGGTTAATGGAACGGTTAATATAATAGGGGAAATAGTCGTGTTATAGGTTAAATAGGGACCCAAGGGGAGAGCCTCATGGGTGGGTGACTTCCATTAGGTCTGGCTCAAGGAGTAGGACGTCACTGCCTTAAACAATGCAAGACACCTTTTATCATTGATGTAGTGCCAGGGTACAAAGAATTTCTACGCTCTTTCGGCAACTAAAGATAAACTGTGATTAACCTTCTCTACGATTAAACAAGTTGCGATAAGGTGCATAACTCATGTCGTAATTAAGTAGGGCTGTTTATGCTGACCCGCGGGCCAGGACGGGTCAGTCATTTTGGCCCGAATTGACCCGAATTTTAGGGTCTAATGGGTTGGTCGCGGGTCGGGACGGGTCATTAACATTTCGGGTCGGGTCGGGACGGGCCAGATAATAAGTAGCAAGTACCCAATTTGACCCATTTTGGCCCGAATTCACTGTTCATCATGTCCTTCACGACGCTTCATCGCTTCCCTTCTCTGCGATTCAGATTTCAATGGCGATTTTATGACTTTCTCCCAAACCCAGTTGTTTCGGTAAGCTTATCTGTGTAATCTTCCAACTGGGTTCCGATGGGAGGAGGGACATCGTATTCGGGTTTTAAAAAGGACGACCACTCGTTTGAGGCGACATTCATTCAGAAGCAATGGGCGCTTCAGCATCTCAAGAGGAAAGACAATCAGCTGTGGAGGCCATAGAGAGGTTTGCCGGAGAAATCTGTTTCCATTCTCAAGGCATGGATGTTCCAAAACTTCCTCCACCCGTGAGTCCTCTCTCCTCTTGGTCCATTTAAGAATGTTTTTCTGGTATAGAATCACATCTGTTAGTAGTTCAAGTCCATGTAATGTTTGGTTTCAATGAATGTTCAGGTATCCCAAGGATGCAGAGAAGCACTTGACAGGGTTGTTCTGCAGTGTATGAAGTGGGGGTTATTCCTAGCTTCACCAAGAAGACTGAAAAACCTGACCTCTACATGATGGTAAATTTGTAAAAGTCCCTTCTTTCGTTTTCAAAGATTTAATCTTGTGCTGGGCTTTTAGCTTCCTATAGCTTTAGTTTTGACAAAGTGTCGTTATTTCTGCTGTCTTCGAGATTTTTATTTCCTGGAAATAGGTTACAGGGGTTTTATATTTGCCTTTTCGGAGTTTTATTACCTTTATGATGTGCAATAGAAAAGCTAGGAAACCAGTTCTTGAGTGGAAACCCTTCATAGCATCAACTGAAGAAGGCAAGGTTTTCAGGGAAAGATGTTATCATTAAATTCCTTACCTTTCTTCATCATGCTGTGAATTTTCAGGTCTTTTTTTCCTGTCCACATGAGCGCTCATTTCTTCCTTCTTGTCATCAACTTTAAAAATTGCTCGGATTAAGGATTAAGAAAAGTTTGATTACCTTTTTGATTACCTTTACTAGTTTTAGTAGGTGCATAGAGTAATTTCTTACATTCAGATGCTATCATTCAAGTCCGATATTTGATTGTTGAAGTGAATCAAGTGATCAATTTTATAGATTCTCATATGAGGAATTACTTATACTTCTAGTATGTTGGTGTGTAACTGAGAACTGAGAACTGAGATACATATTATCCATTCTCGAGCTTATTACATACTTTGTTTTGGTTTAGTCTATAGAAAAATGCATATTTTTGACTTATATAGTGTTAAACTTAAACCTGCACTTTTCTGTTTCAGTTCAATGCACGGAGTGAGTCACTGAGAGAGAAGGCTAAACCAGAGGAAGCAGGGGGGGAGAAAGATGCCTCCATGTCTTGTAAATCTAGAAGAAACCAAAAGAGGAGAATGATTCCCTAAAAGGTAAGTCAGTTTGCCGCAAAACAAAAAGTAGTTTTGCAGCAATAGTGGTTGAAAACACCAAGCTTGTATATTTGAGGCAAAGCTTAGTGCAAGAGTATCAAAGGATCCAGAAGCATTTCTAGAGAAAGTGACGGGAAGTTTTGTTAGAGTGAAAACAGATCCTCGGAAATATCATATTGAGCTCTTGCAGGTCACGGGTATTTTAATGAAAATTTTCTCAAACATCAACCTTTAGAATCACAATCTAGTTGACCTATAGCAGCATCTGCATGATTCATGTTAAGACCTCTTAGTTTAAAGTCAATTTGCATCTCTTTAATCACGAATCCTGTATTTTTATAATAAGGAAACTTTGCATAAACTATTCTGGAAGGATATGAGATTGATTGTAGATAATATTTAGTTATATTTAGTAAACTAAAACTTTAAGTTAGTATATTCTACAAAGACACCAGCACATCAAGCTTTATACACCTGATATCATTTTCTTTTTATCATTATAATTCATTTTGAAACTGTTTCTCTAGCTAAGACCTTCAAATTTTTAATCAAAAGCTGAAGTCTTGTTTAAATTTTTGCTGGTGAATATGAATGTATTATCAGGTGCAAAGAGAAGTACAAGTGAGAACAGGAGTGGGGAAATGACCCTTCTTGTGTCCAATATGCCAACAGAGATACGTCTGAGTTCTCTTATAGACGGTGACATTACAGAGGTAACCTTTAAATCTGTTGTTCTTCGCCTCGCTTGTTATTCGACCATGTCTGTAACATGACTTTCTTAACTTGCTTTAATTGGCAAAATATATCCCTTTAATTGTTTTTTTTTCAAAATCTGATTTTTGTGTTGTGTTAGAGAGGCAGAGGTTGAGAACCTTATCGATATACCCTGAAATTTCATGTGGAATAAAACTCCACTTTTTGACTGATGCCTCTCTTCATATTAATTTTTTGTGTTTCTTTTTAAATTAGTTTTATTAAGATTGAGTTAGGTTAGCAAAAGTTGATTGATCTGTGATGAGAATAAGCAGACTGACGGTCTGAACTCTGAACTAATGCCATGTTGATGTGTCTGCATAGTTCCTCTGGAACGTTTCTGAGATTTTAATGTTTTACATGTTTATTTAAGGTTCTGCAGTGATGAATTGCTGAAATTATGCCTGGACATCTTTGAGACAGTAGTCCTTGATATGTAATAATGCAATTTCTGAGAATGTTTTCCAATTCAATTAGGTGCCCTATTTATCGAATCAAGTTCCAAGTTGGAGATTAGTTTGGCTAAAGATGCCCTATTTATGTTTGGATCTTAATTTGAATAATGAAAAGATGTGATTTAATTATATCTTACAGAAAATTTGAAATTTTTTAGTTGAATTAATTTGTGCATTACAATTTGTAAATAAAAAAGAAGAAAAAAAAACGGGTCAAATGGGCCGTGACCCGAACCCGACCCGACCCGTGTAGCAGTGACCCATTTTGACCCAGTCGGGACATGTTGTCAAGCATTGGCATACATAACATGAGGGGTAGTTTAGTCAAATCACAAGTCAGTCAAGGTCAAAGGACCTTGACTGTTGACTGAAGCTAGCTAGCATATATTGGCCAGATTGTACTGTTTTTTCATTCATTCCTTTTGCTGTAACTGATTTCTGGTGTAACTGATTTCCTTTCAATTGGTATCAGAGCCATCGTTCCTTGGCAGCAATGGCGAGCAAAAAGTTGGATGAATCGTTCAAGAACCAGTTGGCGGAGCAGCGCGAGCTGCTGGAATCCTCAATTCAAAATTTGAAGCTGGAGATGGTGGAGCTCAACGATCAAAATCGTTCGTTGATCGAGCAAGCTCTGGATTGCATGGAAAACGATCGGAGAGAGACGGAGGTGAAAACCGCGGCTCAAATTCAGCAACTCGTGGAAGCTTTGCGGAATTCTAAGGAGACGGTGCCGGCGGACGGCGAGAGTTCTCAGAAAGGATCTAATGCAATGCTACAGGGGAGCAAACTGAATGCAGCGCGGATTGAAACTCCAGCTAACCGATCTGGAATGACGCCAGGAGGCTGCGATCAACCACTTCCAAATAGGCTCAAGCCTATTGAGGTATTGTCTGCCTCTCCATTCAATTCTGGAGTTGATAAGCAGTTTTTGCAACGTGATAAATGTGATAAATACCCTAGAGTAGTATTGTTTGAAGGTTGTGAGTCACCCAAAGTAATCTGGAATGACAGTGAATATCTAGCTGCAAAGAATATGATGTGTGATCCTAATGAATCTATTAGAGGAATGAGAAATGTTATGTAGGATCATGTTGTCACTCAAGGATGAAGAAATGTTATGGGTAAACAGTATAGCAATATTCAACTGCCTAGTTTCTCTGGAATGAATCCTAGAGATTGGGTAGATAGATGTGAGAAATTTTTTGTTTACCTTCAAATTGATGATAAGGAAAGGCTGGAAATAATGGAAATGACTTAAGAAGGGAAGACTCTAGTCTGGTATAACTCAATTAAGGCTAGTAAACCTTTCAGTAACTGGTCTGATTTTGCATTAGCTTTGGTGAGAAGGTTCTCTGATTCTGGTAGGAATGAGCTTTTTGGTGAGTTCAATAAGTTAGCTCAGAAGGGAACACTTAGGGAGTATGAGGAAGTTTTTGAGGACTTAAATCTCAGTTGGTTACTAGTTACCCTAATCTCCCTGAGTTATACTTTGTTGGAAATTTTCTAAGTGGTCTCAAAGAGGAGTTAAGGGTGTTAGTGGATCCCTATAGACCTTCTTCTTTACAAGAGGCTGTAGAATTAGCACTTATGGAGGAGAAAGTGATGATTGTAATGGAAAGGAAATTTAAAGGTGGTGGTAATTCTTTTCTGAGCAATGTTGCTAAATAGTTGCCAACCTTTTCCAGTAACAGCAAGCCTAGTTGGAAACCTTCCCCTTCTGCTACTATTCCTGTGGAAAATACTAAGAAAGGGCCAAGTGATGCTTACAGAAAAATTAGTGCACAGGAGCTCCAACATAGGAGGGAAAATAGGCTATGCTTTAAATGTGGTGACAAGTTCCATCAAGGCCATGTCTGTATGTTTAAAAGAGTTCATTACATTTCAGAGGATAATGAGTTGCAGCTTCAAGAAGGAGAGATATTGGTGGCTGAATGGGACTGTGATGAATTCCAGCAGTTAGAGAATTCTGAACCATAGGAGATTGAGCTAAATTCTATTGGCTCTACAGAAGAAGGGCTAACACTATCAGGTTGACTGGTCTCATAAATGGAGTGAAAGTTAAAATGTTGGTTGACACTGGCATCACCTATACTTTTATAGATCCACAAGTGGTTGCTAAGATAGGACTGAATAAGATTAGAATCAAACCTTTTGTAGTGTCTGTGGCTGGAGGTGAGAGGATTGGTGGTGATACTTATGCTATTGATGTTCCATGGAGTATCCAAAACCATCATTTCACTTATGATATGAGGATTTTGAAGCTTGGCAGTGACTTGGATATGATCATTGGAGTGGATTGGATGGAGAAATTCAGTCCCGTGGCCTTTGATTTTAGATCTGATGATGTGTTTATCAGCCATTTGGGTGATCAATATGTGCTGCATGGAAATTCAGATAATACTAAATTTCAGATTCTCAAGGACAGGGAGGCTCAGGAGTTATCTATTTTAAGAAGGAAGAGGGTTGCTTATGAACAGATGAAGTTTGGATTTTCTGATAATAGCTATGGACCTTCTGGGGGCTATTCTGGTCAGAACAGTGGCAGCTACAATTATGGAGTTAGGAAGAGGACCTATGATGACAGTAATGGTTACTTCTTTGCTATGCACAATTACATGGCAACAGACCAAGTTAGCAGTGTGGAGATCAAAGAGATTGAAGAGGAAGAGAGTAAGAAAATCCTTGATTTTGATATCAGCAAAGTTCATTCAGGTTTGATCCCAATTTTGACTGAATTTTGTGATGTGTTTCAAATACCTTCTACCTTACCTCCTGAGAGGGTTATTGACCATCAAATTCCTCTAAAACCTAACTCTGAACCTTTTAAATCTAAACCCTACAGGCAGCCACATGCTTACAAGGAAGAAATTGAGAGGCAAGTTCAGCAATTAGTGGAGAATGAAGTCATACAAGAGAGCACAAGTCCTTTTTCCTCACCAGTAATTCTTGTTAAAAAGAAAGACAATTCTTGGCGCATGTGTATAGATTATAGGAAACTTAATGACATGACTGTGAAAGACAAGTTCTCCAATACCTGTGATTGAGGAATTATTGGATGAGTTGAATTATGTTTCTGTGTTTTCCAAGTTGGATTTAAGATCTGGCTATCATCAGATCAGAATGAGTAAACAAGATATTGGTAAAACTGCATTTCAAACACACAGTGGCCATTTTGAGTTTTTAGTGATGCCTTTTGGCCTCACTAATGCTCCAGCAACATTTCAAGCTCTCATGAACAAAATTTTTCAACCTCTGCTCAGAAAATCAGTTTTGGTATTCTTTGATGATATTTTGATTTACAGTCAAAACACGGAGGATCATTTGAAGCATGTCAGAGAGGTACTGTCTATTATGAGAAGAAATCAACTATATGCTAAAGGTTCCAAATGTGTGTTTGCAACAGATAAGGTAGAATATCTTGGCCATGTTATATCACAGTCTGGAGTGGAAATGGACAAGAATAAAGTTACTGCTATTATGGAGTGGCCTATTCCCTCAAATATTAAGGAACTTAGAGGATTTCTTGGCCTTGCAGGGTATTATAGAAGATTCATATCAGGTTTTGGCATCATTTGCAGACCACTGCATGATTTGTTAAAGAAAGATGCTTTCTGTTGGACCAGTGAAGCCACTACCGCCATGAATCAACTTAAGGAAAAGATTACTTCAGCTCCTATTCTAAGGTTACCTGATCTTTCTTTACCTTTTATAGTTGAAACTGATGCCTGCACTGATGGCATGGGTGCTGTGCTAATTCAGGAAGGAAGACCTATTTCTTTTCTGAGTAAGGCATTTTGTCTGAAAAATAAAGGTCTTTCAACTTATGAAAAGGAATTATTAGCATTGGTTATGGCAGTAGATAAATGGAGACATTATCTCATTGGTAACAAGTTCATTATCAGAACAGATCACCATAGCCTGAAGTATCTGTTAGAACAAAAACTCCATAGCACTATTCAACATAAGTGGTTAACCAAACTTCTTGGTTTATCATTTGAAATTCAGTATAGAACTGGCAAGACTAATATTGTGGCTGATGCTTTGTCTAGAAGGCCAATGGAGTTGGGAGCAAATTCAGGACCACAAGCACTGGAAATTATTCAAGACAGGGAGCCTGACATCAACACAGCTATTAACTGGGATTTTAGCTCAGATGATGAAGAAGAATTGGAATTAGAGAATACTGAGGTTTCACTTCTGCACCAACTACAAATGAGTAGTTGCAACAGAAAAGAGCTTACTACCAGCTTAGTTTTACCTACATGGCTTCAACAACTAGAATCTAGTTATGTAGGGGATACAGAAGCACAAGATATGATTGCAAGGGCTGTGCTGGATCAATCAAATGAAGCTAAACTGACTTATCATCAGGGAATTCTAAAGAAAGATAACAAGATCTATGTTGGCAGTGCCTTAGATGTAAGAAAGGATATTTTGTCTGCTCTACATTCTTCTGCCATTGGAGGCCATTCAGGGCAGAATGCAACCATCAGAAGAGCATTATCTACTTTTGTGTGGCCTGGAATTAAGGATGATATTCTTCATTATATTCAGTCCTGTGAAGTGTGTCAGAAAAATAAAGTTGAGCATTGCCATCCTCCAGGTTTGTTGCAACCACTGCCTATACCTTCCAAGCCATGGTCTCAAATTTCCATGGATTTTGTGGAAAAATTACCAAAATCCCAAGAATATGACACTGTATTAGTCATTGTTGACAGGCTTACTAAATATGCCCATTTCCTACCACTGATTCATCCTTTTACTGCTCAAAAGGTAGCTACTCTCTTCTTAGATGAGGTATTCAGACTTCATGGTTTGCCTGAATCTATTGTCAGTGACAGGGATAAGGTTTTTACTAGTTGTTTCTGGAAGGAATTATTTGTTAAAATGGGAGTTAGACTTAAGTTCAGTACATCTTACCATCCTCAGACAGATGGTCAAACTGAGAGGGTTGATCAAGTTCTTGAAAATTATTTAAGATGTTTTTGTGGAGATTACCCTAGCTCTTGGAAGTCTTGGCTCAGCCAGAGAGATGGTATAATACTTGCCATCATGTCAGCATCAACATGTCTCCACATGAGGCACTATATGGAGTTAAACCACTGCATTTGCCTTTGGGAACAATGACTGATTCTCTCATTCCAGCTGCTGCTAATATGTTGCAACAAAGGCACTTGATACAGCAGAAATTACAGCTACATTTGAAGAAAGCTCAAGAGAGGATGAAGTTCTATGCTGATAAAAAAAGAACTGAAAGGGAATTTGAGAAGGGTGATTGGGTGTATCTGAGAGTTCACAGGAACAGACAACAGTCAGTCCAAAACATTTACTTAGATAAATTGGCAGCTAAGTATTGTGGACCTTTTCTGGTGGAACAGAAAATTGGTGCTGTTGCTTACAAATTGACATTGCCACAGCAGAGTAAGGTTCATCCAGTTTTTCATGTGTCCTTGTTAAAAAAATACATTGGCACTCTTCCTCCACCTGTCAGCAAGCTTCCTATGGTGACAGAAGAGGAACTGATCCAGCTGCAACCTTAAAAGATCCTACAGAGAAGATTAGCTATGGTGGGAGGCACTCAACTTACTCACTGGCTCATATTATGGAAAGATTTGCCATTAGAGAAAGCATCTTGGGAAGATTCTGAAGTTATCAAGGAGTTGTTTCCTGGATTCAAAGCCTGAAGTTTCAGTCCTTGAGGACAAGTCCTTTCTCAGTGGGAGGGATTGTCAAGCATTGGCATACATAACATGAGGGGTAGTTTAGTCAAATCACAAGTTAGTCAAGGTCAAAGGACCTTGACTGTTGACTGAAGCTAGCTAGCATATATTGGCCAGATTGTACTGTTTTTTCATTCATTCCTTTTGCTGTAACTGATTTCTGTTGTAACTGATTCCATGGCATTTTGCTGTGCTTGAGATTTCTGGCTTGATATCCTTTCACATGTCTTGGCCCAGAATTTTCGGGTCGGGCCGGGTACTTCAAAATGAACAGCCCTAAATTTAAGATATAGAGTGAATTCGCATTCAAGTACATCATAGTTTTCCTTCTAACTTATTGTTAGAGAGATTCAAATATTATCTATGGTATTTTGTAGATGTTCAATTGTAATAAACTTGTCATAGTCGAGGTGTGTAAAAATACACATTCACTAAACAATTGTAACACCATTCTATTGTCTTAATAAGATGCGTACCATTATATGTTAGATTAAAAAATAAAAATAAAGCATTGTAAAACGTGTTATCGTCTTTGCTTTCTTCTCCAACCATGTGTTATTTTAATTAATAGAAGTGCATGGTCTACCCACTTTACTTACTTTAGTCGAGTCCAATTCTAATAAAAATAAATTTAATAAATTTTAATTACACCACTATTAATTTTAATATACTAAGATTATAGTTTAATTTGATATGATTTAGTTCAATTTTTCTCAAATAAGATGCTTTATATTTTTGTAACTGCTCTATGTGATTAATGCACTCAATTGTCTTCATGCTATTAATAACACAGTTCACACACTAAAAGAAGGAACTGTGTTTGTTGAATTTCAAGCTAAGCATAGTGGATCATTGAGACTTAGTGCCACTACGCAATTAGATGATACCCCTGTTGTTTTGAAATGAATCATTCATCTTGATAAAATAGGCATTCCATCTGCCAGAACATATGTAACAAATGATTAGCAATAGTACATTCTACCTAGTCACTTTTTCTCTCCCCTAAAAAAGAAACCCCCCCAGTCCGACTTTCCGCCGGGCCTGCTGTGCCTTTTTCCGGCAGCCCCTCCCACTAACCTTACTTAGCTATCTACCCATCTGATAAGTCCATGGTTCGTATTCGGACCTCATTCACACTCGGGCCAGGGCCCGAGAAGGGTCGTGGGCTCGAGATACGCGGAGGATGGATCCACGGGTCCATCAATCCTAATCCTTATAACGAATGCGTATATTATGAATGTTCTACAAGGAATATACATCTTCTCAAAGATGGTAATACAGCTATCCTAAACATGGTAACACAACCATGTCCGAAATATACTTCTATTATACATGCTAATACAACCTCTATTCCCATAAGAGTTGTATTCATACCATAAATACATATCTTGGTGATTTACGAATTGTAGTCATATAAATACCCTAAAGGTTTGGTAGACCTCTCCATCTAATCTCATACTTTATACTTTACGCCTTAAGCAAATATACTGACTTGAGCGTCGGAGTGTCTATCCCCGGGACACCCGGGGCCTTTGTCTTGCAGATCAGTTCGAGAGCCTGGTTCGTCGTCAAAGTGTTGTGTCCGGCATACATCAATTTGGCACGCCCGGTGGGACCTCTCACACTCATTGACGACGTCGCCGAACCTTGTTTCCGATCTGGTCTAACGCACACGAAGAAGCAACTTCCCCGACAACATGTCTGAAGCCAAGCAACCCAGACGAAGTGCCCATGTGCTAGGGCAAAATCCGGAGGAAAATCCAGGAGCAGAACAACCCCCCCAAGGACGAGGACGAAGACGCGGTCGACCAGGAGGATCTCGCACACGCTCCACCTCTGAACCACCGTCAGGCTCTACCGTGGGGGCAGGAAACTCCAACGTTCCAAACTCCTTCGGTGCAAATCCTGTCGTATCCGGAACACCCCTCTCCGGTCGAAATCCTGTTGTGTCAGGAGTGCCACCTTCTAGATCAGATCCTGTTGTGTCAGGAGTGCCGCCCTCTAGATCAAATCCTGTTGCGTCAGGAGTACCACCCTCTGGATCGAATCCTGTTGGATCTGAAGCACCGAACTCGGGACCAAGAATTTCGATCCAGACTGACATGAACTACAGCGAACACGTCAACAATCAAGATGGCCTCGACCCAGAGAATGAGCTCAGATATGACGGACCTGATTCGATCTTCACCTCAGAAGAACTAGCACTAAGAGATCAACAAATCCTTGCGGAGAAACAACAGGAGGAGGAAAGACAAAGACGTATTAGGGAAACCTTGAGCCGTACTGTAGGACATAACCCTCCAGGTTCCGGGCCGACTTATATCAATATTGACCCTCCGAGAACGATCCCTGAAGATGCCCGAACGCTACTGAGGAACTTGCATGCCAAATATCCTGACTTCGTCGCATCCTTGATAAACTCAAGTCAACAACTCAGTGTACAGATGCATGAAGCCCCCAACATAGTATCTGTCTCAGGAGCCCAAACTACATCACTTACTGATCCGACTCAAGAGCGAAGACTCCTCAACAACTTATCCAAGGATCTACTGCCTTATAATGCTCGAAGCAGTTTGCCATCACCTCCTAATGTATCCAGTTATCAGGGCGAAGGTACAGGATTAAGTAGGGAAGAGGTGAGAAGGATGCGTGTCCTCAACATAGAAGAAGAACTCAGACGCGAGAAGAGGGAGCGATCTCGAAGCGAATGGCAAAATAGCGTTGATCGACCCTACTCACAAGATGGAGCCTACCCTACCCGAGGTAAATACGAAGTTGACCAAGAAATCACACGTATCCTCGGACCCAGAGGACAAGCTGCTCGTTCGCCCTTCTCACGATATATTGTGAATCTCCCCTTCGATAACCACAAGAAGGTCCCAGAGCACCTACCCACATACGACGGCACTAGCGATCTTAGAGAATTTCTCTCGGTCTTTTTTAAGACCTTAGAAATCAGGAACTTCCATAAATTGGAAATATGCAAAATCGTCCCCAGTTACCTCCGAGGGAAAGCACACACATGGTTTACCCAGACGAAACCAGAAAGTTTATTTGATTACTGGGATTTCGCCGAGTTTCTTCTCCACGCTTTCTTCCAGAAGAAGATGTTCACCAAGTCCCTCGGAGATCTGGGGTATGTGGCTGCCTCGAAGGAGAGACTGTGATAGAACACTATCATAGATACATGGATCTAGCTACTGAATGCTATGATCGAGATGAACGTCTCCTGATAAATATGTATCGGATGAGCGTGGATGATGACATTCTAAGGATGAAATTGGCAACCAAGAATCCAACAGCCATTCAACACCTTCAGGCCATCATGGAAAAGTACTCTAGCAAATCAAATACTGTGAAAGGCAAAAGACCCCCAGAATTCCTGATGGACAGAAAAGAATCAAGGGCAAAAATACCGAAGGTCGAGAAGACTGATAACGCTCCAAAGCCTACCTTCGAGACATACACTCCTCTGGCGAGATCTCGGGCCGAAATTTTATCTATCCACAGGCACCTTTTGAAGGACCCGTCTGCCATGAAGGAATCAGCCGAACGTCAAAGGTCCCCGAATTACTGCCAATATCACCGAGATCGGGGGCATGACATGGAGGAGTGTTACCAGCTCAAGAATGAGATCGAGAATCTAATTCGTCAAGGAATTGTGCAACAAATCGCACCTTCAATAACTTGCTATAACCAGGGGACCCATAGAAGGTATGGGGGAAAGCCCTGGCAAAAGAAGAAGGATGGCTACCGCAATAATAACAATAACAACCAGGGCGGCGGAGGCAACAACCCTCAAGATCCTCCTCCACCACCGCCAAACAGAGCCAACCGAGTCATCAACGGCATCAATGGCTACATAGGAGAAGCAATTTCCGTGACCAAGCTGAAAGATAGTGTGCGAGCTATACCCCACACTTAGCCAATCAACAAGAGGCTCCGCCCCGAGTAAACCATTACCTTCTCGGATGCGGACGCCGTGCCAAATCAGATGCCTCACTCGGATCCTCTCATCATCTCAGCAACCGTACAAGATGCTTTAGTAAAAAGAATCTTCATAGATGATGGGAGTGGGGTAGAAGTAATGTTTCAAGACTTCTTCCAGAAGCTAGGATTTACTAAAGATGATCTTAAACCTACGGGTCCGATCTCGGGGTTCACAGGAAATCCAGTAATACCTCTCGGGGAAATCACACTCCCCGTCACAGTAGCAGAAGGAGCCAAGAGCCTAACCTTGTACAACACATTTGTGGTAGTAGACGCAGTCACACCCTTCAACATTATCCTTGGCAGACCTTGGATGTGCCAAGCTAAAGCTGTATGGTCTCCCTACCACCTGATGCTGAAGTTTCCAACACCACAAGGAGTAGTTTCAATCAAAGGAGACCAAGGAGTGGCGCGCTCTTGTATGATCACGGCCATCCGTGATGCCAAAAAAGTGAGCAATATCTCGGCCGTCAACACTATTTTAGGAGATTTGGTACCCGATACTGATCTCGAACAACCCATGGTGTTCCATTTTGAAGAAGAGGCCTATAATGAGATGACAACACTATGGCATAAATGCCGCCACCAAACCTTCCAAGTGGGGGAACTGGTAATGCCAGTTGGCCCGTGGTGCATCAACAAGCTAGGAGGAGCGCTGGAGTCGAGGACCAAAGGACCATACAAAATCTCCGCAGCACAATCCGGTGGATTCTACCTCTTGCAAACACGCGGAGGAGAGCACTTGGACCCTGTCATTATGGCGCCCTTCCTATACAGGAACCTTGGAGCTAAAACCAAGTAGACCTTCTCCATATAAGGAGAAACTACTTCAATAAGGTCTATGGGCCAAGTTCTTTTTCTTTTCATCTTTTTACATTTTTATACCCGAGCTTCCAAACTCGAGGTTGTCTTTTATAATTTTACCGAACTCTCAAGTTCGAAGAATGCAATTTCTTTTCGATATATATATCTTCTATTTTATTTTGAAGCAGTCCATACTCTCTAAATACAAAGAGAAACTATGCCTCACAAAGCATAAGTAAAGACTACTGCCTAAAGATCCATACGCTTATAAGTGTACAATTGATGCTTATCTAATATGAGCTGTTTAGACTACGTGTCTGAAATACAAGCATCTTAGGCCAAAATAAAATAATATACTTATAAAAAGTATATGGTCAAAGACCAACATGATATGAGTCATGCAAACTCACAAAGTTTGGAACTCGACTCTCCACGTGATACTCCTACTAAGGTACACATCACTATATATTAAGGCTATTCATAAGCCTAAAGAATCAATCTTCTCAAGGATTGCGATATAAAGACCTTTATAAAGGCAAAATCAAAAAGTGTTATTACACTACGAAACTTCTTACACCTCGTGAAGGTCTTTAAATTTAGGGGTACGACCCCGACCACGAGAAGAAGTAGAGGCACGACCTCGAACACTCTGGAGGCCACGGCCCCAATTACTTTCCTCTGCCATCATCATCAACTGAGAGGGCGTACGAGACCCAATTCTATTTTCTACAGGTCGAGCAGGAGAGTCAATAGAGCCACGAGCTCTAGGAGTAAGTGTCACCTCTCTGCCCCTTCCACATGGGAGCCCTCGAGATACACCCCTTTGGGCATGAGGCCTTATCAAAGGTCCTGAATATGGGACACCAGAAGGTCCACCTACTTCCCTCCTTGAAGACCCTGAAGGTATGACAAACACACCTTGAGCCTCTAGTTCCTTTATTTGGAACCTGCAAGCATTAAGCTCGGCCTGGCACATCCTCAACTCATCTATCCTGGAGGCAATCTTGTGATTCACAGTGATAGTCTCATCTCAGAGTCTTGAAATAAGAAAATCCTTCTCATGACTTTCACCCTTAACCTTCATTAAGTCACTCTTGACTTTCCTCCATTCTTGATCATACTCTTTATTGGTGGCCACGACCTTGTTGTGAGCATCTTTTAGATCTTTATATCTCGTTTGAAGATCACTCAGCTCAGCTCTTCGCTTCAAAGCCTCCTTGAGCCCACCACGAAGACTCTCACATTCTTCCCGCACAATGCTGAAACAACCTTTGGAGTCATCCAGATCTTCCTCCAATTCCCTGCTCTTCTGAAGGGCAGCTTCATACTTGACCTGCAAATCAGCACATGCGGCAGAGCAACACTGGACATAAAGAAAGATAAAGACCAATCAATTCCAAAGGCAAAACACATGTTCAAAATACATGAAACGCCAAAATCTGGCGAAAAGAGAAAAATCTTGAAGTAAAAGACAAGGTCCTAAGGAATTACAGTCTTCTCCTGCTCATCAGAAGTCTTTGGGTCCACAAGTGAAGTTTCAGCAGCCTGCTTCTCTATAAGGAACGTCAGCTCAGGATACAAACCAGACAGTCTGTCCTGAAACTCCTCCAGAGTTAAAGCCTTCTTCAAAGATTCCAGATTAGACAGTAGACTGGTCTCAAACCCCCCAATCTGGTTAAACTTCACCCAAAATTCCTTCAAATTCTGCCGCAGGAGCAAGACATTCTTGAATCTCTTCACTGAGAAACCCCTTCAGAGGAATCCACATCTTCGAGAGCTCAGATTTATGGTAGAATTCACCATATTCTTGGCGATGTGCCTCCATCTCTGGACAGTTGAGGCAGAAGTCTATTATCAATCGAACTAGCCGTCTCTGGCTAACAGGATCAGCATACCGGTCTCTCTCGGCTTCCACCAAAGTGATGTTCCTTTTCAATTCTAAGAAGGAACCATCAGACAACCTTTTTGCCTTCTTCAAGGCTTGATTCTCCTCTTCTAAGGCTTTTATTTTGTCCTTAGCCCGAGCCATCTCATTCAAGAGATGCTTCAGCATGTCTGAAGGTTCCCTAGACCTCTTGGACATCTTCTCCTCCATCAACGCGAGCTCAGACTCCTGTCCTTGAGAACGGTCATACAGTGTCCGAAGAGAATTGTACATATGCCTCATCTGGCTCGCAGACTGTAAAAGAAGACAAAGAGGATTAGATAACTACACAGCTAATCCTATTAAAAGTCATGACAAATCATACCTGGTTAATTCCGAGACAGCCCGGTACCACCTCGACCAGAACCTCAGAAGGAGAAGGTGACACATACTTCTCGAACTCTTCCAATGGTCTGAGTTTGAGCCTTGGCTTCTTTGGAGACTTGTCTGCAGAAATCCCTGAAGCCTCGAGATCCCTCTCCTTCTCATTACTACTCAATAGCCTCCTTGATTCAGCTATCCGAGACAACAAATTGGCTGCCCTGTTCGTCCTAGAAGCACCCACTTCACATACAAGGAATGAAGTTAGCGTAAGAAGCAATGGATACATTGTGGACGAGAATATAACACAAGAAGGAATACCCTCTTGCAACACATCTGATTCTACCACAGAAGTTATCATCATGACCTCATCGACATTTTCGGTCGTGATGGGAAGGACACTAGAGGTCCGAGACATTTCCTTTCTCGGACACCGAATTAAGGCAGAACCCTCATCCTCTTCCTCATCTGATTGATCTAAAGCCACAGGAACAAACAAACAATCTGCCTCCTTAATCACTTTCAGCTGTGATTGAGTCTTCTTGGGTCCTTGAACCAACCTTTTAAACCGACGCCCACGTCGAGCATCTTTCATCAGACCCGAGATTTCCCTATTTACCTCTTTCTCGGATATCTCATCTCGGGCAGCTCTCTCCTCTAATGCCCTATAAGCCTACAATGCCTTAACTGCACCACCTGGATCCTGCTCCATAGACAGAAGGGCTTCATACCAGTCCATCTCAACACCTTCTGGCTGATCAAAATGCGACAACTTCAAGAAGCTGCAATTTTGAAGAGTACGGCCGGATAGTCGATTCAACCAGTCATACGTTTCTACAGGTCATTGCCAACCCATTTTATGATCTCCAGATACAAACCTACCCTCTCTAAGTTTGATCTTATCATTCACCAACTCCCCAACTATATCCAGCAGTTGGCGGGACGACTCCACTTCATGCCAGATCTCATTTTGGACATCTTCATTCCAATCAGGAACTTCATACTTGGTTCGATCGAAGGTTAATTTTACCTTATCCCACTTACCGCAGTTCACAGGAAGCACAAAAAGTTTACCTAAAGTGGTGTCACGAGAGGTCAACGTCACACTTTGTTTAACAACGGAAACCTTATACATGGTCCGCAACAAGGAGAGATTGGGGCGATAACCTTTACAAGCACACCAAGTTATTAAGGCTATAATGATTACTATCACATTGGCATGCAACTGACCTGGATGAACACTATAATGCTGAAGAAAATCATCCAACAGTGGGGGAAAAGGGAAGGCTAACCCATGCTGCAGAAACCTCCCATATATGACCCATCGGGTCGGAGTTACTAACTCAACTGCAGATTTGTCTTCTCCAAAATACATGAGGTCAGCATCAGAAAGAATTGAAAAGGGACAACCTTCTACGAAAATAGCAGCATCAGCGCATGCTTTATCCTCCTTCTTTGACTCTTTGCTACTACCTTCACCATCCATGGATACTATACCTCTGGATGCATGCATGACCACGGGGCTATTCCCCTCTATCTGAACCCTCCGGGCCATTACCCTCAACCTCTTCTCTTCCTCAGAGGCCTTATTCTTCAAAACTACATGTTTTTTCCCACTTTCTACCTCAGCCCTATGGAATTCAAGGGAGCTACTCTCCTCAGCCTGGGTATCTACATACTCTCTCTTATCATGATGGGGGATGGAAATTGATTTACTACCATTACTCATGACTACAGAGAGTATGGGGGAAATACACACACAAGAGATAAAAGGAAAAAACAGACACAAACAAAAGTGCAGAGAAAGAAGATAGAACTAACTGATGATGGAAGCAGAAAGCAGAAATTTGGAGCTTCAGAAATTGATGAAGTGTTGATACGCCTTCTAAACTTGGAAAAAAGAAAATTTTGAATTAGAGAAGACAATGGGAATGATTTGGGAAATTTAATCCAAACCCAGACAACATTGAAGATGAGCAATTAACTCGATTCTGTTTCCAAGGCAAGTAATTGGAGAGACGGGGGACAGACCGTCTCTGCTTGCCAGTGAAGACACGCCCGTGTATCTACCATCTGGATTTCAAAAGAAGCTAATATCAGCCGTCCATATATCTGATGGAATACGAAAGAACTTGAAACTAGATATTCAGAAGGGTAAGCCCGAAAGGATAGTCCTAGAAGGACACCCCGAGTTATTCTCCCTCGAGTTATTGGTCTTCCCTCGGGAAGCAAGCCTCTCCTTCAACCTTCGAGATGGAGCACTCTATATTCTAAAGATCTACCTTGGGGCTACTGATAAGTCCATGGTTCGTATTCGGAACTCATTCATAATCGGACCACGGCCCGAGAAGGGTCGTGGGCTCGAGATACGCGGAGGGTGGATCCACGGGTCCATCAATCCTAATCCTTATAAGGAATGCGTATATTATGAATGTTCTACAAGGAATATACATCTTCTCAAAGATGGTAATTCAGCTATCCTAAACATGGTAACACAACCATGTCCAAAATACACTTCTATTATACATGGTAATACAACCTCTATTCCCATAAGAGTTGTATTCATACCATAAATATATATCTTGGTGATCTACGGATTGTAGCCACATAAATACCCTAAGAGGTTTGGTAGACCGCTCATCTAATCTCATACTTTATACTTTAGCTTTAAGCAAATATACTGACTTGAGCGTCAGAGTGTCTAACCCCGGGACACCCGGGGCCTTTGTCTTGCAGATCAGTTCGAGAGTCTGGTTCATCGTCGAAGTGTTGGTGTCCGGCATACATCACCATCCCTACCCCCAAACCGTAAACCCCATTCCTCTTACACCTATTTACAATTCGGAAATCCCCCAACCAGATCCGCCGCCCGTGGAGTCATCAAAAGCATATCAGCATCGAATGGGTTTATTGGAGCAGCAGATCGGATCTGTGCCTCACCGCCGCGACGTCATCTCTTTAGCGTAGATTGGGTGGTCGATGAAGCGGGTCGCCACCGGACGCCGCCTGCCGCAAAAGGATGGCCTGACCCATCTCCGATCCGGGAGCTCAAGGCTCGGATCCGTTTTATTTCTGGAGATTTAGGACATCGGCTGGCTAGAGGGCCATTTGGGCCGGCCCAGCGTGTCTGATCGGGTCGGGTCAAAATATTGGTTCGGGTCAGGTCGGGCAACACGGGTTGGGTCGGGCAGTGGTTCAGACGGGATTGGAGCTGGCGCCATTAGTTTGAGGAGGAAGTTTTACTTCTTTTTTATTTTTTAAAATTAATTTTCAGTCTTTTTGATAGTGGATGTTAATTGATGTTCGTACTAAAATATTGGACTAAATGTGATTTGCTAATCTTAGTTTTTTGACGGGTCCTTTTTCTCAGCAAAACTTTGATTAGTTTCCGATTTGGTTGGTACAGTTAGGAGAAATCCGAGTCACAGTAGTTTGAATACTTGTTGTTGGCGATACTGCTTTTAAATTTGTGGACCGGTTAGGCTTTATGCTTATATCGAGTTAGATTGCATTTGCTTTGTCCATTATTTGGCCACCAGCCAGTCAGACCAGGATTGGTTGGAATTGCTCTAGTACTGATATTAATTTACATAAATCTGTTTTTATATTTTTGTGATTTTCTTCTTAATTTTGTGCTATAGCATACCACCTTATGAGAGAAATCTTTATAACAATCTCTACTTAGGCTCTTGATGAGCTTTCTTACTAGTATCATGGCCAAATACTCGGTATGCTTTACATACTACTCTACTGTCCAACCTTGTAAATACTTGTCAAGAGGCCACCGAGCTCAATGGGTTGCCGGTTGTTGGTTGAGGTTCAGGTAGAGAGTATATATTATGATAGAACCAGGTTTTCTGTTTAGCCTGTGAGGAAGTGGGATGGTGAATTCTTACGAGCTCTATGATGCTATACTTGGTAATGTCTATACGCAGGAGAACGAGGGAAGTCTGTTTTTAGCTATGCTGTTACCGGTATCAATATAGAGATGACTTAGTTATTGTAATATTTTCAGACACTTCTCTGATATCTCACTTTCCTTACGATATTAGATTGGAATATGGCCTTCGGGCAACATATTGCCACAGAAATCCCAAAAAGGTTTAATGTATATCATTGGGTTTACCCAAAACCAATCATGTAAATCTATTGCTGTTATGTAGGGTTGAGAAGCCGTGAATAATCCTCCCATCCACTTGAATGGTTTTGACCTTTTTTTTTAAAAAAAAGATTTGCAATAGTAGAAATGGTAATGCTGCCGTAGTTTATGACTTGCATGCTGAAGAGGGTAGATGAACCATCATTAACAAGAAATTGGTGCACCACACTCTCCATTCCGAGATTGATGTGGGAATGAAGATGCTAGGGAGGGTTGTCAAGCGCACTTTGACTGAGTAACTAGTGACAAGGATCTATTCCATAGGAATCTCATGGATATGATGGGCCGATTTATTGGTTTTTTGGCTATTGCTCTGTGTATCATAACACAAACCTTTATCTTATACAACACAGGTGCATATACTAGATTAGCAATATTTTTGGCTGTCTATGGAAAAAAAAAAAAAATATATATATATATATATATATATATTTTGAAAGGTATGGAAATTAGAAAATATATTCTTATTTTCAACCATTGGGTAACTAAGTTATGCTCCGACTTTTGTTAACTCGATTATTAAATTGTTCCTTGAAAGTTTTTGATATAAAATACTCATATTCTCCATATATTTAGCAACACATGAATAGCCTTGAAATTTTTATTACGCAATTCATTCATTTATTCAATTTTTTGTATGAAATTTTTTGATTTGAGGTACCAAAAACATTTCCCCAATAATTAATGGACTTGGGAACTGGTAAGCTTTTTGCCATTTATTTATTTATTTTCCCAAACATTCGGATAGCATTTCCGTCATTTTTGCTTTCACGAATACTAGATTAGGGGGTCACACTTTGTGTAACTCAACCCGGATCAAATGTGCAAATTATATAATTTCTCTGAATTGGATTGAATCGAACTGGATTTTTGAAAAAATAGTTAGTCACATATTCTTTCATCATGGTACTAATACGTGTATGAGTTCTTACATCGAAGAAGACTGTATTGCGATTAGCATATCTGTCACTTTTATCGATCCCATCAAACCTCTGAGGGAACTGAACATAACACACATCCCTTCCAATCAGAAAGCACATCGCCTCACGAACAACCTGGAGATCAAGTAGTGATCACAATCGAGATTCAGAATGTATGGTGCATCTGCAAGAGCTGCAGACACTCGCACCTATGAAACAAAGAAATATGTTTTATTGTCAAACAACATAAACTGAAATTCACCATGGCATATATCTGTCTGGAATCATGCATATAATATACCAGAGCATTCTCAGCACCAGCTTTTTATGATGCAGGTAGCTAGGTCTTTTCTCTCTTGAAACATAAACCAGCCTTGAAAGTTTATTTCCATCCATGTCAAGGGCACCTATATGGCCTAAGAAGACCTGATATACACAAACATATTGAATAAAAGGTAAAGTTAAAAAAATCATGTTTTTGCTTGAAAAAGTAGACCATAACATTATGATAGGGCTACTTATCGAGTAATCTGACATGAATCATGCCGGGATGATCACGCGTGCTGTTTCCCGGCCAAGGTGTTACATCAGCCATTGTCTAGCCATCATCAGGACTTCTTTGAACTTTTGCAACCAATGCATTTACCCTAACTCTATACTCTTCATATTCTCTCTGTGATTATAGTCCAAAGAAGAGAGTTTAGTGTTTTAGAGTCAAGAAGCAACAATCTGAGCTAAAAATTCTTATTCATTGCCTAGCGTTCCTTGACAAAAGAAGGATGCACATTGTCCTCAAGTAATCAAACTTCTGAGAGAAATAAAACTCTGGCGCTCGTGGCTCAATCGAATACTTGTTGCAGAATGAGACCCATCTTCTGGCAAACTCTGAGGTCTCAACAAGAGACTCAAATGAAAGCATTGCAGCACCATCATCAGAGACATAGCAGGAAACCTTATCGACCGAGTAGGCCACAGCAAGAATCGAAAGAACCGTATTTGCAACGATCAAAAGAGGCTCTTTTAAAGGATCAACTGTACTCACAAAGAAGTCCACTGCAGCAAGCTGAAGTGGTTCCCCTTCTCTTTCATACCTGTTCAAAAGTGCAATGAAATCATGATTTATGCCACAAGTTTAAAACAACAGGACTGATAATCATGCTAAATGAAATCATTGTTTCATCTTCAATCAGGATAATATAAAATCGAGACACCCTCATAATCGGTGTGGTTGAAAAAACAAGCCAAATCTAATACCATAACAGACGATGAAGATTATACTAATGAAAAGAATAACTAAAGAAATTACCAGGAGGTTGTTTGCAGCCAGTTGATTTCCTAGGAGTTGCAGCACCAATTCGCATGGCATTTTTTCACTCAAAAAATTTATTCTATCAAATAAAGTAACATTTAAAGGCAAGACATTTATTTTTCAAAATTATGTAATTCAGTTCAGTTAAGTAAAATATATTTATATATTTTTTCTGTTCAATTCATTTCACTTGTATGTATTTATATTTTCCAGTTCAATTTAGTATATTTAAATTTAATTCAAAGCAATAAATAAATGTAAGATACTTACAGGTGGATTCTTGACTGACATGTGATTATTATGATGAAATAAACACACTATAATAAGAAAAGATAAAAATATAATGTACATAACAAAAATACAAATTATATATTGTAAGTGAAGATGCTTGAAAATGCATCTGCGTCATCCATTGATATCTTACACAAGAGTTACGATTTGAAGAAAAAGAAAGACTAATATTTTTTTTAAGAAAAAAAAAACAGTACCGATGATTGTTTTGGAAGTGTATACATGATTTAGTTTCAGAGCACCATTACATATTCAGTTCTACATATATAAGTGGTCTTCAAAGGCACTTCAGATACCATATTAGTATTATCCCCGTAGAGAGCAATTTTAAACTCACTGGACATCTTCTTTACTTCCCTGTACGATAAACATTCCTTCTGGGAACCAAGAAAAACAAATCAGACCTTCCACCCATAATATGACCTACAAACCATCATCAAAACCCTTCCTTTCCTTTGGTCAAAAGCTACAACCATCGATGACCAACATTCCCTTCGCTCTTCTTTGATTTCCTTTGGGCGATGAGCTGAAATAAGTCAAGTCCCACTGTCCCCTCTACTAAACTAATCGCATTTGATGTTTCTGTAGATCCTTCTGACAAAAAGATTAGAGCCAAGATACCCAATTGCCCCTGAAAAATAGGTAAAAGCATTAGATTTGAACAGTTTCATCAGAGCATAGAAGCTACAACCAAAATTACGATGAGTCTCGCCTCACACCAACAAATCTAGTACAACATACAAGTTCAATGCTCTATCCCTTGTTTAAAAGTGTCTTCCATTCTATACTTGACGTAAAATTATTTAAAACCTTGTCAGGCAACTCTCTCTACACTTCTACCACATACTCAGGAACTCAAGGTACTATCGTCACTTAATCTAAATTTTATTTTATTATTAATGAAAAACTCAAATAGACTGCAAGTATTTGACATCTCTATGCATAGAAATAGAAATAACATCAGACAAGCAAGGCATTTTAAGAGACAACACAGAAACAAGCCTTTATAAAGAATAGTCAGATGGAGGTTGTTCTAAATAGAATTCGAGAGAAGAGTAGGTAACTGTCACTAGTGGAAAACATGACAGGTTTCGGCGGGTAATTCGGGGTTATGAGGCGGAAATCCCCGCCGTAAGTAGCAACGCCGTATATCAAAACTCGGCATTTTTTATCCGCCGAGACTGATTTTTGACATCTTAAACCCAATAGAATAGTGTTTAAGACTGAGTAAATGTATGTTTCCCAGATTTAAAAGATTTGCTTTACGACATCTGAAACAATAGATTCAGAAATCGTTTAGTGTTAGATGCAACGACACTAATGGGTCTGGGAATTCATATATGTAATAGATCAATATTCCGACGCTGGACGGAATTGGACGGAAAAACGGTTTCAGAGTTCTCAAACGCAATAGAATACTCGAATTACGATGTTGGAATTCTATTCGGGTGATACCCATTTACTCAATAAATTACCTATTAGTTTAGTCCCACTGAATGATCCATCTAATGCATATTGTACCAGAAAACCCGATAGTAGGGTTTATTTACGGTGTATGATTGTCATTCGGTTGTAGCGCATTTGCTACAGGTTAATAGGAACAGATCGGTAAAATAGATTGATGACCTGTTACAATGTTGTTGTATAAAAGGCAGCTGATTGGTTACTAGCTAAGACATCGACAATATAATCGATTGTCTATGATTACCCTAGAGTAAACGGGAAAGATTGTAGCAACAGATTGGGCGTTCGTATAGATATCACCCTAGGTACATCTGATAGATAACGAGCAAATTACGATGTCGTATTTACATTCGATTTGTTTGTTTTACGCTTGAGTATTCACAATAGTTTAGTTTGATAGATTCTCAATCTATTCGTTGTTGTCGGGGAAATGACATTAGTTTGTCTGCAGTTACGATATCTACTTCTAAATAGATTGTGTTATTATTACTGAATGGATCTGCGCTTCCGACATCTCAAACGTAGTAGACTACTGTGCATTTGATTATTTTACCGTGGGACCATATTGATATATAAGAACAGAACACATAATCGGGTCAGCACCAGATGTGCTCTCCGTCATATTCTAGTGGAGTCTACCCTGTCTGAAACACAACAGGGATCCATTCTATTTAGTTATAGAATGTGTAAATGCTCTAGTATATATTCCAAAAATACCATACATAATACCAATCTGGATGCCACAATCCAGCAACAAAATTGTCAAGAATAAAGCGACAAGCTTCCAACAATGAGCTATGTCGTAAGTGTTCTAATAGCTTTCCTAGATACTCACTAACTGGAGTGAAACAAACAAAATCATTGTGCCTTATCAATGCATGAACCCCGAACCGTTAACACATAGTTTGCAAAGTTACCTCTCACCACCTTCAAGTCCTCGATTGTGTATGGTTTGATGTCGTTTGGGAAGATCTACATACATATACATCACTCATGTCATTAGCATATTAGGCGTTACGCAAAAATAAGAGGATTTATGTGAAGTTGAATATATGTCTCACCATTGGAAAACTATTGTTAAGTCAAACTGAAGTAACCACATGAAATGCATACAACATGACGTAGTATCCGCACTCCCAACAATTTTGTTGGCGTTTATACTACATTGACAAATAGAAAAATTTGGAGGAACTTAGAGGTATTAGTCTAAAAATCTTGTCAACACACAATAGTCATGTTTTCTTACCTTGACTTCCACGACTCGAAAAGGACTTTATCCACGTGGATTCACCGAAGTCAAATCATCCTTTAAGAGCTCTACGAATGAAGGAATCAATGATCGATGTTGTGGATCCATCCAATAAACGTGCTTGGTCGTCTTATTTACCATGATGAAGTGCCAATGTCCCCTAAATATTATCGACAAATATAATTTACAACAAATACATTAGTATCCTAAGAAAGAATAATAAATTTAGAACTATTTTTCCATAATAACATGAAACTTACTTTTCAAGTAAGGGTAGCAAGAAAAAGATTTTGTTAGAGTCCCATAACCCTTGCTTTAGATAATCAATTCTTTCCTCCCGGGAGTGTAAAATCTCTTGGCACCGATCGGGGTATAAGAAACCTATCCATTGCTTCGATCGATGTTGGGACGCATGATGCAAGTAACTTATTCACAAAACGAAGAAGAAAGTACCCACACGCCAGCCACCGGCGACCACCACCGGCCATGAGTCCGATCCAGACGCCCAAAGGAATGGTATCGGGGATCCGAACGAGCTTCCCTTCCACCTCAGACGCGACGATGTTAATGATGATCATCAGCCAACGGGAACCGAGATTCCTACATTCCGGCGGAGCCGTGTTGAAAGAGGAGCAACTCGACCTAAAAGCCCAACCGCCAGCAAGCTGTTTTATGGCTCGGATTCGGAGAAGCGCTATGTGGCTTGGGTTCCGTCTCGTCAACTGACAAATACCAAGGTAATCAAACCCGATTCTGTCAGAGATTTGGGATTAGACTACTTTCTAGACTATTTCAAGCCATCTTACATGCAAAAACTAATCTGCACAGACTGTGAGGCTTATCGTGATTTAGTCTTGCAATTTTATGCAAACTTAGGTTATGATTTGTATGACAAAGATGAAACTATGGTAAACGGGGAGAAGATTGCTGTGAATAAGTTTACCATAAACTCTGTGTTAGATTACCCATGGATTTGCAGTAAAACATCTGTGGATGATAGTGGTAGGGTTCCTTATGAGGTATTTTACCATAACGAATGGCTCGCCGTATCAGAGAAGCAACCCCTGGATGTGTTGGAGTTGATTCGGGAGTATTTACAGGTTGAGGCGGATAGGCTTGAAGATTTTGACTGCAAAGGATTTTGACATTGACAAACTTTCAGTCGACCATAAAATAGTCTTCCAGTGGGTGTGTCTAAATGTGTTGCCAATAGGGGGTAAGGCTTGTAAACCAACAATAGGGAGCTTGATGATTTTCTTCTACTTGGTTAAGGGTTAAAAGATTAATCCAGGCTACACTATCATTGGGTCCTTGCGCAAGTGTGCGGCAGGTCATATCAAATCGAAACAGTTGCCTTACGGTCATCTGATCACTGAAATTATCAAGAAGCACGGTGTTCAGCCCACTGACCTGCCCGTTGTGACGAAGTACTACAACAAGGGTTGGTTTGAAAAGAAGCATTTGGTGCTTGACAAGGAGACCAAGCCATACATAGCAAAGCCACTTCCTCCTGGCGCAAGGGCTGCAGCCGTGAAAAGGCGCAGGTGCGCAGAAGACATCGCTTCATCGTCTCGTGCACAAGGTATGTGTTTCATTTTTTCTTTATGCTACCATCACAAAATATTGCATGAAATTCTGTGAGTTATATTGCCGGCTAGCTTATATGATTCCATTTTTGGTGTTGAATGTCGCGACAGTTGAAATAAACATGCTCACGAAGATGAAGAAGCTAGTTGACTGTTTCACGGGGCAAGTAGAAGCTCACAAGAAGGAGCTAGCAGAAATAGTGAAGCAGCAAAATGCCATTGTCAAAGAATGTGGGTTGGAGCTGGTGCTTAGTGAGGATGAAACGGTGCCTGATTATGGCCCGATACTCGGTGACAGCGACGATGACCAGACCGTCAAGACAGGTGAAGAGTGATGGTATGTCGATGTTGTTTCCGGCTTAATCTTGTGTTTGCATCTGGATTTTCTTTTTATTTCAAGTATGAACAATCTATTTAGTGTCGTTGTTCAATTTGAATGACTAATGTTGTCCTAGTTATGATTTTTCAAGCATTTATAATGCTTTGTTGTTATTTTGACTATGAACATGTGGTAATTATTGATTATTCGTGAGTTTGGCTTTCGAATTTTTTGGCTGTGTTATTAGGAATGGTTTGTGAGACAGCATGTCAGGTATATATTGAATGTTAATTCGAATGCATATATGGAGTAAATGCAATAGATTGAGATATATTTCATTTGAGATATCTAAAGCACAACCTATTACTAAACCTATTTGATGTAGTCCATATGAATAATATATAATACATTTGATTCTATTTATATAACGTTGAATAGAACTGAGCCGTAGTAAACATAAAGAGCCGAAATCATTCATGATCAAGATCGGCACATTAAAAACAGATAAAGAGCGTGATCAGCATGATTAGAGATAATCGATCAAATGATCAATGATCGATAATCATCGGCTCGATCTCTAATCACATAAGATCCATTCTTGATCGAGACTTTGATCAACTTAAAGTATGACTTAAAAAGTGGTGAAAAACACAAGAACGATCAATGTATGGAGGAGTGACTTGGCTACGGGCATCATATTTGTTAATAGGCATATTACCTTTTGCAGTGAATCGACACATGATGTATAATAATGTAACCTTTCGTTGACATATAACCGGTACCTTTCCAAATGAATTGCTTTAGAAGAAATCAAAACTATACAATGCTTCTACTATGTCAATGAATATATTAATTCGCAATTCAGTAACAACCAGGAACATTGTTAGTCTTGCCAAGTCATTTATCTGTAAACGGGAATGTGCACAGCTAACATAATTGAATCGTGACCCAGACTATCATTTTGGATATTTTTTATAGTACAAATACCCAGACACTAGCACCGTCTTTGTGTTTACAATTGACTATACAGTAATAGTTAATCATGTGCACATGAACCTTGTCATTACAACTTGGCTTACAAAACAGAATTTGAACCATTGGTTCTACAATGTAATAATTGCTTTTTGTTATATTCGTAGATAATTAACATTAGCACTATACAAAGTAATGATTAATTAGTGAATAAGTAAAATAAATGGATTATACTCTAAATTAACCGTGCAATCTGTATTATTATAGACGGGTAAATTTGAATAGCTAATGCAATAATGACCATTCTATTCTATTTCACATGTGTTACATTTAATAGTATGTATTCTACCAGGTCAATTCCTCATTCTCCGATTCAATAGATTGTGTAATGTACCCTATCTATTTTATTTTAGAAATCGACGTGTTAAAAGTAATTCATTTAACATCAGTAATAAGAAATGTATACTAATTTCTTGCAAAAAAAGAATATAAAAAACAAAAGAAATCATAAAACTATTATGATTAAGAAGGGGCATTTATAAAAGTAACTCATCTCTAAGTCAAATTCAGTCCATACAACGTCTAGTTACATGTACTCCTAGTGAAATAGAATAGATTAGTGTATAAAAGACTATCTATTATATTAGAGAAATCATAAACAAGAATTCCTATATATAGCAGCAACCCACATTAGCAATTTGCAACCCGTATTTGAATCGACAAAAAAGGACAAACACATATTTTTTCCCCAAATCGTGCCGTTCCGTTCAGATTTCGAAATCCCACCAGATGCCGCCGGATGGAAAGCGTGGAAAAGGTCGTAGAGGCAGAGGCAGGGGAAGGAGAACCGCGACCCGTTGTGGGAAAGGAAAAGAGAAGGTGGTCGCTCTGGCAGTTGAAGAAACCTCTTCCGAGTCTGAAGATGAAACCCTTGATGCCGACCTATTCTACAGCCTAGATCACTATAAAAGGTATGTGGAACTGTCGAAGAAGGGAAAATTAGTTGAATGTTATGCTATACCTGCTGAACAGATTGATGAGTTAGGGTTAGGGTATGCTGTGGGCGTGTTTGATAAATTTCACTGTGCTTCACTGTTATTGAACACCAGCCCAGCCTATAAGGAAGAAACCCTCCAGTTTTATGCAAATTTAACCCCAGGGGATAATGGTACTTGGCTGACATCTGTGAATGGGGAGGGGTTTGTTATTAGCTGGCAAAAAATCAATGACGTTCTTGGCTGCCCTTACCAATCATCTAGTGACCTAGCACCTGCTGTACTCAATGGCCCTTTGAATGTTTATTATGAGGGGAGTTGGGATGAAATTATAGAGATGGAGGGTGGGTACAACAGATTGGAACTAGGTGCTGCTTATTTTGGGCGTGCTCCCAATGACAAAGGCGCTTCTACCGATTGCTATGATCTGCACTCATTGTCCATTCAGAATAGGGTGTTGTATGAACTACTTTACAGGTGTGTCTTCCCCACGAGCGGCAATGTGACTGAACCAACCACGACGATCGCTTTGATATTTTTCTATGTGATGCTTGAGCGAAACTTCAATCATGGCTACGCTATCCTCAAGCGAATGACAAGCGTGGTTACAAAAAAGTACAGAGGGAGAAACATGCCTTATGGGAATCTCATAACCACCCTTCTTCAGACACTAAAACCTGGATTTCAGTTTACTTCAGAGCCTATTCCCTGCAAACCATTTACAGTGAGGTACTTCACAAAGTACGGCTGGATTCTGCAGAACGGTGCGTGGGTTATTCGGTCTCCTAAGCAAAGCAACAAGCGCCAAAGAGCGGCTGAAGGTATGTCATATCACTTTACTAGCTGGTTTGAGTTATTTGAATTTGTTTTATACTTCTGAATGAGATATGTTGTAGTACTATACTTATGGTAGCTTTTTTGCAATGCTTGTGCTGATTTCATGTCATTATAGAGGTGGATTCCAGTCCAGAATGGTCTCAAATGTTTGCTGCCATGAGGAAGAACATCAAGACAATTATAGCAGCCCGAGCTGAATCCCATGTTGTTTTGAAGTATACAATGGCGTATGCACGTGCATTCAGTTCGAGTAGCTTGTCAGCTAATGAGGTGGAAGACATCATGGGGATGTTTTGCCACTTTCCCACACGGGGATGTTTTGAATGAAGATGTGCATGAAAGAGGACCTCAACTTGGACCTATTGTTGAGGAGGCTGTTGCTAAAGATGTTGAACCACATCCTGTTGCAAGTGAAGCTGGAGGGAAGTAGAATGCTGAGGATTTAGAGCAACCCATGGACTCAACGGTTGTTGATGCAGACAATATCAAGCAGAAGCAAAACGATGGTGTAGAAGAGGCAGATGATGACCAGTCCGACGCACAACACAGTTGCAGAAGACTGTCTCAAAAATGGTGAGCTGAAAGGGTGATGTCCCCTAATCGTTGAGTTGAAAAAAACATATAAAATTCTTTTGTAGTGGTTACTCGACCTCTAGGTCGATACATATATTGCTTCGCCAACAAACATTTAGTCACGGCTTTTGTATGAACTAGATGATGGTGCTTTTTTTTGATCTTAAAGCAATGAAATGCCACTTTTTGTACATGTTGTGTTGTATTGTTATTCATATTAGTGTATGCTCTGTAAAATGTTTTTGGTGCTCTGTCTACTATGTTGTTTTCTGTATGAACTTTTTATAATTCATACATCTGAAATCAGATAGAATAGAAACTATCACATTTGAGATGTTGTTAAACCAGATTTATTGTCATTATCTACTTGATCACAGAATCGGGTCACTTCCGGACACATTCAAGAACTCATGGCAGATTGGAATCGATTGGCTTTACGCTGGCTAGAGTTGAACGTTTTAGAACACCATAGAATGGGTAATTGGGTCATTGCCGGACAAAATGTTACTTTGCAATCGTCTCAGCACTAACAAGTTTGATACATAAAAGATTACGGTTCTATTGACCTTCAGAATGCTACATTTTAGTTTGCAACCGTTTTCTAATCGATTGAGTAACCGAGTCGTGTCCAGACATTCAGCACAATACAATTTTGTTCATATAAAGTCTTTCTAAAATGTAATAGATACATAGTCTATCCATATCTAGACAAATGAAGTAAAGTTCTTCTTAAATGTAGGACAGTATGTGTAATCGAGTCCCGTCCGGACACCTACCGTCATTGGGGTCGATCGTCGTTGAGATGGATTTATCATGTCAGGTTTGGTGCTAACACATATAATATTGGACTAGAGAACTCTAAAATAGTATACTATTTTGTTTTAGATATCTTCATTACATTAGAGTATTGATGAAAATGACATTATTATCGTCAAATGCTACTAAACCCATTTGTCCACTCAACTATAACAACAATGGATCAAATACATAGGCTAAACTTCAACAAAATGTAAAATTATTCTGAAAAACTCACACCAAAAACCCTATTACTACTTTGTCTTCTTTGATGTCTTCTTCGCCTTGTTTTTCGCCTTTCCCTTTCTCTTCCTTGAATTTCCCCGAGCATCCACCCATATTCCCTCGTCGTGGTCGTCCCTGCAAACATATTTCTTCATATTTGCCTTCGTTTCAGCCAGACTAAACGACTTTTCCAGAATTGGTAATGAAAATTCATCGATGTCATTCAAGCAATCATTAACACACTCGGCGCCAACAATAGTCCTCTTTCCTTTCACCACTATTTCAAGATGCTTATTTGCCGGATCTTTAACATAAAAAACCTGATCACCCTGGGAGGCAAGTATGAAAGGGTGATCTTTATAGCGACGCTTCCTCCTATCTACCAAAGTGAATCCGAGAGAATCTACGCTTGTCCCTGTCTTCGGATCAACCCAATCACATTTGAATACTGGTACCGTATAAGAAGCATAGTCCAACTCCCAAATATTGGTGATCGTTCCATAGAATCTGCCTTGTATGTAGCCAGCACTCTGTAGTTCATCTGAAAGAACAGAGACACCGCTGTTCTGTGTAACGGCATTGGCATCCATTGCTTTAGTCCCATAAGTGTACCCCTTTACATCATAACCTCCATAAGAATATACTGTAATCGATGGTCGCCTAGCCAGGCACACTACAGTATCATCATGATCACCATCATCAACAATTTCATTCAACCAATCCGAAAATGTCTTCACGTGCTCTTCAAGGACAACTTCTTCAGAATTAGTATCAAACTGAAGCCTAATTTCGTCCATGTGCCGTGCCACATACGGAGCTACAGCGGGATGGTTGCGCAATACGTACAGATGAGCAACTCTCATATCATCGAATGTCGGATTAACTAAACCACCATTTTTTAACCCACGCCCTTCGAGCCGCCCATCATGTCTAGATTTTGGGCATCCCTCTGCTACATACTTTTGCACAATCGATGCATCAGGTCTATACCGATTCTTAGCAAAACACTTGAAAATCTTCATGTACCGTTCAAACGGATACATCCACCGGAGGTAAACTGGACCACAAGACTTTACCTCGCGCATTAAATGGATAATCAAATGGACCATTATGTCAAAGAATGAAGGTGGGAAAAACATCTCCATTTTGCACAACACATCAATCACCATTACCTGCAATTCGTCAAAACGAGCACGACTAATATTCTTCTTGCATATGGATTTGAAGAAAAGGCACAATCGACTAATGCACTGCCTAACATGAGATGGTAGACTAGTTCGAAGTGCTATGACGATGCGCTCTTGCATTAAATTGTGGCAATCATGTGACTTCAAGCCACTTATTTTAAGCTCTTCAAGATTGACACAACTAGAAATATTGGATGAATAACTAGTCGGTACTTTCATCCCTTTCAAACACTCCAAAAATGTCATCTTCTCCTCAATTGACATAGTGTAGCATGCAGGCGGAAGATAAGTCTTACCCTCTTCTCTAACCGGAGTCAACCCAGGGCGTAACTGTTGGAATTATGTCCTTTAATCAATGTGCACTTTCCTAATATAGTTGGAGGTTACGTTAATTACGGAGATAATTAATTCAGTCATTTAAGTGATTAGAATGTTTAGCTGGAAACCGCTTCTATAAGCTAGTAGCAGCTTATTATGACTGAACATGTAGGGTCACACACAAGGCATGAATTGGGAAAAACTAATTATCAATTAGACTTAGAGTCTAATTGTAATTATATGAGATAAGTCGTGGAATCCAATCGGATTAGGATTATCTTATCCAGTAAGATAGAGATTATCTAATCCAACTAGATTGGGATTATCTAATCCAACAGGATTGGGATTACATGGACTAATTCAGGTTGGAAACTAATTTAGTTTAACTAGTATAAATAGATGGTACTAGGTTAAACAGAATTCATAATTTATTCTAGAGTTCATGTGTTGAACAAGCAGAATAAATAAACTCTGAAATTCTCATAAAACAACCTCATCGTAAATCGGAATAAGGAAGGCGGTCGCCGGTCCTGCTTGCTGATCTGTTCTAAGCTAACAACGGTGTAGGTGTTCTGATCGTGCTGTGTGGATACTTATAGAGGAATCACACTTGAGGTTCTTGTCTCCGGAGTGGATTGCACCTGAAGGAAGAACACTGTTGAAGAAAGTCCTTTGCTCCGCACAGATTTATTCTGTTCTACAAGGTAATTCTAAGCACTCATTCAGATTCATATTAATGACATGCATGCGATCTTTGTTTTGGTAATTGATATTCCGCTAAATTAGATTTAATCAATTCCATCAGTGGTATCATGAGCTACTTGCATGTATTAATTTGATCTATGATTATGTGAATTAGATTTACATGATATGGGTGTTTATGTTATGTTCATAATTTTAAATCAAATAAATTATTGGATGATTTTATTTGATTTATTCCACTCAAAATTTTTTCAGTTTTATTATAATTATTATTTACTATTCATCACCGAGGTTACTATTGCGCTATCGATGATCGGTAGCGGCAAATAGAGGTGCTGGATGCTGCTACAGTAACGATGAATAGTAGTGGACAGATTTAGGGTTTTAGAAACTCTAATTTGTTGGGCCAATTTTAGGCATTGGGCTAGGCCCATCCCTGATTTTGATTTTAATAATCTGTTGGACCATATTTGCCCAACATGCTTCAAAATCTATCCGGGCCGAACAGAGCTGGGCCGACTGGGCCAAGCCGAACTGGGCCGGGCCGGCTGTCCAGTATAATAATTTAAAAAAAAATTAATTATTATTTTTTTAATAATTCTGAAATTGAGTAGGAGTAATTTTGACTTTGGAAGTGCAAAATTAAAGTTTATGAACATGAATTTTAATTAAGGTTGATAATTTTAGAAATTCATTTACTTAATTAAATGCTTTGATTATGCATATGTATGTTAAAATTGTAGCATGTATTACGTGAATAATATGTTAAATGCATGTGAATGGTTCATATATGGGAATGATTATGTGATTGTTCACTAATAATCATACCAACATGATGAACCATATATAGTCCCAAAGGAATAATGAGCTATATTGTCTTTCCGAAATAAGTAACACCCATTAAGACTTTGATCAAAAGTGATAGATTTCGCTAAAGCGATGGTGTCATTTTTAATCTTGGGACATATATGGGTAGACCTAGATTAAGGGGTCTACATGTTAGTTTTGGTTTGCTCATCAATCGGCAGAGGAGTCCTCGGATGTTGAGACAAAAGGTGATAGTGTATGCATTGGATGTGTACTTTATCAACCAAGAGTAGTATTGGATACTATTAGCAATGGGATTGCTTACCTAAAATCAACGGATTTAAGACATGCCAAAGCATGCTTAAGTTCTTATGATTTTGAGGGTCTTGGTAACATTTTATTCATGGGACAAAATTTGGAAAAAGAATAAAATGTGTAAATAACTTGTATGCTTGCTTATATGCTTCTTGCTTGTTATTTATTTAAATGGTTTATTTATTGCATTTTATTTCATTGTAGTAATCATGGCTGGTAATAATAACAAAAACTCGTTCAATCTGCGGTCAATCCTTGAGAAGGATAAATTGAACGGCAGTAACTTTCTTGATTGGCAAAGGAACGTGAGGATAGTCCTTATGCAAGAAAGAAAGGAGCATGTGATTGATCAACCAATCCCTGTACTCGCGGAAGGTGCAAACGATGAAGCGAGGGATGCACCGACCCGGTGGGTTAACAATGCGACTGATGTCAAGTGCCTTATGTTGGCAAGCATGAATTCTGATTTGCAAAAGCAGTTTCTAAATTCGGATGCTTACACTATCAATTTGGAGCTCAGGAATATGTTTCAAGAGCAGGCCATAATTGATAGGTTTGAGACCAACAAGGCTATTCTCGATTGTAAGCTTGAGAAAGGGAAACCAGTGGGAGCTCATGTTTTGAAAATGATTGGATTATTTGATAACATGGAGCGACTTGGTTTTCCCTATAGCCGCAAGTTGGCGACTGACATCATTCTCCATTCACTTCATGATGGCTTTAATGCTTTCAAGTTGAATTTTAATATGAATGGGATGGAGAAGAGTTTGACTGAGCTGCATGGGATGCTTAAAACGGCTGAGTCAAATGTCGGAAATGAGAACAAGACAGATGTTCTCATGGTGCAAAAGGGAAATGGTTTCAAAAAGACATGGAAGAGAAATCAAGTTGCAAAGGGAAAGGGAAAGGGCAATGACAAGCCAGTTGACAATGCGCCTAAAACAAAACGCCAAGCTAAGAAGCGCAAGGTTGGCAACCCTAATGAGTCCCAATGCTTCTACTGCAATGAGACTGGTCATTGGAAAAAAAGACTGTAGAGGACACGAAAAAGGGAAAGGTCGCCGACATTGCAGGTATTTTCGTTATTGACTGTCATTTTGTTGACTCTACTTCTTGGGTATTGGATACCGGTTGTGGTTCTCACATTTGTACGAATGTGCAGGGACTAAGAGAAAGTAGGAGATTGGAAAAAGGAGAAGTGGATCTACGTGTGGGAAATGGAGCAAGAGTTGCTGCATTAGTCGTAGGAATCTATAGTTTATCATTGCCTTCGGGGCTTACTTTGGATTTAAATCATTGTTATTTTGTTCCAAGTGTAACCAAAAACATTATCTCTATTTCTATGTTGGACATGGAAGGTTTTCAGTTTATTATAAAGGACAATGGTTGTTCTATTTATTTTAATGAGATATGTTATGGCTCAACTAAATTAGACAATGGTCTTTATTTGCTCAATTATGATAAACATGTCTTTAACGTGAATACGATTAAAAGGGCTAGAACAAATGATTCAAATCCAACATACCTCTGGCATTGTCGATTAGGCCACATCAACACGAAACGCATACAGAAACTCCAACAAGAGAGTATACTGAAATCTTTTGACTTAGAGTCAATTGATAATTATGAATCATGTTTGATGGGGAAAATGACAAAAACACCATTTAATGGAATGGGTGCTAGAGCAAATGAGCTATTGGAACTAATCCATACAGATGTGTGTGGACCAATGAGTTTAGATGCAAGAGGTGGATACAGCTACTTCATAACCTTCACGGATGACTTGAGTAGATATGGATATGTCTATCTAATGAAGCACAAGTCGGAATCCTTTGAGAAATTTAAGGAATTTCAAAATGAAGTAGAGAATCAACATGGCAAGAAAATTAAAGCACTACGATCGGATCAAGGTGGCGAATATTTAAGCCAGGAATTTGTTGATCATCTGAAAAGTTGTGGAATTCTTTCACAATTAACTCCTCCAGGAACACCGCAGTGGAATGGTGTGTCTGAAAGGAGATATAGAACCTTATTAGATATGGTTCGTTCAATGATGAGTCAAGATGATCTTCCAATATCTTTTTGGGGATATGCTCTTCTTACAGCAGCCTTCACACTGAACCGGGCACCGTCAAAAGCTGTAGAAAAGACACCATATGAGATATGGACATGGAAGGTTCCTCATTTGTCTTTTCTTAAGATTTGGGGTTGCGAAGCATATGTCAAAAGGTTGATAACCGATAAGCTTGCCCCCAGGTCTGACAAATGTCTTTTTATGGGATATCCAAAAGAGACAAAGGGGTATTACTTCTACAACCGATCTGAGAACAAAATTTTTGTTGCCCGAGAAGGTGTCTTTTTGGAAACGATTAATCTTTCCAAAATGACAAGTGGGAGGAAAATAGCTCTCGATGAGATTCGAGGCGAGCAACAATCAGAGTCGGGGACATCTATCCATTCAGAAACGCCTGTTTCAGATGAAGTGGTTATGATGAATCCTGAACTTGTCGTAGAGACAACTGATGAGGCTCAACCCCTACGTAGGTCTCAAAGGCACAGAACTCTACCAAGAAGGTACGCTGATGTACTTATTATCACTGGGAACTGTGAAATGATGCTTTTAGAAAGCGATGAACCTAATACCTACGGTCAAGCTTTGATTAGCCCTGACTCCGAAAAATGGCTCAATGCCATGAAATCCGAAATGGACTCCATGTATACAAATCAAGTTTGGAACTTGGTTGATTTACCAGATGGGGTAAAACCCATTGGTAATAAGTGGATCTTTAAGAAAAAGATTGATAAAGACGGAAATGTTTCTGTTTTTAAAAGCTAGACTGGTGGATAAAGGTTATAGACAAATCCATGGGGTGGATTATGATGAAACATTTTCTCAATAGGCAATGCTTAAGTCTATTCGGATTCTCCTAGCAATTGCTGCATATTATGATTATGAGATTTGGCAAATGGATGTCAAAACCGCCTTCCTTAATGGATTTCCGGAAGAGGATGTGTACATGACACAACCTGAGGGTTTTATTGACAAACATAATGCTGGGAAAGTATGCAAACTTCAGAGGTATATTTATGGCCTGAAGCAAGCATCCAAGAGTTGGAATCTACGTTTTGATGAAGCAATTAAGGAATTTGGCTTTCAGAGAAATGTAGAGGAATCTTATGTATACAAGAAGGTCAGTGGGAGCAAAATAGTGTTTCTAGTCCTTTATGTCGATGACATTTTGCTTATGGGAAATGACATTCCTATGCTTAAGTCTGTAAAGGCTTGGCTTGGAAAGTGTTTCGCAATCAAGAACTTAGGAGAAGCAGAGTACATATTGGGCATCAAGATCTACAGAGATAGATCTAAGAGGATGATTGGACTTAGTCAAAACACTTATATTGATAAAGTGCTTGAGAGGTTCAATATGGAAAACTCCAAAAGAGGTTTTCTTCCCATTACACATGGCACCATTCTTTACCAAGATCAGTGTCCGAAAACACCTGATGAGAAAGAAAGAATGAGTAGGATACCCTATGCTTCAGCTATAGGATCTATCATGTATGCTATGACATGTACTCGCCCAGATATCTCATTTGCTTTAAGTCTAACAAGTAATTATCAGTCAAATCCGGGTGAGGCGCACTGGTGTGCGGCCAAGAATATTCTAAAGTATCTGAAAAGAACTAAAGATGTATCCCTGGTTTTTGGTGGGCAAGACGAGTTGGTTGTTGATGGTTTTACCGATGCAAGCTTCCAAACCGATAGAGATGAATCCCAGTCTCAATCGGGTTATGTCTTCTGCCTTAACGGAGGAGCAATTAGTTGGAAAAGTGCCAAGCAAAGTACTGTTGCTGATTCTACATGTGAATCTGAGTACAACGCTGCTTCTGGGGCTGGAAAAGAAGCTGTTTGGATTAGGAAGTTCATTGCTGAACTTGGTGTAGTTCCTAGCATAGCCAATCCGATGAATCTGTATTGTGACAATAACAGATCCATCTATCAGGCTAAAGAACCAAGGGAAAACCACCGAACCAAACATGTACTCAGGAAATTTCACATTATTCGAGAGTTTATCGAAAGAGGTGAAATTACGATATGCAAGGTGGGAACGGATGACAATGTTGCTGATCCGTTAACTAAACCTCTTACGCAGACTAAGCACGAGGCGCATATATTTGCGATGGGAATCAAACATTTTAGATAACTGTTGTGATTTCTGTAATGTTTATTTATGATTGTTTTTCATATATTAACATTGAAGTTTAAACCATTTATATTATATATGAATTTTATTTTCATACTCATTTAATTTTGGTTAGTGTTAAATGAAAGTCCAAAAAATTTTACATTTCCAAATAGGTTATCAAGATAAGGTCTTGGATAATGAAACCCTATTTAGTGAACTGGAATGTATAATTGTTTGAGTCCCTAGTCCAGGTCATTGAGAGTGGACGCTAATGACTAAAGAAGACTAGTTTGCAAGGTGATTCATAGCCCTGTTTCTTGGCCTCAAGGACATGAGATGTCTGAATCAATTGCATGGATACAAGTTGGGAACTTGTGTTGGACAGACCCACCATGAGAATACTTTAAGATATATGAAATGTTACAAGTATTTCTCATTGACTATGGGGACATATTCCTCAGACCTGAGTAATTCATTATTTACTTATTTGTGGATTGAAAATTTTAATTTCTGTCAAACGCCTTGCCGTAAAAGGGGGTTATAAAGACAGCTATTGGATTGCGATGAATCAAGTAGAGAAAAATTGAATGTGCAAGATTGGGATTGTCCTCTCATTAACATGAGATTGTTGTCTTATAGGCCTCTCGGAGAGTTGAGACTGTAAAACGCATGGCCATGCTCAGATGGATTAGAGATTAATCATCTGTCTTTAACAGTTCACTCAGGAATTCGAGAAATGCATTTGAACTTGATAAGGATAACATGTTATCTTACCTTATGTTCGAATGAAGACATTAAGTGACAAAGGAATATGAGTGCACACTTGTCTAAAAGGACAAGTGGGAGATTGTTGGAATTATGTCCTTTAATCAATGTGCACTTTCCTAATATAGTTGGAGGTTACGTTAATTACGGAGATAATTATTTCAGTCATTTAAGTGATTAGAATGTTTAGCTGGAAACCGCTTCTATCAGCTAATAGCAGCTTATTATGACTGGACCTGTAGGGTCACACACAAGGCATGAAATTGGGAAAAACTAAATATCAGCTTCTATCAGCTAATAGCAGCTTATTATATGAGATAAGTCATTGAATCCATTCGGATTAGGATAATCTTATCCAGTAGGATAGAGATTATCTAATCCAACTAGATTGGGATTATCTAATCCAACAGGATTGGGATTACATGGACTAATTCAGGTTGGAAACTAATTCAGTTTAACCAGTATAAATAGATGGTACTGGGTTAAACAGAATTCGTAATTTATTCTAGAGTTCATGTGTTGAACAAGCAGAATAAATAAACTCTGAAATTCTCATAAAACAACCTCATCGTAAATCGGAAAAAGGAAGGCGGTCGCCGGTCCTGCTTGCTGATCTGTTCTAAGCTAACAACGGTGTAGGCGTTCTGATCATGATGTGTGGATACTTATAGAGGAATTACACTTGAGGTTCTTGTCTCCGGAGTGGATTGCACCTGAAGGAAGAACACTGTTGAACAAACTCCTTTGCTCCGCACAGATTTATTCTGTTCTACAAGGTAATTCTAAACACTCATTCAGATTCATATTAATGACATGCATGCGATCTTTGTTTTGGTAATTGATATTCCGCTAAATTAGATTTAATCAATTCCATCAGTAACCCCATCAACTCAAAATCTTGACGAGCTTTCAAACCATCTTTAGTTTTGCAAGGCATATTTAGCAAAGTCCCAATCAAGCTATCACACACATTCTTCTCAATATGCATGACATCTAGGCAATGTCTAACATCCAATTGCTCCCAATAAGGTAGATCAAAGAATATGGAACACTTTTTCCAACTCCTGACTACTTGCACCTTTTTCCGATTCTTTCCAAAATCATTAGGCAAATCTCCAACACTTTTAAGAATATCGGCCCCACTCACAGGGTTAGGAGCCTCACCCAACTCTACGATCCCATTGAACCACTTTTTAGCCAAGCGCATCGTGTCATTCGCTGGTAGAAACTTCCTATGCCCGAGATACACAGTTTTCTACCACACTTCAACTGTAGAAAATTTGTTTTCTTCTCACACACAGGACACGCGAGATGCCCTTTAATTGAATACCCCGCCAAATTGCCTAATGCCGGGAAGTCATTTATTGTGAAACACAACATACCCTTCAATTTAAACCATTCATCCCTGTATCCATCATATGTCCAATTTTCACAATACCACAATCTAGTCAAGTCATCAATCAACGGTGCCAAGAAAACATCTATGTCATTACCAGGTTGCTTAGGGCCAGAAATCATTAGTGAGAGCAACACATATTTCTTCTTCATTGTTAGCCACGATGGTAAGTTGTATAGAACAACCATAACAGGCCATGAGCTATGAGAACTACTCATATCGCCAAAAGGATTCATGCCATCAGTAGACAATCACATTCTCAAATTACGCGCCTTTTTGCCAAATTTGGGATACATACTATCAATTTTCTTCCACTGATCACCATCAGAAGTATGTCGAATCACATCATCATCTGGTTTTGATCGATCTGCATGCCAAGTCAAATTCTTTGCATCTTCTTTGTTTGCAAATAATCTTCGCAACCTTGGGAGGATAGGGAGGTACCAAAAAACTTTCGATGGGGTAAGTTTTTTCCTTTTTTTAACATCTTCCGCTCCAACATCTATTGCATCACCTTTGGCCTTGTAGCGCGGCTCATTGCATACAGAACATCTATCCAACTCCTTAGTGTCACCCCTGTACAACATGCAATCATTAGGGCAAGCATGTATTTTCTATAATTCCAATCGCATAGGACAAAGAATTTTTTTGGCGGCATAACACCGGTTTGGTAACATGTTACTCTTAGGGAGCATCTCTTTGAATAATTCAAGCATCTCTGTCATTGCTTTGTCAGTCATACCATGCCTGGCTCTTAAATTCATGACTAGCAACGTTGCACTCAGAATAGTGTGATTTGATCCATCATACAATGGTGTTTTCTTGTCGTTATACATCGCAGCCAAATGCTTAGGATTCCCAACAAAATCTCTAGCAATATCATCAGCCAAATCATCTAACCTCTCCTCGTCCTCCATTTCCTCATCATTTCTTCCAACCGCTGATTCATTTTCCATAACATCCATATCCTCTACGGTCTCGTCGTGCCAAACCCAAGTTGTATAAGTTATATCAATACCACGAACAATTAAATGTGTTTTGACACCTCGGGCACTTAAATAACCATCATTCTTGCAGTCTTTGCAAGGACACCTTATTCGAGAACTATTTTCAACCCTAGCATTTTCCAATGCTAACTCTATGAAATATTTTACCAAACTCAAGTACCTCTCCGAATTTCGTACATCTCCCTCAATTATATTAACACGCTCATTCATACTAATATCGGCCATCACAACATCAGCAAAGTTGAACACCAATTGCACCTACATTTCACAATGCACCTTTTTTCAGAAAATTCATACACATGCATCATGAACAATACTAGCTAGGGACACATTCCTACATGTCAAGCTAAACCCATTCATACCCATCAACCAACATTGGCTAATCACAGTTTATCAGTACAAACATTACCAATTCACAACAACTCTACGACATCGGAAATTAACCAATTCAAAAGGGTAGAGAAAAACATACAGGATATTGGCTTGGAACATACCTTTCCTCCGGTTTCACGGGAAGATAGCCCAGATTTCACGCAGAACAGACTCCGGCAGCACACAGCAGGAGGACAACTTCAAACAAAGAATGTGTTTTCTACTTTTTTTAAAACAGATAAGACTGCAGCATTGCCGACGCATTTACGAACTCTTAATCATAATATATTAACAATCTATCCAGCTGAAACTATCTCAAATATAATCGATCGTTCATAAAATACCATATTCATTTATTTTAAAATTAACCTTCATTTATTTCGCTGGATCTTGCCGATTACGCCATCGGACATACACCAGGTTTACAACCATTTTATACATCAGACGACGTAAACCTAATAGATAGGGTTTAGACTTCTAAATGTCGATCGGGTACAAATCAACATCTTAAACTTCATATACTATTGACCAGTTTCAGGTATCTGAAATCATAATCGAATGGCACTTTCAAATTACCGCCGCTTTCTAAATTCAAACCGCCTTTCGTTTGGATTTACGAATAGGAAAACCCAATAGAATAACATTCTTATGGATTTACGAACTCTAAAATCCAATAGAATGACGTTTACGCGTTTTTTGGGCGGAACCGCCGCTATTTGGTGCCGACTATGCCCTGTTTTCCACTAGTGTGTTTTAGAGATGCCTCGCACAGATTACGAAATTCACATCATATGCAAAATATTTAAAAAGAAAAAAACATTAAAAAGATAAGAACTCACCGCAAAGTATTCCTAAGCCAAGGCAAAACATCAGAGTGTAACCAAAATAGAAGCTGGTTTGGAAGAAACCAGACATCTTAGTCTTCACGTAATAGTAATAGATCGAATACAGGTACACATATACAACAGTTGAGAATGCAGAGAAGAATGATGTCCATTGTCAATGATAATTTTCAGCATTAAGCAGGAAAAACGTTCCGACAATTGTCACGCAAACTGTGACAATCATGAGGATCAAGAAAACCAACAGCATGAATCCATACACATAGTAAACCTGTCAATTATCAAAGATGTGAAAATTAGAGGCAACAAAAGAAGTTAAGAGTACACGATATAATAAACAGGTCCCAATGACTATGTAGAGAAGGAAAATGGAAATACAATTACCTTCTTGTTATGAACATAACTAATAACTCTTCCATACAAATCTCATCGAAAAGCATTAACCTAAAACAGCCAATTAGTTGGCATTGACACCCACGACATTACTTCAAGCAAAACCCAGGTCCAATAAAATACAAATAATAACATATCTCCAAACCTCTAGCTATCATAACCTGCTACAGAGTGCAGCCTATGCACACTAATCATATATAATGATATTCAGGAAAACAATCTCAGATTATTGAAGTGCAGAAAAATATTGAAGTTCATTCCAACCCTAAACCCTAAAACCTAAATGGCATCCTGTTAATCCTCCAAAACTCAAAGAGTGAAATAGGTAAACATACTCCCACAAACCACTAAGAGTACTTACCTTGTAGTTCCAGAAGGAGGTGAAAACGAAATACATCTCAATGAACATGCTACCAAATGGTAACAATCCTCCCATAAGAGAAACAACGGATGGGGTCAAATACCACTTCTCTCTAGAATTAGTCGAGGAATAGTCTTCACACGGCAAGGATTGTTTGGAGCACCACTCCAGTTCCTACAGACAAGCAATCACACATGAATAAACGGTCAAAAACCAACACATGGAATGCACCAGACCAAAACAGCACACTGAGAAATGCAGAAGAATCAATAGAATAAAGGAAGCATGCACACCATGTTTTTTTCAGAAATTATCACCCTGGCAGACTTCACAGACATTTGCTTTTAAATAAAATTCATATTAATACAGTTGAACCTCTGTGGTTCAGCTCAAAGAAAGAAGGTTGATGCACGGAAAATACAGAAGAAATTTAACCAAAGGGAAAAAATCGAACACGTTGTGTGCGTGATTATCATAGGCCGAAGAAAAGGGGAAAAGAGAGCACATAAACCACACGCTGAACAAATTGCACAAAGGGCAGACCTTGGGGGAGAAGATAATCAAATCGAAGAGAAGAGGGGATTGGCAAGAAGATGAGGAAGCCAAACCTGAGAACCCCAAATCAAATACATCAAGTGGGCATATGAGTCATCGGCTGGAGAAGACAGGAGAACGACACGTTGCCCCTAGAAAGAGAAGATCGTTAGTCTGTTGACACGTTGTGTGGTCGTCAAAGAGAAGGTCGATGGGGTGTCGACACGTTGAGTGGTCATGGAACTCGGCGCTCGACTCCGGCTACCTCCTCAGGCGGTGAAGAAAATGACGTGCGGCGATACAAAAGACGAAAGGGGAATAAAATATTGGAGAAGAAAGGGCGAAAGGAAAACCGGCAACCTGCGCTGAACTTAGCATTTTTGGGACATTTAGGCTTTCAGTATAGTATAGAACTAGATGAACCCCGTGCCTTTGCACGGAAAATAAATGTAACTTCGCACCGTAGATGATTAATTTGATTAAATTCAGTTTGATTTAATATATTTTAATTCAATTTATTTTAAAAATACAAAGATTAATCTAGCTATTTAGTTATATTATTTTATTTTAAATAAATACATTCTTAAATTTTACATAAGTTCAATTAAATCAAGTTATTTTAGTCTACGTACCCATTCTTACAAAAGAGCATGGATTAAAAGAATGAGATTTGACTGTTGAGAATAATTGACTACAATATTTACTGATAACATGAAGTTAGGACCATTTTCATAAAACAACATGAAACCCTGATTCTCCTGGAAAGCAAATTCAGAGAATCTAAAAGAAGTAGCAGCAGCAACAATATGACTATTTCTTCTTGTCTTGCTTGCCTTCCTTTTCTTCTGATAATCTCATCATCAGCATACTTGATACCCTTTCCCTTGTACGGCTCAGGAGGCCTCCACTTCCTGATAGAAGCAGCAAACTGACCAATTGCAGACTTGTCGTACCCACTCACAATGATTTCCTGATAGAAGCAGCAAACTGACCAATTGCAGACTTGTCGTACCCACTCACAATGATCCTCGTGTTCTATTCGACCCGCAAAGAAAACAAAAGCAAAATCAATTAGTTACTGTTCAACATAAAATTAGCCTCAATGTTCAATAGTGAATATCAAATTCAATCTCAACATCAAAACAGGCTTCATGCCAACAGCAAAAACAGCTTCATTTTCAGTATAAAATTATCATAATAGGGATCAGTTTCAGCAGCAAAAATAGAACATCTAATTCAGCAAAGTAGCAACCTAATCAAGCTCTACTTTAACAGAAAAGATAAACTTCTAATTCAGCAGCAAATATCGCATACTTAGGTTCTACTTCAGCAGCAAAATACACATGTTTAAATTCGACAAACCTGGTTATTAGTTTCCACCATTTCCTTCATGTTATTTTTCTCTAGACGTTGAGGGTTCAGCTATTAGGGTTAAACTCATTCAGCTAGCCTAAGCCTAGAGTCAGTTGGAAAAGATATTCAAGTTGCATATTTCAGAAATATGTAGAGAAAGTATCAGAAATTTTCAACATAATTTACCTGCAACTCATTTCTTCATAAGATCATGTAGGCTCATCAATCCATGCATAAAACACTTGATAGCAACCTGCAAAAGTAAGAAAACAAAAGCAAAATCAATTAGTTACTGTTCAACAACAAATTAGCCTCAATGTTCAGCAGTGAATATCAAATTCAATTTCAACATCAAAATAGGTTTCATGCCAGCAACAAAAAAAGCTTCATTTTCAGTATAAAAATTACCCTAATAGGGATCAGTTTCAGCAGCAAAAAGAAAACATATAATTCAGCAAAGTGGCAACCTAAGGGAGTTAGGGAGTAAGGCTAATGTACAAAATGTGATACAATACTGTATTACATGTAAATTTTCAGCTGTACACCAAAGCAGTAGATATCTAAAACTCAGTTTGCCTGGCTACCGAAATTGCTCTTCATTTCTCCATCTGTATTGCAGCAATATCCACTCTCAGTGGCGGAGCTATGCACATGATACTGGGTGCATTTGACACCACTTGATCGTTCCTAATAGTGTAAAAATTATTAAGATTTTGATAAATTTTAATAAATATTGATCGATTGACCCCAGTAAATTTTATTAACAGTGGGGTCAAACAATATTTATCCAACGTCAATTAATTAATCTCTTACCTTTTTTATGTGTTTGTATAGTGTATGTTGTGTGCGTATCATTAATACGGTAGAATAATTGATTGTTAATAGAAACTTTATATCCATTCACTTTACCCATCCCCATCCCCATCCCTTAAACTTCCCCTTCATCTCTACAACTTCTCTAGTGATATGTTATGTGCAACCATTGATCTTCTTATTTAGTTCAACCATTGATCTTGCTCATCTACCAATTTAATCTCTTTCTTGTCCTTCCTATCGTGTGGCTTGGATGCGCAGGTGCGTCGTAGGTTATACGTCGATTATCATTATTTATACTTATCTATTCGATTATCTATTCGATTATCATTATATATTTATGTAATTCTTTCATAGTTTGATTGAATTCATCGAATTAAAATACGCTAATTTTATTATCTATATAGTCTTAGTAATTTTGTATAAATAATGTAATGAGATTATATAATTATGAATTTCAAATATAAGTTAATTAGCAAAAAAAAAAAGGATAAATATCAATATGTTTACATTTGTGTTGAAATGATTATTTTCAATTTGATTGTATATATGATGAAAAATGGTTCAATATTTAAGTATTTCTCACGTATAATTATTTAATTTTTATATAATAATTATTTTTATTTTATATTTTATATATAACAGTTTTATAAATGCACCCACTAAACTCCAACCCTGGCTCCGCCACTGTCCACTCTCCTTTCTATGAAGTCGGTAAATCAAACTTGACATCGGCTTTCTGATCTTGGTCCTGATTCAAGAATGGAAGGTTTCCAGGATCTTTCTCCTCCAATACCAGTTTCACAGGAGTATCGGTATGATAACTGTCTAGGATAAACTCAATTTCCTCTCCACTGATCTCTTCCCGATTAAAAAGAACCTACAAAGCAGCAAGAATGATGCTCGACTTTTTATAACACTCTCATTTTATAACAGTCTCATTTTATGGTTTAACAATCTCTAGAATTCTCCATATCAATGGTTCACGCCTTACCTTGACCGTTTTAAGCAAAGCAGCATGGTGCTGCTTCAGAAGAGCGAGAGTCTTGGCGTACATCTCACGCATTAGCTTATCAGTCCCCCTCACGACTTCATCGTCCATGTTGAAATTTATAGGATTCTCAATCAGACCATAATCATCATAAAGCGATCCTTCAAAGTCAAGCCGGGGCCCTATGAAGTTTGGTCCTTTTCTCCACGGAGGAGATTCCCTGTGCACAACCATGGGATTCTCCAAATTCCATCCGTCACAATTTGAAAATTGAATCAAATGGTAGTTCAAATTCTAACCAAAAAGTAAAATCGAGAAACAAATTGCTTACACTGTTATTATCTTGCGACAAGCCAGGATGCATCAGCAAGGTAGTTGACCGATGCCCTCGAAGTATCCCGTCCAAAAGTAGTTCTTCGGCAGACTTGTTACTTTTAACTAGGCTTTTAGCTAATGCAGAGTTCAAACCCGAAGCCGGTGCAGTAACTGTGCTCGGCGCTCAAACATGTAATATTCATGGAGGTCAACTCCAATGCGCTTAGAAGCATCTGGAATAATGGAAAGTGAATGAGTTGCAGAGGATAAATCAAGAGGTGTCAAAGGGTTTATCAAGTTGGGGATAATGAAAAGATGACCTTGAAAAAGATGATATACAATGAATAAAGACACTTGGAAAATAGGAGCATAATTAATTGAGCTGCTAAAAAAAAGTTAGAAAATGATTTTTATTTTAATGTGTAGTAAATTTAGAAAATGATTTTTATTTTAATTTATTTTGGTAAGTTTGGAAAATTTTGTAAGAGCGTCACGTGGTAAAAATGATTTCTTTAAGTAGTTACTAGGGTCGCGCGTGCTGATAGTATTTTTTTTTATTTAACAATATATTTGGTTGTATACGCAAAATAATTTATTAGTCAACCGATGCATATAAGTTACTTTTATTCTGTATGAGGTTATTCTGAAGTAGCTCCTTTTAGGATATGTTAAGGGTGTTTAAAGTATTTTTAGGCATTGCTAGTGTTTTTTCTGTTGGTTACTGTGGAGTGGATTGTTATAATTCTCATGAGATAAAAAAGGAGATAAGTTTCTTAAGAAAAAAGAACTTTTCTTTCTAAAGTAACATTGCAAGGGAGCAAGAGGGAACACTGAAACAATTGAGACATTTTGTTGGGAGAAAGATGCTCATTGAGAAGCACATTGCTCCCTTTGATATCCCTGTGGAGATAATCCTTTTCTGAGTTCAACCATGAAGAAATGCAATCCCTTCTGCCATTCCCACGATGATCTGAAACCGCTGCTTCCATGTCAGAACCTTAATTCTATCATCTGCAACATGTACAAACCCTCATCAACATTATACAGCACAGGCAAAAACCTCAACTTTAGGACACAAGTTCATACCAAAGAGATAGTGGTTGAGGCTCTTGTTGGGCACAAACTCGTAAACCAGAAGGCTCTCGGGGCTTTCATTACTGCAACACTTGGAAATAAGAATTAGCAACCACAGGATCAAGCTTGGACTGTGCTGCTGCTACTCCTAACTTCCTCAGTGCCTAACTTCCACGCCATCATCATGTTTTCATGGACACATTATGAATAATAAGCCAGTTCATAATAATATCAATCAGTTACAATTCATACCATGTCCAGTGGGAAGAACTTGTCAAACATCTTCTTGAACTTCTTTTCCCTCTCTCATGTCTCAAATTCATTCCCAGTCACCTCAATGAAAATGTTTGCAAATTATTTAACGCTATCTCATTCCTCCAGCTGATCATCTGCTTTGGCATCCTCACCAATCCGGCATATCCTCACCAAAACAGAGTTGTTGTAACATGTAAAACCAGATGAGAAGTGCAAGGGAATTTATTGTGGAGTCAGTATGTTACCTCAGTTTTATAAAGTTTATGACTTAAAAATTTGCAGTCAATTGTTGCTGACCTCATGACCTGGTTGGTGCATCAATATTGTAGATGTAAAAGTTTTGGAGCAGCAAAAAGCATCTTGGCACAAGAAGAGCCCGCGAAAACAGTACATGATTGTCAATTAAAAGTTTCTTGGCATTATCTCCTTAAACCACAAAATGCTTCAACCTTGTACGTCCAAGGCCAATTCTTCAACTCCAATTATTAGCAACCGTCGAGTCAGCCGATTTTTATGAGGAGTTTATTGAAGATAAGAGAATATGTAACTCAGTTTGAATTCATTGGCTTTACTCAGTGCGAATATGTTACTCAGAAATTCAAGAAATTGAATCCCAACATCTATATTCAGTAATTTTTCTTCACTGAGGATTCAGGAACCAGACAAATAATAACAAAATATATTCGAACCTTGGTATCAACGTATCCAAGACTCTGACTTGACTGTATCATAGTTCATCCGCAGCTGCACCAAAAGGTACTTTCATATTAGCAAAACCTTCCAAATATAACAGAATTGATTTCATAATCACAATTAAACAATGAAAAAGCAAAAGTTTCAAAGTCTACATGAAAAAAACAGTATCCAAAGTACCAGATGTCATAAAAAGAAGCCCGAGGTAAATTACCTGGACTTATCTACCCCTTCAAGATATTGAAATAACATGCATATGATCATCCAAGTCTGAAACAACATAATCTCAATCAGTAAACAAATGGAAATAGAAAATGCAAACAAAATAAAACAAAATCCCAAGAAGAGAGCCTTGTTCATCCCTAAATTTAGTATCAAGATTGCAAATTTCAAGCACCATTTTATTCATCTTATTTTGTCTAATTCATAGAAGTAGCAACAGAATGTAATTACAGACTGGGTTTCAAAAGATAATCTTGGACAGTTATATGCCAGAACAAACTCAGATACCGATCTAAAAGTACCATGAAGAGTGCTACTTTTACAGCACCCGGCCCCTAGCTCATTGGCAGCTCGAGTGCTAAGAAGATCACAATAAAATGTCCTAGTTCATTAGCATAATTAACAGCTGTATCTGCATTAGCTATTGCTCAATATGGAGCAGGACCATACCTCGCAGCAGCACCAAAAGAATATGGCACATGATAGTGCATTCAGGTAATAGTAAAGCTGCTCCAACGAAGAAAGAATTAGATCAATTATTGAGTTGCAGTCACTAAAGAGGACTTGAAGTGAAAAAAAAAAACTATAAAGCTGACCATATAGATAACACTGAAATTTCCAGCTTAGGGTTCAAGTTCATATGCCCACCATTGCAGGCTTCAGAAAAAGCATGATTCACATAAACTGATAAATTGGTCATATAAATCAAAGGTAGAAAGAAATTTACAAGACTATTACTGCAGAAGGGACATCAACATGGAAAAACTCCCCGATCGTGCCAAGGGCATCAGTAAGGGACAAAGAAACAGAGCAAGGTGTACAGGAAACCGAGTATTTGACATACAGACCAAGCAAGATAACATTGAACCAATACGCTATCTCAGTCGACAAGGCTGCTCCAGCACTTGCCATGTTCAGTTTAAACATCGCCGCAGCCGGAGATGATGAGCGGGTTTCTACACGATTCCTTTGACAACTACTTCTTTCCGTCACCACCTCTAGCTCCGGCCCGTACCGATCCGAACTTGTACCCGAACCCACTAACCTACAACGTCGACAAGCGGCACACCCGATTCCTCTGCCATATGGGGCTCAACCTTGATCCTCCACTCATCCGCCATCATTCATCCGCCGTCTTCGACCCGAACCGCCGTCCTCCGTTGACGAACAACGGATCCACCATAAAGATTGGGGAGAGATTGAAAGCAAGCTCTAAAATAAAGAATATATTAAAATTAAGAGTGGAATTATTTGATTGAAGGATAAAGACGGCGAAGTAATAAAACATGATAAACAAATGGGCGACGACGAAATGGTACTGTAGCTTCGAGGACCGACACTTTTATATATAAAGGATTAAGATAGATTTCTGCGCTATTTGACTTCAACGCAAATACCTGTACAGCTGTTTTTTCATTGATTAAAATATTTATAAATACACGTAATGAAAAAAATTATTTTTTCGTAATTCGCACTTGACCTCCGATAAACATCTGGAGCATGCAAAAGTAACAAAAATTCCTGGTGAAATTCAACATACCATAGAAAAATAGTAGCATTGTGACATTTCGGAATAAGGTTCAGATTTCAACCATCAAACATAGACAATGCTCTAATCTAAGCTGCTGCTCTTTACTCTTAATGCAACTCACACTCAATAATAATACCCCAAGAGTTTATAATCCTAGGGTGGAATGTTTGAGTGCCAAAATGAAGAGCATTTCAAAAAAGAACTACTAAAAATAAACTGCGTCTGTAATCAGACAGACAGATGTAGCCACCTTACACTTGCTTGGCTTTCTTGGCTCGGGTTTTGACACCACCATCTGAGCTGGTTGACAAAACACCTTCTGCGGCAACCTTCCTCTTGCCCCTTGTCTTGCATTCATCTGCAGCAGCAGAAGATTCTTCACCAGCCTTGGATTTAGCACGAGTGCTTCGAGCAGTAGCAGGCTTGGCCACAGTTTCTTCAGCAGCAGCAACAGTGACCTTTTTCTCCAAAGTAGGCACCGCATCTTGAGTCTTGTCCTTCGCCTCCGCCACGGCTACTGAGTTCATGATCAGATTTTCCTTATCAGAGTCCTCACAAGCCTCAGGCTTGGCCACAGTTTCTTCAGCAGCAGCAACAATAGCCTTTTTCTCCAGAGTGGGCACCGTGCCTTGAGTCTTGTCTTTAGCTTCCACCACAGCTGCTGAGTTTATGCTCAAATTTTCCTTATCAGAGTCCTCACAAGCCTCTTCTACAACCAGCTCTGGATTGGCTTCTTCAGATAACTCGTCCGCATCAGACTCTGCTTCAACTTCATCACCAGACTCTGCTGTAGGCTCCTCAGCTCCTTCACCATTTTCTGCACTTTCTTCATCGATTTTACGTTGAATTGATTCGATCAAGCTCATTAACTCCCTGTTTACCTGGAAACAGGATGATTTATAGTAAGTATGGAACTATCAATCAACATCAGTTATTGGAAATCTGATACAGGCTCATATTATTAAAGAGATGGAATATAATGCATCACAAAAGAATAATTAAACTGTGAGGTACCTGGGGATCAGCAAGGAAGTCAGATATGTCAGCTTTGCATTGCAGGCATCCCATAACATTCTTTGTTGCCCGTAACGACCGCCCGCCTTCACGTGTCCTCTGTCTCATAGCAGATTGACCTGCAAAGGCACCTTGCAAGCAAGCCTTGCAGAAGTTGTGTCCACATGGTGTAGAAAGGGGTTGCACCATAACCTTCTTGCAAATAAGACAGCCAAATTCTGCACAGAAAGACACTCCATTTAGTACATGTAGATTTATAACCATGATGAATCCAATATACAAAATTCTGAATGACCTGAAAATCATGTAGTTACACGGCTATAATTCAGAACAAACAAGCTGAGTATACCTTTCAGAAGCCTTTCTTTGTCAGACAATTTCTTGTGGCGCTTTACTCTTCGAGTATTCCCATCCTCATCACAGTCATCTGCAGCACCAAGTCGACTTTCTGGTGGTGGCCTCTTCCATAACCAGCTACCATTTCCCTCCTTAATTTTAAAAGGGAAGGGCAAACTGTGAGAGAAAGTATGCTAAATCTTTGCCAGAAAGCAATCAGAAGGCTGGACTACTCGGATAATCACAACATTCTGTTTCAAGAGGAATGGGAGAAAATGAAGTAAAAAGAATATGGAATTCTCACATCAAAGTCCCAGGAAGCAGATGTCTTTCTAGTGGTCACATCAGTAGCCTTATCCAACTCCTTGATCTCAGGTAGAGGCCTTGGGCGGTCCCCATGGGTATCACTACAATTATCATCAGAAACATTGAACAATGAGCAGCAATCTACACAAAACAAAAACAAACAAACCCAGAAAGACTGGGAAATAACATGAGTACGTTGTCCATGGAGCAGGTTCATTGTCACAACGGACGAACAAGTACCGACACATCTTGAAACCCTGTGAAGGTATGCAACATTAGATAACAGCCCAGAATAAAAATTCATGTCTGTAAACCTGGGGCTGATTACTTACTTGCTTTCCAGCTTTGCGCCAGCATTTTTCAATCCTGTAAATCCCATCATATCTGACTCCTTTCTCTGGTGCATAAGAGGAGCGCTTTTCCTTGTGGGATCTACTCATTACAGACAATTTACATAACATTGGGTGATTTAGTAAACTAAAAGGTTTGAGGACTTTCAAGAACAACTAGTTTCAACTTATACTGAAAACCAGGAACAGCTTGTAACCTATGAGACTATAGGCACCAGAGAATTCCCTGGGGCTGTGCGGGGCATGCTGTCGCACAAGGCCTCCGATCCCCAGGGGCCTCAAATTGTTTTTTCCTACACTCTTATATAAGAAAAATATAGCAAATGATCCATTTGAAACGACAAAAAGAAGAATTTAGGAATAGCTTTCCAGTTTAGGGAAACTAATAAACTAAATTTAATACTTTCATAGGGTACAAATATTTGAAAGGCGACAATTCGATTTTAGGCACAGGCCTCGCAAATCTCAGAGAAGGCCCTGAATTAGACACCATGTAAGATCATAAACACCACAACAACATTTGCTTTAACTAGAAATCATACCCATTATAAAAGAACATAAATCAACAGCTACCTTGCCGAAGCATGCAGTCTCAATATTTAATATAACTTATGCACCAACAATCAGAAAATCTCAAAAGACAGTTACCTTACAACTCGAATTGGATGGCCTTTGAGGCAGCTAACACGCAGCGCTGCGTTTGACTTATCAAACTTCTGGTCAAAGGACTGAACCTTGTTGGTTCTCTTGTTGCCACTGAGATCTCTTCCTCCACTACACAAACAAGAAAAACACAAGTGCGTCAGTCCAAAACTAGAATCAAGAGAATACTAGTTGCAAACAAAACAATAATCAAAAGTTATACAAAATTATAGCAATATCAGTCATAAAGGCAATCATTTATCAACCTTCCAGTGTAAAGGAACCATTCACCATGGTCTTCGTCATCCTCATATCCTCCAGACAGTGCTACAGACTGAGCACCAACTTCTGACTGACCAGCAATTCCAGCAACATGAGGGAAATGTGCACCCCACTGCCTACACTCCATCCTATCCTCCCAACAATCTCCAACCAGAACACCACGGTTCTTTGTGGGATCATTGGCAGCGAGGATTGGTCCAAAATGGTCATTAGGAATCGTCACAAAGATCTTCCCACTACAAGCATTTGCCTTCCCAGTCTTCTTGGCTCGCTCAGTAACAAACGCCTTATCAGGACGACTCTGGTTGTGAATGAAATGTACCTCCTTAGGCGGACCCCCTGAACCATTAGAGTTGCACATCTTTGCAGCTCGAATGGCAGAGACAAGCCCATCATTGATCCTGGGTTCATTTGCCATCTTGGATGGAATTGGAGTCCTGCAATTCGCACATGAGCGCTTCCCCTGAGCAATCTGTCTTTGGAAGCATCTCAAGCAGAAGTTGTGGCCACAGGGCGTCTGTTCAAAAAGAATACAGCTAATCCATCACAAGGGACATCAACAAAATGCACAAAACACTAAAACCCTTATGACTTATGCAAAACTTAAACTCATAACATAAAGTCCATCAAACAAACAGATCAAAATGACCTGAATCATAAACAAATAGATCAATAAGCCTAATCATCAATACTCTTAGCATGCGAAATAAATTCGATTAAGCAATCAAATCGAGAAATACGCACCGTGACAGGCCTTTCCGGGAGCTGCATGCAGATGGAGCAACTGATCTGCTCGCCCAGAAGCGCAAGAACCTCGCTGTTGGTCCTCGTCTCCTCGACCGCAGATTTCCCGGCCATGAGCTCCTGCCTGCGGCGAGCCTTCTCCGCATCGGAGAGCGAATCGTCGCTTTCGATGAGGCGAACGGCATCCAGAAGCTTCGAGTGGGGGCCCGGAGCGGCAGCGCCAGCGGGGGGACCATCATCACCGGGGACGCAATCGGGGCAGTCCCAGGTCGCCGTGCCGGAGAGAGTCTCGGGGCGGCGCTTCTCGGAGAGGCACGGCACGTGCCAGGGAGTGGCGCAGACCTTGCAAGCGAGGGTCTCCGCGGCAGGAGGGGTGGTCTTGCAGACCATGCAGAGGCCGTCGCCGTCGCAGGGGAGGTCCATTTCTCGGAATACGAGCTCACTGTGCGTAAACAGTAGAGAGGGGGGGTTTGGGGGAAGAGGAAAATCAGGAAATGGAAGCGTTGAAATGGGGGGTTTGGTTCACCCACGATTGGGTTTTATAAGCCTACGCCTCGGGGGTTTCAAAGGTTTTATTGTTTTTTAGTGTTTTTCGTGGTTTTGTTTCAAAATTGTGGAGGGGAAATATTTCCTCAATTGCGAAATTTTGGCAACTTTTCAAACTTTTCGTTTTCCCTCTCTCGCTCTTTCGATTGCAGTAAATATTCACTTACCTTCTTCTTCAGATCTCATCCTTATCCTTTGCCAACGGTTCCAATTCATAGAGTAGCTAGTACGTACTAGAATCCGACGGTACCAATACTTTGAATATAAGTTTTTCCTAACAACTGTTAAAATTACTGCAACAACGGTGCAATAATATTTTCTTTTAACTCGTACTACAGCAATTATAACGGTTCGATATATTCTTATATTAAAATTGCTAAGTTTAGAAAGTGTATTCCGTTAGTTTTGCGTTTTTGACGTTTCACATGTTTGAATATGATTGTATTATCGGGAACGCTAATATTGTAATCAAATTCAAACGGCTAAACTAAAACGTAAACATTACAGTCAAATCTAAACAGCTAAATGAAAATGTCAGCATTGCTGTCAAATACAAATGACTAAATGAAAACGCCAATATTGCAATCAAATTCAAGCGGTTATATTGTAACGGCAGATCATTATGTAACAATGTTCTTACCACTGGACCACATTGTTGTTTTCAAGCGGTTATATTGTTCCACTAGGTAGACTGAAACTTGACATTAATTTTAATAACAAAATCGTTCTATTTGATTTTTATTGTTTTTGAGTTTCTTTAAAAATATGGAACTTTACTCAATATATTTAGACAATTGTTAACTATAGGATCGAGTTCAAATTGCCGGAACATATGTGAAGCCAAAAGATGAAGATACTCTTGCAGTGCATGACCATAACCTTTAATTCAACATTAATGAGTGCAATTACATCAATTCAGGACCTAAATTGGTTGTCGAATGCAATTAGAAATATTTATGGTATAAATTTTCATCGTCATGTGAATTTTAAAATAATAAATGATAAACAGCATATTTTGATTTGATTTGATTTTTAAAAAAGTAGAAGATTTGAGTAGATAAAAATATAAGGAAATTCTATATTCTATAAGAAACCTTATATATTAAAGCACATACTGAGTTCGAGACTCGGTAGCGGCAATGTGTGAACTTCCTTCCTTCAAGGTTCCTTGTGTGAACCAAATAGTGGACCATCCAATGGTTTTTGTTTATGAGTTATCGTAACTTAGCTCCCCATCATGACTTGCGGAATATACGGGTGGGGCATTGATAACGAGCGTTGTTGTATTTTTCGGTCACATGTCACATAAGAACTTTATCAATATTATCTCTCTTTTCAAATTTTTATCAATATTTTCACGTCATCCCATAGTTTTCTCCATCTTTTGATTTTTGTATACATTCTTCTCACCGGTTCCTTTGTTAGTGAGCGCTCAACGTTCAATCTATCAATTCGTGTCTTTTCTTGTCTCAGTCGTTGTTGTTATCTTGATCCATCTTGCTGATTCCATTCTTCTCATCGTTTCCATTAGTAACTGATGCACCCACTTAAATGTATTAGTCCATGTCTTATCTTTCCCTACATCCAAATCTATTCTTCAAATCATGTGGCCCGTCGGAGACATGTCTTCAATGGGTGGGTAGAAACTTAGGTCATCACTACCACAAAAATGATGTTTCACTATACCTTAATCACTACAATTATGAAAAATCGCTGTATAAAAATGCTACAACTATAGTTTTTCAAAATTCATAGTTGATTGTTACTTGTAACTGTGTTTTTTTCAAAATCGTAGTAAAATGTCTATAGTTAAAAGCACAAGCGGAGTCGGTTTATTCTTTAACTCAATCGATAGCAAATTAAGTAAGTACCCGAAATCGGAAGTCATGAATGAAGCCTCTTAACCGAAATCGGTGCATTATATTCCGCAACTTAGATATGCATTCGAAGTCCAAAGTTTTTCTTGGAGGCCATCAATTTAATCATGTTACTATATAATACAGCCGACTGCATATCATATAGGTTTGGAATCCAAAGTTGTGTTTAGAGATAAAGTTGCCGAATTCGATTCACTTTTATCTAAAATGAATAAGCACCCCAAGTTCGACGACTTGCTTGGGGACTATAACCTTATTTCGATTCGTTATCAGTTACGATCGATAAGCAAACTAAATAGGATCCAAAGTCGAAAGTTTTCTTTAAAGAGGATAATACCGATTTCAGTTTGCTATCTTCAACAACCGATAACAAATTACATAAGCGTCTGAAATCAAATGTCTTGAAAGGAGACCCTTGACCGAAATCGGTGGTGATATGGGCTTTGCCCCATTCCTGGCTCCGGCCCATGTGGTGGTCTGGTCCATAAGTGATGCCAGCTAGAAAGGCGTTAACCGGGGGACACAAAGGACATGAATATGACCAGAACCCTGATAAGGACAAACAGGCAAGACCACTGCCTTTGGGTTGGGCTTTCACCACCTTACACCTATAAATACAGCTCTGGACTTGTGGAGAAATGTATGTTCTATCAGATCTAAACTCTCTCAATATATCCTTATTCTCTCTCCTATTCAAAGGCCTCTCTATCATCATCACGCCGGAGTAGCTATCCTCGGGATACTCTGGGACGTTGTTTTGCAAGCCAATTAGGTGAGAGCGAGCGGACCACTGACGTGATCTTCTCCATACCGGTGACACCCGTTGCACTCTGGACCGAGACTGGAAGCTGGTAGCATCAGTTGGCACGCCCGGTGGGACCTCACGTTCCCGGTTTACAAGTTGCGTCCATGCCGCGCGGACGACCCAAGAAAAACCCTACTCCGCCTGGAGAGGAAGCGGAAGGAGGACCGAAAACCAGAAGAGCTGCCGCAGTTATTAGGGCCCAGAAACTGGCGGTAGAGAAGGAACGAGCTCTCCGAGCCCAGGAGGCAGCAGCGGAGGCAAGAGCTGCAGCTGAGGAGCGTAGACGGCAGCGTATGGCTTCAGAGAGGCGAAGGGAAAGAAGACGACTCCGGAGCGGATGTTGGCGGAGATGCAACGTGAGAACAGGGAGAAGCTACGGGCTGAAAAAGAGGCAGAGAGGCAGCAACAATTCGATGACCGTGAGGAGTCGGACGAAGAATCAGGTGACCATGAGGGGTGGGAGGAGCTGGAGGTTTCGGGGGAGTATGCTACGGAGGAAAAAGATGCTCAGAGCCGTTCCGAGAAGGATTCGACGACGCGGAACGTTGGTCCAGAGGAACGTGCTTACCATGATTCCAGAACCGGAGGAAGCATTCTAAGGACGAACATGGTGGAGTATCAACAGTTTCAAGCATGGAAAGCTTCCCGTCAGACCCCAGCCGCACCGGAGGCACCACCTCCGGGATGACAGCGGGTATACGTCGAGCTCGAGAATGATCCGGGTCGTGTCAGGCAGGGGCGAGGGCAGCAGAATCCTCCGAATGAAGGGCCGCCTGCCCAAGCTCCCAACCTTCCACCTATCCAACAAGCCACCCAATATCAACAATAGACTTTCAGTTTGAATCCGGAGGCACAGCCATACCGGGAAGGGCAACCCCAGCATGCGATGTACGGAATGGCTGCTCCCGGAGGACAACCCCAACAGACAATGTACGACATGACTACTCCCGGAGGACCACCTCAACAGACAATGTTTGGGATGGAAGCCCCCAGAACGGGCTTTCCGGGCGGATTCGGGTTTCAGACGCCGTTCTGCCCAGACTCCATTGAGGATCGACTGAATCGCCTCATTGGCCGAAATGGAGTCAGACCTCAGTCGTCGTGGGTTCCGGAGGTGGTGAACTTCAAGTGGCCTTCTGGAACCAAGGCTCCGGATGGGCTCCCAACCTACAATGGGGAAGGAAACCCGGAAGAGTTCGTCCACACCTACCAGAGTATAATGCACGCGAGAGACATCCAAGAGGAGTTGCAGTGTAAGATGTTGCCCTTATACGTAAGGGGAACTGTTTGGCTTGGTTTAAAAGTCTCCCCAATGGATCCCTCTGGTCCTTTTGGGATTTCGCGACCACTTTGGTACGACGCTATTCGGCAATGAAGCACTCGTTTGTCAACTTGGCCACGGTTTTGGCAATAAGGTAATCCGAGACGGAGACAACTTGGGAGTTTTACCTTCGGTACATTGCAGCATCGGTGAAAGTGGTGGATAGGCACCTGTAGGAGAAGGCCATCATCCACAACTTCGTCAACGGGTTGAGAGACAATGCCTTTTACATTGAGCTCATGAAGAACATGCCAACGTCGTACTATCACCTCCAATTGGTGGTGGCAATGCACTTCACGGTGCATGACGCTAACCATATCCGGATGACCACGGTGGGATACTTTGAGAAGAGGACCCTTACGGCCACAGGAGTCCAGACCTCCGGTCCGGAATGATCAGGTCAGATGTGTAGCAGCTCCAACTCCGGCTATAGCCACCCCGCCCCCCTATACCCCTTTGTCCAAAACCCGCACGGAGATCCTAGCGGTCCGCCGAGGTCTGTTCACTAATCTGTAACCTACTCGGAGCACCCGCGGCAGCAAACGCGGAAAAGTTGTGTGACTTTCACAAGTCCTTTGCCCACACCACAGAGGGATGTAGAGTGCTCCGTTCTGATATAGAGAGGCTGATCGGGAATGACCAGTTGAGTGGCAGGAGACGTGCGTGAAGCGGCTGCTCCGGCTCCCACAGCTGGGCAAGGAAGGAAGAGGAACTGGAGGAATAATCATCCCCAGGGCGGAAACCAAGCTAACCCTGCCAACCCTGCTCCGCGACAGGCAGTACCGGTACCCCCGAGAATGATTAATGTGATCAATGGAGTAGTTGGAGATGGATTGAACTCCATGACAGTGATTAAGGCTAAAAGTATGTATGTTCCCCCGGGTGAGATACAATAGAAGAGATTTAAGGCAAGTGAGACCATCACCTTTTCGGATAATGATCCAGTGCCTTCCCAAGTTCCTCACTCCGATACGATGGTGGTCATAGCTGAAGTGGAAGGAGTCCTGATCAAGAGGGTGTTTGTTGACGATGGAAGCAGTGTGGAGATAATGTTCGCAGGGTGTTTTGACCAGTTGGGAATCGGCCGACAGAACCTGAAGCCGTGCCATTCACCTTTGTCAGGGTTCACCGGGCGGACAGTCCACCCCTCAGTATTATCCTCTTGAAGGTAACGATGGTGGATTTCCAAGATGAGACAAAACGGACTACGGTGGAATGCAACTTCGCCGTGATCGACATTGCGTCTCCCTACAACATGATCATCGGAAGGCCGTGGTTGACTCATGCTCGGGCCATCTGCTCTCCTTACCACTTTATCATGAAGTTCCCCATGGAGAAGGGTATTGCGTCAGTCCAGGGACACCAACCAACCGCACGAAGCTGCATGCTAACGGCAATTAAGGTGCAACATCCGGAGGGAGCCAGCTGAAGGTGACCAAACCGGAAAAGGAGGAAGCTAGTGCGAGCTTGGTTGGCGCCACACATGGGGAACCGACATCGTTTGAGGTGGAGGACATGATGGTCAGCAGAAATGGTGTAGTAAGTGGGCAAGAACCTCCCAGAGTATGTGAAGGAGGGTCTCTATGACTTGCTGGTGGAGCAGGGCCGGGTCTGGTGTAGTGCGGGTTGTGCTCCCGCACAGGGCCCGAAATTTTAAGGGGCCCGAAATTTGGGCTTTATAGTTTTCATGAAGGGCCTTTTAAAATTTAATCAAATCAAATCAGCATTTAAAAGGACACATTAATCAAATCAATCAGTATTTAAAAGGACACGTGAATCAAATCAATCAGCATTGAAAAGGCCACATTAGTGATTGGAATTTGGGCCTTCTCCTCTATTCAATATATTCTATATTCTCTTCCCAGTCGGCCAGTTAATCTCCCCCGCTGTTCATCTTCATTCGAAATTTCAATTCAAGTTCCTTTCCTTTCTATTCTCAATTTAATTAAATCAGCTCAACATTGGGTGTATCCGATTCTTTAAATTGGTAAGATATACGAAACCCTAATTTCTTGATTTTCTTCATAAATCTATGTTTTTTTTTACTGTTTCAAAGTTTCTTTTTGATTGTGATTATTAATTAATAATGATTAACCATCAATTTTTTAAAAAAATTCCTTTGGGAGAAGTTATGTATTTACAATATATTTGTTAAACCTATAAGTGTTTATCCGTTTTGAAGAACAATGAAGTTTTTTCCGTTCAAAGAATATATGAATGTTAATGGCTAGATTCCAATCCCCAATATATATTATTCTTAATCAATTAATAGCATTATTATTTATTATATTATAAAGGGATCTAGAATTATATTTTTCGCACATGGCCTCAAAATACGTTGGCACGGCCCAGTGGTGGAGTACGAAGACGTCTTCTCATGGGGAACGGAGGACCTGATGGGCGTTCCGGAGGAGATCACAGTCCACAAACTTAACGTTTTCCCGGAGTTGAACCCCATACGTCAAAACAAAAGACCTCTTGCTCCGGAACGGATGGAGGAAGTCCGGGCGGAGGTGAAAAGACTGTTGGATGTTGGGATCGTGGAGGAGATATCCTATCCAGTTTGACGCGCACCAAGGGTATCAACAGATCACAATGGCCAAGGATGACCGCCTCAAGACGTCTTTTATTACTGACTTTGGTACCTTTTGTTACAGGAAAATGCCTTTTGGTTTGAAAAACGTAGGTGCAACGTACAAGAGGATGGCAGACAAGCTTTTCCGAAGCCAAATGGGATGGAACTTGGAGGTCTATGTGGATGACATGGTGGTGAAAAGCCAGACGTATGAGTCCTTCCTGTCGAATCTCCGGGAGATGTTTGACGTACTCCGGACTCCAAACCAGAAGCTCAACCCCAGAAAGAGTACCACTGGAGTCGGAGCGGGGAAGTTTCTCGATTTCATGGTATCAGCTCGTGGAATCGATGTGAACCCAGAGAAGATATCAGCACTCATGGATATGCCGCCACCGAAAGGGGTGAAGGACGTACAGAAGCTGACCGGTTCGTTGGCCGCGTTGAGTTGGTTCTTGGCTCATGGAGCGGAGAAGAAGCTCCCTTTTTTCAACTTACTCCGGAAGGCAAAACCATTCGAGTGGACGGAGGCATGAGATCAGGCGTTCAATGACTTGAAAACTCACCTGGCAAGACTCCCCACCCTGTCCAAATCGGTGCCCGGAGAGGAGCTTTTCTTGTACATAGTTGCGACCGAGCATGCTATTAGCTCCGCTCTGGTGCAAGAAGATGGTAAGGTTCAACGTCCGGTATACTTCGCGAGCAGGGCACTCCAAGGCCCGGAGACGAGATACACCACCTTGAAAAGGTTGATATTAGCCTTGGTCCACGCGTCCAGACGGCTCCAACCGTATTTCCAAGGACATCCGATCACCTTTCTGACGAAATGATACGAGTATAAATGGAAAAGTAGGTTAATTAGGAATTATTCTCTTACCAAGAATTTTCATATAAAAATGTGTTTTAATTCTAGTAAGAATTTAATTATTTAATTTCCATTATAGTTATAGATTTAGATTTATTATTCCCAGATTAATGTTAGGATAGTGATTTTATTTGAGCTTATAAATATAAGTCTCAGCCTTGTAATTTTATACAGAGATTTATTATAAAGAAAAATGAGGTTTTCCGGATTAATTGACAGTTTTTCAACTTCAAGATTCAGTTGAATCGCCCATGACAGGTGTCGTGGTTTCTAGTGAATTGGCTGTCAGCTGTTTAAGCAATTTTCATATCCCATAAGCAATTTATATATATATATTCCGCTGCAAGAACGTGAATTACATAGAATACGCATCAAAGTGGTATCAAAGCAAGGCTTTTACGAATTCTTATTCGTGAAAGTTCATGACAGACAAAGAGAGTATGATAGAAGAACGTATGGCTTCGTTGGTAAAAGACACGGTTTCGTTGGCAAAAGACATGGCGCTTGTGCTAGAAATTGTGAAACAAGATTTTAAGTTGAATTACCCAAAATTTGGAGACAAAATTGATCTAGAGTATTATCTGAATTGGGTCTGAAAGATGTATCATATATTTGACTTTACAGAGTATGATGATCGCACGAGGTGCAAGATTGCTATACAACAACTCACAGCGCGTGCATCCTTGTGGTATGATCTTTTAGAATTCAAACGAATGTTTCAGAGAAAATAAAAAATCAACTTGTGGATTAAGTCGAAGAAACATCTTGATCGTAGATTCTTACCTTCTACTTATATGTTAAAAAAAGAGTCTCATTCTATGGTTGAACTTGTGTGTGTAAGGAGCAATTTGAGGCAAAGAATGATGTTGATGGAGGTGTTGATGCTTATGTTGAAGATGTCGTTGAGGATGGTAAAGAGGATAATTCTACTTCTCTAACTGAAGTCGACAATGTTAATGATTATTCTACTCATTTGATTGAAACTGATAGTGTTATTTACTCATGTTTAACAGTCCTTAATGTTCATGATGTGATTAAAGAAGAAGATCTTGATAGTAGTGACATGACAATACTTGATATCGGTATAAACAAGGAAGGTGCAAAGAAAGAACTGGTTCATTCTATATCTGTTGAAGGTTGATACAAAATTGATGAGAAAATAAAATCTATAGTTTCATGGAATGATCAATCAATTTCTTTTCTTGAGAATGATGGACTTTGGAGTCATGTAAATTTTGACTAAGGAAAGACTGGCGACTTTGCCGCACATCACAACTTTGGTCATGTGTCATTTGGTCGATATTCGAAAGAATGCGAGTTCGACAAGGAGTTACTGAGGACAAATTCGAGGGAGAATCCATTCAAATTCGGGAAGGATGATATATACACGATGGGATTGGCAAAAGCAAGTACATTGCGTCTCAAATATATGGAAGCCACTTACTCATACTGATTGGAGATGAAGAGTATCAAGAATTGAGGACAGTTCTTTTCGAAGAAGAGGAGAATGATACGAGTATAAATGGAAAACTAGGTTAATTAGGAATTATTCTCTTACCAATAATTTTCCTATAAAAAATGTGTTTTAATTCTAGTAAGAATTTAATTATTTTCCATTATAGTTATAGACTTAGGTTTATTATTCCAAGATTAATGTTAGGATTGTGATTTTATTTGAGGTTATAAATATAAGCCTCAACCTTGTAATTTTATACAGAGATTTATTATAAAGAAAAAGGAGGTTTTAATTGACAGTTGTTCAATTTCAAGATTCAGTTGAGTCGCCCATGACAGGTGTTCGTGGTTTCTAGTGAATTGGCTGACAGCTGTTTAAGCGATTTTCATATACCATAAGCAATATATATATATATATATATATATATATATATATATATATATATTCCGCTGCAAGAACGTGAATTACATAGAAATTACGCATCACGAACCACCCACTATGGCAGATCATGCTCAAACCGGAGGCCTCAGGCAGAATGATGAAGTGGGCGGTAGAACTGGGGGAACATGAGATCAAGTATCAACCTCGGAAAGCCATCAAGGGGCAGGCGTTGGGTGACTTCTTGGTAGAGATGACCGAGCCGGAAGGAGACCCGTCCGGGTCGAAACCGCCTCTTGATACGTGGAAACTGCATGTTGATGGATCATCACACGCTAATGGTGGCGGGGCGGGAGTGTTTCTTACTTGCCCGAGGGGCACAGAACACAGATATGCAATCCAGTTTGGGTTTAAGGCGACCAACAACGAGGCGGAGTATGAGGCACTTTTGGCTGGACTTAGATTGGCGTCAGAGATAGGAGCCAAGGACGTTGAGGTGTACAGTGATTCTCAGATAGTAGTTCAACAAGTGATTGGGGAATATGAGGCAAAGGAGCGGAGCCTCCAAAGGTACTTAGAGGCAGTCAAGCCATTGCTGAAAAAGTTTCACATCATAATCGTGGTGCAGATCCCTCGTGAAGATAACGGCAAGGCGGATGGCCTTAAGTAAGCTTGCTTCATCAGAAATCAAGCCCGATTCGGAAAGCAACCTGCTGATGGAGACCTTGTCCGCACGGAGCTACGATGCCCCACAAGTTGCGGCCGTGGGAGTCTCAGCGGGCTCATGGATGATGCCCATGTTTGAGTACTTGCCAACGGTACGCTCCCTAAGGATAAGGCCTTGGCCAGGAGGATTCGGCAGAAGGAACCGCGCTACACCATACTGGACGGATCCTTGCTCGGACGAGGATACCTCCAGCCTTGGTTAAAGTGCGTAGACTCGAACGAAGCAGAGCGCTTGGTAAGGGAAATGCATGAAGGACCAAACGGTAGCCATCAGGGAGCCCGTACCATCGCTAGGAAAATTATGTGCACGGGCTACTACTGGCCTGCCTTGTTTGAAGATGCGCAGAAGTATGTCTGAGCCTGTGTGCAATGCCAGAGGTTCGCCCCCCTCATCCACTTGACTCAGGAAGAAAGGGTAGGAATTACCGGTTCGTGGCCCTTTGACCGATGGGATATCGATTTGGTCGGCCCATTTCCCTCCGCCCCATGGGGTTCAAATACTTAATTGTGGCCATTGATTACTTCAGGGTGGAGGCGGAACCTCTCACTAATATCCGTGGCAGCACTTGTGTTAAGTTTTATTGGAAAAACATCATCTGCCGGTATGGAATTCTGAAGTACATTGTCACGGACAATGGTGCACAGTTTGAAAATGACCCATTCTGATCTTGGTGCAAGGAGTACGGTATCACCCAAAAGCTCATCTCCGTTTAATGAATCGGACAGTGGTGAACAGGCTGAAGACTCGGCTGCAAGAATCACGAGGCAATTGGGTAAACAAGTTACCAAGCGTCCTATGGGTATACCGGACCACCAAAGGATCAGCCATAGGAGAATCTCCATATAGCCTGGTGTACGGAGCGGAGGCAGTGATACCAGCTGAGGTCGGAGTCCCCAATCTCCAGACCCTCACTTGGGACGACGAGCAAGGCGGACGGAGCTCCCCCATGGGATCAAGCAGGTTGTTGGGTTCGGACATGTTGGAAGAGAAACGGGAGCAGGCAGCGCTTCATGAGGCCAAGGTAAAGGAGCTGGTGAAACGTTATTCTCCCCCGGAGATTGGGTGATGCGGAGGAACGACAAGAGTTCGCAGGAGGCGACCGGCAAACTGGCACCAAACTGGGAAGGACCTTATCAAGTAATAGCCTCATATCCGGGCGGAAGTTACGAGCTGGCAGACCCGTCCGGACGAGCTATTCCCAGAAGATGGAACATCACCAACCTCCGGAGATCTTACGGGGCTTCCTGAATAGGTACGCGCTCCGGTAGAGTATGCAACTCCGGGCCCTCTGGCAAGGATTGTGCCTAGGACCCCATTTTCTGTTCTTTTCTACCTTGTATTTTGCTCCGACCCTTGAGGGCAAAGAGTATGCCTGGGTGGATTTTACTTGGTTTGATGAATGAATGAAGAGTTTGCACTATATCTACATTTGTTTACTTGCACTATATTATGATTATTGATTCCCTCCGTTTCGTTTGAATAAACTTACGGGGGTGAGGGGAGAAGGGAACGGAAGGTTTGAATCAAACACAAAGGGACATATGCTTGAATAAGCAGAGGGAGAAAAGCTTTACAGAAAAAGCTAACATTTGAATTAAATACCATGAATATGAGTAAAAGTCCGGACGGACTTGTATGCATACAACATAAGAAATACAAGGAAAAAAGGATGAGTATACAAGAAATACAAGAGGTATATAGCCCGGATGAAACCTATACAAAATATCTACATCTAAAGATCGCGGTTCCCTGGATTATAAGAACCCCGATATTCGGGGCAATTAATGCCATCCTAGTCGATGGGGGAAGTTGGTCCGGAGTAGATGGTCCCGGAGTGGATGTAAGAGCAAGAGCCTCCGAACATGGATGGGTCACCTCCAGCCGTGATGGGTTAACCTCAGCCTCCACAGGAGTCCGCTCTGGAGTGTCGGGGTCAAGATCATAAACGGTCGATCCGCTAGCATGGTCCCTCTGGCCCAAGAAAGGATACGGAGGAATCTCTAGTAGCTCCGAAAGAGAGGCCCAGACACGCAACATGACCCTATCCTCAGCCAGGGTGGTTTACGGCTCACCCAGATATATGGAAGACGGACCTTGTGGTTCATGGGAATGAGGGACAGACACCTCCGAGTCGGAGCCGAACTTACCGTCTGAGAAGTCGGAGTCAGAAGCTGACATCTCATCATCAGAAACCCGGGCCTTGCCCTTGAAATCAGGAACTTGGGCCTTGCCCGGGGTAAATTTCGGCCCTTGAGAGACTCCGGGACGGAGAACCAATCCTTACTGGAACCGGAGGATGCGGACTTCTTCCGTCCCCACGGCGACCCCCTCGGCGCCCTCTACCTCTCCCTTGGATACGGGCTTCCCGCTGCCTCGCCAGTTCGGCTAGCTCTTCCGCGATGAAGGGGCGGATGACAGCAGCATCCTCACGGAGACGCGCGACGCGGCGAGCGGAATATTCCGGGTCAACAGACACTTAGATCCCCGTGTACCTCTCGAAGGTAAAGTCGATGGAGGCCCGGCTCAGAATAAGTATTAATGACGGGGGAAGGTACGTACGTCCCGGCATAATAACGCTTCCAAATAATTTAATATAATTAAAGTGTATATGTAATTAAAATGTTAAATTCTGAATTTATTTTAAAAATTAAAATCATTTAAACTGAAATTCATTATTGACAAATAAAATGAACCGAATTCAATAGAAATGGAATTGAATAAAGCATATTGTATTGAAATAATGACTAAATGCAGCTGTATTTCATCAAATCACATTTATTTATAACTAAATTGAATTAAATTGAAGTAAAATTTAATGTAAGACAATAGCAAGTATGACTAAATTAATCTGAAATTGATCAGTTTACATTTGTACATGATTGAAATATACTTTGTTATAATTTTAAATGAATTGAAATGATCTGGTTCAACAAATATTCAGATATATGATTAAACCACTAGCGTATGAAGATTAAGTCCATGGTTCGTATTCCGGGCTTCATTCAGTCTCGGACCAGGGCCCGAGAATGGTCATGGGCTCGAGTTACGCGGAGGATGGATCCACGGGTCCATCAATCCTAATTCTTATAAGGAATGCGTATATTATGAATGTTCTATAAGGAATACACGTCCTTCTAAACATGGTAATTACAACCATGACCGAAATACACTTCTTCTATACATGGTAATACAACAGTTATCTCCATAATAGTTGTATTCCTACCATAATTACATATCTTGGTGATCTACGGATTGTAGCCATATATATACCCAAAGGTTTGGTAAACCTCTCTATCTATTATCTTACATACAATACGCCTTACACATCATACTAACTTGAGTGTCGCAGTGTCTATCCTCGGGACACTCGAGGCTTTGTTTTGCAGATCAGTTCGTGATCAAGCGCGGGTCGTAGACATCCATCAATTTGGCACGCCCGGTGGGACCCGCTTGCTATTCTTGATCTAACCAACCTTTAAACTCAAGGCTGATCCGGCTGAAAACCTTCGTGGGAGCACACGAATCCGTTTTCCGGCCCTGGTAGGAGTAAGAAGCACCGATGCCAACCACGACAATGACGAGATAAGCCACACCGCCAACCAGGGAGCAGGAAGAAGCATAAACAGTGTACACCGATCGCCCGAAGAAGCCTCTCCCTGGGAGTGGGAGAGCAAAAGATATCGCCTAAACGGAACCGTTACTTTTTCACATCAGGATGCGGTTCCTAACCAATTCCCTCATTCAGATCCCTTAGTAATCACAGTCGACATAAACCATAACGTGATCAAAAGAGTTCTGGTTGATGGGGGAAGCGAAGTAGAAGTTATGTTTCTCAGCTGTTATGAACAGCTGGGATTGGACAAAAGTAACCTCGTACCCACAAATCTCATCTCGGGATTTGCTGGCGATCCTATATCTCCCTTAGGAGAGATCACTTTACCAGTGCGAGTGAAAGATGGTCCTTGGAGTATAACCCTCCGTTGTACCTTCGCAATCATCGACTCCAGAGCGCCATACAACATAATCCTCGGACGACCCTGGATGTGCCAGGTAAAGGCCATCTGGTCCCCATACCACTTGGCGATGAAATTCCCCACGAACCAAGGGATGGCCACTGTCCGAGGCGACCAACAATCAACTCGAGTTTGCGCAGTTCAAGGTATCCGAACCAGAAAAAGAGGATCTCGAACCAGCTAAATACTTTGAGTCCGAGCCAATGCAACTCGGAGAATCAGGAACCATCGAGGTTGGAACCCTCCTACCCCCCGTGATAAAGACCAAACTTCGAGATCTCTTCAACCAGTATATAGATGTCTTTTCCTGGGATACCAATGACTTGGTAGGAGTATCATCTCGTTTAGTGGAACATTACCTGAATATTAATCCTTCAAAGAAGCCCATAAAGCGAAAATGACGCATCTTTGCACTAGATCGAGTTGAAGCCATTGGAGAAGAAGTAGACAAGCTACTCAAAGCCCGTATAATCGAAGAAGTGCAGTACCCAGAATGGATAGCTAACCCAGTAATGGTCAAGAAGCCAGAAGGGAAGTGGAGAATGTGCATCGACTTCACCAACCTGAACGATTGTTGTCCTAAAGATAGCTATCATTTGCCCTCGATCGACCGACTAGTTGAAGCGATCGCTGGATACCGAGTACTAGGCTTTTTTGATGCTTTTAAAGGATATCATCAGATCCCCATGGCAGAGCAAGATAAGGATAAAACCTCCTTCATAACCGACAGGAGGACCTTCTGCTACAAGGTGATGCCCTTCGGATTGAAGAATGCCGGAGCTACTTACCAGTGGCTGGTGGATAAATTATTCAAATCCAAGATAGGACGCAACCTCGAGATTTATGTGGATGACATGGTAGTGAAAAGCTGCAGTTATGACGCCTTCTTTGAAGACCTAAAGGAAATCTTTGACACATTACGGGCTTCTAACTTAAAGCTAAACCCCGCCAAGTGTACAGCCGGTGTCGGAGCAGGCAAATTCCTAGGATACATGGTATCCAATCGGGGAATTGAGGTAAACCCCAAGAAGATAGAGGCTTTGCAAAACATGCAACCTCCGAAGACCGTCAAAGATGTACAAAAGATAACAGGATCCCTTGTGGCCCTTAGCCGATTTCTCTCCAAAGGAGCAGAAAAACACCTGCCCTTTTTCAACGTCCTTAAGAAGGCGAATCAATTTGAGTGGTCCCATGAATGCGGAGAAGCCTTCCAAGCACTTAAAGACCACCTCCGGCAACTTCCGACGCTGTCAAAACCGGACAAAGGGGAGACTCTATATTTGTATATATCTGCGTCCCAGCTAGCCATTAGCGCTGTGTTGGTCAAAGAGAAGGAATGATCGCAACACCCCATATACTATGTAAGCAGGGCCTTACAGGGGCCCGAGACCAGATATACCCCCCTCGAGCGCCTAATATTGGCTCTCGTGCATGCCTCTCGACGGTTGCAGCCATACTTTCAAGCACATACATTAGTCCTCCTAACCAACTACCCGATTAGGTAAATCCTCCAAAAACCGGATGCCTCGGGACGGATGATGAAGTGGGCCATCGAGTAAGGAGAACATGATATACAGTACAAGCCTCGGACAGCTATCAAGGGCCAGCCTTATCTGATTTCATAATGGAGTCTGTCGAACCAGTGGAGATAAACCAACAAGACCCAGCTCCGGACACAGGAAAATGGCGGTTATTTGTAGATGGATCCTCCAACTCGGGGGAAAGTGGTACTGGAGTCTTACTCACCAGCCCCGAGGGAAAGGACCATCCCTACGTTCTCTATTTTGATTTTCGAGCCACTAACAATGAAGCAGAATATGAAACCATCATCACAGGGTTAAAGCTGGCGAAGGACCTCGATGTTAGGGACCTCGAGATCTTTAGTGACTCACATATTGTGGACAACAGGCCAAATGTGAATACGAGACTTGAGAGTACAGTCTCCAGAAGTACCTCGAGATAGTTACACCTCTTCTAAACCAATTCCGACATTATGAATTGAATCATATTCCATGGGAAGGCAACCATAAAGCAGATGCGCTGAGCAAGCTCGCCTCCTCGGACCTCAACATAAGATATTCTCTAGAGTTACTAATGGAAACGTTGGTGAAAAGAAGTTATGAAGAGAGCAGCATCATGGCTGTTGACATCTCGGACACATGAATGAACCCCTACCTTGAGTACCTTCTAACGGAACCCTACCCGATGACAAGCATATGGCACGGAAGGTCCGAGTTAAGGCTCCCAAATATACCATCCACGAAGGTACCTTATACAAGAAGGGATATCTTCAGCCTTTACTCAAATGTGTCGGACCCTCCGATGTTGAACACTTAGTACAAGAAGCACATGAAGGAGTTTGTGGTAGTCACCAGGGTCCAGTACTGTTATTCGTAAACTTTTACAAATGGGTTATTTCTGGCCTACGATGCTAGAAGACTCCAAGAGATATATTGATTCTTGTCACCAGCGTCAGAGATTTGCCAAAATGATCCATGTGCCTCAAGAAAATATGATTACCATCCAAGAATCCCAGCCATTTGTCCGATGGGGTATAGATCTTGTCAGACCTTTTCCCGCAGCCCCTGGTAACTTCAAATACCTTATTGTGGCTATGGACTACTTCCGAAGTGGGTAGAAGCTAAAGTCTTGACCAACATAACTGGCATAACAGTTATCAACTTCTGCTTGAAGAATATTGTGTGTCGCTATGCTATCCCGAAATACATAGTGGCTGATATTGGAGCACAGTTCGCTAACAACCCCTTCAAGAAATGATGTGAGGATTACGGCATACATCAGAAGCTCACCTCGGTATATAATCCAGAAGCTAACGGCCAAGTGGAGGTTACGAATCGAACCTTGGTAAACGGCATCAAGAAGCGTCTAGAAGGAGCTAAAGGAAACCGGATCCAAGAACTCCCGAGCGTGATCTGGGCCCATAGAACTACACCAACAATAGCAACCGGAGAGACTCCTTACAGCTTAGTCTATGGGTCCGAGGCGGTCATCCCCATGGAAATTGGAGTCCCCTCTGCCCGTACCTCTCAACCAGAAGATGAAGATGACACTACCAATGAAGAAAACCTTCGTCTCAACCTTGACCTCCTGGAAGAGAAAAGAGCCAATGCCACGATCCATGAGGCCAAGGTAAAGGAAAGTTTCAAGCGATATCATGACAGAAGAGTCCATTTGGCCACCTTCGTCAAAGGAGACCTTGTCATGAGGTTAAATGAAAAAAGTAAGAAAGAAGTGGAAGGGAAGCTAGCCCCGAACTGGGAAGGTCCATATCGAGTCCTAGAATCTCATCCAGGGGGAAGTTACCTCTTGGAAACCATGAAGGGCGAGCCCATACCACGAAGATGGAACGTGATTAACTTACGAAAGTATCACGGAAGATAAAACTCGAGGAAGAGCCTCACAGAGGTTTGAGAATATCAAGAATGTCCGAGAGACTCATCAAAGTTCGAGACAATTATGCTCTAGCACAAATGGGTACTCAAACTTAAACTCACTATTTATTTTACTTCTATTCTTAAAGTTATAAACTTAGATTGAAGTCATGTTATTTTTACACATATCTTTATAATGAGCAATCTTAAATTCCTTTTATAAAAAGAGGACTGTTATCCTAAGTATGACATTGATTGCTACTCAAAACAATGTACTTTATAAAGTATGTGATTGGTCAGCTTATACAAAATAAGTTGCTTGGATCAAATATTCAACTACCAATCATTTTGAATAAATAAGATAGGTTCGAGATAAAAGTACTTCATAGAAGTGCTTCATTGAGGTCTATAGACTAAAAGAGCAGACGTGCTCGCATATCAATCATCTCAAGAAACAAAGAGGAAAAACCTCAAAAATAGAAGTTAAAACTCATATCAAAAGGTGCTATTACATCAGAATATGATACTTCTATAAAATCCCATTTTGATAATAAAGAGGAAAAACCTCGGACCCAAAAAGGTCATATCGGTGTCATTACATCAGAATATGATACTTCTAGAAAATTCCCAAAGGGATACATAGAAGAAAAACCTCGAAATTTGATACAAAGGTCATGAAGAAGATGTTATTACATCAGAATATGATACTTCTAAATACACCCAATAGGGTCATCTAGGACTTCACCAGGATTGGCACTTGAGAGATGGGCTATTGTCAACTTTTCTGCCAGCTGTGACATAAAAGACCTTTCCAGAAAAAGACTGAGGAAGAAGCCCAACAACATCAAGCAGCATGTTCGCAGAGTGTTCATCATGGACAACTGCGAAGACCTAATCCCCGAGTATCTCAGCTTTGTCAATAGGGCGGGAGCTCCTTTCCAGTAAACCATGAGACCGAGGTTCATGTGCAATGGAGTAAATCCAGAGCCCTAAAGCTCATGAGGAGATGCTAGCGAGCCAACCAAGGCTAATTTGCCTTGCTACCTGAAGGAATGGAGAACCTCTCACCAAGAAAGGACAACTCAGGATATCTTGCTACAATGAGCTTTAATAAGTCTCCTGATGTCATTATTTTCTCGGAGGGACCCAATGCATCCAAAAACTCGGCCCCAGGAACCCAACCACTAGCAGTTAAGGCAGAGAGGTTATCAGCAGCATCCGGATGAGAGAAGATTGACGTCATCACATCTACTTCCTTGTCAGATTGACACAATCACAAGATTTCGTTTAAAATCTTGTGCTGCTCGGAGTCATGGAATAAGTCTCCATACTCTTCCCGGTGATTCTTAAACTCGGGGCTACAAGCAATGAAGGCGCCCCAAATCCTAAGAAGCCGTTTCAGCTCCTCTAAGTCCTTCGCTGAAGCTAGTGTCTGCGCCAGCTCGGTCACGGTATCCCGATAAACCCCCAACTCATTATCCTGAGACTTCCTTGCCAGCTGTAACTCCTCCTTCTCAGCCTTAAGCCGCTTCACCCTATCCTCCAATTGAGTCAAATCCAATGGGTCTGGGACAGATGAGGGAGGTACCACCGACTTAGTAGTTAGGGCCGAGACAATATCCTTCATCTCCTTCTTCTCGGTCTTAAGAGTCCGACACCTAGCATGCAACTCCTTCACGGAGTTATACATATGCTTGATCTCACCCTTGGCCCGGCCTTCCAGCATGGATAGATCTATCATCAGCTGTGAAACAGAAGATAAAGACCCGATAATTGACACTCGAGAATTCATATAACATGATAAGGAAAATCACTACCTCAGAGACGAAGGGATAATTCTTGAAAGACTTCCGAGAAACCTGACCACCCTCTTCCTTCGGACGACTCAGATAATGCTTCAACTTCTTCAAAGGAGCATCTTCAGGGACCGTCAGCTCAAGGTCAGATTCATCGTCATCCAAGGACTCCCCAACCTCCAGTTCCACCTCCTCGGACTCCTCCGCCTCCTCCTCTACGGCCTCGAGGACTACCTTCCCATTCTTGATCTTTTTCTTTGGAGGAGATGCTACATACAGAAGAAGAAACTTTAAATATGGAAAGAAACATTACTACAGTATACCAATCAAGAAATTACATGAAGAAGACCGACTAAAGGAGGATTCACCCTGGTTCCGGGGCGACTTCCTCCGCCTCCTGGCCTTCTTCTTTCCTCCCTGGATTTTATCAGGGAGGATCCAATTCCGGTCAGGTTTCAAAAAGTCGGAGGTGGACTTCGACCGAGGAACGTCCAACATGTACGAGTAAGTGATACCAAGCCACTGCCAGACAGAGCCATGTGCACCCAGAACAAAATCCCCTCTTTGAAGGGTAATATCCTCCTTCAAGAGCTCCTCGATGATGCCCTTTAAGTGATCGGGAATGGTGAAGACCCTGTCACGGGCTATAGCGTCCTTCGGCTCGGGATGCAAATCAGGGACCTCGTACTTACTTCGGTCAAAAGTGAAGCGGTCAGCCTCCCATACACCACTGTTATCAGGGAACACGATGGGCTTGGTCTTCCTCGGAGTAAGGGTGATGTACTCGTACTTCTCGAAAGAGAGTAACTCGTACAAACTCCTAAATAAATCCAGGATCGGTTCATAATTCTTCCGAGCACACCAGGATATTACAGCCATGATCAACACCACCACATTGGAGTGAATTGGGCTCGGATGCAGCCAATGATGCTGCAGAAACTCATGAAATAGAGGGGGAAAAGGAAAACGTATCCCTTGCTGCAAAAGTCTCCCATAAATTACCCCTCGAGTGGGGCTCACCAGAGTTTCAGTTGGGACCTCTCCATCCTCGAGCTTCAAGCCAGCATTGAGGGGATACGACAGCCTGCATGACCGCAGATATTGCAGCGTCTTTTCATCGACCACCTTGGTGACGCCACCTGCATCACCAGCAACCGGAACCCGTTCATCAACTTGGGCTCCAGGTTTGGGTCTACATCCGACCCAGAGGCACCATCATCCACCACCACAGTCACAGCCTGCAGCGGCGTAGCCATGGTCACCTCCATCAGCTCCCCAGATTCAACCTCCAAGAACAAAGTACTCAAATCACGAGCAGCTGGGGCTCTTTCTTCAACGACATTCTCTCCATTGCCAGGGGGAACGCTGGAATTTGTTGACGACATGGCAATACAGAGAATATGGGGAAAATATTATAAGAAGAAGAAGAGTTTTTGAAGAGAAATTCTTTCTGAGAGTGGAAAAGCAAAATTTCTTGGATGAAGATTGATGATAAACACAAGGGAAAATTAATTGGTTATATAGCCAGTATTTAACACGCATTTAAGCAAAGTAATTACCTCGACTCGCGAAACGATGCAGGCAATTGAAAGGTTGGTCTTCCTCACCGCCAGAGGATACAATGAACGAATGCCACGTGTCAGTTCCCTCAGAATTCTAGAAGGCAAATCCAGATCTGACTGTCCACGTGTCTTGATGGAATACAAAAGAACTTTAAGCTAAATATTCAGAAGGTTTAGTCCAAGAGGTTAGTCTCACGATCTCATCCCCGAGCTTAACACCCCGAGATATTCTCCCTCGAGTTATTGGCCTTCCCTTGAGAAGCAAGCCTCTCCTCCAGCCATCGAGACAGAGTATTCCATATTCTGAAGATCTACCTTGGGGCTACTGATAAGTCCATGGTTCGTATTGCGGGCTTCATTCAGTCTCGGACCAGGGCCCGAGAAGGGTCATGGGCTCGAGTTACGCGGAGGATGGATCCACGGGTCCATCAATCCTAATCCTTATAAGGAATGCGTATATTATGAATGTTCTATAAGGAATACACGTCCTCCTAAACATTGTAATTACAACCATGACCGAAATACACTTTTTCTATACATGGTAATACAACTGTTATCTCCATAATAGTTGTATTCATACCATAATTGCATATCTTGGTGATCTACAGATTGTAGCCATATAAATACCCAAAGTTTTGGTAAACCTCTCTATCTATTATCTTACATACAATACGCCTTACACATCTTACTAACTTGAGCGTCGGAGTGTCCATCCTCGGGACACCCGAGGCTTTGTTTTGCAGATCAGTTTGTGAGCCGGGTTCGTGATCAAGCGCTGGTCGTAGACATCCATCACTCCATTTCGTTGTATTCACAAATAATAAACTTGCATTAATCTAATAAACACTAAGTGAATCGAATTATAACTGAATAACACAAACTGAAATTCATCAAAAGAACTTAAACAGAACTGGATCACTTCGACTGAACAAGGTTTATTGATTAGGAATTACTAAAATACTAATAGTACATGTAATACCCCAATCCGAGTGTCTAGCTTAATAGCAGGCACTAGGCAAAATCGAGGCATGTTTGCAAAAGTCCAAATCGTTTTGGACCACAAATGTAGATCAAACAAATCTTATTATGTGGAAGCAAGTTAAGAAATACATATTCAGGTACTATCTATTACAGTACATGTTTATCTAGTAATCAATAATTTACAAGGTTTCATATTAGGATCAAAAGTAGGTAGTACGTAGTGTCATTGCACGCTATCATTTATTTAGAGGATCCTATCTCAGAAGAAATAAAGGTGTCACACACTTCAATCAGCAATCTCTCACCTATGCTTGTACCCCTGTATGGTTTTGATTTAACTAGGATGAGCTTCCTTAAGCTCAGTGAGGTCCATCGCATTTAATAACCGAGTGACTTTAATGATCATATAAGAAATATAGCCACATAATTCCTAACACATAGTAAAAGGATACAGGCGGTTATACCTTACTGCAGACAAGCCCCTAGATGGGTACTGTGACCATCAACCAAGCATAATACCGAAAACAGTTTCACTTTGCCCGAAGGCCCAGAGTTCGAGAACAATCACTTCTCGTCAACCACGCCCGAAAACATGTTCGCTTATGAGCTCATTTCGAAAACCGTAGGTAATGCTAGCATACCAAACACCGCAAGTAGGCGGTCTAGTCTGACAGTCCGACGCGTTACCGTCCCCGCTGATTTCGACCGACTCCAATTACGCCGGGGACCCCGAATTTATCAAATGAAAGTACAAGTCCAATCAAATAGCAAAGAGCAATCTGGTCAAATAATCATGGCAAGATAAAGTACAAGCCGGTCATGCACATAATCAATCAATTTGAGGACGGTGTGATAAAGTACACCCCATCCTCTTCAATTCAAATATATAGCAAGATAGTCAATCATTCAATAAACACAAGAGAACCAAATCAATTCAAGAGTCAAAACATTTATACATATAACATGCTTCTAGCCAATTGTTTTCGTTTCATGCATATACTAGGGCGGTGAAACACTCACCTTTAGTTTGGGTCAAGGTCCGCTGGGATTAGTTTTGGCTCCTGAAGCGCTCTCGCTTCTGTTTAAAGTATGAATTGATTAGTATCTCCTTCATTGTGTTTACTATATAACTCTAACTCTTATTTTCCATTGTTTATTGTGATAATATTATTTGTATTAATACTTCACATACATGTTTATGTATATTCTGGGCATACTAGAGTTGGTTAGTTCTCAGCAGATAACACTCTCTTTCCTTAGCTTGATAGTCATTCTAATTACAATCTATTAATACAATATTATCAGCCTGCCACAGTACACACCCCAAAGAGTTCCTAGAGGAATGATGAGATACATTAGTTTGCTTTGAGCAAAAGGGTAATATTTTGACAGCCCAGAGTTTTAAGGTGACGATAATATTCTATTAGTTTTAATTTAGATATAAATCCTTAGCTACCATAATTTTCATTCATTTTATTTATCTCTAGTCATAGATAGAAATTAAGCAGTATTTTAAGATATATGTAAACAGAAGAAGACTCGATTAATTATCATGCTATATGTATAATATTCTAAATTTTGTTTTATCTGATCATGCACAATATATTGTTCATAACCCAAGAATTTACTCTCGTAGACTTTACTGTAATAATACCATCCGAGTTTCACTATTTACTTAGCCTAATCAAATCAAAATACTCTAGCTTACTTAAATATAATCAAATCGAAACAATCATGTGCCGAGTTTAATTATTTGGTTAAATCTAATCGAATCAAACACATCAGCCAAGTTCACCGTTTACTTAAAACTAATCAAATAGAAACACAGCCGAGGTCTGTTTAAATCTAGCCAGATCAAAATACATCACCCTGCATACCTTAGTTTGTGGAGATTCGAGGTTCTCTAGGATATCTGCCGTACATATTATTGTTAATTTTAGTAGATATATACTAGGTGGTTTTGTCCTACTTAAGTTAGGAATTATCTGCGTGCAGGGTGGGAGATTTGCATAGCGGTGGTGGTGAGTATAGGGAAAGTGGTTTCAGACGGTGAGTATTGGGAAAGTGGTTGCAGATGGTGAATAAAGGATAAACAGGAGGGGTTCATGGAGTTTATAAGGGGGACAGAAAACATTCTAGGATTTACTATGGACACAAATTATACCATACACCTGGGGTATGTATCCCCAGGTGCGTTCTAAAATTTTATTATGTGCATTTTTATATGTATAATTGTGCATTGTAAAGTTGTTTTCTTACAATTTCTATAAATAGTATATGCAAATAGAATGCACAATTATAACTGTAAAACACACACCAAAGGTGGATCAAAGGTGGGGATACATACCCCTTGGGTATGGTATAAGAATTGTACTGTGGATTGATGTGTTACCACGTATTAGCAATGCTGTCGATCTCCCGTATTACCACGTGTCCCCGTTTAGCGTTAATATCCCTTCCCACTTAATAGTACCATAATCTAATTTAATAATATGATAATAATAATAATAGATTATTGCATGTATTCAAGGGTGAGAGTGCTAGTGTTAGCATTTTTCTTTCTTCTATAATCTAAAATTAATTATCATGTATTCAAGATTTATCTCCTGACGATTTGCTAAGTATTTTAATAATTTATATCATTTAATACAACCACTTGCTAGCTCGAAATTCATTTTATTATAAATTTTAAGATTTTATTGCAACTTACTTGAATGGGATTTCACAGTACACCTATGTTAGGTCGCATTGCATCAACTAACTGTTAAAAATATTGATTTGAACTATTAAGATTGAACAAAAAGTATTTGTACAAAATATAGTATGACTAAATTATTTTGGATTGCATCAAGTCACATTTTGAAAATAATTTAATTGATTGATCTGATCTGAATTGAATTGAAATGAAAAAAACTGTAGAGAGATTTAATTAAAAATATAGAGTAAAAGTACTAAAATAAAAATTTTTGGAAATATTTATCTGAACTGAACTGAACTGAAAATATAAAAATATTTATATGAACTGAACTGAACTAAAAAAAGTAAAAAAAAATACTGAACTTGGCAGAACTGCTTTACTTGAAAAGCTCGGGCAAATAGGCCCTAAGAGCATCTCCAATGTGATTGTCAATTTGATAAATATTGATTGACACGTCATTAAAGTAGACTCTTTATACAAAATCATGTCTCGAATGCAGTTCTCATTTAATATAGTCAATCCCACGTGCTAAAATTTTACAAGAGACAATGTCAATGAGAACTTCTGCTTCTGGAAACTCAACACCGTCTTGTATTAAAATTGGGCATTAATTATCAAGTGGGGTTGTTTAACTCGATCATATTACATCATCAAAACGAAGACGGGTTTACGAAATGCCAAAGGGCTGGGGGAGATTGTAAAGTTCATACTTTGAAGTTGGCTATTTTGTAGGGTAACATGCTTAAACATGCTCATGAAAGTTAATTATGGATCGGGAATCTTTGTATCTGTGGTTTGCATTGTTATGGAAGACTGATTTATTTTTAGTAATTGAAGATTGTAAACAGAAGATTACAAGTCATCTATGCTCGTCCAATTCAAGATTGCAAGATTAAATATTGCCTATGAAATTATTTAGGAAGAATTAGTTAGACATTTTTTAAGATTGGGAAGATATCCAGTCTATTCCTCTTCTATAATTGTAATTAGCTATTGTAACATTTAGTTTATAGAAAGAATAGAATAGAGTCGTACGTGATTGAAAGTACAACATGAGCTATAAGAAGAACAAGGAATGCGACAATACTCACAGATTTATGAGCAAACAATTCTAAGTCAATGATACTTTGAACCCCTCACTTGCTAGTCAGGCAGCCTCCTTACTGTTCTGAACGACCACCTCTCCCGAGGTTTTAAAACTGTGGTTTCCAGATTCCAGTGAAGAACAAAGGCGTTTGATGATCGATTCAAGCTGCTCCAAGATTTCAGAGATTCTGTGTGCTGAATAGAATACTCACCGTGTAAAGCGATACCTTTCTTGATCAGCCTGCGTCTCCAATTATAGTAATTGGTCGTGCTTATCTTTTGGCACTCACGGCTGGGATTAGTCCTCTTGCTATATTAGAAGTCTATAACTAACATGTAGTTTGGATCTAATATCTTTGATAACAGCTACAGAATATAAGACTAATCATATTCTCAATACAACTCTAAATATATGCCTAATCTGATTCTATGCTAATATGATCCCAACGGCATATCTTCCATCGAATAAGTCTGACTTGTACTGAGTTACAATGATTGTGATTCAGTTTCTGGTTTTGTGTATAAGTGTTTAAACTTAGTAACTTCCTACAAAATAGCCAACCTCAAAGAATTCAAATGCTGGACTTTTCATTATACAGAACTAAAAATTATTTAATTCAATTGAAATATTTTTTATAATAATTTTTAATATGGTGGAGATAATTGGTCTAAATCAGCAATGTCGTCTGAATCATATTGTACTTTAATTTAAAAACCTCCGTATTTTAACCACAATCTATTAAAAATAAAAAAAATTACTTTTAGTAAATAACCTCTGTATTTTAATGTACAAGCTATTAAACATCAAACATTATAATTTTAACTAACAACCTCTATGTTTTAATGTACAATATATTAAAAATCAAACATTCTACTTTTTATTAATAACCTCCTAATTTAAATGTACAACATATTAAAAAAAATCAAACATTATACTTTTAATTAAAAACCTCGGTGTTTTAATGTACAATGTATTGAAAACCAAACATTCTAATAATAATTAAAAATATTCATGTTTTAGTATAGAACGTATAAAAATAGTACTGGACCGCGAATAGTGCGAGCGTGAGTAGTAATGGACCGTGAATAGTGTGTGAATAGTAATTGTCTAAATTACAATTAATGACCTCCTTATTTTTACTCAATCATACATTTACTACTCAGTCCCCAGTTTATAATATAGACGGTCTCTCACAAGACTATTTCATACATTTAACTGAAAATTATAAATATATTTAACTAAATTGAATTTAAAATTTCTAAAATATCATTGCACAAGATGTGGTAGAAATATAACAAATTTTAGTGAAAATATAATCTACTGAACTGGACTTTAGAATTGGAATAAATTTATGTATATAGATGTGAACTAAAATGAACTGATTTTAAAAAACTATTAATTAAAATTTCCAGAGAGTAATCCTGATTATATTTATAAGTATATGAATTTTCATCTAATACATTTGAGTAAAAATATAGGGAATATTTTGATTAAGTCTGGTACAAGTTTCATAATTTGAAAGTGAGGTTTAACTTTTACATAATTTTTGAAAATGACGGTAATTTATTAGCCTATATTAATGTAATTTAATTCTTCATTAAAGACATTTACACTCATATTTTGTAGTCTAAATTATATTATAAATTTAGTTCATTTTTGTGGACTCTAAACTTGATTAAAAGTTAATTCAATCCTGGTTAATACTTTTAATATTTGTTGGATTTAAATTTAGTTCACATTGAAAGAAATCAATCATGTTGAATTAATGATAAAAAAAAAATCATGTTGAATTAAGTTAAATTCCATGAGCTTCATTTAATAAAAAATATTGGTCAACTCAAATCAAATTAAGTGTTTATCCCAATTTTAATAATCTAGTTCGTTTTTATTAAGAGGTTGTTTGGTTCATGTGTGAGTTTAATTGATGGAGGAGTTTCTATTTCATGAGAATTTAATCCTCAATCAAAATCCTAAGATTTAGGGTGTGTTTCTTTTGCATAGAATTGGGCCATAATATTCAAATTCTATGGCATTGAGCCAATTCCGCAGTTTGGCTGAACAAAAATATCGTGATAAAATTTGTTTTCGAATATCATGGATTACTAAATTCCATGGGTTGAATTATTTTGTTGGAGTAAAGTTTTCCACAACCCATTCTGTGATATTGGCAAAATTCGTGGGTCCTTTCCTGGTCAGAGTCAGGTTATAACAATTGATTCAGGTCATGTATATATTCTCGTCTTCTCTGCATAATCCTTTCATCGCCCGCTCCGACAGTCGTTTCCTCCATCAAGCACCACCAGTTCACTGCTTCTGCTATTAAGCACTACCACTTCCTCCATTAACGCACTGCATCTCCAATCACAAAGACGATATAGGTCAGTTATCTTCAATATTTTCGGTATTTTTCTTCCCCAATTTCAAATGTTTAATAGGGTTCTTCTGGGTTTGAGGTTTCATGACTTTAAAACTCAGCCTTTATTCTTCTAGTCGAGTGCCGGAATCAGAAATCTTCATTCGCGCAGGTTATATAATCACCGGTGATCCGGGCGACGTGGATCGTCGTTCCACACGGTGGCGGTGGCGTCAGATTTCTGACAAGAAATGTAAAGAGAGATAGAGCGCGGGAAAATCAACAGCGGCGGATTACTAACATAGTCGGATCTTTGTCGATCATCCTCCACCTCCTGGGCGGCGATGAGGATGAAGAGGCGGTCGCGGAGGCAGGAAGCGCAGACCCCGACGACGTTACTGAAATTGGTGAGGTGCTTCTTGCACTTCATCAGTCTCAAAAGCGCATCAAATGGAGTAGTGAATAGTAATGATTATTGGAATTACAGAGGGAGTAGTTGTAGGTGGAAAAGGGCGTTATGGGGGGATGAGAATGGTGGATTGACATGGGGATTAAAAGTAAAAGGAAGGAAATGGAGAGGGGATAGTTTAATATGGTGTTTGATGACGGGGTGGAGTTAGCACTCGATGAGAATGGATCATCGTCTACATCAGTGGCGAGACGCTGATCCATGTCTCTGATCGCAGCGCCACCTTGTCTGACCTAATCCACTGCCTCTCGAGAATGCTCCTCGACGGGAAATCGTTTGTGCTGAAATACCAGCTCCCAACGAGGACCTCGACTCGTTGATAGCCGCCAGGCTCGTCACAAGCGATTACAATTTTAAAGAATATGATGGAGTAGCAGCACGTTGGTACCGAACACCGAAATTTACCGATATGGAGTTCCGGCGTAAGGGTTACCTTACGTCGTCGGATAACAATGAACAATCACATTCGCTTTCTATAAAGGAGGATAAAAGTAAAATTAGTATGAACTTAAATTGAGATCTAAACTGAAACTAAAATTGAGGGTAAAGTTTTCAAATAATCAATCAAATGCCTTTAGTAGGAATTATAAAATTTTACACCCTAGCAAACCCAACAGTTATTCTAAGAGCAAGCCCAACATGTACTCTAAAACAATCTCTATAATAGATTACCAAATTCGAAAAACTATAATTATTTAGACTCCATACAACAGTTGCTCTATTTTACCATTCCATGAATTTATTGTCATAAATAGTAATAGTTATACTTAATTTTATTTGAGACTCCCAAGAGCACATAATTAACGCATGTTTATTTGGGCTTATTTCTTACTAATTTGAATTGAATTGAACTGAATTAAAGTGAAATATATGTATTGAAAAATAGAATCAAAATGTCTAAATATACTTGAATTTGATCAAATTATATTTTACTGAACTAAATTGGATTGAAGTGAAATTTATGTATTAAAAAATAGAATCAGAATTTCTAAATTTACTTGAATTTGATCAAATTATATTTTACTAAACTGAATTGAATAAGACTGAAGTTAATTTTATTTTCGGTATTTAATTGAATTATATTTTCCAGCAAACATGGCCTTAATTTTATTTGTAAATTTATGTTTTCAATATTTTTATGTGTGTGAAGATGTGAATGATTAAGAAAGTATATGATAAAAAAAGAAGGAAAAAGTAAGAATCAATGATAGCATTAAATTTTGGAGTATGAAAGAAGAGTGACCCATATGTTTTTTCATTCTTCCAATTTTACCATCTCTCTATTTTAGAGTGTGGGATAGAGTATCTGTTGGAAGCAATAAGAGCAAGTCCAACAGCTTTGCTATAATAGCAAATTTGCTCAAATATGGAGAATTTGAGCCTTTTTCGAACTCCAACAGATTCTCCATCCCATTCTCCATAATAGGAAAATTGAAGAGAGCGAAGGTTTGTTTCTCCAAATTTAGAGAATGAGGGAGAAGATTTGGAGAACCAAAATTTAATGCTACCTGCATTGTTTCTTGTTATTTCACTCATTAATTGTTTCTCTTCAATAATTTTAAATGACAATATCTTAAAATAATTACAATAAAATTTTATCAAAAATACATATTCTAAAAATATGCATAAAGATGATTGTAACAAGATCTCATATGACTATTTTTACATGTACATATCTATTGATATTTAATAATTAAATATAATCTATTTTCCAATATAAATTTACTAAATTTTAAGGTCATAAATATATTTATTTTGACGTTTTATATAAGTCATAACGTTTAAATTAAATTTTTTTACTAAATATTTTATTTCTTATGGTTGAAAATAATAACTTGTAACAAAAAATTGAAAAGAGACGAGTCTAATTATTCATAATACATTACAAAAATAGTTATATTGTAACTCGGGATGTGTTATTTTATAAAATGTAATTTTATGATTTTATAAGTTAGAGTAAGTAATTTCAAATATGAAATATTATTGTAATATGTATTTTAAGTTAATTATTTATTTGTTCATCATTATTTGGACTTATTGAATATATGATTAAAAAATAGAAAACAATAGGATAAATGTATAGTAATAAATGTCAATAAATTATAGGGAATGGAAAATGGAGAAACTGTTGGAGTTGAGTTAAAAAAATGTGGGGAATATGGGATTTTAATTATATGTTAAAATTTTTTTAACTCAACTCCAACAGTTTCTCCATTTTCCATTCCCTATAATTTATTGACATTTATTACTATACATTTATCCTATTGTTTTCTATTTTTTAATCATATATTCAATAAGTCCAAATAATGATGAACAAATAAATAATTAACTTAAAATACATATTACAATAATATTTCATATTTGAAATTACTTACTCTAACTTATAAAATCATAAAATTACATTTTATAAAATAACACATCCCGAGTTACAATATAACTATTTTTGTAATGTATTATGAATAATTAGACTCATCTCTTTTCAATTTTTTGTTACAAGTTATTATTTTCAACCATAAGAAATAAAATATTTAGTAAAAAAATTTAATTTAAACGTTATGACTTATATAAAACGTCAAAATAAATATATTTATGACCTTAAAATTTAGTAAATTTATATTGGAAAATAGATTATATTTAATTATTAAATATCAATAGATATGTACATGTAAAAATAGTCATATGAGATCTTGTTAAGAGCAAGTCCAACAGTTTTGCTATAATAGCAAATTTGCTCAAATATGGAGAATTTGAGCCTTTTTCGAACTCAAACAGATTCTCCATCCCATTCTCCATAATATGAAAATTGAAGAGAGAGAAGGTTTGCTTCTCCAAATTTAGAGAATGAGGGGGAAGATTTGGAGAACCAAAATTTAATGCTACCTGCATTGTTTCTTGTTATTTCACTCATTAATTGTTTCTCTTCAATAATTTTAAATGATAATATCTTAAAATAATTAAAATAAAATTTTATCAAAAATACATATTCTAAAAATATGCATAAAGATGATCGTAATAATATAGTCAAAAAGGGTAAATCTAGATAAAAACTCTATTATAGAGTAACTGTTGGGCATGCTCTATAATAGAGTATTTTTATCTAGATTTACCCTTTTTGACTATAATAAAAGACTAAAACTATCTCTATAATAGAGTACCAAATTTCAAAAATTTCATAATTCTTTTGCATCCATCCAACAGTTGCTCTATTTTACAATTTCATTAATTTATTGCCATAAATAATAATGGCTATATTTAATTGTATTTGAGACTCCCAAGAGCACACAATTAATATTATTTGCAAGTTAATGTTTTAAATATTTTTATGTGTGTGAGAAGATGTGTGAATGATTAAGAAAGTATAGTTTAAAAAAGGAAAGAAAAGTAAGAATCAATGTTAACATTAAATTTTAGAGTATGAAACAAGTGTAACCCATATGCCTTTTCAATGTTCCAATTTTGCCATATATTTATTTTAGACCAAGTCCAACAGTTTTTCCATTCACATTCTCCATAATAGAGAAGCAAACCTCATATTCTCCATATTTTTTCATCTCAAACCCAACAGTTTCTCCATTTCTCATTCCCTAAAATTTATTACTAACATTTAATGCTACATATTTATCCAATTTTCTTCTATTTTTAAAACCATATATTCAATAAGTTCAAATAATAATAAACAAGCAAATAATGAACTTATAATAAAAGTTACAATAACATTTCATATTTGACATTACTTACTCCATAATATAAAATTATAAAATATGTTTTTATAAAAATAACACATTACGAATTACAATATTATTATTTTTTTAACGTGTTATGAATAATTAGACTTACCTCTTTTCAATTATTTATTAAAAGTTATTTTTTTCAACCATTAGAAACAAAATGTTTAATAAAAAAACTTTAGTTTCAACGTTATGACTTATAAAAAACGTCAAAATAAATTTATTTATGGCCTTAAAATTTAGTAGATTTATATTGGAAAGTAGATTATATTTGATTATTAATTATCAATATATATATATATATATATATATATGTAAAAATAGTCATACGAGATTTTATTACAATCATCTTTATGCATATTTTTAGAATATGTATTTTTGATAAAATTTTATTGTAATTATTTTGAGATATTATCATTTAAAATTATTGAATATAAACAATTAGTGAATGAAATAACAGAAAACAATGCAAGTAGCATTAAATTTTGCTTCTCCAAAAACTTCTTCTCATTCTCGAGAACCAAATCTTCTCTCTCTTCAATTTCCCCATTATGGAGAATGAGATGGAGAATCTGTTGGACTTCAAAAAAGGCTCAAATTCTCCATATTTGAGCAAATTTGCTATTATAGCAAAGCTGTTGGACTTGCTAGAGTATGGAATGGAATAGGGTAGCTATTGGAAGCCATAATATAGCTAAAAATGGCAAATTGTAAAAACTCTATTATGAAGTAACTGTTGGACATGCTCTATAACTAAAAAATTCAACTCTTATTATGGTCTTTCTAGGATTTTTTCCAATAACTAAAACGTTTCCTTTTTCACCTAAAACACTATATTTCTTCATTTAATTGATTGATTAGTAAAACGGAAGTAAATAGTGGTCTATGTTATATTTGATGTATCATTCTATATATTACTGTATATATTTCTGCCATTAAAATTTTAGACATCTTTTATTTCGTTAGTTCAGAATATCCGAAACATGAACAATATATTTGTATTGACTGGCATCTCAATATGGATCAATTAAGGAATGCAATATTCACCATTTCTGTTTTCTAAATTCACGCTTCACATTCTATAATTAATAATAATCAACATGTTTATCATCATATAATATAACTAATCATAGGGCAAAGTTCAGAAGCGCTGGTGATGATAGAGCTGATGTCAGGTGATGATCATGGTGGTTTTGGATTGATGAACACCGGTGATGATATTTCAATTCCAATTCCACTTCTTGTTCCAGTTTTCGAAGGCTCAAGACTATCAGATTCCTGGTCGTCGCAAGGCGCGGATTCGAGAACACACTCGTTCTCGAAATCTAGGGCTTTAAATGGGACGACCATGATCCGGCGCAGGAATACCGAGCCTGATTCAATCAAGAGTCGTCAAACCATCATAAAGCCTACTCATTATCCAGTAGCATCAAGAGTTAAAGAGTCTCAGCGAAAAATCCCTCCTGAAACCGAATCCAATACAATTGATGATCTAGACGATGCAAGAAGCTCACTTCACGAAAAGATAAAGGCTATGAGATCTGGTATTCTAATATCAGAAAGAGACAATGAAGATGATGATTCCAAGAGCAGCGATGAAAAGGATGATGCAGATGAAGATAAGAAGGAGACGAACTACTATGAAGAAGATAAGAAGGCCGCTGAAAAACCTCGAAAGTTCAGCAAACTGAAATTCTTTGATCCTTTTCTTTTCATGGAATTTTTGATTAATTGTTGTGCTTTCGGTGTTTTGATCTATATCTTAAGGAATCCTGGTCTCAAGGCTCATGTGATTTGGGGTTCGGAGATATGGAGATGGTATGGCCTTATTTTGGTCATAGTTTTCGGGCGATGGACGACCAAGTTGGCTAACGCTTTGGTTATTCTCTTGATTGAGACAAAGTTCATGTTCAATGAGAAAGTTGTGTATTATGTTCATGGCGTGAAGAAAAGTGTGAGATTTGCAGTTTGGGTGGCTTTAGTACTTCTCACTTGGCTTCTGTTAGTTGACAAACCTCATGATCATTCAAAGCGCTCTGAGAAGGCCTCCAAGGTTTTCGGGTACATCAGAAAGACTCTTCTTTCAGCTCTCATAGGCGCGCTTCTGTGGATGGCTAAGACTTTTCTAGTCAAGTTCATAGCTGCACGATTTCATGTCAAGTCGTTTTTCGCGAAAATCAAGGAAGCAATCTCAGATGAATACATTCTCTGGACACTTTCAGTCCCGCGGTCCATAAACGAGGTAAAGCAAAATGGCCAAGCTAATGCTAAAGAGGAGAGTGGTTGGATGGGATTCAGAAAGAAACGAGACAAAATTCAACAGGAAGAGCGCTTTACTTTGAAAAAACTGGGAAGGATGAAGGCTGGAAAAATGCCAGCTTCTACAATGGGGCAGTTGATTCATAGAATAAGGAGCTCCAAGCTTTCATTTGTTTCTAACCCTAATCTCAAAGGCCAGAAAATTAATGCAAGTGAGCAGAAAAATATCACTAATGGATCAGAGGCTGAAACAGCCGCTTCTCTCATCTTCAAGAACGTTGCAACAAATAGGGTTCATCCTGGGTAAGACTTATCATTTATAATATTATGTTTCTTAGCGTTCGTCTTCATTTTCCGGAATTGTGACATATATATCTGTGTATTTGCAGGTATATTACAATGGAGGATCTGATGCATTTTGAAAACAAGCATAACAAAGACTGCATAAATGAATGGTTTTTCAAATTGGCAGAAGAAGAGAAGATTTCTGAGGCAGCTTTATCCGAATGGGTGGTATGCATTTTGTGTCATTTTTATCAGAACTGCTTAGTTTGTGCAAAACATTACTTGATATGGTTAGATTAGACATGTAGAAATTCATACTGCTAATTGTATATATCCTTTGTGCCAATCATCCAGGTGAACATGTACGAGGCGAGGAAATATCTATCACACTCGCTAAGAGATTCGAAAACAGCTATTGAGGAACTTGATAGAATATTTTCCGGAGTCTTAACTCTCTTGATCATCATAGTGTGGGTACTTGTGATGGGAATTGCGACGACTAAAGTACTGTTATTATTTTCATCCCAAATCTTACTTCTGGGCTTCATGTTTGGAAACACTTGCAAGACTCTATTCGATTGCTTGATTTTTGTGTTTGTCATGCACCCTTTTGATGTCGGGGATAGGTGCGTGGTTGATGGAGTTCAGGTAATAAGTTATTTCTCTCTATGCTTTTCACTTAAAATTCATGTTCTTGAATATGAAACTGATCAAAATTACATTGCAGATGATTGTTGAGGAGATGGATATCTTGAAAACCGCATTTCTGAGATATGACAATCAAATGATTTACTATCCCAATGATGTTCTTAAGACTAAACCTGTTGGCAATTTCAACCGATCCCCTGAGAAGATGGGGGAATCTGTTCTTTTTCATGTCGATTTCTCTACTACACTTGCAAGTATTGAAGCTCTTAAGGACAAGATAAAATGGTAAGCCTTCCACTCTTTGCACTTTTTTTTAACCTACACTTAAAAATTGCACTTTTTCTTTAGCAATGCCAATATATTTACTACAAATTTTTACTTACTCGTCCATTTAAAATGTTCTTTCAAAATTTAGTATATTTAACTTGAAAACAAGTTCTATGCAAATTTAGATGGGACGGATCTTATTAATTTCTTCTGGCCCTATCATTAAGATCATTAGGGTAATTTATGAATTTTTTGATCCAATTACAGGTACGTGGAGGAGGAGAAACCGCAATATTGGCATCCCAACCCCAGTCTACAAATCAAGGAGATTAATGAGGACATCAGCAGGATGAAAATAGCTCTTTATGTCGATCACAGAATGAACTTTCAAGATTTTGGGGAGAAGTCGAAAAGAAGATCTGAACTTATGCTAGCCCTCAAACAGATGCTTGATGATCTTGGGATTAAGTATCACCCTCACCAAGTTCATTTCAATCAGACTGGTTCGACAGTCCAGCCACCAGCCTCCAGTGCCTACAGGAGAGCAATCTAATCATCATACTAGCTATTTAATACTTGTATTTTATGTTGCATGTTTCTTTCAATAAAGTAGAAGATATTTGCGGTGTGCGTTTCATTTTATGATCGATTAGGACTGTGTAAAGCAGCAAATCTTATGAAGGTTTCTACATGTTTTGTGCTTATGATGGTGTTTTTGTTGTGTTCAATAAACTAAAACTACCTCAGTTTGTTTTGGATTGGTTCTATCAAACAATATATAATCGCCATTATCCGATTGATGATCATTACAGGCTTGGCTTGATTAGTCGCATCCTCGTGATCATACCTATATATAATATACATTTGAAATCCTTCTTTCTGCTTCTTTTTAAAACCCAACTATTTTTTTATCATTCGTGTCGTCTGACCCAATATATATATAAACTCATCCGTATTTCGTGTTGATCTAATTCAACTAAATTATGTTTAGTTTGAGTCGGGTTTCTATGTTATCTTTCAAATTGTCAGCCCTCAACAAAACAGAGCATTAGTGTGGTATTTGTTAACAAAAATGTAATAGGGGCATGGTAGAAATAATCACTAGTGGAATCCGGTGGTTGTGCAGCGCAAAAGCACGGTGGGGAAAGATTCATTTTCCGAAGTCAGAATCCTTCCGCATAAGGAAGCCAAAATTTGCCGAACCGTCGTTTTTATTTAGAAGAACAACGTGTAAACCTATACCCCGCCATGCTTTAGGTTGAAATACACTTACATTGCACGGCGGGACACGGTTCTGATCGTGCTATCCAGATTCTAGAGTTTCCGAAGTCGGAAATGCTCCTCAACTAATGTTGTGGCACATACATAGCACATGCCAATAGCCGTGGATTTGAATATATGTAAGCATTTCACTTCTGATATCATAAATCACCCGTAGAATGCTTTAATAATAAGGTTACGAATCGTAAATGATCCGAAAATACAAGTGTAGTTGCTTATGAGTTCAAAATCAATAGGATTTCTGGAAACATTACGACTTCGTAACATGCCCAGTAATAAAAATTTACGAAATCGGAAACCACTTGATGAAATATTATTTTAAACTTGTTTTGAACATGTGTTTTCGGCCAAAGTTTAGAAGTTGAGAGAGGGGTGATGGATGTCTCGAACCAAGGGCCGGTCCTGGATATATGGAGGGCTTAAGCAAAATATAAAAATTGAGACCTCAAAATAAAGAATTACATCTATTTATGCAAATTATATATTTTAGACTGAAATGTATAAATAAAGTATATTTTCCTATTTAAAATCTTCACTATCTATATATAATGTTAATAAAAATAACATAAATTAAAAGTTATCCATATTTATATACTATATCATTTTCTAAAAATGAGGCCCCTTTTTCCATAAAAAAAATGCGGCCTCAAGCAAGATAGTAACATGCTTACTAGTAGGGCCGCCACTGCTCAGACCCACAGATGATCTCGAACCGAGCTCTCGATTTGATATGAAAAACAGACCCCGGAGTTGATGGGGGTAAACACTCCGATTCTTAAGTCAGTAAACAACCTTGAGAAGCAATAAGTATAAGCGTAGTGTATGTAAGATAGATATATAGGTTTACCGAGCCGTTGTACTTATAACCCTTCAATCCGTAGATTGGCAGAGTTTGTATTTAGAGTATGATTATAACTCTTATGGTAATAACAGTTGTATTCCCATAATGAGAGAATGTGTATTCCTTGTAGGCAATTCAGAATATACGCAGTCCATGTTTAGATTAGGTCGATGGACCCGTAAGTTCATCTCCCGCGTATCCCGAACCCGGAGCCTCTCGGCCCTCAAACCAAGTCTAGACAAAACCCACGAGTGAGAATCATTAACTTATCAGTAGCCCCAAGGTAGATATTCAGTATTCGAGATTTCCTCTCGAGGGAGTTTCTCGAGATCTTTTATTATGGGGTAAAATTGAGGAACCCGATGGATATATCTCGAAGGGTTTGTCCCCATCTCTCCACTTGCTTGCGTTAATACACAGATCAAGGTAATTACCCGCTAAAATTCTGTTTAATTTTGAATTATATCTCCCAGATATATGCTTTTCTTTATCACTTCACTTTCAACTTTCCAAGTTTGCATACCACGCCTTCTCAACTCTTTTCTTCAAAAGGCCCAATTTCTTAAATCCTTCTCCTGCTTGATCAATAACTATTCGAATTTTTTCTCTGATTACTCTCTGTGTTTTCTTGTTATATTCTTTCCTATATTTTCCCCCATCCCCTCTACTATAATGTCAAACACTAGCTTCGAACACGAAGCGACATCCAACCTCCAACACGACATAGGAGATTAACTCTGATGACCGTCGTTGGGTTGATATTGAAAGTGGGAAACGTCCAAAGGGAGAGGCAAGCATATTGGTGAACGTCGTTTCACTCATACAAATAAATCCTGCAACACATAAGCATTTAAATTCTAGCACAATGGTAAGCAGATTTGAATCCACAGAGAATGGTGTGAAACTATTGATTAACCAACTAATTAATTTTGGTTAAGCAATCACGCCTTAAAGTTGAGAGTTGTTTGATTATAACCACTGAAAACAAAGCAATTAAAACACACAAGCAATGTAAATAAATTGGAAAAAATATATATGATGAAAGAGTTGGCTTAGACTAACTTGTTGATTCATTCATTGATCATTGGCTATAGATGAATTATTCCTGCAAATCAATTAGTTATATAGAGGCAAGTATTCGCTAAACCTCTAAAATCCCCTCTTATTACCCATAAGCAAGCAAGTATTTGCTGAACTTGCTAAATTATAATATCAAAGCAAAGAGGACCTAATTCAGATAACCATTCAAGTATTCGCAAACAATGGCTACCTACTCAGTTGATTACTTGCTTGTTATTACAGTCTGTATCAGTTATCTATTTTTCACAAGGAACTTGCTACTCAAATTAGCCTAGCCTAGCAAGAACTCAGGTAATCAACCTGGATTCAAAGACATAGATTCATACCATAATCACCAAAAACTCACAGAGAATAACTTAAAACCCATTAATCCTCACAGTTTCATGAATCAAACATTGTTAATCCAAGCCAACAATAATTTAACTACTCATGAATCAAATCGAAACACATGAAAGCAACAAAATAGTTCATATTATTCTTATGAAGAATAAGAAATTACAAACCCCGGGCAAGGGGTCTTGAATCTGCCCAGAAGAAGAAGAACACCAAGAAGAAGGAAAGGGATCCAAATGAGGGGAGAGTGAGAGGTCGAGAGCCTCAAGGAGTTTATATACTCATTTCTCCTAAAATCTTACTTTATGTTATGAATGGAGGGCTGAACTGCAATAAAAGAAAGGTTTTATGGTAAATAAGTGTAAGGGTGAGGACAAAATGGTCATTTCCCGAGCTTGTTGATTCAAAAAGGAAGCAGTCAGTTGCAACTGTTCTTAGCTGGGAAAGTTTTGGTTAGCTAGCTATATAGATAGGTCGTTGACTTTCTGTTTGGGGTATTCTCATTGTTGGGGAATCAATTTCTGTTTTACCTAATGAAATAATCACATTCTTCTCGCGTCTTCAATTTTCTAAAACCGTTTTCCCTAAATTGTTACTTTTCCGATCGTCGTCTCCGGTGAACCTTGTCGGATCACGACAAGTTGGTATCAGAGGAATTCGACTCGGACTGTGATGACCAATCGATCGAATACTGTACAGATGGAGTAAGAGTGGCGATCTTTTGAGGCGCGGGTGGAAGCTCAGATGTTAGAGACGTCGGAGCGATTGACGGCGACCGCGGAGTTGAGCCGTTCATTGCAAGACAAATTGGAGTTGGCAGCGTTGACACAGATGGAGTTACGCTCTCAGATTGATGACAGATTTCAGGCAGCGCAGAAGGAAAGTGCTGAGCAGTTGAAACAAAGTCAAGCAGCTCTGCGTGAACAACTCCGGCAGGATTTCTTAGATATGTTATCAGCGGATAAGGAGAAACAGAAAGCTCCGGTGCAAACTGAAGCTAGCTCTAGCTTGATCTCAACGCCGCCGGTGAACGGTAATCTTACTGAGCCTTCTTTTGAGGTGGTTAATCATTCACTTTGCAGTGCTGCAACTGCTATACTTAATCCAAAAATGCCTATGCCAATTAATAGAAATGCTATGTCTGAGCCTAAGAAAACTTTTGTTTCCATTGATTCTGGCAAGTTTAATTTCAAGCATGATGTTCCAGTGGTTAGAAATGAGTGCTGGGAGCCTAGAAGTAGCTATGTTGATAGGAGAGATACATAACAGTATGGGTATCAAGGAATTCCTAGGCAATTTGATGATGAAGGTGGTGATAATAGGGATTGGAGAGATAGGTTTGGAAGGGGTGCTGAGATGCAGAGAGCTAGGATTGATTTAACTAGTTTCAGTGGTGTGAACCCTAAGGAATGGTTAAGTAAGTGTCAGACTTTCTTTGCTTATTATCAGATTCCACCTTATCAGAAAGTTTCTGTAGTGGAGTTGTACATGATTGATAAAGCTAGAAAATGGTATCAAGTTGCTATCTCAGGAAAGGGTATTACTGATTGGGAGGTGTTCTGTGTGTTGCTCAAGCAAAGGTTCTCACCTGTAACCTTGAAGGATGATGTACAGGAATTTAACAAACTATATCAGAAAACTTCAGTCAGGGCTGATATTGAAGAGTTTGATGAGCTCAGGAATGCTTTAGTGGAATTAAATTTGAACCCTAATGAGAAGTATTTCATTTCAAGTTTTGTTAGTGGGCTAAAAGATTATTTGAAACCAGGAGTTATGATGTTAAAACCTTCTTCCTTATATGAGGCAGTGGAGTTAGCTATGTGGGAGGAAAAGAAGGTTGAAATGTCCGGAAAGAGAAGGAATGTTATACCTAGTCCTCAGTCTAGTTTTCATCAGATTCCTAATGCCAAGAATTTTGTTAAAGTAGCTTGGAAAGAGGGACAGTTGGATAAGACTGGTAATGGGGATAAATTTAAGAGAATCTCACCTGAGTTGCAACAATATAGGAGATAACATAAACTCTGCTATAGATGTGGAGAGGCCTTTAAACCTGGACATAAGTGTAAACTAAGGGAAGTATACTTTACTGGTGAGGATGAGAAATTGGAACCAGGAGAGATTGTGGTCATGGATGATGAGGATGGACTGCTAGCTATGCTTGAAGAAGATGAAAGTGAGCAAGAGATTATTCTAAAGTCTGTTGGAAGAGAGGTGGTACACCAGGGTTCAGATAAAGAAAAACCTCATACAATGACTTTCTATGGCTTGTTATATGGAACAGTGGTGAGCATGTTACTTGATACTGGAGCTTCTGACAGTTTTATTGATCCTTCAGTGATCAAGAAAATTGGTCTTGGCACTCTTAAAACTAGACCCTATGCTGTAAAAATTGCAGATGGGAGCATTATCAAAGTATCTACTCTTTGTCCCAGAGTAGTATGGCAGTTAATGGAGCATAAGTTTGTACATGACATGAAGGTGATGGAACTTGAGGGGCATGATATGATTTTAGGTGTTGACTGGCTGTACAGATTTGATCCAGTTACATTTAATTTGTCTAAGCTGAAGGTAGCCATCTATAGCCATGGTTGTTTTTGGATTTTGGAAGGGAGCACAAGTGGTTGTAGGCTCAAGATAAAAGAGGATAAGATGGGAACTGGAAAGAGGAAGAGTGAAGTTGTTGAGTCTGAAGAATGTCAGTGAAAGGCAGGAGCACAAGCTATTGAAGCACAACATTGGATAGCTGGGGCTCAAGCTATTAATGATCATCAGCAAACTCATGGCAAGATAATCAAGAAGAGACTATTTACTGAAGAAGTTCAGGAGATGCTTATAAACAATGAAATCAAACAGGTTATTCTATATTTTCTCACTATTTTTAACTTACCTACTGAGTTACCTCCTAGGAGACCAATTGATCATAAAATCATTTTGAAGCCTGATGCCTCCCCTTTTAAACTCAAACCTTATAGGTATCCACATGCTTACAAGGCAGAGATTGACAAACAGGTGCAAGAAATGCTTGATAATAAAGTGATCCAGCAGAGCAATAGTGAGTTTTCTTCACCAGTGATCCTAGTCAAGAAGAAGGATGCTACATGGAGGATGTGTGTTGATTATAGAAAGTTAAATCATGTAACAATCAAAGACAGATACCCAATACCAGTGATTGATGAATTGTTAGATGAACTTTTTGGTGCTAAGTATTTTTCAAAGTTGGATTTAAGGGCTGGCTATCATCAGATCAGAGTTAGGGAGTGTGATACTCATAAAACTGCTTTTTCAACTCATCAGAGGCACTATGAATTCATTGTTATGCCTTTTGGTCTCACTAATGCCCCTGCTACCTTCCAATCATTAATGAACCAAATTTTTAGACCTCATATGAGAAAATTTGTGTTAGTTTTCTTTGATGACATTTTGGTTTATAGTAAGGATCTGGATCAACACAAAGTTCATCTGCAATGTGTGCTTGAAATTCTGAAACAACATCAGTTAAAGGCTAAGCTTTCCAAGTGCATTTTTGCTAGTCTGAATGTAGATTACTTGGGACATATTATTTCTGGTGAAAGAGTTGCTATGGATCATCAGAAAATTGAGTGTATAGAGAATTGGCCAATTCCCCCAAATGTCAAGGAGTTGAGGGGATATTTGGGGCTGACTGGATACTATAGAAGATTTATAGACAAGTATGGAATCATTTGCAAGCCATTACACCTTCTGTTGAGAAAAAAATCATTTAAATGGAATGCTGCAGCAACTGAAGCTTTCCAGAAGTTGAAGAGGACCATGACAAGTGCTCCAGTGCTCAAGCTTCCTGAATTTGACAAGGATTTTATAGTAGAAACTGATGCATCAGAATTAGGCATGGGAGCTGTGCTAATGCAAGACAAGCAACCTATTGCCTACCTCAGTAAAGCTTTCTCTCCACAGAATAGAGGATTGTCTACTTATGAGAAGGAGCTATTGGCTGTGGTTTTATCTATTGATAAGTGGAAACATTATTTGGTTGGGAACCATTTTATTATAAGGAATGATCACCAAAGCCTCAAATACATGATTGAGCAGAAGCTGACACATGCCTTGCAACATATATGGATCACTAAATTACTGGGATTGAGTTTTGAAATACAGTACAAGACAGGTAAATCTAATGCTGCTGCAGATGCCCTTTCTAGACATGCTTTGTTTTATAAAACTACTCTTGAAGTTGAGACATCACCAGACTGCACAGATCATAAGGAAGGAGAGAATCAGAATGTGGATGTTGCTGAAAATTGTGGAGTGTTAATAAATGAGTGTAGCCCCATTATAACTCATGGACAGAGACAGACTTCTTCTGTGGTTCCTGTCTGGATGCTTCAATTGGAAAAGAGTTATGAAGGTGATTCTTTTTGTCAGGATTTGATTAACAAAATTATTATGGATCCAGTTGCAGAACAAGAGTTTACTTTCTCCCATGGTATTCTCAAGAAAGGTCATAAGATGGTGGTGGGAAGTAATGGAAGCATCAGAAATGATATTCTCAGTACCATGCATGCTTCTACTGTTGGAGGACATTCTGGACAGACAGCAACTATAAGAAGAGTTCTTTCCCTATTTTTCTGGCCTAATATGAAAGAGCAAGTGATCCAGTACATTAGGGAGTGTGAAATTTGTCAAAGAAATAAAACTGAGCATTGTCTGAGTCCTGGTTTGCTACAACCTTTACCAATTCCCTCACATGCTTGGAGACAGGTGACAATGGACTTTATTGAAATATTGCCAATTTCTAATGGCTTTGATACTATCTTGGTGGTGGTGGATAGGTTAACCAAGTATAGCCATTTTTTGAAGCTCAGTCATCCTTTTACTGCCATTCAAATTGCTAAGCTGTATCTTGATGGAGTGGGGAAGTTGCATGGAGTGCTAGATACCATCACTTCTGATAGAGACAAAAATTTTACAAGCAATGTATGGAAGGAACTAATGGCATTACTGCAAGTTAAACTCCAATTTAGTAAAGCTTATCATCCCGAAACTGATGACCAGAGTGAGAGGGTTAATCAAACTCTAGAGCAATATCTCAGATGTTTTTGCAGTGACAAGCCCGCAACTTGGAGTTCATGGTTATCTTCTGCAGAATGGTGGTATAATACCACTGTTCATACCAGTACTCAAATGTCTCCATATGAAGCATTATATGGGGTTAAACCAATCACTTTACCTCTTGGAATCATTTCTGATATCATTTTTCCTGCAACTCAGGATCTGCTAGCTCAGAGGGATAATGTGAATCAATTGTTGCAGAAGCATCTTCAGTTAGCTCAGACTAGGATGAAACAATTTGCAGATGCTCATAGGAGTGAGAGAAATTTGGAGGAAGAAGATTGGGCATATTTGAAGTTACAAAAATACAGGCAACAGACAGTAATGATGAGACAAAATTTCAAGCTTGCACCTAAGTTCTTTGGACCATTTAAAGTGGTTAAAAAGATTGGAGCTGTGGCATATAAGTTGTTGCTTCCTGTTGGCTGTAGGGTACATCCCATTTTCCATGTGTCCCTTTTGAAAAAACATATTGGTGCAGTTCCAGCCATGGCTATTCCAATACCAGAGTCAGAGGTGGATGATATTCCTCAGTTAGAACCAGTTCAGATTTTGCAAAGAAGGCTGGGAACTAGAGACAATAAGGTGTTCATTCAGTGGTTGATAAAGTGGAAGGATCTCAGTGTAGATGAACCTTCTTGGGAGGATGCTGCATTTATCAAGAAGCAGTTCCCTGCATTTAAATTTTGATATAAAGTTGAGGACAACTTCAATTTAAGAGGGAAGGAATGTTATGAATGGAGGGCTGAACTGCAATAAAAGAAAGGTTTTATGGTAAATAAGTGTAAGGGTGAGGACAAAATGGTCATTTCCCGAGCTTGTTGATTCAGAAAGGAAGCAGTCAGGTGCAACTGTTCTTAGCTGGGAAAGTTTTGGTTAGCTAGCTATATAGATAGGTCGTTGACTTTCTGTTTGGGGTATTCTCATTGTTGGGGAATCAATTTCTGTTTTTCTGTTTTACCTAATGAAATAATCACATTCTTCTCGCGTCTTCAATTCTCTAAAACCGTTTTCCCTAAATTGTTACTTTTCCGATCGTCGTCTCCGGTGAACCTCGCCGGATCACGACACTTTATTATATAATAACTAATGAGCCCAATTTAAAGTTTGGCCTTTTATTTTACATGAAGAATAAAATCACAATCATACTAGGAATTGGTGGTGGATATTTCCAAGATGAAGGAAGTAATGTTTGTTGGGTTTGAAGTCTTCTTTTCAGCCCATAGCATCAATGCTCTTCTAATCCTCCAAATTATCTCCAAAATAGCTCTTTCCTTTCAATTAGCTCCATACCAAGCAATCACAATCTAGCCACCAAAAACAACTCCATAAGTTCCATAATCACACAATTAAGCACACATTTCCCATGAATAAACAACACATAATTTAACACATCACGTATGGACCTACTATTGGCTCGCTGCAGCCCCACATGATGAAAGACGCGACATCTTTGCCAGGTCCTCCTGTTATGAAGGTCCACCCAAAGAGGAAGGCAATTATACCCTAGCTGGATCGAGCAATGTTTCGGTGAAGGACCAAGAGGCCCGAGATAAGGCCCGAGATTATGTTGGGGCTACTGATATTCTTTTCCACCAGACCGTGACTTGACGTATGCTGATGATGCCGTGGCGATTAAGGATTTGGTTAATTCAAGTAGGGGGTGATTTATGGGAGGTTTATAGAGCATGCTCTAACCTTCCCTTTCCCTCACCTATTCTCGAGATTTTAAAACCGATATCAAGTTCATCTAGGGCATGTTCATTTTAATGTTGTAGTGGTTATCACCTTAATGGCCTGGTGTTTTCAAAAGGGGATAGACCCTGCTTCGATCCGTTTCGCAGTCTGTACAAGATGGCGTACACCAAAGGCCCCGTGATCATGACTGTACAGATAATGAGAAAAGCGTACCAATGTGGTAGCCCTGGCTCTCATATATATACTCAATATTTACATGGAAAAGTCTATACTAGCCTTTACCCTAATACACCCCCTCAATCTTTACGGGGTGCAATTACGGATAGATTGGATCTATGTTTACAAAACAAATCACTAGATAGACCCTTAGTAAATATATCAGCAACCTGCAACTGTGTCGGAATCGAATGAACTCGGAGACCACCATGGGCAACCATTTCTCGAACAAAATGATAATCAACATCAATATGTTTGCTACGATCATGCTGAACCGGATTGGCCACAAGATATGTCGCAGAAACATTGTCACAATAGAGAGTGACCGGATGACGAAGATAATACCCAAAATCTGCAAGCAATTGACGAAGCCAAATAGTCTCCGCCGCAGTGTAAGCAACAGCACGATATTCTGCCTCCGTAGAGGACTTCGACACAGTAGGTTGTTTCTTCGAGCGCCAGGAAATCAAATTCTTCCCCAAGAACACAGCATAGCCTGTGGTGGAGCGACGAGTGTCCGGACAACCAGCCCAATCAGCATCGGAATAAGCAATCACCATCTCCGGAGAATTTGCGGCATGGAGAAAAAGACCAAACTCCATAGTGCCCTGCAAATACCTGAAAATCCTCTTCACAGCATGAAGGTGAGTAGTACGGGGAGCATGCATAAACTGAGAAACCATATTAACAGCATAAGCAATATCTGGACGAGTCATAGTTAAATATTGCAATGCACCAACCATACTACGATATTCAGTGGGATCAGCAAGAAGGTCACCATCAACAGATGACAATGTAACTCTAGAAACACTAGGGGTCCGTACAGGTTTAACTGTGTGAAGATGAAACTTGCGCAACAAATCAGACACATATTTTTGCTGAGACAAAAATAAACCCTTAGGAGTACGAGACACCTGTAAACCTAGAAAATAATGAAGATCCCCTAAATCCTTCATATCAAACTCAGAAGACAGAACAGAGATGAATTTGTGAACCAAGTCATTACTACTACCGGTGAGAACTATATCATCCACATAGAGAAGTAAGATAAGCATGTGACCTTTAAATTTAAGAACAAACATAGAAGAATCACAACTGCTACATTTAAAACCAATGGATAATAAGAAAGTGCTAAATCTGGAGAACCAAGCTCGAGGAGCTTGTCGTAACCCATAAATGGACTTACGTAACCGACAGATGTGATGAGGACGAGAAGGATCAGCAAAACCTGGAGGTTGACGCATAAAAACTTCTTCATTCAAAAAACCATGCAAAAATGCATTTTTAACATCAAGTTGACGGACAGTCCAATTAAGAGAAATAGCAAGAGTGAGAACCAATCGCACAGTAGTAGGCTTAACAACAGGACTAAAAGTTTCAAAATAATCAATACCTGCCTGCTGGTGATTTCCGAAAACAACAAGTCTGGCCTTAAACCGCTCCAATGACCCATCAGAATTGTATTTAATTTTATACACCCATTTACATCCAAGCACATTGCGATTGAAGTCGCGAGGTACCAACTCCCAAGTATTATTTTTAAGTAATGCATTATACTCATCAAGCATAGCCTGTCGCCAACGAGAATCTTTGGACGCTTGTTTGAAATTAGAAGGCTCTAATTCTACAATATCTGATTTTAAATTCATTAACCGACGAGGCTTGGAAATACCAGCTTTAAGACGAGTAACCATGGGATGAGCATTGGAAACCAACGACTGTGAGGAAGGGGCAATGGAAGGCAAAATAGGAGAGGAAACACTCGGATGGATGACCGACTGGGAAGGTACACTAGACGGTGATGGAGAGGAACTAGAGTCAGCAGATCGAAGCTCAGGAGACGCAGATACAACCGGACTATGAACCGGGCTAGACGCAGGAGATCGATAGACAGGAGAGACTGACTCAGTAATTGGGCTAGACAATGAACTCGACCTATCCACAAATTTAGGCAACACAGAATCCATCGTAACTGGAGGTGAGCTAGGAGACAACGCGGAAGAGGGCGAGATAGGATGTGACTCAACAGAACGTACTAGAGACGTGATAGGAGGAGGAGACACTGGAGAAGGAGATGACGAAAATAACGGGAATGTTGACTGAGTAGACGAACTAGATCCCGTAGACACCACAGTAGGCGACCAACCCTCAGAAAGATCAAGCGGTGAGGAAAAAGGTAAGCTCGACTGAGAAGGAAGGAGACTACGATAGGGAAATTGTTTTTCATGGAAAAGAACATGACGACTAACATAAACTCGACCAGTGAGAGGATCAAGACACCTATAACCCTTATAATCAGATGCATAACCAATGAAAACACAATGTTTTGATTTAGGTTGTAATTTGTTGATTTTAGGATCCATTAGAAGAGGAAAACAAGCACAACCATGTACAGATAATGAGAAAAGCGTACCAATGTGGTAGCCCTGGCTCTCATATATATACTCAATATTTACATGGAAAAGTCTATACTAGCCTTTACCCTAATAATGACGCCTTGAGATAGGTAGACCTTTGACTTTCCTAGAAACAATGGGGAATGGTTTAAGGTTTGGTTGACCTTTGATCGAACCAAATATAGGGTGCTCCATTGGAACTCGAACGTGAGAAATGAGAGCAAATACGAGTTCAAGGTCTCCTCCCATCTGGTTAATGTGGTCTCCAAGCTGATTAAAGAAGGCGTATACTCCGATATCGTGGGTGGATTCCTGGGAAATATCAGTCAGGTTGGGTATGCCCATTAAAACCTTTATGTGGTTAGAGGAAGTCCCCAACAGAATCCTAGAGAATTGTAGCTTTCATACACTTAGGGTTGGAAGAAATAATATTAACCATCATTACCCTTGTGTATAATTATTCATATTTTTACATAGCTTAACAAGTCATTTGAACTACATGTGAGGGAGATGAAGCCAAAAAAAAAAAAAACAAAATTGAAACATGCATGCATACCACGGATCCATAGTTTCGTGTGAAATGGTTAGTGAATGATTAAGTTATGAAGCTCAAAAACATACAAAGATAAGCAAAACAATAACCCTAAAATGATTGAAATGTCAATTTTAACAGCCAACATTCAAAATAGACAATATTTGATATCCAACATTTTGAAAATGTCAATTTTAGGACCCAACATTCAAAATGGTCAATATTTGGTACCCAACATTCTGAAAATATAAAATTTTTGGACTTTTGTTAAATTCACCTGTTAGATCTATTAATTTCAAGGGAATTTTTATAATTTTCCTGTGTAGAATATCCAAGAGTATATCAATGTCCAAAATGTCCATCACCACCGGCACATCTTATAGTCAGACGAAACCTGAATTCATAGATTTGAATTTATGGCAAATGTTTTATCTTCGTCTTGATGGACATGATAAAGATGTTGGTAAATATGGTGCCGTTACTAGACTCCGATAGTGATGAGGTAATGCGGGCACATGACTAGTGGTGGAGTTACAAAGAGAGTTAACCGAAATGCTAATAAGATTTTTGGGGAAGATGAGATGGGGTGATATTGGTGGATTTATAAATTTCAATCTTTTGTTTAGCATGCGAACTGATCTGAACTGAACTGAAAAATATTTTATTACAAAACAAGACATTGAAGTATATTGAATTGAACTTAATTGAACAAAACTGAATTGAAGAAACAAATCACTGCATCAATATAACTAAATTAGCTAAATTAGCTAAATTTCATCAAATTATATATTTCATCATGACCCTAGAAGTTAAACATAATTGAACTGAAGTATACTGAGCTGAACTTTATTGAACCTAAATTGATATAACCAAATTGTGCTATATTTTATCAAATCAATTTTTATCAGCACCAAACTTATTAAATCGAATCTAGCTTGATAAACAGAAATGAATTGAAGCATAATGAATTGAACTAAACCGAACTTAATTAAGCTGAACTTACAAAAGTATGCATTGGTACAATTTAATTAGCAAAATTTTATCAATTCATATTTCGTAAATTCTAAACTTAACAAATTGGACCTAACTTACTAAACTGAATTGAACTGAATCATACTGAACTAAACTTCATTGAATTGAATTGAAGAAAACGATCAATGCATTGATATAACTAAATGAAGCTGTATTTTGTCAAATCATATTTCATCAAAACCGAACTTAATAAACTGAAGTGAACTGAAATATATAGAAATGAACTTAATTGAACAAAAAGAAATTGAAGAAACAAATCAATGTGTTGTTTGAAATCGAATGGATACTACAACCAAATCAAATGGATATATCAACAACAATTTGGATTTTCTACCTAATAGTAGAGAAACCGAAACTCAAGAAAAGAAAATAGAACTGAATTGAACTACACCGAGCTGAATTGAACTGAATTGGACTACACTTAGCTGAAATGAATCGAATTGAACTACACTTAATTAATATGAACTGAATTGAACTACAATTAACTGAAATGAACTGAATTTTCAATATGAACTTAAAAATTTTAAATTATATTTTTGTTGAGCTGAATTGAAATAAATTATATTTTCATTAAACTGGATTGAATTGAACTTAATTATTAACATATAATTTGTTAAAATATTTTTAAAAGTACAACGCACTGAATTAAAAAATACTGAACTAAACTAAATGAAATAGAAAAATATTCAGATAAATTATACTCAATAAACCCTTAAACGGTATTTGGATTCATTTAATGGTATTTTGAACATGCCAAAAGAAAATTGACATTTGTTATTTTCCTTTTGACCTTTTCGAATGAATTTTTAGCTTCTGAAATGGTGTGAATGGTGGCTTGACTTCAAGCGGTAGATGAAGAATGACCTCAGTACTAAATCAAACAAAAGAAAAACTGATGAAAGTCTTGCCTGTATTTCACAATTTTCTAACAAGATAATGTTGAGGGCATATATTTTAATTTCTCCACAAGATGAATGTGTGGAAGAGATATGTTGACTTGACTCAAAAGTCAGCATGCTGCAGAATAAATCTCAAATGAAGTATTAGAGGAATGTAGCATAATTACATTACTCAAGAAAATGAGTTCATCACTTGTATGCAGCTTGCTTATTGTATTGCAATCAAATTAGCATCATTATCTGGAGCTGCAAAAGCAAGCAGTTCAAATTCAACTGTAGAAGCTCAGGCACTTCACAACAGCCATTGGTGGGATGATCGCGATACGTCGGTTATTAATTACTGTGCGTGGCTAGGGATCACTTGTGACGACAGCACAGGCCTGTAGAGGGATCGAACGGTCTGGATTCAAAATTGGAGATGACAAGTTCAAGAATTTCAGCTTTCATTCTTTTCCTCACCTTGAAGAACTTTCTCTGGTGAACTGTGGATTAAACGGGACAATCCCCCCGCAAATAGCTGCACTATCCAACCTCAGGTCACTTAATTTGTCAATGAATGAACTCACGGGTGAGCTTCCTTTGTCTCTGTCCAACCTCACCTCACTTTCACATCTTGTTTTGTCCCACAATAAGTTTCAAGGTCCAATTCCTAATGAAATTCTAATGAACCTCAGCTCAATCTATTACCTCGACTTGTCCCGAAATATGATTCAGGGACATATTCCTGATCAAATTCCAGGCTGGTCACCTAGTCTTTATCACCTTGATCTCAGCCACAACAAAATCAGTGGAAAAATTCCATCAAGCCTAAGCAATCTAAAGAGCGTGCGCGTATTTCGTCTTAGGTTCTTGTACCTTCAATCAAACCAGTTTACGGGTCCACTTCCAGATCTTCTGCCAGACTACCCTAACACTTTTACTTTGGACCTCTCTGATAACAGATTAACTGGAATGATTCCAAATTACAGCACTGGAGGGTATTTAAATGTATCACACAATAATCTTTCAGGCATAGTTCCTGATGATTTGAAGTTCTTCCTTGATATTGACATTTCTTATAATTCATTAGAAGGTAGTCTGTCAGACACATTTATAGCTAAAGTTTATCTGAGCAGATATGTTGGGAATCCTAATCTGTGTGGCAATGCACCATCTCTATCTCCTTGTTATTCCAAAATCAACAGACTACCCCTTCTTATCACTGTTACTGTGTTTGCCATTTGCGGGTTTGCAGTCTTATTTATCCTCATCTTCCATAAATTAAAGGCAGCCAAAGTGGAAGGTCACCGTGTTGATCTGGTACATGGAGATATTTTCAAAATCTGGAACTATGATGGAAATGTTGCATACAATGACATCATTAAGGCCACAGAAGATTTCGATATCAAGTATTGCATTGGAGCAGGTGGTTATGGGAGTGTTTACAGAGCTTATTTGCCTTCTGGGAAAGTGGTTGCATTGAAAAAGCTTCACAGCCTGGAAGGCGAGAATCCCGTGTTTGATGAAAGCTTCATTGCACCAGGTATTAGTTTCTCCATGTTTCCTCCTTTAAGTTTAGTTTCAACCATTCTTTGTAAACATACTAAAATGGATAATTTTTCTTGAAATTACTTGTGCAGAGTTGGCCTATACATTACTAATCACTGAAAAGGCTGATGTTTATAGCTTTGGTGTGGTGGTCTTGGAGATATTATTTGGGAAGCATCCTGGCGAATTTCTATCCACATTTTCATCCACATATTGCTGAAAGATGTATTGGATGATCGTCTGCCGATTCCTGCCAATCACTCTGATGCCCTTGCTGTGGTTCTAGCAGCTGCTGTGGGCTTAGCCTGCATTCATCCTAACCCCAAATTCCGACCGACGATGAAGTGTGTGGTTCAACAAATTCTTGTGCCTCATCAACAACTAATTGTGCCTCTGCAATCCATCACCGTGTTTCAGTTGTTGAATTCTGGATGCTTTTCTTGATGTAAATTATTGTATACTCCTTTTCATATTGATGTGTATCATGTTTTTTCTGGATGTTAATTTCTTTCAATATTAAGTGTCAAAAGATGATGCAAGCTACAAACTAGAGTAGATTATCATTGATAGAACATGTACCTTGCTACCTCATTTGGTTGAAATTAATGTGAATAAAATAAACTGTAACTTACCGTTGAACATGTTTTTTTTCGGCTTCCCAACATATTCGTTACAAAATTAGACCAATGCCTTTAGCCTCTATATAAAGTTTCCAGTCTGACACTGATGGATCATGTACACAATTAATAGCCTGTAAACAGTCTGTTTCTATGACAAAAGTAAAATTACTGAAAGATAAGCCAAATTTTATGGCAAGTAGCACATTTTCCTTTTCCTTTTCCAAGAACATAGTCAGGCACATTTCGATCTGCTCCATATGAACATACTAACAATGCAGTAACTCCTAGGCCCAAACTGAAGAAGGTAATACTCTTAGGATTCAGGCCTGGCAGTATTAACCTCTGTTATGATCTCTTGAATTAATGAAGGGTAAAATGGTAAATGCAGACCAGTCAACCAAGTCAATTAGCCAAGTCAAGGCACCATGAGAATCAGCAAAGGATCTTTCTTGTTGATTATATTAGCCAATGATTAGGCATAGTAAAGTATCTTATCTTTTCAATCAAAATTGTACTCTCCTAATGGTATTTTCCGATTAATCGTAGTTAGCTCCGTTGAGCTATTTCCCAAGCAATCCTTGGGTAATTTTCGGTTCTTTACACGTGGTATCAGAGCGATCGCTCCTCCGGCTACCATGACGAGGACCAATCGCAGTGAAGCATTGGATGTACGGGTGACGGAAGTGGAAGTTCTGGCGAGTCAATTCCAAGCTCAGACGGAGCTGAACAGGATCGAAGCCACGAAAGCGGAATTGCAGCAAATGGGAGCAACTCTGTCCAACCTCCGGGCGGATCAGTCACGCCAGTATTTGGAGCTAAGGGGAGATCTAGATCGGAAGATCGGCGAGCTATCGGAGTATCAACGGGGGCAGGACGAGGAAACGCGCCGTTTCCGAGAGGCCCGAGTGGAAGAAGAACAGAGTTTGCGGGAATTACTCACGGCAATTCTGAAAGGGAAAGCACCATCGACGGATCCAGCTCATCCGACACCGGCAGAGTCAGATCTAGCTTCTCCGGTGAAAGTTCAGCAACCCAGGCTCACCCCTGAGGTAAACACTGGTAACCGAAACCCTCTCAATCCCACTGCTAGATATTGTGATTTCAGAGCTTCCCAATTTGAGCATCACATTGTCAAAAACCCTTATTATGCTGAGGATGGACTAATGGACAATAAACAGACGGGGAATTCATTTGTGTTAGGGTGTAGAACATTTAATAGTAGTGAAGATTTGTTCATTGGCAGCAGAAGAGTACATAAGGGTGGGGAGTATAGTGGAGTTGAACAGGTGGGGAGATTGAATGGGGAGGAAAATGGAGCAGAGAATGGCAAGAAAAATTATGGCCATAGGAATCAAGGTTATTTGCTACCTAAGATGGAATTGGCAATGTTCAATGGAGAGAATCCTAAAGAGTGGCTGAGAAAAAGCAACAGATATTTTAATTACCATAGTCTGAGTGATGTGGAGAGGATGGATACTGCAGTGTGGTATTTAGAGGGCAAGGCAGAGATATGGTACCAAGCTGAGAGGCATCATAGGGTTTTTGCTAGCTGGAAGGAATTACAAGCTGCACTGTTACAGAGATTTGCAGTGAAGGGAGGAGAAGATGTAACTGAGGAGTTCAATAAGTTGTATCAAAAGAAGGGAGTAATGGAGTATATAGAAGAGTTTAAGGACCTCAAATCTTTGATGTTGGAATTAGACCCTCACCACTCACAACAATATTTTTTATCCAGCTTTCTGAGTGGATTACAAAGTGATCTGAAACCCCTTGTAAGAGCTGACAGACCTACTAGCTTACATGAGGCCATTGAATCTGCAATTTGGCAAGAAGAACTGCTGGAATCATTTTACAAGAAGGGAAAGCATCAGTTGACAGTGCCAACAGTTGGAGGTCATAAGAGAGAAAGTTACACTGGGAATTGGAGTGGGAAGAAAAATGACAGGAAGAATGGTGAAGGAGTTAGGAAGCAGGAAGTATTTAAAAGGATAACACCCCAAGAGCAGCAATACAGGAGGGAGAACAGTCTGTGCTATAAGTGTGTTGAAAAGTATACACCAGGCCATGTGTGTAAGTTCAGAAAAGTTCATGTGATCACTAATGCAGAAGAGGATGAGGAACAAGATTTGTTAGTTATTGCTGGAGATTGTGATGATCTGAGACAATTAGAAGAAGAACCAGAAGAATTTGAACTGAAGACTGTGGGGAGAGGAAGTGACAAAGTTAACACCATATCACTCACTGGCACTGTGGATGGAGACAACATAAAAATGATTTTGGATACAGGTAGTTTCACTAGCTTTAATGACCCCATTGTAGTGAAGAAAATGAAACTGGAGGAACTAGTCACCAGGCCTTTTAGAGTGATTGTGGCTAATGGGAGTGTAGTAGGAGGAGTATCCAAGTGCCCTAAGGTGAAGTGGAATGTGCAGAACCATTTTTTCAGTTTAAGTTTCAAAATAATGAAGCTGGGAGGAGTAGAAATGATTCTTGGTGCTGATTGGATGTCTCTTTTGAGCCCCATATCCTTTGATTTCAACACTGAAGAGGTGTTTATTACCAGCAAGGGTGCTTAATGGTCATTACAGGGTAACTGTAACTCACCTCAGCTGCATTTGATGAGAGGAGATGAAGCAAGGGAGATAGCTCAGCTCAGAAGAAGGAGGAACTACTTGGCAATGATGACAGAACAGCAACCAGATGGTTTTCACAACACTGACATGGTATGGATTGGCAGGAGTCCTCTACCACCCAGTTATGGATGAGGTTTTATGGAGCCTATACTGGACAAACCTGAGGAGGAGAAGGAGTACCACGGAATGAAAAAGAGACATTATGATGAAATGGAAATGAAGTTATATCAGATTGCAGAAGGCCATGAGTACAGTCTGGAGATTCAACAGTTAGTGGAGGAACTTGGAGAGCTATTTCAAGAGCCAAATCACTGCCACCAAGGAGAAACATTGATCACCAAATTAACCTGAAGCAAGGAGCAACACCCTTCAAAGTGAGACCCTACAGGTATCCTCATTTCCATAAATCAGAGATTTAATCCCAAGTGCAAACTCTGATGGATAATAAAGTGGTGCAAGTAAGCACTAGTCCCTATGCCTCACCAGTACTGTTAGTCAAAAAGAAAGATGAAGCATGGAGGCTTTGCATTGACTACAGGAAACTAAATGATTTAACCATCAAAGACAAATTCCTCATCCCTGTTATTGATGAGTTTTTGGATGAATTACACAAAGCTCAGATTTTCAGCAAGCTGGATTTAAGGTCAGGCTACCATCAGATTAGGGTGAAGGAAGAGGATATACCCAAAACTGCTTTTGCTACTCATACTGGCCATTTTGAATTCCTAGTGATGCCTTTTGGCCTCACTAATGCACCAGCAACCTTTCAGGCATTGATGAACTCAGTTTTTCAGCCATTTCTGAGGAAATTCACACTGTTTTTCTTTGATGACATATTGGTTTACAGCCAGTCATTGGAGGAGCATTTAGTGCACTTGAAGCAGGTACTAGAAGTAATGAAGCAGCACCAGTTGTATGCTAAGTTATCCAAGTGTGAGTTTGCCAAGAGCAAGGTGGAGTATTTGGGGCATGTAATGTCTAGTATGGGAGTGGAAATGGATCCAGGCAAGGTGGAGTGTATACTCAAGTGGCCGATACCAAGCACCATCAAAGATCTGAGGGGATTTTTAGGGCTCACAGGGTACTACAGGAGGTTCATTGAAGGGTATGGTACTATCTGTAGACCATTACATGATCTACATAAAAAGAATTCATTTGGCTGGAATGAGCGAAGGCTTTTGTGAGATTGAAGCAAGTGATGACTGAAACACCAGTACTTAGAATGCCAGATTTCACCCTTCCTTTCATTGTGGAGACAGATGCAAGTGGATTGGGTATGGGAGCTGTGTTGATGCAGGAAGGAAGGCCAATTGCATATCTGAGCAAAGCATTTTGTCAGAAGAATCTTGGTTTATCAGCCTATGAGAAGGAGCTACTGGCCTTAGTAATGGCAGTTGAGAAATGGAAGCACTATCTAGTTGGTAATCAGTTCATCATAAGGACTGATCACCAGAGTTTGAATTTTTTGCTGGAACAAAAATTGCACACAGCTGTACAGCCAAGTGGGTAACAAAACTGCTAGGGTTGGATTTTCTCATTCAATACAGAAGTGGAAAATCAAATTTAGCAGCTGATGCACTGTCTGGAAACAAGTTTGATTCAGTTGCAACAGAAGTGGAGGGAAAAGATGCTGAGAAGGGCTCTCTGATGGCAATATCTTCTTCACTCATTCCTGATTGGATGCAGCAAATAGAGGCCAGCTATGAAGGTGATGGGAAGGCTCAGGAACTCATTGCAGAGGCTATACTGAACAGACAAGGAGATGGAGAGCTCAGTTACAGTAATGGCATCCTCAAGCAGAGATCTAAAATATATGTTGGGAGTCAATGAGGCATCAGGAAGGAAATATTGTCAGCAATGCATTCTTCTGCAGTGGGAGGGCACTCAGGACAGTCTGCAACTATTAAGAGAATTTTTGGTCTTTTTACTTGGCCAAATCTCAAAGCTGACACCATTGAATTCATCAAGAGCTGTGTACCTTGCCAGAAGAACAAGAGTGAACATTGCCATCCTCCAAGGCTGTTGCAACCTTTACAGATACCTACTTCAGCATGGAAACATTTAACTATGGATTTTGTGGAGCAGTTGCCTGAATCCAAGGGTTTTGATACTATACTGGTGGTGGTGGATAGGTACTCAAAATACAGCCATTTTATTGCATTATCTCATCCATTCTCAGCTAACGATGTGGCTCAACTATTCCTAGATGAGATATATAGACTCCATGACCTTCCAGATTCAATCATTTCTGACAGGGACAAGATCTTCACCAGCCACTTTTGGAATGAGCTTTTTGCAAAATTGGAGTGAAGTTGAAATACAGTAAGCCTACTATCCTGAAACTGATGGCCAGACAGAGAGAGTAAATCAGGTGATTGGTAATTATTTGAGGTGTTTTTGTGGTGATCTCCCTGGTAGCTGGAAGAATTGGTTGGCTGCTGCTGAATGGTGGTACAACACTAGCCACCATTCTAGTCTGAAAATGTCTCCCTATGAGGCTATCTATGGAGTTAAACCATTATCTCTTCCACTGGGAGTAATGACTGATTCCATATTCCCAGCTGCTCAGGATTTGTTGCATCAGAGAAATATAGTGAATTAGAAGCTCCAGGAGAATTTAAAGCTGGCATAGGCAAGGATGAAACAAAATGCTGATCAGAAGAGGGTGGATAGAAATTTTGAAGTAGGTGATTGGGTGCTTCTTAGGGTCAACAAATACAGGCAACAATCTATCCAAGAGTTGACAACTTCTAAATTGGCTCCTAAGTACCATGGCCCTTTCCAGATTACTAAAAAAGTGGGTGCAGTAGCTTATAAGTTGAAACCACCAGTGGAAAGCAAAGTTCATCCAGTGTTCCATGTATCCCTACTCAAGTTGTAGGTGATCCCAACACAGCTGCAAGTTCTTATCCCAATGTCTCTGCTGAGGAGTTAGAAGGTCTCCAGCCACTCAAAGTGTTGCAGCGCAAATTGATTGTCAATGATGGTAAGTAGAGTGTGAAATGGTTGGTGTTGTGAAAGAATTTGAATGCAGATGAAGCCTCATGGGAGGACTCTGAGTTTATGAAGCAGCAATTCCCAGATTTTCAAGCTTGAGGACAAGCTGCGTTTCAACAGGGAGGGATTGTTATGATCTCTTGAATCAATGAAGGGTAAAATGGTAAATGCAGACCAGTCAACCAAGTCAATTAGCCAAGTCAAGGCACCATGGGAATCAGCAAAGGATCTTTCTTGTTGATTATATTAGCCAATGATTAGGCATAGTAAAGTATCTTATCTTTTCAATCAAAATTGTACTCTCCTAACGGTATTTTCCGATTAATCGTAGTTAGCTCCGTTGAGCTATTTCCCAAGCAATCCTTGGGTCATTTTCGGTTCTTTACAACCTCCTCCTGATGATTATGATCAGGAAGGTACTCTTTGTTGATGAGTTCTAGCAGATAGTGAATGTGAAATATGTCGAGCTCCCTCGTGTTCTAGCTAGTTCTAGCAAATATGTTTCTTATTCAAAAATGTAGCAGCAAGGTTTACATATGAAAGTAGACCTAATAGGATCTACAAGATGATATTTAAAGCCAGATTCACTTGAAATCATTTACTAATCTGCAGGAAGCAAAAACATAGTAAGAGCATAACAAGCATATATCTAATGTTTAAGGTATGTGAATTTTCCACAAGTATCAGAAACTTCATTACTCATCTTCCACTATCTAATCTACTGGTCTTGCTGTTTTTTCCATCGTGTTTATAGATCTGAAAGCTGAAAGCTGAAGCTTTCACTCTCTCTCACCAGCATACTGTTTTTAATGGTGGTGATGTTTTAACACTTTTTTTGCTAATACTAGCTTGGTGTCGGCCGCTTTGTCTTTTAGTTGGTAACTCGCTAATAGATTTCGAGTCTAGCTAATCTTTTGTTTAGAGTCTAACTCCAATCTTTTGAAAATCTTTGTAATGCAGGGAGAAAAGAAAACAGATGAGATAAAATGCCGATGACCAACGCACTTTAAACAAAAGATCTTACAAGGGTTTATAAAAGTGAAGAGAAAGCAATGTCAAAGATAAATCCATACAATTAGCATCACAACATGTGAGCAACACACTCAAGGTAGCAGCAACGAATGTAGGATCAAGCAGATGGATCCATAACAATCCGGTAACTCTCAGTTGCATCATTTTGGGTAACCTTCAGCATCGTGCCCCTTTTCAATGCGTAGTACCGAGCAATCGCATCGGTTTCCAATATTTGCAACAGCTGAAAAGGGAGTTTTAATATATAGGAATGTCAGGTATATGTTTAAAAACAATATTATAATCTATTTGTTTAGTAATTGAGGAGTGCCTACCTGATTTTCTACTTTGCCATACTTCTGCAGCACACTTTGTTTCTCTTCAGCTGTAAGAATTTGAATTTTCGGCTGCAGTTCATGTTTGGTGTTGTTGACAAGCAAATCTGTTTTCTGAGGCAAGTAGAGAGAAATGATCAGAAAGAGTAATAATATAGCATGAAAAGAATTTTGCCAAAAACACATACTAATACATTGCATCTTTGAACTTGTTTAGCTTTTCTTTAACTATTCCCTCTCTTTTAGCAGTGTTAAAGTTGGTTACTAGCTTTGAACAAATTCTGACAGCCCTTTAAAGAAACTGTTACTTGATGCCAACGGCGACAGATAAGTTTCCTGAGTCCAAATGATCTAAGGCGGAAGACATTTCTTAAGTTTTTTGTCAAGTTCTGATTACGAATCCGGTTAACAAGCACCTATGTAGGCTACAAATGTTGCTCAGAAAGACCACTACCTAATGAACACTTTAAAGGCAAATCCAGAACTAAATAAAAAGGTTTCCAAATATTGATGGAGATAGAGCAGCCCTTGTAAAGACTTGTTACCAAATAAGCGTAAAAAATCCAATGACAGCAGATTAGTATTTAATAAGGAGGCTATCATTTGGTAAACAGACAAAGGTAGAAGTCATGATAAATGGAAACAAGATGAAAAAATATAGCATAAGATTCCAAGCACTAACATGTGTTAGTTCACTAAGGCTTGATGTGATGCAAAACGCAATTGAAATCATCTGCACTTTACATATATAAGAACTTAAAAGGCTAAACTTTCTTTAAAGTTTAGGGTAGAAGGTGCTATACATTGCAGATTGAAACTTCATTATTTTTATTCCTTATTCAGCAATGTTAAGCCTAAAGGTATAGTTATCCTTATTCAGCAAGTGAATCCCATACTGAGCAGATATTCTTCAGGGAGAATACCAGCAACTGATCAGATATTCATAACTCCCAATATATATACACACATAAACAACTACTATGAAATCACTAAGGCCTCATGTGATGCAAAACACCTTTATTTTCCCGGTAATTGAGAACTTCATAGTAGTTGCATATCAATCTGAGGAAAGAGGAAGCCTACCCGCATTACTAAGTTCAGTAAGTTCTCGCATTACTAAGTTCAATTCTCTTTATTCTTGTTCAGCAAAAGGCATAGTTATCATTATCCAGCAAGTAAATCAGATATCAGATATTTAGCAATTATACACAAAAACATAAAAACTAACCAGAAATATTTCAACTTTCCCAGGAAATATTTCCAATTCTTTCATAGTCTTAGATGATATCTTTTTGTCCACAACCAGAATCATCCTGTTTTGTGCTCCTTGTCTCAGTCTCAAATTTAGAATAGCACGGAGATGATTCGCTTTGACCCTTCCAGGCATGCAGAAATGAACCACAACCTGCAAAATGAGTTTATACGCATTGTTAGACTTGGAAGAGGCAATGCAATATCTGCATTTGTTCATTCAATTCCTAACCAAAACATTCATATGCAAGACGGAAAATGGAGAAAGGTCCAAATATAAAAAGGGTAGAAACTGAACTAACTTTTTTGAAGTGATAATTAGCAAGGGTTTCACATAAAGTAGCATCCTTAAACTTGTTAAGCAGAAAGCTATTAATTATTAAGATCATCCATATATCAGATATCTGGCAGTAGTAAGTTCTAATATAACAAATGAGTGCCACATTTTAGAGCTGGCAGATGCTGATACAGAATCGGACGAGGACACAGACTGAGACGCGGCTAATAACTGTGGGGACTGAGCCTCGGACTGAACCAAATCCAACAATGAAAAATCAGAAACTGGAGAAGTGTGGATGAAGATTGTGCAATGTAATCAGGATATGGGAATTATGTCTCATTAAACACGACATCGCGAGCAATATAAGTCCTAGAAGACGGAGCATGAAAACAAAGATAGCCTTTGTGTTTTGCACTGGAGCATAAAAAGATACAAACAACGGAACGCAACTCAGGTTTTCTGTTATTGTATGGCCTTAAGTAGGAAAAACATAAGCACCCAATTTACAGGATAAATCTAAACTATTAATGACTGAAGACATCAGAAACAGACTACAAATTTAGTGCATTACTGCAAGAGCATAACTATAAGGGCCTAGTCAATAACTAATTACTCTATAGTTTAAACAAAAAGCAGTAGTACAACAGCCATGAGGATGCACTTATCTGGCAGGCTTCTAAAACAGGTCAATTCAGCATCAAATCTGCCAACGACACACTCAGAGCTAAAGACAGGGACAAGTACTCCATCAAAAAGGTTTGGTCTCCAAAAATCCCTCCTAAAATGTTCTTATATGGAAATCTGCAACTACATTTTGCCTTAAAATGACATACTCTGCAAATTTGGAATTTACATGCCCTCAAAGTGCATCTTTTGTTGTAATCAGGACTCACTAGAACATTTTTTTAATCATTGCACCAAAAATGTGAATGTTTTTAACTGCATACACCATGCCTTATCAGTCCCAGTGCCTCAATTTCAGACAAGGCATAGGATTGAATGATATCTAACTTTTAAAGGAGCCACCGAAGCACACACTGAGGTATTCAACACCACAGTGGTTGCTGCACTTTGGAGAAACCTAATGCTATATGATAACAAGACAGATTCACAAAGGGAACTCAGGTCAAGCTTAGTCAATAACTAATTATTCTACAGTTTAAACAAAAAGCAGTAGTACAAAGGTTACAGTTGAATAAGTGCCACATTTATAAAGTGAGTGCCACATAGAAAAACAACATATATAAAGAAAAACAAATTCCAGAGTAAGTTCTAAAATAACAAATGAGTGCCACATTTTAGAGTTGGCAGACGCTGATACAAAATGGGACGAGGAAACGAACTAAGACGCGGACTCTTACGAGGACACGAACTCGAGTTGGGACCGAGATGACCAGCAAACAAATCTCATCCGACGGATTAATCCAAAGGTTGTAATTAACCTCCTAAACCAGTAATTATTTATTTTATTTTACCGCAATTTACTTCACAGTAGAAACTCTACAACTCTCTGTGAATCACGACAACAGTTATAAATCAGGACCTCTCCCTCCTCTCTTTCGCTCATTGTTCATTTAAATTTAGATTGTTTATATTTCACGGATTCAAGGAATTTGTCTCCTTCTCTTCACAAAATCTTCTGCCCACATGATTTCCTTAATTCTTTATTATCCACACATGATTCTCCATCCGTCTGCCTTAGGATAATTATAATCTGTCATGTAAATAGTGCTCTGAAGGCGGAAGGCTTCCGCCTTCTCTGGTTGTGCCGGATATCCGGAACGTGTTCAAAGCGGTTCCTCTTCCGCCTTGAAACGTTTCTCCCAACCTCTAGCTCTTTCTTGGTGCATGGAGAATGATCTTCGCTGAATATCTGCGAATGCGGCGACTTATGAAGTATGAGTCATTGAATTAAATATTGAATTTGATCTACAACAAGAAATGGTGAAAATTCGCACGCTTGGAACATCAAGATTATATACGGTAAGGCCTTCGGCACAAGTGTTGGAAAACATCAGCATGTAGCATTCACACACCCAATTTGACTCTTGGCGCCGGTGCTAGAATGATGTAACGGTGAGTGTCAAAACACCTCAATGAATGAAAATATTACAAAACAAGCTCGTTTAATGAATTGCCCGAACTTGGATAAGCTCAAAGTCGCGGAGTATGCTGTCATCCGCAGCATGCATAACCACCTCTAATAGATCGGAAAATCTCGTTGATGGACCAAAGTGTAAATGGTCAATCCAATAGACACGCATTGAGGATGGTATAATTGCTAAAAAACTCCAATTCCACTAGAGAAATGTATAACAAAAATTACGATTCACATTATACAATAGAAGAATGGAACGTATAGTTGAAAACTACTAAATAAAAAAAATTACATGCTTACTTCTCTAAATAGGGGCCTAAGAAGATACTCTTGCTCTTGTCACTAATGACCTTAGTTAGATATGCAAGTCGTTTTAGATTTTCCTCTCCTAATTCTTGCAAGAAACTTGGGTGCAAAAGGCCGATAAATAAATTTTTTGACGCCAAAGCAACGGAATTCATGAACCTTCAAAAACATAGGGAAGCGTAGTTTGGTCTTAAAGTAACATGAATTGCAAGATTACATCTACATTAGTACTAATAAAGGAGCAAATTAACAACTTACGTTTTATGCAAGGAAAGGATGGCGTGGGAAAGTGATTTATAATTCCAAAAAAGTGCAAAGTCTTCCTATGGAACAATCACTTCCTTTGACTCTACAAATACCCCCGCATTTGCCACAAAATAGATGATGGAATTGTGATTGTGGTGAGCCATAGTATCATACAATGTTCTAACAAAACCCGGAAGTGATTTCAGGAAATATTGTCGTTCTAGCGACGGGAAAATTAAGGTCGGTGTTATACGGGTTGTTTTCGCTTTTAAGGTGATGCTGCCCGCCTGGTCGGTCCGAAGAGCCCCCTTCCTCTGATCTGAAATCCTGACACTGCAAGACAGAGCCCCGGGGGTACCCGAGGATAAACCCTCCGGCGTGATGATGAAAGACGGATCTTGGGAGAGAAAATGGGTATTCACTAGAACAATAATGAGAAGATACTTACTTGGAATAGTGTTAGGCTGCACTATTTATACAGTGACCCATGCTCTCCGTATGGTCCATCTTTTAGGTGGCTCCCAGTGTACATGTCCTTATCCGAGTGGTACTATCCCCGGTGCTGCCATATTAGTTTACCTCATCATGGGCCGAGCCCATGCTACTGCTTGGTAGTTGGGCATGGGCCTGGTATCACCACTGAGAACTATGGTGGTTTTTGCATATACCACTAACCATTTATGCCCTACAAAGTACATACCAAACCCTTGACCAACGGTTTTGTACTTGATGGATGCCACGGACCCGCGGATGATCTCGAACCGAGCTCATGAACTAATCTGCAGAACAGACCTCGGAGTGGCCGCGGGTAAACACTCTGATGCTTAAGTCAGTAAACAACCTTGATAAACAGTATGCATAAACGTAGTATATTATGGATAGATAGAGAGGTTTACCAAACCTTTGTATTTATAGCCCCTCAATCAGTAGATTGGCAGGGTTTGTATTTTGAGTATGATTGCAACTCTTATGATAATAACAGTTGTATTCCCTAACGAGAGGATGTGTATTCCTTGTAGGCAATTCAGAATATACGCATTCCATGTTTAAACAAGGTTGATGGACCCGTAAGCCCATCTCACGCGTATCCCGAACCCAAAGTCTCTTGGCCCTTGAATCGGGTCTGAACGAAGCTCACTAGTGCAAACCATGGACTTTTCAGTAGTCTCAAGATAGATATTCAGCATTCGAGATTTCCTCTCAAGGGGGTTTCTTGATGTCTTTTACCCAGGGGTAAAATTGTGAAACTCGAGGGATATTAAATCTCGAAGCAGTAACTCGGGGCATCCTCTCGGATCGACTATTCTGTATATCTACTTTTAACTTGTTTTTCATTCCATCTAGACACGTGGATAGTCGAGTTTAATTCCTTTTCCAATCTGAAAGCTGGATACACGTGTTGTCTATTGATTCGGTGATGGGGGCGGTGTGTCCCCACCTCTCCACATGCTTGCGTCGATACACAGATCAAGGTAATTACCCGCTTAAATGCTGTTCAATTTCTGATTATATCCCCCAAATATCTGTTTTTCTTTTTCACTTTCAACTTTCCAAATTTGCAGACGACGCCTTCTCAACTATTTTCTTCAGAAGCCCAAAATCCCTCTTCTCTCAATTAGCAACTATTCAAATTTCTTCTTCGATTACTCTCTATGCTTTCTTGTTCTATTCTTTCCTATATTTTCCCCATCCCCTCTACTATAATGTCAAACACTAGCTTCGAACAAGAAGCAACATCCAACCTCCAACAGGATAGTAGAGAGGATGAGAATACCACGACATAGGAGATTAGCTTCGATGACTGTTGTTGGGTTGATGTTGAAAGTGGAAAATGTCCAATCGAGATTCTGGCTCACAAAGGGAGAAACAAGCGTATGGATCTACTATTAGCCTCGCTGCAGCCCCAAATGATGAAAGACACGACATACTTGCCAGGTCCTCCTAATATGAAGGTCCACCCAAAGAGGAAGGAAATTATACCCTAGATGGTTCGAACAATGTTTTGGTGAAGGACAATAGGCCCTAGATATGGCCCGAGATTATGTTGGGTTACTGATATTCCACCAGACTGTGACTTGATGTATGCTGATGATGCCGTGGCGACTAAGGATTTGGTTAGTTTGAGTAGGGATGTGATTTATGGGAGGTTTATAGACTATGTTCTAACCTTCCATTTCCCTCCCTTATCCTCGAGGTTTTAAAACCAATATCAAGTTCATATAGGGCAGGTTCATTTTAATGTTGTTGTGGTTATCATGACCTTAATGACCTGGTGTTTTCAAAAGGGGATAGAACCCTGCTTCGATCTGTTTCGTAGCCTGTACAAGATGGCGTACACCAAAGGCTCCATGACCGTGACGCCTCAAGATAGGTAGCCCTTTGACTTTCCTAGAAACAGCAGGGAATGGTTTAAGGTTTGGTTGGCCTTTGATCAAACCAAATATAGATAGCCACATTGGAACTCGAACGTGAGAAATGATAGTAAGTACGAGTTCAAGGTCCCCTCCCATCTAGTTAATGTGGTATTCGGGCTAATTAAAGAAGGTGTATACTCCGATAGCATGGGTGGATTCCTGGGAATCATCAGTCAGGTTGTGTATGGCCCACTAAAACCTTTATGTGGTTCGAGGAAATCCCTAAAAGAACCCTAGAAAACTGTAGCTTTCTAAAGGTCGCACATTTCGATCAGCCTGAAGATGGATATTTAGTAGCATGGTACGAGGTAACTATGCTCAACGCGGAGGATCCCGAGGTCGCTTTGAGGGCTGATCGAGTTTTGAAAGTTATGGAGAAGTGGAAGTCTCATCGTGAGGATATCTCATTCTCCAAGAAGTCCTCGGCGACCTCAAAGGGGAAAGGGCATGCACTTATGACAGAAGCTCAAAAATCCTTAGGAGGTTGAGACGATGTCCTAGAGATTCCACTTCCCTTATTGAGCCAGTAGTACGTGATCCTTTTGAGGAAGAAGATGAGGTAGAGGTCTCTTTGTTTAGGGTCTCGAGATGAAGGGAGAAGATACCTCTCTACCTTCAACTAATGAGGAGAATGCCTTCATGGAGGGTAGCCCCTCTTATATGTTTCCATGCACTGTACTTGCATTATATTTTGTTTTATGTCTATTGAGAGATTTGAACTCCTTATTTCTCATCCAATGTCTTCTCCTAACCATGATGATAAAGATGAGTCTGATGGTCTCCCAGGTGCACTCGAGATGGCTTGTATTTATCTTCCTGCTATCAGCCCCTTTTCTCTAAAACTTTACCTTTGTTATAAAGTGGTCGTTTCCAAGAGCTAACAAAGAAAACAGACTGGTTGGAAAAGGATTATATCTGCTGGCAGTATCGGTATCATGCCCTCACTATGGAGTGCAGTAAGTTGAAAACGAGTAGGGACTTTTATTTTCAAGAGCACGATCGCCTTGCTGAGGAGAACGAAACCTTTGGCGAGGCCATCTATCAATTAATGATGTATAGGGAGCTGCATCTTGAGCATGTTCATATGTACAAAGAAAGTAGAAACTAGCTTAGGTCCGAGTTGGAGGAACTTCAGCGCAGGTATGATACCCTGAGAGCTGATTATGCTGGAAGTCGTCCTGATGAGGAGTTCTCTCAGTGTAAAGACGCGTATAAGTACTATCCTGATATTCAGGATTTCTTAGAAGTGGCCTTAAATTATTAAGATCTTCAATCCAAGATAAAAAAGGATGGAAAAGGTTTTATGAGGCCCTTTCTTGAAGTTTGAGAAATCTGTTGCCGATTAAAGGAAATCCAACCTTCAGAGCGAAGAGAATTATGTGTTAGATGAGTCAACTTAGGGATCAGGGTTTTCAAACTACCCATAAGTTGTCTTGTGTTGAAGAGCTTCTTGTAAAGAGTAAGTGTGCCGCTTATGCCATGCAACTTCAAGAACTGTATAATCAAGAGGTGCCTTCTGTTTCTCCCCCTCTGTGTTCTACCTCAAGGGCATTGCTCGGGGAACAGAGAGGTGATGAACAGAGATTTGGGGCTTTTTAAGCAAAGAAAGGACATATTGAAAGAGTATTTGAATAACCCACAAATATGAGAAGATGAAAGAGATAAGTACAAAAGGAAATTATTTGGGATATATAACCCAATATTAAACAACATTTAAGCGGGTAATTACATCGACCCACGTAACAATGCAATCAAGTGGAAGGGCGAGTACAAACCGCCATTATCACTGTATAAATAGACGACATGTGTTATTAGTTTTCAGATTGAAAGAATATTTAAACTCAGCCGTCCACGTGTTCAAATGGAATGCGAAACAACTTGATGCTAGATATTCGAATAAGGTCAACCGAGTGGTCACTCTGAGAGGATGCCCGATTTTACCCACCGATATACACTCCCCAATTCGGTAAATGTTCGATATCCAAGCTTTCATCTCGGGAAGCTCTTCGAAGCCTTTACTTTGAAATGATCAGCCCCAAGGTAGCCCCAAGGTAAATGTTCGATATCCAAGCTTTCATCTCGGGAAGCTCTTCGAAACCGAGTTCTATCAATGCATTGATTTTTTTCTTCAATTCAATTCAATGAAATTCAGTTCAGTTCAACATGATCTATTTTAATTCAGTTTAATAAGTCAGATCCAATTTCAGCATGACTCATTTTATTAAGCTCACTACCGGACGGGAGTTGGAACCGCGGTGGTCTACCCTCCTATCGCGGTGGTTCAAGCCGCCGTTGAGGGTCACGCCGCGCATCAGGTGGAAACATTCAAGGCAGTCCGGTCAACCGCCGCGAATTGGTTACGTATATGAGGCGGTCTGAAACACCGTGGTTATGTCTGCAGAAAACGACGTTTGATATGTTCCGGTCGCGAAAGTTAACTGGGAATAAGGACGTTGGTCGCAGAAACGCAGCGGTCTGGAACGCCGTGGTTTCGTCTGCAGAAAACGGCGTATGGTAGGTTCCAATTGCGGAAGTTGACTGTAAGTGCGGGTGAAATTTGCCATTCTGATTGAGGAAGGGGAAACATGTGGAAATCGTGAATAGTTGTTCCGGTTGAGAAAGATGAATAGTGTAATCTTGGCTTGAGGTAGTTCCGCTGTCCAGAAAATGTGAACATATTGATGGTTTCAATATTGGAATCAGATATGTTTTTTAACGGTTCATATTGAGGAAGTAGACATGAAGCGCGGTTGACATTTGCAGTTCCGGTTGAGGAAGGGGAAACATGAGGAATTCGTGAACAGGTGTTCCTGTTACGGAAGAAGGATAGTGTAATCTTAGACTGAGGTAGTTCCGCTGGCCAAGCATGTGAACATATATATGGTTCCAATAACGAAATCAGAGTTGTTTTTAACGGTTCCTATTGAGGAAGTAGACATGCAGCGCGTCACTTCCGATGCAGGAACGTAATTAAGGTGTCATTTTTCAAATATGTTATTTCATTCAACTTCCGGACGAGGAAGCTATGACAAAACGGCGTCACTTTTCAAATTTTATTTCCCTCCAAAATTTGATATGTTCTGAATGATGGTAGTTGTTCGGTGTTCACGACTGTCTATGGTATGAAAATATTTTTCCAGAAATAAATGTGCAACATAATTATGTTCCGAAAAGGGAAATGAAATCATAATGTAGTTCCGGTAACGGAAGTCTCATATGGTATAATTACTACAATTAGTACTGTTTAATCGACTAGGCCATATTGATGCCTTCAAAAGACTACAAGAAGGTGTCGATGCTAGCAAACAGAAGACACAAGAAACGGCTTCATGAACTAGCTATACTGCGCACAAAAGAGCCAACCATGAACGGATTATCCTTGTTTTGAAATTTAGTGTCTAACAAGAAATTCAAGCATTGCACCTTATTCATAAATTTAGATGATGGGATTCCCAATTACATTCGAGCGGATGGACACAAGGTATTGAGCTAGGTTATTCCGCACCACATTAACCTCCCCAATTGTGTAAGGAGTGACATCCTTAGGCAAAAGCTATTGTGGAAAAAGACACGTTAATTAATGATCAATCAATGTTAATTAAACTTAGATGAAAATGTAGAGCAAAAAGAAGCTTACGTTATGGACGGTTAAGTTTCTGGGCTGTAAAATTCGGATTAAATGGTAGCATACAACATAGTGTAGTAGCCACACGACCATCCATCGTCTTGCTTCTTGTACTACACAATATTGAACTACAAGTTATAATCTTGATACCTAGAATTAAAGATTTTATAATGTGAGAGGTAATGATAATACCTTAACTTCAACCACATTCATTTTGGTGTACTTGTCCGCGTTGACATGATCTAGAGCCCTTGATACGAGCTCCATCATCACTTGAGAAGGTGGGAGGTGGAGAGGATCAATCCAATACACAACTTTTGTTATAGTATTGATTGTCATCAATCTCCAATGCCGGCTACAAAAATGAACAACAAGTTACAGTAGTGAACTTTAAAATTTGTAAACACGAGCTTGTATGGATTCTAAGATGAAGAACGCACCATTCTAGGTAAGGTGCCAAGAAAAAAAAATTTATCTTTATTACGAAAGGCATGTTGCATATATGATAGACGATCGTTGTCGGAGACATACATGTCGGAAATCGTGGTTGGGCATAGCATTCCAATCCAATCTTTCCCCTTCTTGTTTCCCGATGCATCTAAATATCTTCATATACGCAACAAAGTTGTTAGCACTATCGAGTTGTAAACAAATCAACATATACAAATTTTTCAAAGGAAGGTACATTAGAAACTTACATTTGATTGAGATCCATAATGGTGTCGGGAACCAAACTTAGCTTCCAAAAGTCATCAAAATCTCTCCAACAAACAATTAAGTTGCGTTCAACACCAAACACTCTTTCTTGGGCCGCAAAGACATAAGTCGAGAAAGGATCGATGTTTTTCATTCAATTGTACAATACGACCACATATTGTGGTATCGGGTGAAGAATGACACTATCTCCAACTACTGGAGGGGCAAGGTTTTTTCTTCATCTTTGGTATGATTTTTTGAATTTACCCTTCGAATTTGGGTACACCTTCTTCTAGAGAAGTGACCCTAATTAGGCGTCTAGGCCACAAGACAAAATAACCTTCTCCCTTGCCAACCTTTAAAATCTTCTTTTCGGGGATTGGAAGATTAGCACTAGGTAGTAAAGATTTGTCCAAAGATACCCTTCCAATGCCTTCGGAAATTTTCTCATGACGGTGCAAACGCATATATTGTTCGAACAATCCATTAGCAACATGGAGGGTTGTCCCACTACTTGGACGATCAACATATAAATGACATGGTAAAGCCTATTCCTCAAATTGGCATAACAAGTGTTAAAAAAGCAAAAATGATCAACATTTAAACGTCAAAAATTTAAAAAACTTATATATGAATACCTTCTTGATTGGAATTTAATCAAAATCCATATCTTCATTCTCATTTTGTGTATTTGTCATATCACCATTCACTTCTATGTCGATGGGAGAGTGGTGTGAGCCAACGGATTTAGACTCCCAATCCATGTCAACTTCTTTCAAATCTTTAGGTAGATCAATGACATCCTTCTTGAAAAGTTTGCGGAGTAAAATATCATGAGAATTTATGGCTTCATCTCGGATCTTGAACTCCTTCACAACCGACTTTGAAAGGGTTTGTTGAGAACCTTTAACCGTTCCATACACATGAGAATGGTTCAAGAAATTACCATACCCTCATACCCTTCCCGAATGCTCCATCTTCTTGGTTGCCTCAACAAGGATGTCATGCTCTTTTGTAGGGACAAATTCACCATCTCTTTCCTTAAATTGGGCTTCCTCCTATAGATTCAATTACCCAAAAGTATGTACATGCACAAGCCCAAATTAATGAATGGTGGTATGTGAAATAAAACTCATCACAAGTAATGCACATAATTCAACTAACCACGGTTTTAGCTAGGGTTTTATTTCCATCATGCTCATATTCACCCTTTTTGTTTTGATGCCCCCTAAGAAAGAAATCAAGCCTACAAAAGTCGCTTGGTTTCTTCCTTTTAACCGCTTGCCTTGCTTCTTCTTCACCCATACCTCCATCCATGAATTCTTTAACCTCTCTTTTGTGATGCTCGACCACTAGCTTTTTTCCCACACCACAATAAACTGCGCGTCCTCCCGTGAATGGGGTTAGGTTTAACTTAGCTAGTCGAGACTTTTCCTTCGTTTTACCCTACAAAAACATGTCATAATACCAAGTAATTGTGTTACTACGAATGATTAATGTTATGTACATGTGACTTGAAAAAAGGATAAAATTACAATAGCTTCGCGAAGCTCACTCCTTGCTTTAAAGATATCCCACTTCTCTTGTTGAATGCATGGAAAAACTTCCCATATCGGTTTTGCATAAATCTTCTTCCTAATAAAGTCTCGAGATAATGCTTTCCAAAAGTCTCTAGCATATATACCCAATTTCATAAGGCATTGCCTAATAACCTCATCAATATCGGGAGTTTCAATCTCAAATGGTTCCTACACATGAACAATATCTCGAAAGATGTATATCCACCCAAAAAATATTACTAGAAGGCAATTATAATTTACCTTGCAATCTCCCCAGAGTGTAAGCTTGAAAGACATGTCCTCCTTGCTGATGAGGAATGAGAAGTGACTATTTTTAGATTATTCATATAATCTAAAAATGGTAACCATGGTTCTAGAAGGTTTATTTTAAGTATGTTTTATTTATTTCCTTTTAGATTTAGGAGATTACAATATATATTACCTAAGAAAAGTAAATCTAAAGAGGATTAAAATTTCCTCTATTTTCCTATAAGCGTGACGTGGAAGGACAATATTGTTACTAACAAGTTTCCAAACGATTATACATCTTTCTACATTCATCAACTACCACTTAGCCATTTATTCACCACGTTCGAACCCTAAGATCCGTTACATAAAACCCACGCTATCCGTCCTGCATCATTTTGGTATCAAGAGCTCGGTCAAACATGGTGAAACAGAAAGAGAATGAAAAAGATGACGATGATCCATCTATCATATTTTCTTTGAGCCAAGGAGATATGACCGTTCATGAGTACATGAAGAAGTTTGAGGAGTCAAAGGTGCGTTGGAGAGCTTATGATAGCGAAGAGATGGCTTTGCCTAGATTAAAGTTAGGCCTTAATCCAGAGATCCACAAGCGTATGATGCCTCACCCAGTTGCTACTGTCACTGCAGCTTTTCAACTAGCTCTTCAATTTAAGAAGAGTCTGCAGCTTCATTCTTTCACGATGGTGAATACTACACAAGAAGGAATTGCAAAGAGGTTCACAATGCCAGAGAGTTTCAATAAAACTGCAATTACTGAGTCCCAGGTCGAATCACCAAGTGTTGATGTACGAGAGAAAGAAGATGAGTCTTTTTTGAATCTTAGCAGAAGGATTTTTAATGGCCCATCTACAACTTTCCAGACTACAGTGAATTGCGGGAGAGAGTACCGAAAACTCACTATTGATGGAAGTAGCAATATTAATATGGTTTCAGAAACTACAATTGAGAGACTTGAATTATCAACTGAACCACATCCTAAACCATACAAGATTGCTTGGGTGGATAATACTTCTATTCTGGTAAAAAAGAGATGTTTTGTACACTTGAAGAAGGGTAGATATTCAGATTCTGTTTGGTGTGATGTTGTGCCTACGAGGGTTACTCATATTCTCTTAGGTCGTCCTTGGATAAATGATCGGAATGTCTTGCATAATGGTCATGCCAACAGTTACTCTTTTGATTTTGATAATGAGCACATTATTTTAAAATCTTTGAGACCAGAAGGTTTGCAGAGATTCGTAAAACCAACAAGTGCTAAGGCAATGACTGAGAAGGTTGAAGCAAGCGAGGAAGATACAAAGTGCAATTAAACTTTAGAGAACGTAAATGTTACAGAGCATGCTGAAGAGGATAAGCAGTTTAATAAAACCCTTGAAAAAGTTAAAGTGGTTGAAGAGGATGGGAAGTGCAGGCCAATATTTGAGAAGACACCTGACAAATAAGGCTTTCAAGAGTGAAGAAATTGTGGCAGAAGAGACAAACGTTGAAAGATCAGCTACTAATTCAGTTCCAGAAGTTCAAATTTTTCTTGGTCAGGAAATATCATGTGTGCGATCTATCGGAAAGGTTCATAAGCCAAATTGCTTGAAGCAAAGGAAATACAAGCTCACTATATCTGCATTTAGGTCTTTTGGAGAAGTTAAGAAGATTACCAAAACTCAAGTGAAACATTTTCCAAAGTTGCCTAAGGTAGTTTCTGCAGTATCGCATGGTGGAAGAAGGATGTGTTATGTATCAGAAAAATTCCAAAATTAGTACATGGCCAGAAATATCTTGTTCGTTGGAAGTATCTCGTTCGATGGAAGGGACATCCACATGAAGAATGTTCAAGGTATACATATTTGGAGCCTTCTGAGATGACTTATGATTTTAACTCGCCGGGAGTCGAGTTTTTCAAGCTGGCGAGAATGATGAGGAATGAGAAGTGACTATTTTTAGATTATTCATATAATCTAAAAATTGTAACTATGGTTATAGAAGGTTTATTTTAAGTATTTTTTATTTATTTCCTTGTAGATTTAGGACATTATTATTATAGGAAAATAGAGGAAATCTTAATCCTCTTTAGATTTACTTTTCTTAGGTAATATATATTGTAATCTCCTATGGAGAATTATTCAGACAATTGATTTATAAAAATTCTTTGCGACAAAAATCGTAAACCTTCAAGTGCGAGCGACTCAAACTTATCCGACAGATGCGACGTTTGACGGACCCTGAAGCATGACGTGGAAGGACAATATCGTTACTAACAAGTTTCCAGACGATTATACATCTTTCTACATTCATCAACTACCACTTAGCCATTTATTCACCACGTTCGAACCCTAAGATCCGTTACATAAAACCCGCGGTATCTGTCCTGTATCACTTGCGCCAATCTTTGATGGTGATGTCAATCCTTGTCCGAGAAATCTTACAAATCCAACTCGACCACATTGCTCCCTCGTCGGATATAGCCTCACCAAAACTATTAAAAACCATATGGGTTTTTATTTGGTTTGCCCTTCTCCTTTCAAGAACTCGACAATGAGTTCTATCCCTCCTAGGAACAAATGATGGCTCCTCCTCACCACTAGAAAGTCCATCATCCAAAATCTCTTCATCTAACAAACATTTCTTCTTGTCATTCTTTTTCTTACCACGTGCCATTATTCCTACACAATGTTATGATGCACATTTAACAAGAATTAGACATTTGTGTTTCAAACAATCATAATGCACCCATGATTGTAACACACAAGATACTAACATGTATACATGCATGATTGTAACACACAAGATACTAACATGTATACATGCATGTTTTTAAGATGTTGAATACACATATATACTTAGCAAAGAACATACGTCTAAAATTGCAAAGGATGAACATGAAAGGCACTAATGAACAAAAATTACTACAAAAGAAACTTAAATCTAAACTTTTCATTAAGAATAGATGTGGTGAACGGGCTAGATTCACAAGGGATATAAATCAAAGGATGGAGATTGCACCTATTAGAACAAGAACAACAACAAAGAAGAACAAATCTCAAGCACTTCAAAACTAGATCCAAAATTCAAACTTTTTTAGATGCAAGGATCTACTACAATTTGTTGTGAAGTAGAGAGATAATGGGCAATTGAAACCAAAAAAATGAAAGTTTAGATTTGTAGGAGGGTGAAAATGTAGAGAGAAAAAGCCAACTCCCGCCAAAGCCAAATCTCATTCATTGCCCAACCAATGAAATATCCCACACACGCTGTCATTCTTATATAGGACAAGTCATATTTTTAATTTTTTTAATACAGTTATGGTATCGGGAGTGGATTAAGTTATGTACTTGTATCATTATTTAACGATGCTGAAATAAATGTGCCTCACAGTTGTTCGTTCCGCTATCGAAAACAAGTAGAAAACCTAGTGTGAACATAATCAAAGTCAACTCTTTCAATCCAGTTCTATAATCAGAACAACATTTTCACCTTCACTTTCCCCCAAATCGAAAGGCCAAGAACACACTAAACCCTACCCAAAACTGAGCGTGAATCACGCTAAACCATGGTGAAAAAGAAGATCCCTTCTAAGAGGAAGAAAGCCCAGGCACAGCCCGTCGAGGTCGAGATTGAAGAGCCGGTGTCTGAGCCGGAGGCATCGGCGGAGCCTGAGCCGGAAGTTGAAGCGACATCCAGTCAAGCGGTCTCAGCGCGTGGCGGTAAAGCGGTCTTAGGGCGTGGCAGTAAAGTGGTCCCAAGGTGTGGCGGTAAATCAGTCTCAGCTCCAGCCGGTCGAGCGGGCGCAGCGCAAGGCGGTCCGGCAGCTGAAGAACCACGAAACGATGAGCGGATCCATCGGGTAGTGCTGGGGTCGATGAAAAAAATTCGGGCAGAGAAGGGACACCCACCTCCCAGAACCGACCCAGGTTCCAGTACCAATTTTTCAATCCACAGGCTGAAGCGAGGTACGTGAAGTGGATTAGGAGGGGTTTGGTTAAATCTAGGATTCTTGATGCTGATAAAGTTAGTGAACTGAACTTAGATTATGTTGTTTCTAAGTTTGCAAAAAGTCATTTTGATAAGTTGCTAACTTTGAACAAACCTACCCACCGTGATGAAGTGCTGCAGTTCTACTCTAAACTATGCAGTGATTTGAACCACCCTGACTCAACTAAGTTCAATGGATATGTCATTCATGTCAATAAATTTACTATTAATGAAGCAATAGGTTGTCCTTACATAGATCAATCCATCTTGAAGCCCAATAATAAAGATGGACCTGTGGAATTCTTGATATAGCAGGGGTGGCCTGAAAAAGCTGATAAGTATCCACGAGACATAATTGAGATGCGTGGGAAGTACTTTAACATTCAGGGTACAGGAAAAGTTAGTGTTGATCGCTATCCCCTCTCGTATTCGTCAATTGAGGACAGAATGATTTACGAGCTTATAGCGATGAGTATACAGCCTTCTGGGAGGTCTCCTAGTGAATGCACCATTGGAAACCTAATGATGTTTTACTACACTATGGAGAGAGTTGAGATGAACCCTGGCTATTCCATCTTTAAGTACTTGGAGAAAACTGCTGGAACCGATCAGAAGCTACTGCCTTATGGTTCCTTGGTTACTGCGATGATGGAGAAGTGAGGCATCTTACCTGTTAGCAAACCAGAGCATATGGAGTTCTATGACAAGGACTGGCTGAAGCACAAGCTCATAGAATTTGATAAGGTAACAGGGAGGTTCAAGCCTAGGGACACGCCGAGAGCTGCAGCCAGGTTTGCAAAAAGGGGTCGAGATGCTGAACTTCAAGCAGGTTCGCACTCTATATTTTCTATGTGTGTTATGTCCTTTATGGTTGATTTAGTTCTATCACTGAGTAGGTCCATTTAAATTGCTAGTTGCTAGCGTGCTATGTAATTTAATTATGCAAAAATTATGTTTATGTGTAGGATACATGGTTGTTGGGTGGACATGCTTTCAAATTTCCTTAGTTCTCTGCGTATCCAAGTAGATGTGGCCAAGGCTGAGGTGAAAAAGACGAGGGCGGGGACATCATTGATATGTGAAAATGGTCAATTTTAGTTGGAGCTGAGTGATGATGAGACGAAACCTGTGTTTGTTAACCGCTTCACCGAAGCAGAGCCAGCTCCTAAAGAACCTGTGACCAATCCCACTCCCACGGAGGCTTCGCAAGTCCCAAATGGTGATCCTAGTGCTGCTGTGAACAATGAGGCAACATCGGCACAAGAAGACGTGCCAGCAAAGGAAGGGGCTGTTAAGGCACCGGTGGAACAACAAGACAGCATGCATGTTGATACATCAAATGGAGCAGCAGGCGAGGATCTGGTGGTACAGCAAGAAGAAGGGCAGACTGATGACCGGGAAGATGAGAGTAGCATCGACCCGATGGACACGACACCGTAGTGATGCCAGCCTTGTGTCATTTTGGTTTTAATAAGTTGATAACAATGTCAGACTTTCTAGTGCGGCTAGGGTGGTTGCGTTTGCAGTTTGAATGAATTTGAACACAATTCTAAACTTCTGGCATATATTGATTGTTTGAATGTCATATGTTTGAATGTCATTTGTTGTCATCTGTTTTGTTCAATCACCACACCTAGATATATTTGAAATTATCAAAAATGGTGTGGCGTAACTATTTAATATTTATTGTTAGGGGCGTCTTACTTGTTTTAATAATTTTTAATTAGGAAAATAACATTTTTTACCTTACTTTATTAATGTTGGGTTTTATATTCTTTCTAACTTTAGATAACTGTTTCGCACCATGGACGTACGTTCAGACAAGTGTTTCATGGTGTGTTTCACACAAACGTTTCGCATCAGCACAGTGAGCGCAACAAGCTTGACTGGCACGGGCTCCAAAGCTTTTCATGCCGACTGGCCGTCGACGGAGATGGAAAGAGCTTGGCTGATTTTATATTGATCAGCAGAAGGTCCGAAAATTACTAAGGCATCAGTTTAAAGGTCCAAGAAGTACAAAGGCATGTGTTTGGACCTTCAAACATCATGTTCATTTAACCTTTTCAATTATAATCTGCAGAGGGAATTGATTATTACATATCTGCCATTTTCATGATTTCATCACCGATTGCATCGACTTCAGGTACTATACATTAAGGGTTATTGTGCTCAAACCTAAGTCAATCAAGCATAATACACATGTTATTGGATCAAACATTTACACGTACTTACATGGACATGTAATAACTTGTGCTTTTTGAGGACAAAGATTCAAGATTGCTGCGAACTTTCTTATGCATATAATCCCTAAACCTTGACTAATCAAGTTGATAATATAATTACTGTAGGGATCGCTCCGACTTGCAAGTACATCAAATCACCAAATTTGTGATAATTTTCTGAGCTAGTGATGGGAAGAGCCGTTCGAATGAGTTTTTTCTGCAACAAATAAGCATTCGTAGACAAAAATAAGGTGAAGACGTGAAGATGCGAGAAATAAATCTACACCTACGAAAGAATATAAAACTCTAAATTAATAAAGTAAGGATGAAAATGTCTTTTTTCTAATTAAAAATTATTAAATTAAGTACGACGCCCTTAACAGTAAATAATAATTTGTTACGCCTTTTTTATTAATTTTAAATTTATGTACGCACTTTCTCATTAATATATTTTGTTGTTCCACTATCAGAATTAATAAGACTTGTTCAATCATATGCACGTTCCAAAATCGGAACATGGTGAAATCAATTGAAATTACCTAGTTCCGAATGCGGAACTTGGTACGAGGGTATAAAAGGAAGAACGGTGTATCTAACACTACCCATAAGGTTCCAATATCGGAACATGTAAATATTGCTTATTAATATATTATGATGTTTCACTATTGGAATTAATAAAAATTGTTCAATCATATGAACGTTCCTAAATCGGAACATGGTGAAATCAATTGAAATTACCTAGTTCCGAATGCGGAACTTGGTACGAGGGTATAAAAGGAATAATGGTGTATCTAACACTACCCATAAGGTTCCAGTATCGGAACATGTAAATATTGTATATTAATATATTATGTTGTTCCACAATCGGAATTAATAAAAATTGTTCAATCATATGAACGTTCCTAAAACGGAACATGGTGATATCAATTGAAATTACCTAGTTCCGATTGCGGAACTTGGTATGAGGGTATAAAAGGAAGAATGGTGTATCTAATACTACCCATAAGGTTCCAGTATCGGAACATGTAAATATTGCATATTGATATATTATGTTGTTCCACTATCGGAATTAATAAGAATTGTTCATTCATATGAACGTTCTGAGATCGGAACATAGTGAAATCAATTGCAAAAAGATAGTTCTGATTGCGGAACTGGGTATGAGGGTATAAAAGAAAGACGCGTGTATCTAAAACCCCCAATTCCAAAAACCTCTAAATTCAAGTTCACCTAAACCCTCAATCGGAACCAATCTCCAAATCGCTTCCAACGGCCTCAGCCACGGCGGCCGAGGCACATAAGAAATGACGTGAACTAAAGGAGTCGGTAGCAACACCGGGGAGAAAAGGAAACGGAAGCCGGCGCGTCGTTTTGTCTCTCCGAAGCCAAAATAGAGTTTGAGCGCCTATTGGGCACAAGTAGTTAGTCGTTGTTCATCTCTTGCAAACACACTGGTTAATGTGTGAGCCTTCCTATCATGGATGTCATTGCAAACACACTGGTTAATGTGAAGGCTAAATTAGATCGGCAACACTGCATCTCACTGTTTAGTTTGAGTGAGCCTTCCTATCATGCTGAAACTTGTGGGTTCTATGCAAATCTTGAGGAATCTGAGAATGGTGCTGTGACTACCCTAATTAGTGGTACTAGGATTAGCCTTGATGCCTAGAAGATTAATGAATTGATAGGCTGTCCTTACAAGAGTTTGGCAGACTGCTATCCTGCAAAGGCAGATGGATCTGTTAATGTTTATCCACATAACTCACGGTCTACTCATGTTGAACCACCACTAGTGAATCCTTTACCCCTCTCTCAACACTAATTCAACCAAGATGGCGTACATTTAGGCCACCCAGACACCTACAGACTCGACAACCTATCGCACGAGGATTACATTTTGTTTGAGTTTGTTGGGAGGACGGTGATACCATCTGCAGGCCACATTAGCGAGCCAATGATTTCCTTGATCATGTTGTTCTACTACTTTGTGAAGGAGCAGAAAATCAATCCAGGCCATGTCATTCTTTGCCATATGTTATCCATTGCTACTGTGAACAGGGAGAAGAAGAAGTTGCCCTATGGAAATCTGATCACTCTGATTTTAAGCAAGGAACTGAAATACAGTTTGGTGGGGGAAGAGAGGTCGTGGAAGCTATATGATAAGAATTTCTTTGAAAGGAGGAGGATGATTGTTCACGAGGGGCGCTGGATTTTTAAACCCTATGAGGACACTAGCTCGAGCCAACTACCACCACAAGGTTAGGCTTTGTAGCTACTTTATTTGTATATTTGTTAAACATTCTGTTATGTGCTTCATTTAACTAGGCTGTTTCTATACCATGTGATGTATTTTGTAGAGTCTCCTTTGATTGCTGGGTTTAATGCTATGTTCGACGCAATGAGGCTAATGGAGACAGAGCTGGGTGAACTCAGGAAGGAGAACTACATGGTGAAGAAGGAGGTAAGGGCGCTGCAACGTCTTGTGGCAGGATCTTCTGATGGTGCAGGGGACGTGGAAGCTAGTCCGAGCATAGAATTTTAGGTAGCTGTCATCTAGTACAAGAGCTATTTTGCAACATTGTGGTTGGCCAGTGTTGATTTTGCATATGTGACTAGTGCGTTTAGTTTAGTGAGATACAATGATAGTGTCACATAATTTGCTCTTGTTATGTATCAAAACTATGACATATTAGGTACTTAATTGCCATGGTCAGCTTAATTAGAACTTATATGTAGTGATGGTGCTAAAAATTATGCCTCCAAGTTGACTGTTTTCACTTGGGGATGGGATTCACAAATATAAAAATGTGACCTCTTTTGAATGTAATGATGCTCTAATACCAGAACTATTTCATTTGTCACTATTTATTGTGTCTTAGTTGCTTCCTACATCTACTAGTCGTTCAGTTTCAGCTACATGTATTTTTTTTATAGATCATAATTTCTCAACAAAAAAAAGGACCACGTCTATTTCTTTTTACTGGCTAACTTCCTCAATCGGAACAAAGAAAATACCACAATTGTGACCAATAATGATGTGCTTCATAGGTTCCAATATCGGAACCTCTGGTTTCTTTTCCATCACATCAATATTAACTAGGTTCTTTATTCGGAACACGTCATTCTTATTCTTTTTTTTAGTATAATTTATCGCAACCCATCTATTTTATAATTTTCTATACGTTCCTCTATCGGAAGCTATAACAAACCTTAACTATAATAAAACAACCACCACATGAGGTTGTTACAATCACGGAACAATTTCAAATGTATCACTCAAATCACTGTATATTGTATTCAGACATCGGAACGCAAACATGACACGGCGTTTCACCTGACCGCCGTCCAATTACCGCCGTAATCCTAACTGTATATTACATTCCGATATCGGAACGTAAACATTACAAGGCGTTTCACCAAACCACCGTTCCATTACCGCCGTAAATCTATTTTTGCCGTATATTTACCGCCGTTGATGCATCAAACGCCGTCCTTGCTATGCACCCAACCTACTTATTCACGCTTCCGCTATCGGAACGTCCACTAACACGGCGGTTTAAAAACCACCGTGTACTGCCGTCGTGGTAGCCCTCCCGTCCAGGAGTGGTTCAGTTATGATTAAATATGATTTGATAAAATTTAGCTAAGTTAGTTATATTAATGTAGTGATTTTTTTATTAAATTCAGTTCAGTGATAGCAAGTTCAATTCAATATAACCTAAATTGATGACTACAGGTGGCTCTACAAGGTCTCTCTCTCTCAAACTTATGCTTCCACTTCTCTCTATTTTTTCGACAACCCACATATAATTCACCACCACAACAGTAGCATTTATAACCTTTCTGATTTCTACGTCGTCGCCAACGGATAGAAAACGGTCACACTGATGGTGGCGCCCATGGAGACACCACCTCCAATCCGCAGCGGAAACACCCAAAACAAATCCTTCTCCCAAATCTAACCAACATAGCTCCTCCTCTCACCTCTACACTGCCATCAAATCCCGAAATCACCCCAATTACCCAATACCGCGGCGAAATCGCCTGCATAGTCACCAGAAATCAGGCAGAGACCCTCGCCTCTCACTACATCAATGCCTTAATTGGAAAGTTTGCACGTGGCAAGCCCTCGATGGAACGCCTCCATGACGCCTTCAAATCTATCGGCTTCTCCGGCAAGTACCAAATCGGATATGTGGACTTCAGACACATACTTATACGATTCGACGATGCAGAATACTACCGCCGGTGCTGGATCAAAGGTTACTGGATTTTAGGTGGATCCCAAATGAAAGTGCTCAAGTGGACAGTGGACTTTTGTCCAGAAGCTGAATCTTCAGTGGTTCCTGTCTGGCTTACAATCCCTAAGGTACCATTCTATTTTCACAATTCAACAATGATAGAATCCATTGGTAACTAGATAGGCTCCTTTATCAAAATGGATGCTGCGACATCGACCCTCACCAGACCTTCAGCCATTAAGTTCTGTGTGGAGATAGATTTGAGGAAAAAGCTGCAGACTTCTATTAGGTTGGGTATTTATGATGGAAATATTGCCAAATACTCAATTGAATATGATGAGGTCCCAAAGTATTGCAATCACTGCAGTATGTTAGGCCATGATGATAACAACTGCATTTCCCTCCATCCTGAACTAAGACAAAAAACTAGGCCTAACTCTCTCCCAGCCAAAAACTCCAACCAAAACCTAGTGAAAGAGCCAAAAGCCCCTACAAAGACCACCCTCCCCGTCCCCCTGAAACAGAAGGCTGCAATGCCCTTAAATGAGGTCATCATGGTCACTGAATCAGAAGACACCATCCAGGACTGTGGCATATCAGGACTCACTCCATCAACCAAAGATAGGGAAGCAGCCACCCCACTTGCCCCCCTTTCCCCCACTTGTCCCCCTTCCCCCCACTGTTGGCAATCTTTTCACCTAGTCAAATAACTGGTTGCACAATCCCACAACTCAGAAATTAGATAGGGGACTGTGCTCTCAACACTGGTTGATGAAGTTCCCATCTTCTTCAATCCAAGTGTTAAATAGAGACACATCAGATCACTCACCTTTATTGCTTTCCATAGACAGTAATATAGCATCATCCCCCAGGCCATTTAGATTTATTAATGCCTGGTTCAATAGGGAAGATTTCTTAGCAGTTATTGCTGAGGATTGGAACCTACCAATGAATAGCACAGGGATGTTAGGATTTAGTTTAAAACTACGCAGACTCAAAATTGCCATCAAGAGTTGGAACAAACTCTGCTTTGGTAACATTGAATCAAATGTAGTTACAGCAGCTGAGGCCCTTAGACTCCAAGAAATAATTTTTGATAACAGTGGCTCACCCAATGGGCTAATTGAACTCAAAAAATGTAGGGCTTTACATCTCAGAGCTTTAAAAGAGAAAAACAAGTTCTGGAAACAAAAATCCAGAATAAAATTGCTCAAGGATGGGGATGAAAACACTAATTTTTTCCATCAATCAGTGAAGAAAAAAAGGTGCTTTCTCAACATCACTAAGATAAAAAGCTCTGATGGGATTTGGTTAGAGGATAATGACCAGATTGAAAGAGAAGCCATCTCTTATTAATCTGATCTTCTATCTGAACCACCAAATAATTTAAATGGTGATTTTTATCATCATTTTCTAAATCAAATCCCTAAATTAATTAATGCTACAGACAATGAGCAACTGCTCAGACCTGTAAGTATGGAGGAAATCCATGCTACTGTTTTTAACCTAAATAAAAATAGTAGCCCTGGACCAGATGGTTTTTCCTCAAAATTTTTCATTAAGGCATGGGATATAATTAAAGATGATCTTTTAAAGGCTGTACAATACTTTATGAGTGAATCTCAAATCCCTGTAGGCATCGCTGCCACTTGGATCACATTAATCCCTAAAAAAAATGTGGTATCCTCTTTTGATTATTTTAGGCCCATAAGCCTCTCTAATTTCATCAACAAGATTTTTTACAAGTTGTTAATGGAAAGAATTAGACCTCTAATGTCTAAGTTGATATCTCCACAACAGTCTGCATTTCTTAAAGGAAAAGACATATCTGATAATGTCATTTTCCTGAAAGAAATGACTAGGTTTCTTGATAGAAAAAGTAGGAACCCAAACTGAATGATAAAACTAGATTTGAAAAAAGCTTTTGATAGAGTCAATCATGCTCTTTTTAAATAGCATTTTACTTCAATTTGGTATGCATAGTAAAGTAGTTCACTAGATTATGAAAAATCTCACTCAAACTTTTTTTTCAATCTTAGTTAATGGTAAACCTTGTGGATTCTTCAAATCCACTAGGGGCATCAAACAAGGAGATCCACTCTCCCCATTTTTGTTCAATCTATTTTCTGAGTCATTTTCCAGGAGTCTCTCATATGTATATAGCATAGGCAGAATAGATCATTTTAACATCCCTACTGGTCCTACCCCTATCTCTCATCTCAGCTATGCTGATGACACTATTATTTTTTTAAATGCCAGCAAAGATTCACTCTCAGTACTTAAAGCTTTTCTGGTCATTTTTGAGAAAACAACAGGCCAGAAGATTAGTTTTGAAAAGAGTGAATATTATGTGAACAAACATGCCACTACTTATAAACTAAATCAGATTTCTCAATTGTTAGGCATGAGGAAAGGATCTTTCCCATTTACATATTTAGGAGTACCTATTTACACTGGTAGGACCCTAGTTGCTTACTTCCAGCCACTTGTTCAGAGAATTGAAAATAGACTTACAAATTGGCAACACAAATGGCTCTCTGCAGGGGGTAAAATTACACTTATCAAGTCCTGTATCTTCTCTATACCACAACATATATGGAGTGTAATGAAACCCCTATTAGTGTTGTTAAAAAAATAGAAAAGCTCCTGTCTTTATTTTTTGGGGAGAGACCTCCCTCAAACCCAAAAAAGTCTGGATAAAGTGGCAAGATTTGTGTTTTCCATATGATCAGAATGGAATTGGTCTTAGATCCATTCATACCATTGTCAGAACTTGTTCACTGAAACTCTGGTGGAAGTTCCAATTGGGGGAAACTCTTTGGTCTCAATTTCTGTGGTCTTTACCACCATCTTACAGAACTTCCCCAATTGGAGTATAATCACTGCTATATCTCCTAAGGCTGAGTCTTTGACTAGAGTTATCCATGGGAATGGACAGTGTAACTTATGGAGTTCAAATTGACCAGGACTTGGTTACTTCTCCAACTTATATAACCCAGATCTTACCAACATTCCTATGGATACCTCAGTCCGTGATTTTATCATCAACAGATGTCAAATGATCCCTTCTATACTTACATATATTTCTGATGAGGCTATAGCCTTTTTACAAACAGCTTCCCTTCACCAGAGGCCTAATAAACTGATTAGGATGCCTTCTGCTCAAGGAATCTTTTCTTTCAAATCTGGATATGAGGTGCTACAACAAACCAGAGGTACCTCCCTTTCACTCAAACATATTTGGAACATCAGAGTGCAAAAAAGAATTAGCATATTTATTTGGAAACTGATCAACTCTTTCCTGTCCTTCCCTGATATTCTTATGAGAATGAGTTTCTGTATTCCATCTAAGTGCTTGTTTTGTGATAATAATGACTTATTAGAGCATGCATTTAATGACTGCTACTTGGCTAAATCTCTACGGTCTTACTTTCACTATATGGTTGGTACACATGATTTCCAGTTCCAAAACCAGCGGTATAGGCTTTCTTTTTATTGGTCTTTCCATGGAAAAACTAAGCTACATAACTCCCTGTTTCATACAGTCCCTAGCATTATATGATGGACACTTTGGAAAGCCAGAAACTCAAAAAATTTTGACAGTATCTCTTGCACTGAACAATCTTTGAGAAAAATAGTTACAAAAGAGATTTACCACATTTATTGTGCCAGGCCAATATTTTCTGAGAACCCTTTTGATAGAGACCTCTCTACTCTTGGTTTCTTACCTGTACACACAAGGCCTCCCCAGATCCAAATTCTCAGTTTAAAATGGAACCCACCAGTTTCAGGCATTAAGATAAATGTTGATGCCTAATGGCATCAACCTCACTTTGCAGGGCTAGGCCTAATTGCTAGAGACACTTCTGACAATGCTCTCAAAATCAGAACAGTCGTTACCCAGGCTGACTCCCCCCTCGCTCTGAATTGCTGGCAATTCATCATGCCTCTATTTTGGGAGCTGAGTTAAACATGAGCTTTTGTATAGAATCTGACTGTCTTAATGTTGTCAGATCCTCTGCTGATCCATACAGTGCTCCATGGACACTTTTCAACCTGGCATCTGAGATACATCAGTCTAAAAACTTAGTCTTGCATGCATTTAGAGAGGCTAATACCTCTTCAGATAGGCTTGCTAAGTTTGCTTACCTGTCCAAGACCACAACTGACTATACTCTGCAACAGCTGCCAAATCCAATCACTGGTGCCTTGCACCTTGATAGAATTGGCACACCTTCAATAAGAGTGGTTAACATATGCTACTGATTACTTGTTACATGTGCAGGTCAAGCAATTCCCAGAATGATGCAACTCTAGTCAACATGACCAGCTTCCTAGACCTGGATCAGCATGAACCGCCCACCTTAGTCATCAACTACCTATTCTTTTTTGACTCCCAACTTCTTCTTGGTACCGCCTTGGGTTTTGTATTGCAATTCCCTAATAAGTTTCAGGAAGGGAGTTGTCTAGTCTACAGACCATTTTTGATAGCATTCTTATGCTATAGGACCTCTGGTCCACATTTTGTCATCCGAATTGATGTAAACACTAGCCATTTTTATGGCATTTTGATGGTTTGGGATGCCTTATAAAATTTCCCTCACCTTAGGGTGGATTTAATTAAAAAAAATCAATATAACTTTATTATCAATGATTTGTTTTGTAATCAAAATTGAATATAAATCGAATATATAAAATAATTCAAATAAATTCCAGTTAGTTCAATTCATTTCAGTTCAATTAGGACATATACTAAACAACGCATTGCCCTAACATACGAAACAATAAAACAATAGAAGTGATAATACTTCAATTTCTTGTTGGATCTTATATATATCCTAGCTAACAACCTGATCCTAACAATCCCATTTCAAACTTTAAAAATGATCTTATATCCTACCACCTGATCCTCGAATTTGACAAAGTCTGAGTGAATTTGAATTATATATGTTTTTTTTTTGAATTATATATGTTAACTACAGTATCAATAAAAATGCTTTCGTGAAAATACAAAATTTTATCTTTTCTTGGAGCATGGAATGAAGTTTTCATAATCATGGAAGTGGAAAATGTATACGAGTTTCATGAAATCGAAACGATAATTGCAATTCAAATGTACTGCATTCTCACCATATCCAGATCCAGAAAGATCCAATGACATTCTCTTAACTTGTCCAGGTTTAATTTCTCAGGTCTATTCTGATTAAGTTTATTAATCCTGAATGCAGTTAACTAACAAAATTATCTCTTGACATCTCATCCCTTAACTTGAATTTAAATTTTAATTTTTCAGTTAGCAAGAATCTCTAAATAGTAAATAGTTCACATCTCTAAATAGATCTTTCTGTTAGCAAGAATCTCTTGATATCTGATCTTGCAACTTGAATTGATATTTTTTGATGAATTCGATTCTATAAATAGTTCATCATCTATACCCTTTCTTGCAAACAACACTCTTGTAAGATGGAGGCTTCAAAGCTATCAATTATGGTGGCACTTTCGTTGGTACTGGTAGCCGCTCTCGCTTCTCAGGCCATGTCCCGGGACTTGACGGATCAGGACCCAATGATCCGAAGATACGAGCAATGGATGGCTCAACACGGACGTGTTTACCTTAATGATGAAGAGAAATCTATGAGATACAAGGTTTTCAAGGATAATGTGGAGGTCATCGAGTCTTTCAACAAAGCCGGGAACATGTCATACAATCTGGCAATCAACAAGTTTGCTGATTTGACAAATGAAGAGTTCAAAACAGGCTTCAACAAATACAAACCCTCGACACGACTCAAGGGTACAACGTTGTTCAGCTACGCGAATATTAGCGCCACTCCCGATTCAGTGGACTGGAGAAGCAAGGGTGCTGTCACTCCAGTCAAGGATCAAGGCAAATGTGGTAAGTACCATTAATTATATTTCAATCTAATTAATTTATGATGAAATTATTTGATTATTGAAAAATATTATTGCAGGATGCTGCTGGGCATTTTCAGCAGTTGCAGCAGTGGAAGGACTCCACCAGATCAAATCAGGGAAGCTGGTATCATTATCAGAGCAGGAGCTGGTTGATTGTGACACGAGCGGTATGAATAACGGATGCGATGGAGGCCTAATGGATGGTGCATTCAACTTCATAGTTGAAAACGGAGGCCTCACCACTGAAGGCATGTATCCATATCAAGGCAGAGACGGAACTTGCAATGCCGGACAAGAAAGTAGCCCCGCGGTCACCATAACCGGCTACGAAGACGTGGGGGAAAGCGAGGCGGTGCTGTTGATGGCTGTTGCAAACCAGCCGATATCGGTTGCCATCGACGCCAGCAGTGATGCTTTCCAGTTCTACTCCAATGGCATTTTCACAGGTCAGTGTGGAACCAGCTTAAACCATGGTGTGACGGTGGTGGGGTATGGATCGGATCCTTATGGCAACAAGTATTGGATCGTGAAGAACTCGTGGGGCACAAGCTGGGGAGAGAGTGGATATATCAAGATGAAAAGAGACATTGATGCTAGACAAGGCCTATGCGGTATCGCAATGGAAGCTTCTTATCCTACTGTTTAAGATCAATGCAGCATCACTTGTGCAATATTTCATTGCCTGTTGAATAAATTTAGAGGCCATTTTCATTTTTACATTCCAATGCATGCTTAATGTTGATGTATCCTTGAGGATAATTTAGAGGTTGCAACCTGAGCTCAATGAATATTTGTAGCTGATGGAAATATTTGTCTTATATATCAAATGTTCAATTTTAAATTACACATTTCAACCCACACATAATAGTACATCAGAATCTGTAATTTAACTTGTTTGTCATAAAATTATATTAATTTTATTATTTGAATTGTCAAAAAAAAAAAAACAGGTCAATAAATGAGCAAAATATTATGCGTTTTGTGAATGTATACCAATGATAATTACATAAAATACATAAAAATACAATCATTTATGTACTGCAAATATTTGTCAAGAAATGGACATTAATCAAATGGACTTAAATATTGTTTTGAACAGTACACAAGAAATTGCAAGTAAGAGTGGCCAAAAATAGTAGTCCTCCATATAGAATAATAATTAGTTTGTGCATAGAAGAACGTCTACGGTGTTGATCTTTAGATAACTAAAGCCATTTCTCTCACAACTTGCCGGGATGTCTCCGGTGTTTCAATTTTGTCGATTCTTTCGATTGCTGAGCTCAAGTAAATTCTATAAGTAGCTCTCGTTGCCCTCATCTGATGCATCACCTCTTCTCCGTCACTTCTTTCAGCTCTGCAACTGCAAGTATAGACATCCTTTGCAATGGCTTCAAAGCTATTCATCTACGCAGCGTTATTCGTGGTGATGAGCCTGGCTTCTCAAGCCATGTGTCGTGACTTGAACGAAGAAGTGTCGATGATCGAAAAGCATGAGCAGTGGATGGCTCAGCACGGACGTGTTTACAGTGATGAAGTTGAGAGAGCTGCTAGATTCAATATATTCAAGGAAAATGTGGAGTTCATTGAGTCCTTCAACAGGGCTGGGGCCAAGTCATACAAATTGGCAATCAACAAGTTTGCTGATTTGACAAATGAGGAGTTCAAAACATCGCACAACAAATACAAACCATGGAGGGAATGCAAGGGAACCATGTTCAGCTACGAGAACGTGAGCGCGATTCCAGCTACAATGGATTGGAGGAAGAAGGGTGCTGTCACACCGATCAAGGATCAAGGCCAATGCGGTAAGCTTGTTAGTTAGTCTATTATGCATAAAAAAATAGATTCTTCAAACTCTTTAATGATAAAATTTGACTTTGCAGGATGTTGCTGGGCATTCTCAGCTGTGGCAGCAATGGAAGGAGTGCACCAGCTGAAAACAGGGAAGCTGGTGTCACTGTCAGAGCAAGAGCTTGTTGATTGCGACACGAGCGGTGAAGATCAGGGATGCAACGGTGGCCTAATGGACGATGCATTCACCTTCATCATCGGCAACCACGGTCTCACCACTGAAGCCACTTATCCATACACAGCCGCTGACGGAACTTGCAACGCCAACAAAGAGACAAGCCACGCCGCCACCATAACCGGCTACGAAGATGTGCCCGCCAACAGCGAGGCGGCTCTCTTGAAGGCCGTGGCGAACCAGCCGATATCGGTTGCCATTGACGCCAGCGGCTCTGCATTCCAGTTCTACTCCACTGGTGTTTTCACAGGTGACTGTGGAACTGAGTTGGACCACGGTGTAACCGCAGTTGGATATGGAACGAGTTCAGATGGAACCAAATATTGGCTGGTCAAGAACTCGTGGGGAACAACCTGGGGAGAGAACGGTTACATAATGATGAAGAGAGGCATTGCTGCTAAAGAAGGCCTCTGCGGTATCGCAATGCAGGCTTCCTACCCTACTGCTTGACACAAAACCGCAGTCTTCTTTATCTCTGCGGCTTTGCCCTTCGCCATGGATTATATGTGAATCCATAATTTATGTATGTATATGCTCTGTAAAAATCAAGATTTCTGCTTGTGACTAATGTGCCATTTCTCAAGTATATCGTTGTATTTGACTTAACTCACCTGTCGGCTGTCGCACATATTACTATTTCATTCCTCACTACACCGAAATCAGATACTTCATTGCAAAGGCTATTCATTTTGAAGTACCTGACCCGACTCGACCCGGCCCGGCCCAAAAATTCTGGGCCAAGACAAGTCCCGCCTGGGTCAAAATGGGTCAATGCTAATCGGGTCGGGTCGGGTCGCAGCCCGTTTGACCCGTTTTTGTTTCCTTTATATATTTTTTTTCATACTCATGAACATTTAATTATACTAAAATTACAGAAAAAAAATTCAAATCAAACCCTGATAAAACTTCATGCTCAAGAGTAGGTACTTTTCTAGGTAGGCTATTTCCATCTCCAAAACAGCAATATCTTCTATCAGATTCTTGGCTGGCTGAAAGCAAAAAAGAGGATATCAAATCAGAGTTTCAAAGTTTTACTCTCATTGAATTCAAAACTACCTGGGAAATCGAGTTTTCTGTTATCGAACCAAGCTTCAACGGTTTGAAACAAACAGCTCGTTCCAGCGCTTGCCTCATTACACACTGGCCTTCAAGCTGCTGCTGAAGCTAGAAAATCTGCATTTGATTCAGAAAAACAGCACACATTTAATAATCTAGCAAGATGAGTCAGAACACTGGTATTAAAATACTCATTCTGGTAGGCATAACTAATATTATCATAGTAGCTTGATTCCTCTCACAGAGTCACAAGTCAGAATTCTCAACACTGGAAAATGATTACTCTAAACACCTTTTTGTTGCAACAATAGTTTCTTTAATCTAGGTAGGTCAACTACTAATCTCACCAGTTTCTTGAAAAAAACCATATCTGAGAAGATTGAACCATTTTAGTCCTCCTTATGAGTATACAAACAAACAAGTTTGAAAACCAGGAAATTTATGGTACTCATCGATCCACCGACATGTTCTATTGAAAAATTTAACCTTGGAAAAAGAATACATCTAAGGGACTAAGATCCAGTAAAAAAAGATTATCTTTTTACCTCTTCCTTCAAAGAGTTTTGGAGCAATGAATCAGTGAAATGCCTCTTCTTGGGTTCAACACTGTTCTTCAGCTTCCTCCCCATATCCTGATGCAGAAACAAATCTCCCATAAAAACACAATCTTGTTTGAAACAAAACCTAAAATCATGAGATTCAAGAATAATGATTATACCAGCTCAGAAGCACATGAATGTTTCAAGAAACCACTAAACTTGTCCTCCTCAGAGAAATGACAATCAGGTAAAGAACTGCAAAATTGTAAATGTAGGAATGGATTCAGACAGGCTAATGAATGTGATATACTGAAAGTGGCAAATCCCAGACAGAGTATTCCTTCATTAATTGAGGGAAGTTACAGTCTTACGTGAGACCAATACCAGATTACCTCTTACAGCGCTTGTGTGACAACAAAATGTGACGGTTTCCACAACACATGAAACAATCCATACAACAAACTAAGACTTTATCTATCATACATTGACAGTGTTTGCAAAACCAGTGAATCCACAAAGCTGATGAAAGATCAGCTCTGCTTCCCGACCCCATTTCAGAACAAAACTGTGTTGGCCTATATGTTTTCAAGATTGGCACCAAAACTCTTCCAGTGAGAAACTAAGGCAACTCAGAAAGAATCACGAAACACTTCGTATATGAATCAGTATATATGAATCTTCAAACCTTGATGCCATTAAAAATCTTTTCCTGATTCTTTATACATATTTTTACTACCAAACGATCCTTATTCCAAGATCCATTCTTGATCAAATTCAGGTATGTACTGAGTGGAAAAAACACTACTTTTACTAAAAGAAAACAGAAACCAAAACCAACACCATCACTAGACAGCAAAAGCTAAAACCTGCATCACTTCTTATCATGACTAGCATTCTACATTATCGATCTCTCAGCAACATAGAGCACATACTCTTTGATCAAATCGCATGAGAGATAAGGGGGCTTACGGGCAGTAGGATTTGGAGAAGATATCGACGGGATGAGAAGCGATGGTCTTCTTCACCAGCTGGGCGGCGGCGGATTCGGCGTCGGAGTCCGATGCGGATGCGGTGAACAGCAGGAAAGAGAAAGAACAGCACTGACTCTTAATTCCTCCGGGCAGTCAGGATTTGACTCTGAATCGCAGCTGTGCGGCGGAAGAATAGTGAATTCGGGTCAAAATGGGTCTAGACTTGTTTTAATCTGGCCCGTCCCAACCCGACCCAAAATTGTAATGACCCGTCCCGACCCGCGTCCAATCCATTAGGCCCTAAGGGCATGCATAATGGAGTCCCAAACCCCCAATTTTTACATCATCGGGACCCAATATTTCCACAATGGGAGTCCCAACTTGTGTCCCAAAGAGAAAATTTGACACATGGCATGGGAGAGGATGGATGTATGAACCCTTGGTTTGGGACTCGGAAGTGGACCCCACATGCATATGTGGCACCATAAAACAATTATTTTCTTCCTCCTCCCCATTCTTCTTCCCTTTTTTTTTCTTCTTGTTTTCAACTCAACGTTAATATTCTCATTATATATCTATTATTTTCTTTTTCTTTTCTTTCCAACGGTTATATTTTAATTTCTTCTATAAATAGAGTCCAATATTGCCATATGTTTGATACAAGTTTCAAGAAAGCATATTATTGTATCCTTCTATATTTTTAATTCTGTGTTGCTAATTTTTTTTTTGTTTCCTACGAATCTATTTTGAAAATTGTAATATGCACTTTTATTTTTACTTATGTAAAAGTTGTATTTAAATATTATTATTGTATATATTTTGAGAATAGTTAATCTTTTATTAATTATTGTGTTCGATAATGATTTAAAAAATCATAAATGCTTCTCATTTATTATGTTTCAATACCCCTTAATTTGTAATATTTAAATAAATAAATAATTGTGAAATAAGACAATTAATTTGTTTATGTGAATGCAAAATTAAATTTCTATTTAATTAATTATGTGAATACATTTATAATTTAATAAATAATCTATATATAAAAAAGAATGAGTTGGAAATGAATGAAAATAGTAGGACCACTAAAATCTGATATGGACAAAACTGGATGATGTGTAAAAGACTGGATGACTGTGAGGTAGAAGCTGTTGGGAGGAGAGAGAAGAGATTGGGACTCAAATGAGTCCCAACCAATGTACATGCTCTAAGATTCAGGTCAATTCGGGCCAAAATGGCTGACCCGCCCTGGCCCGCGGGTCAGCATGAACAGCCTTTGCAATTTGCAACTCCATCTTTGTCACACTCATCTCCATGGCTCGCCTCCTATTTTCAGACATTTTCATATGGAGGAGGACTGATAAATGAGAAAAGAAAAAACAGACAGTAGGTCATTCAGCATGAAGAGAAAAAACATTTTCTCATGAAGAGTCATTACTCATTCAAGTTTACACACAGCATCATTCAGCTTGAAAGGTTTGCCATAAACCCCCTATACTAAATAGTAAATCAATGATTTCTTTGAATCTTTTATCAGAAAAGATGCTCTAAGATAACATCAAGGGTACGAATTCATAAAAAATAAATACGAAAAGCCCATTATTTCCTTTAAGAGCAAGACAGTGAATCCAGAAGAAAAACAAGGGCAAGGGAATGAAAATAAGAGAACCAAGAAGTTGAGTATTCTAAGAAAAGTCAAGCGGGGAAATGCCTAACCCAACAACTATATGCAAACACGTTCACAACTGAAGAATAAACATAGGCCACACAATGACTCAAACACTACACACCTGATAGACACATCCATTCATATACAAAAATCTTAGAGTTGAAATCAGCTACATATTCACTAGGAATGTCTTAACAAACTTAAGCATTGCGAACACATATAATTTGCAGAAACAAAAGAAAGAGTAAAATCAAACTACTAGAAAATATACCTTTGGAGATCTTCCCTTGCAGGAGGAAGAAACAAGAGTTTTCCATGTGAAAAACAAGATCTAACCCTTTTCTCCAAGAGCTGATCTGCATCCTGAAAGCATCACATTGGCCTTGAGGCTACATTGATTTTGAGAGGAGAGTATAAAATCCAAGATAACTTCCAATGAGTTGTACTGCATATCTCTCCAGTAAAGTACATATTGATTTTGAAAGGAGAGTCTAAAATCCAAGATGATATCGGGGGGGTTCGGGGGGGTTCTACATTTGAGATCATCCATGAACTCCGAAAAGAGAACTTAGGTTCAACATCTATATTACCATTTAACACGGTAATGCCACTACAAAATCAATTACAGCACAACTAGAAGGAATAAGGTAAATGCTTAAAATACATACCAATCTACAACTCACACCTACAACAACAGCTTGCGATGTCACAGACTGCATAGCATCTAGTAGACTCTATAGTAGCCGTTTTTTTCCCTGTTAAATAGAGGAACTAATGAATTTAATAGAGATAGAACATCAATCACTTTGAAATAAAAGTCCTCCAATAAGATAAACCTCATCTGTGCAAATAGGTCGAACTCATCAGGTACAAAACTAACTGTTATATGTGCTAATCTGCACTCCCTAAAAGAAGATGGAACTAATAACACCCATAACTGATTCATAGCTGAAGGCCACTAATTTCCCATGGCTATCACAAGTTGTGTGTTCTCATCTGACGACACCTGCAAAACTTATGAATATCTATTTTTTAACGTGGTGTATCTTAGTCCATGAAATAACCTTAACTGGTTTATAATTTTACCATTTCTGAGAAACCAAGTGATGTTCCAAGCACAATTGCTTACCGATTCCTGAACAGTAGGAGAATGCAAATAAAGTTCAGGAAACAGAAAATACTCTTTGCCTATACGAATAAAGGTCTATATCAAGGAAAGATTAACAGTGCACTGCAGCATAAGAGTGAATTCAAGAAAGAGCCAGAAAATATTTTCCATCAACATTAACTATCAGTGTTTATCTTTTTGCATCGATGGAAATGGGAATCAGGTATTCAGCACAGCAACAATAACAGCTCCTTACCACCAAGATTTTAATTGTACTTATCATATCCCCCCATAATGTTCATTCACATAGCTTCAGTTATATTTAAACATAGCATAGTATGAGTACATTCAGTATGCTAGGAAAACACTGGAAAAATTAATCAATCAGATTTCATGGCCATTTAGCTAACTCTATCATCTCCAATCCGCAGCGAATCCAAAATTTTATAAACTCATATCAATGAGAAATAAGTACGAATTAAACACAAACAAACTGTTTAAATTATGCTAACCTTTAAAGCACAATTACCATCACTGTGCAACAGCCCATTGAGCCTAATCTGAAGGAATCAATAATGAGTCCAAACACATACAGATTACAGTTCCTTTCATATATACTAGAAAAGCTCTACAATAAATAACCAATACCACAGAGATCAGATCTGGGAACTCCTTCAATAAATCTGCAAGAACAAGCTCTAAAACCTTATTACAAAATCAAAAAAAAAAAAATATATCTATGTATATGTAGTAAAAATATTTGATATTGTCAAGAACTAATTAAAGAGTACCTAAAAAGAATATGAAATTCAAGCATACAGCAATCTTTCCACATCCTCGTGGACCAAGAACAATATATATGTGTGTGTGTGTGTATATATATACACATATATAAATATATGAGTTTACTGTTTGAAATTCAGCCAAAAAATTAGTTAATCATTATTGTTTAACAGTAACAATGGATTTTCTTGAAATTATGTTACCTGTAGACTGTAGTTACTGTCTGGAGAATTTGAGGATAACGAGAAGATGAAATTGAGATTGCAGAATCTAGACCGCAGGAGAGCCACAGCTTGTTCTGATGGATTTTTGAGACCCATTTTTCGATTTGGAGCTGCCAAAATTACACCAATATTTGAGAATTCCCTCCATAGAGTGATAGAAAATGGCACGAAAAGGAAAATAGGGCATTATCAATAAAGCTCTACCATGGTTTAGTAAACGTGTGAACTAGAACTTGGAAGTCAAATCAAATATGGATAAACTCATCTTTTCATCTGTTCCTATACAAGTACACACTGTTATTTTGAAATGACTTTTAAAGCATGTTTAACCATCGATACCTATAACTCGTATAATAATGTTACTAATGCTTTTGAAATGACATCAGTAATCTTTGTCTTTTTTTTTTTTTTGATGAGCTACAGAAGCATATATTCCTTTTGTAAATGAAGCACGTGTAGTTTCTACTTGGAAATTCTTATCTCATTTAGATTGAGTATTACTGTAGCACACAATCGGCAGCAATGGATTTCTTTGTTGAATACAGCAAGGAAGGATACAGGTTGTTTATAAAATGCACAAGGAAGGAAGTAGTAAGTGCTAGAATTATAAAGAGAAGGCGCACCTCTTTGAAATTAAACTAGAAGAACTGAACAGTTTGCATCAGCAAATTTTTCACTGCAGAAAATAAAAATACTATGATAATGACACAAATATGAAATATCACAACTTAGGTGAGTCTATTATGTTGGAGATCAATGTTAAAAGACTAAAAGGCTTTATGAAGAATATATATATAAAAGAAAATACAAATTGTTAAGGGATAACACCGGCAAAGAGGAGGGTTCACCAAATTAACATTACAACCACATTTCCACTATTCAATGCAGCGTACGTATGCATAAGTGCATCGCTTTGTCTTCCTGGTATAAATATAGTCATTTCACATTTTTATGCATTTTCAGTGAGATGAAATTTGAGACAGAAATTTTAGCCCATCATTTTCACTTTTCAGCATTGAAGCTGTTAAAGAAAGCTCCTAAAATTCTGTCCCGAATTCTTCCAGTGAAAAACAAGACAACAACACAGACTGGGTAGAGAACATTATTGGTGACCTTAACCATCAGGAAATACTACAGCAGGTAATAATTGCTATAGGTATTTCATTATCTGTGCAATTTAGTTTTAGCTTCTATTACAAACGAGAACAAAAGTATAAGACAGTAGATCGACATGTTTGAACTTTCAAATATGAATATTCAATGAAGAAAAGCTATAACTTCTAAAGAGTAAACAAAAGAAGCATCGCCTGGAGGTATAATTAGTTAAGTCCTGTAGGCTTCAGCTCAATGACCGTACAAAACAAATAGTCTAGAAATATAAAACATGAGTTATAGTTCTAGAAAAAAAATAAAAAAAATATACCCAGGCCATGTCATTTTTAATAAATAGGATGAGAATGGATCGTTTGATAATCTGTAATTACATACATTACAGAGCCACTTTGTAAAGTTGGCTCGATAATTGTCTTACTATAGTCAAGCACAGAGCATAAACAAAACCTATAAACACTGTAGACCCAAATCACATGAGGAAAGTGATACAGAAAGTAAAGATCTGGAAGTTCACACAAAAACTCTCGGCTGTATTTGTTTGGTTGTGATACATAGATTCAAACATATTTAAAATAGCATTTCACACCAGCACTTGATAACAAATTGTATGATAACAAATTTATATATCCTGCACAGTTAAATTCACATGAGACTCTGACTAATTCAGCATGGCATTCTCACAAACACAGGTTTGAACATAAACCAATTATTCAGAAGGCACGCAAGCATACAGATCACAACGTACCTTCCTGGATGCTCCTATTAGTAATTTTGCTCTGCTGCTCCCAGGGTCAGTTTTAAGGGTCACTAGACCTCAAATTTATCAAGGCTGAAAAATACGCCGCCAGCTGAGTGAGAAATATAAACAAAAGAATGTCTATCTCTGTAGTAAACTATGAAATGATATGAAGCAGAATAGATAATTATGTCGTTGATTGATACAGTGTATAAGCACAAAGCAGGAGCACTTAAATGTGTGCAGAGCTGAACTGAAGTCTGGTTACCAAATATCAAACACTTTGTTTGCAATAATAAATGGTAATAAAAAGAAGTATCCCAGCAGAGCAGAGTAGTTATGACTTAAAATAAAATGATGTAAAGCTCACAAACCTGAACAAAAAGAGAGAACTGTTTTGGTGTTGAGAATGAATACAAGCTGCATGATGAAAAAGAAGAATCTAAATCAAATACTCACTGTTTTGGAGTAAAAGGATTTATTGATGACTTGACTCACGCGCCTAGAAGAGTAAGATAAATTAAGCGATATGATACGGGAAGAAGGAACAACGAAAAGAAGGGAACGTTAAAGACCGTGAGAGTAGAGACAGAGAGTTTAACAAAAATGTGAAATGTACTTTCTTTTCGTTCTCCCTGAAAATTCACCTAAAAATTAAAGTACAGATTAAAGGGTTAAAAGCAGAGACAAGTTTATAAGAAAGTGACAATGTACCCCGACTAATTCAAAAGTGCTGATGTACCCCTATAATTATATTAAATAAAGAAGTGTACCCATAAAATCAATTTTTCAACAGTATTTTGAACTAAAAGACAAATTTACCCTCACTAGTTGGGTTATTTTTTTCCGTGACCCAAATGCCCGTGGGCACAAAAAAAAAATCTAAGAAATCGATATCACTGAATTACAGAATAAATGCACGGTATTATTGAAAAAAATTAACCTTCATGTCCAAAAACTCAACAAATTGAAAACACTGATAAAGTTACCATAATCTCGCCAACTCTATTCTCTCCTTTGGGAATTTGATCTAGTCACGCAAATTAAAACTGGGTGTGGCGGTTTCGATCTCTCGACTCACACTAATATCTAGGTACGGTGATTTTGGTCCCCTCGGCTTCAAACGCGTTCATCCGATGAAGTAACGGAATTGGTTGGGCATTTTCGTCCTAGAATTTTTCTTGTTTACCATAGTGAGGGTATTCTGGACATTTTACATTTAACAAAAGAAAATTCTGTCCAAATTATACATTTGAGGGTATAGTGGCACTTTTAAAAAATATAAGGGTACATTAGCACTTACTTAAACACTTTTTTTTAAAAAGAAAATTGTATATCATACTCATGGTGCTGGAAAACGTCCAGCAACGTTTGACAAGAGGAACTATGGAGTATAACTCCACTCTACATAATCTGAGCTATTATTTTTCCCTATGCTAGATACCAAATGGGCATCCGTATTTTCGTTTCTTGGTATCCAGCATGGCAAATTAAGGCCTTGTTGCACAAATTCTGCTCGAATCTCCTCAGTGATTGAGTGACGTAATTCTGGGGCATCCAGGTCTCCATGTATGATCTGCACTAGGCTCAACGAGTCTCCCATAATAGCTACATCGGTCCATTGGAGATATGCCGCCATTCTCAGTGCTTCTCTCAATGCTTCTGCTTCCGCGAACATGGGGTCTCTTACATCCATTATCTTTCTACTCACAGCCCGTACAAAAGACCCATCCGCAGCCACTGCCACTACCCCCAATCCTGCGCAGTCCCTTGCAATACCAGCATCAAACAGAATCCTTCTTCCCACATCTGGCGGTCTTAATAAGTTACCTGTAGAAAGGACTTCTGAAACTCTCTCAGGCCAAGCATTTGCATCAGCAAAGGATATCAAGGTTGAACGGATTGATGCAGCTAGTAAACTAGAGTCGATGCTCTTGTCTTGAAACAACTTCGTATTTCTCTGGAACCACACCCCATCGCAGACCATTGCCATTAACTCTCCCGTCTTATCATCGTTGTCGATCAGTAATTGTCTGAACCATCCATCACCTCTTGCTCTTTCACTCCCCAGTATTTTATGTTGTAGACCTAGAGCTCGCCATACTCCTTTTGCGTATTCGCATTCAAAAAACAAGTGCCTTGTCGTCCCATCCCCGGTATCACAGAGTTGACACTTCAGCGGGACTTGTACCTTCCTATACCTGAGGTTCTCCGATGTTGGCAAAGAGTCCATGCATAATCTCCACACACAGTGTTTTGCTCTTGATGGTATGCGCATTCTCCATAGTCTCGGCCAGAAATCATCAGCCACTATCGCCGGGCCACCGCTATTGTGGTAATAAGCCGATCTCTGGTTCTCTTTCAGTGTATGGTACATGGATTTCACAGTGAACTTACCATTGGGGCCATTGTTCCAAACCCAGACATCTCTCCCTTCTTGTCCCCTTAGCTGGATTGATAGTATATCGTTTGCGTCCTCCTCAGCAAAGCTATTTCGAACAAGCGTGATATTCCAACCTCCCGTGACCTGGTCGATCAGGTCAGAGACATGCTGTAGGTGTCCTGGCACATGATCTGGATCTCTGATTCTGAAGTTGCTTGTTGATGGTAGCCATGGGTCCTGCGTGATGCTTGTATTCCTCCCACTCCTGATTTGCTTCCGGCTCCCTATCTTCAACGCCTCGATGCCCTTTGATATTCCTTGCCAAGCAGCTGACGGCCGAGACCCCTGGACGGCCTCCGTGATTGTGCCGTTGGAGAAATATCTGTCTTTGAAGACTCGTGATATCAACGTCGTTGGATTAGTTAACATCCTCCATGCTTGTTTACTGAGCAGCGCCATATTAGTTGCCCTCAAGTCCCTGAATCCGAGTCCTCCCTTGTTCTTTGCTCGAGTGAGCTTAGGCCATGAAATCCATTGTATCTTTCCTCTCGAATTCTGCTCTCCTCCCCACCAGAACTTGCAGATCATCACTCTTATCTCCTCAAGTAACGTTGTAGGTAACTCAAAACAACTCATCGCATAGCTGGGAATGGCTTGCAATACTGATTTAATCAAGATCTCCTTTCCTGCTTTGGACAGATGCCTTTCACTCCAGGCATCCAACCTGGACCGGATTCGTTCTTTTATATACTGGAAGATGTGCTTCTTCTTTTGGCCTATCTCTGATGGTAGACCTAGATACTTGCCATGTGATTCCACTTCTGGTATTTTCAGCACGTCACATATCCTCCTTCTATCAGCTTCCCCTGTGTTGGGACTGAACAGAACCCCTGACTTGTCCGTATTGATCCTCTGCCCCGAGACTTCTTCGAACAGGGCTATGGCCCATTGCAGGTACCTTGCTTCCTCTTCCGTGGCCTCTCCAAACAGTAACGTGTCATCGGCAAAGAAGAGATGACTAATTTTCGGTCCAAATCTCGATGCTCCCATACCATGTATCTTACCAACAACTTGTAAGTCACTTAACAACATAGAGAACACCTCGGAGCAAATAATGAAGAGATATGGAGAAAGAGGGTCTCCTTGCCTGATTCCTCTATGCGGCTGGAGGTGACCTAGTTCATTCTCATTTAGGATAAACGAGAAAGATACTGTAGTCAAACAGCGTTGGATGAGCTGTATAAATGATGGAGGGAACCCCATCTTCCGTAGTACTGCCAACACAAAGCTCTATTTCACTCTGTCAAAAGTTTTACTCATGTCCAACTTGATACTCATATGTCCTCTGCTACCCGTCGTCCTCCCCTTCATAGCATGGTAGAACTCATGAGCCACTAAAACATTATCAGTGATGAGCCTACCCGAAATAAAAGCATACTGGGATTCTGAGATGATCTTTGGTATGATTGGTCTGAGCCTGCCTGACATGACTTTGGATGCAATCCTGTACACCACGTTGCAGAGGCTAATAGGTCGAAACTGCGTGATCAACTCTGGTTTCTCTGTCTTCGGAAGAAGCACAATGTGTGTATAATTCGTTTTTGGCTCGAAAATACCTTCATTCAGGAATCAAGAACAGCTTTTGTGACATCTTTGCGGACCACCTTCCAAAATTTCTGGAAAATACTGGGCTCATACCATCCGGACCCGGAGACTTTTACGGATGCATACTCTTCACTGCTCTCTCTACCTCCACTGCCGTGTATCTCCTTGTGATGCTGTTTGCCATGTCATGAGTGACCTTCGGCTGCAATCTACTCAGTACTGTCTCCATCACCTCAGCAGACGGGTTGGACGAGGAGAAAAGGCCTCCGAAGTAATCCAGTACTATCCTTTCTATGCTTTCCTCATCCTCTTTCAGCTCCTGATTTGAGTCCCGCAAGCCCTGAATCTGGTTCGCTTGTCTCCTCTTCGAAGCCCACTTATGAAAGAACTGAGTATTCTTATCACCCTCCTTATGCCAGTGTTGTTTAGCTCGCTGTTTCCACTGTATAGCATCCGCTTCTTGAAGAAAATCGTACTCTTGTTTCAGCTGCTTTATCCTTTCCTGCGCAGTGTCATCAATATCCCCACTCTGCACTTGATGCAGCTCCTTCCTGATCTCCTTCGGTCGGGTAGGTATAACGGGGAACGCTGCCTTGCTCCACCGCATCAAACCTATCGCGCAGTTTTCCAATTTCTCACTGAGAGGGGCCTCCTGCATGTCCCAACTTTCTTTGATCATCCTCTCACATTCAACCGATTTGATCCACTTGGCCTCAAATCTGACCTCTCCTCTTCCTGTGTCTTCCCGCCGCTGGATCACGGACTCTGAGTTGTGCAAAAATACACATGTGGTCCGAGTGAACCATAAGGATAGTGGTAACACTCAACCAAGGGAAAAGGTCATGAAGCTCTTGATTCCATGTAGCTCTGTCCAATCTGCTCCTCTTCGTATTAGGTCTCTTAGCGCAACGATTCCAAGTAAATTTGGGCCTAGTGTATCCCATGTCAAATAAACCGCAGTGATCCAAATCATCCCTGAAGTTGACCATTTGCCGTTCAGCTCTAAACCCAGCACCAATTAGCACTTAGTTAAACACTTCGGGTACAATAGCATTTTTTTTGGATTAAAATTTTACTTCCTTTGTCACTTAAAAATTCATGAAACATGGAGAAGAACAAATTTATGCAACAAAAAATTCCACACCAGAGTTTGAAACAATGATTAGATTCGGTGGAGTCGTTTTCCCTTACTCACATCCTAATAAGAATTTTTGGTAATTAATTAGAATTTAATTAACCATTTAATTAGGATTTAATTTGTGGGTAATTTGGTAATTTTAGTTTTAATTGTTTTTGTTTGGAATTTTTCTCCCAATCATACCATAATTGTATTATTCTACTATGTTAGTTGATAAGTCCATGGTTCGTATTCCGGGCCTCATTCAGTCTCGGACCATGGCCCGAGAAGGGCGAGGTACGCGGAGGATGGATCCACGGGTCCATCAATCCTAATCCTTATAAGGAATGCGTATATTATGAATACTTCACAAGGAATATATATCCTCCTAAACATGGTAATATAGCCATGACCGAAATACACTTCTCTTATACATGGTAATACAACTACTGTTTCCATAAGAGTTGTATTACTACCATATTTACATATCATAGTGATATACAGATTGTAACCATATAAATACGAAGATTTGGTAAACCTCTCTATCTATTATCTTACATACAATACGTCTTATGCATCATACTAACTTGAGCGTCGGAGTGTCTATCCTCGGGACACCCGAAGCTTTATTGGGTTCGTGATCAAGCGCGAGACGTAGACATCCATCAATTTGGCACGCCTAGTGGGACCCGCTTGCTAATCTTGATCTATACAACCTTCGTGGGAGCACACGAATCCGTTTTCCGACCCCGACGGGAGTAATAAGAACCGATATCGACCACGACAACGACGAGATAAGCCACACCACCAACCAGGGAGCAGGAAGGAGCATCACGGTGTACATCGACTGCCCGAAGAAACCTCTCCCTGGGAGTGGGAGAGCAAAAGATCTCGCGTGGACGGAACCGTTACTTTTTCACCCGAAAATGCGGTTCCTAATCAATTCCCCCATTCAGATCCCTTAGTAATCACGGTTAATATAAACCATAACGTGATCAAAGGAGTCCTGATAGATGGGGGAATTGAAGTAGAAGTCATGTTTCTCAGCTGTTATGAACAGTTGGGATTGGACAAAAGTAATCTTGTTTCCACAAATCTCATCTCGGAATTTGCTGGTTATCTCGTTACTCCTTTAGGAGAAATTACTTTGCCAGTGCGGGTAGAAGATGGTCCTCGGAGTATAACCCTCCGTTGCACCTTCGCGGTCATCGACTCCAGAGCGCCATACAACATAATCCTCGGACGACCCTGGATGTGCCAGGTAAAGGCCATCTGGTCCCCATACCACTTGGCGATGAAATTCCCCACGAACCAAGGGATGGCCACGGTCCGAGGCGACCAACAACTAGCTCAATTCTGTACAATTCAAGCTACCCGAGAGCTAGAAAGGGAGGATATCGAACCAGCCAAATACTCCGATTCCAAGCCGATGCAACTTGGAGAATCAGGAACCGTCGAGGTTGGAACTCTCCTACCCCCCGAGATAAAGACCACGTTTTGAGATCTCCTCAACTAGTATATAAATGTCTTTTCCTGGGATACCAATGACTTGGTAGGAGTATCCCTTCGTTTAGCGGAACATTAACTGAATATCAATCCCTCACAAAAGCCCATAAAGCAGAAACGACGCATCTTTGCACTAGATCGAGTTGAAGCCATTGGAGAAGAAGTAGACAAGCTACTCAAAGCCCGTATAATCGAAGAAGTGCAGTACCCATAATGGATAGCTAACCTAGTAATGGTCAAGAAGCCAGACAGGAAGTGGAGAATGTGCATCGACTTCACCAACCTGAACGATTGTTGTCCTAAAGACAGCTATTCTTTGCCCTCGATTGACCGACTAGTTGAAGCGATCGCTGGATACCAAGTACTAGCCTTTTTTGGCCTTTAAAGGATATCATCAGATCCCCATGGCAGAGCAAGATAAGGAAAAAACCTCCTTCATAACCGACAGGGGGACCTTCTGCTACAAGATGATGCCTTTTGGATTCAAGAACGCCGGAGCTACTTACTAGCGGCTGGTGGATAAATTATTCAAATCCCAGATAGGACGCAACCTCGAGATTTATGTGGAGACATGGTAGTGAAAAACCGCAGTTATGACGCCTTCTTTGAAGACTTAAAGGAAACTTTTGACACATTACGGGCATCCAACCTAAAACTAAACCCCACTAAGTGTACCATAGGTGTTTGAGCTGGAAAATTCCTAGGATACATGGTATCCAACCGGGGAATTGAGGTAAATCTCGAGAAGATAGAGGCCTTGCAAAACATGCAACCTCCGAAGACTGTTAAAGATGTACAGAAGCTAATAGGATCTCTCGCGGCACTCAGCCGTTTTCTTTCCAAGGGAGCGGAAAAACACTTTCCTTTCTTCAACATCCTTAAAAAGGCTAACCAATTTGAGTGGTCCCGTGAATGTGGAGAAGCCTTCCAAGCACTCAAAGACCACCTCCGACAACTTCCGACACTGTCAAAACCTGACAAAGGGGAGACTCTCTATTTATATATATATCTGCGTCCCAACTAGCAGTGCTGTGTTAGTCAAAGAGAAGGAAGGATGGTAGCACCCTATATATTATGTAAGAAGATATCTACAGGGGCGCGAGACCAGATATACCCCTCTCGAGCGCTTAATATTAGCCCTTGTGGATGCCTCTCGACGGTTGCAGCCATACTTACAAGCACACACGATAGTCCTCCTAACCAACTACCCGATTAGGCAAATTCTCTAGAAACTGGATGCCTCAGGACGGATGATGAAGTGGGCCATCGAGTTGGGATAACATGATATACAATATAAGCCTCGGACAGCCATCAAGGGCCCGGCCTTATCTGATTTCATAATGGAGTCTGTCGAACTAGTGGACATCAACCAGCAAGACCCAGTTCCGGACACAGGAAAATGACGATTATATGTAGATGGATCCTCCAACTCCGGGGGAAGTGGTGTTGGAGTCTTATTCACCAGCCCCGAGGGAAAAGACCATCCCTATGTTCTCCATTTTGATTTTCGGGCCATTAACAATGAAGCAGAATATGAAGCCCTCATCACAGGGTTAAAGCTGGCAAAGGACCTTGATGTTAGGGACCTTGAGATCTTTAGTGACTCACAGATCGTGGTACAGCAGGTCAAAGGTGAATACGAGACCCGAGAATACAGCCTTCAAAAGTACCTTGAGATAGTTAAACCTCTTCTAAACCAATTTTCGACATTATGAATTGAATCATATTCCCCGAGAAGGCAACCATAAAGCAGATGCACTGAGCAAGCTCGCCTCCTCGGACCTCAACATAAGATCTTCTCAAGAGTTACTGATGGAAACCCTGGCAAAGAGAAGTTATGAAGAAAACAACATCATGGCTGTTGACATCTCGAATACCTGGATGAACCCCTACATTGAATACCTCCAAACGAGAGCCCTCCCAGAGGACAAGCGCCTGGCACGAAAAGTCCGAGTTAAGGCCCCCAAATATATCATTCACGAAGGCACCTTATACAAGAAGGGATACCTCCAGCCTCTACTTAAATGTGTCGGGCCCTCCGACGCTGAACACTTAGTACAAGAAGCACATGAAGGAGTTTGTGGTAGTCACCAAGGTCCGCGCACTGTTACCCGTAAAATTCTACAAATGGGTTATTTCTGACCTACGATGCTAGAAGACTCCAAGAGATATATTGATTCTTGTCACCAGTGTTAGAGATTCGCCAAGATGATCCATGTGCCTCAAGAAAATATGATTACCATCCAGGAATCTTGGCCATTCATTAGGAGGGGCATCGACCTCGTTGGACCCTTTCCCATGGCCCCTGGTAACTTTAAGTACCTTATTGTGGCTAATGATTATTTCTCGAAGTGGGTGGAAGCTGAAGCTTTGACAAATATAACGGGCAAAACAGTAATAATATTTTCCTGGAAAAACATTGTGTGTCGCTATGGCATCCCGAGATACATAGTGACCGATAATGGAGCCCAATTCACCAACAACCCCTTCAAGAAATGGTGTGAGGATTACGTCATACATCAAAAGCTCACCTCGGTGTACTATCCAGAAGCTAATGGCCAAGTGGAAGTTACGAACATGAATTTGGTGAACAGCATCAAAAAGCGCCTAGAAGGAGCTAAGAGAAACTGGATCAAAAAACTTCCGAGTGTGATATGGGCCCATAGAACCACACCAGCCACAGTAACCGGAGACACTCCTTACAGCTTAGTCTATGGGTCTGAGGCGGTCATCCCCATGGAAATTGGAGTCCTCTCTGCCCGAACTTCTTAGCCAGGAGATGAAGATGGCACTGCCAATGAAGAAAATCTTCGTCTCGACCTTGACCTCCTAGAAGAGAAAAGAGCCAATGCTACGATCCACGAGACCAAGGTAAAGGAAAAAGTTAAGCGATATCACGACAGAACGGTTCGCTTAGCCACCTTCGTCAAAGGAGACTTTGTCATGAGGTTAAATGAAAAAAGTAAGAAAGAAGTGGAAGGGAAACTAGCCCCGAACTGGGAAGGTCCATATCGAGTCCTAGAATCTCATCCAGGGGGAAGCTACCTCTTGGAAACCATGAAGGGCGAGCCCATACCATGAAGATGGAACATGATTAACTTACGAAAGTATCACAGAAGATAAAACTCGAGGAAGAGCCTCACAAAGGTTCGAGAATATCAAGAATGTCCGAGAGCCTCATCAAGGTCCGAGACAATTATGCTCTAGCACAAACGGGTATCCAAATTCAAACCCACTATTTATTTTACTCCTATTCTTAAAGTTATAAACTTAGATTGAATTCATGTTATTTTTACACATATCTTTATAATGAGCAATTTTAAATTCCTTTTATAAAACCTCAAAATTTGATACAAAGGTCATGAAGAAGATGTTATTACATCAGAATATGATACTTTTAAATACGCCCAATATGGTCATCCAGGACTTCACCAAGAGTGGCACTTGAGAGATGGGCTATTGTCAACTTTTCTGCACGCTGTGACATAAAAGGCCTTGCCAGAAAAGGACCGAGGAAGAAACCCAACAACATCAAGCAGTATGTTGTAGAGTGTTCATCATGGACAACCGCGAAGACCTGATCCCCGAGTATCTCAGCTTCATCAATAGGGCAGGAGCTCATTTCCAGTAAACCATGAGACCGAGGTTCATGTGCAAAGGAGTAAATATAGAGCCCCAGAGCTGATGAGGAGATGCCAGCGAGCCAGCTGAGGCTAATTTACCTTGCTATCTGAAGGGATGGAGAGCATCTCACCGAGAAAGGACAACTCAAGATATTTTGCTACAATGAGCTTTAATAAGTCTTCTGATTTCATTATCTTCTCGGAGGGACCCAATGCATCCAAAAACTCTACCCCAGGAACCCAACCATTAGCAGTCAAGGCAGAGAGCTTATCAGCAGCATCTGGATGACAGAAGATAGTTTTCATTACGTCTATCTCCTTGCCGGATTGACAAAATTGCAAGATTTCGTTTAAAATCTTGTGCTGCTCGGAGTCATGGAATAAGTCCCCATACTCCTCTCGGTGACTCTTAAACTCGGGGCTACAAGCAATGAAGGCGCCCCAAAGACTAAGAAGCCGTTTCAGCTCCTCTGAATCCTTCGCTGAAGCCAATGTCTGCGCCGGCTCGGTCACGGTATCCTGATAAACCCCCAGCTCATTCTCCTGAGACTTCCTCGCCATCAGTAACTCCTCATTCTCGGCCTCAAGCTGTTTCACTCTATCCTCCAATTGTGTCAAATCCAATGAAGCTGGGACAGATGAGGGAGGTACCACCGACTCAGTAGTTAAGGCTGAGACAATAGCCTTCATCTCCTTCTTCTCGGCCTTAAGAGTCCGATACCTGGCATGCAACTCCTTCCCGGAGTTATATAGATGCTTGATCTCACCTTTGGCCCGACCTCCCAGCGTGGATAGATCTATCATCAGCTATGAAATAGAAGACATATAAAGACCTGATACTTGACACTTGAGAATTCATATAATATGACAAGGAAAATCACTACCTCAGAGACGAAGGGATACTTCTTGAAAGACTTCTGAGAAGCCTGACCATCCTTTTCCTTCGGGCGACTCGGATATTGCTTCAACTTCTTTAAAGGAGCATCTTCAGGGACCACCAGCTCAAGGTCAGATTCATCATCATCCAAGGACACCCAAACCTCCAGTTCCACCTCCTCAGACTCCTCCGCCTCCTCTTCTACGACCTTGAGGATTGCCTTCCCCTTCTTGATCTTTTTCTTATGAGGAGATGCTACATACAGAAGAAGAAACTTTAATGTACAATATGGGAAGAAACATTACTACAGTATGACAATCAAGAAATTACCTGAAGGGGACCTACTAGAGGAGGATTCACCTTGGGTCCGGGGCGACTTCCTTAAAACCCGCCTCCTGGCCTTCTTCTTTCCTTCCTGGATTTTATCAGGGAGGGCCCAATTCCGGTCAGGCTTCAAAAAGATGGAGGTGGACTTCGACCGAGGAACGTCCAACAGGTACGAGTAAGTGATACAGGGCCACTGCCAGACAGAACCATGCACGCCCAGAATAAAATCCCCTCTTTGAAGGGTAATATCCTCCTTCAAGAGCTCCTCGATGATGCCCTTTAAGTGATCGGGAATGGTGAAGACCCTGTCGCGGGCTATAGCATCCTCCGGCTTGGGATGTAAATCAGGGACCTTTTACTTACTTCGGTCAAAGGTGAAGCGGTCAGCTTCCCATACACCATTGTTGTCAGGGAACACAATGGGCTTGGTCTTTCTCGGGGTGAGGGTGATGTACTCGTATTTCTCGAAAGAGAATAACTTATACAAGCTCCTAATAATTCCAGGCTCTGTTTATAATTCTTCCGAGTGCACCAGGATATCACAATCATGATCAACACAACCACGTTAGAGTGAACTTGGCTTGGATGCAGTTGATGATGCTGCATGAACTCATGAAATAGAGGGGGAAAAGGAAAGCTTATCCCTGCTGCAAAAACCTCCCATAAATTACCCCCCGAGTGGGGCTCACCAGATCTTCAGTTGGGACATCCCCATCCTCGAGCTTCAAGCTAGAATCAAGGGGATACGACAGCCTGCATGACCGCAGATACCGCAGCGTCTTTTCATCGACCACCTTGGTGACGCCACCTGCATCACCAGCAACTGGAACCCGTTTATCAACTTGGCCACTTGGGGCTCCATATTTGGATCCACACCTTACCCAGATGCACCATCATCTACCACCATAGCCACAGCCTGCAGCGGCATAGCAATGGTCACCTCCATCAGCTCCCCAGATTCAACCTCTAAGAATAAGGTACTCAAATCACGAGCAGCTGGGGCTCTTTCTTCAACAACATTCTCTCCATTGCCAGGGGGAACGCTGAAGTTTGTTGACGACATGGCAATCTAGAGAATGGGGGGAAGAGAATATATGTGAAGGAAGGAAGACAAGTCTTTTGAAGAACTTTTTCTGAGATTGGAAACGTAAAGTACTTGGATGAAGATTGATGATAAACACAAGGAAAAATTACTTGGTTATATAGCCAATAATTAGTACGTATTTAAGTGGAATAATTACCTCAACTTGCGAAACGATTCAGGCAATTGGAAGGTTGGTCTTCCTCACCGCCAGAAGGTACAATGAACAAAAGACACGTGTCAGTTCCCTCAGAATTCAAGAAGACAGATTCAGATCCAACCGTTCACGTATCTTGATGGAATACGAAAGAACTTGAAACTAGTTATTCAGAAGGTTTAGGCCGAGAGGTTAGTCTCAAGCGGACACCCCCGAGCTCAGCACCCCGAGTTATTATCCCTCGAGTTATTGGCCTCCCCTCGAGAAGCAAGCCTCTTCCCCAGCTTTTGAGATGGAGCACTCCAGATTCTGAAGATCTAACTTGGGGCTACTGATAAGTCCATGCTTCATATTCCGGGCCTCGTTCAGTCTCGGACCATGGCCCGAGAAGGGTCATGGGCTCGAGGTACGCGGAGGATGGATCCACGGGTCCATCAATCCTAATCCTTATAAGGAATGTGTATATTATGAATGTTCCACAATGAATATACATCGTCCTAAACATGGTAATATAATCATGACCGAAATACACTTCTCTTATACATGGTAATACAACTACTGTTTCCATAAGAGTTGTATTCCTACCATATTTACATATCATTGTGATCTACGGATTGTAACCATATAAATACCGAAGGTTTGGTAAACCTCTCTATCTATTATCTTACATACAATACGTCTTATGCATCATACTAACTTGAGCGTCGAAGTGTCTATCCTCGGGACACCCGAGGCTTTGTTTTGCAGATCAATTCGTGAGCTGGGTTCGTGATCAAGCGCGGGACGTAGACATCCATCATTAGTTATGTTAATTTACTATTTTGTTTGATTTTATATGTATCATTAAGATTAGACCTGCTTTCGTCATTATTTCCTGATTTTCAATTGATTTCAATTGAATTGGTTAATCATGTAATTCTGGTCTATTAAATTAAATTATATTAAATTTTGTATACTTACTATTCATCATGTTCATGAAAAATTATAAATGGTATTGAATGACTGATATACATGGTTAAAATATATTGAAGACTAGGTTGGTTGGACCGCACGTTGTGCGGTATATATGAATGTAATTAAATACAACCCTACTTAAAAGTGTAAGCATAACCCTTAATATATATAAAATTAATGGGGATAATAGTTTAAATACCTGAAAGTTCAAGACGAAAGTGCAATTTGTAAATATTTTGGTAGGTATTAGGCTAATTTAATTGCATCTAAGTTTTGGGTAACATAAGTGATATGGTTCTGGATTTCCGGTGTGGATTGAACTTCCAGCAAGGTGATGACTTTCTTCTCGGACCTGCACAATAGCAAAGTGAGCTCGGGCGGGCGGCGTTCGGCCGTCGCCCGCTCCGACGCCCAAGTTAGTTTTGGGGTGTTTAGAGAGAGGAAATCCGAGTGACAGGTTCAGAGAATCTGAGGAAAGAGAGAGGAAGCTCTCCTTCCTTTATACCTGTTGGGAGCCTCATCCGGTGTGGGCTTCTCCATTGATTCTATTGTGTTCCTCCATACGTATCTCACATGTCGAGCATGGGGTCTCACGTGCGTGTACTTTATATCAGCTGTCAGACAAGTCGAGGGGTCTCATCCTGTATGAACTACTTGACCTTGTATGTGCTTTATGACCCATACCCTATCAAGTCCCCTAGTCCTGTCCATGGTTCTCATGGTGCAGGACTATTACTGTGTGGTTGTAGGCGTCGGTATGACGTGGTAGGCGGCTACGGCCTTGAGGATCTCGTGATGAAGTTCCTGAAAATGTTGAAGTAATAGAACATGTTGATGTATTTCATCTTTATGACGGTTTCTTTTGCTTTTTTGCCGGTTCATTTTTCTTGCTTGGCATGTCTGAAGCAAAGACATGTCTTTTCCCGAGAAAAGGCATCATTTATTAGCCTGTTTTCCCATCAATTCATCATTGATGTGACGCATCTTTTCATAGTGAAAAAGGCACGCTTCTTTTCGACCTATTTAAGCTGCCCTTTTTCAGCTTTTAATTTCTTCTTTTTCTCACTTCTGTTTTCTCTGCAAAATCTTCTTCTTTTCTCTCTTTCTCTCCCATGATGAAGAGTGCTATTGAAACCCTTTTCTGTACAACTACTGAGGTGGAGTTGTCACTCCTTCGCCGTCGTTGTGAATCTGTGGCTTCTGTGCAGCCAACGCCCTTCTGCCTGAGGATGCAGATCCTATTGAGGTGGATCTTGCTAACGGTTTCGTCTTGCCGGCGGTTGATGTGTCGGCTAATCAAGTTCAAGATGGGTTCTGCGTGCTGTACTTGGAGTGCTTTGACCATTGCGGCCTGCGTTTCCCGCTTTCCCCCTTTTTCCAGTCGGTCTTAGGGTTTTACGATTTGTACTTTTCCCTCCTGACCCCAAACTCTGTCCGCATCTTGGTGAGTTTTGAGGTTTTGTGCAGGGTCCACAAGGTTGAGCCGACCCACCAACTGTTTCGTGCCTTTTACCACCCATGCTGGGAGCCACCGAGTTGGTTCTTTCTGAAGAATCTGGAGGGCTCCAAGGTGATAACCGAGTTGCCGAACCGAGTTGATTGGACTCGCAAGTTTGCATTTGTGAAGAAATCCTTGATTTTTGGGGAGAATCCGGGCGTCTTTCTGCCAGGCCCTGTCCGCAGCCGCACGAAGTCTCCTGATGAGGGGGAGATGATCCCTTTGCGTGCTTCTATCGACTTGATGATGAAGAATCCTACTCCTGCTTACTATCTCTGTTATGATGCCCTCCTGCAGGGGTCTGGGATGTCTTACCTGCCTATGGCTTGCGAAATAGTGGTGGAGCCTCTCATCGTGTGTAAGCATCTTGTCTTTGTGTTGTTTATGTTGATATACGGCCATCAGTCTCTTATTTTGCTCTTTTCTTTTTGTCATGTAGTTTCTCCTACTCAAGTTGAACCTCCTGTCCCTACAAGACCTAGATGCCGGCCATCTCGTCTGAGTCGTGGCCTTGGAAGAGGAGCAGGATAGGGGTTTCCTGTTGAGGTGATTGATTTGACTAGCGACATACCATCTCACTCCAAGAAAAGGCCCCCATCTTTATCAGATGCTGGTGGTAAGCAGGCTCGTAGTAGAGTAGAGGACGTGCTGGAGGAGCCCAAGGTGCAGGACATGCTGGAAGCAACCAAGTCGGAAGACGTGGCAGAGGTGGATCAGGGTGAGCTGTGTCACCCTGCTAAGGATCCTCATCTGGAGGAATGTATAGCCTCTTTGCTGGGAGGACTTGGGCATGTGTCGGGAGAGAAACCTTTGGATCCTGCCCCTGAGACACAGGTCTGTCCTACTGCTTCCCTCCGTCAGCTCCTGCTGCAATCCATCCCCGATAGCCATATGCAATCTTGGCGTGTCAACCCACTCATCAACCTGTCGGGGGTGAGAAACATAGGAGATAGGATGGCTGCTACGGCTATGGAAGTATCCCTTGGCTTCTTATGTTTTACTTTGTCTTGTTCTCTCTGTGTCCTTGTTTCTTACTTTTCTTTTGCTTGTTGCACAGGGTCTATGTGCTGCTGTTGCTATTCAAGCCTGGGAGAGGGATCTTGGGGGTGACCTTGGCAAGGCGAAAGAGATGTTTAACAAGGCTGATGCCAATATTGCTAGGATTCGTGGGCTGGCCAGGGAGAAGGATCTTGCTCTTGCCCAATTTCAATCTGATAAGGAGAAACTGCTCGAGACCAAGTTGGGTCTGAATGAGGAGGTTGTTCGGCTCACTGATAAGAATAAAGAGACGAACGAGAAGCTGAACATGGCAATGACAGCCAACCAGGATGTGAGGATCGTGGGCCAAGTCAACGATCATGCCACTTGGTCAAGGGCCGGCCCAAGAGGCCCAATGATGCTGCGGGAATGGACGACTGATATGGGCCGGCACGGGCACGTGCCAAGATCATCAGAGGCCCATCAGCGTGCCTAAAACCCTAGACACGGAACCTTGGCATGAGCTATAAAAGGAAGGGGCAGGAGAAAAAGGAAGGTAAGCTCACAAATACTGTTGAAAGAGATAGATCGCAAACACTGTCAACCGACTGACTTTGGCATCGGAGCGGGAACGGCTATCGCCCTCCCCGCGCTGACCCAGCCATTCCTTTTCCCTGTGCAGGTAGCCCGTTGACAGTACCGTTCAAGGAGAAGCACTTATTTGTGGCCGTAACATTGGCGCCGTCTGTGGGGATCCTTGTTATTCTTACAGCCCACGCACTCAATCGATGAGTGGAGAAACCAGCAGTCAGATCCCGCCCATGACCGATCTGACGGGACGCGAGGACGATGAAGATGAAGAGCTCGACCAGTACTCGGTCAAGCATCCCGCCGCTCGCCGGCTGTCGAGCCAAGTGGTGGGACCGGAGTTGACGCCGAACCCCACCCTGGGGGAAGCGAAGGAGAGCATGGACCTTCTTCAGCGCATCGTCAACTCCCAAGAGCGCATGGCCAACCAGATCCACAAACTGTAAAGTCTGAGCGCTAGAGCGGGGAAGATCACCCTGAAGCGCCTGTTCCAGGGTGTCAGCGCGATGAAGCAGAAGGCACCCGACGAGTCAGAACCGCCGGCGCAGGGCGTGGAGACAAACCCCATCCCGATCACCCATGATGGTGAGGACTCAGGGGAAGACGAAGACCCGGAGCAGGTATGGGCGACCTCATATATTCACAAGCCGAAAGTCCCGCCGCGTGTTCCTGTTCACCGGCGCCTCGCCGTGAACTGGACCCCGCCGGAGGGAGAGAAGCTCCGAGGAAGCCCGTTCACCCGGTCGGTGATGGAGTTCGTGGCCGACTCGAAGATCCGCATCCCCCCAAACTTGGGGTCATATGACGGTTCAACGGACCCGGCCGACCACATCCATACCTTCACGACGTCCATGTCGACTTACAGCACTCCCGAGCCGATCTGGTGTCGGGCGTTCGCCACAACCCTCAAGGAGGCGGCGAGGCTGTGGTTTGCCAATCTGGAAAACGACAGCATCTCCAACTTCGCGAAGCTGGAGGACCTCTTCTTGACGCGGTTCATGCAGAAGAAGAAGTTCGCGCTCACCACACAAGACGTGCTGCGGATCAGGCAACCGTCGGGCGAATCGCTCATGGACTACTACGTGCGGTTCATCACCGAGTGCAACAAGGTGGAGGACAGGCTGGACGAGAAATGGCTGGTCGAGATTTTCGTGCAAGGGTTAACCCACACCCTCTTGAAGGTTCGGCTGTCGAAAAAGCCTGTTTTCACGTTATATGTTAGGGTCGGGCATCTCACCTTCCCGCATGGTTCATCCCGACCCCTCATCCTGTATGACGGTCGGGCCAGACCCGACCGCAGATGGCAGCTTTACCTAACCTGACAGAAGAATCTTCCCAGACCGCCTAACGGCGCGGTCTGATCAGATCGGGTCAACTGTCTGCACCATATATATAGCCCTTTCTCACAAGAGAGAGGTAAGTTAACTAAGCACAATCAATCACATCCCAACTCTCCGAACAGTCTACTGACTTTAGCATCGGAGCGGGAACGGCAATTAGCCGCCCCGCCCTGATTGAGAGTTCCTTGATTCTTAGCAGGTACTCCTCATCGTGCCATCGCGACGGATCATCAAGGACGCACATTGCGACCGTAACATTGGCGCCGTCTGTGGGGATATAACCAAGTATCTTCATAGCCCACGCACTGCAAATGAGCAGAGAAGGACAAGACCACGTTACCCTCATCGACGAGGTAGTGGTCACAGATTTGGGCGACGAGGGGGCTGGAGTCCCGTTCACCCCTTCAAACCCAGCAGCCACTCCGATCTCGGCGACGCCTGAGCAGGCCGGCACCCAGGCGCGTCCCCATCTTTCACAACGGAGGATGGTGATGTGCTCCGCCAGATACTGGAGTCACAGGCTACCATCAACAAGCAGCTGCAGGAGCTGCGAGGTACGCCACCGAAAGCGCGGCGTCTTGAAGGTTTGGCAAAGACGGTCACACCGACCAAGCTCTTTGCTGAGCCTGCACGAGCTAAGCGAAAATCCCCCATCCTCACAGAGCTGGATGATGACGGGAATGAGATTCTGGAAGATTCAGACGAGGAGTGGGGAGATCTGGGCGAGAAAGAGGCCAACCCTAGGTCTCATCCTGGGGAATGGGCCATGACGTATGTTCACAAGCCAAGTGTCAAGCCGAGGGTGCCGGCGAAGCAGAGGTTGTCGGTGTTTTACGAGGCCCCGGATTGCCAGAAAAGAGGGAGCCCGTTTTCAGAGGCAGTCACGGAGTTTGTCGCCAACCCTCGTCTCCGGATCCCACCAAATCTAGGTACGTATGATGGCTTGTCGGACCCAGCAGATCATTTGCATACGTTCACAACTAACATGTCAACGTACGCTACGCCCGAGCCCGTGTGGTGCAAAGTCTTTGCCACCACGCTCAAGGAGGCGGCAAGGGTGTGGTTCGCCAACCTGGACAATGGAAGCATATCCAGTTTCGTGCAGCTCGCATAACTCCCCCCGGGATCGCCATCCGGGATCGAGGAGAAGGATGAAGTAACCATCGACGCACCAAGCGAGCCAGCTGACAAAAAGCAACGATGCGTTGACAGGACAGGATGGTTGAAGCTGCATGTGGATGGCGCATCCGGCGTGGAAGGATCAGGAGAAGGTCTGATCGTGACCGACCCCGATGGCATGGAGATGACGTATGCGTTGAGATTCCAGTTCCCAGCCACGAACAATGAAGCCGAATATGAAACATTAATTGCAGACATGGAGTTAGCAAAAGCGTTGGGCGCGACCAAGTTGGATGCATACGGCGACTCGGCTTTGGTTGCAAACCAGTTCAATGGGTCATACGCAGCCAAGGAGCCATCAATGCAGAAATACCTGGCCAAGGTAAAGAGTCTAGCCACGCAGTTCGAAGGATTTGAGGTGACCCGAGTCCCCAGATCCGAGAATACAAGGGCAGATGCCCTCAGCAAGCTGGCCTCCACGGCAAGTAGCCATCTGTCCAAAGGAGTTCTAGTGGAAACACCGCCGACAAGATCAACTGACGGCATGACGGTCGCTGCTATTGAGGCCGAGCCGCCATGTTGGTTGACACCAATGCGGGACTACTTGCTCAGTGGAGCGTTACCACCCGATCAAAAGGAGGCGAAAGCCCTAGAGAGGAAGGCGCTGAATTTTGCGCTCAGGAACGGGGTGGTATACAAGAGAGGATATTTGCAGCCGTGGTTGCGATGTTTAACGCCCAGACAAGCAGAAAGAATCCTGAAGGAGCTCCACGAAGGAAGCGGCGGCAGCCATCAGGGGGCCCGGACACTGGCGCTGAGGGCATCCCGAGCAGGTTATTACTGGCCCAATATGAGGGTCGACGCCGACCATGTGGTTAAAACTTGTCATCAGTGCCAGATACATGATCGGGTGTCATCTCAACCCGGCCAGCCCATGAAGAGCATCACAGGCCCATGGCCGTTTGCAAAATGGGGCATCGACATTGTCGGTCCTTTCCCCCAAGCGACCGGCAAGAGAAGATTCTTGGTGGTGGCCGTTGACTACTTCACCAAGTGGGTTGAGGTGGAGGCATTCGCAACCATCACAGGCAAGAGGATGACAAGTTTCGTGTGGAGGAACATTGTCTGCAGATTCGGCCTGCCCAAGACAATCATCAGCGACAACGGACGCCAGTTTGAAGGAGGAGTCTTCAGAGACTGGTGTAACCAGATGGGCATCCAGCAGAGCTTCACATCAGTAGCCCATCCGCAGGCCAACGGTCTCACCGAGCGAACCAATGGAACGATTGTGCAAGGGTTAAAGAGAAGGTTGGACGGCGCGAAAGGGAACTGGGTAGATGAGCTCCCATCGGTGTTGTGGGCATACAGAACGACGCCCCGAACGGCTACAGGTGAATCACCTTACTTTCTGTGTTTCGGCAGTGAGGCCATCATCCCGCCTGAGCTCATCATCCCATCAACGCGATCCGCCATCCCGGATGCTGAAGAGGACAATAACCAGCGTTTGAGAGAGAGCCTGGAGGACTTGGAGAGAGCCAGAGAGCAGGCCACAATCAAGGAGGCGGCCTACAAGTCATATGTGGAACAACGCTATAATGCCAGAGTCCGCGTAAGAAATCTGAAGCAAGGCGAATTGGCCCTCCGAAAGAATGAAGCCAGCCGAGTTGAAGGCTTGAAGAAGTTAGATGTCACGTGGGAAGGACCATACGTGGTCGCAGAAGTGCTGAGGAACGGTGCATACAGGCTGCAGACCATGGCAGGCGAAGCGGTACCAAGGACGTGGAACATGGAGAACCTCCACCTTATTACGGTTGAGCAGCATCAGACCCATGAGAAAGGTACCAATTAGTTTGTATATAATGGGGAAATGCTTTTGGAGAACGGATTCCTGATCGGATCGCGACTTTTGCCCTCATGAGGGATGTGATCTTGAGGAAATCCAGTTCTCCCGCGCAAAATTGTATCTTTTGTACTCCCCCTTTTGTTTTTTAATGAATTCCAAGTGTCAAGTTCAAGAACACATCATCTCTTTTTCTGTTTCATTTATGCCCTTTTTTCGAAAGTCGAATGACATGATCGGAATCGGTGATAATGGACATTAAGAGAGGCAGTTCATGCCATCGCTCCGGTTACCCGGACAAAGCATTAGAACACTCGACATATCCCTCACTTAGGTTGTGAAGCATGAAGGGCACATCTTTGCCGAGCATCTCAGACATATGTCGGGAATGGCAAAGATGCGTTCAGAAGTGTACTTACACCAATGGGCAAGTCGGATGACACGATCACGATCGTGACCGCCAGACCGAGACTGAGGCTTAGCCGCCCTTTTTTGAGTACTGAACATAGGCGTGGTTTTTTGTTCAAATGCGGACGGGCAAATAGAACAAACCATATCCTCTCCAAACTCGGATAGCTACCGGTTTGGAGAAAAGGTGGGATCTTTTCTTTAAGAAAAACCCATGTCGGACACGGACCGATTAACAAGGATCATAGCTTAGCAGCTTTGGCTTTGAAGAAAAAAAAAACCAAGGAAAGATCTAGGCCCATATACCTTGGTGGCTTGGTTAGGGTTTAGCGACCTCCAAGTTGACAAGAAATTCAAGCCACATCATGGTTCGCCCCGGTTAGTTCATCCTGCTAACTCATCCCTCTTCATACAGAAGGATGATGAGTCGCCACCATGAACAGGGGTGAGCAGAATGGCAAGGTATCAACCAAACATTAAGGCAATAGCCAGTAATGCAAATGCACAAACAAGAGTTTCATCAAGTAGCAAACAGCCAAACCGCTAAGGCAATAATATATGCTGTCAAAGCAAGAATTCAATAGCAATGTAAAGCAAATGTAACCCTTATGGGTCATTACAAACCAAAAGGAAATTATTCAAAGGAGTTTAGGAGAAATCCAACAGAAAGAAAGGAAAGGAAAGAAGCAGAACTAATGGTTCTGGGCAGAAACTTGGACATTGTTCCCAGCATCCTCCAAATCCTTCACCAGCCCTTCCTCAGCAACAACTTCACCGTCGACCATAACAGGCGGAACTGCAACATCTGGCTCCCATGCGGCAAGCTCGGCCGGAGTCATCTCACCGGTCAGTGTGGAAAAGTACTCAGGGAAGCCATAGCCAACGAAAGCATCTGTGAGCTCAGAAAGAGCGGTGGCATAGGCAGCAGAGTCTTCATACACGTTATCCAGCGCATAAGCCCGTCGAAGAAAAGCAGAAGTGCGCGCGACGGCGCGTTCTGATCGAGCTACCTTGGCAAACACTTCACACACGCCGGCGGTCAGCACAGACTGATAGTCAAGGGCGAGGCTGGTTTTCTCCTCCAGCGCTTTCTTCAGTTAACCTTCGGACTCGGCAAAGCGAGCTTGAAGAGCGGCCAGTTCGCCAGATATCTTCGCCGCCTGATCAGCTCTCACAACAGCTTCATCTAGACGTTTTTGCAGCTCAGTGGCAGATATCTGGGCGTCTAGTAGGGCAGCGTCGCCGGTCTCCTTGGCTATTTTCAGTTCCTCACCTTCCGAGATGGCAGACGCCAATTGAGCGTTTACAGCGTCCAGTTGTTTCTTCAGCGCCCGCTCGGTTTCCATCCAGTCATTAGGTGACCACTCAGCATCAGCATCTGCTTTGGCCTTGGCCTCATCTTGAAGCTTGACTATCTCGGCATCGGCGATGGCCAGCTGCCTCTTCACATCTCCTAGCTCGATGAGGGTGGCGTGATGCACCTTCTAGTCAGCCTCATGTGCCAAGCACAATGTGCTGAAGTCAGAGATGACGGCGAGGGACGAGCAAGCACCCTAACAATACAACAGTTAGGAGGACAGAGTTGGGAGAGGAAGTTAAGCATGAAAGGAGAGACAAGGAGATGAAACTTACATCGAAAACAGACGAAATCAGATTGTCTGTGGCAGTCCTGACCCCATGAAGGTTTAGCACCGGATTCTTCACCCAAGCCCTGAAATGGTCAAGGGGCATCACCTCCTTAAGATATTCCAGACGACCGGCGGGCGAGTTGAGGAAGACGGTGGAGGAGTTGGTTTTACCCTTGTTAGTTTGAAAACCACCAGCGTGCGGAGGGGCCCTCCCACCATGCTGCGGACCAGTCGGCTCAGTGCTGCTCTTCAGCTTCTCGGGCACTTGGGGTCGGGACGAGGCATTCTCGCGACCGCCGACCCCCATCTGGAACAGCTGGTCGGGTTTCAGCAAACCCCTTGACGACCCCGTATCCTGATAGGGAAGCGAGGAACCTTCAGCATTGCCGTCCTGTTCGGTTTGAAAGGATTGACCATGCGACTGAGTGGACTGGTTTGGGCCAGTACTGTCCTCCAACCTCCTACGTTGCAAGGGACGGTTGAACTTCGTCACGTCAATGGTTGGACGGCGGCGAGTCATATCTGTTGTAAACATACGACATGAAGCAAATACAGTTGAGGCAAGAGCAAAAGGTCATGATAATGCTCAAGAAGGATGAAAGAGAGGGCCAAGTGGGATCCGACATGTTATCAGGGCGACCAATCGGAGCGAGTGCCAGAGCAGCAGGAGGGCTGAAGAGATCAACACTTGGGGGGCCGTTGCCCTCGTCCTGGATGGGCTTACCATCATCTGGGATGACAACAAGCTCATCCTGGATGGCAGGAAGCACGTGACGGTGAGGCAGGCCGGAATCCCGCAACCTTTCATCCAACTTCAAGACATCCCACCTCTCCGGTCTCTCCTTCAGAGCCCTGATGGAGGCAGCCAAGCGGTTCTGGGATACGCCATCTGGAGCGCGACCGCGCGTATCAGGATCACCAACAGCTTGCCTTGGGCGAGAGGCGGCAGGCCCATACACGACGTCTTCATCAACGAACATGAACTTTACCTTCCAGTTGGTCGTTTTGGGCATGCCAGTCAGGATGTGCAGGTCGGCTTTGGGGCGAACCTTGATGTGGCCCCAACCGTCCTCATCACCGCCACCGCCGGTGTAGAAGAACACCCGGAATAGGGTAACGGAGGGAACAACCCCGCGAGCACCGCACAAGGTCTCGAAGCCAATAATGTTGCGCACAGCGTTAGGCGTCATCAAGCCCAGAGTCATGTCAAAGTAAGATAGAATGGATTGGCAGAAAGGAGTAAGAGGGAACCTGACGCTGCAGCAAGCCAGATGCTCATAGTAAACAGGAACTTTGCCCGCCGGGGCAGCGTTGATGGTGTCGCTGGGTTTGGGTCGGACGATTGACTTGGCCAGATCCGCGATCTGGAGGCCCTCGGTGTCGCGTCAGATCTGAACAAACTCAGCCACTTCTTCATCCGTAATCTGGCAAAACGCGCCGGAGACAGGGATATCGGCCATGATCAGAACAGGCAAGACGCTACAGAGGCGGAAGAAAACGAAAAATCAAAGTGAAACATGTACACAGGCGTGTGCAGAATATCTAAAGTTGTGAGCAATGAATTCGAGAATGAGATGAAGAAGGCAGAAATGAGGAGCAGTTTCGTATTTGAATGAAGAAAGGGGGTGAGTTATGCGAGCAGTTAAAGTAATAATGGCAGTTGCAAAAGTTGCACAGTTACAAAGACTAAGTTTACACGCATCCCCTCGAAAAAGTGACGACACGTGGCAGACATGCAGTTATATCTGACGGCCCACTGTCGCACGGATCCCAGAAACCCAGATACAGTCCGTCACACGAACCGTTGCTCTGCGCTCGGACTTGGGGGGACTTGTTAGGGTCGGGCATCTCACCATCCCGCATGGTTCATCCCGTCCCCTCATCCTGCATGACGGTCGGGCCAGACCCGACCGCAGATGGCAGCTTTACCTAACCTGACAGAAGAATCTTCCCAGACCGCCTAACGGCGCGGTCTGATCAGATCGGGTCAACTGTCTGCACCATATATATAGCCCTTTCTCACAATAGAGAGGTAAGTTAACTAAACACAATCAATCACATCCCAACTCTCCGAACAGTCTACTGACTTTAGCATCGGAGCGGGACTGGCAATTAGCCGCCCCGCCCTGATTCAGAGTTCCTTGATTCTTAGCAGGTACTCCTCATCGTGCCATCGCGACGGATCATCAAGGACGCACATTGCGACCGTAACATTATACGAGCTCCACATCAAAGTCGAGGAGTATCACAGAGGTGACAAGGCCACCAAGGACATCACTTCTGGAGGGGAGTCAAGGAAGGACAAGTCGAGAGGGTCCGTGAAGGATAGGCTGGGCAGCAGAGAGGAACCATCAAAGGACAGGTCTTTCACGCCTTTGACCAGGACCCCGAAGCAAATCTTCATGGCCGTGGCGGATCAGGGCCTCCCGGTCCCCCGCAAGATGAAGTTACCGCCCTCCAAGAGGGACATGAGCCTCTACTGCGACTACCATGAGGATCACGGCCACGACACCGACGAGTGCATACACCTCAAAAAGGACATCGAAGCCTGCCTCAAGCGAGGGCATCTCAAGAAATATGCCAAGGAGGCCCGGGAGTACAACAGGGAGGAGTACTCGTCGCGGTCAGGTAAACGATGGACTGAACGAGGAAGCGAGCGTGGAGGTGAACGGTCACGCGATCGGTCGACTGGACCTAGGTCCAAGGAAGTCCAACGGGCCGAGAAGAAGGAAGATTCGGGAAAGAGGCGAAGGTATGAAGACGTTTCATCGCAGGATGAAGAACCAACCGCCCCCACTGGCGCGATACTCGCCATCATCGGGGGGAACGCAGGAGGAGCCACAGAGTCTCAGAGGAAGGCGCGTTGTCGCAAGACGCCCGAGCCGACGCCTATGTCAAGGAGGCTGACGCCGGAGGAGGTGATCACCTTCAGTTCCGAAGATCCTGTACCCGACCGACCTGCCGGGGGTGACGCCGTGGTCATCACGGTGCAAATCATGGACAAGTTGGTGCACCGCGCGTACGTTGACGGTGGCAGCTCGGCGGAGATCATGTATTGGCACTGTTTCGAGAGGCTGAATGAGAACACGAGCAAAGGATTGGCCCCCGACGGCAACGCCGTTGGTCGACTTTGCGGACCGGACTGTTTGGCCCGAGGGGATCATCACCCTGCCGGTGGCGGTCGGTACGGCCCCCCGCAGGAAAATCGTGGACCTTGAGTTCATTGTGATCAAGGCGCGCAGCCTCGACAACCTCCATCGGCTAAGCCGTCGGGGCAGCCTTGAAGGGGATCGTGTCCACCCTCCATCTGTTGCTGAAGTTTCCCACGAGGGAGGGGATAGCGACGGTGCGGGGCGATCAGCAGAATGCTAGGGAGTGCCATCGAGTGGCCCTCAGAAAGAGGAAGAACCCCGAGGAACCATCCGGACAACCGTCGGGCGGGACATCCGGCAGAACGTCGGCTCGAAGGGTGCAAATGGTATCCCCGAAGGAAAGAACCATCGTCAAAGAGTTAGGAAGCGAGGTAGAAACCATATACCTACATCGGGACCAAGCGATGCCCATACAGGTCGGAGCGAGCGTTCCCGACGAGGTAAAACTGTCAATGATCAGGGTGCTGGAGAAACACGGGAACGTGTTCGCGAGGAAACCGTCGGACATGACCGGGATTTCCCCGGAACTTGGAATGCACTCGTTGAATATCAACCCCTCACACAGGCCGGTCATCCAGAAAAGAAGGCCCCTGTGCCGCGAGAGGAACGAAGCAGTCAATAGGGAGGTCAATGAGCTCGTCAACGCGGGAATTCTTGTGGAGGTACCGTACCCGGTCTGGCTAGCCAACCCCGTTTTGGTTTAAAAACAGGACGGCAGTTGGAGGATGTGCGTCGACTACAAGACCCTCAACAAGGCGTGCCCGAAGGATTGCTACCCAACCCCGGCCATCGATCAGAAGGTGGACGCGCTCGGGGGCTTCCCGATCAAGTGTTTCTTAGACGCATACAAAGGCTATCACCAGATCCCGATGAAGCCCGAAGACGTGAATAATACCGCATTCATCACCGAGAGAGGGGCTTTTGCTTACAGAATGATGCCGTTCGGACTGCGGAACGCGGGGGCCACTTATCAAAGGGTGGTCGATCGCGTCTTTCGGGAGCAATTAGGACGCAACGTCGAAATCTACGTGGATGACATGGTCATCAAGAGCAAAAGTTTCGATGATCTGATCAAGGATGTGGACGAGACATTAGGCAGGCTGAAGGAGATTGGGATGAAGCTGAACCCGGCCAAGTGCCAGTTCGCCGTCGGGTCAGGGAAGTTCCTAGGTCACATGGTTTCGAACAGCGGCTTGAACGTCAACCCGAAGAAGGTACAAGCGGTCGTGGACATGCCCGCTCCCAGAACGGTGAAGGACATCCAAAGCCTCAACGGGAAGTTGGCCGCGATGAACCGTTTCTTGTCTCGGGCGGCGGAGAGATCGCTACCTTTCCTGAAGGTTCTCAAGGGGTGCGTCGGCGCGGCTGGGGCTATCTAGTGGGGGCCCACAGAAGACGAAGCGTTTCAAGAGTTGAAAGAGCACCTCAAGGTGCTGCCGACTTTATCGCCCCCAGAAAGCGGAGAAACCCTTTTTCTGTACCTGGCCGCGGGACCGGAAGTGGTCAGCGGAGCGTTGGTTCGAGAGGAAGGCAAAGTGCAACGCCCGGTATACTACGTTAGCAGGACGTTGCAGGGGGCAGAAACCAGGTACACTGATCAGGAGAAGTTGGCCTTCACCCTCATCCACTCGGCGAGGAGGTTGAGATCATACTTCCAAGCCCATCCTGTGGTCGTCTTGACGAACGATCCTTTGAAAGCGATCCTAGCTAAGCCGGAATCATCGGGGAGATTGGCCAAATGGGCCGTTGAGCTTGGAGAACACGCCATCCAGTACGCCCCCAGGAAGGCGATTAAAGGACAAGTGATGGCAGACTTCTTGGTGGAAATCCCCTCGACAACGAAGGTCACGATCGAGGACCTGACGACGGAGGCAGCAGATGCCCCGGTCCGGACCCGGCATCGGGAGGACAAGACGGATTGGTGGAAACTCCACGTGGATGGTGCGTCAGGCGTCGAGGGAGCGGGAGCCGGCTTAATTGTCACAAACCCCGACGGACAGGAGACCACCTACGCTCTGAGGTTCGAGTTTTCGGCAACGAACAACGAGGCTGAGTACGAGGCGTTAATAGCGGGGATGGAGATTGCCAAGATATTGGGGGCGAACAAGCTGGATGCGTATGGTGACTCGGCCTTGGTGGCCAGCCAGTTCAGCGGAGCCTATCAGGCGAAGGAGCCGTCGATGCAGAAGTATTTGGCAAAGGTAAAGGCGCTGGCTACGTCGTTTGAAGGTTTCGACGTCACCCGGGTCCCTCGTTCGGAGAACACTCGAGCCGACGCGCTCAGCAAGCTGGCTTCGACCGCCAGTAGTCACCTGTCGAAGAGGGTGCTGGTGGAAACGTTGGCCGCAAGGTCGACGGAGGGCCAGGAACTGCTGGCCATCTCGACTGAACCCCCCAACTGGATGACCCCGATCAGGGAGTTCTTGTTCAGCGGACAGACCCCGGACGACGTTGGCAAAGCGAGGCAGCTTGAGAGGAGAGCCTTGGAGTTCGCCTTGAAGGACGGAGTGCTCTACAAGAAGGGATATTTGCAGCCCTGGCTGAGATGTATTTCCCCTAGGCAGGCGGACATGCTGTTGGCGGAACTGCACGAAGGGACGTGTGGGAGCCATCAAGGGGCGAGGACATTGGCCTTGAGGGCCTCGCGAGCGGGTTTTTACTGGCCGAACATGAGAGCCAACGCCGACGAGCTGGTGAAGAAGTGCGTCAAATGCCAAGCCCACGACAAGGTGTTGCATTCCCCCGGAGTGCCGATGAAGAGCATCTCAGGCCCATGGCCCTTCGCCAAATGGGGAATAGACATAGTTGGTCCGTTCCCCGTGGCGACGGGAAGGAGGCGTTTTCTCGTCGTGGCAGTAGACTACTTCACCAAATGGGCGGAAGCCCAGGCGGTGGCGAGCATCACCAGCAAGCGGATGACGAACTTCGTGTGGAGGAATGTGGTGTGCCGGTTCGGACTGCCCCGGACCATCGTGAGCGACAATGGGAAGCAGTTTGAGGGGGAGCCGTTCAAGTCGTGGTGCTCCCAGCTGGGGATCGAGCAAAAGTTCACTTCGGTGGCGCACCCCCAAGCGAACGGCTTGACGGAACGCACCAACGGGATAATCGTCCAGGGACTGAAGCGGCGACTGGATCAGGCCAAAGGGAAATGGATGGAGGAGCTCCCGTCAGTACTGTGGGCGTACATGACCACACCCCGGGCGGCCACGGGGGAATCGCCATACCGCTTGTGTTATGGGAGCGAGGCCATCATACCCCCGGAAGTGATCGTGCCATCGCCGAGACTCGCCAAGCCGTTGGCTGAACCGGAAAAACGGGGAAGAACAAGTAAACGACGCCGTGTAACATGCTGCTAGGGTTTAATTCTCAGCAGTAATACTAGCGATATCGCAACTAATTAAATTCATATTAAATTAATTCTCAGCAGTACTACTAGCGAGATCGCAACTAATTTTATTCATATTAACCTAGCGAGGTCGCTACTATTCCAGTCATAAGTTTTGTTGTTCTATGTGTCAATCTTTGTTGTTACGAATTCGCAAGGGTAGACAAAGTACGCTGCGATATCGCTACATTCTCTAACTAGGCTCTATTGACTGAATACGGCTTGTTGCGATATCGGGAGGACCTCGTAAACAGGCGCTAGTTAGTTGCGATATCGCTGGGTGTTCTGTTCATAATAAATCATCATGAAACGTGACAGTGACGAATACGAGCTGTTGCGATATCGTTAGGACCACGTAACATATAAGCGAGTATGTGACGAGTTCGCTTGTGTTGATTCTACTAAAAAACGTGACACTGACGATATCGCTAGGAACACGCACAATAGGAACAGTAAATGATTTTGCATAAAAAGTAACATTTACGATGAAGCTAGTGATTTAGCGAGCGATTTTGCTGAAAAAATAACCGTTACGATGAAAAAGTAAAATGTAAGGGACAAGGTTTCAAAACAAGAAAAGCTATTCAATAATTAAATTAATGTGCCAAAATGGCAGACATAAACTTATTACAATCCTAACAAATTTTACATAAAAAACAACAGAATAAAATAAGAAAGAAACTATAACATCCAAAGTGGCGGTGGGGTTAGAAAGACGTGAAGCACTTCCTGCTCGCAAGTGCATGCATCACATTCGATGTCCGCTGGATCAACCCTCGTGTAGCGCCGGTACCTGAAGCCGTGATTGAGGTCAGCATGTTCCTGGCAGCATCTTGGCCTAGGCACTACTACATCGAGGTACCCCAAGTAGTGCGCATTGCCCCAGGCGTAAGCCAATTCGAGGGTGACGCGATCCCGAACTTCCTTGAGGCCTTTCTTGTCGGTTCTCTTCATCTCGGTGATGACATCCATGCCTCTCTGAGCATCACCTTCGCAGATTACAAATATAGCCAAGGATAGGCCGACTCTCTGTGACCTATTGCAGAAGCCTCGGTGAGCCACTGTCGAGCCCAATCGGTCGCTTGGAAGCTCACATACCGACGAAGAACGTGTCTGAACGTAACACGAATCATTATAAGATGAATCATGTCATCTGGGAGGGCGCTGAAAAGTGTCAAAGCCATGGGAATAAGAAGGCAAAGAATAGGAGAAGTTTGAAGGGAATATGGGAATGAAGGCTCTGATGGGGCTCTAAAGGGAGAAGGGGCTGACTTTTATAGGGGTGAGGTTCTACATTGGTCAAAAACATGTGAGAGTTCCGAGACTAAAATTAGTAATAGTTGTATTAAAAGAAGAAAAATGCAAAGGCATTCACACCTTTTCATTGACCACATTCACACCCCCAAACAAAATAATTACTGATGGAATTTCAAAGGTTTTTCCTGATGGGTCCGTATACTGTAGCGATATCGCTACTCTCCAAGCCTAACAATTGTTTGCCAGGTGTGTCAAGCTTTGTTGTTACGAACTCGCTAGAGAATCTCAAGCTAGGCTCTGTCGACTGAGTACGACTTGTTGCGAGGTCGCTACTATAAGTTACACAGGTAGTGACTTCGCTAGGGAGGCGCCAACTTATGCTACAAGTATGCGATGTTTATAAAAGCTAATTAATAACAATTAATAAACTTATATAAAATGTAAAGGACAAGGTATCACAAAAACAACCTCGCAACATACTCGAGCTTCCCGGAGGCCTTTCTTATCGGTTCTTATCATGTAGCGAACTTGCATCAAGCCACGTCAATGTTTTGTTTTTTTATTGTGTCAATCTTTGTTGTTACGAATTCGCAAGGGTAGAGAAAGTACGCTGCGAGCTCGCTACAGATTCTCTAGCCAGGCTCTGTTGACTGAATACGACATGTTGCGATATCGTTAAGACCTCGTAAACAGGCGCTAGTTAGTTGCGATTTCGCTTGGTGTTCTGTTACTAATAAATCATCATGAGACGTGACAGTGACGAGATCGCTAATTAATAACAATTAATAAACTTATATAAAATGTAAAGGACAAGGTATCAAAAAAAAACTTATAAAATAATGAAATGTGCCGAAATGGCAAACAAAAGGTTATTACACTCATAACAAATTTGGGCAAAAAAAGAAAGAACATAATCAAACAACAAATAAACTAGAACATTTAGCCTAAACGAGGACCGAGGACGTGAAACAATTCCTGATCGCAGGTGCATGCATCACATGAGATGTCCGCTGGATCAAGCCTCTCACAGTGATCGTACCTCACTCTGCGATTGAGGGCAGCATATTCCACGCAGCAGATCGGCCTGGGCGTGACTACTCAATCTCTGAGGAACCTGTAGTAGTGCGCCCAACCCCAAGCGTTACCCAAACCGGCTCTGACGCGTACTCGAGCTTCCCGTAGGCCTTTATTATCGGTTCTCTTCAGGGTGGTGATCATATTCATGCCTCTCTGAATGTCACCCTCGCAACATATTGCAAATATGGCCAAGAAATAGGTCGAGTCTGTGTGACCTATAGTGCAGAAGCGTCGGTGAGCCACTGTTGATGCCATTCTGCTCTTCCGGTCGCGTACGCACGAAGAACCGAGTCGAAGTAAACACGAATCATGATTAGATTTATCATATCATTTGGGAGGGCTTTGAATATAGACAAATCCATGGGAAGCAAAAGGCAAACAATAGGAGAAGGGAGAAGGGAATGTGGGAATGAAGGATATTTATAGGGTTGAGGTGCTCCATTTATGAAAAAGATTGTAGAGTTCCTAGTAAAAAAGTAAATGCATTTTTACCTTTTCAAGATATCCTCATGCAAACCCAAAAAAAAAGTTAATTCCTTATGGAATTTGAAAGGTTATACTGAATTTTTTTGAATGTTATTTCATCAAATCAAACTAAACTAAATTGAAATTATTGAATTTGTTTATTTGTAAAAAAAATGTTGAAAAAAAAGAGCATGTGCTAAATAATAATCCTGAGTTGATAAACTTTATCTCTACATTTTAATATTATTAAAGTTCGACTAGATTAATGTTGATAAATAAAGCTCCTACCTAGCTATGGCGGCGTCGTTTGTGGGTTTGTGGGTTTAGGGTTAGGGTTTAACTGTGGTAACGTGTTCACTAGCGATATCGCTACCATAGAGGCTACTTAGCGATTTCGCTACCATAAGTTACATAGGTAGCGAGTTCGCTAGTGAGGCGCCAACTTGGCTCTGTTGACTGAATACGACTTGTTGCGAGCTCGCTACTTTTCAGTTACACAGTTAGCGAGGTCGCTAGTGAGGCGCCAACTTGGCTCTATTGACTGAATACGACACGTAGCGATCTCGCACGTTACACGTAAACAGGAGCGAGGACCAAGCGATTTCGCTAGGAACACGCACTATACCAAAAGTACTTGATTTTGCTGAACTGAAGTAACAACTCTAAAAATAATTGAACAGCATACATCTAAAAATTGTTGAAGTTATTGACCACATTCATGTAACCAAAACGGCATCTTTGGTGACGCGTACACAAGTGATCATAATCCAAAAACTAGTTAATATTCAAAAAAGTAAATGTTTAAACCAAACTAAACTACGAAATCACAGGCCTGCGACTAACATATCATACAAGTCATCAACACACATCTTGTCGCTGCCTTCGGCCTTCTCCCCCAAACTGCCTCCATCGTTTTGCTTGTCTTGGTCGTTCTGGCCTGCTGGTTGAGCTTCAGTCTCGATGCAGATGTTCTCTTCTTTGCCTTGGCCCGGTTCAACATCCTCGTCGGGTTCTGCGATCAGCCTCTCTTTCCTAATCATCTCATACCTCGCCGGCTCATCTTCTGCATCAGAGTCGCTGTCATGATGATCACCATCATCACCATCATCACTATCCACATCTGCATCCCTTACATGATCAGCAACAAGCTTCCCATCGGATGGCTCCTTCTCGCTGGCTGTAGCCAAATCTTCGCTAGGACCCGCGGTGTCTTTTTGCTTGGGAAATATGGTGCGGAAATCAGGTACCTCCTCCTCATCGCTCAGATCGCACTCCACTACCCCGCTGGATATCAGTTCGCCGAGTCGTTCGTTGTTAGCACATGCCCTTTTCTCGGCCATTTCAATCTCATTCAATAACTGGCCCATAGACACCACAAGCCTACCACGGGCATCAAAAACAGCATCTACACAAACAAATCAAGGTTGATAAGAACCAATTATTAACAAATTAAACAACTTGAACCAACTACAGTTAATAACAAGCTAGAATCATACCTGATACTCCCATCCTACCCCTTGCCCTTCTGGCTGCCTCTTCAGCTTCTTTCTTTCTAGCGTACTTCCCATCGGCCTTCAACTCTAACCTCTTGTGCTTGAGCCACTCCTTGTCGTATTTGCCGAGCGGCATGGGACGGCCTCTTGGAAAAATACCCGCTTTCCTGATCAGAGCTACAATCAAATTGCCATACGGAAGCGCGGGTTCTTGTGTCTGGCCATCTTCATCATTTGAGTCAGAATTGTGAAGCCGGGGTTGATTGGAAGCTTCTCCATGATATAGTAGAACACCAAGAGACTGCAAACTGTGGGCTCACATGCATGCCCTAGGGACGGGACCACATTACCGCAGATTAGCTCAAAAACTAATCTCTGCTCCTCGGTAAGCCTGTGGATCGGGTAAAACCTAGCTGTACCCGGCCTATCAGAAGTCCTTTTAAACCACTTCTGACCCATCTCACCGGCCTTCAATGGTTGCTTGGGGCTAATAGAAGGAAACCTCTGCTCGTAATGTACCTCGTACGGACCATCCTTTTTGGTAGGCCTCAGGTCGGTACGAGACAGATAAGGACATTTCAGAACTTCATTGATGCTAAACTTATCGACCGTAAACTTAACACCCCGCACCATTGTAGTTATTTCCTCCACCCCTTCCTCTAAACCTAGGTTCGCATAAAATTGGAGAACCTCTTCATGGTAAACAGGCTCAGGCAACATAAGCAATGTATCTAGATGTTGTGCCCTAAAATGGTCTAGCACGTAATCTAGTTGCAGCGAAGGCACCACACTACTATCAAACACATTATTATTTACAAGTTTCCGAGAGGAACAACGCTCATACCTAGCCATGGTGGCGGCGTTGAAGAACTCAGGAGTGTCCTCCTCCTCACTGGAACTACTGGGCCCTTCCCCACCATCATTTTTGGGAGCAGCGGCGGCGGCAGGGACGACTGGAACTTCCGGCGACGGCGGGGCGACTGGAACCTCAGGATCCTCGGTCTGACGCCGTTTATTTCCCGTCGCCGGACTACTTCCCCGTCCACTGTCTGAGCCTCTACCACCCCGTCCTCGCACCGCTCCTCTGGTCTTTGGCCGCATTTTGTCGGAGAAGTTACAGGGTTGTCGCAGAAGGGTTTTCAATTTCGGGCTAATTAATTTTAGCCTGATCCCCTTTTTATTTATTTATAGTAATAATACTTGCGATATCGCTAGCTGATACGCTTCTATATGTTGCAAGATCGCTAGTTCACACGCATCTGTATGTTGTGAAGTCGTTAATATCTCGCTCAAGCCTGAGTATCTAGTAGCGAGTCTTAAAAAGCCTCGCCAGGCAAGCGTTCGAGTAGCGAACTCGCTACAGAAGAATCATTCTAATTAGTAGCGAGGTTGTAACCCAAAAAGCCTTTTTTTATTTGAACTACTAACTAGCGCTATCGCAACCCCGTCGCCAACTGGTTTTCTGGGTTATGTGGGTTTGTTGGTTTGCGGGTTTGTGGGTTTAGGGTTTAGGGTTTAACTGTGGTAACGTGTATACTAGCGATTTCGCTACTACACAAGCTAATTAGATTGTAACTAAAAAATAAAACTTTTTAATTTTTTATTAGCAATTTTCACATTCTAACATATATATATTTTATATAGATGCAGTACAATACTCTATTTGTTTAATATCCATCATGATATTCACTCAGGTAGAGTACATCTTTGTACATAAGCAGTATGACATAACTCTATGTAAAACATCAATAATTCGGTTTAAAATTTTAAACGCAATATCATATTCTTAAATATGTACATTTTATATCTAAACAGTATAATAGTCAATTTGGAAAATATCGAACATCACATTATGTCAAGCAGAGTACATCTTAGTACATCAGCATGCAATGTTATTAAGCGATACTCGGTAGTATGATGAGTGATGACAGTTGGTGAGTGAACGTGTGCATGATACTTTGTTTAATTCAAGAATCGTGCTTGTAATCACATAAATGAGTTGTAATAAACTATTTATCTCTAATGAAATGCACTTGAACTGCGCATATATATATATGTAGTTCATGTGTGAAGCTCTACTATGCTGTTGTCTCTAAAGGTAAGCGATGGATAGCGTTTTCAAGCGTACACATGATGTGTAGAGTTTCTTATTGTCTTACAATTAAAGACTAAGTTTCTTAAAACTCTTTTAAATTATGTAATTGCAGATTAAGTGACCAAATCTCTATCCCGTTCTACATGAGCATACGACGGAACAAATGAAAATTATTCTTAAAATAGAATGATTAGTGTCTTATACCTTCATTTCGTTTAAATCGTGATTTAAAAATGTATGAGTGCATTTAAAAAAAAAAGAAATCTTAAGTAGGGTTCTAGCGAGCATTCGTAGCGAAGTCGCAACATCCTAGTAACATACTTTATGTCAGCTTTTCAGCTACGATGTCGCTAGAAGGATAAATTAGAGCATAAAAGGCAATCACATGAGCACGTAACGACTTCGTAAATAGCCACGTCAGGCGTAACGAGAGAGTTCCGATTTCGCAACAAGGTAAGCTAGAATAAAGTAAACACGGTATAGAACAGAAAAACACTACACTTTTGGCATCTTATCCATCACTTCTTACGGGTTTCATCTCCAAAAGTTCAAACTTTTGCACATCTTCTCAAATCTCCTCAACTTTCTTCACATCAAATCTCCATTACCCATCCCATACATCTTCTCACATCAATTGTGTCAAAACAAAGTGGAACTAGCCACTAATTGCATGCAAAAGATTGGTAAGTTTTGCAATAAATTCTCAACCACATTTTTGCCTATAGTTTTTTCAATTAATGTCAATCTTTATTTGTTCTTGTTCAATTTGGTAACATCCTTTGTTATAGGTAGGAGAGGGACAAACAAGGTAGACCATCCCCAACCAAAATAATCAATTCTACCGACACAACTTTGTCATATACCAAAGATACGATTTTTTCATTCTTATTTGCTAAAAATTTTATTTTCTTGTACATAGTGCCTCCATTTATCATGTTATAACTAAATATCATGTCAGAAGCATGTCCTGAACGAAAATCAAGATTTTCTTTTAAAATTCTCCATAGCTTGCTTAGCCCTAAATTTTAGGATTATGAAATATAATATTTTTACTACAAAGTACAACTTTGATTTATTAGTATTGTGTTAGTCATTAACAAATTTCAATATACAAAGGAAGCTTAATGGAGAGCCCTTCAAGTTCCGTTAACTCCGACTCAAGTGGGGGGGAAAATGTTGTTGGCGGTTCAAGTGAGGTTAGAAGACAACGAGAAGTGACTCGCGCATCGAAATAAGCTCAACTCCTCACACATTGTCGCGAATTAGAGATTAGGATCGATAACGAAATACTAACACATGTCAAGTTTAATGACATTGGTGTCGCTATTTCACCCGACGATGATGCCGCGCGATGGTCGAGTTGGTGTGCTAAGACGGGTAGGATACGCACACCATTAGACACAACGGATTGGAGGCTACTAAGCATCGACATCAAAAAGGATATATGGAAGGAATGCAAGGTTAGTGTGGTACTTGTTATTTTTAATTTCAATTGAAAATTGTGAGTGTGACTATTTTTATGATCACATTTGTAGCGCCCCTTTATTATCGAGGCAACATCCTATGATCAAGTGAAGAAGAAGGCTCTTCAAATCGCATCAAAAGCTCATCGAGAACACAAATATACCCTTGCCAAGGATTATATCAAACTGAAGGGCACGAGGTTTGGGCAAGATCCAAGTACGCGTTACAATCACATTGTAACCCTTACTTGGGAGACATTCAAGAAACAATGGTTAGAAAATGACGCAAATGTTAGTTTACTTACTACATCTTGCAATAATAGTGTCATGCGAATTAGCCAAATATTTTTGTTTCGGTTAGTGCTTTATATCTAAAATAACATAGAATTTTTAAAAGGGTTTGGGGGACAGGAAGCGGAAAGCCACTGCTGATAATGTTATACCTTACACCGGGAGTAGGGCGGGGTACTTGGGTGTGGGGAAGAAGACCTCCAAAAAAAAACATGAAACCGAGGTGAAAGAGCTTGTTGATGGGGGCATGGACGCGGAAGAGGCGAACAAGCTAGTCATTGCCGAAGACCCTACAACATATAGTAGACAACAATTATTCATCTTGGATAGAATTAAAAAAGACGGGACTTTCTCAAGTGATGAGGCAAAAAGGGTGGCTAATCGAGTGGTACGCTTTACCTACTACGCCATACCATGTTCCATTTTAGTATCTACAATCACACCATCAAACACAACAATTGATTACGATAATAACTTTTCATTTACTATACTACCTTTTTAGGACGAGGTCGAGCGTGAAGTTGAAGAAGGCTTGTTCATCCCTGTCGGTAAACACGATGTGCTACGTAGGGCACTTGGGAAGGCCGAGCATCCGGGAAGAGTTAATGGAATTGGTGGTTATGTTACTCAAATAGAGGCGTTTGGTATCAAACGTAGTAGCAAAGACCCTAAACCATCCAAACTCCAAATAGCATTGAACCAAGCCAAAAAATCCGACCAAGAGGTCAAGAAATTGAAAACAATGTTGGCCAATATATGTTCTTTTATAAAGTATCCTCTTCCATCCGATTTTTATGACACCGATCCAATCAATGGACCCTCGTCTAGAGGTTCACATCCTTCCCCACCACAACATGAGGTTGACCAACCTATTTTTGACCAACCTATTGTTGAACCCAACAAGGAAATATGCACAACTTCGGCCCCTATCAAAGAGCAAGTTCACATACAACCATCCGATCCCAAACCAAAGGTACGTTTAATTACTTGCACCTCAATCAAATGAATAATTCTACACAACTCATGATTATTGATATTTTTTAAATATACTCATCCTACATATGTCTAATTCGACCTAATTAAACATGCCTTATTTGTATATTAGAACTCCCCTTCTTGCAAGTTGTACGCTGAATGTGGGATGAATTCTCAACCCCACCACGTTGCAATAGGAAATTCATATCCTGACATGGCACTACATCATGAAGCCAAAGTACCTATTGGTTTCGTTAGGGTTTCTATACTACATGTGTTAGTCGAGGATTCGTTGGTACCGGTCGCGGATCAAGAGTGCACGACAGTGGGTAAAGGTTTGGGCCGTTTTTTTGTGTGGCCCAAATGGTTGGTCGTTGATGTGAATTCTAATTCTATCCCAATTAATAAAAACACACCTTCACCCGTCGTAGACCCGCTAGATTTTCCGGTAGCTAAGAAACCGATGTCGGTGGGAGAAGTTGGATTCATAAAATCACTCCCGGGATTCCTTCGCACGTTTTATGATCTGGTGGGCCACCGTAGTCGGGATTCTGTTTACTATTTCTACTCCAATAAACAGGTGTTCGGCGAAGCGAGGGAATTAGTCGCTCCATGGGAAGACTTTGCCCTTTTCTGGCACTATAAAACCCTTCCCGAAATAATCCTTATACTACATCAAATGTAAGCTACTTGATCTCATCTCTTCTATCGTATTGCAAGTTACAAATTTTCATGTACTTATGCACTATTATACGTTCATATCCCATCTATTGTTTATTTAGGTACATGCAATGCCTTGCTCTAAATGCAAAGACTTTCATTGGGTTTTTGCACCCAATATGCTTGCAAGAAATGAATGAAAGTAATCAATCACGACTTGCTTATCTCTCTAAGATCCTTAGTGACAAGACCAAGACAATTTACATAGGCCCATATCTAGAGGGGTTAGTTTTCTTTGTTACAGTTGGATATTTGCACTTCATAAACATTATAATCTTCGAGACGGGTTCTTACATTTTCATTTCTTAAAATATGTAGCGGCCATTGGAGTTTTGTAGATATGATACCATCGTTGAAGCGAGTGTGTTGGATGGACCCGCTACACTTTGGTCCATCTACAAAATTTGCAGATTTATTAGAGGTTGCTATGCATAGTGCACATGACAACACACTATTTCCCTTCAACCTTATACAGATTCAGGTGACAGTACAAATCCAATGCTCATTTATTTCCACTATGATTTCATTTCAAATCATTTGTTATACTTCTTCGCTTTCAGCACCGAAAGCAATTGTCAAATTGGGAGTGCGGTTACTATATGATGTTGTACGCAAGCGAGTGTGTAGCTGGCCTTGTTCAAGATAATTTGGAATTACATCGCGTAAGCATTCTTATAACCTACTTATTGTACCTATTACTATCTATGTTGCATTCAATAGTATTAAAAAAACATTTCATATTCTTAATCGAGGAAAATCATGCACTGTACACCAAGAAGGAGTTGGAGGATGGTAGAGATGCATTGGCTAGACACTTGGTCCTTATTAGATCTCGGTACATCTCTAGGCCTCACATTCCCAATAAAAGCTAGTTTCTTTTTTTGTCAAATGGATGCATATACTTTTGAGTTCCATTACTTCCATTAGTTTATAAAGTGTGGCTTGATAGTGTTTCATGTTCATGTTTTGTGCTTAGATACCATGCATCTTGCAATTGACAGCTTAGACAATTAAAATGAAACCCAATTTTAGTGGAAATGGGTGGAAATGGCTCAAATCCTATAATTTTGTGACACTTACGAATTCCCTGCGAGATCGTTACTTCTCTCGCACGTAACATTAAAATAGTTGCGATCATCTTGTACTATCGCTACTTCAATCTCCCGAATTATATTTCTGAGCTTAGTTTTTGCGCACTCGCTACCCAATCGCTCGTTCTTCTCTGCCTCTCCAATCTGATCTATGTCGAGGTCGTAACAATACACGCCAAAACCAGGCGAATGTCTAGCTTACTCGTAACGTCATTTTTTTTTCTCGCTCACCCGGTGCTAAAACGTCGTCGTTTAATGGTTCTGAGCTTAGTTTTTGCGCCCTTGCTACCCAATCGCTCGTTCTTCTCTGCCTCTCCAATCTGATCACTGTCGAGCTCGTAACCATACACGCCAAAGCCAGGCGAATGTCTAGCTTACTCGTAACGTCAATTTTTTTTCTCGCTCACCTTGAGCTAAAACGACGTGGTTTAACATTAGCGACATTAGTAGCGAATTCGTTACTACACACATAAGCGATTTTCTTACGATATCGTTAACTCTCTCGAACCAACGACTTTTATTATATTTTTATAATATCATTTTCACAATTTTTATATTTTTACAATTTTTATGAAAAACAATTGTTCGGTTGCGATCTCGCTACGGTGTTACTAGCGAGTAGCTAGTGGCTGTCGTAACCTGGCTCGTTTTGATTAACCAGAATTGTTTAATTTGGCTTGTAACGAGTTCGCTACCTATGACCGAGCGATTCGCCTCTATTTGTCGTAACCAGTCTCATCAGCAGATAAATATATGACAAACTAGGTTCACTTACGAGATCGTAACTACTATTAACGATCCGCACGGTGGAAGTCGTAACCAGTCTCGTACACATTCATAACAGTCTAGGCTTTTCAATGTAGCGAACTCGTTAGTATTTCATCTGGCGATCCGTAAGCTGCCGTTGTAACATAAAAATCAACCATTTGTTTGGGACTAGCGTTTGCTAGTTACGGTATCGCAACGAACCAATTCATATCATACAGACTTTCACGCTAGCGAGTTCGTAAGCTTTTAGCAAGGCGTATAAGCCTACATCCAAGGCGGAAACAAACGCCTTAAACCCAAAAACATCTAAGGCGGAAGAGGAACCGCCTTAGATGATTTTTCTCATTCAAGTCACTACCAGAGAAGGCATTTGTTTTCTGCCTTAACCAATGAAGGATGAACTGCCTTAGATGGCTTGATATTCTAGTAGTGTTACTTGCTGGCATCTCCTGATCGGCTTTTAGGGTTTAGCCTTAATTTCCTGATCATGGACTTGATTTGTGTCTCGGTCTCCTGGTTTACTGGAAAGGAGTCCTGCCTCTATACAACTGTTCTATTGACAGGGCTATGGTGGCTAATACCCTTGACGAGGCTGAGATACTCAGGGATCAGGTCCTCGTAGTTGTCCATGATGAACACTCTGCGAGCATATTGCCTGATATTGTTTGGCTTCTTCCTCAGGCTTCTTCTGACAAGGCATTTAATGTCACAGCGTGCAGAAAAATTGACAATAGCCCATCTCTCAAGTGCCACTTCTGGTGAAGTCCTAGATGACCCTACCAGGCGTATTTTAGAAATATCATATTCTGATGTAATAACATCTTTTTCATGACTTATGTATCAAATTTCGAGGTTTTTCCTCTATGTATTCCTTTAGGGGATTTTTAGAAGTATCATATTCTGATGGAATGACACCTTTGATATGACCTTTTTGGGTTCGAGGTTTTACCTCTTTGTTATCCACTTGGGATTTTTTAGAAGTATCATGTTTAGATGTAATAACACCTTTTGATATGAGTTTGAACTTCTATTTTTGAGGTATTTTCTCTTTATTTCTTGAGATGATTGATATTTGAGCACATCTACCCTTTTAGTCTATAGACCTCAATCAAGCATTTCTGTGAATTGTCTTATCTCAAACCTATCTCCTTTATTCAAAACGATTGGTAGTTTGAATTTTGAGTTCAAATAGCTTATTTCACATAAGCTAGCCAATCATATACTTTATAAAGCATATTGTTTTGAATAGAAATCAATGTCATACTTAGGATAACAATCCTCTTTTTAGAAAAGGAATTTAAGATTGCTCAGTGATGGATAGGTATAGTTTGTAAATAACATGAGTTCAATCTGAGTTTATAACTTTAAGAACATAATTAAGATAAATAGTGGGTTTGAGTTTTAGTACCCGTTTGCGCTAGAGCATAATTGTCTCGGACCTTTGTGAGACTCTTGGACATTCTCGATATTCTCGATGTTCTCGGACCTTTGTGAGGCTCTTTCTCAAGTTTTACCTTCCGTGATACTTCCGTAAGTTAATCACGTTCCATCTTCGTGGTATGGGCTCACCCTTCATGGTTTCCAAGAGGTAGCTTCCCCCTGGATGGGATTCTAGGATTTGGTACGGGCCTTCCTAGTTCGGGGCTAGCTTCCCTTCCATTTCCTTCTTACTTTTTTCATTTAATTACCTCATGACGAGGTCTCCTTTGACGAAGGTGGCCAATCGAACCCTTCTGTCATGGCCTCGTGGATCGTAGCATTGGCTCTTTTCTCTTCTAGGAGGTCAAGGTCGAGACGGAGGTTTTCTTCATTGGCACTGCCATCTTCATATTCTGGCTTGGAGGTACGGGCAGAGGGGACTCCAATTTCCATAGGGATGACCGCCTCAGACCCATAGAATAAGCTGTAAGGAGTCTCTCTGGTTGCTGTGGCTGGTGTAGTTCTATGGGTCCATATCACACTCGGGAGTTCTTTGATCCAGTTTCCTTTAGCTACTTCCAGGTGCTTCTTGATGCCGCTTACCAAGGTTCGGTTCGTAGCTTCTGGATGATATACCGAGGTGAGCTTCTAATGTATGCCATAATCCTCACACCATTCCTTGAAGGGGTTATTAGCAAATTGTGCCCCATTATCAGTCACTATGTATCTCGGGATGCCATAGCGACACACAATGTTTTTCCAGCAGAAGTTGATAACTATTTTGCCAGTTATGTTGGTCAAGGCTTCAGCTTCTACCCACTTCGAGAAGTTATCAATAGCCACAATAAGGTATTTGAAGTTACTAGGGGCCGTGGGAAAGGGTCCGATGAGGTCGATACCCCACCGGACAAATGGCCAAGATTCTTGGATGCTAATCATATTTTCTTGAGGCACATGGATCATCTTGGCAAATCTTTGACACTGGTGACAAGAATCAATGTATCACTTGGAGTCTTCTAGCATCGTAGGCCAGAAATAACCCATTTGTAGAAGTTTACGGGTAATAGTGCGTGGACTTTGGTGGCTACCACAAACTCCTTCATGTGCTTCCTTCATGAGGCTGGAGATATCCCTTCTTGTATAAGGTGCCTTCGTGGATGACATATTTGGGAGCCTTAACTCGGACTTTTCGTGCAAATGCTTCTCCTCCGGGAGGGTTCCCGTTTGGAGGTACTCAATGTAGGGGTTCATCCATGTGTCCGAGATGTCAACAGTCATGATGCTGCCTCTTCATAACTTCTCTTTGCCAAGGTTTCCATCAGTAATTCTTGAGAAGATCTTATGTTGAGGTCCGAGGAGGCGAGTTTGCTCAGTGCATCTGCTTTATGGTTGCCTTCTCGGGGAACATGATTCAATTCATAATGTCGGAATTGATTTAGAAGAGACTTGACTATCTCGAGGTACTTTTGTAGACTATAATCTCGGGTTTCGTATTCGCCCTTGACTTGTTGTACCACGATCTACGAGTCACTGAAGATATCGAGGTCTCTAACTTCGAGGTCTTTAGCCAGTTTTAGCCCTGTAATGAGGGTTTCATATTCAACTTCATTATTGGTGGCTCGGAAATCAAAATGGAGAACATAGGGATGGTCCTTTCCCTCGGGGCTGGTGAGTAAAACTCCAGTGCCACTTCCCCCAGAGTTGGAGGATCCATCGACATATAACCGTCATTTTCCCGTGTCTAGAACTGGGTCTTGCAGATTGATCTCCACTGGTTCGACAGACTCCATTATGAAGTCAGATAAAGCCAGACCCTTGATGGCCGTCCGAGGCTTATATTGTATGTCATGTTCTCCCAACTTGATAGCCCACTTCATCACCCATCCCGAGGCGTTAGGTTTCTGGAGGATTCTGATCGGGTAGTTGGTTAGAAGCACTATTGTATGTGATTGAAAATATGGTCGCAACCATCGAGAGGCATGCACAAGGGCCAATATTAGGTGCTCGAGGGGGGTATATCTGGTCTCGGGCCCCTTTAAGGCCCTGGTTACATAGTATATGGGGTGTTGCGATCCTTCCTTTTCTTTGACCAACACAACACTAATGGCTAGCTGAGACGCAAATATATATAAATAGAGAGTCTCCCCTTTGTCCGGTTTTGACAGCGTCGGAAGTTGTCGGAGGTGGTCTTTGAGTGCTTGGAAAGCTTCTCAACATTCATGGGACCATTCAAATTGGTTCGCCTTCTTAAGGATGTTGAAGAAGGGCAGGTGCTTTTCTGTTCCTTTGGAGAGGAACCGGCTAAGGGCCACGAGGGATCCTGTTAGCCTCTGTACATCTTTGACGGTCTTCGGAGGTTGCATATTTTGCAAGGCTCTATCTTCTCGGGGTTTACCTCAATTCCCCGATTGGATACCATGTATCCTAGGAATTTGCCCGCTCCAACACCAATGGTACACTTAGCGGGGTTCAGCTTTAGGTTGGATGCCCGTAATGTGTCAAAGGTTTCCTTTAAATCTTCAAAGAAGGCGTCATAACTGCGGCTTTTCACCACCATATCATCCACATAGATCTCGAGGTTGCGTCCTATCTGAGATTTGAACAATTTATCTACCAGTCGCTGGTAAGTGGCTCCGGCATTCTTCAATCCGAAGGGCATCATCTTGTAGCAGAAGGTCCCCATATCAGTTATGAAAAAGGTTTTCTCCTTATCTTACTCAGCCATGGGAATCTGATGATATCCCTTGAAGGCATCGAAAAAGGCTAGTACTTGGTACCCAGCAATCGCTTCAACTAGTCGGTCAATCGAGGGCAAAGGGTAGCTATCTTTGGGGCAACAGTCATTCAGGTTGGTGAAGTCAATCCACATCTCTACTTCCCGTCTGGATTTTTGACCATCACCAAATATGCTATCCACTCGGGGTATTGCACTTCCTCGATTATACGAGCTTTGAGTAGCTTATCTACTTCTTCTCCGATGGCTTCAACTCGAACTAATGCAAAGATGCGTCGCTTCTGCTTTATGGGCTTCAGTGCTGGGTTGATATTTAGTAATGTTCTGCTAAACGAGGGGATACTCCTATTAAGTCATTGGTATCCCATGAGAAGACGTCTATATACTGATTGAGGAGATCTCGAAGTCTGGTCTTTATCTCTGGGGGTAGGTGAGTTCCAACCTCGACGGTTCCTGATTCTCCGAGTTGCATCGGCTCGGACTCAGAGTGGCTGGTTCAAGGTCTTCCCTGTCTGGTTCTCAGATAGCTTGAATTGTGCAGACTCGAACTAATTGTTGGTCGCATCGGACCGTGGCTATCCCTTGGCTAGTGGGGAACTTCATTGCCAAGTGGTATGGGGACCAGATGGCTTTCGCCTGGCACATCTAGGGTCGTCCGAGGATTATGTTGTATGGCGCCCTGGAGTCGATGATCGCAAAGGTACAACGGAGGGTTATACTTCGAGGACCATCTTTTACTCGCACTGGTAAGGTAATCTCTCCTAAAGGGGTAACAGGATCGCCAGCAAATCCCGAGATGGGGCTTGTGGGCACGAGATTATTTTTGTCCAGTCCCAGCTGTTCGTAACAGCTGAGAAACATGACTTCTAATTCACTTCCCCCATCCACCAGAACTCTGTTGATCACATTATGGTTTATGTCAACTGTGATCACGAAGGGATCTGAACGAGGGAATTGATTAGAAACCGCATCCTGAGGTGAAAAGGTAATGGTTCCATCCAGGCGAGATCTTTTGCTCTCCCACTCCCAGGGGAGGCTTCCTCGGGCGATCGGTGTACACCATTGATACTGCTTCCTTCTCCCTGGTTGGCGGCGTGGCTTATCTCGCTGTTGTCGTGGTTGGCCTCGGTGCTTATTACTCCTGTCGGGGCCGGAAAACGGATTCGTGTGCTCCCACGAAAGTTTTCAGCCAGATCAGCCATGAGTTTGAAGGTCTTATAGATCAAGATTAGCAAACGGGTCCCACATGGGCGTGCCAAATTAATGAATGTCTACGACCCGCGCTTGATCACGAACCCAGCTCACGAACTGATCTGCCAAACAAAGCCTCGGGTGTCCCGAGGATAGACACTCCGACGCTCAAGTTACTATGATGCGTAAGGCGTATTGTATGTAAGTTGATAGATAGAGAGGTTTACCAAACCTCCGGTATTTATATGTCTACAATCCGTAGATCACCATGATATGTAATTATGGTATGAATATAACTCTTATAGAGATAGCAGTTGTATTACCATTTATATAAGAAGTGTATTTCGGTCATGGTTGTATAACCATGTTTAGGAGGATGTATATTCCTTGTAGAACATTCATAATATACGCATTCCTTATAAGGATTAGGATTGATGGACCGAGGATCCATCCTCCGCGTAACTCGAGCCCATGACCCTTCTCGGGCCCTGGTCCGAGACTGAATGAGGTCCGGAATACAAACCATGGACTTATCAGAGTCAACTTCCAGATCAATTTGTCCTGTATTCCTGGTGTAATTACAGCCAACTTATAGTGTTGATGACTGTCTGTGGGAGTACCTGTGCCAAAAAAGGAAGAGACACAGCTTTGTTTGAAACAAAATTTGCAACTGTGCACTGAAGATGCTCCATATCCCGAGGTTCAAAAAATTCTATCAAAGGACCTTGGTCAGTCCAATTAGAATTCCAAAATTTACACTGGCCATCTCTATGAATCACCCTAGTGTTTGATTCGGAAAAATTGTCATTGTGCAAATTCTCTTCCAAATCTGGGATTTTCTAAGTGATGGAGGCTGAGAGGCTAAGAAGTGTGTCCTGGGAGCTATTTCTAACTGGTATTTCCGCCAGAGCTTACACCTAGTCCATTTTGTTGTGGTGGAAAGGTCTCTTATACCTAGTCCATTTTGTGACACTGGTTGACAGATTGAAATCCATTATTCAGGCTTTTATAGGGCCTTTTTCTGTGCTGCCCCAGAAGAAAATAGCTAACCTCCTTTGAATCTTTTTAACCATGTGTTTTGTGGGCTCCATCACAGCTCATATGTGTTGGGGCAGAGACTGAAGGCAAGATTGAATCAATATCAATTTCCCTCCAGCTGAGAGCCATATATTTTTCCAGTTAAGTATTTCCTATCAATCATTTCCACAATTGCTTGTGAATGAATACTTAAGGACCTTCCACTGAAAATTTGTACTTCTAAATATTCAAATGGCAGATGACTTTGTTTCATGCCCATTATGTTTTTAACCTGTCCAAACTTGTTCTCAGTAGCCTTAGAACTTAGAAATAATTCACTTTTTTCAAAATTTATATTCTGACCAAAGGTTTCTTCAAATTTTACCAAAAAGGCTTTCAATTTTATTAAGTTAATCTTGGATGCACTGAGAAAGATAATAGTGTCATCAGCATAACTTAAATGGGATTTAGGGATGGCATTTCTGGGAAGGGTGAAGTATTGCATTTTACCAGTCTGAAAAATGTATGAGAGACTTCTGGTAAAAGCTTCACTGAAAATATTGAAGAGAAAGGGAGACAGTGGGTCCCCTTGCTTAATCCCTCTAGTAGCTGGGAAAAAACAAACTGGTTTGCCATTTATAAGAATAGAGAACCAAGCATCAGACATGTTTTTCATAATGCATTTAACAAATCTGTCACAAAAACCAAATTTGAGGAGAACCTTTTAAGGAACTGGCAGCTAACTCTATCAAAAGCTTTCATTAGATCAAGTTTCAGGATACAGTTTGGATCTCTGGCCTTCCTATTTAAAGAATCTGATCATTTCTTTTAAATAGATGACATTATCAGAAAGATCCCTATTTTGAAGAAATGCAGACTGGTTTGGTGATATTAATTTAGGCATCAATGGTTTTAGTCTTTCCATAATGATTTTAGAAAAAATCTTATTGGTAACATTAGAAAGACTGATAGGTCAATAGTCACTAAATGAGATAGGTATTTCTATCTTAGGGATGATAGATATCCATGTTCTAGAAATACATCTATGTATGTGAGACCTAGTTAAAAAATCATTAGGTGCCTCTAATAAATCTAAGAAAATTATGTTCCATGCCTTAATAAAAGCAGTGTAGCCATCAGGCCCTGGACTTCTTGATTTATTAAGTCTAAAAACTATTTGCTTTAGTTCAGGCAATGATACTGGCTTCATGAGTATCTCATTTTCTGTCTGAGAGATAAATGAAGGTATCTGAGATAGGAAGTGAGTTGAAAAGAGATTATGATAAGGGTGTGGTGAGACAGTAAGAAGGTTTTTGTAAAAAGCAATAGCTTTTGACTCAATTTCTTCATTACCATTCAACCATTGTCCCTGGGAGCTCTTAATTTTGGTGATTTTGAGTCTACCTCTTTTCACCATAACAGTTTTATGAAAATATTTAGTGTTCTCATCACCCTCTTTTAGCCATTTCACGTTTGCCTTATGTTTCCAAAAATTATTTTGCTCTTTTAAAACCTTTTTTAGTAGAGCCTTTGCATGTTTCAGTTTAATTAGCTCCTCTGTTGTGCTATTTAACTCAAATGCAATTTCCCGGAGCCTTAGCTTTTCCTCAGCCTTTATTACATTCTCATCTATATTACCAAAAACCTCCTTATTCTGTTTCTTAAGGACAAGTTTGAGGCTTTTTAGTTTGAGAAAAAAATTATACATTCCTTCACCCTTAGATTGATCATTCCAGTGAAGGTTAATTACTTCCATGAAACATTCTCTCTTGAACCAGGTATTGATGAACCTGAAGGGTTTTGGCACTGAGGATATATTACTAACTATTCTAAGAAATAGAGGACAATGATACACTACAACAAAGCTGGGCAATTGCAACATATATACGTGTGACAAAAGCGTAAATGTTGTATATTCGCTACGCTAAAGCCAATGTGTCATTTATTCGCGACATTTGTGTGTCATTTCTTTGAGGTGTCATTTCTCTAGCAACACACACACGACACAATTGTTAATATCACAGAGTTATGACATTATAATTATGACAATGTAGATCTGATAGTATGGGAGGACACTTTCTCTCTCTATGAACAGTAGAGAGTAGCTCAGTTTTTCCGATCACGTTCTTACATCAAATCGGCAATCATTCCGCTGTGTTTTTAGCTCAGAAATTTAGGGATCTGTCACATCCTTCATCAGAGTTTACAGTGGTAATGTTTGTTTTCACATGCATGAAGCTTCAGTTTTAGGGTTCTAACACGCAATCGTAGACTAGGGGGTCTTGGCAGCATCTGGAAAAGTAAGATTCCCCGTCCGATTGGCCTTCTGGATTCACAGGGATTGGAGGGCGGACGGATATCGAAATTAGGCGTCTAAAAAGAACAACTTTGCGTGTGGCAGCTAATCTCGCTGCATCCCGAGACGTCATCTTTCTCAAGGTAAGTGCTCTATAGCCTTGCTTATTGGACAGGGGCAATTAATACATAGCCACGCCCATCGATTACTGGAAAACATAATCATGCCAAGTAGTTTTTCGAGGGATCAGTTCAATTCAGGCAGAATTAGTCACTTAGAAGGTGGAAAGATGTTGAAGAGGAAGGGATCTATAAATACCCTTCATGAAGATTAAACAAAACTCAGGAAACAGTTCAACTTTTCACCTCCCATTTACAGCAAAGACAAAAACTTTCTCATTCATAGCCCTTACTATAAAAGCAAAATGGGAGATACTCCATCTCTGAACACAGATGAAAGGGCCTTGTCACCAACGGGCTCAGATTACTCCGAGGAAAGAAGGGAGCTAAATGCAGCAGGGGTGGACTTCAACAGATATACTCGTCCAACTAGAAGAGGAGGGGTCTTAACTCTGACACGGGAGGACATCGAGGCATCCATCCCGGTGGAGCAAAACTGCTTACTGGCGTACTGCCTCGATTCCAGAAGTTTCTCACAAGAAGCAGTAGAGGAGTACTTCAGAAACTTCTGGGCGGTCACAGCAGAGGTAATACACCGATATGGAAATTTCTATGTTGTTAGGTTCGACTCCCGTGAGGAAGCGCTGGCGGTTCTCCACCGAAGCCCGTACGCCATTGCGGGGAGTTTATTAGCATTCAGAAGATGGGGTGCAGGTATCATTCTCAGGGATGTCCGTGTGGAGAAGGTCAAGGTCAGAGTCCAACTCCATGGGCTGCCGGCGGAAGCATTTGCCCCAATGGCGGCAATAAAGGCGGCAAATATGGCGGGAGATGTCATTGACGTGGAGATTGAACCGCCTCCAGCCCGACATGTCTCATACCTGAGAGCGACCATGTGGATTGTTCCCGGAGAACCGCTCGTCACAGGTTTCTATGTTGACATGGAATATGTAGAGAATCCGGAGCACAGGAGAATCTGGATCCAGGTGCAATATGAAAGGGTGTTTAGGGTGTGTCGTCGCTGTGGGGTCATAGGTCATTTGATGAGCCGGTGCCCAATAGTAAGTGATGAGGTGTTAGATGAGTTCATAGAACACAAAGTGCGTTCTCACTTTGAACTCAGGGGGGTCAACATTGTCTACGATCCTAGGAGGCAGATGTTTGCAGAAGATATAAGGGCCTATAATCACAGGAGAGGCCATAGGAACACTAATATCCCGGTAGATCACATGGAAAACAGACGATTAAGGTATAGGCACATGAGAGATAATGATGTTCAGGAGGGCTTTCTTATCTCCATGAGGATGGAACCGGGAAATGATAGAAGATTCACAATTGGGGATAGGCTAGAAGGAAACCCTTTTCAAGTAAGAAATCAGGTTTTTGATCCTTATTTTGGTGAACAAGACAGGGCGCCTCAACCGACTATACCTAGGCAGGTCTCACCCCCATCTGCTATGCTCATCGACAATGAAGAACATAGTCCACAGTGGCAGAGTGTTGAGGTTCAGAATCTAGGAGAATGGGTCAGAAGCCAGGAGGAGCTGGAAAACCACATGCAAGCGGAGTTAGAGCGTGACCTACGGAATTTGGAAGCAGCTGAGACTGCCCTCACTTCCATAATGGAGACAGCATTGCAAGGTAATGCAGATGGTATACACCTGAGAGTCACAGTAAGAGGAGCTTCTGCCATTCCAGGGTGGGCAGGAAACATTTCTGAGATTCCTCCTCCTATAGAACAAGTTCAGTGGCTGGAACGTCTCCCAGATAGACCAGGAGAGGAAGAGAATAGAGAGGAGGAGATTATTGTTATCTCTTCAGATGAAAGCGACTCAGAAGTATCATCACTAGACTCAAGCTCCAACTCTTCCAGGCAAACCAGGGGTCCTGCTATTGTCATAGGAAGGCAGAGAAGACCCAAAAGAAACAGAAACCAGCTGGAAGAGGAGGATGACAAGGAAAAGAAGAAGCAGAAGATGACTGAGCCGGAGAAGACAGGCAGGAAGAGGAGAGGCTACGCTCGTTTCATGCTGAGAAGAAGAAGGCCCAATTTTTAGGTAGGGCAATCCTCAAGGCCTACTCATGCTGAATCTCAAGATCAGCTGGCCCAACCTGAACAACAATTGGAAATTCCTTCTACTGAGATTGGAATTGTGGAACAGTTTCCCCAAGAGGACAGGTCTCCTACTGAAGCAGTAAATCAGATGGTGGACATCTCATACAACTGGAACATCAGAGGGATACATAGGGCATCATCTGAACCAATCAACCAAACTGGAATCCTGCAATCTAGGAAAAGAGCTAGCTCAGAAGAACCCAGCCTTGCCCTCACCATATCTCCAAAGCACAGAAAGGTGGTCTTGAATCACTTGATAAAACAGGAGGAGGAGGGAAGGTTGACTGTCCCAGACTCGGAAGAAGAAGGGGAGCTGAACAGTTGCATAGTGGTACTGGAAAGAAAGATCTTAGTAGTGTCATCTAAGGACAGCAGCAAGAAGCAGGAGGATACAACAAGCTCAGAGGCATTTGTGGAGGAACAGCTTGAAGATCTACTTGAATTGGCTAAGGAAGACAGTGATGATCCATCCACCAGCTCTGGAGGAGAGGAGGTGTCCTCAAGAAGACCACTGGAGATGAAGGAGGCAGAAGGAGCAGCCTCAGAAGAAGGCCTTTTGGTGGTTGAGCCAAATCAACCACCCCAGCAGCCATGACGACCATTGTGTGGAACTGTAGGGGCTGCAATAACGCCCCTACAATGCGAGCGATCGACCAGTTGATTCTGCGATATAAACCAGATATGTTGTGCCTGCTCGAAACAAAAGCCACGGAGGATCATTTTGACCGTTGGCAGCAAAGCACATATTTCAGATATTCAAAAATAGTGGAACCGACTGGTAGATCAGGTGGTCTAGCTTTATTTTGGTCTAGCAAGTTAGAAATAGACATAGTTTTTGCTTCTAGTCATTACATTACTAGTCTAGTCACTAATGCCTCAGGTAGGAAATGGTGCCAAATAGCTATTTATGGCCCTCCGATCCCTCAGTAGAGGCCATCTTTCTGGAATAACATCTCTAGTTTGCATTATCTTAGGGACTTCCCATGCACCATCATAGGGGATTTCAATCAAATCACCTCTCAGGATGATAAAAGGGGGGAGTTCCTGTACATATAACCCCCCAAAATCCACTAGTAGCCTGCATCAATCTGCATAGCCTGAGAGAGCTGGAATCAAAGGGACTCTGGTTCACATGGACCAACTCACAAGAACATCCAAACACCATTGTGGAGAGGCTGGATAGAGCTTTTGGAAATGATAGATGGCTCTCCCTATGGCCAGAAGCTAAGGTAACTAATCTACCTTTCTCTCATTCTGATCACAGTCCCATACTACTGCAACTAAAGCAACCAGATCAGAAACCAATGAAATTGAGAAGATTTGAGTCTATATGGATAAGTATGGATCCACCCCTTCAAATTCTAAGGAAAGTATGGTCTACTGTTCAAGCATCACACATTCCACCAACACAACAACTTGAAGGTGACATTTTCTCAGCTAGATTGCAACTGGTGTTGGTACATCTATGTAACTGGCACAAGAAAACATTTGGCAACATGGAAAAGCAAATTGCACACAAGGAAGAGGAACTGAAGAAGCTTCAGATGGGTAATGGTATGTTTGTAAATGCACAAAGAATCAAGAATGTGGTGGCACAGAAGGAGGTTCTAGAGCAAAAGTTGTCTGATTACTGGCAACAGAGGGCAAAAGTAAATTGGATGAGACAAGGAGAAAAAAATACTAAGTTCTATCACAGATGGGCAACAAGAAGAAAAGAATCCAACACTATACAGGGCCTAGAATTGCAAGATGGAAGTTGGACCTCAGATCAGAACTGCATTTTGCAGGAAATGACACTGCATTTAAGAAATATTCTCACAGAAGATTATGGAGACAATTTGTTGATAGATGCAGAAGCTGAATGGGAGAGTTTGGCTCAGACTAACCAGAAGGTACTATCCACATCACAAATACAAAGGTTAGGAAAACCTTTCTCAACTACAGAAGTAAAGGAAGCATTGAAGCAGATGAAATCTTGGGGAGCACCTGGAGAAGATGGTTTTCCTGCTGGATTTTATAAACACTATTGGAAAGAGATAGGGGGAGATCTGGAACAGATGATTCTGAGCATAACAAGAGGAGAGCAGTTCCCTCTACACTGGAATAGAACTCATATCATTTTCATTCCAAAAAAGAAGCTCCCAAGGTCAGCAGCTGATTTCAGACCCATCTCACTCTGCAATGTCAAGTACAAAATAATAGCCAAGATGATTGCTAACAGACTGAAGTCTCACATGGAATCTCTGATTGCATCATCACAAAATGGTCTTGTACCTGGCAGACATATATCAGAAAGTGTCCTACTGGCACATGAAGTCCTGGAGCATATCAGGAAGTATAAAACAGCCAGACAAGGACTAGCTGCCATAAAACTTGATATGAGCAAGGCATATGACAGAGTCTCTTGGAGGTTCCTGGAAAAAGCCCTGAATTTCATCAAAATGCCTTCTGATTTACTAAACCTCATAATGATGTGTGTTCAATCAGTCACATACCAGGTGGTGGTCAATGGGATGATTAGTAACAGTTTCACTCCAACTAGAGGGCTAAGACAGGGATGTCCCTTATCCCCTTACCTATTCATCCTATGTCAACAATTCCTATCAGCAAGCTTGGAAGCGCTAACATTGAGGAATTCAAGTGTCTAGAGGAGGCCCTAGAGTATCTCACATAATGTATGCTGATGACTGTATCCTATTCTCAAGATGCACAAATCAAGCTACTGAGGAGCTAAAGAAGGTTTTGGATACATACACTATACTGGCAGGGCAAAAACTGAACACTGATAAATGTTCTATTTTTTTCATCCCTAACACATCCCCTGAAAATCAGAAACAGATGAGGGATCACCTTCACATCCAAGGTCAAGGTATTGGAGGCTCCTACTTGGGAAATACCATACTTTTTGACCAAAATAAATCTGAAATTTTCAGATATCTGATCAGTAAATTCAAACAGAAGTATGATTCTTGGAAGTCAAAGTTGTTGAACCTCCCTGGTAGAGTAACATTGGCAAAGCATGTTCTACAATCTTTAGCTATTTACCCCTTGGGAATATTCAGAATTCCAACAAGGGTGCTGAAGAAACTAGATGCCATGACTTCAGCTTTCATATGGGGGGGTAAGATGGAAGGAAGAGCAGTGCATTGGAGATCATGGACACATTTGAACAAGTCCAAACTAGAAGGAGGCCTAGGACTGAGATCTGCTATAGGGATGAACAAAGCTCTGCTCGCCAAACATGCATGGAATCTGTTATCAAACAAACAGTCCCTCCTCACACAGGTGCTCACTGCAAAATATCTCAGACATGACAGTATATTGACAGTCTCAGTGAGATCAGGTGACTCATGGGGCTGGAAATCTATTGTCTGGGCAGCTGAATTGATCAAAAATAATCTTTGCTGGAAGGTTTCGAATGGAAAATATATAAACATCCATGCACAATGGATCCCGAATCTACAGAACCCCATCCATGTAACAAATGTGATAGCTACTCACACAAACCTGAAAGTATCTCATCTTATTGACCAACAACATGGAGTGTGGAGATACCCCCTCATCCGATCACTATTTCCTCAACATTTAATCCCACACATTCAGAGCATACATCTGAACACTCAGAGTAAGGATGAACCGCTCTGGAAATGGACAACTGATGGCAGTTACACCTCGAAATCAGGCTACCATAGAGCCATGGAGGACATCAGAAATATAGCCCCTCACAGATTAAGTCCAGTGGCAAGAAGATTCTGGGCGAGGATATGGAATTTGAAGATTCCACAAAAGTACGCAATATTCATATGGAGAGCAATATCAGGGTGCCTGGCAACAGGAGCCAACAGAAAGAAAAGAAAGCTGACTGATAATGATACTTGTTTGAGATGTCAACAAGGTATTGAAGATGAGACTCACTTGTTTCTGAACTGCAAACAATCTCTACTCATCTGGACAGCTGCAAATATTGCCATCAACACTTCATTCGCTTCCAATTTTAGTTCATGGTTCTTCCAGATAGTCATGGAGTTGACGCAGACAGATCAGCTGAAACAGATCATCATTTTACTCTGGGAAATATGGAAGTGCAGGAATAGCGCCATTTTTAACCAGGAAATTGTCTCTCCAGTACTTTGTGTTCAACAAGCTCAGACTAAATTACAGCTGATGATCAGACACTCCAACAAAAACCACAGATCTGAAGACCATGAGCAGGAGATCATGACAAGCAACTCAAATCAGCAAACCTCTGTACAAGACATCAGAAAGGGGGGCACGTCTGAAGGAATTCCAGAAGCTTGTGTAATAAGCTTTGATGGTTCCTACAGGGATGGTATGAAAATAGGGGCTGCAGGGTGGAGAATTTGGAAGCCTGGCTGGAATCTAGATATGGATATATCACGCTCGGACTTCTTCCCAGCTACCTCCCCATTACAAGCAGAAGCGGAGGCATGCTGGAGAGCTCTAAAAGCAGGAAGGAGAAATGGAGTTTTGAGGGCTAATTTGGTCACAGATTCGGCTCAGCTTAAAGCATCGATCTTGAATCCTTTGTCCGCCCCGATTGCGATCAAAGGAATTATAAGCAACATCAGGCAACTAGCGAACTCACTGGTTGAATTCGCTGTAATCAAGGTTTCCCGTTCCTTTTTAGAGAAGGAACATAAATTAGCCTTTAGCCTTAGCAGAAATGTATGTAATAGTATCAGCTCTACTATTTCTTAATTATTAATGAAAGTAAGTTTTCAAAAAAAAATTATGACAATGTACTTGAGTGTCACAGTTAAACAACACAATGGTACATATGTTGGGAATTTGTGACACAACTTGCATCATTTGGTTCTTGTGTCATACTTTTTGTGACGAATATGTGACACTTATGAAAATGTCCAATATTTATGACAATTACGCACGACACTTTACTAAAATGTCTCAAATAAATGACACAGTATTAAATTTATTGTAAATTTATGACAATTAATTGTGGCACAACACAAAAGTGTCTTACTTAGATGACACAATGTTAAAATTGTTGTAACTTTATGACAATTACGTCGAGCTATTAACTTTCAAACATTGTAGTTGAGCATATCTTGATATTAAGTATTTTTCCAAGGCTGAATTATATTTTTACATCATCATCTGAAATTTTATAAGTTAAATTTAGTAATTTTATAATAATCTATTATCATTTGAATTTGTGTGTGAAATATAATCTATTAAAATCAAGTACTTAGGGTTACGTGGTGAGATTATATTTATCGCATGTTTGTTCACCTAAACATATACATTTAAATATTTTTCAATCAAGTTCACTTTAGTTCAATTTATTTCTCTTTTGATAAAGTATGCTTATATTACGTTCAGCTCAATTTAGCCATTCTATTATGTTATTTTATTTTATAGTCAAGCTTATCTTAATTTAGCCATACTATTATTATCTGTAAAATTAATACATTCTAATTTTACTTTAGTTCAACAAATATTAGTTGGGGATATTAAGGCATTTTGAATTTGTATTTTATATCTAACATGCATATATATCATCGAGTCTTCTAATTGAGAATGTAGTTTTCTACTTTCATGGCAGCAAAAAATGAGCATTTCACTTTGGTTTCTGACCTAAATATGCAGATCGGCGCAAGGTTCATCGGTCTCTGGCCAACTGGAAGGCCAAGAAACTATACATGGATTCAAGCTTTCGGGGTTCTCTTCGATTCTCACTCTTTCACCGTTGAGGCCATAAAGAGAGCAAACTGGGATGAAGAGGATGAGCATTTGAGTTTATCCTATGATAAAGAAGAGATCAAGGGCTATGCATGGGAATCTGCAGGATCACTGATCGACAGGGCTGCAAAGAACACCACTATCATCACTATCCCAGAAATCGTTGAGACCCCTGTTAATGTTGTACCTGTGACAAAAGAAGATGACAAGATTCACAAGTATCGGATACCTTCTGATGACAGTTTTGCTCACAAGTATCAGATACCCCAATTTATAAATCCATTCACAATCAACTTTTAATGCTCTTCCAATTCAACCAATCTCCTTAAATAGTTACATATAAAGAAAAGCACTTCCCCGTGTCATCAAATTTTCTAAACAAGAATAAAACCATTGCTCTATAAAATACTTTTTTAAAACGCTCTATAAAATACTTTAGAGCCAATATCACATCTCCTAAATATAAGATAATGTCATTGCTTATAACAACCTGAGGTCAACATATTTCCTTCTTGTAATCACAATATACAGCTCAAAATGACATATATATATATATATGCAGTCTGCAGACCATACAACAATATTCATCCTACAAAAGATAACACTGACCTAGAAGATAATCCAACATGGTGCAAAAATAACAGCAAATGGATTAAGAATTGAGAAAAAATAATACATCTTGGTCTACTCAATATAAAACCAAAATAACTAAAAGATATGCTGACAAGAGGTGAACCAACTATTTCTTCAATAATCTACATTGAAAATACTACTCATACAGTCATACTATACTAAAACCTCCAAGGAAAGCCTAAACTATCAGCACCACTCACATGAAAACTAAGGAAACCAACAAAATATACAGGATGAACTTATTTATATCTGCAAAATTACTACTTCTGGGAATACGGTATCACGTGCAGGTACATAAAGAGTTAAAATAGTATGTCTCCAACATCCAAAACTCCAAAAATGATCTGCTATAATCACACTTTCAAATAAGAAAAAGCTAAGAGCTTTTAGACAACATATGATTCGGTTGCTAGGAAAATAGCATTGTTTAGCATATAACAAACTAAAGAACATGTACATGATACAGAACAACAGTAAGGACATGAAGCTAAGCATGCAGGTATTTCGATCTCTCCTCCAGGTTCTATAAAATTTCCCAAGGATAAAAACTCAAAACTAAAAGTGAACTTAAAACTTACACACAATTGTATAACATTAGTTCTTAAGTATGTGATATTTTTTCAGCAAGCATGAATGGAAGTAAACTGAAGTAAAAATTAGGTCCGATAAATCATTCTTTTAGATAAATGTTACAGTCCAACACTGACTCATGTACATTACTCTATAATCAAATCAAATAATACTGTAAATTGAAGATCAAGAGCAATGCATAATCCTTCATCGAAAAGGAAAATGTGAATCTAGAACACCAAATTGCGTACATATGGCCACAAATCCACAGTTCCACATACACCAACAATCCAGATTATTGGAAACATCAAAAAAGGGATTAACAAGGAGGTTGGAGAGGTTGATGCAGAGGCGAAAGGTGGTTACCGTTCGCATAGTGAATCCAACCTGACAAATTCACGATTTCATTAGACACGGCCAAAAGAGGTGCAAAGCTAAATTATGACAAGCATCGGAGTGAACTTACAGTTGGGATCATATCTTCGCTGTATCCACCGGTCTAATTTGACAAACACGAAGAAAGTTTCATGTCAAAAAAGCGAACTTCATTAAGATATAAGTGTAAATACATGAGAAAACAACAAAAGTTTTCGACTTACAGCAACAACATTAACAATTGATAATTTTCAAGCATTTTGAATCCCTATAAGAGAGAGCTCCATCTCCTGCATAAAGAACAAGCTGCACCAATAACAGGAATGCCAGGCACAACGTTATTCTCAAACAAAATTAGCACTTCTAATTATAGCCATAAAGGTTAAAAAATCGTCACCGGTTAACAGCCAGCTAGAAGTAGAACTAAATAACAAATTTCTTGATCAGGAAAGAAGAGACTGTAGCTATAATTAACAGGGAGAGGGAGGTCGAAAAGGTTGATGCAGAAGCGAAAGGCTCACCGTCTAGATATTATCACGGAGTTGGTATGCACATCCTCACGGTCGGGCTATGTGAACCGCGTTTTCAGCTCCGTCGGCCAGCCCAACGTCATCGTCTTCACCAGCATCTTGAAGTACTAGTCTGAATGGGGCACCCGAAACGACGTCGCTTCGGTGTTCGATCAGATGCTGAAGGCTGGCGTACGTAAAGCCCGACGGTTTCGTGTATCCGTTGCTGATCAAATCCTCCGGCGGCGGCGGAATAGTTTTCCACGCGCATTTGTTGAAGCTTGGCGGGGTATATGGATAATGCGATGATGAGTTGGTATGGGAAACTCGGGCCGGTGGAGAGTGCGCGGATTGGAATGGCGTCATATCGGCGTATTGGAATTGGGGGAAGGAGAAGCAGGCAAAGGAGTTTTTCGGGTTGATGGCTGAGGCGATGAGAACCTCGTTACATGGACTGCGTTGGGGGGTAATAATTTCTAGAGGAATAGACCTACCGCCATGGAAAATTTGGCAAAGAGCCAATTTTGCCGCCTGAATAAAGCGGACGAAAATTCTTCCCGCCTGAACCTTCCCGCCAATCTATTGATTACTCAATATTTGTGGTTGGTTGACTTATTAAAATTGAACTAATATAAAATATATTGAACTTAAGTCAAATTGATGTACTATAAATATTAATAGTGCAGCTAAACTAAATTAATTTTTTATCAATCTAGCTTGAACTAAACTAGATTAAAGAAACAAATAAAATAAACTTACATGATATATATATATATATATATATATAAACTACATTAAAACTCTTAGAGAGAAGAACATGCCTTATATTTAGAAAAATAAATAAAAATCTAAGCCTAATAAAAATGCTATTTATAAAAAATGGTATTTCCTAAATAAATTTTAGTGTATTTTTTATATCTTATTATGTTTCACTTGTTTCCATGATCTAATATGTACTTTTTAACCATTCAATACAAACATGCTTTGATAAAACTAAACTCATTTAGCTATAATGATACCGTTCGGTGTACTTTAATTTAATTCAAATATAACACTTGTTTGTTAATTTATCAAGCAAAAATTATTGTGTAAACATTTAGACAATGTCTAGTTGAGTTGAACTATACATAACTTTGATATTTTCGATATGAATGATTACTATTCGAGTTATAACCAAGCCAACATAATATTCGTTATCATAGTCATAATCAAAAGTGAACTTGTAAAACTTATAAGTTATAACTAAATCGAATTTAACTTATCAAAAGTCAATTCTTACTAAGGTTTTGTTCTTGTGATATGTTTCTTACTGAACTGAAAAGTGATGAGACTTGATAATAAACAGAATTAAACATGACCTCGATGCACCAATGATCACAACAACTTGAGTAATAACCAATCCAATATATATTTCGTTCTCATCTAAGTGATAATCAAAATCAATTTTTAAATCCATTTTCAACTTATAACTAAACTAATTCAACTAATCAAAAGTCAAATCTTACTTAGACTGTTTTTGTCGTGTGATTGCTTATTACTGAACTGAAACTGCTAAAATTTGAAAATAACCTGAACTAGACATCACTTTAATGTACGAATGATAACAATTCGAGTCATAAACAAGGCAACATATTATTCGTTCTCATCTAAGTGATAATCAAAAGTCAATTCTTACTTCTTTATAAAGCTTGTAACTAAATTGAATTCAACTAATCAAAAGTCAAATCTTACTTGAGTTTTGTTCTCGTGAGATTGTTTCTTACTAAACTGAACTAAAATGAAAGACAGAACCAAGTATAACTAAATTTACTTGAATTACATCAAATTTATTTGTTTACTAAAGCAAACCAAACTAAATTAAATAGAACTAAATTGATATACTAATATACTCATGAGATCAAGGCCTTACTTATGTATAAACACTTATTATAATAAGTACTCCAGCTAATTAAAGTTAACAATCGCTTAATTTCAATAGATTATCTAAATTGAGTTTAACTAATCAAAAATGAACCCCTTTACTTGACTCTACACACTAATAACATAATTGAGTTTAACTACTTAAAATTCATATCTTACTTAACTTTTTATAAACAATTTTATTGTAACTAATTAAATTTCAATTAATCAAAAGTCAACTCTTACAAATACCTATAGATATTGTATTCATTTTTACCTAGCTTTTGGTAATAGTGTTAGAAACCCTATTTTGTTGGATTTTATTTATTACAAAAAACTTAAATTTACTATAATTATATTTATTCATGAAGGAAATTAATTATAGAACATGGTATGAAATCATTTTTACTATATTATTATAATTATTATTATTAGAGCAAATTTATACTATGAACTTTCATAAAAATAAAATTAATAAAAGCAAACTGATAACCCCTTACTCAACATCACTCCCTAATAAAAATATAATGTTTCGTAGTGTATTTAATTAAGATTTAATTAGTGGTTAATTTTGTAATTTTAGTTTTAGTTGTTTCTATTTGGAATTTTTCCGCCAATTATATCATAATTTTATTTTTTTAGTATTTTTAATTATGTTAATTTACGATTTTGTTTGATTGTATATGTATTATTATTATTTTTCTTTTTTTTTGAAAATCTATATGTATCATTCTTATTCAATTAAACCCGTTTTTCGTAATTATATTCTGATTTTTAATTAACTTGATTAATTGATTTGATTAATTATTATTTAGTTTTGATCCATTCAATTAAATTGAATTTTAATATATGTTCTATTCAACATATGTATTCACCTGATCAATTTATGTATATGGTATTGAATAGAAACAATATTGCATTCTTCATTTAACTTGGTACGTACCTTTTTTCAATATAACATTCAAATTCCGAAATTTTTATATTATAAAGTACATGATACCTAGCTAATTTAGTACCTAATTTTTATGGTATATCTATATGTGGCACCTTTAGTGCCTAATTTAGTACCTAATTAATATGTGGTAATTTGTTTTTCAGCTATGTTTATAAGAGAAAAATAAATAAAACAAGAGTAGTTATTCTTTGACGTATACTCTTGTTTCATTCTTATCGATCAAAATTTAAATAAAGTAAACCAATACTCCTTATTTGACGTAAACAGATTTTGTTATTCTTTAATCTACACCGTCAATATCTCATAAACTAATCACAACAGTTCATTAAACCCTAACCTTGCTCTTCTCTTATCCATCGCCTCTCTTTCCGCACCTCCAGTACCCGATCACCCGTCTGCTAAGAGGTCATACGTCGTAGCTATTGCCATCTCCCGTCGGCATCACCCTCGTCGATGCTCGCCATCCCAACGCTAACACTCCTCGGTGGCATCAGCCGTGGGAGCCGGCGCCAACGGTCTGAGCTATTTACGATGTATCATCTCCAATTAGTACTCGAGGATCAGATGGTTCACGTCCATCTTCTCCGCCATGCTTTCTACGGACTTCGCCCTGATGAGCTCTCGAGGTCGTCATTGTCCGTCGACCAATTTCAATTGCTGGCCTCACACTGCCTTTAGCTCCGGTATGGGGTGCGGTGGTGCTATGGGTAGTGGGCCCCATGAATGTGAGAAGCGGTTAATTGGAGGATCTGATCCCTCTAGGGATTTTAGCCAGCGGAATAGGTTAGTATATCTCTTTGTTTGCTACAAAATTATGCCGTTCTTCATTTACAGTAACAAAATTTGTATTTTGTGTGATTTAAGCTCTTAGTGTTCTTGTTGCAATCTACATGGAGTGGAAGACGTGGGGTGCAAATTCGGACTTGAAAATGAGACGAGTGGTGATGCTTCATCTGGATTACGACACATATCTGAGCCGAATTCAACACATTGAATGGTAACGTTTGCATCAACTGCGAAGTGGTTAATGATGAGTTAACGTTGCTCGTATGCTCTTGTGCTTGTGTTTTTTATTTTGATTTTCATAAGAGGTTGCTAATACTCTTTGCGGCCACTTCAATTGCTAAAGTGTTCTACGTGTATTAAAGCTATAATTTCCAAATACTGTCTTTCAATGGCTGGTGAGAATGGCGTCTTGAAGGAGTCCGGGCCGAAAGGGTTCTGATATGAGATGGTAAAATATATTAATCATAGACCAACTGTTCTTGTTATTGTAATACAAGTTTATAAATAGTGTGATTACTCTTTGATATCTTTTGTTATTTTTGATGATGAAAACTGAAAAGTTGGTTACTTGATCGATTTTGTGTATTGTAACGAGATGTGGTAATAGAAATGTATAGTGCAATTACTCGAATTTATGGCGATGACTGGTGCTAGTTTCATGAAATGTAATAACAGCCTTGTTAAGTTGCTATGGTCTTTTATTAGTGCATTTGATCATTGGAGAGTTGCAATGTTGAAGTTTCATAATATGAATATTCACGGGCATCACTAGTGAAAGTTAATCTCCTGATGTAATGCTAATATTTCAGTTCTAGATAACATATCATGCTACTTACTGAATTTCGGTTTAGCAGGGTAGTAATGCCTCCATATATACTAGAGACTCAAGATACACATGTAAGTATATATCTATTTTTTTAATCTATTCTTGAGAATATATAATTTTTTATTTGTTTTCTTTATTGATATTTACCCTATCATATGTTCAATTATAGGTGTCCGGGCTATCAAATTCAAGACGTATACAAGCCCCCGACCCCGGGAATATAGAGACTTCCAGTACCCATTCCAGTGAAGAGAAAATCTCCTGAAAGTCCTACTTTCCTGTAGGAATAGGAACTACGGGGTCGAACTGAAAATATACAAAAATTTAGGGTAATGCGCGTAATTTATAGAAGTATATTCCAGACACGTGATTATATAATAGTTTAGAAACCCCCTTTTCCCAATCACGGTCGAACAACGCAGAGCTCTCCCCAAATCACAATCAAAAAGTTCCGGCGGTTAAGAATAGAAGAGTGGCGCCGTTGAAGACGTGATCGGAGTGTGACGTTCCTAATCAGATTCTGGCGGTTGCTAATCAAAGTTTGGCCGGAAATTTGTGCCTGAATGACTCTCTGGAAAATTGGGGGCAGATTCAAATCTCTTTTGCTGCAACTCCGCCGCGTCAACTCCTCGATCTCTGACCGGAATGGGATCGTTACAACAGCTGCAAATCGATCAATTGAGGTTTGAAGATATGGATCGTGAAATTTGAGCTCTTCAATGGGTATCTGCAATTTCAATCTTGACAATCCCGTGCAATATTGGATTTTAAAGCAAGATGACAGATTGATCAATTTCTATACTTTTTGGTGGGAAATTGATAGTCAATAAGTATAGACTAGTTAACAATATAGGTGGCACATGAGCCAAAAATATATGGTACCAAGTAGTTTGAGTCAGGTGTATTATACTTTTGGTTGGGTAATCATTAGTAATTAATAGATTGTATGCATTGACAAGGTTTAACTTCTAAGAGTGATGAATGTTTGTTTTAGTTTATAAGTTTGTTGTTTTAAAGTAAAAGTGAATGTTGTATTAGAAGAACCAACTTTAAGAGGTCAACAATTTAACTTCTAAAAGTGATCGATGTTTGTTTTATTTATAAATTTGATGTTTTACACTAAAACGTGATGGAAAAATCAACTTTAAAAGTTCGATAATTTAACTTCTAAGAGTAATCAATGTTTCTTTTAGTTTATAACTTCGATGTTTTAACTTAGAATGTGAATGTTGCATTCGAAGAACCAAACTTTAAAATGTCGACAATTTCAACTTCTAAGAGTGATGAATTTTTGTTTTAATTTATAAATTTGATATTTTAAATTTAAAACCTGAATGTTGTGTTGGAAGAAGCAACTTTAAAAGGTCGGCAATTTAACTTATGATGAATGTTTGTTTTAGTTTATGAATTCGATGTTTTAGATTAAAACGTGAATGTTGTATTAAAAGTATATAAATTGTACAGATTTGATGTTTGTTTGCAGTTGCACAAACGCTCTACCATTTGAGCTAATAGGTTTGACAACGGCAATGTCCAATATAAGAAGAAAAACAAATAACCTATAAGGGATTCGAACCCTCATATTTGTGCAGTTGCACAACGCTCTACCATTTGAGCTAATAGGTTTGACAATGACAATGTTCAAAATAAGAACACGGAGAGATCATATATTCTATGCTATCACATTAAAGCAACATGTTCAACGACATCAAACTAAACGCCTCAAACTAAATTCAAAAGTGAGGAAAAGAGCCAAAGGGTCATCATCATTCAGATCAATAGATTCACACACTATAGATGTTGACAGATTAACATCATCTCTAGAACAAATTAAGTAAAAATTTTACAAACACCTTATAATATGACATTCGAAGATATAAACTATCATGCTATAATAATAACTTTTCTTGTTAAAAAGCTCTGTTCTAACCAAAATGTGAAACAGAGCACAAACCTTGCTTTGAAACCTCTCTATCTCACAACATATTTTTTTAAAGACTTTCTTTATTTTGGGACATTTCTTTTTGGTACCACCCACACCTATACAATATAGAAAAAAGGAATATAAAAGCAGGTGCAAACAAAAGATTCAAGTGAGTAAAACACAAAAAATATCATGTTGTATATGCAATCTTTCAACATAAAAGCACAATATTCAACAATATCATACACACAAAAAGCACTGTGCTAAAAAGTGTCATGTTAATGTATGATCTTTCATCATAAAAACAATATCATACACATAAAAGCACTATGTTGAATTTTCATGTTATATGTGCAATCTTCAAGTTAAAAATGGTATTGTAAAACACAAGAAAGCTTTGATGAAAAGTTACATGTTACATATCCAACATTTCATCATAAAAGCAATATGATACACATAAAAAGCACTGTGATGACAGTTCATGTTATATATGCAATATTTCATATTAAAAATGGTATGGTAATAGTAAACAACAATGTGTTGAAATATGCATGTTATATTTGTAATCTTTCATGTTAAAATTGATATTCCAAAGCACAAAAAAAGTTATGGTGAAAGCTACATGTTATATGTAAATCAAATGTTTCATATTAAATCTCCAATCTGTCATCATAAAAGTATATGAAACGCATATAATCACAACGATGAAAAGTTTCATGATATATGTTTAATGTGTAATGTTACCTATCAAATGTTTCATGTTACATGTCAAATCTTTCATGATAAAAAAAATAAAACACATATAAGCACAACAATGAAAGTTTCATATTATATCCGCAATGTATCAAGTAAAAATGATATTCTAATACATTATGCAAGCATGTTCACCAACAACAAACATCAAAAACGCCTGAAAAGTGAGGAACCGAGAGCAAACCGTTGTTAGCATTCGGAACTGTAGATCTGGCCAATGTAGATGCAGGCGGATCAACGTCATTGTTAGATCCGGCGGCTTGCTTTTTCTTCGTAACCATAATTGTTCATCGATCAGTAAAAAAACCGGTTAAAACAGCTAATCGATCAATTAATACGATTCAATCCAATGAAATAAGCATACCTTTGAATCAGCCGAACGAATCCAATGTATTAGAGGCGATTGGAGATATCTAGGGTTCGTGCTCCGTTTTCCCCCAAATTGCCAGTGAAGAGAGAGAAAGTTGGAATGAAATCTGAATGGTTAGTTGGGATTTGGTAGCTTATATACACGCATAGTTTAGTATAATTACACAAAACCCCTGAAAAAATAATATTTACACAAAAACCCCGTAGCTCCTATTGGTCCAGAAAGTAGGACTTTCTAGAGACCTAGTATTCCAGTGAAACTCTCGAGGTAATTAATAAGATGACGTTATGGCCTTTAATATATGTTATATCTATTGATAATTATACTAACATGTTCATATGTTTGTAGGTGATTAAATGGTTAAACAATAAAGGGGAAAGCAACTCCAATGGTCAAGAGGCTGATGCAAACCAAACTCCTAAGGTATATTCATCATACTAATTGTTTCTTTAGTGATTCACTGTTTCCTTTTTCTCTGACTATGCACGTAGATGAAGTTCAATATAGGCTTTCGATCTAAACTAACTAGCTGCCATTCATTATACAAAATATTTTTCTGCTCTTTGTTTGTTTTATTTGGATAATTAATTTTTCAAGATTCTTATAGTTTGAGCATACACTATAAATCAGTAGCTTGGATGTTGATTGATGAATTTTGGTATTTAAGTATTAATTTGTTCTATCTTTTATTTTTTAGGGTCAAGGAAATACTGAAAGAAGAACAAGCAGGAGAAACAAGAAAGCTTAACTTATGATTCTATTAAGAAAAACAAGCAAGAGAAAGCAGAAGCTTAGCTTATGATTTTAATAAGGATTTGATTAGTCATTATTTTCTTTGGATTTTACTTCTCCTTCAGCAACATTCAACCATTATATATTTGAGTATTGGTATTTGCTTTTGAAAATTGAATAATATTATTCTTTTTTTCAATTGATAAATATTTGAAATATTTTACTTAACTTTAATTTATTATAAAGATATTAATGGGAAATATTTAATGACATTATTGGTCCATGATGTAAATTAAGCATGTGGCACAATATGATGGCATAGTTGATATGACTATTCAAGTGTAGAAAAAAGTGTCGTAAACTCTTGCGACCAACAGTGAAATGACACAAATAATGTCAGCATTTTCTGACATATTAGGCACCAAATTTGATATGACCTTTAAATTTTGTGACATAAATCAAATGTCAGATGTTTACGTGAGAAATTAATAATAGTGTCGCTTTGTTTTTGTCAGTTAACAAGCAGGGAGCAAAATGACAAATGTAAATGCGACGAATATAAATGTGAGCAAAATAAGTCGCCAAATAACTGCAACGAATATATATAACGACACAGTTGATTGTCATTTTTATGCAACACAATAATTACTTGTCATATATATACGATAGATTAATATTAGTGTCATAAATTAATTCCGTCATATAAACATTGTCGAAATAAGTGTTGGATGATTATGACCCAAAATATGTGCCACAAATTAAGCCACAACACAATCGCGACAAATACATAACCGACGTAAGTTACTGTCATTTATAAGCAACACAATTTAAAAAATGTCTTTTAAAATACCACACATGTTCAATCGTGACAAAAAATGAAATTGAAGCAAATTGTGTCATAAATTTGTATACGTCACTAAATTTAATGTTATAGGAAGTGTCACTAATAACTGGGCGACATAAAATTAAATAATGCATGTAGAAGTCGCATAATATCGCGACAAAAATGAAACTGACACACTTACTGACGTTAATTAGTGACAGAACGAAAAAAGAGTGTCCATGGGAATGCTACATGCGCTATTGCGACTCTCTTCAAAGTGTAGCAAAATGTGTCGTTATTACTATTAGTGACACTAAATTAAGGATGAGTGACATAATTTTTATGTTGCAATTTCCCAGCTTTGTTGTAGTGATATGAGGTGTGTTTGCTGAGAACTTGGACAGAGGATTGTGGAAATTTTATACTGCAATCATGAGTACACAGTCCCCTATCCAATCTCTCAACAGTTAGCCTCCTTCCTTCTTTCTTAATTCTACCATTAGACCAGGTAAAAATATTACCTAATGTAAGAACATAAAATAGAGACATGTTATCAATTAAGGCACTAAATTCCCTAATACTCTTAAGACTGGTCTTAGAATGCCCTTTATATTCAGAAATGGAAGCCATAGCATTATAGTCACCAATATACATAGCTTCTGGAATAGATATAGCCTTAAGGTCAAACCACAAGTCCTATCTTTCTTTCCTAGTTCTCAATCCATACACAAAGAAAATCTCAGTATATTGTTCCAGTGTATTTATTGAGATCTGTACTTGAATGAATTGCTTATGGTCTAGGATTAAGGAAATATCTACCCGAAGGTTCCACATAAGCTATATGTTACACTGACTAGAAAATATGCATTTTTGGAAGTGTAATTTATTTTTGTAAGAGTCACATTCTGAGTTATCATGTTGTGGCTCAATTATGCAAAGTACATCTATCTTATGATTGAAAATGAGCCTAGACAATCTAAGCATGGAAGTTTCCATACCTCTAATGTTCCAGACAAGAACATTTAAATCCATAGTTGTACTAATCATTTACGAGACTTTATGCTTTTAGTGCTTGTTCTAGTCACAATCTTATTTACCTGAGCAAAATATGTAGGAACTTTATTTTGCTCAGAATTAGTAAGAGAAAGACTAGCAGTGGATGTCACAGCATCTGCATAGGATTGGGAAATTACCTGGAGTGGAGTGTCCAGTGGTGGCTTAGAGGGTTCCATATTCTGAACATTTGAGTTTCCTTCCTCAGAATCTTCTGGTTCAGCCATTTTGTCCTCATCCATAATTAGAGGCAGGAATATGTTGCTGCCCTGTCTAGGTTGAGAATAAAAACTAACTTTGTTAGTCACAGTAGTGATTGGAATATTAAAATGGTTACCTGAGTGCAGATTCATATCATCTTTAGCATAGTTCTTTGATTTTCTTGGAGTGCACCATGGTTCCTCAGTTGATATGATTTTTTCAATCCTGTCAATTCATTGTTCTGAGTTTTGAGGCATAGAGGAGGAACCAGACTCAGAAGGGGGTGGAATCCAAGGTATTTCCATGGGCCCCTGAGTCTCAAAATTTATATCACAATTGTCCTCCTGAGAAATCAGTACAATCTCAGGAGACAAAGTGCTTTCTTGTTCAGTATCAGAGAGTACCTCCATGGGGGTGTCAGTGTGGAGAGGTGGAATAAGGGCATTTGTGAACTGATGGGAAATTATAGGAGGGGAGGGAAGGGGAGGTGGAGGTGGAAGGGTGGGGAGGGAAGAGGAGGCTGGAGTTGGCTCCAGCATTGGTTCTTTCCCTATTCGGCACCACTTTCATGGGATTCTTTTGAACATATACCAAGTTTCATTGTGTGTGCTGCCCTCTCTTGTTTATACCCGAAAGACCAGCTTTATAACTCTGCTTAGGCTCATTATTGACCATGGATTTTGGGGAGTTGGACTTTGGGGGATTCCTTTTAGCCACTGGTCTCAACTCATGATTTAAAATTCTACACTCATTTAGCTCATGACCTAGCTTCTTGCAGTGTCGACAGTAGAGAGGGAGCTGCTCATACTCAATGCCAAAATCAGCAACATCTCCTTCCATATTCACTGTCAGTGTGACAGAGTTATGAAACTATGCCAACAAACCAATCTCTACACACAGCTTCACTGCTGATGGTCTAGTTAGACTGGCAGTTGCAGCATCCATTTTGATGTATCTACCTATCCTGTTTCCAATAGCCTCAAGCATGGTTGTATTGTACCAGAAGATAGGTATGTTATGCAAAGTAATCCAAATTGGCATAATGGAAGTTTCAGTGTCTGGGGTGAAACCAGGGGTCCATTTAAACACCTTCATGAGAGAGCCTTTAAATGACCACATCGATTTCATCCAACATCTCTGCATATCCTCAGGATCATCAAATCTAATAAACACATGCCTATAATCTATGGAGCCGAATTGGAACCTGCCTTTGAAGCCGACAGATTTGAAGGACTCATTGAGGAACTCCATCGAAGGTTTAAGCCTAGTGAATTTACCAATCAAGGCATTGTTGTAGTGTTCTGATAGCACGGCGATCTCCTTCGGAGAGATGATGCAAGCAATCTTTCCCTTGTATTCCGGGGTGGGGGAAATTGACGGGTTGGAAGGTAGGGCGGTGGTGAGAGGGGTAGGTTTTGCAGTGAGGGCTTGAAGGAAACTAAGTTGGCGGTGGCTCCGCCACAATTAGGCGGCGGTTCCGGCGACATAGTAGCCGTTTTGTGACCGTTGCAGGTGCTTGACGGTTAGTAATAGTAGATGTCGGAGAAAGGGGAAAAACTAATTGTAGAGAGAAGGGGGGCATTTGGAATTTCAGAGAGAGAAGGAGTGATGTGAATTCTCTTTTGAAATTGAATTAATTTTTTTTGTTTGAAACTTCTTTAACATTCTTAATGGTAACAAATGTTAGATAATCCATCACAAAATCTTTGTACTGAAATTTATACATGGTTTGTTTTGATTTTACAATTATAATTTAAAATACAATACTGACGAAAAACGGTATAAATAAAGGGTGTGAGCTAATTCAACATGGCTGATATAGAAATTTACTACATGTATAAAAAGTCTAAAAGTTAACATTCATGCTAAAAGGTTTTTTTTTAAAAAAATAAAACCACAAATGGTGGGGAGATTTTATATGGCACCCCAAACCCAAAACAATAGGCCAAAGCCAAATGTTCAATTACAATTGAAGGGATTTCTCCCATGGATGCATCTAACCTTCCCAAAAAATTACTAGCTAGTTGATTAGCACTATGAGTGAACTTCCTATGTTTCAATTTTAAAAAGGGGAGCACCTTAGTGATCGAGTAAACAAATACCGAAGCACAATTTAGCCACCCTTTGAATTAAAACACAGAAAGGATCTAGTGCCCAAAATATTTACAAGCAGCCCAAAAAAAACCAATAAATTGGTACAAAAAAGCCATTGTAACCATGTATATGCCAGTAGAGACAGATGTTTGCCTTGATTTCCTTCCTTTGAGATTTGGTATCTTGTCTCCCCTCAGCTAGACCTAAGGTAAAAAAGCTGCAGTTAGCAAATTCCTTCCTTCATGATTCCTCCTAGCTTGAGGATTCCTTGTAGCTCCTTCCTTCCTTCCTGTAAACCAAAATAAAAGGCAGCAATACCACATTCTTGCTAATGATTCAGGCTAAACCTTAAATTTGAAATCCCTTCTTTTTCCAACTGTATTATGGCTCTAAACTTAGGAGGGGAAGTACTCAGGTTTAATACTTGAGATACATGTTGCTCAATGCACATATTGGCCATAAAATTCGCAGCTTGATTGGCCTCTCTAAATATGTGCGTGAGCTGATGAGAACCTATCATTCTTTGCATTTCATAGCATTGAGAGTAGAGCTCCCAGTGAATGGAATTTGGATTGTTAATGCCTCTGACAACAATTTGGCAATCTGACTCCACTTTAAACACATCTAAATTCATGACAGAGGCTTGACTGTATCCATGCTTAATAGCTAATATCTCAGCATGGATTGAAGATGAACACTGAGTATGTATCATAGATATATGTCTTACTCCCCCATATTTATCCATGACAATAATTCCATTCCCAGCATTACCATCATTCCTAAAACAAGCATCAACATTAATTTTAAATCCATAATCTGGAGGCTCCCACTTAATAATTTTGACTGGTCTTGGCCTTTTCCTTTTAATGAAAGGAGCCAGACCAGTTTCAACTATAAAATGGTTTCTCTGTGGATTACCAATTAATGGAGATGCAGTAAAAATCAATGAGACCTATCTAATGATTTGTTAACATAATGTCAGAGAGCTGAGATTCTTATTGTCATATATAAGCTTATTCCTTCTAGACCATATACCCCAGACTGCCACCATAGTAGTGATCTGAATGGTTTTTGAGTGGACTTTAGTTAGACCTACATATGATAAATAAAATTTCATTCTTTGAGAAAAGGATCTAAAATCACTAACTCTGATGGCAAGTATAACATGTAATGAGCTCCACACTTCAAGATTAATTGGACAGTTATTGAAAAAATGCTCTATATTATCAGAATTGCAGCACAAAGGGAATTTTGATGGAATGTTGAAGCCATATTTCATTAAATTATCATCAAATGGGAGGAGATTATTTCTGATTCTCCAGAGTAAAGTGGATATTTTTGGAGGAAGGGGTTTATTCCATACCTGTTTCAGAATGTTGCTTTGTTCACTTCTTCTCCTTAAACTATGATAGGCAGTTTTGACTGTGAATGCTCCATTTTTTGCTGGCCTCCACATCAACTTGTCTAGGTGATCTGAGGTGATTTGTACTTCCTGCAACAAAGAAAGAATATCAGCAGGAAAATATGGGGATAGCATTGGAATTTTGTCCCTTTTTTCCTGTATGAACCGAGCTAGTGTAAAATCAGGGAATGGCTTTTGTATATCTTCAGGCCACTGATAGCAGAGGGCTCCTCTCCCTGTCCAATTTGCATCCCAAAAGGAGCAAGTTCCCTTGCCATGGCATACCATGGATTGTTCATGGAGCAGATTTTGTGCCATGTCTGAGATGTTCCATAAGAGTTTGGTAGTGTCCATATAAATTTAGACAGGACAATATCATCCAACTGTAGTTTCCACCAAATCTTGAAAGAGAAAGCATCAACAAAGGCTTGTAGGTCTCTAAATCCCAGACCATTTTCCAATTTTGGAAGGGCCAATCCCTGCCACCTTCTCCAAACCTTCCTTTTGCCCCATCCTGATTCTCCCCAATAGAATCTGCTTGCAATTCTCTCCATGTTTTTTATCACTGCTTTGGGAGGCCTGAGAACAGAGAAGTAGTGTACAGGTATAGCTAGCAGAACATGCTGAATCAGAATCATTCTACCAGCTGCTGTGAGCCAAACATTTTTCCAATTGGATGTTGCATTCTCCATCATTTCAATCAGGGGTTGATAGTACTTAACCTTGTTCCTACCACTGAAAATTGGGATTCCAAGGTACTGGAATGGTTGTTTACCCCTGGTTATTCCCAATGTCATTTTGATTGTTCTGAGCTTGTGTCTTGTAGTATCTGGAGGGACATAATACTCAGATTTGGAAATTGACCTTCTGTCCAGATGAGCCCTCATGTGCTTCTAGAAATGCCTTCACTCTCTTCAAATTCTTCTTCCTTGAACTAACAAACATAGCTGTGTCATCAGCATACATAAGATGTGTCACCAAATCCACTCCTCTAGGCATTATAAATCCATCTATGTATTGTATACCTACTAGTTCCTTAAGATATCTTGTAAAGGCCTCAGTTACTAGGATGTATAAGAATGGAGAGACTGGATCTCCTTGTTTTATGCCTCTGGAGGAGGGAAAGAAGCCTGAAGCAACACCATTAATTAGCACTGAAAAATGGGCTGCTGAGATGTTTTGCTTTATTATCTTGACAAATGATCCATGAAATTCAAAATGAAGTAAAATAGAATTCAGAAAACCCCATGACACTCTGTCAAAGGATTTCTGCATATCCAGTTTTACAATCAAATTTTGGCCTTTTCTATTTCTGCTCAACAGTCTAAACATCTCTTGCATTTGTTTGATATTATCTGTATTATCTCTTCCCTTCACAAATGCTGATTGTTCTGGAGAGATCAACTTTGTCATCAGTGGTTTAATCCTCTCTGCCACTATCTTGGAATAGATCTTATTTAGAAAGTTTGACAGACTTATTGGTCTGTACTCAGAAAAGGCTGAGGGATTTGGATTTTTAGGGATCAAGGTGAGCCATGTGCTGGAAATTTCCTTTGGAATCAGTGCACCATTCATGAATTCATGTACTGATTCAAGAAGGTCCTCTTTGATTGTATCCCAAGAATTCCTAAAAAAAGGCTCCAGAAAATCTATCTGAACCTGGAGAGCTGTCCTTGCTCATTCCAAATACTACATCGTGTAATTCTTCCACAGTTACCTGTCTCATAAGTCAAATATTATCCTCACCATTTACCAATTTTGGTATTTGAGAGATAAAATGCTTAAGGTATAAACCTGTGTCAGAAGCATCCAATGGCTCATTGAGCAAACTGCTAAAGTATTTAATACCTTCTTCCTTAAACATCCCTGGATCAGACATCCACTGATTATTATCATCCTTTATTTTGCAGATTCTAGCTCTACCATGTCTTTCTTTCACTGAATTATGGAAGAATTTGGTATTTGCATCACCCTCTTGGAGCCACCTAATGTTGGACTTTTGCTTCCAGAAGGTGGTTTCCTCCTTAACTGATCTCTCCAACACAGTCTGAGCTTTATTTAATTCTGCCAGGTCCACCACATTCCCACTATTTTGGTACTGTTTCTCTAAAATAGCTACATCTCTCTCAGCCTATTTCAGATTTCATGAACATTGCCAAAACAATCTTTATTCCATGCTTTCATAACAGCTTTGACCCTCTTCATTTTATAAACCATATTTTGCATACAAGAAAATGGACTAGGTTCCTCCCAGCTTCCTACCACTAATGCATTATAATCCTCCCTATATAGACACATCTGCTGAAACCATAGACACATCTACTGAAACCTAAATGGTTTTGGTATCTGTTCATAGGAGTCCTGAATAGATAGCAGAAGGGGTTGTGGTCAGAAGTGCTTCTGTTCAGAACCTGAATGGAACTATGAGGGAAGAGTGTGTGCCATTCTAAATTGCTAAGTCCCATGTCTAGTTTCTGTAACAATAGGTCCCCACCAACTCTCTTGTTGGACCATGTGTACTGATTCCCTACAGTAGTAACTTCATGGAGTGCTAAACTACTTATTAGTTGGTTGAACTCAGTAATACTTCCTACAGGTGGCCTGGTTCTACCTTTTCTCTCTCCTATGGCTGCCACAGTTTTAAAGTCTCCTAAGTTGATTGTAGGTGATTGAGGTAGAGCTAATAAATCACTCCATAACTTTCTCCTTAATCTCTTAAGAACCTTTGCATACACAAAAACAATATTGCAGGAAATAGAGGTAGTAATGTCTGAGATAGATGTCATAATAAATTGATCAGATTGTGTGATTATATCTATTTTGAAATTGTTTTTCCACAAAAGCCAGATTTTGGCATGCTGAGCAGGGTAGGAATTATGAAAATGCAGCACATGTTGTAATGTAATTATCATATCATCATCATGCATTGGTTCAATAATACATAATATAGAAATGTTGTGTATAATGATCAAAGTTTGTAATCTATCCAGTGAGGTTCCTAAACCTCTTGTATTCCAAATGAGCACATTTCCTATGACTTTGTGACTAATCATTTCAACAGCATATTTGATTTTTTGTTTTGGCCTCAAGAGCCTACTGACACTATCAGTGTTTGTTTTTTTATTTCTTTTTTTCTGGTCATGGATGACAATATCTTTTGAGATAATACTATCAGAAACATGCATATCTACATCTATTGGAATGTCAACATGCATATCAGGTTCTGTGTTCAAGTCCCTATCCGCAGAACTATACACAGCCTTAGATAGATCATGTGTGCCTAACACTTTATCAGTACATTCTATAGCAAGGGGTTCTATGTTCATACCTGCCTTACCTGGTAGGCAGGTATATCATAATGGAAATATCAAAGAAAATGGAAATATCATAATGTTTAGAAATAAAAATAGATATATTAAAGATTCAATTAAAACTATAAGATATCGAAACGCATCATATCAAATTTTTATCTGATCATGTTTATGATTAATCATCAACTTATGTTATAACTAAATCATCTACTTATAGATGCAAATCATAAATTTGCACCCAATCAAGATAAAAGTTTAACATCAACCGAAACCATTAAAAAGTAACACGGTTTAAATTAATATCACCGTATTCAAAATTTAACATAATTAAAATTTTAAAATAAAATTCATTTAATGATTTTGAAACGAGTGGAAAGTACAATATTATATATGTATGATGATTTAAATTTTGAGATATACGATGCAACAGCCACCTGCGATTCAATTCATTTTTCCTATACATATAATATATGCACGGATCATGCACATTTTCTAATAAAATATGATATACATGATGATTGACGGGTATATTTTCTAATAAAACCATAAAAGAAAGGGTTTCAAACTACAACTTTATGATGTTGAAGAGATATATTAAAATGCACTATATATTGCTATACTAAAATAAAATAGCATTTACTTTCAAAAAATATATAAAAATATTTATATAGATTTCCCACATTTTCATACTAACTTTTATCAATTGATGGGCCGATGGAATTTTCCACCTAAACTAGCGGAGCAAGGCATCCGAATTAACATTCGAAAATTTTAAGCCACCAAATCCTTTAGTTCTTGAGTACTTCGAATTGCCTTAATCACTTGAAGAAGCTGCTGGGGAGGTTCCAAATACCTGTATTTGTAAAATCCAGAAGAACATGAGATCCTGACACCAGTCTTCCATGTCTGGCCAGTTCTCGAGAGTGTAGGGAAATCCTACCTCGAGCTTTGGTCCACGTCTTGTTACTCCGAATCTGAACAAAACCCCAGAGTGTGAACCATGAAATTATCATGCATCAGCTTCACGATATATATGTGAAATTTATATTGATATATTACCTGGTAATTCCCAAATATTTCTTATATAGTTTATCAGCTTTCATATTTTAAAACAAATACTTTATTAGCTTCCATGACACTTTATACTGCTTCTGTACCATATTTCATAGTGAATCCATCTCAATCTACATGTTAGAAAAGTCATAGTGATAGGCTCTTTCCAGTCCCATGACTAATGCAATATCCCCGGCCTCGAGACTAGATTTAGCTTTGAAAACCATAAATTTGCATGCATTCTACCAATTTTGTCCCCTATGACAAAACCAGCACCAACTCTGCCAGGTTCTCAGTAAAGCCTCTCACCTTATAAACATATAAGGATGAAGGTTATGTTTACATACAATAAAAGTATATACGAAAAATCTACGAGAAATTTACAATATACTATGTAATTAGAAGAGAAAGATATATATGGTGACAATCTTAGCAACATTATCTAATAACAATCAGTTCATTGGCAAAACCATTCTGTTGAAAGTAGTGAAGAGTTTGAATTAGGTCATGAGATACTTTGGTAATGGGTACTATTTTCCATTAATAATCTAATAATTAGTGTTCCGTGTGTATATGGATTTTGCAGCTCAATCCAAACCATTTAATTATACATACATCATCCACATTCACACATATCACTTTGTACACATTCACGTTATACTCGTATAAGTTTCTCTATTTTAGTAACGAAAATTAGACTAAGAGCAGCCTACAACAGAACATGTAATGATTTGTGATTCAATTGTAAGAACTGCAATGTATTTTCTCTTAGAAATGAAAACACTGAATCGAATCATGTGTCTTAAAAAATGGAAAGTATTTTATTCTCGATATGAAGGAAATAATACTTGCTATGCATCTTTCCCTTTTATCCATGGTGGTCGCTAAAGCATACTTGCCAAAAATGCTACAACTTTCATAATACATTATTTTTGGTGATTTAATTTTTATTGTTATTTGATTTTTGGTCTCTTTAAACCAACTTTTTAGCAAGTTCATGTTTATGTGCAATGTGTGTGATGCAGTCTATCAAGAAAAAACACTTTATATCCAAGTAGTAATCGCATGTATTCTGATTATATTTGTAACCGTATCCGTTATAGAATTTTAGGATTTTTAATCTCAAAAAGAAATGGTACAATACGGAAATTTGGACATGGACTTGGACATGGATGCTATCCATTTACAAAATGGACTGTAAGTTTCTCTTCTCTGTTAAGTTTATATATATATATATATATACACACATATATATATATATATATATTGATTAACTTAAAAACAAAAGGTTTTAGACAGGTGCAGTCAAACTGAAAAAAACCTAGCTATTTACTATGAAAGCATGATAGTTTAGCATGAAATTACCTAACATGCACACAGAAAACGTCCACAAGATTTAAAAACTATGTTGTTTAACCTAAAAATAAAAGGTTTTAGACATGCAAAGTGTAAAGACTCAAATCAGCTAGTATACTGTCTCAGTTTTAAACACATGAAATACCAAAGTATTCAGATTAAAAATTCAAGTTTCCATTGTAAAAACATCATATTTCATGTAAAGGAAGACAAATATCAATTACTACAATGGTCTAAATTTTTTGCACATAAAGACCAAAGTATACAGACTAAAAGAACATGTTTTCAAAGTAAAAACATTAAATTTCAAAGAGTAAAGAGAGAAAAATTAAAAGGTCCAATTTTCAAAGTAAAAGCATAAGTTTCAAGGTTTGGCAGACCTCTCTATCTATTATCTTACATACACTATGCCTTACGCTTATAAACTTTTCTAAGCTGTCATTGATTTAAGTATCAGAGTGTCTACCCCTGGGCCACCCCGAGACTCTGTCTTGCAGATCAATTTGTGAGCTGGGTTCGAGTGCGGGTTCCAGACATCCATCAAGGTGTTACTACACTGGCTAAAATTTGTGCAAACAAATCCCAAAGTATTTAGACTAAACGATCAACTTTTCAAAGTTAAAGCATTAGATTTCAAAAAAAAAAACACAAAGTAAACTATACAATTTTCACAAAAGTCCATAAATTTTCATGACATATTCAAAATCAATATCAAAAAATGTACAGTTTTCACACTAAATCCATAAGTTTTCATAAAATATTCAAAATCCAATTTATAGAGTCAACTTTACTAAAATCAATATATTTCATGACAAATACACACCAAAATATTCAGACTAAACGATCAATTTTTCAAAATTAAAGCATTAGATTTTAAAAAAAATAGAGACAAAGTAAAGAATACAATTTTCACACTAAATCCATACATTTTCATAACATATTCAAAATCCAAATTAATATGTACAGTTTTCAGACTAAATCCATAAGTTTATTAAAATATTCAAAAAAAATTAACTAAACTATTAATCCAAGTAACAACTCAATTCAACGAATGCAAATAAACACAAATATCAATAAGAGAATGCAATCCGGTAACAGATAAATCCACATTAAGATATGATTTGATTGATCACGGGCTAAGAAATAAATAGAATATGCATATAGATTGCCGAGAATAGCACATAACCAATAAAATTTCTTCTTATTTTATCGGTAATCATCAATAATAGCTAACTACTTCTCTAATTAAGATATAATCAAGCTGGAATAGCATAGACCAGTGAAAACATATAGAAATGGAAAAATGGATTGACAATGATCACTTTTTTTTTTAATTCTGGGATTTCATATTTTTCTAAGACATACAGAGTTATATGTTGATTGCTTAAGCACTTTGTATGCAGATTTGAAGCTGAAAATTTCCATTTTGATTAGGCATCCAGATAAGCCTATTTTGTCTTTTTTGGTGATAGCATGAGTCCTGCAAAAAAACTCAAGATTTCATCAGGAAAAATAGATAGAAGAGAAGCCGTGAATTCTGTTTTAGTAGCAACGAATTCATATATAGTAAAGTGAGCAAGAATATGTGTAAGATTAGGGTCATTTAGACTGGATAGGGAACCAAATTCAATCCAATTTGCACTCCAAACATTACAAGCTCCATTGCCGTCTATAACTCTAGACATACTTAGTTTCTTTGAAGAAATATTTGCTATTCTCTTCCAATTAGGTGATGTTCTATAGGATTGAGGCAAAGCCCATAACAATTGAGAGCACATGCGGTGTCTCCATGTTGGAATTTCCATCACAATTTAATAGATTAGGTTCGAACAATAGTGTGGATAGATCTCAACCCTAAGCTATTTTCCTGAATGGGGAAGCACAGATCTCTCCATTTTCTCCACACATTTTTTGACCATGAGCTCAGTTTCATCCCAGAAAAATCAAGACAAATATTTCACACAATCTTTTTTATCACACGACTAGAGGTTTCATGACACTCCAAATGTGTTGAGGCAAAGCCGGCTATTAAGGGGTACAAAGTGCGCCATATAGAGCCCCGGGCCCCAAAACTGTTGGAAACCCAAAATTTATTTTATTAGTAATTTACATATGTATATATATTACTAATTGTTTTTAAAATTTAGTATTTTTTTTGGTTTCTAAACATAAGATACTTTTTATAAACTTTTAATGGTTTCGTTTTTTTTTATAATTATTCTCTTAATTATTTTGCTCCTTTCCAAAAAAAATTAATAATTAGTTTTTGGTATGAATACAAACGATATTGTAAAAATTCATCATTTTTCTATTTTATATAATTATTTATTAGTTTATTTTTATTTTTATACATTATTTCAAAATATCGTAAAATTATAATAAAATAAATTTTATTTTAAATTTAGAGAGAGAGAGGGAGATTTTTGGTGATAACAAATCACGGTCCATTTTAGTCATACGCAATGGATCGATATTAAAGATTGAAATACAAGGAAATACTGATACATAGAAACAGAAGGTGGAAGTAGTCCTCACTCCTCATACATAAAAAGGAAAAGGCTGCCCGCGTGGCATCGCAATAAGAAGCCTGTAGGATACAGTCCTTCTATACGCAGTCCGTATTTTGCTTATTTGCAGTCCGTATTTTTTTAAATAATCATATATACAATGATTCTGATATATAACTGAATTGCAAGTGTATGCAATAGAAGTAGTATATATGATGCATATGTCTGATATACATAATTATTGACTATATCATATATATCGAAGGCGTATTTTTATTTTGGACTGCAAAATAAGCAAAATATGGACTGCGTATAGCATGCCCCGTAGGATAAGATGTTAATTAATTAGCTGTAGGATAAGAAGCCTGCATTGCGATACCACAGAGGCCTTCTTTGGCATTAATGTCTTTTTTCATCATAATGTAACCATCGTCACCCCAGCTTGTTCCCCAGGAGTTCTTAACCAGCCAATATTTGGTCCCATCTGAACTGTTTCCATATCCAACCACGGTCATACCGTGGTTTAACTCAGTTCCACAGTCACCGGTGAAAACACCACTGGAGTAGTGCTGGAATGTACTAGCGTCAACGGCAACCGATATCGGTTGTTTTGCAACGGCTTTCAAAAGATCCTCCTCACTGTTGGTGGGGACATTTTCGTAGCCGGTTATGGTGGCGGTGGCGTTGCTGTCGGCATTGCTATCGGCGTTGCAAGTTCCGTCCTCACCTGTGTAAGGATAACTTGATTCAGTGGTGAGACCTCCGTTGCTAATGATGAAGCTAAATGCATGGTCCATAATGCCTCCATTGCATCCATTGTCTGAAATATACTTAAATTTTAGTTAACTTAGTTTAGTCCAAAATATGCACTTAATAATTTCCAAAATTAAACAAACTAGAGAAATTATGGAAATATATTTCACCGCTTGTGTCGCAGTCCACTAGCTCTTGTTCTGATAGTGACACCAGCTTCCCTGTGTTCAGCTTGTGGACTCCTTCCACGGCTGCCACTGCAGAGAAAGCCCAGCAAGATCCTGCCATATTTATTAATAATTAAAATTCATCACTAATCAGTTTGAATAATCTACATGCAAAACACATATATAGATGGACTAATATTTAACTAATAAGCTTTACCACATTGGCCTTGATCCTTGATTGGTGTGACAGCGTCCTTGGTCCTCCAATCCATTGTATCGGGAATGTCGTCGCTCACATTCTTGTAGCTGAACTGCGTACCATTGCATTCTCTCCTTGGTTTGTATTTGTTGTAGGTTGTTTTGAACTCCTCATTTGTCAGATCAGTGAACTTGTTGATTCCCAGTTTGTACGACTTGGCTCCACCCTTGTTGAAGGACTCAATAAACTCCACGTTTTCCTTGAATATCTTGAATCTAACGGCTCTCTCAGCATCGTTGGCGTAAACACGCCCGTACTGAGCCATCCACTGCTCGTGCCTTTCGGTCATCGACACTTGACTCAAGTCCCGGGACATGGCTTCAGAAGCCAAACCCCCTACCACCACCAACAATGCCGCAAAAACAAGTAGCTTAGAAGCCATTGCGAAAGGAGATATTGAAAAGATTTGATATTTAATGAGGAGAGGTGATGCACTGGATGAGGGAAACCAGACCTCTACTTATACACTTCACCCCTGCAATCACAGATAAAGAGACAAAAAAGATCAGACTGATCCGGAGATATCTCCGCATGTTGTGCAAGAAATGGAGCTTAATCCTCCGCATCCTTTACTTATCAAAAGCTCAGCAGAACCCTTGTAGACGTTCTTCCACATTACGGACTAATTAGTACCATATACTACTTGCATGGCACGGTAAGCAATTTTGTTTCCATAAAAAGTTCCATATAAATATAGGACATACCATAATAAAAAATATAATATGTTTCCTAATGTATTTAATTAGTGGTTAATTTTACAATTTTAGTTTTAATTGTATTTATCAAAAAACATTATCCCAATTATACCATAATTTTATTCTTATATTATTTTAGTTATGTTATTTTACGATTTTGGTTTGATTATACATGTATGATTCTTATTATTTTAGACCCGTTTTCATAATTATTTCTCGATTTTAAATTGACACTACCAGAAAGTTGAGGTCGGTTTTCAACGGTATTACTGAAATTCGTTGAAAGAGGAGCATAAAAGCGTTGAAAAGAAATTGTTTCAACGAAAAAAACTGTGCTAGTCAATAAATTTTGGAAGTTGACTAAGTGCATTTCACCGAAATTATGAACGTGCGCTGCAACAGCGAGACGAGAGGGCCAGTGTTTCAACGTCTTTAACAATTTCGCTGAAATAAGTGGTGACATGACAGTTGGACTAAAATCCACGTTGATTATTTTGGTAGACCTCGCAGAAGTAGCGATATTTTGACATATTGCTGCAATAGTTGCTGACTGTACATGGGCTCGATTTTGAGCCCACCAGATGTGGGTTGTTGTTGTGATGTTGGGTTGGACTGTATGGGTTGATTTAAACATTTAAAAGTCCAATTCGATATGGCGCAAAAATGCAGCGGGGCGTTGCTGGTCTGAGGCGGACTAAAAATTAATAAAATGTTGATGTGTGACGTAAGGGGACCTGAGCAGTTGCGCGTTGCTGCTCTGAGTCTGATAAAAAAATATTTTTTTGAGGGGGATTAAAATAAATTTAGTTTATATGAATTGATAATATATAGTGGTGTAAACTTGGTGGGACCCAATTCATATATACTCTTGGTATATATAGTAAAAATGAATTGTTGCACTTGGTTTAAAAAATTTAAAAATATCAAAATTTACTTTTAAAACTAGTTTTTTATGACTATGATAATTTTACTTTGTATATGATATTTTGTTTGTATGATTTAAATATCACATGAATTGAAAATTTGATTGGTGTGACCCAATTCATATAAAATTTATGGTATATATAGGCTATAGCAACATTTAACTGTTGCACTTGGTATAAAAATTTGAAAAATATCATAAAATATTTAATTTTCAATTTTAAACTAGTTTTTTTATGAGATCATTTTATTATTATACGATTGTTTCTTGATGTGATTAAAATAACAAAGCTCTAGGCACACAAAGCAACAACGAACTGTTTCTCTAGGCATACAAAGCAACAATGAACTGTTGCTATTTGTATTAACAATTTGAAAAATGTCATTAATTTCAAAATCTATTTTTTTAATGATTTATGTTAATTTATAATGTATATGACACTTTTTGTGTAAATTTACATTGGTGTTGGCTCCAAGAAAGGTACGTGTAGTGAGAACTGTAGTAGCAAGAACCTGAGAAGCCACTAGTGGACATGCATAGGATGCAAGGCGTTTCCAAAACGCCTTGCTCGGTTGTGACTTTTTCTCGGCGGTTCTCAAAACACCGTGAACCAGGCGAATTCATGTTACGCATTCGCCTGCTAGTGCCGCCTAGTTTCAGTGATATTATGCTGGACGGTATCGCTGGCATCATTGCCTGCAGAGGCGATATCGCTCATTTCAGTCGCCTATGAAGGGGTTACAAAACCGCCACTTCATTCGCTTGAATTTTGGTAAATTATTGAATGGGGGGGATTTTTAAAAACCATAATGGTTACGATATCGCCTGAAAAAAAGCCTGTTGGCGTATCAGAAAGGCGAACTCGCCTGCTGAAACAGGCAAAGTTTTGTGCGATCTCGCCTCCTGAAACGATCGTGCCAACAGAGACTCACTAGCGAGTGGCGTGGCGAAATCGCATCTGTAGGCGAATGTGGAGGCGACACCGTGTTTGTGTCCGGTTGTAGATTGTGGAGCGTGAAAAATGTGGTGTGGCAAAAATGCTTCTTTATTCGCCTGTAAGCGAATCTCTTGTTGCGATATCGTCTACAAGCACTGCAAAATTGGCTAATATTTGAAAAATGTGACCCGTTTCTTTCGAAACATGAATCTGTATTCCGATACAACAAAAACCGGCCAATATCCAATCAACACCCTATACTAAAGAGGCACAACCTCATATTTCAAGTGCACACAAGTGCATTACCAATTTCAATTCCTAATTAAAAAAAAACTAAATGCAATGGACCAACACCTTGTCATGTGGTATGTAGCTTCCGGAATTGTGGCCTTGCAATGGTAAAAGCACGGTCGTGGACTATAAGGCGTGCCAATCGGTCTCTTCTATTGTTAAGGTCTTCCAAGGAGAAAGGCGTGGTATCATCCACGAATACCTATGCATGAAACAAATGTGCATTAGGAAGTTGTCATGAAGAGTAATAGAATTAGATTGTAGAAGGTTACCTTTAGGTTACCTTTAGAAGATCCTGCATGTTGTTTTGAAGACCATCTACCACCATCAAACCAAACAACATCGTGTAATAGCCACATTCCCAGTCCGAGGATTGCTTCCTAGACTACAATATATATATTCCATGGTTATAGCAATGGTGTAGGCTAAAAAAATTGAATTGAAATGAAGTGATAGCATAAGCATAACAAGTTACCCTAATGAAATGGATTGTCAAGGAGATCGGCGAATGTCCGGGATGGAGGGCGGTGGAGGGGGTCTATCCAATATACTTGCTTCAAATCGGGTATTATTGCAACAAAGCTCCAATGATCACCACAAATGACATGAAATAATCCACATGGTCATATTAGTTTGGAGAAACATACAATCTAGAAAAGCTAAAAGAATAGAGAAAATTGCAAGGTTTACCTCTCGAGATATGGTCGAATGAATATTTTATTGGATTTGTAAGAGCAAGTGTTAGCCAATCCTAGTTTGTGTACATATGAGCTCGTAGAGGTGGACTAACACAACATTTGCCAAACTAATTCTTGCTTATGGATTCACTACTACATCATTCTTGCTTGCACATAAAAAACACACACAATAGTTATTTGTGAGGGCCTAACAAGTAATAAACTTTGCTCTACCATGTCCTTCATGTAATAAATGTCAAAAAAAAGGAAACTAAATGCCCATTCAACATAGACATGAAATTTTAGACACATACCTTACTTGTAGAAGAAGCTCTTAGCTTGTAGTTGATGTCTACTTCACAAAGTTGCAAGCTTTGTTGGTTTTACCCAAATTTTAATGAAGGTTGATCTAGATTAATGAGTTTTTAGGTTCCTAGGGTAACTTCATGGCAAGAGAACAAGGTTTGAGCTTTGAGAATGAGATTGAGAATGAGATTGTGCTTAGGATGGAAGTGATTTTCGGATTGGAATGGTATGAGAATGGATTTGGATTGAATGGATTTGTGCTTGAGGTTGAGGAGGGGATAAGGTGAGAGAGAATGGAGGGGTAGATAGATAGGAATGGTGAAAATGAGGTTGATAGTAGAAAAATCCGGGTAAAATGATATATATAGCATGGTTTAGGTGGACAAACCATGTCTGAATAGTACTTTTGGTCGGTTACTGTTTTACTTATTTGCGAGTTCGCCTATACTATCACTTACTAGCGAGTACTGGTGGCGATATCACTTCTTCTTTGTTCAGTCTTCCATATGTATACCCTAGGAATTCGGCTTCGTTCACGGCGGTTCCTGCACACCAGAGACGGTGTTTCCCAACTGCCGTGTGCGGGGTGCCGTAAACAGCCGGGATCTGTGCACGGCGTTAACTAGAAACGCCGTGTTTTCTGGTTTAAACACGACGGAAATTTCTGCCGTGTCTGTTGATATAAACGTCGTAATTTCATATTTACGATATCACAAACGGGGCAGAGAAGGCATGAAATTTATATGTTTACGGTTCCGCAAACATGATATGTCAAGGTTTAACGGTATCGTAAATATTTTATACGCTCTGATGTTTACGATATCGCGCCAATTTATACGCTTAGAACGTTTCAGGTATCGTAAACTAATGGTAGTGAATAAAATAAAATATAGTTCACGATATCGTATAAATCTAAACATATCTGTTTTACGATACCGCAAATATTTTTAAACGGAACGACAAAAGCGAAATCGCAAAATATTTAAACAGACTGTATTTACGTTATCGTGAATGAGGTCACTGTCGCAAACACTTTTGGCGGGTGTTTGGATTTTGGTTTGTTGAGGCGCACGTTTGCGATACCGTAAATAAAACTTGTAACAAAGTCTACGGTACCGTGATCAGTTCCGTGAGAAAGACAGAGCCATCAACCGGGTAACATAGCGATATCTTAAATATGGTTACGTTGGAGGTAGCGACAACGTAGGAAAATGGTCGTACAAATGTCATCATTTACGGTATCGTAGATGTAACTGGTAAACCCTGGGTACATTTGAGTGCATTAATTAAAGATATCGTAACTACACACGTGTAAGTTTGCAGTTTCGTAAACGTTGAACCTCAAGGTTATTTGCGACGTCGTAATAAACTTAATTTTGGTATACGCAGTCTGAAACATGAATGCGTTTGTATTTACGATAACACCAACTTAAAACATAACCTCTTTCAGACATCGTATATTCTAAATGTTACCAATAAGAATCTGTGGGCAGTTTCTTTCGAAACTCCAATCGGATGCCGCTTCAATTAGATAATGTAACCTGTCAGCCAATTATGATATGCACTAATTATAATGCACAAATGGCATGAATCATCCTTTCATAATTGAAAACGAACATTCTTTAAAAGTTGAACGTACACTAAATTGCACTACCATGTGTGCATAGTATCCTAGACTACACCAAACATAAAGAGAAACTAAATAATAGTGAATGTCACCTAAGCGATTGGTTGCACAATGTGTACTGAGCGGTGATGGACCAGGTGTCCCGCGAACCTATTCCTTCCCTCATTTAGCTCCGCGATTGTGTACGGGGTGACATCGCTACCAAAAACCTACGCATTAAATAATGTCACAATGAACCCGAAAGATGGATTATAACAGGAATTTGTGTACGTACCTTCTCAAGATTCAAATTATCGGCTTCGACACCTTCAATGCACTTGTGACAAAACAGCATGTTATAGTAGCCGCACTCCCATTGCGATCGTTTCCTTTTAAACTTGATGCGTAAGTAGTAAGTTAGAGGTGTGCTTTTGAACAAACCACATAAAAAACATGCACATACTTAGGAAATGCAATTAACGTACCTCAATTACACGCAATTGAAATGTGAGTAGACTGTTATCGGTGCTTCTATGCATGGCAATGTCTAAAAGATCGGAGAAAGATCTTGATGGAGGTAGATGCAGGGGATCTATCCAATAAACCCGCTTCGAGGATGGAATAATGGCAACGAAGCTCCAATGACCGCTGCAATAGATGCAATAACAATACTTTTGAACTTAGGGTGAAGTAAAGCATAATTTTAAGCCGGAGCAGATGAAAATGCACGTAGTACCTTTCAAGATAAGGGCCTATGAAGATAGACTTTACTTTGTTTGCCATAACTGAAGTAAGATAATCTAGGCGATCTTGGTTACTCATGTTAGACGAGTGCATAGCTATTGGTTTCAGTAAGCCAATAAAAGGCTTCTTCCTAACCACACATAAATAGTTCATGTACCTTCGCAATTGCAAGACACAGTTAATCTTTATGCAAGCGACATAATGTAAAAAATAATAAACATTATAGAATATAACTTACAATTGATGAACCGCAAGTATGGTATCACTTAGTTCCGTGGATTGCCAAAAATATTCAAAGTCCTCTCAGGGCACAAGGATGTCCCATTTCGTTCCAAAAACCCTCTCGTTGCCAAGAAAAGAAAAACTAGCGGATTTGTCGTGATGTGCGATAAGGTCATGCAAGACTCGAACAAAAGCCGGTAGACCTTTCTTGTAGTCTACCTGTTGATGGTAATCTTTTGCTAGCCCTCGCTTGATGTCCAGTTCAGGTTTAGCGGCAGTTTGTGTTGGCCTTATGGGTATAGCTGTGGATGATGCATCTATAACCAACCACTTAGGCCATAAAAAGAAAAAACCTACCCCTTCGCTCACCCTAACTATTGGAGGTTCCTTGACGGGCAAGAAGGCCTTTGGATCAACTGCTTCCAAAAGGCTAACCTTAATGGGTCCATTACTAACAAGAGCACCGTGATGCCTAAGCATATTCGCGTATGCATTACCATTTGCCCCATGTCGGGGAGGAGAGTTGGTACCAACATCAACATATAACTTGCATAGGGGGTTCTATGCACAAGTAAAAGTTGAAAGATGAATTCAGAATAAGGGTATGAAGAATATGAATTTGAAATATTTAAGCTTGCATTACCTTTTCAACATTCTTTGATGTTGCCACGTCCATATCTTCCTTAATTGGTTTTTGTGGAGGAGCAACATCAATATCGGTCTCTATATTTTCTTCAACCGCCTCTACATTCATAGGAGAAGGTTGTGACCCCCTAGAAGAAGGTATCCTATATGCATCAACATCTCTAAAAAATGTAGGTAGGGGGAAGTTACAATTATCGGCCATCGCCTTAACAATAGATTTCACCTCCCTTAGCTCAGCAGAATATTTATCTATTTGACTCATCGCAAACTTCAGTTTGGAGGGTTGTGGCTCTCCTTTACTACGCTTAATGCCAAAAGCCTCTATTTGGGTCACATACCCACCTATACCCAATGCTCTCCCGGGGTGTTCATTTCTCTCTATTAGATCTAAGGCCGTACGAAGCAAGTCTACCTTCCCACAAGGAATGAATTCACCATCTCTTTGTTTCATCACTAATTCATCCTACAAAGTATGCGATATAAGTGATGCAATATGGCTTTAAAAATAAGCAATATAGGATTATGGACAAACATACCACTTTTTTGGCCACCTTTTGAGTGTCATCCTCCCAAATAGTCCCATCTTCTCTAATTCTAGCCATGCAAAGCAGTTCATGCCTATCATAATCCTCGGGGTCTTTTCGTGTGACCGCACTTCTTGCAGCCTCGAGGTCCATCCCTCCTTCAACTAAAACTTTTATATCTTCATCTTCTTTTTTGTCCGAAGCCTTGTCCGCAACACCTACGTACCCCACTCGACTTGCACAGTGAGGCATTGTTATACTATTTGCTGCAATTCGTTTCTTCAACCTAGTCCCCTAGTTGTATAACAAAGTATAAGGTACAATATAAATGAATATAGAGTAGCTTGATGTATAGGGACCACGAATAGGGAGTTAACTTACATTCAAGATCCTCTCTTCACACCATTCCACGAAGATCGGCCATGATTTTACGCGTATGAAACTATAACGATCCCTTGGGTTTTGCCCTAGGCGCGCTCCTTTTTCATACACGTAGTCCTTAGACAATCGAAATTTAAATTCACGGAAAGCCTTAGATGCAATCTCTAGAGCTTTCTTCCTCACAATTTGCATGTCAATTGCGTCAATCTCAAAGGGTCTCTACATGTAGATAACAAAATGTGTGAAGGAGTAATTGCGTTTAAAAAATTCCAAAGACTATGAAATCTAGCACACTTTCGATATTAGACATAAAATTTGTTAAATGAATATGATAAGGTACTCACCACGCACTCTACCCATACGTCTTGCTTCAATGTTTCCTCTAGCAATCTCCAATCCGTGAAGACAATGTCAACTAGTGTTCTACCAGTCTTACCGCACCAACTAGACCACTTTGCTCTATCTTTCCTTGGCTTGACGCACTTACCATTCTTATTGAAACCTACATATGTAAGTTCTTGCCTATCCATCCTTATTTCTAACTCACGACAATGTGTTCTTTGTTGTTGTTCTTTCGATGTTTGATCAACTTGTTTCCTCTTTACTCTCGCTCTTGACCTCTTTGGTTAAGGAGAAGAGGAATCCAATTTTTTAGTTGCCTTTACCATGGTGTTGCCTACACTTTGCAAATAACACAAGAAGCATTAATGTCACTCTTTATAAATACATAAGCATTATGACTACATATATATATATATATATATATATACATACACCAAACACATATATGAAAACATTGATAGGTTATATGTGTAATTACGACAAGGTTTCATTCCCCTAAAACAAAATATTGCAACTCTTGTCATCAAATTCGGGTAAGTAACTACCATTACACAACAACAAATTAGGATATAAGAAATTGTGCTTAGACAACAACACAAGAACTACATCATGAGATAATGTTCAAAAACCTACAAAACTGAACGAATAATATGGAAACAAACATGTTTCCAAACAACAAACCTTCTTAATGGCACTTAGAATATGATTAACAAGTTGATTGGGTGTCCCTTTGGCAAAATGGAAATGGATCTTGTTTTTTTGTTAATAAAGAGCAACCCAAGGACCAAAACTTGCCTCACATACAACCAAATATGGAAAGGATTTCGTTTTTGTGAAGCTATACCTTTGCACTTGATGCTTCAAATTTTGAGGATAGGAAGAGCAAAAATAGAGAAGAGAGAGCTTAGGAGAGAGATGGTGAAGAAGATGAAAAAGAAGTGTGGGTCTAGTTTATGGGTTTGGAGGGGTAAAACCCGCAAAAAAAGGTTATTGGATGGCCTAGATTCCATCAACCAAGCTGGGAGAATAGTGTTTTCACCTACTTCTCTGTTCAATTGGCGATATCGCAACCAGTGTATGTCGACATACTTTTCTTGTTTACGTTATCTTAAAGTGTAAAAGTTCATTTTAGTGATTTGTTTCTTATTTTGCATTTTATCACTCCATGTAAGACTACCATAATTCATGTATTTCAAAATGAGCTGAATGGAGATGAGATGGAGATCGTTCAATGCATAAATAAACCGATCATGTTCAAGATTGTAATATCGTATCTTAACTGAACGGTCAACCATCATACACAGGAAAGATCGATCAAGTTCATTAATACATCGAAATGCTAATGGACCGACTTAATGATTGGTCGATCGATCATAAATAATTTCGATCAATTTGATCTAACGATCGTGATCATCACCTGAAATTTTTAGCTATCCGGTCAACTACCTAGCGATGATCAACATCGAATCTACTCGTTATCTGCCCTACTAGCCACTACTACAAAGGGGTAGATGCAAGACACATATTTAAGGCGTTTAAGCCTGGCCCGTTTTTTTACGCCTTGATTGAAAGTAGCGAGCTCGCTACAATGTCAAGCTAGCAAAAAAAATTACATTCAAGACGGAAAGAAGCAGTTAACGGCGGAAATGGGTTTTGACGTTAAAAAATACTTGACCAAGGCGGGAAAAATGTATCCGCCTTAAATTGAATTGGTTGTTGCGATCTCGTAACCGTTGTAGTATAATAAACGTGTCCGTAACGATTTCGTAGGTTAGCTCGTTAGTCGTAGGTTTGTGCGTTGCGATCTCGTAAGCTTTGCTAAACCCTAATTTTAGCAGGCGAGGATATGGGAGATGTCGTAACTGGGATGCTAGTATATTGCGTTTGATGTTACGGTATCGCTTCTTTGCACGTCAAATTTGTCATTGTTCAATGTACAGTGCATGTGAGGGTGATTGAAATGTTACGAGTTCGCTGGCTATTCAAAGGTGTTAGCGACGTATTAGCGACTTCGCAAGAGCGTCTGTATGGGTCACAGATTTAAGCTGAATTGGCCGTTCTAACTCCAAAAACAAAAAAATTAAAAGGGTCTAAACAGGTGGGTATTGAAGGGTGATCAGTTGAAGTGTTCTCGGAGGTCTCATTGTTCCCGTGTTGGTGTAGGTAAGGTTTAACTTGCGTAATGTACTGGCTTGTCTTTTAATTTTGGTTGATTTTATGCATAATTTTTTGTTGCATTTTGGTTTATCTTGGTTGTTTTGTTAATGCAGTGTGTAATTTATGTGTTGATCATCTAAAGTCAGTGGGTTAGTAGTATTGTGTAGCTGTTTGTCTGATTTGTGAATTATGGACCGCGAAAGAATAATGAAGGAGAATGCTCGATTATCGAAGGAGTACTTAGATTTGGTTGAACATTTCTTAGATGTTGGGTTGCGACATTGTAGACAGAACAGCATAGGAGGGGTTAGATGTCCATGCAACAAGTGTAGAAACAACGCCATATTTGAAGATATTGCTGTAGTGCGTGAACATTTAATTTGTAATGGTTTTGACAAATCCTACACAGAATGGGTTTGGCATGGGGAAGGCCATTATGGAAGTGACCAGGTGGAGATGGAGGAGGGAAGCGCCGAGGAAATCCTGCAGTATGATGAACAACTTTCAGATATGTGTGACGATGTTGTTATGGAGTTTGTTGGGAAGAAAAAAATGCTGGAGGCAATGTATGACGATAAAAAGACAAGCTTATATGTTGGGGCTAGGCATTCTAGACTGGGAGCAACATTGTTGTTAATGAACCTAAAGGCAAGGCATGGTATTTCTGATAAAGGAATGACGGAATTGCTAGAGTTGGTTAAAGAGTTACTTCCTCAGGACAACTTATGTCATGACAGGGTTTATGCTGCGCGAAAGATATTGTGTCCTATGGGCATGGAGTTTACTAAGATTCACGCATGCCCGAATGATTGTATGTTGTATAGGGGGGTTGTTGATTCCTTGAGGGATGATTGCAAGGTATGCGATGAGTCTAGATGGAAAAAGAAGGAGGGAAAGGTCGAGGTATGTGGAGAAACAGTGACAACATCGACAAAGCAAGGTCCTGCTAAGGTGATGTGGTACATGCCCTTGAAACCGAGATTGACGCGTTTGTATGCCAATCCAGTTGATGCAAAATTGTTAACATGGCATGCCGATAGGGTTCGAGAGAAAGATGATGATATTATATCTCACGCTTCTGATCGTGATCAGTGGAAGAAGATGGATGCTATGTACCCAGAATTTGCTGACGAACCTAGACACGTGCGCTTAGGACTATCTACTGACGGAATGAACCCTTTCGGGAACATGTCCAGCACCCACAGTTCATGGCCAGTGATGCTTGTTATTTATAATCTACCTTCATGGTTGATGATGAAACGAAAGTATGTGCTTTTGAACACTATGATCTCGGGGCCTAAGCAGCCTGGTAATGACATTGATGTATATCTAGCGCCTCTTGTTGAGGAGTTGGAATCCTTATTTAAGCATGGGATTCATATTCCTGATGGAAGTCGAGGGGACGCGAAATTCAAACTTAAAGCCATGCTGATGTGGAGCATCAATGATTTCCCTGCGCTGGGTAACCTTGGAGAGTGTTTTGTGAAAGGTCATTTTGCATGTCCAGTATGTGAGAGCAATACCAGCCATTGTCAATTAAAGCACGGTGGTAAGCCTGTGTATCTAAGTCATAGACGATTCCTGCCTAAAAGTCATCCATGGAGGAGTGCTAAGAAGTGGTTTAACGGTCAGGAAGAGTATGGTGTTTCCCCTGTCCTATTATCAGGTTCTGAAATATTTGCAAAAGTATCGGGTATGGAGAACGTGCTGGGAAAGGGAAAAAAGAAAAGCACTCAAACTACGATTTGGAAGAAATGTTTGATATTTTTCAAACTCGGTTATTGGGAGCACTTGGATGTGCGCTACTGTCTAGATGTCATGCATATAGAAAAGAATGTATGTGAAGCTTTGGTTGGGACGCTCTTGAATACACCGGGAAAGAGTAAGGATGGATTGAAAACTCGAAAAAAGGATCTAGTTAATCTTGGCATAAGGACGTCACTTGCTCCCGTGCAAGAAGAAGTAGGCACGACATACTTACCACCTTCTTGTTATTCCTTGTCATCTGAAGAGAATGAGAGTTTTTGTAAGACTTTGAAATCAGTGAAGGTGCCTTCTAAATATGGTTCTAATATTAGTAGTTGTGTATCTATTGCTGAGCTGAAATTGGTGGGAATGAAGTCGCACGATTGCCACAATCTGATGCCGGATTTGAACGTAATTGCTCTGAGAGGTTGCTTGCCTTCTCACGTTGGAGACGCGGTTGCAAGGCTCTGTTATTTTTTTAAACAGATATGTCGCAAGAAAGTAAGTCGGCGTAAGTTGGATGAATTGCAGGATATGGTAATTGAAGTATTGTGAAGGCTAGAGATGTATTTCCCCCTTCCTTTTTTGACATAATGATTCATTTGATAGTTCATTTGGTGCGGGAGGTGAAGCTGTGCGGACCGGTATACTTGAGATGGATGTATCCATTCGAGCGGTACATGAACATTTTCAAGCATTTTGTTAAGAATCGTTACCGACCAGATGACAATATAGTGCAGCGATATGTCGCAGAAGAGGTAATAGAATTTTGTACCAACTATTTACAGGATGTACCTACTATAGGATTACCGGTCTCTAGACACGATGGTAGATTGGATGGTGTCGGACTACGCCATAAGTCTAAATTTAGCCCTTCTTCCAATGATATCTCTATAGCCCATCTCTACATTCTGCGCAACCATCATGAAGTGAGTCCTTATGTTGATGTTCACCTTAATGAGCTTAGGTCAACACACCCGAGCTGGTTGGAACCTAGGATTCTTGAAACTCATTGCAGCGACTTTACTAGTTGGCTCAAAATACATGTGCAGAATGGCGGTGAACACCCTGATGTTGTAAAATGGGTTGCAAAGAGACCCCTCGGCACAGTCACGTCGTTTAGCGGGTATGACATCAATGGATACACGTTTGGTTCTAAGTGGTGTGATGATAGAACTGCAACCCAAAATAGTGGCGTATCAGTACCTGGAGAGGGCGATAATGGTTTTTTTGGTACCATTACTGATATATGGGAAATGGACTTTGTTCATGTCCGAATCGCACTGTTTAAATGTGAATGGGTAGATCAAGCTGAAGGGGTGCGCTTAGAGGATTTAGGCATGACTCTAGTCAATAGGGGAATTCTTGGGTCTAGAGATGATCCATTCATCATGGCGGCTCAAGCTCATCAGGTATTCTATGTGGAAGATCCAATTGATCCTCTTTGGGAGATCGTTGTTGATGGAAAGAAAACATTCATCTATGGTGACGGCTTGTTCGACGATGACTCCACTGTTTCTACCGACACCATTCCGCCCTCGGTGTACGAAACTCTGGAGGAGGATGATGACATTGTTTGTGCGTCGGTGTGCAGAATGGATCATGAGGAAGGCATGTGGATTAATCCTGCGGGGAAAACTATAAAGAGGAAGGGGAGGCAACCAAAGAAGAAGAAGACTAAAAAGAGTAAAAAACAAAAGTAGCTATTTGATAACCATTGTTTTTGAATATTATGCTGTATTTCATGGTTCATGTAGATAAATTTTGATTTAATTAGTTTTAGTACACTAAATCTTCTAATTCTAAAAAATTTGTACACTGCTGTAGACGTGGCGATACCGTAACTAAACACGCTAGAAACCAATGCATATTAACTTGTTACGTAGCGAGTTCGTAACATTGGCGAACCGGTTACGATTTCGCAACAAAAGGCTGAAATTCGCAGATGAGCTTCTGTCTCTTGAGTCTGACAGGTTACGATCTCGCTTGATGTGTATAAATTTGTATAAATTTGATTAACTTGATACTAGCGAGCTTGGTAGTAGCTCGCCAGGTGAGTAACTTGATACTGGCGAGCTCGCTAGTATAAAGCCACATACCAAAAATTTAATTTTAACTCCTTAGTAAAGTGGTGTTATATTTTGAAAATTTAGCCACACTAAATAAATAATGGAAGTTTAAATAATCAAATATACATAATAAAATAGATGATATTCAAATTCAAATATTCTTTGCAATGTTGTTTGAGAAACTGACAAAAACAAATTGAAAATGAAATTGTTTGGATTTGAGTACAACTACTAGCCAACATGAACGAATGCAAATCTAATCATCATTGCTAGGAGGTGGTGTCTGTGATGGTGCTGGTGGATCCCCCTTCGATTTTTTCCTCGCACTAGCCCTTTCAATGCCACGTATCACCTTCTCCGTTAACCAGTTTGTGTGATTGATTTTGGCCATCTTATCCCTGAAAAGGTCGACCGTGTCTTCTACACCCTTGTAGTATGCCTCTGAGGGTACACCTGTTCATGTAAGTGAAACAAAAAAAGGGTGAGTATAGCAAATAAATTGTATAAAACAGAAATTAAAATGTAGGGGTTTAGTGTGGCTAACCCTCGACGTTCTCTCTGACTTCTTCAGGATTAAACTGTAGCGTTTTCTTGGGTCCATCCGCTACTTTCTGCCACACACCATCAATCAACTCAAACTTACCTTTCCTCTCAAAATATGACATCGTATAGAAGCAACACTCCTGGGCTATTGGAGATAATTTTATCTTGGGATTTTGTGAGGTAAGAAACATGGTTATGAAATTATCGTAAGGGAGCTTCTTGACTGTCCTATTATTTTCGACCACACTTTGTCTCATGTGCTCGAAAATGACATGGCCCGGGTTTAACTCTATCTCCTCCATGACGCAGTAAAATATGCTCACAGTAGTATAGTTCATCTCGGTGATCCAACCACCCTTAGGCACGACACTCCTAGCGACCATCTCATAAACATTCCTCTCCTCACCACTAAGTTTATCCAACTTATAAGATCTAGGCACCCCTAAATCGTCAGCATCTCTATCAAAGTACTTCTTAGCATACTCTACAACTTGGGCTCGATCCAAAACCCCACACTCAGGCCATTGTTCTCTAATGTAAAACCCCGGAGGGGGTTGGTTGCTATAGTCCTCGTTAAAAGCATAGGACAGGTTCAATGCCTTGTTAAAAAGCTCCTCCCCAATCTCGTAGTCCTTCTTATTAACCCTAGTGAACCACCTACCCGTCTCCTTTTGTTCCTCAATCAACTGGTGAAAATTAGCATAGAATTGGCACGTCTCATCCTTATGTGCCGGATAATTCAAACCTAACAAGTCACCCAACTCATGAAATTGTATATCTTTAACACATTCCCCAAACCTAGTTCTTCTATCTGATTAAAATCAACAACATAACAATCTAGCAATTGACTATGCTGCATGTAATTAGAATAGGCCTGGGATGCATCCAAACTTACAAATTTTTGCTTATCGTATTTGGTTGAACTTGTCCACGCCGTCGCCCGTGGCTGAGATCCCAAAGCCTGCCCTTCATCACGTCGGGCACCCTGCACAAACGGATTGGGTGCCAAATTCTTTGTCCTTGCCATTACTCTTGTCGAATGGGTATGTGAGATTTTGGTTGGGTTTTTTTTCTAAGCTCTGAGACGTATGATCGGTGTTTGAAATCAGAAGATCCCCAAATTTGATATTTATAGGTTAGCATCTTGCGATATCATAACTACCAAGACAGCTTATATTCAAGTTGGTTGCGATATCGTAAGTTTCCACGCACAAAAGTAAATGACGCCGTGTAACATGCTGCTAGGGTTTAATTCTCAGCAGTAATACTAGCAATATCGCAACTAATTAAATTCATATTAAATTAATTCTCAGCAGTACTACTAGCGAACTCGCAACTAATTTTATTCATATTAACCTAGCGAGGTCGCTACTATGCCAGTCATAAGTTTTGTTGTTCTATGTGATCAATCTTTGTTGTTACGAATTCGCAAGGGTAGAGAAACTACGCTGCGAGATTCTCTACCTAGGCTCTGTTGACTGAATACGACATGTTGCAATATCGTTAGGACCACGTAAACAGACGCTAGTTAGTTGCGATTTCGCTTGGTGTTCTGTTACTAATAAATCATCATGAAACGTGACAGTGACGAGATCGCTATGACCACGCACTATACAAAAAGTAAATGATTTTGCTGATACGATATGGGCTCTTAGGATGAAAAATTAAAATATAAGGGACAAGATATCAAAACAAGAAAAGCTATTCAGTAATTAAATGTGCCAAAATGGGAAACACAAGTTCATTAAAATCGAAACAAACTTGTGATACAAAAATACTTAATGAAGAACAAACAACTAATACTAGTAGATCGTTCGTTCACCGAGGACATGAAGCAGTTCCTGATCGCAAGTGCATGCATCACAGGTCATGTCCGCCGGATCAAGGGGTGCCCAGGGATCGTACCTCACCCAGTTATTGAGGCCAGCATGCGGATTGCAGCAGATCGGCCTAGGCCTAACTGCTGCTTCTGAGAAATATCTGAGGTTGTGTCTCCAACCCTAAGCGTATCTCAGACCTCTTTTGACGCGTTCCCGAGCTAGACAGAGGCCCTGCTTGTCGGTTCTCTTCATGGTTGTGATCACATTCATGCCTCTTTGAATGTCACCTTCGCAGATTACAAAAACAGCCAACACATAGGTCGACGGTGTGTGACCTATTGCAGAAGCTTCGGTGAGCCACTATCGAGCCCACTCGGTCGCTCTTCCGCTCACGTAGCGACGAATAACCCAGTCGAACATAACACGAATCATTACCAGATTTATCATGTCATCTGGGAGGGCGTTGAATAGAGACACATCCATGGGAAGCAGAAGGCAAAGAATATGAGAAGGCAGAAGGGAACGTGGGAATGAAGGCTCTAATGAGGTTCTAAATGGAGAAGGGGTTGATATTTAAATGGCTGAGGTGCTCCATTATTCAAAAATATATCAGAGTTCCTAGACAAATCAGTCATTATGGTATCAATGGAAGGAAAATGTAAAGGCATTCTCACCTTTCCATGGACACCCCATGCAAACCCCCAAAATAAATTAATTACTGATGGAATTTCAAAGGTTTTTACTGATGTCACAGGTCAGACAAAGCCCAATACTTATACTATCACTACTACTACAGCCCAATATACTACCAAAAGCCCTTATCTCGTTGCGATATCGCTAGAGAATCGCCAACTAGGCTCTGTTGACTGAATACGACATGTTGTGATATCGTTAGGACCACGTAACATATAAGCGAGTATGTGACGAGTTCGCTTGTGCTAATGCTACTAATAAACGTGACACTGACGATATCGCTAGGAACACGCACTATACCAACAGTAAATGATTTTGCAGAAAAAGTAACTCTTACGATGAAGCTAGTGATTTAGCTAGCGATTTTGCTGAAAAAATAACTGTTACGATGAAAAAGTAAAATGTAAGGGACAAGGTATCAAAACAAGAAAAGCTATTCAATAATTAAATGTGCCAAAATGGCAGACAAAAACTTATTACAATCCTAACAAATTTTACATAAAAAACAACATAATAAAATAAGAAAGAAACTACAACATTTCAACTCAAGAAGAACCGAGGACGTGAAGCACTTCCTGCTCGCAAGTGCATGCATCACATTCGATGTCCACTGGATCAACCCTCGTGTAACGACGGTACCTCAAGCCGCGGTTGAGGTCAGCATGTTCTTGGCAGCATCTAGGCCTAGGCACTACTACATCGAGGTACCCGAAGTAGTGCGCATTGCCCCAGGCGTAAGCCTATTCGATTATGACGCGTACCCGAACTTCCTTGAGGCCTTTCTTGTCGGTTCTCTTCATGGTGGTGATGAAATCCATGCCTCTCTGAGCATCACCTTCGCAGATTGCAAATATAGCCAAGGCATAGGCCGACTCTCTGTGACCTATTGCAGAAGCCTCGGTGAGCCACTGTCGAGCCCAATCGGTCGCTCTTCCGCTCACGTAGCGAAGAAGAACGTGTTTGAACATAACACGAATCATTATGAGATGAATCATGTCATCTGGGAGGGCGCAAAAAAATGTCAAATCCATGGGAAGAAGAAGGCAAAGAATAGGAGAAGGGAGAAGGGAATATAGGAATGAAGGCTCTGATGGGGCTCTAAAGGGAGAAGGGGCTGATATTTATAGGGGTGAGGTTCTACATTTGTCAAAAAAATGTGAGAGTTCCGAGACTAAAATTAGTAATTGCTGTATTAAAAGAAGAAAAATGTAAAGGCATTCACACCTTTTCATTGACCACATTCACACCCCAAAACAAATTAATTACTGATGGAATTTCAAAGGTTTTTACTGATGGGTTCCTAGACAATAGTGATATCGCTACTCTCCAAGCCTAACAATTGTTTGTCAGGTGTGTCAAGCTTTGTTGTTACGAACTCGCTAGAGAATCTCAAGCTAGGCTCTGTTGACTGAATACGACTTGTTGCGAGATCGCTACTATAAGTTACACAGGTAGGGAGTTCGCTAGTGAGGCGCCAACTTGGCTCTGTTGACTGAGTACGACACGTTGCGATATCGCAAGTTACACGTAAACGTGAGCGAGGACCAAGCGACATCGCTAGGAGCATGCACTATACCAAAAGTACTTGATTTTGTTGAACTGAAGTAACAACAACTCTATAAAACATTGAACAGTCTACATCTAAAAATTGTAAATTTTATTGACCACATTCTTGTAACCAAAACGGCATCTTTGGTGACGCGTACACAAGTGATCAATCCAAAAACTAGTTAATATTCAAAAAAGTAAATGTTTAAACCAAACTAAACTACGAAATCACACTAAAATATCATGCAATTCATCAACACACATCTTGTCGCTGCCTTCGGCCTTCTCCCCCGAATTGCCTTCATCATTTTGCTTGTCTTGCTCGTTCTGGCCTGCTGGTTGAGCTTCAGTCTCGATGCAGGTGTTCTATTCTTTGCCTTGTCCCGGTTCAACATCCTCGTCGGGTTCTCCGATCAGCCTCTCTTTCCTAATCATCTCATACCTCTCCGGCTCATCTTCTGCATCAGAGTCGCTGTCGTGATGATCACCATCATCACCATCATCACTTTCCGCATTTGCATCCCTTAGATGATCAGCAACAAGCTTCCCATCGGATGGCTCCTTCTTGCTGGCTGTAGGCAAATCTTGGCTAGGATCCGCGGTGTCTTTTTGCTTGGGAAATGTGGTGCGGAAATCAGGTATCTCCTCCTCATCGCTCATATCGCACTCCACTACCCCGCTGGATATCAGTTCGCCGAGCCGTTCGTTGTTAGCACGTGCCCTTTTCTCGGCCATTTCAATCTCATTCAATAACTGGCCCATAGACACCACAAGCCTACCACGGGCATCAAAAACAGCATCTACACAAACACATCAAGGTTGATAAGAACAAAAACATGAAAAATGAAACAACTTGAACCAACTACAGTTAATAACAAGCTAGAATCATACCTGATACTCCCAGCCTACCCCTTGCCCTTCTGGCTGCCTCTTCTGCTTCTTTGTTTCTCGTGTACTTTCCATCGGCCTTAACCTCTAACCTCTTATGCTTGAGCCACTCCTTGTTGTATTTGCCGAGCGGCATGGCACGGCCTCTTGGAAAAATACCCGTTTTCCTGATCAGAGCTACAATCAAATTGCAATACGGAAGCGCGGCGTTCTTGTGTCTGGCCATCTTCATCATTTGAGTCAGAATTGTGAAGCCGGGGTTGATTGGAAGCTTCTCCATGATATAGTAGAACACCATGAGACTGCAAACTGTGGGCTCACATGCATGCCCTAGGGACGGGACCACATTACCGCAGATTAGCTCAAAAACTAATCTCTGCTCCTCGGTAAGCCTGTGGATCGGGTAATTCCTAGCTGTACCCGGCCTATCAGAAGTCCTTTTAAACCACTTCTGACCCATCTCACCGGCCTTCAACGGTTGCTTGGGGCTAACAGAAGGAAACCTCTGCTCGTAATGTACCTCGTACGGACCATCCTTTTTGGTAGGCCTCAGGTCGTTACCAGACAGATAAGGACATTTCAGAACTTCATTGATGCTAAACTTATCGACCGTAAACTTAACACCCCGCACCATTGTAGTTATTTCCTCCACCCCTTCCTCTAAACCTAGGTTCGCATAAAATTGGAGAACCTCTTCATGGTAAACAGGCTCAGGCAACATAAGAAATTTATCTAGATGTTGTGCCCTAAAATGGTCTAGCACGTAATCTAGTTGCAGCGAAGGCACCACACTACTATCAAACACATTATTATTTACAAGTTTCCGAGAGGAACAACGCCCATACCTAGCTATGGCGGTGTCGTTGAAGAACTCAGGAGTGTCCTCCTCCTCACTGGAACTGCTGGGCCTTTCCCCACCATCGTTTCCGGCAGCAGCGGCGGCGGCAGGGACGACTGGAACTTGCGGGGCGACTGGAACCTCTGCATGAACCGCAGGCTCCTCAGTCCGAGGCTGTTTATTTCCCACCGCCGGACCACGTCCCCCTCCACTGTCTGAGCCTCTACCACCGCGTCCTCGCACCTCTGGAACTTGCGGGGCGACTGGAACCTCTGCCTGAACCGCAGGCTCTTCAGTCCGAGGCCGTTTATTTCCCACTGCCGGACCACGTCCCCCTCCACTGTCTGAGCCTCTACCACCGCGTCCCGCACCGCTCCTCTGGTCTTTGGCCGCATTTTGTCGGAGAAGTTACAGCATCGTCGCCAGTTTTTATTTTCAATAGGGTTTTCAATTTGGGGCTACTTAATTTTAGCCCGATCCCCTTTTTTTATTTATAGTACTGTTACTTGCGATATCGCTAGTGGATACGCTTCTACATGTTGCGAGCTCGCTAGCACACACGCATCTGTATGTTGTGAAGTCGTTAATATCTCGCTCAAGCCTGAGTTTCTAGTAGTGAGTCTTAAAAAGCCTCGCCAGGCAAGCGTTCGAGTAGCGAACTCGCTAAAGAAGAATCATTCTAATTAGTAGCGAGGTCGTAACCCAAAAAGCCTTTTTTTATTTGAACTACTAACTAGCGCTATCGCAACTCCTTCATACTGAATTTCTGGGTTATGTGGGTTTGTGGGTTTGCGGGTTTGTGGGTTTAGGGTTTAGGGTTTAACTGTGGTAACGTGTATACTAGCGATTTCGCTACTACACAAGCTAATTAGATTGTAACTAAAAAATAAAACTTTTTAATTTTTTATTAGCAATTTTCACATTCTAACATATATATATTTTATATAGATGCAGTATAATACTCTATTTGTTAAATATCCATCATGATATTAACTCAGGTAGATTACATCTTTGTACATAAGCAGTATGACATAACTCTATGTAAAACATCAATAATTCGGTTTAAATTTTTAAACGCACTATCATATTCTTAAATATGTACATTTTTTATATAAACAATATAATACTCAATTTGGAAAATACCGAACATCACATTATGTCAAGCAGAGTACATCTTAGTACATCAGCATGCAATGTTATTAAGCGATACTCGGTAGTATGATGAGTGATGACAGTTGGTGAGTGAACGTGTGCGTGATACTTTGTTTAATTCAAGAATTGTGCTTGTAATCACATAAATGAGTTGTAATAAACTAAGTATCTCTAATGAAATGCACGTGAACTGCACATATATATATATATATATATATATGTAGTTCATGTGTGAAGCTCTACTATGCTGTTGTCTCTAAAGGTAAGCGATGGATAGCGTTTTCAAGCGTACACATGATGTGTAGAGTTTCTTATTGTCTTACAATTAAAGACTAAGTTTCTTAAAACTCTTTCAAATTATGTAATTGCAGATTAAGTGACCAAATCCCTATCCCGTTATACATGAGCATACGACGGAACACATGAAAATTATTCTTAAAATAGAATGATTAGTGTCTTATACCATCATTTCGTTTAAATCGTTTAAATCGTGATTTAAAAATGTATGAGTGCATTTAAAAAAATATCTTAAGTAGGGTTCTAGCGAGCATCCGTAGCGAAATCGCAACATCCTAGTAACATACTTTATGTCAGCTTTTCAGTTACGATGTCGCTAGAAGGATAAAGTAGACCATAAAAGGCAATCACATGAGCACGTAACGACTTCGTAAATAGCCACGTCAGGTGTAACGAGAGAGTTCCGATTTCGCAACAAGGTAAGCTAGAATAAAGTAAACACGTTATAGAACAGAAAAACACTACACTTTTGGCATCTTATCCATCACTTCTTACGGGTTTCATCTCCAAAAGTTCAAACTTTTGCACATCTTCTCAAATCTCCTCAACTTTCTTCACATAAAATCTCCATTACCCATCCCATACATGTTGGACACATCAATTGTGTCAAAACAAAGTGGAACTAGCCACTAATTGCATGCAAAAGATTGGTAAGTTTTGCAACAAATTCTCGACCACATTTTTGCCTATAGTTTTTGCAATTAATGTCAATCTTTATTTATTTTGTTCAATTTGGTAACATCCTTTGTTATGGGTAGGAGAGGGACAAACAAGGTAGACCATCCCCAACCAAAATAATCAATTCTACCGACACAACTTTGTCATATACCAAAGGTACAATTTTTTTCATTCTTATTTGCTAAAAATTTGATTTTCTTGTACATAGTGCCTCCATTTATCATGTTATTACTAAATATCATGTCAGAAGCATGTCCTGAACGAAAATCAAGATTTTCTTTTAAAATTCTCCATAGCTTGCTTAGCCCTAAATTTTAGGATTATGAAATATAATGTTTTTACTACAAAGTACAACTTTGATTTATTAGTATTGTGTTAGTCATTAACTAATTTCAATATACAAAGGAAAGCTTAATGGAGAGCCTTTCAATTTCGGTTAACTCCGACTCAAGTGGGGGGGGGAATGTTGTTGGCGGTTCAAGTGAGGTTAGAAGACAACGAGAAGTGACTCGCGCATCGAAAGAAGCTCAACTCCTCACACATTGTCGCGAATTAGAGATTAGGATCGATAACAAAATACTAACACATGTCAAGTTTAATGACATTGGTGTTGCTATTTCACCTGACGATGATGCCGCGCGATGGTTGAGTTGGTGTGCTAAGACGGGTAGGATACACACACCATTAGACACAACGGATTGGAGGCTACTAAGCATCGAAATCAAAAAGGATATATGGAAGGAATGCAAGGTTAGTGTGGTACTTGTTATTTTTAATTTCAATTGAAAATTGTGAGTGTGACTATTTTTATGATCACATTTATAGCGCCCCTTTATTATCGAGGCAACATCCTATGATCAAGTGAAGAAGAAGGCTCTTCAAATCGCATCAAAAGCTCATCGAGAACACAAATATACCCTTGCCAAGGATTATATCAAACTGAAGGGCACGAGGTTTGGGCAAGATCCAAGTACGCGTTACAATCACATTGTAACCCTTACTTGGGAGACATTCAAGAAACAATGGTTAGAAAATGACGCAAATGTTAGTTTACTTACTACATCTTGCAATAATAGTGTCATGCGAATTAGCCAAATATTTTTGTTTCGGTTAGTGCTTTATATCTAAAATAACATAGAATTTTTAAAAGGGTTTGGGGGACAGGAAGCGGAAAGCCACTGCTGATAATGTTATACCTTACACCGGGGGTAGGGCGGGGTACTTGGGTGTGGGGAAGAAGACCTCCAAAAAAAAACATGAAACCGAGGTGAAAGAGCTTGTTGATGGGGGCATGGACGCGGAAGAGGCGAACAAGCTAGTCATTGCCGAAGACCCTACAACATATAGTAGACAACAATTATTCATCTTGGATAGAATTAAAAAAGACGGGACTTTCTCAAGTGATGAGGCAAAAAGGGTGGCTAATTGAGTGGTACGCTTTACCTACTACGCCATACCATGTTCCATTTTAGTATCTACAATCACACCATCAAACACAACAATTGATGACGATAATAACTTTTCATTTACTATACTACCTTTTTAGGATGAGGTCGAGCGTAAAGTTGAAGAAGGCTTGTTCATCCCTGTCGGTAAACACGATGTGCTACGTAGGGCACTTGGGAAGGCCGAGCATCCGGAAAGAGCTAAGGGAATTGGTGGTTATGTTACTCAAATAGAGGCGTTTGGTATCAAACGTAGTAGGAAAGACCCTAAACCATCCAAACTCCAAATAGCATTGAACCAAGCCAAAAAATCCGACCAAGAGGTCAAGAAATTGAAAACAATGTTGGCCAATATATGTTCTTTTATAAAGTATCCTCTTCCATCCGATTTTTGTGACACCGATCCAATCAATGGACCCTCGTCTAGAGGTTCACATCCTTCCCCACCACAACATGAGGTTGACCAACCTATTTTTGACCAACCTATTTTTGACGAACCTATTGTTGAACCCAACAAGGAAATATGCACACCTTCGGCCCCTATCACAGAGCAAGTTCACATACAACCATCCGATCCCAAACCAAAGGTACGTTTAATTACTTGCACCTCAATCAAATGAATAATTCTACACAACTCATGATTATTGATATTTTTTAAATATACTCTTCCTACATATGTCTAATTCGACCTAATTAAACATGCCTTATTTGTATATTAGAACTCCCATTCTTGCAAGTTGTACGCTGAATGTGGGATGAATTCTCAACCCCGCCACGTTGCAATGGGAAATTCATATCCTGACATGGCACTACATCATGAAGCCAAAGTCCCTATTGGTTTCATTAGGGTTTCTATACTACATGTGCTAGTCGAGGATGCGTTGGTACCAGTCGCAGATCAAGAGTGCACGACATTGGGTAAAGGTTTGGGCCGTTTTTTTGTGTGGCCCAAATGGTTGGTCGTTGATGTGAATTCTAATTCCATCCCAATTAATAGAAACACACCTTCACCCGTCGTAGACCCGCTACATTTTCCGGTAGCTAAGAAACCGATGTCGGTGGGAGAAGTTGGATTCATAAAATCACTCCCGGGATTCCTTCGCACATTTTATGATCTGGCGGGCCACCATAGTCGGGATTCTGTTTACTATTTCTACTCCAATAAACAGGTGTTCGGCGAAGCGAGGGAATTAGTCGCTCCATGGGAAGACTTTGCCCTTTTCTGGCACTATAAAACCCTTCCCGAAACAATCCTTATACTACATCAAATGTAAGCTACTTGATCTCATCTCTTCTATCGTATTGCAAGTTACAAATTATCATATACTTGTGCACTATTATACGTTCATATCCCATCTATTGTTTATTTAGGTACATGCAATGCCTTGCTCTAAACGCAAAGACTTTCATTGGTTTTTTGCACCCAATATGCTTGCAAGAAATGAATGAAAGTAATCAATCACGACTTGCTTATCTCTCTAAGATCCTTAGTGACAAGACCAAGACAATTTACATAGGCCCATATCTAGAGGGGTTAGTTTTCTTTTTTACAATTAGATATTTGCATTTCGTAAACATTCTAATCTTCGAGCCGGGTTCTTACATTTTCATTTCTTAAAATATGTAGCGGCCATTGGAGTTTTGTAGCTATGATACCATCGTTGAAGCGAGTGTATTGGATGGACCCGCTACACTTTGGTCCATCTACAAAATTTGCAGATTTATTAGAGGTTGCTATGCATAGTGCACATGACGACACACTACTTCCCTTCAACCTTATACAGATTCAGGTGACATTACAAATCCAATGCTCATTTATTTCCACTATGATTTCATTTCAAATCATTTGTTATACTTCTTCACTTTCAGCACCGAAAGCAATTGTCAAATTGGGTGTGCGGTTACTATATGATGTTGTACGCAAGCGAGTGCCTCGCTGGCCTTGTTCAAGATAATTTGGAATTACATCGCGTAAGGATTCTTATAACCTACTTATTGTACCTATTACTATCTACGTTGCATTTAATAGTATTAAAAAAACATTTCATATTCTTAGATTATCGAGGAAAATCATGCACCGTACACCATGAAGGAGTTGGAGGATGGTAGAGATGCATTGGCTAGACACTTGGTCCTTATTAGATCTCGGTACATCTCTAGGCCTCACATTCCCAATAAAAGCTAGTTTCTTTTTTTGTCAAATGGATGCATATACTTTTGAGTTCCATTACTTCCATTAGTTTATAAAGTGTGGCTTGATAGTGTTTCATGTTCATGTTTTGTGCTTAGATACCATGCATCTTGCAATTCACAGCTTAGACAATTAAAATGAAACCCAATTTTAGTGGAAATGGGTGGAAATGGCTCAAATCCTATAATTTTGCGACACTTACGAATTCCATGCGATATCGTTACTTCTCTCGCCCATTACATTAAATAGTTGCGATCATCTTGTACTATCGCTACTTCTCTCGCCAGAATTATATTTCTGAGCTTAGTTTTTGCGCCATCGCTACCCAATCGCTCGTTCTTCTCTGCCTCTCCAATCTGATCGCTGCCGAGCTCGTAACCATACACGCCAAAACCAGGCGAATGTCTAGCTTACTCGTAACGTCATTTTTTTTCTCGCTCACCCTGTGCTAAAAAGACGTCGTTTCATCTTAGCGAGATCAGTAGCGAATTCGGTACTATACACATAAGCGATTTCCTTACGACATCGTTACATCTCTCGAACCAACAATTTTTATTATATTTTTATAATATGATTTTTACAATTTTTATATTTTTACAATTCTTATTAAATACAATTGTTCGGTTGCGATCTCGCTACGTTGTTACTAGCGAGTAGCTAGTGGCTGTCGTAACCCGGCTCGTTTTGATTAACCAGAAATGTTTAATTTGGCTTGTAACGAGCTCGCTACTTGGGACCGAGCGAATCGCCTCTATTTGTCGTAACCAGTCTCATCAGCAGATAAATATATGACAACCTAGGCTCTCTTACGACATCGTAACTAGTATTAGCGATCCGCACGGTAGAAGTCGTAACCAGTCTCGTACACATTCATAACAGTCTAGGCTTTTCAATGTAGCGAACTCGTTAGTATTTCATCTGGCGATCCGTAAGCTTCTGTCGTAACATAACAATCAACCATTTGTTTGGGACTAGCGTTTGCTAGTTACGGTATCGCAACGAGCCAATTCATATCATACAGACTTTCACGCTAGCGAGTTCGTAAGTTTTTAGCAAGGCGCATAAGCCTTCATCCAAGGCGGAAACAAACGCCTTAAACCCAAAAACATCTAAGGCGGAAGAGGAACCGCCTTAGATGATTTTTCTCATTCAAGTCACAATCAGGGAAGGCATTTGTTTTCTGCCTTAACACATGAAGGATGAACTGCCTTAAATGGCTTGATATTCTAGTAATTAGCATCCATAACAATACTACTACGCCATTTAGTGAGTAGTATGATCAATACGTTTTTGTGTGTATGTTAATATTGTAGCTTGAAACATGGAACTATTAACTTGTTGCTAGCACTGAGCTTTAGAAATCAATGTCACTTGTACGGAATGGAAAGTTCAATGTTAGTTTGGCTGCAACTGTACGCTCAGTGATTATTTGGTGCATTATGGCTGACATATTAAAAAGGAGTTACTTTCATATGTTGCAAGTAACATTCACCGGTTCACCTTGAATCGTCGATTTTTTTACACGATTAAGGATCCATTTCTTTCTGGTGGGTACTGGTTACGATATCGTAATTATCAAAAGTTTCCACTTTGATTACCGTAAATAGCCTCTGTTTCCAAACTAAGGCTTTTACGACTTCGTGAAAATGCCTCGTAGCAAACTTTCATGCAAAAACACTATCGTAATGTGTCAAATGGCGCTTGATATACTTTATTATTTTAAACACGGTTTTGATATCGCAAACTCCGTATAGTATATGAGAAAAAAACTTCCTCTTTTGCAGATATTGTGTTTCTGATATTCATCCCCAATTCAAAAACCCTAAACCCTTTACCCCCAAATCCCAATCTCCCACCACAAATTCTCACCGAAGAATGACTCCGAAGAAGGCGGCAGGCCCACCGGCCAAGCGTCAACGAACGTCGTCGCCGGCGGGGAAGAAGAAGCTGGGCGCTGCAACAAACTCCGGCAAGGGAAAAGCACCGGCCGGTGAAGATCAGAGGTCTGACGACGAGGAAATCACAATCTTCTTCAATCCAGCTGCTGAACAGAGGTACCATGGTAATCTTTGTAGGGAGTTAGTAGATTATAGGGTGTTTAGGCCAGGTGATATTAGCAAGTTCAAGTTTGATTATATACTTGAACCTTTTGTGTATCAAAAGATGGATGGATTGTTGACAATGCAGCACCATGTTCATTTAGAGGCTGTCATGCAGTTTTATGCAAATCTAGACATGGAGGAGGGTTGTAGTGAAGTTAGTACGAAGGTGAATGGGAAGAGGTTCATGGTAGATGCCTATTTCATCAATGAGGTGATTGGATGCCCAATTGCAAGTGATGGAGATGTTAGGCCTGGGAATCCTAACGGGTCGTATCAGATTGCTTTTAAGAATAAGTGGCCACCGAAGACTACTGACCAGCCGCTCGACACGATAGAGATAAGAGCCAAGTACTTTGGTGTTGTAGCTAAGAGGCCAGGCACTGCGAGGACCTACAAGATTTCAGGAATGACACACGAGCACAAGCTGATATTCGAGCTGATTTACGGTAATGTTCTACCATCTGGTGGCCATCAAGGGGAGCCAATGATAGGGAAGCTTATGTTGTTCTACTACTTGATGGAGAGAATCAGGTTCAATCCGGGGCATGCCATTCTAGAATGCATGTTGAAGCGAGCAAAGGCTGACATCTCGGCGGTGCCCTATGGAGGTTTGATAACCGCGATGCTGAGGAAGAAAGACATCCTGATAGATGGGCCAGGTATTCCACCTAAACTATACAACGACGGTTGATTAACAAACAAAGGTTTGGAGCTGAAGGCCGACGGAAAGTATGGGGCAAAGAGCGGGTCCTTTTTTGGACCCCGGGTGAATCGTACCGGAGCGCCATTAGGTTTATGAGTTATGGAAACTCTCCAACATTTTTTTTGTTTGTGTAATTGTTTGTCACTGATGATAATCTTTACTTTGTCTTTTGTATTTAGCGCGAGAGTTGGAGTGGAGGGCAAGGACCGTTGTTCATATGGGCTTGCTTAATGATGAACTTGAAAAGGCTAAGAGCGAACTGGCTGAGGAAAGGGAATTGATCAATAGGATCGTATCCAGGTTTGGAATCACACTTGATATAGCTGGGCAGGAGAAGCCCGATTTTAGTGTCAAACCTATGGAGCCATTTGCTGCACCATCCCCGTCCACAACGGTTGTTCACGCCAAGCAGGTAGCAAAGGAAGTGGTGACCAACAAACAGCCCGGACCGACTGTGCATGCTAACCAAGTTGAAAATGAGGTCGTGCCCGACCAAGGCGTCGAACAGCCAGTGCTTGGCAACCAGGTTACCAAGGAAGTTGTGCCCGACAAAGCTGCTAATTTGGAGCCGGTGAGTGGTGCTAAGGACAGTCAGGATGTTGATGTGATGGAGCAAAGGGCAGAGGAAACATCAGTTGATTCAGTCCAGCCCGATCAAGTTGCCACAGCTCCCGTTGTTAATGATGTTGTTACTCAGATGTAGGTGGATGAAGGTTCCGTTGCAGAGAAAATCATGAATGAGCTGGACATTTCTGAAGCCGCTTGCGACAAGAAACTGCAAGAGTATCTAGACAAGTTGTAGAATTGGTCATTTTGACTTGTAAACAGTCTGAAATCGCTTTTGACTTATACCAATATGCTCATGTTGTCGAATCATATGCACATTTGTGCTTCCTAGTAAATAAATTTTCGGTTTAACAATTTCATATTTACAGCCCTCAGAAATGAAGTACCTAAATCAGTTTGATAGATTAATATAAATGACACCAAATCTGAATAGGTCACTAAGTCCTTCTGAGTAGGTGCACAGACGGGATTACTTAAGCAACCGTAAATAACATATTTTGATAATTTACGATATCGCAAATATCAATACAACCAGTAAACGATATCGTAAACACCAGGGTTTGACAGACAGAGAGCATAAAACGGGCACTTGTCACTATCGTAACTTTCTGAGTATTGAAACATTTACATTAGCGTCGCCTCAATAATATTTGAAATGAATAAGCATACAAGTAACTATACTTGTTTATAACTTTACGGTGTCGCAAATGTTGTCTTTTATGTTGTCAATATTTTTATCATTTATAAATGTGGTACCTGAAATGACAACCCACATTTGTCACGATATAGTAAGTAGAACGTATAAAAACAACAATGAAAGCGATATCGTAACTTGGACTAAAGCAAATTTTGAAAAAGGGCAGTATTATTTTCAAACTTATTAAGTGAGATGTATATTTTTAGTATTTTTTAGCGAAGGAGTTTAATTTATAAACATGTATTTGTGTATTTTATTTTCTAAAAAAATTACATCTATATCCATGTGTTGTAGTTATATTGCAGCTCACTACAGTCTTCGATATATTATTTAGGTTGGTAACTGATGAATCTAATTAAACTAAGATTTAAATAGACTAAAGTGCAAAAACTAGACCAAACATTGGTCAAAATACCCAATTTCTAGACCCAACATTTAAAGTGCTCAATTTCTAGTACCCTACATTCTAAAAACACTCAATTTCTAGACCTTGGTTAATTTCTTCCGTTAGTTTAGTTAGTTTGAGGGGTATTTTAGTAATTTATATTCTAAAAAAATCATACTTCCCATTTTTTCTTCGTATCTCCACAAAAAATAACTGGATCACCCGGGAAAAACCGGGTTTGACCCAAACCGACCCAGAACCCGGAAAGTCAAACCCAAAATTGAAAAAAGTGTTGTCTGGGATCTGGCCCGTATTACTAAAAGTCTGAGTCCGGGGCAAAAAATCTTGGTCGGGCCGGATCAATTTTCTGGGTTGGCACAGTACCCCTACGTCGGGCGCTTGTGAGTTGCATAGCGAAAGAGGAATTGGTGATTTTCATGCGGGATATACGAAAAAAGAAGTGAAGTATGATTTTTTTAGAATATAAATTACTAAAATACCCCTCAAACTAACTGAACTAACGGAGAAAATTAACCAAGATCTAGAAATTAGGTATTTTTAGAAAGTAGGGTACTAGAAATTGAGCACTTTGAATGTTGGGTCTAGAAATTGGGTATTTTGACCAATGCTTGGTCTAGTTTTTGCACTTTAGTCATTTAAATATGTGACAATAAATTTAATGCACTTCCATTTCATAAAATTTCAGTAAGTTCATCTAATTTCAATTAAGTTTATACATATATATTGAAAGAGGAAACGATAGGAAACAAATTCATTGTGGCTTACGAAATAATAAAAATAGAAAATAACACACTACAGTAATTATTTACACGGCAAAACTATGCACACTAGTTTGTAGGAGGCAAAACTACACTACACTTATAATAAATTTCACCCGACACGACAAGGGTATACAAGTTACGAATAATTCAAGACAGATTTTTAAATGACATATTACATCTAGAAACTAAAGAAATATAACCTAATATATCACAAACACTTTTTTAAATAAAAAACTTATATCCAACTTTTTTAATACGTAATGTATACCACCCGTAGGAACAATGACTCCAAAAAAAATGACCTTTTGTCAACCTGTGTGTGCGCGATCTTTCACCCGAAATCATAAACCCTATACCCTAAATCCTACACCCGAAATCATTAACCCTAAACCCTCAACCCTCGTGTAACCACCTGGCTCACTTACGATATCTCTTAGTTGGAAACTGACCAACAGACTAGTTAACGATATCCCACATTGGTAAGCATAAGTACTTTGTGGATAACGATATCGCAAACGTGGAGCTGTATATAGCACAATTAATTTCCAGACTGTTTCAAGATCCCCAATTTCATATCCAAAATCAGAAGAGGCGAAATAATTCACCCGAATCAACACCACATAGCGCCCATCCATGGCTAGGGACAAGATGCCCGTGAACAGAAGGAATAAATTGGGCTCCTCAGGTGCATCGGGGAGCAGAGGAGAGACGGAGGAGGATCCACCAGCTAGGGTTCCGGCGGGGAAGGGGCCAACTATGAAGTACGACAAGCAGAAGTTTGTAAGTGATGCTGCTTTTCTAATTTACTCCCGTTTCAAGCAAGCCAAATCAAATTTGCTACCCTGTATGGCTATAAAGTTATATTCGATTAAGAGCTTAGGATTATCTGCTGTCTGGAAATATGTCAAAGCTCAGGGATTAGAGGACTTAGTCTCCATTGATTGCCCTGGTTATTTAGACGAGACTATGCAGTTTTATGCCAACGTGCATGAATTAGATGGGCAGTACTATACTAGGGTTAATAAGAAGGATTTTCAGATTGGTCCATAGGAGATTAACGAGGTACTGAACATTCAATATGATGAGGTAGACGAGGAAACTGGGGAATTTGTTGAGCCTCCCCCGAAAGTGTATTTCAGGAAAGAGTGGCCGTCGGACGAGCGCTATCCTCGCGCAAAATTGAAAGCCCTAGTACAACAGTATTTTGGCAGTTCTGAGCTCGGGAAGCCTAGCAAATATAAAGTGTCAGGTCTGTCATGTGATGAGCAGACTGTTTATGATATTGTTGCTAGAAATTTAGTGCCTAAGGGAGGATGGCTTGCTGAACCGAACTATACAACACCAATGATATTCTTCTATGTGGCGGAGTGAGAATTGGTGAACGTTGGGTTTACTATTTTCCAGCACATGGTTCGTAGTGTGACAGGAGAAGGACGCACATGCAAGCAGTTGCCTTACGCCAATCTCATTACCAAGCTCATCAACCACCATTACCCAAAGTTCAAGTTCTTAAGCGAACCTGTAGCTTGCTCCTACTACGATGCTGATTATTTCCAGAGTAAGAGGTGGGACTTGGTGGATGGACACTGGGTGGAGCGTGCTGGAGATGATGACAAGGACGAAGATGAAACTCCTACAGGTATACTTTTGAAACGTGTACCCAATACGACCTTTTTTTAAACACATTTACTAAAATTGTCGCTCTAATCGTGTCTTATATGTGTTTGGACTGTAGTGGACCCAACAGAGGCGTACTTCACCGGAGTTGAAGCTTCACTATCTAGCTTCAGGCAAGAGGTGGCTACCATTAGGGAGGGATCGTGGCATAATCGCCAGCTTTTGATCGCATTCGAAAAACAACTTGAAGGAGCACCATCATCATCGAACCACTGAAGAACCAACTTTTCTTTAAACATTTACTAAGACTTCTTTTAGGCATTCATGTTTGTAATAACAATTTCCGATTTATGTCTTTCATTGACTTGTATTCATAATTTTGCATTTGACTTCGAATCTGAATTGAGTTGTATTCATAATTTGGTATTTCATATGAGTTCTAATCTTAATTTGGCATTTCATTGAGTTGTATTCATAATTTGTTGCACAATTTACACAATTTTCAACTTAGAATTTGTTACAATTTAATATCTCCAAAAATCCAACATAGTAATTCTACCAGGAAGTTATAACTAAAGATATCTCTAACATCAGAAAATACTGTTTGCGATATCGCTTTCTCTACACGTGGATGTTACGAAGCCTTAACATTCACCGTTTACTCAACAGAGATGATGAACTCATGATGAAACGATATCGTAAATTTACATAAATAAAGTGTGCGGTATCTCTTTACAAGAGCTTGGCGAACAAAGGTAGGACAATTTAGGTTACCACTACTGGTCAGAGTTACGATATCTCTAACACCAGTCATTTCTGTTTGCGCTACATGTACCATTACACGTACATATTACGAAGTCGTTATTAGCACCGTTTGTACAACAGAGATATTGCTCATGTATCTAATACGCTATCGTAAACAATGAACGGCACACTTTGCGGTAACTCATGTGTGTACGTTTCTATATACGGTGCCGTCAACATGAGCAGGTGCTTCCATTTCAGATGCCAAAATACATATTAATAGAAACAAAATAAAAAACGCATCCGAGTTTACATTATCGCTCTACATAAAATGCAATTCATTTACGAACTATAGTCTTCTTCTTCAGTATTCTTGTTTTTCTTCTTGCTTTTCTTTGTGCTTTTTTGTTTGGGCTGGCCTCTTTTCCGTTTTGTCAGTTTCCCTGCAGCATCGATCCATGATCCCTCAGAATGATCCACGCGGCCCGTGAACCTATTCAGCACAACATCATCCTCATTCAGTGCAACATCATCCTCTATTTCGGGAAATGTTATTCGATCATCTAAGTAATGTGTGGCATCCTCATAAAATCCATCTTGAATGAATGATTTCTTCCCGTCAAAGACAATCTCCCACCTTCCATCAAGTGGATCAGTAACATAAAACACTTGGTGTGCTTGTGAAGCCATAATGAATGGATCACCTTTTGAACCTAGTATGTTACGGTTCACAAGGGTCATCCCCAAATATTCTCTGCGAGTGCCAATTCCTTGCTCCACCCATTCACACTTGAACACTGCAACCCTCATGTGGACAAAATCCAATTCCCAAATGTCCGTTATTGTCCTAAAGTATGCATCATTTCCACTCGGTTGGTGCTCCCCAGGAACAGACACACCACTGTTCTGTGACGTACCTTTAGCATCCATCCACCTGGTCCCAAAAGTGTACCCATTTATGTCATACCCGCCAAACAATGTTACCGTTCCAAGCGGCACTTTTGCTAGCCACTTCAACGTTTCTGGATGTTCCACTGTATGAACCAGGTTCTGTAACCATGTCGGAAACCTCCTGCAATGCTCTGCTAGTATCCTTGGATCACCATCTCGCCACGAATGCGTTTCTTTGATAACCATCATATGCATATCTGCGTACGGAACAATTGCAGAGTGATTACGGAGGACGTACAAATGTGCTGCATCCAAATCATCCCCTGATGGACTAAACAAACACTTATGCCTAAGACTGTAACCTTCAGCCCTACCCTCGTGCCTACTGCTTGGAATTCCGATCGTATCAACAACTTGGAGATAGTTCGTGCAAAACTCAATCACTTCTTCAGCAACATAACACTGAAAAATGCTAGCATCAGGCCTGTATCTGTTCTTGACAAAGTGTTTGAATATCGCCATGTACCTCTCAAATGGATACATCCATCGCAGGTAAACAGGACCACATATTTTTATCTCCCTCACAAGGTGCACTATCAAGTGTATCATGATGTCGAAAAAGGAAGGCAGAAAGTACATTTCCAACCTGCACAACACCTCCACAACCATCTCTTGCAACTCATCCAATCTACGTCTACTAAGCCTCTTGCGGCAAATTGACTTAAAGAAGTAGCACAACTTAGTGATTGCCTTCCTTACATGCTTGGGTAGGCACCCTCTAATAGCAATAGCATTCAGTTCTTGCATCAAATTATGACAATCATGGGACTTCATGCCAACCAATTTTGAATCTGCGGTAGAAACACAACTACTAATATTAGAGGAGTAGTTTGTTGGCACCCTCACCGATTTCAGCGTCCTGCAAAAACTTTCCTTTTCCTTGGTTGACATGGAGAAGCAAGCGGGTGGCAAATATGTTTTACCATCTTCCTCGACAGGCGCTAGACATGGCCGTAATCCCATTCTTACGAGATATTTTCTAGATTATAAACCATCCTTACTCTTAGGGGTGTTCAAAAGAGTCCCTACCAGTGCATCACATACATTCTTCTCAATGTGCATAACATCAAGGCAGTGTCAAACATCTAGATGTTCCCAATATTTAAGATCAAAGAAGATTGAACGCTTTTTCCAACTACCTGACTCTTTACCTTTTCTGTGCCCCTTACCATATACATGTCCCATTTCAGAAACTTTTTCAGATATTTCTGCACCAGTCAAAGGAATGGGAGCCGCCTCATGGTCTTCCTTCCCATTGAACAATTTTTTCACCCTTCTCCATGGGTGACTCGGAGGTAGAAACCGACGATGGCCAAGGTAAACAGGTTTTCCACTATGTTTAAGTTGACAAAAGCTAGTTTTAGACTCACAAACTGGACATGCGAAGTGACCCTTTACAGAATAACCAGCCAGATTACCCAAAGCTGGAAAATCATTAATACTCCACAATAACATTCCCTTCATTTCAAACTTCTCATCACCCCGACTACCATCTGCCGTCCAAACACCAACCTCAAATAACTTCTGCAAGTCTTCTATCAATGGAGCAAGGTATACATCAATGTCATTGCCAGGTTGTTTTGGACCTGAAATCATAATGGAAAATAACACATATTTCCTCTTCATCATCAACCAGGAAGGAAGGTTATAAATCACCACAATGACTGGCCAGGAGCTGTGCGTACGTACTAGACATCGTAGCATATGGGTTCATGCCATCAGTTGATAACCCTAGCCTTAAATGTCGTGGCTCATTTGCAAATTTCGGATACATTTGATCCATTTTCTTCCACTGATCTCCATCTGCGGCATGCGAAATAATATCATCTCCTTCCCTAGGTCTCTCAGCATGCCAAGTCATCAACTTCGCATCAGCAGGATTAGCAAACAAACGTTTAAGTCTGGGAATTATTGGAAGATACCACATCACTTTGGCAGGGTTAGTCGACCAGATGGCGTAACAACCTCTCCACACAAATTTACCGACCCTTCCTTTATCTTGTAGCGTGGCGTATTGCATACCTTGCAGTGATCCTCATCAATATCATCACCCCTGTACAACATACAATCGTTTGGACATGCATGAATCTTCTCCAACTCCATTCCCATCGGACATAAAATCTTCTTCGCCGCATATACCCAATCGGGGGACTTATTGTCGGCAGGAAGTAGGTCTTTCACCAATTCCAACAACTCTGTCATTCCCTTATCTGATACTCCGTTCTTCACCTTAAAATTCATCAAAATCAACGTTGCACCCAAAACAGAATGTCTGCAACCTTCATATAATGGTGCCGCCTTATCATTATACATGCTAGCTAAAACTTTTTCCTTCCTCACAAATTCTAGAGCAACATCGTCAATCATTTCATCCATACAACCATCATACTTTAACTCATCCTCATACAAATTCGAACACTCGGGCATATCTACATAGCTTGTTTCTTCTCCATGGCAAACCCAATTAGTATAAGATTTGTCAAAACCTCTACAAATCAAGTGTTCTCGCACCACTTTAACATCATCATAAATTGCGTTGTTCCTACAATCCCTACAAGGGCATCTAACACCGACGACTTTCTTCCTCCTTGCGTCTTCTGAACCAACAGCTATAAATTCCTCTACCAAAGCCTTATATTCTGTCGACAACCTTTTGTTCACCTTCATAATCGTGGCACGATCCATTTCCAATTCAACTATCTAACCAACCTACCTTAAGTACTCACACAATTTCCCACACCTACATCAAGAACCCATGACCAGCACAACAACAATCTACATTTCAAAATCAAGCACAAAAAGCAAAAACTTAATTTCAAGAACACAATCATACACAAGCCAATCTCAAAACAAATTCAAATACTTACGTACCTTATCAACAAGGGTTACTGGGATGTAACAATTGATCTTTGCCCGTTCAAGTGACCGAATTCTAGCAGAGACACACAGTCCAACTATATGACAAAGAATATTAGCATTTACCAATCTGCTCAAAGGCAATCCTGTTTTAAAACTGTCATGTCTAGAGCGATGACGATATCGCAATTACTAACGTTCCGTACCTACGATATCGCTACACGACTGGATTATCTTCACGTTATCTCTATCTCAGATTTCAATCGCAATCACAGATTTAATTTTCCAGCACTATTTTTCTCAACCCGTTTACGATATTGTATTTGTTAAATTTAACTTTACGGTATCGTGACCAACCTGAGTCAATATTTTCAAAATTTTACCCATATTTTACAGGCACAATTACGATGCCGTGAGTGTTCACGTTCAATTCAATTTCATCCACAGCCATGTTTACGATATAGTTAGCGTTGTGTATTCAATTTACGATAACGTAAAGTTACCAAAGAAACACGTCGTTTATCAGAAACATCGTGTTTCCACCAGACTTACACCGTGCCATTTTCACATGACAAACGAGCCATGTTTGCGATATCGCAAACTTATTTTTACGGCGGTTGCGCGAAAATCGGCGACAAACGCCATAACGTGTGCCGTGGATGACGGTGTTTGCACTAGTAATGCGTTTGTAAAAATAAAATGTTTAATTAAACATGTTACAGTATGTGTATTTTAGAAAGAATTTGTCATAAATCTACAAGTACTAATGTGTTGGAATATTTCAAATCCGTTCATGCCCTAATATATATATCAGCTTCGGAGGGCACATATGTCATTGTACTATGGGTGTAAACAGCAACACCCTTTAAAAAAAATCTCGAAATGATCGATGTGTTGAAAGAATTAAAACTTTTCTAATTTCCAGAATTATTTACCCATTTCATACAGAACCTTTTCCAATTCCAGAGAAACTCATTACATGATGCAAGTAGACTGAAGACATATTGCTATTGATGGAATATGATTTCAACCATGTATAATAATAGTTCATCCAATTATTATCTTTTTTTATATAGTTTCAATTCATATATCCTCACTAAACTTTTATATATATTTGTTTGGTTTAGCGAATTCCCCATAGTTTTTCAAATGACCTGGAGGGGAGTAAATCTCCTTATTCACTCATCACTGGAGATAAGGGAAGGTCATCAAATCGTATATGAAAAGCAAAACTTGTTGAGAGAGGCCATTACTACTACATCTGCAACAAATCATGGCCACTATCTGTTGAAATGGTTAAGAAAGTTCCGCGTATTATGAGATTATTTTTTGTAATTGATAACAAAAATCCATATAAAAAATGCTAGTTACTGATCATTATTGGGAAACTATGTTCTTGTCGGGTTGTCATCTGCAGAACAGCACATTACAGGAATACACTATGACTCGTGTACCATCAGTTATCTTAAAGTACACATGGATTTTTTCAAATTTTGTATATTAGTGCCGGGATGAGTCGAGGAACTAATACTACAGTGTTTGCTTGTCAAACATTTGGATCTAGTAGTGTGTAATTGTTCACCGGCAATGACCCGCTTAAAAATATATGCTACGATTAGTTGTGCTGATTCGGTCGGAATCGTATCAAGAATCTCGGATCAGATCGATTTTCGTGTAAATTCAATGCTAAACCTGTTACAAACATGAATAGAGTATAATATGATTGATCAATCCATTTTAGAATGGGTATGGTACATATATAGGGTTTATGGGTGTGGGTATGCATGCGTGGGTTTAGGGTTTAGGGTGAAGGGTTTAGGTTTTAGGTTTAAGGGTGCATCCAAGCGATATCGCTACTAGTTTTGCCTAGAGGCGTAAATAGAGGCGAACTCGCCCATTGGAAACGGTTACTGGCGTGAGTTGTATCGAGTTCGTAAATTGGTAAATTAATAAAAAAAAATACTTAAACTATATTCGCGTTTTAGGGATATCAGAATCCCCAAAACTTCCACGACTCTGAAACTTCCATCGTCGTCGATCAATTGAGCCACCATGGGCCGGAGCAAGCAAGCCGGAAAAAGCCTCACCCCACTCGCTCCAAAGTGTCAGAGGACCACCCCGACCACAGGCGCCGGCGCGAACCATGAGGAGGAGGAGAAAGAGCTCATCCTCGAGCAGATCAGTCGCCGGGGGAGAAGGGATGCACAAACCGCCGGAGCTCCGACCGGTAACAGGGGTAGAGACACTTCCCACGCTGCTGGGAGTTCATCACAGCCACCAGTCAGTGCCGCCACCACTGAACAGTCTTGGCCAACCTCCACCACCGCTGCCCAGCCTAACCCGCCACCGCCGGTGCATCCCGGTCTGCTGCGAACGTCGGGGGAAACACTGACAAGGATGAGGAGCGGTCCCTTTTTATTAGCCCGAAAGCGGAGACGAGGTACCAGCGATATACTCGTCGTACTATTTTAAATGTTAAGGTCTTTGACCCGTTTCAAATAACTAGCTTGGGTCTTGATAATATATTTGAGTATTTTAGAGCCACTCATCTAGATTGGATGTTGACTTTGAGTGAGCCGGTGCATAGGGAAGAATGTCTTTAATTTTATGCTAATCTTAAGTTTGAGAAGGATGCCGAAGAGGCGACTACGATGGTTAGGGGTGTGACATTTATGGTAGATAAGTTATTGGTTAATGAGGTTATAGGATGCCCTTATTTGTCTAGTGATCAACTTAGGCCGTTGGATCCAAATGACCCTTATGAGATATACCACACCCAAAATTTCCCAACCTCGTTGAATGAGATCATCCTAGACCCCGTGGCCGAGCGTAGGAAGTTCTTTAAGATGCGTAGTAAGGTGGCTGGTACGGCGAAGAAGTATAAGATTGCGAGCCTTACTCAAGAGAAGCGGTTGGTGTTCGAGCTTGTGTGCTCATGCCCTCGGGTGGTCATCCATGTGAGCCAACGATCGCCAACTTGATGGTTTTCTACCACCTAATGGAGAAGGTGAGGATCAATCCCGGGTACACCATCATGAAGCACATGCTGAAGCGTGCGAATGACAAGGCCGATCACACGATCCCTTACGGGCAGCTCATAACCGATATGATGAAGAAGAAGGGCGTGCGACCTGTGAGCATGGTCGATCCAATGAAATACTACGACGCGACTTGGCTATGTAACAAGGGGTTGCAAATCAGTGCGGAGGGGGGGTGACGAAGAAGCCCATGGGTGCTTCGAGTTCTCGAACCCGAGCTGAATTGAGTGAAGGTAAGTAATTGTTATACAGTAAGTCTTTTCATGATATGATAAATGTTTGCAGAAATTTAGTTTACTAATTGTTTTTTTCCCGTTTGCAGCTCGCGATCTCGCTTGGCGTGATTGGGTGGTCCTTTATGTTGGACAGCTTGCAAGTAAGATAGAAGAAGTGAAGTTGGAGCAAGCAAAAGACAGGGAGGAGGTACTGGCATTTGGTAGAATGCTAATTTGAATCCGGACCTGAGCGATGATGAAGAAAAGCCAGATTTCTCGGTTCAACGCTTGCCTCCTATGACCGACATTACTGATTACATTCCTAAAGATCGAGCGAGACCTGAAAGTGAAGCAGAAGATGAAGAACCCACTGATGGCGAGGGAGGAGCAGCTTCAGAGCCCGATGAAGAGCAACCTGAGAATCATATCATGGATGAAGAACCACAGCAAGATGAAGACATTGTCAATGGAGATGACGATGTATTTGAACTGGTTCGCCGAACAGAGGAAATCCAAGGATCTTCATCTGCGGAGTCGTCTGAAGAAGATGAAGACGATGAAGATATTGAGAAGACTGCAAGCGAAGATAGTGAAGATGATGACGACGAAGAATGATCGCTTCACTTTATCTGATTGTGTAGTCTAGCTTTCTTTTGTTTCAACACTAAACAATGATTCATGAATGGTTTTATTTGGTATTGAATTGATGTAGTATGGTATTTTAATAATAAAATTCGGATTCATGTATTTCTTCAATGTTAACCATACACAAAAGCACCTACATTTAGATGTAAACAAAGTGTATTCAAAGAGTAGGCGATAAAGAAGACGATTTCGCTTCATGAAAATATGAGAGGCGAACAGGAGAGGCAAATTCGTAAGTATACACGTCTACAAACTTATCATACAAGCGATATCACTTCCTTGCTTGCCACAGGCGACAGAGTCTACTAGGCGACTGCATTGGCGAAGTCGTAAATATAAACATCTATAAATTTATCTAAAAGCGAACTCTTTGTCTGGCTTGCCACAGGCGACAGAGTCTACTAGGCGACTGCATAGGCGATATCATAAATATAAAAGTCTATAAACTTATCTAAAAGCGAACTCTTTGTCTGGCTCGCCACGGGCGACAGAGTCTACCAGGCGACTGTGGAGGCGAACTTGTAACAGATAGGCGAATGAGCTTACAGTGTCGCTCACCAGGTTGATTATTTTGTTAAAATGCACAAGTATAGAACACAAAATAACGACGCTGTTTCATACATAAACGAAGTAAGAGGCGATATCGCTTATAAGTATCAAGTAGGGTTTAGCATTCTTGTAATAAAAACAAACTGGAGCGAGTTCCCTCATATATTCGCCTGTATTTATCATGAAAATATTTCAAAGTTAACAACATATTTAATCCTTCTTTTTTTCCATATAGTCCAAATACACGGCGTTGAAAAGTCATCCATTTTAGCGACGACTAGTCGTCCTGGCGCTCTACAGGTTTCGCCATGACAGGTTGACTCGACGGAAAGTTTATTTGGCGCGAACGGCGGAAGACTAAGCGTCCATAACCCGCCGAATGGGCTCCATACTCCGCCAGCAATTGACGCCAAACTCCGCCTAACTTAAACCCAGATACCTATTGAAAATTAAAAAATGTTTTTTAATAAAATAAGAATTCAATAAAACTCTGATTAGGCAACTACCGCACTGGACCGGGATTTATAACCCAGCAGGATAGAAAACAATTTTTTCAAATGAAGTTGTGAATATTTGTTATATGAAACTCATGTTTTGAAGTTCTTTGTAATTGTACAGTCCTTCATAATAATTTCTACAAAATAGAAATGATCAAAAGATTAAAATTAGTGTCATTATTACCAAAATAAAAAGGGATATAGTAGTACATACAAGCGAATTCGCCTTCTCCCCACACCTGCAGGCGTCGTAAGAGGCGAACTCGCCTCCTGGCACTGTCCTTGTTCCCACATCGGTGGATTGAAGGCCAATTGATCAGTATATATGTGCTGGCAAAATTAAAGGGTTCGATAAGTCGCCGACCCGCGCAAACTGCCCATGAAACACCACTCCAATGCACTATACATACACAATACATACATGGCCCATAATCTAGACCATATCATAGTTCCTAGGCCCAAAGGCCAACATTTTTTTTATATACAAGCGAATTCGCCTGAAATATCGCCTATAAGCGATGGAGTTGGCAAACTTGTAAACAGCAGGGCCTATAAATAGTCAACTGAAACCAGACGCGTTCAAAATCAGATCCCCAAATTTGTAACCCTCATATTCATCAGAATCCTCCCCAAACTCCGATCCGCCGCTGCCCACCCGTCTTCCACCCGCAAATCAGCGCTCTCACGGCCCAATCTCCCCCAATTTGTAAGTTCTACTCATCCTCAACTCTTTTCAATCATTATTTTGGTTTATTTCAGTTTATTTTAAACATTCGTTCTGTACAAGCTTAACTTTCAATTTAGGTGTGATGTTGAATGTTTTTTTTATGGGTTCAATCATAGATTAAGGTTGGGTTTTGTTTGTTAGGTTTTTTAGGAAATCTCAAACATGCCTCCGATGGGTAAGGGTAAAAAGGCCGCCGCCGAATCGACCGAGCCTATCAAGTACGATAACGCTAAGTTTGTTAGTGAACAAGCTTATCTAAAGGACTGTAGTTTTACGGAAGCCAAGGCTGTCTTGAACGAGTTGATGGTGGTTGATGAGAGTCAAGTGGAAGACATAGGTTTGAAAGAGGTTTGGGAACTTCTTGAATATCAAGAAGCTCACAAGTTGATGAAGGTGAACGAGCCGGGCTATCTGGAGCAGACTATGCAGTTCTACGCTAATTTACGACAGTCTGGTGCTGTGTGGAAGACCAAGGTGAACAAGAAGGAGTATGAACTAAGTCCCAAACTGTTTAATGATGCCCTCGGTGTTGTGTTCGAGGACGAGGATAAACTTGTCGATCTATACGCAAGGGGAGAATGGCCTAGTGAGTTGCTCGTTTCCCACAAGAAGCTAAAGGAATATGGCAAGACACACTTTTGGTCGAGATCAGCTAGAACTTGGAACGCCGAAGGAGTACAAGCTATCCATGCTCACCCCTGAGAGGAGGATATTGTATGAGATGGTTGCTACAAATCTTGAGACTAAAGGTGGGTGGTTGGCTGAACCAAACTACACGACTTTGATCGAGTACTACATGGTGGCGGAGGAAGTCATGCTTAACATTGGACATACCATTTTCCAACACATGAGGAAGAGCATGGTAGAAAACAACATGGTTGTGAAGAAATTGCCATATGCGAACTTCATAACTAAATTCCTCCGCATAGATCATCCAAGGCTGAAGTTCTCCGGCACCGGGAAGCCGTGTGAGTACTACACGAAGGATTACTACCAGAAGAAGAAGTGGGAGTTGGTTGGGGGGACTTGGCAAGAGAAGGTGGAGAAGGACGTGTCGGCGGAGCCAGAACCAAATTGAGGTAAATTGTTTTTTATTCATGTATTTTGTACTTGTGATGTTAGTACAATTTAGAACAAAACTTGACATTTTCAATGTCTATCATTTACTAGCGCCAAGAGAAACCTATTACCAAGGGCTTGAGGACTCTATGTTCTCGATGATGACCGAGATTGCTAACGTCCAAGAGCATGGGTGGAAGACTCGCCGCAGTCTTCGGAGTTTCTGTAAAGACTATCTCCGCCAGCATCCACACCAAGCCACACTAGAGGACCAGGACGGTGCAGCCAATGACAACTCTACCTAGCTAGAAGTGTTGAATTATGCTATAATTTTATTTCAACTGTAATGCTACACTTTTACAAATTCGAATCTTTACCTACTTGTGACAATCTTATTATTAGTTTGATCAATGCTTTTCTTCTTTGAATCAAATTGTGTTGTCGATCGTATTGGAGTATATGGTTCATGTGTAAAAACAAAAAAGAGAATAGAATTAGTTTTGTAGTTTATAGTTTAGCTTGTCCTGGTAGCGAACTCGGAAACAATGTCGCCTGCAAGCATTCAAGGAAGCGAGTTCGCCTCTTCACTCGACTGGATGGACAAAGAGCAACAGGCATGCCACTAAGTGAACTCGCTAAAAAGCGGCGAATATAGTCACGATTTCGCCCCAGGAAGTAATCTAGCTCTTTTGATAGAAATAAGATATCGGCGAGTTAGCATGCGATTTCGCCTCCTGAGCCGCCTGTAGACGTACTCTTAGGCGATATCACTAGCCTTATCTCGCCTTCAGGCGTTCGAATCTGGCGGACTCGCTAGCAGAAAACCAGCCAACAACTACTGGCGAACATCTTTTCCAACCTCTATTGGGTCTTACCGGTGATTTCGCATCTCTCCTCGCTCATTAGCGATTCCGGTTACGGATTCGCCTGCCGTTCAACATTTTAAGGCAGTTTCAAAAACGCCTTCTTTTCAACTGTAAAACGTCTTTTTTTTCTGCCCTAGGCGATCTAACAGAGGCGAACTTGCAAGCTCAGTACTCGGCAGTTCCGCGAAAATTTAGCCAAAACGCCTTAAATGTGGTGCCGAGAAATGTATGCTTGTGCACTAGTGAGCACTACTAAGACCATAACATGTAGTTAAGTATATATACTTTGGAGTCATATTTCAACCATATTCGTGATCAATTTATTTCCATTACTGAATGAAATTAAGTATGTTTGAGTGTTTCTATGACACTACAACATAAAGTCCATGAAATATCACTGATATGAATGTTTAGTTTTATAAAAAATTGAAAAATGTCATGAAACATCAAGTTTTGACTTTTATACTAGTTTTTTTAGATTATGATAATTTTATTATCATATGATAGTTTCTTGGTGTGATTAATATAACAATGAATTTGAAAGTTTGACTTGGTGGACAAAAGTCATAAAAATTATGCTCTAGGTATACAAAGCAACAACGAACTGTTGTTGTTGGTATACCAATTTGATAAATGTCATTAATTATCAAATTTTGACTTTTGAACTTGATTTTTTTAATGATGTATGTTAATTTATGATGTATAAGACACTTTATGTGTAAATTTACTTTGGTTTTAGTTCGATGAAAGGTACGTGCAATGAGAACTTTAGTGGCAGGAACCTGAGAAGCACTACTAAGACTATAACATGTAATTCAGTATACATACTTTGGAGTTGTATTTCAACTTTAGTCTTGATCAATTTATTTCCATTACTAAATGAAATTAAGTATATATGAGGGTTTTGAGACATTATAACATTAAGTCCATGAAAAACATGAACATGAATGTGTTCAGTTCTGTAAAAATTTGAATATGTCATAAAACATCAAATTTTGACTCTCAAACACGAATAATTTGATGATATGTTAATTTTATAATGCATAAGATACTTTTGGTGTGAATCTGCTTTGGTATTGACTCGATGAAAGTTACGTGTAGTGAGAACTCTAATAACAAGAACGTGAGAAGCACTACTAAGACCATTAGTATATGCCTTGAATGTCGTAATAGTCGCTACTGCAAGTTAGCACGGGGTCTCGCTGACCGGTCAGTGAGTCGGGGCCCAGGGGCGCGGAGCGCACCATGGCCTTGGGGGTCCGGGGAGCGGAGACGCCCCCGACCCGACGGTATGGGTTACCTCTTTATATACTTTAACCAGATTTTCTTCACAGCCGCGGCGGCGGGTTTCTTTACCTTAGCGGCGGCGACTCATCTCAATCTCCTCTACCCTCAATTGATCCACCCCAACAGGTGCGGATTCTACTCTTCTTTTTCTGGCCTCCGTCCTTTTGTTTTGTTTTCTAGTGCTGATCTTGGTTTTGTTTCAAGGATTTTGCATATGGTGCTGGGATTCCTCTAGTTCCGGCGACGGACGATCTTTTCCCGGGCGTGCACCAGCCGAAGACGTCCGTGAATGCCTCCGACAGCGGGATGTGCCAGAGGAAGCGGCCAGGGATTTATTCAGGAGCGGTCAGTCCGTCGGTGGCGTCGGTGATAATCTCCTCATGGTGGACCAGGAATCCAAGGAATGGGTCAATCGGGTGGAGCAAGGGGTGCTCATCACTTTCGTGTCGTTTCTCGAAGGTGAGAATGATCTCAAACACTCCCCTCTTCTGTTATAACCCTTTTCACTTTCACCGGATTTATACAAATTGATATCATAGAGTTTGTTTAATCTGCTCCTAGACCGCTCCATTGACAACACATTCTGCAGCGTCAAATCTAGACCAAGGCAGGGAAGTTGCGGTGAAGAAACTCAAGCCTCATGGTTTTCAAGGCCAAAAGGAGTGGCTGGTCAGTCTTAACACTTGTGGTTCTTTTGTTTTGATGTTTTGATCAGTGTTTTGTTTGATTGATTAACATTTGGCATTTCAGTCTGAAGTGAATTATCTGGGAAGGCTTCACCACCCTAATCTTGTCAAGCTTATTGGGTTCTGCTTGAAAGGCGAATGTCGGTTGCTAGTGTATGAATACATGCCTGAAGGGAGCCTTGAAAACCAGCTGTACAAGAGTAAGTTGTTTTTGAATCAAAATACTAAGCATTATATGTGATTCGTAGAGTGTTTCGCTGAATAAATCATTCACTTTATGATAAAAACTGGTGATTATTTGCAGAACTGTTTTGTTAAATGTCTCGATGACCAAAGTGCAATTTGGTCATGACAACCCATATGACTAAATTGGTTCATTATGTTTCTATTTTTTGCTGCTGCAGTAGTTCAAGAAATTGAAAAAGTTTCAATATTTGCTGAAAATGCATGAAATTGTTGGATAGTTGGATTTGTGTTAATTAGCTTGAAGTTGGTACTTTATGCTACTGTATCTGCATATTGATTGTGAGCTGTTGTCCAAGTGTATGTATTGTTCTTTGTTTTCTAATTATTAGTGTCATTGTTACTCAATCATGAAACATTACCTTATTCACAAAAGGTGTTCATTCTTCTTCACAGCACACAGAGAGTCCATTTATCTCTTCACCAGGTGAAGCCGTTATCATAGCTTAGGATGTAGTCGAGACAATGCTGGCCAAGGGCTTCATGCTGGGGAAAGATGTATTGAGCAAAGCCAAAGTGTTTGATGAATCTCATCAGGTCTGTTCTTTTTCTTATTTTGTTGTTGTATACGTTGTGTAAAGTAAGGTTTAGTAAAGTTGCTTATGTTCTTGCATATTTGGTTGAATCCTGATCTTGTTCTTGTTTTAGTTTACCCTTTTTGGTGTATCTTAGTGTAAAACTGCTTACTTTTCTGTATAATCTGTCTGATATGTCTTCATAATAATTGAAGGAGTTTCATAATTTTCAGTGAAAGATTTAATCTCTTTGTTCTGAATTCTTTGGTTTCCTGGTTAAAAATGGGAAGTAGCTCACTTTACTGAGCAGTGTGGTCTGGCTTAATTTTGATGCCCTGTTTTGGTTCATAGCTTTATCACCTGCAATATGATTTACTTTTTAGGAGATTTGTTCAATTTGTAGATGGATCGTTTACTTGTTATGCTGATTTGGTTAAATCTTTGCTCGATCATGGATGTTAGGAAGGTTCATCCTGCACCGGCATTTTCGAGTAAGGATGCCTCAGGATCTTGAAGTTGCACAAGAGCCTGTTTTTGTGAATGTGAGATGAAGGCTTCGAAGCTGATAATATAGGGCAAGGTTGGTTCATATTATGCTTTACTGTAGAATGATATGAATTAGCTAATGTTAGTGCAAGGTTGGTGCAAAGGAAATAGCACAAAGTGGGATATTTGGTTAGAGTGGAATGATATGAATTAGTGTATTAATATTTTGATGTGACATTTATGATTATTAATTTAATATAGATTTTTTATCTTATATTTTAGCAATTTTTTATTTTATTCGCCATTAATTTGTTAATTAAGGTTTGACCGCCCATGGGAGCGATGAGCCGGAAGCTGAAATTTCAGCCAAATTTGGGAATTTTTGAAATTTGAAAATTTCGATTTGAAATTCTCAATTTTTTTTGTTTTTTCAAAATTTGAACATATCAACGTTTTCAAGATCAGCTAAAATGATTCTGATTGCCAAGTCATCATTGTCAAATCACCATTGCCAATGTGTAAATAGAGGGTTCCCCATTTGGCCTTTCAGCGCCTCTTACCATAACGTTTCACCAGTCATATGGACAACGGAGTTATATATAGTGTAGTACTTGTTATGCACCGCATTCATAATCATATGGAAATTAATATATATATATATATATATATATATAGATAATATTATCGATAAAAACTAAAATCCCAAATTTTATTATCTACGTATTATAATACATATGTATATATTATTAAGATTATTTTTGTTCGTAAAATATGATATTATCACAATAGATATTCATACCTATTTAATATGGTTAAATATGTTAATAACTCATCCTATCCAATTTACGAAATCAAAAGATCAAATTATGTACTTATAATTTTGTTCGGTTCAGCAAAAACATAATTTGTTGAAATTCAAACACATTTAGTCATATCAATTATATTTTAGGTATATTAGTTTTCACTTCAATTATTTTATCAGTTCATCTCAGATGAACAATGCTTTATACCTGCTTCCCTCAATTATATTTTATTTAACTACACTAACTAAATAAAACTAAAACTATTAAACACAAATTAAAATTAATGTATTAAAAACAGTAATGTAATAAAATTAAATTGTATTTCATTTTTAATAAACATTCTCAAACAAAATTAAAATATACTGAAGTGAACTGAACTTAACTAAACTATAAGTTGAAAAACAATAGGAGAATACACCTTTATTAGACTCAATAAATATTTAACAGATCATAATTCAATAAGTATTAATAAGTATTAATAATATTTAATAAGTATTAATCCGCGCGTACACAGTTTTGTAAATCAGAACTTTCCATGTATAGACAACGTAGCTTTACTTACCACCTTACTGCCATACTAAAATCTCTACCCACCGCCATACTAAGACAAAAAATCAGAATTTAAACAAATCAATGTTTATTCAATTTTCTTGATTCGATTTTGTCAGAAAAGATGGGCAAAACAAAGTAAAAATTTACGAAAACTAATGGGTCCGGGAACTGTAAAATGAGTATTTGGCAAGACAGACTAAGATGGCTTGTTTGATAAGGACGGCCGCTGATGTGGGAAGGTGGGATGCGAATTATCAGCAATGACACATTACGGTGACTCTTTTGGGTTAAAGTTTACCAGGAAACCAATCGGTGGTCTTTTATGATGTCGCCGCCGGTGGTATTAAGACCAACCAATGCATCGCTATAATTGGGTCGGGCTAGCATCTTGATTCCGTCGAGCCTTAAAATTGTTCAGAAAGATTGTGCTTTTGGTCTAAAAATTGTGTTTGAAATGTATTTTTTCAGCCGTCTCAGACAGATTATTAAGTCCTTTCAATTTAACGCATGCACAACCAGATTGCATATTGCGTGGGTTACCAAATGAAATGGTTTGAATTGTCAAGTGATTGTAGAAAAGTCTGAAAGAGATAATTAACTCCTCTTGATATTATATACATTCAAATTAGGTGTTTGAGAAATGAAAATTGTACATTGAAGGTGTTTGTTGAAATGTCTGAGAGAGATTATTGAAATTATAAAGTAAAATCAGTGGTGATATGGGCTCTGGCCCATATCCAGGCTCCGGCCCAAAGAGCGGTCCGATCCATATGACGTCAGTTAGAATGGCGCTATCCGGGGACAAAGGGGACATGAATATGACCTGTCCCCGGGTAAGGACAAACATGCAGGACCACTGCCTTTGGGCTGGAGGCTGACCACTCACACCTATAAATACAGCTTTGGACTTCTGGAGAAAAGTATGTTCTATGAGATTAAACTCTCTCAATATATCCTTATTCTCTCTCCTATTCAAAGACCCCTCTTTCATCATCACGCCGGAGTAGCTATCTTCGGGATACTCCCGGGCGTTGTTTTGCAGGTCTATTAGGTGAGAGCGCGCGGAGCATGGACGAAACCTCACTCGGACCGGAGACCCTCATTGTATCCGGACCGTGACTGGAAGCTGGTAGCATCAGTTGGCACGCCCAGTGGGACCTCACATTCCCAGTCATAAGTTACGTCCATGTCGCGCGGACGGCCAAGGAAGAACCCTCCTCCGCCGGAGGAAGAAGCGGGTGGGGGGCCAAAGACTAGACAGGCAGCCGCAACTGTCAAGGCCCAAAAGTTAGCGGCTGAGAAGGAACGAGTTCTCCGAGCCAAGGAGGCAGCAGCGGAGGCAAAGGCTGCAGTTGAGGAACGTCGACGACACCGCTTGGCATCAGAGAAGGCCAAATGGAAGAAGGCAACTCCGGAACGGACGCTGGCTGAGATACAGCGTGAGAACAGGAAGCAACTGCGGGCTGCGAGGGAGGCGGAGAAGCAGAGGCAGTTTGGAGACCGTGCGGAGTCGGAAGGAGACACTGATCATTTGGAAGGAACGGAGGACCTGGGTAATCTGGAAGAGTACGACTCGGATGGAGACGACATGGAGGAGTACATTCTGGAGGACTACGACACGGAGGAAGATGACGCTCAGAGTCGATCAGGGAAGGGTTGATCAGAGCAGAGGGCTGGCACGGAGGAGCATGAGCGCCATAATTCTAGGGTTGGAGGCAGTATCCTGAGAACAAACATGGCAGAGTATCAACAGTTCCAAGCTTGGAAAGCGGCTCGTCAGGCCGCAGCCGATATGCTTCCTCCAGAACAACAGAGGGTGCCAAATCCAAACCCACTTACGGGCCAACAACAAGGGAACCAACAGCAGACCACTGGCCTGAATCCAAACGCACCACCACACTGGGGAACACAAGCTCAACAGACCTATGGGATGGGTGCTCCCGGAGGTCCACAACAGATGATGGTCGGAATGCAACCTGCCGGAGGAGGGTTTCCCGGAGGTTTCGGATTTCAGACGCCTTTTTGTCCGGATTCCATTGAAGACCGTCTGAACCGTCTTATCGGACGGAATGGAATTGGACCTCAATCACCTTGAGTTTCAGAAGTGTTGAGTTTCAAGTGGCCATCCGGAACCAAGGCTCCAGACGGACTCCCAACCTACAATGGGGAGGGAGACCCGGAGGAGTTTGTCCATACGTATGCAAGTATCATGAATGCCAGGGACATTCCCGAGGAGTTGCAGTGTAAGATGTTGCCTTCGTATCTAAGAGGTAACTGCCTAGCATGGTTCAAGGGTCTGCCAAACGGTACACTTCGGCATTTTTGGGATTTTGCCATCGCTTTGGTTCAGCGCTACTCTGCTATGAAGCACACGTTCGTAAACTTGGCTACGGTTTTAGCAATGAGGCAGCTAGAGACGGAGACCACTTGGGAGTTCTACACCCGGTACATAGCAGCGTCGATGAAGGTGGTGGACCGACACCTGCAGGAGAAGGCTATCATCCATAACTTTGTGAACGGATTGAGAGACAACATGATGCGTAATTTCTTGGTAGTTGATGTTGTTGTAGCGGAATATATATAAATTGCTTTTGGGATATGAAAATCGCTTGAACAGCTGTCAACCAATTAACTAGAAACCATGAACACCTGTCATGGGCGACTCAACTGAATCTCGAAATTGAACAACTGTCAATTAATCCGGAAAACCTCCTTTTTTCTTTATAATAAATCTCTGTCCTCAAATTACAAGGCTGGGGCATATATTTATAACCTCAAATAAAATCACAATCCTAACATTAATCTGGAAATAATAAATCTAATTCTATAACTATTATGGAAAATAAATAAAATCTTACTAGAATTAAAACACATATTTATAGGAAAATTCTTGGTAAGAGAATAATTCCTAATTAAACTAGTTTTCCATTTATACTCGTATCATTCTCCTCTTCTTCGAAAAGAATTGTCCTTAATTCTTGTTATTCTTCATGAGTGTATTTAATACCTGAAACCTGCAAAATAGGAATTATGTCAGGCTGCAGATAATTTTGAATTTGAGCCATGCAGTTATTCTTGTCCTCCATAAATTAAGCCAGACTAAAATCTAGGAATGGCATGGTCCTTCCTTGAGGCCATTTATAACACAGAGCTCCAACTCCTGTCCAATTAGCATCCCAAAAAGAACACTTCCCTTGGCCATAACAGATATATGAATTTTCATTTGCATGTTCTGTCACTTGGCATATCCTTTTCCAGACATGGGAATTTCTATGTGTTACTGGGAGTGACCACAGGAACCTTGTCCATATGGTTTCTTTTTTTTGGAGTTTCCACCACATCTTACATGAGAAGGCATCTACAAATGCATTTATGTCTCTGAATCCAAGCCCATTTTCACATTTTGGTAGAGCAACCCTCATCCATTTCCTCCAGATCTTTCTTTGACCATAGCTTGACTCTCCCCAATAGAATGTAATTGCTATTTTTTCCATTTGTTTGATAACAGTTTTAGGGGGCTTCAAGACAGAAAAATAGTGTACTGGAATGGCTAATAAAACATGGTTTATTAAAACCATTCTGCCAGCACTTGTCAGCCAATGGTTTTTCCAATTCTGTGTGGCCTTTTGCATCCTCTCCAGAATAGGCTGATAATATAGTACTTTGTTCCTGCCTCCAAAGATTGGAATTCCCAAGTACTGAAAAGGCATTTTCCCTCTTTTCATTTCCAGAATCTCTTTTATTTGGTTGACTTTATACCTTGTGCTAGCTAGTATGAAAAACTCAGATTTTGAGAAATTCACTTTTTGCCCCGAGACACACTCATAAGCCTCTAAGAATTTCTTAACTCTCCTCAAATTCTGTTTGTTAGAGTTAATGAAAAGTACAGTGTCATCTGCATACATTAAATGAGTAGTAGTGTCTACACCTGTTGGCATTAAAAATCCCTTAATGTACCCCATACTAACTAGTTTTCTAATTCCTCTTGAAAAAACTTCAGTAACTAGATTGTATAGAAATGGGGACATTGGATCTCCTTGTTTGATCCCCCTAGAAGATGGAAAGAAACCTGAGGCCACTCCATTTATTAAAACAAAAAAATGAGCTGCTGCTATATTCTGTAAAATTATTCTGGCAAAAGTCCCATGAAATCCAAAGTTCAGTAAAATAGAATTTAAAAAGCCCCGATACTCTATCAAAGGCTTTTTGCTTATCTAATTTAACTATCAAATTATTGTTTCTTTTCTTGCACATTAGTCTGGTCATCTCCAACATCTGAATAATGTTATCTGAGATATCTCGACCTCCTTTGAAAGTCACTTTGACGGATTTCCAAGATCTGACAAAGCGGGCAACGGTGGAATGTAATTTCGCCGTCATTGATGCGGTGTCTCCTTACAACATAATCATTGGAAGACCATGGTTGTCACAGGCGCGGGCCATCTGCTCGCCGTTCCATTTGATTATGAAGTTCCCCACCGAGAACGGTATTGCCTCGGTCCGGGGACACCAACAGACCGCCCGTAGTTGCATGCTGACCGCCATCAAGGATGCACGGTCCGGTGAGGGCCAGTCAAAGCTGTCTGACCCGGATAAGGGAAAAGCCAGTGCAAGCTTAGTAGGAGCCATTCACGGAGAGACACCATCGTACGAAGTGGAGGACATGATGGTTGGTCAGAAGGGAGTTGTAAGCGTGAGGAAGAATCTCCCGGATGAAGTGAAGGAAGAGTTGCGCCGCTTGCTGGCGGAGTACGAGGACGTGTTTTCATGGGGAATGGAGGATTTGACAGGTGTTCCGGAGGAAATTGCCGTTCACAGGCTCAATGTCTTTCCGGAATTAAAACCTATACGACGGAAGAAGAGACCTCTTGCTCCGGAACGCGTGGAGGAAGTCCGAGCGAAGGTGGGAAAGTTGTTGAGTGCCGGAATCGTGGAGGAGATATCTTATCTGGAGTGGATAGCGAACCCAGTTCTGGTGAAGAAGCACGATGGATCATTGAGAATGTGTATTGACTTCACAGATCTGAACAAGTGTTGCTCAAAGGATAGCTATCCGCTCCCCTCCATTGATCAGCTGGTCGAGGCCATTACTGGTTACCAAGTGTTGGCATTCTTCGATGCGCACCGAGGGTATCACCAGATCACGATGGCTAAGGATGACCGTCCCAAAACATCTTTTATTACTGACTTTGGTACTTTCTGTTATAGGAAAATGCCCTTCGGACTGAAAAATGCAGGTGCAACATACCAGAGGATGGCGGACAAGCTTTTCCGGAATCAAATGGGACGGAACCTGGAGGTTTACGTGGATGACATGGTGGTTAAGAGCCGAACTTATGAGTCTTTCCAGTCGGATCTCCGGGAGATGTTCGACGTGCTCCGAACGGTGAACCTCAAGCTCAGTCCCGGAAAGAGTACCATTGGAGTCGGAGTGGGGAAGTTCCTTGGTTTCATGGTGTCAGCTCGTGGAATCGATGTAAATCCGGAAAAGATACCGGCACTCATGGAGATGCCACCTCCGAGAGGGGTGAAGGACGTGCAGTAGTTAACCGGATCGTTGGCCGCTCTGAGTCGATTCCTTACTCGGGGGGGGCGGAGAAGAATCTTCCCTTCTTCAACATACTCCGTAGGGCCAAACCATTTGAGTAGACGGAGGTATGTGATCAAGCATTCACGGATCTAAAGGCCCACCTAGCAAGCCTCCCTACCCTGTCCAAACCACTGCCCGGAGAGGAACTCTTTCTGTACGTAGCTACAACAGAGCATGCTATCAGTTCTGCCCTGGTCTGGGAGGATGGTAAGGTTCAATGTCCGGTATACTTTGTAAGCAGGGCGCTCCAAGGCCCGGAAACAAGGTACACCGCTTTGGAGAGGTTGATACTATCCCTGGTTCACGCCTCTCGGCGCCTCCGGCCGTATTTCCAAGGACATCCGATCACAGTTCTGACAAACCATCTGTTAAGACAGATCATGCTGAAACCGGAAGTCTCAGGAAGAATGATGAAATGGGCAGTGGAGCTCGGAGAGCACGAGATCAAGTATCAGCCCCGGAAGGCCATCAAAGGACAAGCCTTGGCGGATTTCTTGGTGGAGATGACTGAGCCGTCGGGAGATCCGTCCGGATCGGAGCCACCCTCTGACAGATGGAATTTGCATGTGGATGGATCATCTCATGCAAATGGAGGCGGGGCAGGGGTATTGCTTACCTGTCCAAAGGGAACAGAACACAGATATGCCATTCAATTCAGCTTCCGAGCGACGAACAACGAGGCGGAGTACGAAGCGCTCTTAGCCGGACTCCGACTGGCGGTGGAGGTAGGAGTCACAGATATAGAAGTCTACAACGATTCTCAGATAGTGGTTCAGCAAGTGAACGGAGAATACGAGGCAAAGGAGCGGAGCTTACAGAGGTACCTCGAGGCAGTCAAACCATTGTTGGCTAAGTTCCGTAGTATAACCGTGACACAGATACCCCGTGAAGATAACGGCAAGGCAGACGCTTTGAGCAAACTTGCTTCTTCGGAGATCAAGCCAGATCCGGAGAGCAACTTGATGATGGAGACCTTATTCACTCGGAGCTACGACATCCCGCAGGTTGCAACGGTAGAAGTCTCAAAAGAGTCATGAATGATGCCCCTGTTTGAGTACTTGCAGCACGGAAAGCTCCCGGAGGACAAGGCATTGGCACGGAGGATCCGGCAGAAGGCACCACGGTACACCATCTTGGATGGATCCTTGATCAGACGGGGATACCTCCAACCATGGTTAAGATGCGTTGATTCGGATGAGACCGATCGATTGGTAAGGGAGATGCATGAAGGACCAAACGGAAGTCAGCAGGGTGCACGGACCATCGCGAGGAAGATAATATGTACGGGCTATTACTGGCCGACCCTGTTTGAGGATGCACAAAAGTATGTCTGCTCCTGTGTGCAGTGCCAGAGGTTTGCTCCGCTCATCCATGTGCCTCAAGAAGAAAGGGTAGGGATCACCGGCTCGTGGCCTTTTGACCGATGGGGTATTAATCTGGTGGGACCCTTCCCCTCCGTTCCTGGAGGGTTCAAGTACTTGATAGTGGCGATCGATTACTTCAGCAAATGGGTGGAGGCGGGGCCCCTTACAAACATCTGTGGCAACACTTGCGTCAAATTTTGTTGGAAGAACATCATTTGCCGTTATGGAATTCCCAAGTATATAGTCATGGACAACGGAGCTCAGTTTGAAAACGACCCATTTCGGTCCTGGTGCAAGGAGTATGGAATTACGCAGCGGCTCACCTCCGTCTACCATCCACAGGCCAACGGTCAAGTTGAAGTTACGAACCGAACAGTGGTGAACGGATTGAAGACCCGTCTGCAGGGGGCACGAGGAAATTGGGTGAACGAACTGCCAAGTGTTCTTTGGGCATACAGGACGACTGAAGGATCCTTCACGGGTGAATCACCCTATAGCCTGGTATACAGAGCGGAGGCAGTTATACCAGCCGAAGTGGGAGTCCCCAGTCTCCGAACTCTCACTTGGGATGAAGACCAAGCCGGACGGAGCTCTCCACTCGGATCGAGCTGGCTGTTGGACTTGGATCTTTTGGAAAAAAAAAGGAACAAGCAGCGCTGCATGAAGCCAAGGTAAAGGAACGAGTCACTAGTGCAAAGCATTTTATTATCGGCGGCAAATGGCGGCGTTTCCCTCCGAATTCGGGCAAAACGCCATTTTACACTATTTGAGAATTCTAAAATGCAATAGATTGGCGTTTTAATAACAATGCGCGGCGGAACGTTGAGTTCCATTATTTTATGAAATGAGCTTTCTTAAATGGCTGAATAGATTGTGATGTAAATTTTCAAAAATCTGGGACGAGTAAACGATTGAATTTCCGATCTCTGAAAGCAATCTATTTGATATAAGACAGATGTTTTATCTGACCAATATCAATGTAGTCTACATGAAACGAAATAGTTTGAGGCTCGTTTAGCAAGACCAATAGTGAATTATCTGAACAGTGTCCGCGTTCAGTACGCGGTTAGATTTAATAATTCTGAATGCTAATAGTTTATTAACCGAATATGTTTCATACGTCTCAAATGCGTAGTATATTAACCGAATATGTTTCATACTTCTGAAATGCGTCGGTATCTATATCCTGATCTAAAAAAACAGAAAAATCATTGTTATTCTGTTTTGACATTCCCCCTTTGTGCAGACGGATTCTCGTGGGTCTGAAAGCCGGCATATCATCTTGTCCAGCTGGAGTGAAGGTATGATTGCATAAATTTACCATCAACATTCATGTAAGCATGCATTTCAATAGTTTTGCTCCAACCCTTTGTAAGTGTTAAGTTCCATGTTGATGAGATTATAGAGGAAGTGTTAAGTCGGATGTGAGTCATGATTTAGCAGTAACATGTGTGATGGTTGATGGGTAAGAATGGGTTAATGTATAGATATATATATATATATATATATATATATATATATATGACCCCAATTTTGTGTATATTCCCCATGTCATGTATATGAATTTGATCAACGTAGTGTATTGTTAAATGTAGGTGAATGTGTGGCAAAAGTTTGTTGTCGTGATGGCCGATATTAGTACACAGGAGCGTGTTAGTATCATTGAGGGTGATGTTAGAAATTCAAAGAAATACTTGATATTGGTGAAATATTTCTTAGAGTTAGCTTTGGAAAATGCAAGGCTTGAAAACGGCTCTAGAATTAGGTGTCCATGCAAAGATTGCAAGAATGATGGTTATGTTAGTGCTCGAGCAGTTAAAACACACTTAATTGTTCGAGGCTTTGATAGGACCTACACAACTTGGGTATGGCACGGTGAAAGCTTAGAGGATATGGACGTTGATGATAAGGATTCTTGGGTGGTTAGAAATGAAGAGGAAGTGGAGGAGAAGGAGAGGTTAGATGATTTGGTTGAGGATATTGCTAGAAATTTTGTCGGGAGACCTAAATATTTGGCTGCGATGTTTAACGACAAGAAAACACCATTGTATGATGGATCTGAGTACACAGTTTTGAGCGCAACCTTGTTGTTAATGAATTTAAGAGCCAAGCATGGTTTTACTGACAAGGCAATGACGGAGATGCTTGAGTTATTCAAAGGGATGCTCCCTAAAGGTAACTTGTTACCGAATCGGTCTTATGCAGCCAAAAAAATTCTATGTCCTATGGGTTTGGAATTAGAGAAAATACATGCTTGCCCGAATGATTGTATGTTGTATAGGGGCGACGCTAAAGAATTGGATAGATGTAGTGTTTGCAGTGAGCCGCGTTATAAGGCCAAAGGTGATCAAATAGATGTTGGAGCGGAAGCTGTTAAACGTAGGAAGCAACCAACGCCGGCTAAGGTAATTTGGTACCTACCTATCCTCCCAAGGTTGCGTAGATTATTTGCAAACAAAGAAGATGCAAAAAATCTTTCATGGCATGCAGATCGGTCAAAGCCAGACGATGATGTTATTAGACATACCTCTAATGGTGATCAGTGGAAGAAAATTGATAGCATGTATCCAGATTTTGGGAAAGAGGCGCGAAATTTAAGGATGGGTTTGTCTACTGATGGCATGAATCCTTTTGGAGATATGAGTAGTACGCATAGCTCATGGCCTGTTATGGTTGTTCTATACAACCTACCATATGGCTAACAATGAAGAGGAAATATGTGTTGCTTTCACTTATGATCCCAGGGCCTAAGCAAGCTGGTAATGACATAGATGTATTCTTGGCACCTTTAATTGATGACTTGATGCGACTTTGGTATTGTGAAAATTGGACATATGATGGATATCGGGATGAATGGTTTAAACTAAAGGGTATGTTGTGTTTTACAATAAATGACTTTCCAGCTTTGGGCAATCTAGCAGGGTATTCTGTAAAAGGTCATCTGGCGTGCCCTGTATGTGAACAAAAAACGAATTTTGTTCAATTGAAGCATGGTAAGAAAACAGTGTATCTTGGCCATAGAAAGTTCTTGCCTGCAAATGATTCAATGCGGTTGGCGAAGAAGTGGTTCAATGGCATTGTTGAGTTGGGTGAGGCTCCTAAGCCTGTGAGTGGTGTTGAGATTCTCCAAACGGTTGGTAAGTTGCCTAATGATTTTGGGAAGAATAGGAAAAAAGCTCCCTTGATCGGTAGTTGGAAAAAGTGTTCAATTTTTTTTGATTTGCCTTATTGGGAGCATTTGGATGTTAGGCACTGTCTAGATGTCATGCATATTGAGAAGAATGTGTGTGATAGCCTGCTCGGGACTTTGCTAAACCTTCCTGGCAAAACTAAAGATGGTTTGAAAGCTTGTCAAGATTTGGAGACTATGGGTTTACGCCCTGGGTTGACTCCAGTCATTGAGGAAGGAAAGACCTACCTTCCGCCCGCATGCTACACCATATCAAATGTGGAAAAGACGGATTTTTTGCAATGTTTGAAAGGTGTGAAAGTATCTAATAACTATTCTTCAAACATTTCAAGTTGTGTGAATGTTGAGGACCTAAAAATAAGTGGTTTGAAGTCTCATGATTGTCATAATTTAATGCAAGAGCTGATTGCCATCGCACTAAGAACTAGTTTACCATGTCATGTTCGACAGTGCATTAGTCAATTATGCCTTTTCTTTAAGTCCATATGCAGAAAGACCATTAGTCGTGATCGTTTGGATAAGTTGCAGGTCATGGTAGTTGATGTGTTGTGTAAAATGGAAATGTTTTTCCCACCTTCATTTTTTGACATAATGGTCCATTTGATTGTTCATTTGGTGCGGGAGGTGAAGTGTTGTGGTCCTGTATTCCTCAGATGGATGTATCCGTTTGTAAGGTATATGAAAATTTTCAAGTGTTTTGTAAAGAATCGGTACAGACCAGATGCATCCATTGTGCAAAGGTATGTAGCAGAGGAAGCGATTGAATTTTGCACGGCCTATTTAGATTCTGTAGAGACGGTTGGATGCCCAAAATCTAGACACGATGGAAGGAATGAGGGGCATGGCTTAAAAAATGGTGGGTTAGTTAATCCGACATGTGAAGATCTGAGAGTTGCTCATTTGTATGTGTTGCGTAACCACCCTGCTATAGCTCCTTACGTGTCACTACACATGGATACAATTAGGCTTGAGTTGGATACTAATTGCGAGGAACTTGTCCTTGAAGAGCATGTGAAGAAATTTTCGGACTGGTTGAAGGATCATGTTGATGTTGGTGAGCATGATGAAACTGTGGTGTGCTTGGCTAGGCAACCATCCATTACTGTATATTCTTATGGAGGCTATGATGTGAAGGGCTACACCTAAGGAACTAAAGCTAAGGATGCCAATTCTATCACACAGAACAGTGGTGTATCTGTAGTTTCAGATGAGCTTAGGAGTGATGGATACATTCAAGGTAGATTCTATGGTACCATCACCGATATTTGGGAGTTGGACTATGCTGCTGTTACAGTTCCCGCATTCAAATGTGAATGGGTTGATCCACTGACTGGGACGACGAGCAACGATCCTCTAGGATTCACTCTAGTAGATAGAAGAAAACGTCGATATAGAGATCATCCTTTCATTCTTGCGGGCCAGGGTGAACAAGTTTTCTATGTAAAAGATCCGGCAAATAAGCATCTCGAGATAGTGGTCAAAGGAAAGAAGACTGTTGTCGGCGCTGAGTGTATCAATGATTGTTTGAACAACGTCGAAGAATTTGCAATACCAATTCCTGAAAAATCCTTTGGTCTAGCAAAGACGGATGCTAATCTGAAGAAACATCAATGTAGGGTTGACCACGAAGAGGGGATTTGGGTAGATGCTAAAGGGTACTCAAGGAAGAGAAAGGGAAGGGCAAAGAAGATGAAAAACACTTAATTGAAGAAAAATTAGTACTTCGTTAATTTGTTTGTATTTTGGCTTGTAACTTGACACCGTGTTCAAATGTTTAACTTTGTGTGAGATCTAGTAATTGTATATAACTGCACCACTGGTGCGTGGACAGGTTTAGTTTCAATGGACTTAGTTTAAATGTCATTTTCAGGCTCGCTCTGTTTACATTCAGAAAGCTGTAATGTAATAGAATGCATTTCATTCATCCTAACTGCAATAGTTTAACTGATCTATGATATTTACGACATCGTCAATACAGTCAATCACATTGGAAGTGAGTGTCTGGACAGGACCCGATCATGTGTACTACTTTAAAATGCAAGGAAACACAGTTTCACCAGTCGCAAATTCATTAGGTTGTTAATTTGGTGCATTTTCTGCACCCAAAGCCGAAAAGAATATCATCTTGAAAAGGATCTGGAACTGACCCGATCTGGCATCCTATTTGATAATGTGTATATACAACTATCATCATTCTTAATCCTATAAGTTTACTAAACTATCAATGTTCAGAGTGGTACATACAAAAAGTATAGACTTTGGTAACTTGACCGTCTCTGCCCCGATTACATGTAAGGTCGGTAAATGTAAAGAAAGGCAATGTACCAAATGTCTGGCACTTACCCGATTCTGCATTCTATTAGTAACTTATGGACATGTGGTAGATTGAAGATAATCTTTCCCGTTAGACCAACAGAAAACGTAATAGTTTGTATTCTGTTGGATTTACGCTAGAGTGAATGGAATAGTTTAGCAGAGCAAAAAACATATTAGACAGAGCACAAAAAAATTTTTACAGAGCACCTTCACAATGTCAAAATAAAAATGATAACTCCAGTTACAAAAGTTGCATTTCACTGACATTAATCGACATCAAAATGGCCGGCGTTTTGTAATTACAAAATCCATGACAACGAATTTGCCGGCCTAGTAATATAGCATGCGACATCAATGTTTGATATGCCACCACAAAAGAATAGGGTAAGTAGTTCAAAATAGGTTACAAGGATATGTCAATGATGGACCTCATCATCTTGGCGGATTTCTGTTAACTCCGTTTCCTCGCCTACTTTCCCCTTAGGTGCATTATCGGTGATCTTGACTGCATTCTGTCCAGCTTCTCCGTCTGTTGGATCCTCCGAGCCCTTTTCACTATCCACAACAGGTTCGTCATTGTCAGCGACAATCTGCTCTTCCATGCCGACAGTCTCCTCTTCCATGCCGACAATCTTCTCAACCCTGCCGAGAGTCTGCTCTTCCACGCCGACAGTCTGCACTTCCTTGCCGAGAGTCTGTAATGGCTGAGGTCCAGTAGAAAACTCATCTTGATGGCCAACTGTTTCCTGCTCTAGCGTCTGAGTATGTGGACCTGCTCTCATTATGTCTTCCAAGTCTGAACTGCTGAAACTACCAGTTGCAAATGCACGTCCATATGCTTTTGTCGACTTATACACTGCATGCGATTCAGTTCGGGCTGCTATGATTGTTTTTATGTTCTTTCTCATGGCAGCAAACATTTGTTTCCATTCAGAGGTTGTTTCTGCATCTATAATTCAACATAATCACTAATCATGACATGTTTATGTTTTGTAATTAATGACGAACTTGTACTGATTTATAACAGAGAATGAGATTTAGCTAAACCAAATGGAAATTACATCGACATACCTGCAGCTGCTCTCTGGCGCTTGTTGCTTTGCTTGAGAGGGCGATCAACCCACACACCATCTTGCATAATCCAGCTATACTTTTGGAAGTACCTTGGCCTGAAAAGAGTGCAGGGAATAGGGTCTGATTTGAACTCAAAGCCGGGCAGCAATGCCTGGAGCAGGGTGGTGATGAAATTACCATACGGCATGTTCCTTCCCCGATACTTCTTTGTTACCACAGTGGTCATTCGCTTCAGTATAGCGTAACCAGGGTTGAAGTTTCGACGGAGCATCACGTAGAAATACATCAGAGCGATTGTTGTGGTGGGCTCAGTTACATTACCACTTGTGGGAAAGATACACCTATACAGAAGTTCATACACAATCCTATCCTGGATAGACATAGAGTTAAGGTCATAGCAATCTGCAAAGGTTCCCTTATCACCTGGAGCTCGCCCAAAGTAAGCTGCACCTAATTCAAGCCTATTGTACCCACCCTCAATTTCAACAATTTTATCCCAGCTACCCTCGTAAAACACATTCAAAGGGCCATTTTCTATAGCCGGTGCTAGATCATTGTCAGACTGGTAGGGGCAGCCGAGAACTTCATTAATTTTGGGCCAGCTAATGACAAACCCTTCTCCATTCACAGAAGTTAACCAAGTTCCATTCTCCCCTGGGGTTAAATTGGCATAAAATTGTAGGGTTTCCTCCTTGTAGGCTGGGCTGGTGTTGAGCAGAAGTGAAGAACAATGAAAGCTATCATAAACACTAACAGCATGCCCTAACCCTAACTCATCAACTTGGTCACTAGGTATAGCATAGCATTCTACAAGCTTGCCCTTCTTAGATAGTTCCACATACCTTTTGTGGTGATCCTTGCTGTAGAAGAGGCGTTGGTCGTAGTCATCAGACTCAGTCTCGGACACAGCCTCAGACGAGGTTTCATTAACAGGATCCTCCACCACTTTCTCCTTCCCTTTTCCAGCGCCTCTGCCGCCACCAGAACCCCTTCCTCTGCCGCGTCTGCCTCCGCCACGGCTTCCCTTTGGCGGCATCTGAAATGAATTCGAAAGATGAACGAAGCGGTAAGATTTGGGGGTTACAACTGTTTGATTTGGACTGTTGTGGCACTTTGAATTCGGGTTGCAAATCACGAAATCAGGTCATTACTATATATATGGTTTTCATTTTATCTGTAGTAACTACAATAGAATGTGTGTAAATTACAATCTATTGTGCTTTCAACGTCTGTAATATTGAACATTTTAAGTCGTATTAAATAATCATTTGAGATCAGTTACTTTTACCCTTCAGAATTCGTATGTGAAATAGATAGGTTATACCATCTAAACTATTCGTATTCATCCTTGTTTAATTTACTAGATAAAATACTTTTGCAAATTAGATTTCTTAACCAAGATGGATGGTGAGTAGAATGAGGATAGTTGGTATTAAGAAAGCTTAAATGTGCTGGTAGATTGAATACTATGAAAGTCGAGATGGGTAAAATCTAACAGATAATGTATTATAGCCCTACAAATTCATATTAGTGTGGACATAATGATATACATTTTTATATAAGTTGTAATACAAATTTAACATGGTCGTTTTATTACTTCCCATTCGCACAATTATAACTATCCTACTCTCAACATGACTATATCATTCATAAACATCAGTTCATATATTCTATAGTAAATAGATAGATCATAGATGCATAGTGATTCAACTAGTAAGTCCGCGAGTTCAATGGTACTCCGATCGGACATAAGCTTCTAGACTTTGTCATTTATTAATGAACAGCTTAATTAGGCGGTTACATATGAATGGTCGACACACTTTCATATGTTACAACTCCATTGCTACGAGTTGTTACTGTAGATGTCATACTATCACTAGTGGTCATAAGTGGTCACGAGCTTATCCCATCAAGATCATAACTAAGTTCATCACTTGATTAATCATCAGTAAGTTCATCACTAAGTTCATGACCGATAACGATCGCCTTCATCAATCATCACTTATTTCTCCACCATCAGTAATGCATACAATCATATCACTTCATCTTGGTCGATTGATCTCGAGCACCTTATCGGTCGATCATCTTATCCATATGGTTGCGATCATGAGCAAGTTTTGATGTTTATGACCGTTGATCGTTCATTTAATAACCGATCATGAAACTTTGATTATGTTTGGTTCATGTACTAAATGAACCACACCATCTCGATGCGATCTTTAACCGATCCGATCTCGTTCTTTTTAACTAACGCTCGTGATCATTGTCACCCCTAACAATCACTAGTGATCTAGCCTGACACGCATAGTTATACTTATCAGTAACATTATGCCCGAATGTATTTGAATGAATCAACCATTTCATACAAAACGGAGCTCAAATTGGTCGAAAACTCCATAATTTCATACAGAATTAACAATGAAGCAACTTAAATAGTTTGTGTTTATGACGTAGTCATTCTAATAGATTCCTGAATAATAGACGTTAGCCATGTAGCAAACTGAATAGTTCGTTATCTATTGAGTTTTCTACGTCGATATTTAAAACTAATTGTAAACTGCCAAGGTTTCTTGACTATAATAAAATAGATTCCCTTTCTATTCCATTTGCGGATACTGACCTGAAAATGGAGTAGGGTTTAATTTACTAAAATTCATATTCAGAAACAGCAACAACAAACAAAACGTTAAGCTTGTACATAAGCTAGACAAATACAAATACCATTCAAACATACAAATTCACAAAATTGTTTAGAATGTTAGATTATGCAACATCATCACAATCACCCCGTCTTCAACGGCAGCATGAAAATGAGCAAGTTGTAGCCAAAATTAAAGCGGTCGCCACATCACTGGTCACCGGAGTTGTCTTCATATTCCTCGTCACTGTCCCCTGGAATTGGCCCAAAATCTGGAGGTCCTTCATCTTCACTGAGAACCAGCTCCAAGCCACATTCCTTAACAATTGCATCTTGTTGCTTGACTATGGCGGCAAGCTCCTTCTTGTGTGCCTCAACATGGCCAGTGAAACAGTCCACCAGTTTCTTCATCTTCGCAAGCATATCCATCTCAACTGTCACGATGTTCAATTATAAATAACAAGGATGATCTAAAAAACAAGTGTAATCGATGGGTACAAAACACGAATACATATTTGTTCCATAATAAACAAAAACAAGATTATCGTACCTTTTCACGAGACGAAGAAGCGATATCTGGAGGTAGGGCTTTCGCCTTGTACCGTTTCGTCTCCTTGTCAAACTCCAGATGCTTTTTGTCAAACCAGGATTTGTTGTAAACCTTGGAAACATTGGGCAGGTCACCGGGAATAACACCATTCTTCTTGAGGATTTCAGTGATGAGATGACCATATGGCAACTGTTTCATCTTGATGTGATCTGCTGCACACTTGCGCATGTACCCTATGATGGTGAATCCGGGATTAATTCTGTACCCTTTCACCAGGTAGAAGAAGATCACCAAACTCCCTATGGTTGGTTCACATGCCTTACCCCCTGTTGGCAACACATTCAGGCATACCCATTCTAACACAATTTTGTGCTCAACCGACAGCGCCTCAATGTTGAAATCCTTAGCAATCATGTCCTTAGCCCTCTCTGCCTCAACATGGAAGTACTCTCGGCTCATCTCTAAGACATCTATAGGTTGTTTGGAGGATACAGAGGGCCATTCATTATGGTAAAAAACCTCGTATGGAGCTTGACCACTATCATCTAGGGAAGTCTTAGTACAAACCCAGGGACATTCTAGGACAAAGTTAATGGTGAACTTATTCACAGCTATTTTCTTTCCGTTCACCATCATCTCATCTTTATCAAACAGCTCATACCCTAAGTTAGCATAAAATTGCAAGACCAAGTCACGGTATGCATCACAATCCTTGCAGATGAGTTTATGCAGATACGAGGGCCTAAAATAATCCAGCAAATAATCAACCCCTAAAGTTGAAACAGTTTTGGGTCTGAGTACCTTGGTGTTTGTGAGTTGGCGACTAGGCACCCGAGCTACATAACGCTTCTCTGAATCAGAAGTGTAGAACAGCTTGCTCGCAGTCGGGCTCTTCGGTCTGGCCGCTCCACGCTCAACTCGACTACGGCGGAATCTTGGAATCTCACCGCGATCGTGACCCTCTTGTTGCTCAGGATCATCGTGCTGAAGATGAAACGGAAGCCCCTGCGCGTTGCTGGTCTGGCTCGATCTGCCGCCACTACCTGACGGAGGCGCCTCAGAGTTGTCGTCAGTTGCGTTCGCCGCCGTACAGCGCCCCTGAGCTTTCTTCCAGAGATTCTTGGGAAGAATCATTCGGGGAGGCATCTTCTCTGATCAGATCTGTTTTTTTGGGGAGTTGCATATAGGGTTTTCTGATTTGTGTGGCGATTCAACTTTTCAATATATACAATGGGTATTTCATATATCTGAAACGACCTAATAGATTGACAATCTATCTATAACGAGATATCTAATCTATAGCAGTATTGCTTGAAGATTAATCCAACCATTTATGTCTGGCTCTGCCCCGATTATGTATACTATTAGATAATGTTTTCATATTTGGCTTCTGAGCTTTTACTGGCCTTTCCCCGGATGTGTAATCTATTAGTAAATTCACCGACAACTTATAGTATTCTATTTGTAAACCTACTTCTAAACTCTAAAAGTAACTGATCTCTTGAGCAGTTTAATCTGATACCCGGACAAGTAATCTGTCCGACTACATCCCCTCATTTTTATACTTCTGATTGGCAAATAGAATATGATCAAATCTATGTTCTCCATTCTATTTGCCTATCTGTTGCTGCATGGGAACAATCTATTGTATTTGATCTGGATGAAATGTATAAAAGCAGTAATAAAAAAACATTCAGTCGTGGATCTGGTTGTGTTCAGGTTCTTCCCATTCATATCCGCTCAATATATTCTATCTCCTAACCCCTCTCTCTCCATATCCATCCTTCAAATACCTCTAAAACCATCGCACCCTACATCCTACCACTCCTCCTCCTATATCTTCTAACCCTCTCATTGTGAAATTACGTACATCGTCTTTCAACGGATCTTTGGCAGTGGGTATCAACATATAGTGTTGTTAAAAAATCTGTGTAAGAGGAACAAGGTATGTATTCTGTCCCTCCTCTCCCTAGTAGACAATCTTTTGCAAAACAGATCTATTTTGGAACGTTTATGTTGATATCAACACATTTACATGGACATTTACTTCACTTTTCTTTTTAATCTTGCTTCATTTATATGAAGTTGATTGTTTATGCACCATTGACTTGCACACATGCCATGAAAATTTTAAGGTTGAATTCAATTTCATTTGCACATCTTTTTATTTGTTAAAAAAACAAATCTATCTACATTATTTTTTATATTATCATTCGTAACTCATATAAATTGGGGAGATTTTGTGTTTATACTATTTCTCTTGGTACTTATTAGTTGGATATCATGCCTCCACCATCAAAAATAGCTAAGAAGTCATCGGCCGGTGGAGGGAATGTTGGTGACGATAACTACGACCTATTTTGGAAATCACTGACATATTGTAAAGTGATAACCCAACGACTCAAGGAGAAAATTATGACAAATATGGAGTTTGATGTTTTTGGGGATCCAATAGGGAAGAAAGACGTTTATGGAAGAGTTGGGTTGGTAAGACGGTACGTACTCGACTAGCCATAACAAACGTAAATTGGCGCAAGGTGCCTATGTCTAAGAAGGAAGAATTGTTCATTGAATGCAAGGTATGTGTGAAGTACATGCTATTTATGTTGGCATTCATTTTATATGCATGTGTGTACATATTACCTACGATTGATATGAGTATGTCTTTAACATGTTTCTTGTTAGAGACCATTCATAATCCATGCCCCCGACGAGGAGAGGTTATTCACAACAACATTGGAAAGAATGTGCAAAAATCATCGGGACTATAGGTACATATTGGCAAGAGATTTCATACATACCACAAGAAAGAGCAAGGTACTTCCTTGGGATGTCTACACCGACATAAAGCCCGAGTGTTAGGAAATTTTTAGGAGGCATGTTGAAGGATATGTGGCGAATGTGAGTTTTCTACCACCATAATTTGATTTACAACTTATTATCTATCAAAGTTAATGCATAATGTAGTTTTACTCATAGTCTAACACCTATCTTTGTGCAATGGCATAAAGGGGTCAAATCTAAAGAAGATTACAAGTGCTAAGGCTAACAAGTTGTTTCATCGCACGGGTAGAGCGGGTATGCCTCTTGCGCGGGCAAAGTTTATTGTGGAGGATGCGGAACGACGAGTGAAGGAAAAGATGGATGGTGGCATGACCGAAGAGGAGGCAAGGTCAACTACCATTCCAATGACGATTGAGGAGGTGGAGCAACATGATGCATTTTTAAAATCACTAGAGGTCAAGGATGGTGGATATGGCGGTCATCAACCATCAATCGATATTGCTAACAAAGTTGTAAGTTTTCCATCATACACATGAAAAACACTTCGAAAATAGAGTATAGAGTTTGCTCTTTTGTTTAACTTTGTTTTGTACTTATGTTGGTATTGAAAATTAGGATGCGGTAAAAGTTAGGGTTGCGGAAGGCGATTTCATACCGACACCAAAATATGGCGTGCTTTGTGAGGCTCTAGAGAAGGGAGAACACCCAGGTAGAGTTCGGGGATATGGAGCTCATATCAAACTTAGAGACGTCATTCGTATGAAATCTACACCGGGGGTAAATTACGATTCAAGATTGCAGATGTTGGAGCGTGAGCTTGATTGTATTTAAAAAGGAAAAGCCAAAAGAGACCTTGCATTGTCGTTCATAGGTAAACGTCAAGGTGCGGTTCTTCCCGACAATTTGGATGACCTATCCAACAATTGGACTCCGCCATCGGTCGAGTCACATCACTCCCCAATGGAGTGCGATGGAAGACAAGGCACCAACGAAGATAACAATGACGACACGGCGAGTCCACCAATGGTTAGTTTCATCTCTTCTTCTTACATTCGTCTTGTTATTATTTGGTTGCATTATTTATTCTCATTTGCTATTTGGTGCTACCACATAGGTTTCATATCCTTGCAAACTCTTTCTTGACGATGACATTTATAACAACCCAAAACATGTTGCAAATGGAACCTATGAGGAATCCATTAAATATCATCATCATTCTACCATAGCTCATGGATTAGGCGTTGTTTCTATAGTAGAGCCAATAGTGCCCGATGCAAACATACCAATGCCCGAGCCCTCATGTCACTTGGTTAAAGATGCTAAAGGATTGTTCATTCTATGGTCTAGGAGACTTATAGTTGTAGAGTCGTTGGGGGAGTGTGATCCAACAAGCCTATGCCCCCCTCGAAAAAGGTCTTCAAGACCCACAAATGTGCAACTTCCATCCCCAACACTACCAACCATAACAAAAAGTTCTCCACTAGACCTCCCACCTAACCCACCCACGGTTGTGCAAGAGTTGGAAATGCCACCTATGGTAAAAACGTTGTTTGATAAGCTATCTATGCACAATCGACTTGAGACCTTTTACTTCCCCACGCCCAAAGAAGTTTTCGGAGTTGAAAGAGTGATTCCTATGCTATATATCGATTTTGAAGATGTTATAAAGTGCGACATGATAACGGAAACCGCAATGTCCCTCTATCAATGGTAAATTTGTGTGCTTATTTCATAAGTCGTGCAATTTTAACTTCTTCATTTAAGTTATTCACTAGCAATTCACATCGATTGTTTATTCCTTTCTCAAGCTACTTGCATCATGCATCCCAACATCGCTCTAAGCAATGGATTGGTTTCTTATGCCCTGACCGGTGCCAAGAGATGTTACACTCCCGTGAGGAAAGGCTTGACTATCTAAAGCAAGGGTTATGGGACTTCAACAAGATTTTTTTCTTGCTACCCTTGCTTGAAAAGTAAGTAACTTATTATTAAAGCACATGTTTATAGTTGTACATTGCTTTTTAAGATTACGTATGTATTTTCTATCACTTGGATTTTTCGATGCTATGTAGAGGCCATTGGCGCTTCATTGTGGTTAACAAGATAACAAAGTTTGTTTATTGGATGGATCCACAACATCGAGCACCGATTCCGGCATTTGTAGATCTTTTAAAGGAAGCCTTGAATTGTGTAAATCCACGTGGCCAAAGTCCTTTTCGAGTCGTTGAGGTCAAGGTAAACAAACATCATAAATTTGTGCATTGACAAGATTTTGACACTTATAACTCATAATTCATCTTACATTTTCTATTTTATCAATGTAGTATAAACGTCAACAACATTGTTGGGAGTGCGGCTACTACATGATGTTGTATGCATTTCATGTTGTGACTTCCGTTCGTCTTAACAATAGCTTTCCTACGGTGAGACAATATCCTTACTACACATACACATTATTTTCGCTAAATGATGAATATGCTAATTATGGTCAATGTGATGTCCAATTTTTTGTAGATCTTCCCAAATGACACCAAACCATACACAACTGAGGACTTGAAGACGGTGAGAGGTAACTTTGCGAATTATGTCTTAACAATTCGCGGTTCATGCATTGACAAAAGACGATGATTTGTATGCTTCACTCCATTTCGTTTGGGTTTTGAATGGGAATTATGTTGACCTTTAGAACATGTTCATAGTTGCCAGCTTGTCTATGTATTTTATATAGTAATATTGCAGAAACAATTTATGTTTTGTAGCATTTGGTTTGGTTTGGTTTGAACGATGGTTTATTTTGTAATACCTCCGAATATGTTTTCACATTCTATTACTCAATAGAAAGCTATTCTGTCAGCTTTCATACATTGTAAACCGCAATATTTTGGGAGCGATTGCAGGTCTGGAAATGACCCTATTAGGTATTCTGTTCTGAACTCACGAAAAGGATCCCACACAAAACTATAAGGATCATCCGTCGTAAAAGTAAACTACTAAGTTCGAGAAGTCTAAAGCACATATCACTACTACTAACCGAACGGCCAATCTATTGTACCCAAACTAACGGCATTACTGAGAGAGCACTGAATAGATACCTAATCTACCATACCAAATGATTGCTTATAAAACATCGTAATCCCAACCAATCCGAATGACAAATAGAATTCGTAACCACCTACCATTCTACTAGATTTAGCAAAGAGGATCTATGCAAGTTTAGCCAACCTATTACATAAGCGACGGACTAAATAAGTACCAACCGAATACGTTTTCTCCTACTCTTCTATTCCCAATCGGGTAGGATTACAACCGGGAAGATTAAATAGTTTCACAATCTGTTTCATCATACTATTCACTTTCATCGTTCTTACACATACAATATACTATTCGCATTACGCACTCTGAACATACACAAACTATCCTGGTTGCTCTGCGGATCTTCAAAAGATTGACCAATCTATTGTTATAATATTTTAATGACATTCGTATTTCAGTACCAATCTATTGCATTTCCGACATCTTCAACATGATTTCCGACCACTTTTTTCCGGCGACGGTGAACCTAATCTATTCTACTTCCAGACTCTCATGTCTAATTGTTTCGTGTAACCAATTAATAGTACGATGTCTGAATCTATCATTTCAGATGTCGTAAACCAAATATCCTGAAACTGGGCAACTCGCGTTTACGCTTTCTGAAACACTAATCTATTGGATTTTAGATTTCTAAAATCATTCTCGGCGGTAAAAAAAACGCCGCGTTTAGGATATACAGCGTGGCTGGCTAAGGCGGTTATTTCCGCCGCGTATAGCTGGATCTGCCGCCTACATTTAATTCATCCTGCACTACTGAGTGAAGCGTTACCACGACAGACGCATCAGGAAGGAATCATTCGCCCCCGGAGATTGGGTGATGCGGAAGAACGACAAGAGTTTGCAGGAGGCTATCGGCAAGCTAGCACCAAACTGGGAAGGGCCGTATCAAGTCACAGCTTCATTTTCGGGCGGAAGTTATGAGCTGGCAGACCAGTCCGGACGGGCTATCCCCAGAAGGTGGAAAATCACAAACCTTCGGAGGTTTTATGGAGCTTCCTGAATAGGTATGCTTTCCGGTAGAGTTTATAGCTCCGGGTCCTCTGGCTAGGGTTGAGCCTAGAGCCTCATTTTGTTTATTCACCATGTCCTTGACTTCGGCTCCTAGAGGCAAAGGGTATGTCCGGCCGGAGTCCACTTGGTTTAGTGAATGAAGAGCTTGCAGATTTTATACTTGTTTATTTTCAATTTCGCACGATTAAGATTAAATTCCTCCGTATCGTTTGAATAAACTAGTGGGGGTGAGCAAAGGTAAAAATGAAAAACAGTTTGATCAAACAAAAAGATGAAGCGCTTGAACAAGCTAAATCTTAAAAGGAAAGAGAAAACACATTTGGATAAATGATACATTTGAATAAATGAAATACGCCATGGTCCGGATGGACTAAGTATACAGACTGAGTCCGAACGGGCCGGTATACAAATACAACGGTATAATCTATTAAGTCCGGACGGACCAAGATACAAACAAAGAAAAGAACCTATTAATACTTGGGCCAATCAATACCGTCCCAATTGATAGGAGAAGACGTAGGCTCCGGAGTAGGAGGCTCCGGAGAAGGTATCATGGCACCATTCTCCGGAGAAGGAGGTTCCGAACCTTGAGGACCTGCACCATGATTTTCGGCGGCAGGATTCCGCTCCGAAGTGTCAGGATCGAGATCGTGGACCTTGGCACCGCTGGTCTGACCCGCCTGGCTCAGGTACGGAAAGGGAGGGATTGGCGGAAGCTCTGATGGACCTGTTGCATCCGGGTCGGATCCGAATATACCATCAGAGTCCGAGTAGGAGGATTGCACCGCTTCCTTAGTGACTTTCGCCTTTCCTTTGCCTTTAGCAGAGGGTCCGGCCCTCGACTGGTGGAAAGGGTTCCTTCTGGGGTACCGCGGCGGAGAAAGAATCCGGACGGGAACCTGGGGATGGCGCGCCTGTTGGGTACCTCTACCCCTCGTCGTTCTATCAAGGAGATGGTTGAGGTTCCGGCTGTTTTTATGACGGGCACTTTGGAGATGCCTCCGGATCCCCCGACTCCCTCTACCTAGACCCCGACCCCAGATACGAGCCTGTCGGCGCCTCGCTAATTCAGCCAACTCCATTATGATAAAGTGTTGGATGATAGAAGCGTCTTGCCGGAGCCGTTCCACGCGACGAGCAGACTCTTCTGGATCAACAGATACCTGTATACCAGCATACCTCTCAAAAGTGAAGTTCAATGCCACTTGACTCGGAATGAGTACAAGTGAAGGAGGGAGAGGACTGCCGGCATACATCCGTTTCCACCATTCGACAGCTTCCTCGAACGCTGGACGGTAGCGGGATTCCCGGTCGTTCCATCCCAACTTGAACATCTGGACGATCAATGCAATTAAATCATGAGGGAAGTCGCGGTATATGGTCGGAGAAACAAGTCCGAGTCGTAGTCCGGTAAGATGGTATGACAACTGCAAAGTCATCAGATTGTCCCTAAGGACCATCACCCGGCCGGCCAGCGCATGATTCTCGTCCTCCAGCTTCAGATAATCTCGCTGGAAATCCGTCCGGCTAGCCAACCACTTCAACTTTTCGCAGTAGAAGGGGAGCACGAACCACACCAGATCCAACTCGGTTTTTAGCTTGGTTTTATAATCCTCATGTTCGGCTTGCAACATGGAGATCGTCTCATCCGCGTCAAGAGTTGTACTGATCCGCTCGCGAGCAAACTCTTGACACTGAGACAAAGTACCAAACTCTTCAGATATTTCTCTGAGACAAGTAGCCAAGAATGGAATATCCGGAAACTCTTCCATTAAGGGCTCCATTCCAGAATGAATGAAAAGTCTGCGAGTTCGTTCCCCTTCCATTGTCCACCCGGACAGCTCCGCCTCCAGCTCTAAGCACCTGGGACACGGAGGGCTTGTCGAATGAGAACTAGCTGGTGAGGGGCATACCCCTCCACCTCCGGATCGGGGCAAAGGACCCCGGCCTCTGCTAGAAACACAAACAAAAAAAGTTATGAATAAAAAGATGACACAAGACGGAAGACAAAACGATTCGTTTTATAAGGAAAAAGGAGTTACATTATTCGGAGGGTTATCATCCCCATCCGAGTTGTCGCTACCATCCTTCCTACACTAAACAAAAGAAGATCATATCTAGTCGGACGGAAGCGACCGTAAAAGGAAAAGAAAAAAACTAAGGAGTATGATCTACATCTGTCTCCTCGTTTTCCTCGTTGTCATCCTGGTCATTGTCGTTGCCACCTCCGTCCCTGCCACCATTGTCCTCCTCCTCGTCGTCTTGATGTTCATTGTTGACATCTAGAGGAGTAAACATCTTCAGTACATCCAAATATTTGGCTCTGACGGGTTATTCAGGGGCAGTCCTTTCTTTGGGCAGAGGCACCTCAACACTCAGATTCACCAGCCCTTCATCGAAAGCACGGATGGTTTCGACGGACAATAGCTTCAGACTCCCCTCAGGATCCACCTCGAACATCTCAAACATGGAGGGCTTCATCCTCTCAACACCGCCTCGGTAGAACTGGTCCACATCGTAGTTATACTAATCAACAGCTCCCGGATGATAGTAACACTTGGTGAACGGACCCCGCTTACTCTCCGGAACCCAACCCCTCATCTTTTGATAAACTTGGTGGGCGGAGAGCTTGTTTGAGTCTCCAGCTCCTTGATCCGAGCATCCGCCTCGGTGGCTCGGATCTTCGCCGCTGCAAGGTCGCGGGTGAGGTTCCCATTGCTCCTCTCAAGCGAGCTGATCTTCTGAAAGAGCCTCGTATTCTGGACATGATAGGCTTGGTTGATGGCCTTGGAGACTCCAGGAGAGACGATCAAATAAGCAGCAAAGTCCTAAAAAGATAACACGTGAGAAAATAATCAATTGAATCCGTACCGGAGAAAGAAACATAACTTACCCTGCCCGTCTGGCTCCGACTGCTGCTCTGAGTGGTCTCCTTGCCCGCCTCACCGGTCGGGTCGGCCACTCGTCCATCTGAAACCTTCTTCTTCTCTCCATGGGGGTCACCCACGCGGAAGTGCTGGCTGTCCTCCGATTCCCGAGACGTCAGAGGTTTCTTGAGTTTCAGACGCTTTTGGAGAGGATTAGGATCCTCTTCATCCTCGGACGACTGAGGACCCGGAACAGCAAGGGCTGCAGCCCTATTTCCAGCTGACTCCGTAGCCGCATCCACCTTCTCCTTGACCGGAGGTTGCTCACCTCCAACGGTACCAGCCTTGACTACGACCTCCTTCGCCTTCTTGGCCGCGGCCTCCTTCGCCTTCTTGGCCGCGGCCTCCTTCTCCTTCTTGGCTTTCTCCTCGTTCGAAGCCTGCACACACTTCCTCTTTTTCTCGTTTTCCGCTGCTTTCTCCTATAGGGTTTTCGTGCCGGTCCCCGAACCGGTTGGTGGCTTATCCGTCTTAGTCGTCTTACCCGGTCCGGACGGGGGATTGATGCCACTCTCTATCACAGGATACACTGCAAACATCCGGAACGGATGAGACACATAAAATTACCAATAAAAAGGAAATGAAGGAAAAGGAGGGAGGGAAGGAAAGGTTGACTTACGGGCCGGATCCCTACTAACATAGAAGCGTCACTTGGTGAATACTTCCAGTTCGTATACCCTCAGAGGGAAGACGTACTTCCCTTTCCAGTAGTTAGAAAGATCAAGCTGATTGCAGCTCAGCTTCGCGATGTTCTCCTCTTGTCCCTCCAGACTGAACACCGTCTTCTCCTCCTTCTTGGCATCGTGGTTCCATCTGGGACACGGATATTTGTTGGTGTCAAAAGTGAAGTAACACTTCTGCCAGTTAGAGTAGTTGTCACGCCGACCCCTGCCGCAGTCCTTCACCCCCTTCCGTCTCTGAAAGGTAAAGATCCCTTCATCCTTGGTGCCCTATAAGTGATAGAAGGCCCGGAACAGCTCCAGAGACGGCGTCACATCGCAGCGGTAACAGTTGAGAAGGAACGCCCGAACCACGGAGACGTCGTTGGGCTGCAACTGAGCCGGAGAAATGTTGAAGTGATCAAAGATTGAGATGAAAAGAGGGGAGAGGAGAAATGTAATGCCGTATAGAAAGTGGCTCCGAGGGATAGCCGCCACTGTAGTATGATCCCCCTCAAATAAGCTCAATCCGGAGAGCGGAACCACCATTATCTGAACCAGCTCTCTTACGGCCGGACTGATATCCACGTCATCACCCTCGACTGGATCATCCTTCTCTGGCACTGGGTTTACACCCACCTTCACTTCTCTGCCAGATAAACCGACGCCACACTCATTCTGTTCGTTTTCGTTGGCCATGATGCAAGTGGTTGAACTATGAAGAGGAAAGAGCATATGGAGAAAATGACGCTAGAAAACGGGAGAAGAAAACAAGAAGATGAAAAGTGAAAGTGATGGAAAGGATCCACTATTTATAGGAGTAAAGCTAGCAGAAAGGGGGCCCGAGTCCCAAGGCGACATGATTGCTCTCTTGAAAAGATATGCATAATTCTTGAATAGACAACACATTTATGAAGCAGCAACACGCCTCATAAATGCGCTTGCAACACGCGCATAGGAAGACTAAGCGCCAAGCGCGTACCCAGACGCACTCAAACATATAACCCAGGAACAAGCTTCCGGGTCGGATTGCATGCCTCCGGGCGGATCCCATTAAAAAACCTAGACGTGATGAGACACGGGATCCCTCCTCCGGATCGGTTATCTCCGGGCGGATCCCATGTCTCGCGGGACTAGAGCCCATATCCAGGCTCCGGCCCAAAGAGTGGTCCGGTCCATATGACGTCAGCTAGAATGACGTTATCTGGAGACAGAATGGACATGAATATGACCTGTCCCCGGATAAGGACAAACAGGCAGGACCACTGCCTTTGGGTTGAGATCTGACCACTCACACCTGTAAATACAGCTTTGGACTTGTGGAGAAAGGTATGTTCTATCAGACTAAAACTCTCTCAATATATCCTTATTCTCTCTCCTATTCAAAGGCCCCTCTTTCATCATCACGCCGGAGTAGCTATCCTTCGGATACTCCGGGGCGTTGTTTTGCAGGTCTATTAGGTGAGAGCGTGCGGAGCACGGACGAAGCCTCATCCGGACCGGAGACCATCCTTGTATCCGGACCGGGACTGGAAACTGGTTGCATCAGAATTGAACTGAACTACTGATAAGGTCCACAAAATAGGGCCTAAGGGGCGGTCTACTTGAACTTATTTCTTACTAAGCTGAGCTGAGCTGAACTGAAGTGAAAATTAATGAATTGAAAAATAGAATTAGTATGTCTAAATTCACCTGAATATAATCAAATTATATTTTTACTAAATTGAACTGAACTAAACTAAACTGAATCGAACTAGACTGAATTGAACTTGACTGAATTGAACTGAAGTGAAAATTAATTTATTAAAAATAGAATCAGTATGTCTAAATTTACTTGAATTTTATCAAATTATATTTTGATTGAACTGAACTGAACTGAATTGAACTGGACTTAATTGAACTGAAGTAAAAATTAATGTATGAAAAATAAAATAAGTATGTCTAAATTTACCTGAATTTTATCAAATTATATTTTGATTGAACTGAACTAATAAAATGAATTGAATTAAACTGGGATGAGTTGAATTGAACTGAACTGGACTGAACTGTTCTTATAAACTCCGGCAAACAGGCTAAATTGTTATGTTTTGTATCCAATTGAAATAAATTTAAAGTAATAATTTTATTGAATCAAATTAATCTCAGTTTATTCCAGTTGAATTGAGATTAATTTAATTGAACTGAGATTTGTTTAGTTTAACTAAGATTAATTTAACTGAACTGAAATTAAATTAATTGAACTGAGATTATTTTTCAATAATCTGAACTTGACAGTATATGTTGTCCATTTAATGAAACCAAAAAATCAAATTATTTACTTATAATTTTGTTCCGTTTAAAAAAAACATAATCTATTGAAATTCAAGTAAATTTAGTCATACTTAATTGTATTTTAGGTACATTAATTTTCCTTTCAATCATTTTTATAGCAGAAGAACAAGGCTTTATAAATTCACATAAACTTTGACAAAGTAACTACTTTAGCAAATTCTAGTGGTAGAATATGTACTTTTGACAAATTTTAGTTACAAATTTTCCAAAGAAATTTAATTTTCAGAATGAACTTTCAAACAAGTTAAAACATACCATTAAATATAAAAAAATCAATGTATTGAAAATAGCAATTGAATAAATCTTTCCCAAGAAATAAAAACCAAGGTACTGAAAATTAATAGTGACTAGGAATTAAATCTAATCCAAAAGAAATCAACACCAAAATCTCCGAAGCTGGAGAGAATTAACTACAAGCCCTAGCTACTTTATAAATCTAATCCAACCTAAATAGCAACTAATATCTTTGTTATTCGGCAGTGGGGTAAGATGCATACTTTGCAATACCGCAGACGCCTTCAGCACCGACGCCTCTTTGCATCCTGGCATATCCCTCTTCTCCCCAGTTTGTGCCCCACGAATTCCTAACCAACCAGTACGGGATCCCATCTTCGCTCGTTCCATACCCAACGACCAACACAGCATGGTTCGTCTGCGTGCTACAGAACTCGCCAGTGTAGATCCCGCCGGAGTAGAACTGAAACTCGTTGCCCTTGCCGTCGATGGCCACCGACACGGGCTGGTTCACGACTGCCTTCATGAGCGCCTCCTCGTCGTTGGCCGGGACGTCTTCGTAGTCGCCGATGCTGGCGGCGGGACTGGCGGCTCTGCAATCGCCGGCGACTCCTTCGTAAGGATAGCTGTCTTCTGTGGTGATTCCTCCGTTTTTCATTATGTAGCTGAATGCATCGTCCATTACGCCTCCTTTGCATCCTCTGCTCACGGTTGTGTCACAGTCCACAAGCTGTTGCTCTGACAGTGACACCAGCTCGCCTGTTCTGATTTGAGTAAATGCTTCCACGGCTGCCACGGCTGAAAATGCCCAGCAACTGCCTGCAATACATTTCACAGACTATTATGGTCTTGCACTATTATGGTGTTTAAAACAAAAATTGTAATGACAGTAATAATAAGTGAGTTAGATATACTTACCGCATTGGCCTTGCTCCTTGATTGGTGTGAGAGCACCCTGGGTTCTCCAATCCAGGGATTCGGGAAGGGGGCGACTGACATCCTCGTTGCTGAAGAGCGATGCGACAGCCTTGAAGCGTTTTGGCGGTGTGGATGGCTCTATGAACTTGTTGCGAGCTGCTACAAACTCCTCATTCGTCAGATCAGCGTACTTGTTGAGCGCCACCGTGTATGACCTGTTACCGCCTTTGTTGGACGACTCGATGAACTCCGCATTGCCCTTGAAAATGTTGAATCTCTGGTCTTGCTCTTCAGAGCTAGGGTAAATACGTCCGTGCTCAGCCATCCACTGCTCGTATTTTTGGACCATCGGGTCCTCGGGAAAGTCTCTGGACCCGCTGTAGTCCGTGTCTGTGTCCATCGGGTACCGGGTGAAATCCCGGAACTCTCGTGACATGGCCTGAGAAGCCAAAGCCGTCGCTACCATAACCGCCACCAGAATCGACAGCTTTGACACGGCCATTGTTGTGCTGTTTTAAGAGAGAGGATGTGAGTTGCTTCTTTGTGTCTAACTCATTAGATTGTGGACTATTTATAGGTCTTGATGATGATGATGAAATTCTGTAGAGCTTCAACGAAATAATTAATTTCTGGTAATTGTATCAGGATAATATCCAAAAGATATATCATTTCTGGGTAGAGAAAAATGATATATTATGGGATATTTAATTTGTGTTGAACTGTTACTCAAGTGCAGAATAATTTCTATAAATAAACACAATCATTCACACGGGCAAATGAGGAGAAAAGCTATGCGCTTTATTTGTATGTAAACTACACATTCCACTTTTAAGATTTCATAAATATATTTTCCCCACGTTAATAGAAAGGTTCAATTCCAAGATTTATAATTAACGTAGCCCATTTTATATAGGTTTAATGATGAATTTAGAGTTGGCGTTGAATTTTACGTAGAGAGAAAATCTCATATACATGATCAACTGTATCAAACTAAGAAATATATTACAAATAGATCTTAGATGACAATCTCATATATATGATCAACTGTATCAAACTAACAAATATATTACAAATAGATCTTAGATGACATATTTATTAATAAATAAATTCATTCATTATTGTATCTCCTATGTTTATATATGGTTAGTTTATTTGTTTGCATTCTTAAATTAACGAGAAACACTTGTGTAAACCGTTTTTATGGTAAATAAGTTGTATAATTTTTCATTTTTTGATCTAATTACGCGCATTTTTTACTATACAATAAGTCGTGTTTAGTATATGACCATCTTTTTAGATTGTTTGTCAAATTTAAGTATAACTACAAAAACATTTAGTTAGAGAATCAATAAAAATATATATAAACATAAATTAAATAAACAATTTCATGAATTTCCGTCATCTCACTTTATGATTGTTTGAATTCATATTCTATATAACTCAGTTTCGTTTTTTTAACGAAAACAAGTGTATTTAAATTTTGAGAGTCATGTATCACGTTAACACAAATTTCAGAAAATTTATTATAATGAATTGAGCTCAATTGAGTTGACTAAAATGAAGTGAATAAATTAAATAAACTAGTGATCAGATAACAAAATGAGTTTGGGCAATTCATGAATTTAACAAAATAGATACAAATTACAAATATCATGACCTCATTATTATTAACAATAGTTGAGCAATTTTTATAACTATATATATATATATATATATATATATATATATATCACACTTTAATAGAAATTTTCCCTTTCTCCATTTAACATTATATTAGAAAGAAAATCACAAACAATATCGTTTTATATTTTGTAAAAATGTATAACTTAAACTCAATGAAATTTTGATGAAAAAATAAATAATTGATTTTGTGAGACGCAACTACAAAAAGGGTCAAATGAAAATCTTGGGACCGCACAATTTTAATATATTAAGTAATATGATTTATTGCGTGTCTAAGTGCAATGAAATAGCCTAAATTGATTAAATTACTCAATTCTAGACAACATTCGAAAGGATCAATTCTTAGTAACCAACATGTTAAAAGTGTATAATTTCTAAACTCTCATTAATTTTAACCATTAGTTCAGTTAGTTTTAAGAATATTTTTGTAATTTTATGAATAATTATAAAATAAAAAATAAAAAACTCATGTTATAACTAATTTACAAAATAAATAAGACGTAGGCAAGTCAACCAAATTGAATTTGAAGAATTGAGGTTTATAACAATAGGATTTGAAATTAATTATTCTAAAAATAAAATATGGGTAGGTCGTCTTTGTGATGGGTTTAGGACGGTGAGGCCTTTAGATGTATTGGGATTTAATCGGGAAATAATTTAAAAATTGATGACCAATCGAGTGATGGCATACTATGTGTGCACAAATGTTACGGTTTAGCCACCCTAAATCCTGTTGAGATGCGGCCGCAATGGGGAATTGTGAAGGGCGAAGGATAGTTATTGGTTGGTATAGAGGCAATGGAGACTGATTTGCAGAGGTGCTAATACTCCTAAAATCTCTCGTGCACAGCGATGGCGGTGGAAAAATCATCTTGTCAGAGACCGTTCATAGTCTCCAGAAGGCAGGTGTCGGTGAATTTGATGGTTAATTACCATGGAGTTTATATTTTTTAATTATTCATAAAATTAAATTAAAAAATACCTTAATTAACTGAGCTAACTATCATAACTAACAAGAGTTTAGAAATTGTACATTTCTAAAATGTTGCGTACTGAGAATTTGTCATTTTTGAATGTTGAGTTTAGAAATTAGATAGTTTCACCAATGTTAAAACAGTTTTATTCACTTTAGTCATTGATTACTGTCTAACAAAACTAATATGATTAAAAGATTCGCTTTTAAAATATATATGATTAAAAGATTCTACAATACTGTAAATATGTCTATATAGTTAGTTCAAATATTTTTATCATCAGATATATTTTTATTGTATGTTTTTTCGCTTACTAATTTTATTTATTTATTTTTATATTGTAAATTAACTAATTAAATTAGAAAGACAAATAAAGGTTGCACACAAATTATTCTAATAAATTAACATATGAAAAATCATTTGTTTTATCATAACTTGATAGTATGATGGTCTCACCCAAAACATAATATAAGGATTTCACGCTCTCCGGTTCCCAAAACGCTCTCTAGAATTTAGCATAATTACTATTCATTAGTCCCAACTTTTATGACCGTTTCCTCACTTTTCCGTCTATCCCCCACCAATAACGACTCTCCAACGGTTACAAAATGATAACTTCCATGGCGGCGCCGCCGCAGCAACGCGGCGGTAACCCCCCAAACCATTCTTTCCTGCAAGCCCTAACATCCAAACCCCCTTCCCTCTCTGCTGAGCTCCCCTCCAACCCCGAAATAGTTCCAATTGGAGAACACAAGGGCAAAATAGCCTGTATTGTCTCGCCGGAACAGGCGACCCAACTTGCTGCTCATAACCAGAATGCCTTGATAGGCAAGTTCGAACAAGGCAAGCCCTCTATGGAAATCCTCAATGAAACCTTCAAATCGATTGGGTTCTCATCAAGCTTTCAGATCGGCTCCATCGACTATCGACACATCCTCATCAGGTTTCAGGACCAAGAGGACTACCAGAGATGTTGGCTGAAAGGGCAGTGGAATTTAAAGGGCTTCCCGATGAAGGTCCTAAAGTGGACAACTGATTTTACTCCGGGTACTGAATCTTTTATTGTTCTTATTTGGATCACTATACAACATGTGCCTGTGTTTTTCTACAATACTGCCATGCTAAAATTCATAGGAAATAGAGTAGGGAATTTTATTAAAATGGATTCTGCAACTGCTGCCCTCACAAGGCCATCAGCTGTGAATATTTGTGTGGAGATTGATTTGTTAAAGAAGATACACACAGAAATAACAGTGGGAGTGGCTGGAAGTACTGTTGATCTGGAAATAGAGTATGAGCAAATCCCAACCTATTTCCCCCATCGCAGAAAGATTGGTCACACATTTGATGATTGCAGATTGGCTCACCCAAGAGAGAATGAGGATTGGAGCTCACAAACAAAAAAACAGCAGCCAAATCCAATCCCTACTCATACCACTAAAAAACCAGTCCCTGCCACCAAACCAAACCTTCACTATAAGCCCCTCCCATTCCCCAAAAATAATCCTCACCCTCCTATAGCCTCTGCATCAAACAAACAACTGCCTCCCAATGGTAAATCTTCTGGCACCTCAGCTAAGGAGAAAGCAAGAATCATTGCTGCATAGGAGATTCAAAAGAAGCAATCTTCAGCTCTGGCAAATGAAGTTCCAATCCATATCATTGCTGAAGAGGAACTCCCTGAAAATGATCCCATCCCCTCCTCCAGTCATGAGCCAACTGAAGTCAAGAGACTAGAATGGAGGCCTAAAGCTAAACTGACCACTTATGCTAAGGATGACCTTAGCATCATTAGCAAAAGGCTCTCCAATGAATTCTCTCATTTTTCTACAGACAAAGTTACTTATTTTTCTCAGGAAAAGAACAGGTCCAATAGATTCCTTCCTCTCCAACAGAAAACTGCAGAAAGTGAAGATGCAGAACCTGAAGATGAGGAAGTAACTGAAATGGAAAATGTCGATCTTGCAGAAATTGAAGAATCAACTATATCACTGGGTTCACCATCAGCTGCACCTGCTCAAGAACTCAAAACTCAGACAAAAAAGACTCAGGTGAGCATAGCTCACTTGAGGCAATCCTCCAGGCTACTTGCCAAACAAACTTCTAACTTATTTAACACAGCTAAATCAGATCATATCTAGTTCAGCTACGAAAGACTCTCCAAATATTTCTAATGATTGTTAAAACCCTTAAAATTAAATTCCTAGTTTGGAATATTAGGGGTATGAGTACATCAAAATAGAAAGACTAGAGGAGTTACATTTAATTCACAAATTTGATCGTATCTGTCTAATTGAGCCAATGCATGAAACTGATAAATGTGTTGATTTTGCTGCTACTCTTAAATTCACTACTTGTTTAGCTGCCTCAAATGAGAGAATCTGGTTGATGTGGAATGATAGCCTACAGGTTAATCTAATATAGGACAATCCTCAGTTTTTGCATGTATCCATTTTTAACTCTAAACTAAATGATAGGATGGAATCTGTCTTTGTTTATGGCCTTAGGACCAGAAAAGAGAGGGAAATCTTATGGGTTGATCTAGCAAAAATTACTCATCCTGAAACAATCTTCATATGAGACTTTAATGCAATAGCCTCAATATCAGAATATCTACTCCCAATCTGAGGAGCATTAGAGCATTACAGGGATACTTTGTGCATGAAAAAGGGGAAGTTTCCCTTTAAATATCTTGGTGTTCCTATTTTTATTGGTAGAATTAAAAATTTATTTTTCCAGCCTTTAATTGAAATGATTGACAGAAGGCTAAACAACTGGAAAAATAGATGGTTGTCCCAAAGAGGGAAGATGATACTTATAAACTCTTGTTTGTATTCCTTACCTCAACATATTTGGGCTGTTATGGAGCCTACTATGTACATTATAAAATTAATTAGAAGAACGATTTATGTTTTCTTCTGGGGATCTATAGACAATAGGCCAAAAAAAACATGGAAAAAATGGAATGACTTGTGCTATCCTACTTCAGAGAATGACCTTAATTTTAGAAATATATCCACCATAGTGGAGACCTTTTCAATCAAACTATGGTGGAAGTTCCAAATAGAATATGCTATTGTCTGTAGGTATCAGTCAAACTATGTTTTTAAGCCAAATTTCACATTCTATTGATAATACTCTTCTAACTTGTCTGCAGGACTCTTCCCTAAAATTGCACAGAGTTGACAAACTCATTTGGATGCCTGACAACAAAGGGTGCTTCACCTTTAAATCTACTTATAATCTGATCGGGCCCAAGAGGGGTACATCTATGTCTCTGGCAAAGATTTGGAACAAAAGGGTACCTAAAAAGATCTCAGTTTTTATGTGGAAGGTAATGAACTCCATCTTACCATTTGACAATGTCCTTTGTTACTATGGGTTCAATATAGTGTCTAAATGCTGCTTCTGTAACCATGCTGATACATTGTACCACTGCTTTAATGAGTGTCAAATTTCTTCTGAGGTCTGGTCTGGTATAAATGCTTTTGTAAATATTGTCACACCAAATTTTAATACAATTTGGAACAGAATAAGCTATTACCTAACCAGACTTGGTTTCACTAAGATCCACTCTATTTTAATTCATAATTCGGTCTCTTTACCTGGTCTCTCTAGAAATAGATTCATTTTTTATGAAGTCCCCCCAAAACCTAGGCACATTATACATGAAGTCAAAAGTCTTGTGCACCTCTCTTTTGCAGCTTCTTTTACATTTCCTCCCCCTTTGATATGGAGCTGGCCTCAAATGGATACTTTCCAAAAAACGTTAAGCCTCCTAAACCTACAGTTGTTGTGGTTAATTAGATGGATGAGGCCAGTAGAGGGTTTTAAATATAATGTTGATGCTTCATGGAAATCCTCCTCTGGTAATACAGACCTTAGTGTTGTTATTAGAAATGAGTTAGGCAACTTTGTTTTTGCACAATCTGTCTACACACACTCACTGTCCCCTCTACATGCTGAAATCTTGGCCATTGGCTTAGCCCTCTCAGTTTTAGCATCATACAGTCAAAAAGTCTTTATAGAGTCAGACTATGTAGAAGCTGTTAAAATGATTTCTGATCCTCATAAAGCTTACTGGAAACTCTTCAATTTGATTGATGAGATTCACCAGTCTTTGCATGATTCTGTTTTATCTTACTCACCTAGGGAAGCCAACCAAGTCTCTGATTCACTTGCTAAATATGATGTAACATGGAAACTAGTTATGTGTTCACCAATTTTTCTCAGCTACCTATGGAAACAAGGGGTCTACTTAATTTAGACAAAATGGAAATTCCATCTGTCAGATTTCATCCCCCTTAGATTCAGCTGCTACGCTCATGATTTGTTGTCATATTTTGCAGATAGTACCAATGACTCATTACTCACAGTTTGCTGGCCTCCCATCATCCAGAATGATGCTCCATAAGATTACTCAACTTCTGATTCTACTGGCCTGAACCTACTCCTCCTTTTTTTTACTGAGAGAACATTTCTTAGTGCCGCCTTGTGTTTTGAGTAATCAATTCGCTAATAGGCTCTAAGAGTTTTTGGTTTCTTTTAGTCAAATTACTTATATTTAGGTATTCAAATGTATAGGTTCCACCTTTTTGGAAGCTTTCCTAGCTTCATGGCTGTGTGTTGAGCCATTATGTCTTTATTCTTTTGCCTCTCCACTATATGTAGTGGGAATGAGAAAACTACAACCAAAATCCGATTTTGGTTCTTTTTTATCTGGTTTGGGGAGCCATATATATTCCCCCCATCTACAAGATGGTTATTCAGGAAAAAAAAATGGTCTCACCCGATATTTTGTTAGAAGGTTAATTTGAAAGTTGGTTCTCAAAAAAAAAATTTAAAATGTTAAAGGAACTAGCTTGGGTTTTTTTGAAGCAATATTTTTGTGTAACTCGATAAATTCAACTGCTAAATTATTAGCGTGAGAGGATCATAAATCACTGAAACTGATGCCCTCGGCCGTATTTTAACTGCAGAAATTTGGAATTTGGTCGTATTCTGCCATATTTACGTCTGATGGAGGTCGAGGTCAAAACAACAAAATTTTAAATTTGCCCCCAAAATATCAAAGAAACTAATTAATAATATGAATCTATGCAATCTCCCGGTTTCACAATGAATCTATACTCATATATGAATTCAGTACGATTATGACCTTTAGAAGAAACCATGTCATAAACGAATTACAAAAGGGGAGAAATAAGAAATCAAATCATAATCGAAATAAAAAAAGGATTGATGGAAACAACTAAAAAGGGTAAAAAGCTAAAACATTGAACCAAAAAATTAGATGAAAGTTTGGACAAAAAAAAGAAAAGAGTTACTATCTAATATGTTACAGGGAAGAGGAATATTGGTGGATTCAAAGAAACTAGCTAAACCAACCGCGCTTCGCGCGGACTATGGTAAAATATATTGCCAACTCATGAAATCATCTAAACAATGTAAAATTATGAAGATTTATGTTGAATGATTTACCATTTGTGATATTACCAGTAAAATGAAAAAAATGTTTCAAGGATGGAAAAAGAAACTAACAAATTAACGGAAAGGGATTGTGCAAAAACAAGGGGTCAAATTAAAAAGAAACATATAATGCAAACTTAAAGAAAGTAAATAAAAGATTTTGATATTTACAATAACATCCTTGGTCAACCAAGTTTGTAATGTCCCTCATTATAGTGAGATGGTAGAAGGGGAATATCTTCAGTTAATAGTTTCAAGTATTGTGCATTTTAGAGAAGTTTTTCAAAGTTACTAGACAAGTACTCAAGTAGAAGACACATAGAGTTGTTCTAGCTCATAATATAGGTTCTCATATGGAGTTAAATATAATGGTCAATAACAAGTAAATAAAACTATTTTATTGATAAAAAAATCTATCATATTATTGTCATTGTAACAATAAAACAACTACCTCATAGAATCCATGTTAAAAACGAAATAAAAAACACCATCCTCAAAAATTATATTACAAAAGAATGTGTTCACTTTCTATCTTAAAAATTGCAGTTCATTATTTTGCAGTTACAGAATTGAACAGCAGATTCACTTTTCCAACTGTGAAATAACTCTTATGATTCAACATGATCAACCCTCACTGAACTTTAGAAGTGCCGGCATGTTCCTTCTCGACATGTTCTACAAGTTTCACAGGATCTCGAAAGCCTTTACTGCATTTAGGGCAGACATCAATTGTGGCATTCATGACACCATTCTTTTCATGAACTTTATCTACATGACTTATCAGAGCTGTGACTGATGAAAACTTCATACTACATTGCGGACATTGCTCCACTTGCCCACTTGTGCTTCCACCCTTGCTTGTGCCAACACTACTGCTCTGCCCCTGAATCGCTTGGTTCAAATCATTGCTTATTCTAGACATTCCAGCTTCAGCAGTAGCCTTGAATGATGATGCAGCCTTAAGAAAACTTGACGTCCAGCTAGATGGAGCTGTGCCTGAAGCCTGCTTCTGCTCTTGTTTTCTGCTTCTGTTCAGAAAGCTGCTGAACGGAAATGCAGGTTCTGGTTTCTTAGGTCCAGGACATTTGTGATCAGGTCCAAACCTATGCTTCAAACAATGATTAACTGTGCAATCTCTGCACCTAATTGTGGTTGAGAACGTTAGAATCTCCCTGCAGCCAGGCACAGGACACTTTCTTTTCTTGGTGACTTTCTCATAGTTTGATGGATCACATTCAATGTTCACATGCGACTCCCAGGTGATATTAGGGTTTTCATCTGGATTTAGGCGAACCCCTTTTGCACAGAGGGGGCAGATCACAACTGTAACATCATTTTTGTTGGCTTTTGGACACTGATGCCGGCCATAACTCCGATGGTCCAAACAGTACACCTGTATGAGGCATATCACTTAAAGGCTATCTTTTCATCAAAATAAAGACCAACAAAACTTCAAGATAGACTAGAACAGTTCATCCTGTAAGAGACACACCAACTACAGCGGCAAACCAATTCTGTAACAAATGCAATTACTAACCTAATGCAATGGCTTTATTTTGTAACAAGGTTAAGTTCTCTTAGCCTTGTTACAACATTCTCTTAGCTAACAGGTAATAAGTACAATGCAACAAGTACTGTCAGTTTTTCAACTAAGACATGTATCTTGATCATCTACAATCATATAGAAGTATAAATGAGATAATTTTGAAGCATATTCGAACATAATTGAAGTAAATTCCTTAGTTCCCAAACTAAACTTGGAGCAAATTCAAAAACTAATTCACCTCTTCATATACTTAACTTGGAGCAAATAAAAAGATAACAACTTTTCTATCCTGACAAGGGATTAAAGGGGTCCAGGAAATCAGTTATTCCGGAATCTGAATATGCAAGAAAAATTAAGGATATTAACCTTGTTGCAGGAATCGCAGGTGAAAGGCAAAAAGTCAATGAGCCTGCAATCTACAACGCTGCAATGCTTGCCGAGGTTCGGAAACGCGGGAGTTCCCATTCAATTCAATCCTCAGATGATAAGAGGCGATCCCGATCTCCCTTGGGAGAGTTGAATTGGAAGGGAACGAATGAAGGCGTCCGGGAACACTCTGGCACGGAATTCAGGATTTTTTGCTTTCCGTCAAAGTTTGGGCTTGCGTTGGGTCTTTTCTAGGCTTTTTTGGTCAACTCTCCTAGATTTTTTCCACTTATGTTCCGGGTCACTAAAGATAGCTACGGTTGGAATTTCTGTAGATTTTCATCTATAAATTATGAATATGTATAAACTTTGAGTTACTAGACTCCAATGACATAGACTATAACTTTGAGTTCCGGGTCAATTCGAGTTTCCGAATATTGTTGAAAGGGAAAGGATTTTCGAACTCCAACCATGACTTATGGATCGAAATTTGTTGCTGCTCAAGAAGCCGACTGCGGGTGGTTGCTTCTGAGATGGCTTTTGATAGAACACAATTCTGGGTACATGCTTACAGGGTTCCGACAGTTTTTTTCACCGTCTCGGTGGCGGAATCAGTTGGGAATCAAATTGGGAGGTTTATAGAGGTGGAAAGGGACTTTGATGGGAGCGTGGTGGGTAAATTCCTCAGGATATGTTGTGAGATTGATATCGCGAGGCCATTTAAAAGGGTCCAAGCGCTGGAGGAAGTGTCACACAAGCTAGAGCTCATGTATGTAAAGCAGCCGAGTATTTGTGAATTTTGAGGTGTAATCGGGCACCAAAGGAAGGATTGCATGGCTCGCTGGAGCTCTCTGGCGGCAGAAAGAAACTTAATTCACTACCCGGATGGTTACGGTGTCAAACTAAATCAATCACCATTCAGGAAGACTTGGCAAGGAGATGAGGGGTTCCAAGGACCTTCTGGTAACCCTCAATGGAGAAGAAATCAAGCTCGGAGAGGAAATTCTGGTGGCGATAACCAGAGACTTAGCATGGTCACTCCAAGAACTTGAGGAGTTAGAAGTGGGAGCACATCAAGTGCAAATATGGCTAACAGCATGCAAGCTGTGTTAGAATCCATCCGGAAACCAAGAAGGGAAGAGACCGAGGTGAGAAAGTTTGTTAGAAAGTTTGGAAAAGAATTGATTAAAGAGACTGAGGACCGCCATATGTTTTCGGTTGACTGCGCAAATAATGAAATAATGTCCTTGAAATCGACATGAATAATCCTATGTGCAACTTGGAAGGTGATATACAAGATGTCCTTATAAAACTTAAGAATTTACGCGGAAGGCGCATCCATATGGATATTGATGAAGTTGATGGGGACAAAAGGGGAAAAAATTCAACAGAAATCAGTCGGGCAAAGCAGTCGGGCAGAAGTGCAAATACCAACGCCAATGGATGAAAGCCCACTGATGGAATATGGTTCGGGGATGGAGGGCGCAGAGAAGGGCACCAATAGATAATGCGAAACATGTACAACGAAGGGAGGAGATGAATGGAACACATAAAGCAGCCCATAGGATGGGTCTCTCATTCGAACAAACAGAAAGAATATGGCAAGAGCAAGAGGACGAACTAAATGATAGGAAATATGCTAAAGATTTGGCAAGAAGGAAGTGGTTCCAAGAACAAAATTTGGGAAAGAAAACTTCATATGAATCACAGCAGGAAATGAGACATCGGGTTGTACGGACGAACACCCCCGCTGGCGACTTCTTGATGCCCTCTCAAAAATTGGAACCTACTGATGAAATGATGGCAGCCTGAAGGACTTGGTTCCATGAGAAATTGGTTTTTGCGGGAGTGCGCATAAACCAAGAGTGTTGGGGCGCAGCGGAAAACACCACAACAAGGACACGGCAAAACAATCAACCCATATTCTAAACGTAATCACAAAAGCTACAAGCGATGAAGATATATAAAATCAGCCAACGGAAAAATAAAAGACAAAGAACACAGCGATTTATACGTGGAAAACCTCTTCGGTGTGAAGAGTAAAAACCACGGGACTGGAGGCGTCCACCTATTCTTTCTTATTATGATAAAATGAGGGAAACAAACTCCAATCAGTCTACAAAGGGTTACAACTCACCACAAGCATCATCAATAAGAACAAGAGGATAAAAGGTGCAAGATATCACCAAATAATAAGTCTGTACTTCGAGCTGCTATAACTCCCAAACCAGAGCATACACTGACGATCCAACCGTCCAGAATGAAGACTCAAGAGTCACGAACGCACTGACAAAATTTCAGAAAAATCGGACTATGTTTGCCCCTCGATCAGATTTCCAAAACAGAAAACCCTAAACCTCTTTATATACTTTTCTTTATTCTTTTCCAAGTATATAAAGGAGATAATTTCTTTTTCATAAAGTATAAGGATTTGGGTTGTACTAACATTCTCCCAACAATCTCCCCCTCCAGCCCAACATGGGGAAGATATAAGTGCATGACAATCACTTGAAACTCATCCCGGCGAGCTTACCACAAAACTCAACCTTAGCGCCAGGGATTGCCTTCGTCAACATATCAGCAACATTCTTATCTGTGTGGACTTTCTTCAGCTTCATAAGCTTCTCCTTAATAACATCTCGTAACCAATGATATCTCACATCTATGTGTTTGGTACGAGCATGATACATGGAATTCTTGCTCAAATCAATAGCACTTTGACTATCACAAAGCACAACATAGTTCTCTTGCTTCAAACCTAATTCTTGAAGGAATCTCTTCAACCATAACAGTTCTTTTATCTGCTTCCACAGCTGCGATGTACTCTGCCTCAGTTGTTGACAACGCTACACATTTTTGTAGCTTGGACTGCCATGAGATGGCTCCCCCCGAAAAAGTAAAAAAATAACCTGAGGTAGACTTTCTTCCATCCATATCTCCAGCCATATCGGAATCAGTATAACCTTCAAGAACAACATTGCCACTTCCAAAACATAAGCTCAATTTGGAAGTACTACGCAAATATCTAAGAATCCACTTCACTGCATTCCAGTGAACCTTACCCGGATTGGATAAGTATCTACTAACCACACCAACAGAATGTGCAATGTCTGGCCTAGTACAAACCATAGCATACATCAAAGAACCAACAGCAGATGAATAAGGAATAGAAGACATACTTTCTTTCTCCTTCTTTGTCTTAGGACAGACTTTCTTACTCAATCTGAAATGAGATGCCAAAGGTGCACTAACTGGCTTAGCATTCTTCATATTGAACCTTTCAAGCACACGTTCAATATACTTCTCCTGTGATAACCACAGCTTTCCAGCTTTTCTATCGCGAACAATCTCCATGCCTAAGATTTGCTTAGCTGGACCCAAATCTTTCATATCAAACGACTTGGACAACGCTTTCTTCAAATCATTAATTATCCTGCTATCTTGACCAACAATCAACATGTCATCAACATATAAAAGCAGAATAATGAAGTTACCTCCGGGGAACTTTCTGAAATAGACACAAGGATCAGCTTGAGTTCGTTTGTAGCCAGTGCTCTTCATAAACGAATCAATTTTCAGATACCACTGCCTAGGTGCTTGCTTCAGCCCATAAAGACTCTTTTTCAGCTTGCAAACATGATTCTCCTTCCCCTTAACTTCAAAACCTTCAAGCTGCATCATATAAATTTCTTCTTGCAAATCGCCATGCAAGAACGCAGTTTTCACATCAAGTTGCTCCAGTTCCAGGTTAAGTCTTGCAGCCAAACCCAGAACAATACGAATCGAAGTCATCTTGATGACCGGTGAGAAGATCTCGCCATAATCGACGCCTTTCTTCTGGTTGCATCCTTTGACCACCAACCTGGCCTTGTACTTCACAACCTTATCACCATCTTTCTTGAGGTTTCTCAAGACTTTCTTTCCTTTAGGAGATTTCACAAGATCATAAGTATCATTCTTCTTTCAGGAATCCATTTCATCTTTCATTGCCTCAACCCACAATTCCTTGTCTTTATGAGACACAACATCATGAAAATTCTCAGGCTCCTCATCCGCAGTAACAAGAATATACTGATCAGGTGAATATTTCGTATTCGGAGTACGTCCTCTACTGGACCTTCGAAGCTGCACTTGCGGTACTTCAGGGTAGGTTGCTCCCCTTGCTCATGAATCCCTTCATCCTCATTCTGAGGAATCTCGTCACCACCTTCAGGTGCATCAGCCTCATGTTGAACGTCTTCAACATCCTCAGTCGGTGGCTGATTAACAGGACTAGAAGTAGCAGAAACATCAGTGTAATCAAAAGACAAATCCGAGTTAGAGTTGTACATGGTACTCAGAAGATCAGCACCAATTTCGTGCTAAAAAAACACCAAATCTCTACTTCGTACAACTGTCTTCTTCTTGGGATCAAAAATTCTAAAACCGAACTCTTCATCACCATATCCAACAAACAAACAAGGATTGGTCTTCGAATCAAGCTTCGATCTTTGCTCCTTAGGCACATGAACATATGCCTTGCATCCAAACACTCCAAGATGCTTATAAGAAGGATCACGCCCCTTCCAAGCTCTCTCGGGAATATCATAACTCAAAGGAATCGATGGAGATCGATTAATCAAATAAACAAAACATTGAACAGCCTCAGCCCAAAATGACTTAGGAAGATTAGACATTTTCAGCATGCATCTAACCTTCTCAACAATGGTCCTATTCATCCTTTCAGCAGTACCATTGTGTTGCGGAGTTCCAGGCACCGTCTTCTCATGCCTAATACCGTGCCCCATACAATAACTTCTAAACTCATTAGAAGTGTACTCTCCACCATTATCGGAACGAAGACATTTAAGCTTTTTCTCCGTTTCCCTTTCAACCATGGCATGAAATATTATAAAAATTTCAAACACTTCTCCTTTGGTCTTCATTATATACACCCAAGTCTTCCGAGTAGCATCATCAATAAAAGTCACAAAATAACGATTTCCACCAAGTGACTCAACATCCAAAGGACCACACACGTCAGAGTGAATCAACTCCAACTTTTCTTCTCTCTTAGTAGATTTACCAGAGAAAGAAACTCTATACTGTTTTCCAGCTAAACAGTGATCACAAGGGTTAAGAGAAACACTACAATCCACAGGAATATAAGATTTACCTGCTAGAAGTTTCAGCCCTTTATCACTCATGTGTCCCAACCTTCGATGCCATAAATTCGGAGAACTCTTATCTTCAACGACATTCAGCTCATCATGACAAACAGTCTAATACGTCTTGTAGAGACTGCAACATAAATCACCCCGAGCAGTAATGATTGAGCCCTTAGACAACCTCCACTTACTATTTCCAAAGAAGTGATGGTATCCTTCACGATCAAGTGTACTAGCTGATAACAGGTTAAGGCGCAAATCAGGTACATGGCGCACGTTCTTCAAAATCAGCTGGCAACCAACACTTGTCCTCACATGAATGTCGCCTTTACCAATAACATCTGCAGTGCTTTTGTTTCCCATTTTCACACTACCAAAACTTCCAGCTTGGTAATTCATAAAGTACTCCTCTTTGAATACACAGTGAAAAGAAGCTCCTGGATCGATTAACCATTCAGTATCTGAACCATCGACATGATGACACTCTCCAGCAGAACAAACCAGAGATGTACCTTCATCATCATCATCAGAAACAACCGCTGCAGTAGATTTATCACCTCCATCATTAGATGAAACATTCTTCTTCCCTTGCTCTTTCTTCCTCCTGTAGCAATGCTTTGCTATGTGACCAGGCTTGCTGCAATAGTGACAAGTAAATGGCTCTTTCCCTTCTCGGGACTTAGACCTATTCTTCAACTCGCCACGCCCTTTCGGACCTCTACTCTTGCTTCTTCCACGACCATGAGTTTCAATAACAAGCACCTGCGATTGAACAACTCCCATCTACGTAGTTCTTCATTGAACATGCTATCCTTGATAACATCCACAGAAAGAACACCATCCGGAGCAGAGTTACTAAGCGTCACCACCAAAGTCTCCCAGCTATCAGGCAAAGAGCTCAACAAAAATAAAGCTTGCAATTCAGGATCAAGATTTATCTTCATAATAATCAACTTGTTAATAATATCCTGGAAGTCACTCAAATGCTAATAATATCTTGGAAGTCACTCAAATGCTCAGACACAGACTTACCAGCTTTCAACTTCAAATTAACAAGTTTCTTGATCAAAGAAGCCTTATTATGAGCGGTCTTCCTTTCATAAAGACCTTCTAGTTTCTTCCACAAAACATATGGGTCAGACTCTTGAGAAACATTATTGAATATGCTTATATCAATCCACTGTCTAATAGTCCCCAAATTTTTCCTCTTTAGCTTGAACCATTCAGAATCAGACAATTTTTCCTGTTTAGTAGGCTTAGATGTACTACTGTTGTCTGCGGCAACAGTCAGTGCAATCGGATCATACAAGTCCTTGCAGTACAACAAATCTTCCATCATCGGTCTCCAAATAGAATATTAGTTGATGTCAACTTAATCATAGAACCACTTCCTCCAGAATCCATGATTATGCCAAAGTGAACCAAATCTGTGATACCAATTATTGGGGCGCAACGGAAGAGATAAAACTCAAAACACCACAGCAAGGACACGGCAAAACAACCAACCAATATTCTAAACGCAATCACAAAAGCTACCAGCGATGAAGATATATAAAACCAGCCAACGGAAAAATAAAAGACAAAGAACACAACGATTTATACGTGGAAAACCTCTTCGGTGTGAAGAGTAAAAACCACGGGACTGGAGGCGTCCACCTATTCTTTCTTATTATGATAAAATGAGGGAAACAAACCTCAATCAGTCTACAAAGGGTTACAACCCACCACCAGCATCATCAATAAGAACAAGAGGATAAAAGGTGCAAGATATCACCAAATAATAAGGCTGTACTTCGAGCTGCTATAACTCCCAAACCAGAGCACACACTGACGATCCAACCGTTCAGAATGAAGTCTCAAGAGTCACGAACGTGCTGACAAACTTTCAGCAAAATCGGACTATGTTTGCCCCTCGATCAGATCTCTAAAACAGGACTGCTCACAAAAACGAGATTTTTTCAACTCCTCTAAAACCCTTATTTTTCCTCTCTCTGTATTCTTGTATTTCGTCTCACGTATCCACAAGAAAACCCTAAATCTCTTTATATACTTTTCTTTATACTTTTTCAAGTATATAAAGGAGATAATTTATTTTCCATAAAGTATACGGATTTGGGCTGGACTAACATTCTCCCAACAAAGAGGACCCAAGGAAGAGAGTCATTGTAGAGGAGGGAGTAAATCATATCGAGGTTATATCCAGTATGGATTCAAACGCACTCCTAAACCAAGAGGATATCCATGATACTGCAACTCAACAGCTCTCGTCGGGAGCAAGGAAGTAGAAGAAAATACCTGAAAATGATCAGAGTGAAGTGCTAGAAAAGGGAGAAGGAAAAAGAGATATGTCGGTTCGTGATGAAGATAACATTATTATCACTTGGAGACAGGAACAAGCTATGATAGTCGCCAGAAAGGAGAATCAACAGGGACTCGAACGGACAACAGAAATCACCATGGAAGGTGAGTAGTCGCTGCATGGTGGTATGCCAATGAAAGATGTGGCATTGCATGGAAGGACGCGTGTCAAGCTTGATTGGCCAAGGGGAGCACATGTTGAATCAAGTTGAGTCATTTCAGAAGAAACATGCTGAGTCTGTTGGGGACAGCTCAAAGTGTGTGGGAGGCTCCAAAAGTGTGGGAAGCAAACAAGGTGTAGAAGCTCCCTTTGATGGGGACATGTGGGGGCAGCCACAGGCCAATGAGGTGATGAATAAAAGAAATGAAGAGTGGAAGGACAATGAGTTGCAAGGGGACATGATGGGGCCGCGGGCCAATGAGGGAGACATAAGGGGGCAGATGGGGTCTCTAATACCGAGGGTATTCAAAGACCACTACTTCTCAAACAATTCTATCTTAGAGGCGGCTCCAGGTAATAGGCTATCGAATGCATTGAGAGGGATATTGAAGGGGGGCAAGTTGCTTGAACTGAGCATTCGAAAACATGTGAAGAGTGGCGCGACCATAAGCATAACACAGGACACATGGCTGCCGACGACGGAGAACTTCAACATCAGAGAACCCAACATTGTGCCAGGAACCCTAACCAGGATCTCGGGCCTAATTGATCATAACACAGGAACATGGAAGGCTGATATTATCAATCGGAGCTTCGGCTGGGAAGACGTGCATGACATATTTGCGATCCAACTCAACGGCCAAAGAGGCAATGACATCTGGGTATGGAATAACAGACCAAATGGTAAGTTCACCGTCAAAGCTATGTACCATACACTGAAAGAAAATGAAAGGTCCGAGTTATATCACAATCAACAAGGTGAAGCAATTATAGATGATGGCTTCTGGCCTAAACTCTGGAAGCTCCGTATACCGGCACGGCCAAAGCATTGCATTTACAGACTGTGCATGGATTCTCTACCGACTTCAGAGAACTTATGGAGAAGGACAATTCAGGTGCCTCTCAAGTGCCAACTCTACGATGTTGAGGATGGAACTACAAGACATCTCTTCTTTGACTTGACTAAGCTAGCCGAGTTTGGAGAGCTTTGGGTCTTCACCATAAAATCATGGAGAGTGAACGAGTTAGAGGAGACGGTTGGTTCAGACAGCTATTGATCGACAACGATGAAAAAACCAGAGAGCTGATGGCTAAGGGTTGTGATGGAGTTTGGCTCCAGAGAAACACGAAGCTTTTTCAAGACAATAATATATCGGCAGCCCTGCTGTCTACATCAATTCGTACCACCCTGATCTCATTCGCGAAAGGAAATAGATGGCCGGAGCGAATTTTACAGGTTTTGAAGGTCGGAAATTTACTGAGAGCACCAGAAGAAGGCAAGAGAATAATGTTTGATGCAGGCCTGAGTGGTGGAAGGAATGCGATCGGAGTTGTAGCGGTAGGGCACATTTGCTAGAGACGTGGCTAAAGGAATGGTAGACATTTGGTATCCTTTGTTCGCATAAGCCCTAGCGTTGAAGGAAGCACTACTCGTGGCAGAGAATGTGGAAAGATGTTGCAATCATAGGCGACTCGATCAGTTTGGTACAGATTATTCATGGCGAAGTAGAGCCTCAAGAGTTATGCAGAGACCTAGTGGCAGGTATAAAATCGGAATTCATGAGACTGGAGATAAAGTGGCCCTGCTGGTTACCAAGGAACAATAACACGGATGCACATTTGGTAGCTAGTTTTGCAAAAACATAGTGATTTCGATTTTAAAGAGTGGGATTCCACACCAGAATTCCTTTTGTCAAACGTTGTTGGACGTTTCTCCAATATCTTGAGATGAGTAAATTTTTTTCTTTCTTAAAAAAAAGGCTATAATGACAGTCAAAAATTGTAATCGCTTTCTATTAATCCTATAAAAAAACTGTGATATTTAATTTAAATTTTAAATTAGAAGTAATACAATGCCAATTTATTATAAAGTGATATTTAATTTATTTTCTCTTTGGCACCATTGATCAATAGAGCTTGTACATATGAACTATGGTATCTCAACTGCTGCCATGTTTTAAATTAAACAATGCTATTTTTTGTAAAAAATTATATTAAAAATCTACAAAGTATTCGGTTCAAGCATAGTTTTTTGTATGCTAGATTCTATGAGTTGCTTAATAATAAGCCATTGAATGATTGTTTTAGTATGTGTTGTTGATAGGTATTGGTGATGAAGGGGAAGAAGAGGAAGAAGAAATCGATTATGAATAAAATTGAAGGGGAAAATAGGAGATTTATTTGTGGAATTAGAATTCTGATACAATGTAACTGTAAAAAAATGCCAAAAGAAAAGTAAAACAAAAGTTAAGTCAAAAATCCGGGGAAAAGGTAAAACGAAACTTTGAACGAATAAAAAAGGGACAATAACAATTTAATTGAACATACGGATAAGGATAACATACTAAATGTTTCTCTTTTGAATAAAGTGCTTGTGTACCCCTGAGTTCTTGCATATGTGTTCATGTGCCCCTCAGTTTTGATAAAGTGCCTATGTACCCCTTGAGTGAAGTTGAATTCTTAATTTATACACTAAAATACCCAAAAACACTTGAGTTTGATGATGTTATGTCATTCGAATATCAGAAATATTCAACCGGGGTATTTTTTATATATATATTTTAGTGTTTTGAATTAAGAACTCAAACTTCAGTCAAGGGGGTGCGAGAGCACTTTCTCAAAACTCAAGGGTACATCAGCACATATAGAAGAACTCAGGGGTATGGGAGCATTTTACCCTTCTCTTTTTACAGACATGAATGTTATGACAAATGAAAGAGTGTTGTGCTACTATTGGTCTCGTCGCATTCGATAATGGTGGAAAGTTTTAAAAGGCAAGGGCGAAAAGATTTGAAGTAGTTACCAACTCTCTTATAGCGGAGGCTCTAGCATTGAGGGATGTAATGGATATGGCCAAATAGTTGCAGCCTCAACCGATCCACATTGTCGGAGATGCTTACATTTAATTAACGTGGTGAGGGGGATGTTGGAGTCACCGATTTCTTGTGTACGTTAGTAACAAACATACAAATGGAGATACAACCATAGACCCAAAGAATACATAATATAAAATTGTACTAGTGATAGAATGGAGTGGGATATCATTACTCGCTTTTCTCATGTCAAACAATTTTGGATGTTTTTCAGGGGATTGAAATATGATACTGTATTTTTTTCTTTTAAAAAAGCATTTGTTTTCCCATTTGGCTAATTAAATGGCTATAAATAGTTAGTATGGTTGAAAATGATCTTACATATCAAATGTGAAGGTTGAAATCCGAAAAATGTCCAGTAGGCACAAACGCTACTGCTCATTTAAAAAGATTTTCAATTAGCAATGCAATAGTATATGTTCGAAGTTGAAAGTGACCAGAGCAACAACGAACATACAGTTAGTGAGGACGTAAGATAACTTCGTTGCAAAAGCAAAGGCAAGTGATACATCAAAACTCCTTCAATGCAAGTGATACAACAAAACTCCTTCAATGCAAGTGATACATTACCCTCAATTAACTACTAAGCCAACCAAGAAAGACAGCTCTGCCGAGCCTAAGATCTTTGCCAGTGATACTAAGCAAATTAGACCTCCATCTCAACATTCCACAGATAAAGCTCCTACTTTGGAACTGGAAGAACCATAGACAGCAATCCAATCGTCAATTCAAGCTCAAATTCGACCTTAACTTTAGTGGGTGCTGAGACAAGTAAGCTCCAAAACGGCCACTTCCTCTCACCTTCAGGGTTATCTTTGAAGTCAGGAACTTCTCATCGCTCAGGGACCCCGAGGATTCAGATGAGACCTCTCCATCAGCATCAGCAAGCACAGGGCACATACTTCAAAGAAACAGTTATTTTATATTGGACAAATAAAACCAAATTTAATGAGCATCCAGTAATATTTAAGTGGCAAAGTAAACCTATATCACTGCAAAGAACATTCGAGTCCAGTTGCAAAGGAAAAATCCAAGGACAAACAGAACATGACAGGAGCAAGATTTGTTATAGCAAAATACAACTTTAAAATCCTTTTTGAGGCTTGTCAAAGATGAACCATTGCAAGAGTGAATAAGATACTTTAACAGACTATGTCGAAAGGGAATCTGAAAAGTTAAAAGTGTTTCTCGGAGAGTTAGTACTAGATATAAACTCAGACTAGTTAGGAACATTATCTAAACTAAATTCAATACATGTACACAACCTTTACTTTTTGAAGAGTGATGGTGAATATGCTCATCATATGTTAAAATAGTTCGATCATTAAGTATGTCGAGCATGATAATAAAGTAGACCGAGTAACAATAAAGAAGAGAAATAAGAAGGCAGAAAATGTGAACTAGTATATTTCATTAAATCAAGACAATTATAGAAGTCGGAATGTCTCCTAATATAATACATTGGAGCTAGGTCAGTCTTTATCAGCCGGAAAAGCATCTAAGCACAAAATTTCTGATTGCACAAACTAAACTAAATGGATCGCTCAATAAGATTCTAAGCAATCCATAAGTTCCTCTAGACTATATTTGTCAAAGAAATGTAAGTCGTCATCAAACCTAAGCATCTCAGAGAGGCTGGAAACATCAGAATCATCAATTGGCCCCTCCTTATCAACATCCAAATCCCCATTCAAGGCCGCCAGCAAGCTCTCCTTGATCTCAGGATAGTCTCCTGAGACTTGTTGCGAGGAACAGAAGAAGATTATGCTTTTCGCTTAGCAACATTGGTATGAACAAATATAGAACAAATATACGGTAACCAATATCAATACAAACAAAACTCATCATGTGCACAAACAATACTCATCAAGACAAAAGAAATCATCAGTATCAACTCTATTCTAGCAATTAGTTAATCACTCAGTAATTAATCAACAATTTGCACAGTTAGCAAACCATTCGACCAGTACACTCTGTAAATCATAAAACCATATATCATCACAAGCAAAACTCAATAACGTACACGAACAAATACTCATAATAATACTCATCAAGGAAAAACCAACCATCCAATCAAGAATATTCAAGCAATTAATCACCTCACACGCAATTAACAACTCGCAAAATCAGACTAAGCAAAGCATTCGATCAGTAAGCATTGTCAAACTTGCCTTTATGAGAATCACTAAATTCTCTGCATACATGAAGCTAAATTCCTGAAATCTGCTATTATGAGAATCACAGTCAAACCTACAGAAGGACATGCTCAATCATTATGAGAATTAGAAATCAAAACTACCCCTTTATGAGTACCTGTAATAAGTGTTAGTAACCTGAACACTGAATGGGAACTAAAGCATGGAGATCTGTAAAAAGACAAAAAGGAAAGAGTTAGAAGATACATGCCACGACGACAGTAATGTCATCGTACTTTCCGCCAAGATAATTCTTCTGGTCCAGACCAGCATCAACTGCTGCCAACATCCAAGGGGTGACACCCTCCCTAGAGAGAGAGACACACGCCTGGCCTCTAGAACCAGATTTCTGGCTATAATGTCGGGAAGTTGCTTATCTCCCATTGAAGAGTTGACAATGTCTTCAATCTGGGAATCGAAAAGATTATCAAAGAGGCCATCAGCGGCGGCAACAATTATATCCCCAGACTCCATCCCCTCAAGCACAATCTCATCAGCGTGGGAGGGATTTCTACTGCTAGAAACCCCCAGCTGGTAAGGACAGTTGAATCTACTTTGCTGAATAGAGGACCTGTAAACAACCACTTCATCCCTGATTACTAAAAACCCAGATTCCCCAATATTTACAGCATGAAGGGTGTCGCCAGCCAGCGTGATTATGCAAGCAGTAGAACCTCCCAATGCGGTACTGGTTTCGTAGGCATAATCAAGCAGATGAGCGGGATCTACCTCGCCCCCAGCCTCGCACTGTAGAAATTTATAGGCGTTGTCCATCAGCTCGCGAGCATAAACACCCAAATCGATCCCATTCTTGGCGCATCCGCCCACCCCATCAGCAATTCTGACAGTGCATAAAGTATGAATCTTGACCCAGAGGCTTCTCCGAGTCTTCTTTTGGCTCGCAGACCGCACTGGTCAATAACCATGGATTACCTTTAGCCCGCTTCAAACTGGGGCCGCCGCTGCTTTTTTCTAGGATTTCAACCGGCTCTCCCAATCTCCTCCCCACCCGTTGAGTCGCGCCTCCTGGAATATGAAGGAGCGAAGCCATTATTCCGAGAATGTAAAGATACGAATCCATTTTTCCGAGAATTCGATAGCAAGAAGATATAGAGAGTTAGGGAAGAAGGATTAGAGAAACTGAAGAAATTAGGGTTTGGATTTGGGGGGATTTATTTTTTTTTTAGGACGTTTAACTGTGGGAATTTTTGGGGAGAACGGGCTAGTTTGGGGAGATGACTGAAACCCTATTTATAGGATTAATTTGGGAAATCCGGATAAGGATTAATTATATCTCAACTTATGACGCGCCGCTAGCTGGAGTCTGTACATATGCCAGCTAATCGCATGTAATTTTAATTTAATTTAGTTTCAAACTTCATTAGAAACAAGATTTATTTAAATCAACTTTTAGGGGACTTAATGGAACTGAACAAAAATATATAATTAGGATGTTTTTGTCTGAATTTTCCAAAAATTAAAATGAATATTTTGAAATTTAGTTAAATTAAATTGAACGGTATTCTTTAAAAGTGACTGAATTGATATGAATTAAATCTTATAAAAAATATAGGTAGTTGGATTTAATTGTATTAATTAGTTATATAAAATTGAGCTAAATCTAGTTAAATAAAATGAATAGAATTATATAATAAAAAACCAAATTAATAGAATAAACAAACAAAGGACAAAAGTATCTATAATTCATTAATTATATAAATGTGAGTTAGTAATTACAATATATTGGCAAGTCTGCTAAGCACGTCTATCCGCATAACTCTAATATCGTTCGCAGATGCAAATGCCTAGCATCAGTGTAAAATGGAACCTTTGAAAGAGGATAACAAGGAGTAGTGTTGATCTTTAACCTTTTAGGGCCATCTTCAACACCCTCGGCCGTGACATCAGTGTAAAATGCATCTCATGTGCACCAGCCAAACCAGTCGAGGAATGAGGGCAACTGAGACAATTATGACAACTATATCAGTAATCCAGTTAACTCAAAGAGTGAAGAAACATTAGGTAATGAATATTATCAATGCCTTTTTCTTCTCTCTGTGATGGAAAGTCTGCAAATGCTTCTCCACCCACAGCCCTATAAATCACAAAGTTATAAACATTGTGCTTGTATTGGGTAAGGATAATAGAATCATGCATAAATAACACAAAAGAATAGCTAGTGATTAAATTCCACAAAGGCATAAAACAATTGAGGAAAAATACATACTTGACAGCCTGGTTGATGACTTGGAAATGATTGGTTCCCGCATGAATGTAGACAAGGTAAAGTCCTTGGTTGGTCACAACAGCATTATCACCTGAAATAGTCATACCAGAAAAAAGAAGGTCGTTTCGGTTCTTTTGATCCCTTCCCTTCTTAACATGTGTTTGCATTATCACCAGCTCCACCCCACTTCACAGCTGACCTAGTCTCCTCTATTGTGATGAATGGGATGGGCTGGCTTCATTGAAGATAAAACCTTAAACAATGGCCAAAACAAGAGCACGATGCCTACGCCAAATATAAAAATGAACTGGGCACAAGCAACTCACCACTCTCAAGATCTCCAGTTCACTCTTCTCATTTGCTTGAAGGGCGGCTCTGAATTGGCCTTCAAGAAGAGGCAGCAAAACCGTATAGATGGTTGGGGAGTCTTCACTGTCACCCTCAGTTGTCTCTGCTCTCGATGAGCACAAACTGCGTCTCCAAAGGGATATCCTTTCCACAGGTTCCAATTCTCTGAGTCATCCACCATAGCTTGAAGCGGAAGAGGCACATAAACCGAACATCCCCTTTTCACAAACAAATAACGAGCACATTAATCCTGGAAAAGACATGTGATGTGACTAAGCATATATTTGAAGCAGCTCATTTATCAACAAATTACCCCCCTTTTCAAATTACTAATACTCTAAAAACCAAAAGGACAAACCAAAAACATGATAAAGCAAACAGACTAATCCCCGTTGCACAAGGCACTATATGTATGCTACATGATCAAAATCAAGACATTCAGAATGCTTACTCTAAGTTGCCAACTGGGAAGACATGCAGGCTTTTGCTGTGTTCAGCTGAGGCACCGAGAAAAGCACCCTCACCGCCTGCACCAGGAGTGAGTGCGATGTTGTCCACCACTCCAGTCAATATGGTCTTGCCATGAACCACCAGGCTGCCATCGTTGATGGTAATCTGTGGTGTGACCGTCATTTTTGCTGTCTTCGGTTAACTGCATATGAAAGAAAAAGCACTTCAGCCATTGCATTCAAATAGTATACCACCTTACCAATACAGAAACAAGTGCTCCGAATTCAGTTAACCAACATATCCTTACAATATTAATAAGCAGTAAAATTAAACTCACTGTTCTCCCATGAAACTCACTGTTCACTGTTCATTGGTCAAAATTAATCAACACGGAATATAAAAATTACTTAACACTCTATCTTACATAATTTAAAAAATCATATCAACTGTTACAAATTAAATGATTCGTTTGGTACTTTGATTCGAACACAGATAGGAAATATGAAGATAGCAGCAGGGTATTCTCATAAAATCAAGACCATGTGCGAAAAGCTCAATAAATCCGCATCCAACATTCTGCAGTTCTTTATCTCCAATGAGTAAAGAAAATTTAACAAACACTAAGTGTAAACAAAGGCTCCTGCAATCAATGTAGTCTATGAAAGCTTAGGGGAATTTTACAAACACCGAAAGAGCAGAATTTTATTAAACAAGTCAGTGTTAAAAAAAAGTTTGATGTTTGAGCTTTTATACAGGTCAATGGCTAGGATACATGTCCGTGTTACATGTGATAACAAATTCATAATTAAGCTAATTTCCGATAATGCTTTAACATAAGAAAGAGTCTTACTTAAGAAGTATCTGGGGCGATGCCTTCAGTTGAAGCAGCCATATAATGATGAAATTCTCATCTGTGCATGTGAGACCAGAGAGATGTCAGTACCACATCTGGAGATCGGAATTTTATTAAACATGTCAGTGTTAAAAGAAGTTAGATGTTTGAGCTTTTATACATGTCAATTCAAAAGGCACACAGCCCTAATTGAACACACTTCCTAAATTAATGCCAACAGAACAAGGTACCCTTAGGGACAACTAGGTGCACCTTACTACTTTAATCATCTCAAAAGAAAAAGAAAAAAAAAATCCCAGAGACACACCTCTCTTTATCTACCTTAAACTCCAAACTTCAAACCAGAAGAACCACTTTGGCTTCTTTGATACCTTCTTGTCAGGAACTAAAGGCAGCCTATCTGCATGAGCCATGGCCCATCTACTGAAATCTTGTGAAGATGCAAGGTTCTCCAGCACCTATTTTCTGGACTCTTTGGTGAACTCATTCCACTCATCCTTCCAGAACTTCCTTCGCTCAGGAGTTGAATTGGAAAGTAAATTGTTTCAGAAGCTGTTGTGAAGAGAGGCAGCAACAGAATAATAAGGCTTTAAAAAATACAGACAATTTTTTTTTTGATAAAAATAATACAGACAATTGAGCCAAAACTCTGGAAACAATTTCTGGAGTTGACAACAATTAATTCAATAGAGGTGTCATCACGTCTACAATGGTCCCACGTGACTTGCACACCAAAACAAATAATTCAATTAGCACACATGGTGTAGAGTTTTCTACCTTGTATCCTGCTGTATCTTGAGTAACTCTGGGAAGCGGACCAACAGTTGCTCACTTCAACCTACCCTGCACTAAGTTTTGCATGGAACAGTAATTATCAGAAGTAATTCAGAAACCAGAATACATGATTAAAAACAGAAGTGGCTAAAACAAATTAAGATGGGTAGAAAGCTCTGAGAATTTTTTTCCGGATTCTATTTGATAGTAGAGTCAGGTCAGATCAACATTCTTTAAACCATGATATCTGAGTTGGTGATCAATGGAAGCGACCCGGGTTTACAATTTGCATGGCTGCTTGTTTTAATATGCTCCTAAGTCGTATCTAATCATTTAATTCTTCTTAGCCTTGGTGTTTTAGATTGAAAAGCATTCTTCAACACATATAACACTTTGCACACACAGAAGCTGATAATATGAAGATCGATTCAAACTGCCAAAAGAATTGATTCATTCAAGTGTACATATACAGATATACTATTCATAAAACTGGTAAGAGTAACCACGTACAAACACATTACCTGTGTACTGGTACACCAGTCTATCGTAATTGCATCCTCATAATTTTGGCTTATAAAAGCCTTATATCCTTTTACTTTTCCCAGCTAAAATAGCTTGACGTTCTTCAGCTTTCTTTGATGACACATCACCCCCACCAGCAGAAAAGAGTGTCAGAAACCAGACATCTTCAGTAAAGCACTGCACCTGCACAATCTTAAAAAACATATTACACAGATTATTCCGGTCTGCATGATTCCACGGTTGCCCCAATCGGGATACCCTTCAGTGTGTGATGCAGCTGGAATCAGAAGCTCAACTCCATGTTAAAAACCGTCCAAGGCTGCATACTCTTATTGCTTTTGTACCTGTCTGCACTTCCATTAAAGTGAAATAACTGTATCAGGGACAATGCACTCTAGATTATTTAGCAACAACTAATTAATGGAGGCAGAGATTTAAAATTCCAATTGTTCGAAACAGAATTCTACAAGGCGGCTTATCATGTGCATATTCCTGGTATCTTCTAGAGTAAAAAATGCTAAATTTATACACAAGCTTTCCTTCAAGTTCACCCATCAAGTGAATACCAAGTATGTACATTAAATCATACAGCTAGGATAGACACAATCAAGAGCTTACTCATTTAATATCAGGCCAACGCAACAAATTAAATAAAATCCATTAAAACTTTTTATTTAAACGTGAGCTCAACCAGCCAGCTTGCAAGTTTGTTTAACAGAATGATTACTTTGACTTGAATAAGCAAATGGAGTGACATAAAACTTGTTGTATCATATCTTGTGAAACAGGTATCCTACAAGAGCAATAAACATTAGTAATGGATAACTGAAATAATAATAAGATAGAATGGACTCAAAATCGTGAATAAAAGAATATATTCTCGTTTCATACAAAATTTGCCAAACACCAGAAATCTGCTGGTTAGTTTCTATTCTAGTCTATTCTAGTTTCTATTTTAGTCTATTCTAGTCTGGAAGAGCATTATGAACTAGTGAGGCCTATGAGCAGATTAAAATCAGCTGTTGTTTGGAGATTATGCTCCGGCCATATCATCTCATCAACTTTGTTGATGGGAACTTCAAGTCTAGACCTTTCCTCAGCTCTCCTCATATTGATTGTGCGTTGACGATCGTTCTTCATCTGTTCCTCTCTTTTCTGCTGTGCAGCAAGTTTTTCACTTTCCCTTTTCCTCATGGCAGATGATGCGGCATTCAAAGCCATTTTCAGAGGATCAGAAGTTGAAGCCTGGGAACTCGAAGAAGATGAAGCCTGGGAATTCGAAGAAGATGAAGCAGTAACGCGGATGCTGCTACTTGTGGGCAATTTTTGTAAGACCCCACTGGCGCAGGGCATCTTCAACTTCGGCTCCGCCGCCACCGCCACAGCAGCCGCCGCCACAACCCTAGGTTTCTTGGATTCAAGAGCAATGTCCGCCAAGCGTTTTCTCTTTTTAGATTCCACAACAACATCGACCTTTGGTGGCTGAACGACTTGGACTTTTGGCTTGGGAAATCGCTGGCGAGAAGGCTGGACGGGCGGAAGAAATGGGATAACAATAGCAGTCCTCCGATTCTGGAGAGCTAAATACTTGGCCGTATCCTCGGCAGTGATGATGCTGCCCTTGCCCATCTTACCCACTACGGATTCAAGAGATCGGAGAAGATCGGAGTGGATTCAAGATCGGAGTGAGAGAGAAGGAGAAGGCGGAAGACGAGGAAAGGAATGGAATGCGATAAGTGTGAAAAATTGATGAGATCGGGTTATTATATAGAAAGCGGCTCGGGTTTGGGCTGGGGAAAAACTAGGGTTTCCAGGGGCAATATCGTCTTTTTCCCAAAGTGAACCGTTGCTGATTTGCTTAAAGACTAAGCACTGGGCTGTGATTGGGCGAATTAGTGGCAGGCACGTGTCAGTCGGTTAGATACCTTTTAACTTACACGCAGGATGCATATTTACTATTTTACCCCTTAGTTTCTTATATTATTTGTTTTACCGAGGCTAATTATGTCTTTTTAGTTGTTTGATTAAATAAAAGTTATAATAATAATATATCCAATTCTTCAGACGCATACACAGAAGCATACCTGGGTAGATATCCTCCAAGCATCTCCTCCTCCGGATCATTCATTCCAAGTGATCATGAACAAAGATTCATCCTGCAACCAACTCAAGCATCAAAACCCCACATACATACAATACACAAGTACTAGAAGGAGACAAACACACAGGATGTGGGGTTGGTTTACCTTGATTACTTGATCTTCTCCTCAGACGTTTCCCAATAATGTCTGCAGCAATTTTCTGAAATAATTCGGGCCCAGAAGTTGCACTCCATCCAACTGTGTTTGTGAGGCCCTCATGCCACTTGGGATTTAATAGCTTGGTCCTTGCATCGAGTCTCACACAATGTGACAAAAAAATGAAGTTTGTTAGAACCATCTTTTATATAATCAAATCACTTGTTATATGCAATATTATGGCAACTACCTGAGCATTGGCAGTGGTTGTATCAGCAATATATGCACTTCCCTTCTTTCCATCCTTCCTGAGTAATGGCTGGTTGGATCAGAATCCAAGTAATGGCTGACATCTGTGAGTGAGATTTCAGAAGAGCCGAGGTTCTGGAAGGTGGCATCTGCATTCTGCAGTGCTAAGAGCCATCTCAAAGACTTGTCTTTTCTCACTCATGCCTACGCCAGGAGCATCACTGTCAAATGCAAATGACTTTCTGCTCAACTACATATCTTGGAGCTGCTTCTCATCGTTCCACAGCCAGGTTTATGTTAGAAGAATAGGATCCTGAAGCGTTTCAGAATATACGTGTTGCAGCTTCACAGATATTAACACCAGAGCTCCTTGGCTTGTTCCATTGCATGCTTCACGAAATTTTGCTCTACTGGCTCATCGAGTTCAGCAACCATCTTAACTGCCCTCTCAAGCAGGTTCATCTGTCATGAACAACAAATAAGGGGTTAGAAATGGATAAATAGTAAATGAACTGATAATTGAATGAAAAAAAGAGCAGATATGAAAAGGATAAACTACCTGATTGATAAAGAGGTCTCTAAAGACTCCCGAGCAATTCACAACAACATCAATTCTAGGCCTTCCAAGCTCTTCAAGGCTGACAGGCTCAACCCGATTCACACGCCCCAAGGTGTCAGAAATCAGCATGACTCCAATCATCCAGAGGACTTGAGCCAAGGACTCACCATAAGTCTTGATGTTATCAGTTCCCCACAATACAAGTGCAGCTGTTTCAGGAAACTTTCCTCCATTGTCAGCCTTCTGCCTCTCAAGCAGCCTCTCCGCCACAACTTTAGCACTTTGCGTTGCTGCTGTAGTTGGGATGGATTGTGGATCCAAAGCATGAATGTTCTTCCCAGTTGGAATAACTTTCGGGTTTCTGATTGGATCCCCACCGGGCCCTGGCTCAACAAAAAATTTCCTCTCTAGTGCTTGCTTCGGACTTCCAAGCTCATTATCAACCACAAATAGCTTCAAGCAATCTCCCAAGAACTCGAACAACACTCTAAGCTTTTCCCTGTCAGCTCTGTAGAACTTGGTGTTTGACAGATAATCAATCCACGGCTCGTTGATACCAAAACCAAGGATTCAGGTGAGCACCTACATAAACAACTTGGCCCTTACTGTTTGCCGATTTCGCAACAATTGCACCAACAGCTCCACGCGATGCATCAGTGATCTGCTTCAGCAGCTCAACATCACGTAAAACTTCCTTGTAACTTCCTCCGAAGATATCCTCGATCTCTCTACCAACTGTAGATGGAAGTGGAAGAGATTTCCTCTTCAGGGCGGTCCAATGCAGCAATGTTGACTAGAGTAGCAACAGCCTCAAGTGGTGAAGGAGCAAAACTGAAAACAGTGATGGCCTTTCTTTCTGTCTGCATAAATGGTAAAATGTAACTTGAGTTAGTCCAACTTTTCTACAATTAGTTAAACTAACAACAATATGTTACTAACTATTCTCACTAACAAGGGATGTAGCAGCAACCTAACAACACTTATAGAAACAATGGAAGCAGTTTCTGAACTTCGAAACTATCGAGCCAGGAATGTAGCAACATGCAATCTATCACACCATCATGCCTTAAAACAGCTACAAAAGCTAGAATAATGAGCCATCCTTAAATCACAACTTACCAATTGCCTTCAAGCAACCTCCTGGGCGACTCTGATCCAGCCACTGAGAAAACCACCAGAGTCACAGGAAACCGATCTGATAACTCCCATGGCCATTTCCCAAACCGATTCCCCTCATCACCAATCACAACAGAGTCAGACCCATTTTCCCCCAAATCAATGGAATAGCCCCATTACCCCTTTCCCAAACACGTAAAACCCAAAAATCCAACAAGCCTAGGCGAAGAAGAAGCTATTCGTTCTGGTGGAGAAAGGCCGTGTCCAGGTGGCGTTAATCCTAGGGGAAGTGGTCAGTGGTGACCGGTGACCTAACTGCGCTTAGTATCCATGGGTTTCGGTTTCGGACTATACGATGACACTGTATTTTTCTGCTCTCGTTTTTGTTTTTTTGTTTTTTATTTTTTTGTTTTTTATGAAATCGCTGATTAAGGTAAAAATCGCTGATTAAGGGGTGGATTTGTTTTCAAACGGGTTTCTAAAAAATCTTTTTAAGGTAAAAATTTTTAAAAGTCAATTTTCTTATATTTATGAAAACAATTTGTTTCATCAAAATATCATATTTTAAAATTATACATTTATTTTTTTTAATAGAGAATTCGAAAATCGATTGAATATTAGATATTTAACTTTTCAAATTTTTTTTATAAAAAAATAAATTTAATAATATATTCTTTGAAAATTAATTCTGGATTTCACTGGGATATTTTTCCAACATTATTTATGTTTTAAAAAAAAAATTTAATTAGTCTTGGAAGTGACGGTCACTATAAAGTGACGGGGTTTATATGCAAAGAAGTTTGGGACGGGGGTTTTTCTGCAATTTATGCAAATTGCATTTAGCATGCTTGAATTTCACACTTGAATGCTTGTTTTTTAGACCAAACGGGGTATTTTTTAGAACATGCTTGCATTTCACACTTAACAGATTGTTTTTTAGAGAATGTTTGCATTTCACAGTTATACGTTGCTTTTTAGAGTTCATGTATTTTGAAGCAAAAAAAAGATGGTTTTATAGAGCATGCTTGAATTTCACCCTTGAATGCTTGTTTTTTAGACCAAACAGGTAGTTTTTTAGAACATGCTTGTATTTCACGCTTAAAGGGTTATTTTTTAGAATAAAATGCTTGTTTTTTAGACTGTGTGGATATGTTTGTTTATTTTAAATTTTAAATTAGAAGTAATACAATGCCAATTTATTATAAAGTGATATTTAATTATTTTTTTCTTTGGCATCATTGATCAATAGAGCTTGTACATATGAACTATGGTAACTCAACTGCTGCCATGTTTTAAATTAAACAATGCTACTAATTTTACAAAAAAATGTATTAAAAAATCTACAAAGTATCCATCTCATGCATAGCTTAAGGTGTGATAGATTCTATGAGTTGTTTAATGATAAGCCATTGAACAATCATTTTAGTATATGTTGTTGACAGGTTATGGTGCTGAGGAAGAAGAAATCGATTAGGAATAAAATTGAAGGGGAAAATAGGAGATTTATTTGTGGAATCAGAAACTTTGGACAGATTAAAAAAGGACAATATGTCAATAACTATTTAATTGAGAACATAGGGATAAGGCTAACATACTAAAAGTTTCTCTTTTTTTACACAAGAATAACATTCATCGGATGATTCTGATATATCCCTTATCAGACACCAATAAGATAATGACACGTGTACAATTGTAATGTTTTAATTGGTTAAGATATTTTAGTAAATTTCTAAAATCTTAACCTAGAATGTCTAAACCCGTCTGGATAATGATTGAATAGGTGGAACAATCATAAATTAGTTAAAGATGATATGTCGCTATTTAATTGGTGCCTGATATTGCCTATCTCGATATATATTAAACTGTTTTTACACACATGAATGTTATGACAAATGAAAAAGAGTTGTGCTACTATTGTTCTCGACGAATTCGATAATGGTGGAAAGTTTTAAAAGGCAATGGCAAAAAGATTTGAAGGGGTTACCGACTTTCTTGTAGCGGAGGTGCTAGCACTGAGGGATGTAATGGATATGGCTAAACAGTTGCAGTCTCATCCGATCCAGATTGTCGGAGATGCTTAAATTTAATTAGCATGGTGAGGGGATGTTGGAGTCACCGATTTCTTGTGATGCGTTAGTAATAAACATACAAATGGAGATACAGGTGGGAATTTAGAGGTTCCATACTAGACCCAAAAATTCATAATAGAAGCTCGTTCTTTTGCAAATTTCGAGAAATCTTGTACTAGTGAAAGAATGGAGTTTGAATCATTACCCGATTTTCTCATGTTAAACGATTCTGAACGTTTTTCAGGGGATTTAACTATGATACTGTATTTTGTTTTCAAAAAAAAAAACTTGTTTACCCATTTGGGTAACTAAATGGCTATAAAATGGTTGGAAATGATCTTAAGGTTGATATCCGGTATGGGTGGCAATTGGGAGGGATTGGGAAGTTTTGCGATGGGAAATTTTGGTATGGGAAGTTTTGGGATTGGAAAATTAATTTCCCATTAACATTTGGGATTGGGTGGGATTGGGATTAAATTATATTTGGGAAATTTTAATTCCCAATGGGTCCCAAATGAATTATCCCATTGGGAATCCATTAAATTACTAAAATTTAAATCCTAATATAAACTTATCATTACTTATTAGCATAGCAATAATGTAAACTGATAAAAAATAAGAATTCACTTCGAGCTCAAACTCGGTCAAATTCGAGTTTGTAAGCTTGATCGAATTCGATTCGAACTCGAGTTCGAGCTCGGTTCGTAAGCTCAATCGAAATCGATTCAAACTCGAGTTCGAGCTCGGTTCGTAAGCTCGATTGAATTTGATTCGAACTCGAGTTCGAGCTCGGTTTATAAACTCGATCGAGTTCGTTTCAAACTCGACTTCAACCTCGGTTCGTAAGCTCAATCGAATTCGATTCGAACTCGAGTTCGAACTCGGTTTGTTAACTCGATCGAGTTTGTTTCAAACTCGACTTCAACCTCAATTCGTAAGCTCGATCGAATTCGATTCGAACTCGATTTCGATCTCGTTTCGTAAGCTCGATCGAATTCGATTCGAACTCAATTTCGAACTCGGCTCGTAAGCTCGATCAAATTCGATTCGAACTCAATTTCAAACTCGGCTCGTAAGCTCGATCAATTCGAGTCAAGCTCGAGTCTGAACGGATAAGCTCGGTCGAATTCGATTCAAACTCGAGTTCGAGCTCGTTTTGTAAACTCGATTAAATTCGACTTCGATCTCGGTTCGTAAGCTCGATCAATTCGAGTCAAATTCGAGTTCGAACTCGATTCGTAAGCTCGATAAAATTTCTCGATATTTTATCATGAATAACATAAACATAAGTATCAACTTTGAAAAATCACTTATAAAATAAGACAAGTTCATAGTGGAAAAATAATGGAAATTATGGGATCCCAAATCCCATTCCCATTATTTCTACATTAAATGGGAAATATGGGAATATGGGATTTCAATCTCAATCCCATTATTTCCCATTCCCAAATAATCCATTTAACTTAATCCCAAATTATCATTTTATCAATGAATTCTCATCCCATTTAATCTTTGTATTGGGACCCAATGGGTAATGAGATTTTTTACCACCCCTAATATCCGGAAAATGTCCAGTAGGCACAAATGCCAGTGCTCATTTGAAAAGAGTTTCAATTAGCTATGCCAATTAGTATATGTTCAAAGTTGAAAGTGACCAGAGCAACGAACATACAGTTAGTGAGGACGTAAGAAAACTTCATTGCAAAAGCAAATGCAAGTGATACATCAAAACTCCTTCAATGCAAGTGATACATTACCCTCAATTAACTACTAAGCCAACAAAGAAAGACAGCTCTGCCGAGCCTAAGATCTTTGCAAAAGATACTAAGCAAATCAGACCTCAATCTCAACATTCCACAGATAAAGCTCCTCCTTTGGAACTGGAAGACCCATAGACAGCAATCCAGTCGTCGCTTCAAGCTCAAATTCGACCTCAAAACCATCCACAGTGCACTTCAGTGGGCGCTGAGACGAGTAAGCTCCAAAACGGCCACTTCCTCTCACTTTAAGGGTTATCTTTGCAGTCGGGAACTTCTCATCGCTCAGGGACCCCGAGGATTCAGATGAGACCTCTCCATCAGCATTTGCTACCTCGATTTCTGATGCAAGTTGAACCTCAAACTTGTCCACAGCCCCACCACTATTGAACATGTCCAGCAGACCAATTGGGGCAAATGATATGTTTGCAGCAATTTCCTGCATTGTAATATAATCTTTGGTTCATATCCTAGTGCAATGGAATTATTTTACCACTAAAAAAAGGCCTGCAAACATACAATCAAGCCTCACCTTAACAGGAGAGAAATGGAAAAGTTCGTATTCACGAACATGAAGTGTCACAGGGAGCGAAGCACCATCTGGTAGTTTGACCATTTCCCCTGCAGTAATAACTTCAGAATAAGATATTGAACTTGAAAGTGCTGCCATTGGGTTTAGAGAGCCAAGGTTTACCTGATCGATAGGCATAGACCACTGTTTCCCCATTCCAGTTGTCACCGGCAAGTTCAGATATTCCATCAACATCAGCAGCCTGAACAGAACTGCTGAGCATGCCGGGAGATTTATCATGGATAAGAGTCCTCTTTACCACTTTGCACCAGCCAGCACCTTGGCAATTGAACACACCCACAACACCGGTGCATTTGTTCACATTCCAAATTTTAAGCAAGCTGCAAGAAAATGTCTTGTAATGAGTCTCAATGATTGAAATACAAGTCGTGCATATAAAGTCAAATGTTTTAAAAAAAAGTAACCACCTTTTTCCATCTCTTGCTGGATCAACAAATAGACAGTCGCGAGTAGGCCTGCCAGGCAGCTTCGCACGAAGCACAGAGCCATCAGGTAGAATCAACTTCTTCAGAAGCTCGAAGTTGTGATTTCCAGGCTTATCACTGAATCACAGTCAAATTTGAATCAGAACCTAAAAACTCACCCCTTAAAATGATCGAGCAAAAGGATGAAATATATTATGGCATTAGGTGCATTTACCTGACATAGATTGCACACCCTCCAACTGCTCGAGCTGCAGCATGATACTCAGCAGCAGGATGCAGACTCTGCATTGTATCATGTCAGAAATAATGATACAAACTCAGAAAGTATGGATTAAATAAAATGGCTGATTATACTCACATGGAACATATCCCAGTCAGGCTGCATAAATTCCCCGAGGAATAGCGAGTTGTATGCCACAGAAGATATATGAATGGTGTGGGAGGCAGGGTCACGTGGGTAGAAATCATCAGAAGCTCTCACCACAGAGGTCTGCTTGGCACTGTAAATTCCATCAGTGTTATGGCACATGCAGGCAATACATCCATTGTCGGGAAAGTTGCGAGCCACAGAAGCTTCTAAAGCCTGATGGTAGCTCCGGGTAAGAGAAACCCTACCACCATGGCCAGCTCCGAGGGTCTCAATAATATTCTGCACATCAACTTTAACACCATCCACTCCACAGGAAGCAAGGTAGGAATGAAGCTCGTTGTAGAAGTCAAAGACCTTCTTCGGGTGAACGAGGCCCAGACCATGGACAGCAAGGCTATCCATCACTATGTCCGGTTGATTACCCATAACTCCAGGAGAGGAAACAGGATATGCCAAAGCCGTGTCATAGTGCTCAAGACCAGCACCTGAAGGTTGCACTCCTCCCCAATAACCAGCAAGAGCATGCCATACATACACATACCTATACCACAAATAGACTGTGAGCCCTTGTAAACTATTGGCAGATGATGAGTTTTTCACACAACATAAAACTGAAATAAGAATTTAGCATGGCATCCTGATGGCGCTAAGCTTCACTTACTTGACATTGTGGCTTTGCTTGGCTTCGTCAACCACATGCTTCAAACCAGGTTCCTGCTCCTCACTTTTTCCATGCTTCTGGAACTTCTGGTTTTCTTTTATTCCAGTCAGCCTGTTTGCAAATCTGCAACATAAGAGCAACAAGAAATGGGAAAATGGTAAGGTAACCATAATACATAGATTGATTATGATAAGCAAGAGAGATGCTACTACATTTCGGATATTGAAAATGCTGAGAGTGAGAAAACAAAAACTTACTGTGCTCCTTCCTGAACAACAGAATTGGCTTGTGAGGCTTCATTACCAATCTGTTGCCAACCATCATCTATGATGAGGAAACGTGGAGGAGTGCCACCTTCAGACAAGCTGCAACAGACATCATAGTGGATTCAGTACTCTAAACCAATGGAACAGTAGTTTGAAAGAGGAAAACAAGGAGTAGTGTTGATTTTTAACCTTTTAAGGCCATCTTCAACACCCTCGGCCGTGACATCAGTGTAAAATGCATCCCATGTGCACCAGCCAAACCAGTCGAGGAATGAGGGCAACTGAGACAAGTATCGACAACCATATCAATAATCCAGTTAACTCAAAAAGTGCAGAAACATTAAGCAATGACAATTTTCAATACCTTTTTTTTCTCTCTGTGATGGAAAGTCTGCAAATGCTTCTCCACAGCCCTATAAATCACAAAGTTAACACCGTGCTTGTATTAGGTAAGGGTGATAGAATCATACATAAATAACACAAGAATAGCTAGTGATTAAATTCCACAAAGGCATAAAACAATTGAGGAAAAATACATACTTGACAGCCTGGTTGATGACTTGGAAAGGATTGGTTCCCGAATGAATGTAGACAAGGTAAAGTCCTTGGTTGGTCACAACAGCATTATCACCTGAAATAGTCATACCAGAAAAAAGAAGGTCGTTTCGGTTCTTTTGATCCCTTCCCTTCTTAACATGTGTTTGCATTATCACCAGCTCCACCCCGCTTCACAGTTGACCTAGTCTCCTCTATTGTGATGAATGGGATGGGCTGGCTTAATTGAAGATAAAACCTTAAACAATGGCCAAAACAAGAGCACGATGCCTACGCCAAATATAAAAATGAACTGGGCACAAGCAACTCACCACTCTCAAGGCAGATCTCCAGTTCACTCTTCTCATTTCCTTGAAGGGCAGCTCTGAATTGGCCTTCAAGAAGAGGCAGCAAAACCGTATAGATGGTTGGGGAGTCTTCGCTGTCACCCTCAGTTGTGTCTCTGCTCTCGATGAGCATAAACTGCGTCTCCAAAGGGATATCCTTCCCACAGGTTCCCATTCTCTGAGTCATCCACCATAGCTTGAAGCGGAAGAGGCACATAAACCGAAGTCCCCTTTTCACAAACAAACAACAAACACATTAATCCTGGAAAGACATGTAATGTAACTAAGCATATATTTGAAGCAGCTCATGTCTCAACAAATTACCCCCCTTTTCATATTACTAATACTCTAAAAACCAAAAGGACAAACCACAAACATGATAAAGCAAACAGACTAATCCCCGTTGCACAAGGCACTATATGTATGGTACATGATCAAAATCAAGACATTCAGAATGCTTACTCTAAGTTGCCAACTGGGAAGACATGCAGGCTTTTGCTGTGTTCAGCTGAGGCACCAAGAAAAGCACCCTCACCGCCTGCACCAGGAGTGAGTGCGATGTTGTCCGCCACTCCAGTCAATATGGTCTTGCCATGAACCACCAGGCTGCCATCGTTGATGGTAATCTGTGGTGTCACCGTCATTTTCGCTGTCTTCGGTTAACTGCATATGAAAGAAACAATTCATAAAGCACTTCAACAATTGCATTCAAATAGTACACCACCTTAGTTACAGTTAACCAACATATCCTAAGAATATTAATGAGCAGTAAAATCAAACTCACTGTTCTCTCATGAATCTATCAATTCACTGTTCATTGGTCAAAATTAACCAACATGGATCATAAAAATTACTTAACACTTGATCTTACATAACTTAAATTTTATAATTCAAAATATCACATCAACTGTTTCAAGATAGGAAATAGGAAGATTGAAACGGGGTAATCTCGTAAAATCAAGACCATGTGCGAAAAGCTCAATAAATCCGCATCCAAATATAGAAAGATTCGCTACTGCAGCCAAGCGGTGGCTGCCTGCGAAAATACGAGACTGGCGGAAGGGTATTTTCGACAACAAAAAAACGTTTTATTTTATCCAAAAATCAAATCTTTATCATCAGACAAGTGAAAAGAAAAAAACAAAACTTTGGAATCAAACCGACGGCGGTCCACCGGCCACACCCTCCCCTTTCAAGATTCCAGATATGGCAAAAAAGGTATATCAAAAGGGCATATTGGGCAAATAAAAGTCAAATAACAAGAGCCGCCGGAAACAGAAAGTTTTCCAGAAAATACTTTGCAGACAAAAACATGGTCGTTTCTGAGCATATGAATGAACAAAAAGAAGCAAAACATACAAAAAAAAATCATATCATCTCTTTGTTTCACTAAAAATGACACTTCACATTTGGAGATAGAACGAAGTCCAGCAACACAAATCAAATGTGTGAAACAGGTTGATTGGAAGTATGAAATTGATAAAAAAGGTTCAATTCTTTCCGTAAGAGATAAGAAAAAAAAGAATGAAAACAAACATACAGAGAAATGATATGATGCAGAAGGATAAACTCACTTAAGATAAGATGGAGCTGAGGGTCTGGTGATGATGATCCGCCCAGAAATGCAAATATATGAAATGGTGATTTCCAGGACTTGTATTGAAGATGAGAAGAGGGGGTGGGGGGTTTTTATACTCGTCTTGCTTGTTACAGGGTTGATCAAGTTGTCTACACTTTTCCATTCATCTAATTACACGTGTAATCAAGCCGTCAGAGTTCAATGATAATATCATGCTATGTCAGTATTTTATACTACTACTTGAGGAAAAGATCTCGTTCATTACTTTTCTTGTTTCAATATATTTCACGGGAATATAAGAAAGTTATTATATAAAAAATGGTGAAAATGTATCTTATACGCGATTAAATTGTTAAAATTCGAATCATATAACTTATCGGGTTAGAATTATCATAAATTTATGATATAACCGCTTTTTACATCACATTTTATGTATTAATTTATGTGATTGTTTCATTAAAATCTTAAAATATTTTAACATCATGTTTAAACATTATAAATAGGAAATAATATGTATTAAGCAAAGTGGAAGTTTCATTATTTATAAGAAGGATGTAACGTTCAACTAATTTTTAAAAGATATTTAAAGAAACATCACAATAAATACTTATCATTTTGTAAAGTTAATAATTAAAAGATAAAAATGCAATTTGAACTGTACTAATAATCAATTTTGAATCATTTTATAATATTCAATGATTAATATTGAGACAATAATAGTTAAATAATCAAACATAGAATTTTAAAAAGTTTTAAATATGAATTTTACACTTAATCGGGCAACCCAAATAATCGGGCGACCCAAATTACACTTAATTTTAAATATATTTTTATTTAGAATCAAGCAGAATTTGCCGATTCAATTGTCTTTTGATTATTGACATTTATTTGATTGGATTTTAATAAGAGCTATCTCTTTTCTTTCAAACATAATAGTATATATTTTAACTTGAACTGAATCAAATCAAATTTATCAAGACATATCTCTAAACTAATCTAAATAGTAAAAAATTTGATTGAGTTCATTTCAACCAAATTTGGGTCGGGTCATCTACTGTACTCAAGTCGAATTTGATTAAAGTTACGCAAAATACAAAAAGTATGGAAAAAATAGAAATAAAAAATTAATTAAATGTCATCGAATTTATCTAATAGTTATTTAATATTATTATTCCTCTCAATAATTTCTCTCAGCTATTAAACAGACTTAATTGTTAGGTACATTTATATTAGTTGCTCTTAATTGAAATATTAAAAATTATTATTATAAAGATTAATTTATTTCATTTAATATTTAATAAATCAAATCTAAATTTCAAATAAAATAAATGGGCTGAAAAATGAATTTAATATCCGGGTATGTCCATCCTTACAAGTTGCGTTAATTGCGTCTTGCACAGGGATATGTCTAAATTAAACATATATCTGGATGGTTCATAAGAGGATATGGTTAAATTAAGCAAATATCTGGATACGTTCAGCAGATAGCATGTGAGTCTTTCAAAAATTATTCGCTCTCCGTTCAATGCTGCATATGCTCATGTCCTCTCAGCAGCATTCCCGATAGGATCAAATGCTGCAGATGGTCATGCCTCTCACCTAGTGGAGCGAGAAATAGATTCCCGAGATAGGATCAACTTGATAAATCAAGTTGTATATGGTCGGGACAAAGCTTTCTTCGTAGAGAAGTTCAAAAAAATATTAGTAAACCACTTATTATTTCAACCTTATACCAAATGAGTTCAGCTATTAACTCTATGGTAAATGAATTTCTTACTAATGATAGGGTATTATTCATTATGCTAATAACCATATGTAAATTAATTTCTTACTAATATAGGGTATATGTATTCATAATAACATTATTATCAAGGATTTATAATTTTATTTTATCAGTTATAACTAATTGTGGTTTCTCTTATTTGTATTTGAATTGCGAAATTTAGCAGTGACATTTTAAATTCGTATATCAATATTTTTATATATCCAGCCAAACCATTAACAAACAAAAGTTGAATTTCTCAATGAGTAGAAATAATTGTACAAGGTTTATGAATTTAAATTTAAATTTGAGTATTTGATTTTTAGATTTATAACAATACGAGAATTTATTAAATACGATTTGCATTAAGGTTTCAAATATAGGATTTGAGTGGAATTGGGCAGAAGCGGAATGAGTTTAAAGAGTTGAATTTAAATGGATAAATACTCATTTATACACATTAGGTCGATGAGTTAAGTGTGTAGAGATTAAATGTGTAGGGTTTAAATGGACATGGTATCTATTGCTTACCATTATGCCTACATACTAAAAATATGGTATGATTTTATTATTACTAAAAATTTAAAAACGTGGTTTTGGATCCCCGTGTATACGTATATATTCAATTTCTCTTATTTAATTTCATTGATTTTATTGAAATTGATACTACGTAAAGTGTTTTTGAATGCTTAGAATAATTTAGTATATTAAAAGGATGAATTTAATGGTACCTAATGAATTTTCTAACCCAGCTTAATTTAATAAGGCTAATATACCCCGTATTTCATGAAATTGATGGACAAGTATTTCAAGAAAATTATTCCATAAATTTGAACGGATAAAAATTAGTGGGGAAAATTACCACGCCCTAGCAATTACTAATAAAATGGATATCATCAAATGCATCATATGCCTCGTTTGGAAGTTAGCGGTTACCTGATCGCGGATTGTACTATCTGTTAGATATTAGCATATTATATTAGTTGTTTTGACTAACTCTTTGTAATATGAGTGTTTGATAAAAATTAAATAGCAGATAACTGTTTGTTATGCTAAATGACAAAAATGGACACAAATAAATAAAACTTACCATTAGTTTTATAAATTTAGTGTGATCTTATTTTGAAGTATGGAAAATATTTTTAATACTTATATTTTCTATTTATTAAAGATAACTAAAATTTATTGTTTTACAAAATAAAAATAATTAAAATTTATTATTAGGTTTTTTTTAGTTTGATTAGTGTGTGATCTATTATTTTAAAAGTATGGAAAAATTTGTCTAATAATTGTTGTATTTTTATTTATCTTTGAGGTATTTTTGATTAACATATATAAGATTTTTATATATTTTTAGTTAGTATTCTTACAAGGATAAAATAAAAACTAGCAATTTTTAAAGAAAATAAGAAATAAAAATATTGTGTTCAGTTAGTAGAAAAAATATTTGAAATGATTCGTACGCATGAAAACTGAGAGTAAAGGATAAAAAGAAAAATTACAATATTAATGGTTGAGTTAAGTTGGAAATGCAATTTTTTCAAACATTTTCATATTGAGAGGTTTGGATCAAACAGTTATATGATTCATTATCTCACCAAACACCATAAGTAGCTGTTTGACCAGTCAAAAATTATTTTTAACAAAAAATCAAAACTCTTATTCGAACATCCTGTAACTTCTTACTGCCAAACGGGGCCATAATATAAAATATATGATAAAGTGGAATTGGAATCTCTCTTTTTTAATGATAATGGTTATCAATATTATTATATAATCTTAAGTTGCATCTTTGTCAAATCCTTAATTCGTTGGATCATTATATAGAATTATTGTCCTAATCTCATATGACGGCGTAGGAAAAGCTTAGAAATACACTTGATTTATATTGAGAAGTTCTCTTGAATCTCCTACTTTTCTTAGAAATAGGAGTTACGAGCTCGAATTGGAATTCTACAAAAATAAAGAACAACACATATAATTTATACAAACTTACTTTTCAGCCACATGCATACACGTGCTATATAATATAGTAACTCAGGGTGTGTTTGGTTGAACAAAATTTTGCAAAACTTGGACTATCCAAGTGAAGTTTTGTAAAATCTTATTTGGTTCGTTATTTGGAAAGTCCAGATTTTTCCTTACAAAATTCAAGTTTTACTTTATAAAATCCAGTTTTTGCAAAAGGCAAAGTCTAAACAAGTTTTTTGTTATAAACTTCCAAAATTCACTCAAACCAAACAAAATTTTGTTTCAGACTTACAAAATCTCAAACCAACCAAACAAGATTTTAGCAAATCCATACTTACAAAATCTCAAACAAAATCTAGACTCTCAAAATTCCAAATCAAAGTCCATACTACACACCCCCAGCTTCTTCAAGCGCACAACCAAATTTTTCTCCCAAATTTCAGCTATCACAAACGGAACTACTACATATGGTTTTTTTGGGCCAGTAAATATGCTAGCTTGATTCTTTTATTTCAAATCAAAGAGTGGCTAAATTGTGCTTCGGTATTTGTTTACTCGATCACTAAAATGCTCCTCTTGTTAGATTTGGAAAATCAGAATTTTAGCAAACTAGTTCTAGATTTAGTCTTAATGTTAACTTAGCAATTTTGAGAAGCTTAGTTGCTTCTAGGGTAAAGCCCTTTGTATCAAACTTTAGGCAAGGCCTATTTTTTGGTTTGGGATGCCAAATAAACTCCCCCACCCATGGTGGTTAATTTTTTTTAAAAAAAGCGAAAACGGAACTCTTTGGGCAAAAACGGAGCTCTCAGGGCAGTAAAATCACAAACCACGTGTGATTGAAGACATGAATAAAAAACTGGAGTTCATAATCATATTATCGTGGTTGCGGATCGAAAATATCCTGGATCAAAGATTTGAGTACCTAATTGGATGTTCGGTAACATAGCGAAAATTGACCGGAATGATGTCAACCAATCAAAACCTAGTAGGTCTCATCATTATTCAAATAGACATGAAGCTGACTTGAACCAAATCAGCCAGACCTGAACAATTTCTTCGAGTTGTAATGTTTGCTAATGAATTGCAGGTTTAAGGTCATGAGATCTTAGTTGGGGCACACGAAAAGAAATTGCATAGCATATATCAGTTGAAGGTACGAAATCTGAACAAATCTCCTAGGCTTGTAATATTTGTGCATGTTTTAGTGTATAATCATAGCCATTTAAGCTATATGAGTAAAATACAATGCTTGTGCATGCTTCGATGTATATCATCGGTGTTTTAAACTATACGAGTGACCTGGAATTTTTAAGCATGTTTTAGTGTATAACATTAGTGTTTTAAGCTATACAAGTAAACTGGAATGCTTGTGCAGTGTGAGATCGGTGTTTAAGCTATATAAGTGAAATGCAATGTTTTACATATACAACAACCCAATCATGTTGTATGCACCTAGCTTGATTGATGTTGCAGTGTATATCCTCAGTTTTTTAAGCTATGACAATGAACATCAATGCTTTACATATGTGTATGTGTGGTGATATTGTGTGTAGTTGTTTTAACATATGGATGATATTTTCAGTTGAAAGACTAGTTTTTCGATATTTTGTATGAGTTTACAGGAATTGATGTTAAACGAAGCTTAGAAGGAGTTGAAAGAGACTTACTTGTTGAATTTTGTTACGAAAAACAGGAAAAATCAAATTCTCATCGCAAAAGTTTAGAAGATCGAAGGTTGAGGTTGGTACAAAAACACTAAAGCCACTGTTGTTTTAAGATTGATCATTTTAATGCATAGTTGAATTGTTTAGCATTGTTAAAAATGTGATCTGTGATGTAAGCATTGTGAGAAATATTGAAATTTTGTGACAGTGTTACAAAGGTACATTTAACTTAAAAGGTGATTTTTTTAGTTACATATGCAATCTTTCAATGTTTAACCTTTTGCTTGAGTTGAATTGCAATTGTTATAGAGTTACCCGTGAATGTGTAATTCAGAATGATTTCATTGATAATGAAGTACACAATTTATAATACAAGAGAATATAGGATACTCTAAATAGGAAGAGAGATATATAGTGAAGGGAGAACCTCAATTCTCAAAAAATAGTGAAGGCAACCAAGATCGTTAACTGCAAAATCTTTATCCACACGAACAACAAACCGGCGGATAAGGTCAGAGTTATTCTCGGTGAGGATAATATCAGCAACATAGATCAACAAGTAGAGCGCTGTCAAGCCTCGAACAAAAAGTGAAGTGTCAGTCATAAAGCACTCAACCCTAACTTGAAAAGAAAGGAGCTGAAGCGTTGGAACCAAGCCCGAGGAGCTTGCTTGAGTCCATAAATGACTTTCCGAAGGCAACATACAAAATTTGGATGAACTGGATCAGAAAACCTCGCTGGTTGTTCCATGTAGACTAGAGCATCAAGAACACCATTAAGAAAGTCATTTTTTGACATCAAGCTGATGCAGTGGCCACGAAAACATGACCATAAGAGCGAGGATGATCTGTATAGTGGAGGCTTTAACGAAAGGACCGAAGGTATGAGTGAAATCAAAACCAAGAAGCTGAGTAAAATCCTGAGCAACAAGCCGAGCCTGTACTTATCCACAGAACCAGAAGGACAATGCTTAGTGCGATATACCCACTTGGATCCAGCCACATTCGCATTAGTGGCACGAGGAACAAGATTCCAGACATGTTGCTGACGAAGAGCTTGAATCTCCTCATCCATGGCAGAGGTCCAAGGAGGATCCTTAACAGCCAAACGAAATCATGAAATGGACGGTTAGCCGTGAGACTACCAGTTTTCAGTCGAGTAGTCATGAGACGAGGAACCGAAGGTGGTGAATGTGCCAGAGCCAAATACCCTGCAGGTGTGGAGCGAGCTGGGGACGTCACAGGCGAGGATGAAGGAGATGAGACAGTCGATTGATTCAGGGTTGAGTCAATCGATGTGGTTGGAGTCGGAGGGACAGTTGGTGCTGGAGTTGAAGAGTCCGTCAGTGTTAGAGTCAGAGCGGTGCAGGAACATACTCATCCAAATCAATAAACACTGAAACATTCAAAGATGTTGGTGTTGGGAATTGAATTGAATCTTAATCCTAGTCTGTTTTGGATTTATTAATTATGGTAAATCTAATTCTGTTCCGGAAGGGATTGGGTAGTCCCGTTCCACATCTGTTTAGGATTCTGTCTGGGTATTATATATACCATAAGCTGCCAATGTAATTTGTGTGCAAGATTCACATCTTCCACCATCTGTTCCATTCTGTGTGCGAGATTGACATCTCCCACCATCTGTAGCTGTTCTGTTCTGTTCTGTTCTGGGTGTGAGGTTGGCATCTTCCACCGTCTGTGTTCTGTATTCTGTGGTGCATTCAAGAAGATGTCTGAGAAGTCGTCGGTGACGTGATTCAAGAAGATATATGAGAATTAGCACATTTGTATCTGTCCGTGGAGCGGTTCAAGAAGGCGTTCGAGAGTTCATCTGACTTAAGACTACGTCTGAGAATTGTCCATCTGTTATTCGTATGTTATCTGTCTGTAATCTGTAATCTGTACCGATATTAATGATGTTTGTGTTTCTGTCGTGGATGTAGCCAATTTGGTGAACCACGTTAAATATCTGTGTTCTGTGTTTTCTTCTTTGTTATCTTGAGCTGCGCAATGGGATTGATTTACCAGCAAGTGGTATCATGAGCATGGTTAGATCTGGGGAGTTGCGGTCAGGAGCTAGGTCAGGGATAACAACAAACTGATGTTGGAGTCTAGCTAGTTCATCGGTCGAGATAATGGAAGAAGAAAGTCTGAAGATTGCTTTAGTCTATTGGCGAGTCTGGAGAAGAAATCTGCTTTGTTTTGTCAGTGTTGTACACAAGTTGTTTGTCTGTTCTGAAAATCTATTTCAAGAGATGCAATCTGGATGTGGACAAGGTCTGCTGTGGTTGAGCACAAACTCCAAGAAGGGGATATGATGTTGTAGCTGTTGCATCTGCTATTCTGTGAAGTACTGTTATGTTCTGTGTTGTTCTGGTAGCAAGTCCTTTCCTGGTTGGATTTGTTAAATCTGTTTACCCGTCTGTTGCTGTCGCAAGTTCTTTCCGGGTTGAATTTGTTGAAAGTAGTTCTGTTGGTGGTCTGGGTACTTCGGTACATCTGTTTGGCAAGCGTCTGTAGCACTACTCTCCCGGTGCATCTGTTTCTATCTGGTACATCTGGCACAACCACCGTGCATATGGTACATCTGGTTCGAAGCTTCATGTGTCTGATTCTGTGAGATTTCAATTCAAGGGGGAGATTGTTGGGAATTGAATTGAATCTTAATTCTAGTCTGTTTTAGATTTATTAATTATGGTAAATCTAATTCTGTTCCGGAAGGGATTGGGTAGTCTCGTTCCACATCTATTTAGGATTCTGTCTGGGTATTATATATACAATACGCTGCCAATGTAATTTGTGTGCAAGATTCACATCTTCCACCATCTGTTCCATTCTGTGTGCGAGATTGACGTCTCCCACCATCTGTAGCTGTTCTGTTCTGTTCTGTTCTGGGTGTGAGGTTGACATCTTCCACCGTCTGTGTTCTGTATTCTGTGGTGCATTCAAGAAGATGTCTGAGAAGTCGTCGGTGACGTGATTCAAGAAGATATATGAGAATTAGCACATCTGTATCTGTCCGTGGAGCGGTTCAAGAAGGCGTTTGAGAGTTCATCTGACTTAAGACTACGTCTGAGAATTTTCCATCTGTTATCCGTATGTTATCTGTCTGTAATCTGTAATCTGTTCCGATATTAATGATGTTTGTGTTTCTGTCATGGATGTAGCCAATTTGGTGAACCACGTTAAATATCTGTGTTCTGTGTTTTCTTTCTTTGTTATCTTGAGCTGCGCAATGGGATTGATTTCCCAACAGTTGGAGCAACATAAGGTGATCTTATAGCTGCTGGGAAGGAGGTCTCATTAAAACATGCATGGAGAGTGAGATAGACCTTCTTGGATATGGATCAAGACATCGAAATCCCTTATACTGGGCATTGTAGCCAATAAAGATGCAAGGAACACTTCGCGGAGTGAGCCTATGGGGTGCAAACGGCGAGTAAAATGATAAACTCTACAACTAAAAGGATGAAAGTTAGAGTAATCAGGATGAAGGCCATGGATCAGAAAGTAGGGGGACATATCGTGTAGAATAGGCGTCGAAAGACGATTGATGGTATAAGCAGCAGTGGCAAAGGCGACATCCCAGATAATGATGATAATTGAGAGTGCATAAGTATCGAAAGTCTCCTTCCGTAATATGCATGTGTTTGCGCTTGGCTCTATCATTTTTTTTTCGATGTGGCAGGGCAAGAAAACTGATGGAAAATTCCTTTAGCCAAAAAATGAGCATGCAAACGAGAATTTGTGAATTCAGTCCTCCATCACTTTGAAAAACCTTAATTGAGCAAGAAAATAGATTTTCAACCAAATTCTGGAACTGCATGAATGTCTCAAAGAAGTCCGATTTTTGGCTTCAACGGATAAAACCAAGTAAAACGCAAAAAATCACCCACAAAGATAGCATAGTATTAAAAACCCCTTTTGATAAAATCGGAGCAGGACCCCATAAATCACAGTGTACCAAACCAAGTAAAGAACTAGCCCGTTTAGGAATCCAAAAAGAAAGCCTTTTTTCCCTTAGCTTGTTTACATGAAGAACACAAAGAGAGTATAGGCGAAAAAGAAAGAACCTTAACTAGGTTTAGCTTATTGAGCAAAGGAACAACTGATAATGAGATATGGCTTATTCTAGCATGCCATATATCAAACGTCGCTCTATGATTATTAGTTGAATGTAAGCAACAAAAGCAGCACCATCTTGCTCCAACACATACAGTTCATGCTCACATCATTCCGGACCCACATTTTCTTTTGTGGATTTTGTCTATAAAGTAAATGCATTTCTATCAAATGATATCACATATTTCAAATCTCTTACATGTTTACTAATGGAAAGAATGTTTTTCGTAATATTCGGAACCACCGAAACATCAGATTTTGATAAAAATCACGAGAAAATATAAGTAATTTTAATAGGTCTGCCATTAGTAATAGCGACAAAATCAATACCATTATGAGGAGCAATGATGTCAAGACCAGTTGATGTGGATGCCATGTGGTTGGTTGTACCAGAGTCCATATACCTGTCAGAAAAGTTATCTAGCGACACAAGGGATTGAAAGCATTAGCAAGATTAGCAGACTCCGGATTAGGGTTGGTGCAGTTGGAGCTAATTGGCCACATTCATGACAGAGTTGGCATTTGGGATTCCATTTCTTTCGATTGCGACGACCACCACCAGAGAAGTTGTTGCGGCCAGTTTGCTGACCAGAACCGCCAGAACGACCGAAATCTCTACGGCTGCGCGTGGAGTTTGACGCGCCTTGAGATGGCGCGTGATGGCCACGCATCTGAGCTGGTGCAAAGGACCCGTGTTGATACGGCTGGGCAGTGGCGGAGAAAGCAACTGGAGAGGGATCACCACCAGCACCAGCGTCAGAACTAGTGTGGTTAAAAGGATTTCATGGCTGCGGGCGTGTGCGACGACTTCAGCGTAGAGCGACGCGGCGTGATCGACATCTGCACCGTCTAAAAGTTGGCATAAACCGGACCGAGACCTCGAAAGAAGATCATCACATGATCTTTGTTGTCGATCCCGGTGCCGGCGTTAGCAAGTCCAACGAGAATGAGCTTGAAACGACGGTGATAATCCATCACGAAGGAGGAGTCACGGAGGATCAGGTGGAGCGCATCGCGGAGCTACAGTTCACGAGCATCGGAGTTGTTATCGAACGCCACATCAGAAGGTCGTGAGAGGAATTTTTTCCCTCTCAGCCCATCTATTTTTTAAAAGCACTTTTTTTTCTTATGCTCTCTCCTCATTAAATCCTATAAATTTTAATTGTATAAGCTTAGCCTTTTGAGGCCAAATTTCACTTTTATTTGGGTAGAGCCTTATATAAAAATGGTTGATTAGTCCATTAAAAGTAAACGCATAAAGATAAATATTTTTCAAGTAGTATTACAATAGTAATAGAGACATATTTACACAAAGAATATGTTCTCATTTATTTCTGTTGAACTAAAATATAAATGAATATTTATCAAAATTGACTGAATTTTAAAATACTGAAGTCAATTGGGAAAAAAAACTAATAGAATCTTAAACATTCTCCAAAAATTAAATTAGAACTTGGAATTATGGAATATGTTTCGAATTCAAAACCTTCGATTTATTGACAATTTTCATCACCAAACATGAAAGAAGGTTGGACCATACTAGCTTAGTTCATGAAACATCCGGATATATTGCTAACTTTCCAGATCTTTCCATTGAAAATTTAACCACAAGGCAGAAAACATACTAGCTAGAACACAAGTGTGATCGATAGTTTTCAGAAGTCTACGATTTTAATTTTCTGATGCAAATGTTTTGATAATTTCATCTTCTACATTAAAATACTGTATGAATTCAGATAGTATTAAGTTGAATCTGTTTTAAACGTGGACCAATGGCTAATCCGCACGAATGTATACTTTGTAAAGTCTTAAACAAATCAGATGTCGTGTGTTACTTTTCCAAGTCAGCGAATATATGAAGATACCGCCACATTTCCGTACTCCTCCCGGTTCACAGGTTCAGTTGGTTTGACATTCTACCGTCCATTGTCATTTTTATTGCAATTTTGATTGCACATTTAAAAGGATATTATGTGAATTTTTATACTATTTTATTATATATCTTTAAAAAATTTTGAACATATTTTTTTCAATTATCAATATTATAAAGTTTGTTAATATAAGTGACAAAAGTTATTGATGATCAAATTTACCGTAGAATAATATTTCTGGTCAAATGTGTCAAACCAACTGAATCAGAGTAATACATGAACTAAATTTTCTGATTTGAGAAGAATAAAGTTCTGTTGAATGGTAATTAAATTACAAGCACAAACCTCAAACGAATCAAGTTAAGTAATCAACCATGATTACACGCACAGCCTGACTTTTTCTTTTCCGATTTAAAAAACTACAGCGTGATAATTGAGGTTATCGCCAAAATGTTACCCTTAATCAAGTTCTCATTCGAGTTACAAATATATATACTGAAAATTAAATTATTCCTAGATTAAACAGTATTATTATGTTTGATGTACAGAACATAGAAAACACGTTTATGAAAGATATTTTATGAGAGAGCAAAGGTTTGTTAGAGCAAGTACAACAGTTTCTCCATTCACATTCTCCATAATAGAGAAGCAAACCTCATATTTCCTATATTTTTTTGCCTCAACTCCAACAGTTTCTTCATTTTTCATTCCCTAAAATTTATTACTAACATTTAATACTACATATTTATTCAATTTTCTTCTATTTTTAAAGTCATATATTTAATAAGTTCAAATAATAATGAACAAACAAATAATGAATTTATAATAAAAATTATGATAATATTTCATATTTGACATTACTCACTCTATAATATAAAATTATAAAAATATATTTTATAAAAATAACACATTACGAATTACAATAGTATTATGAATAATTAGACTCATCTCTTTTTAATTATTTATTACAAGTTATTTTGTTTCAATCATTAAAATAAAATGTTTGCCAAAAGAAAATTTTAATTTAGACGTTATGACTTTTAAACAAACGTCAAAATAAATATATTTATGAACTTATAAAATTTAGTAAATTTATATTGAAAAATAGATTATATTTGATTATTAAATATCAATAGATATGTACATGTAAAAATAGTCATATGAGATCTTATTACAATCGTCTTTATGCATATTTTTAGAATATGTATTTTTGATAAAATTTTATTGTAATTATTTTGAGATATTATCATTTAAAATTATTGAAGAAAAACAATTAATGAATGAAACAAAAACCAATGCAAGTAGCATTAAATTTTGTTTCTCCAAATCTTCTCGCTCATTCTCTAAATTTGGAGAAGCAAACCTTCTCTCTTTTCAATTTTCCTATTATAGAGAATGGGATGGAGAATCCGTTGGAGTTCAAAAAAAATGATCAAATTCTCTATATTTGAGTAAATTTGCTATTATAGCAAAGTTGTTGCACTTACTCTTGCGCTTAAATATCCAGAATGTAGAATCCCTCCGCCAAAGCCAAGTTGATTGCTGAGATATTAAACACGATTGAAGGAGACAATTGGGATCCATCCACGTAAGCTCCACGTTAATGAGGATATACTCATACTATGATTGTACCAATCAATCATTGTTTTCCTAAAATTAAAATTAAAATAATCAATCAATCATTTTTCTGTGTATATCGTGAAACTATTTCATCATATCATGTACTCCTACATTTAAGATGTTAAATAAATATTATAAAATTGAAAACAAATCATTTTCTCAAATGATTTACAATATTGTATTCATTAAATGAGAAGGATAGCAAAGAATGCTCTTTATCTCGACACATGTACTACTTGTTAAGGTCATCTCCAATAATTTGGCATAATCTTTCAATTGCTACAATGATTTTTACCGTTGAACAATATTTTTACTCTAATAATTCAACTCTAAAATTTCCCCTAAAGTAATATTTCTTCATAAAAACTTAATTTTTATTTTTGAATGATTTGTTATATTGTAACGCTATATCAATTTAATTATTCACACTGCATTATTATTTTTTGTTTATAAATATAAATTATTTATAGTAATTTATTAATAAAATTAAATTAGAAATAATTGTACAACATACATTTCAAGATATTAAAATACACCGGTGAAAAAACACAAATAATCAAATTAATAATAAAAAGGTGTTTGATAAAAGTACTTAAATTTACATTACTAAACATAATTCCATAATTTAAATTAACATAACTAACATGACAAAAATACATAAAATACAAACGAGAAAAAAAATTCTAGAACAAAAACCCAAAATTAGATAAACGAAAAAAATACTCAAATATCTTATAAATTAGAAAGAAAAACTAAAATATATGAAAGCAAAAAATGGGACGATAAACCCAAAAAAACGAACTGAAAAGAATGGATAACAATGTATCTCTGAGAAATTATCGGGGAAAAAAAGAAGAAACAAATAATAAAAGAGATTTAGCGGGGAACAGTTGCCGCTATATTTGACGCGGACTGTTCCCCCTGTATAAAAGATGCGCTATTTTAACGCATCATCGGAACTGAAACGCAGCAAAAACGTAAAGATGGAGCACCCGTTGGAGAAGTTCTAAGAGGTATCTAGGAAGGACGTGTGGTTCACAATAGACAACTAGAAAGAGATTAACAAATGAAATGGAAAGAAAGTTAAAATAAAATGATGAGAGAATTTTGTTTTTGTTTAGTTAAAATCAATTAACGAAATGAAAATTCATTTGTTCTCGCTGGGTTCAAATTCGAAGAGAGTGAGTGACAATGATGGCAGACGTGATCGGTGTGTGGCGGTAGTGGTGCCCACAACGGTGGTGATTAGTGTTGGTCAGATAGCAAAGTGGTGGTGATTGATGTCAGCTGGAATGTTGGTGGTCGGTATTGGTTGGAGTATTGACTGATGTTTGCCGGAAGATAGAGTGATGGTGGTCCGTAATGGTCGGAGAGGTGGCAATCTATGCCGGTTAAAGTGGTGGTCGGTGTTGGCCAGAAGTCTGAGTGAGATGATGGTGGTTAGAAGTGGTCAGAGTGGTGATGGTCAGTACAGACAGAGTGGTGGTGGTTGGTGTCGGTTAGAGTGGTAGTCGGTGTTGTCCGGAAGGCTGAATGTGGGCGATGGTGGTCAGAGGTGACCGTATTAGTTGTGCTAATCCATTGGCGGTAGTCGAAGTGGTGGCCTATGAGAAAGATAAATTTAGGGTATGTTTTTGGATCATAGGATATATTTTTATTAAATAGAAATTGAAATACAAACGTTGTATATATATTATGCTAAAATTAGTGGCTAATTTATCCTCCTTCTCCACGAAAGTGCAACTGACCTTTACTACCAAATATTCCATGATAGAATCCAGTAGTCGCTTGATACTCGAAATAATTCCTTTCACCTCAATCGGTGCAACTGAAGGGTTTTTGATAGATTGCTAGAGCCCTACAGAGTATGTGACAAGGTTCAGACGCTGAAACCCATATTTCATTCCAGCTCTTAGCGCTCGCCAACATGCTTCCACTTCTATCTGTAGTGAAGTCTTTGCAGAAAAAAAAATCTGACCCGGATATGTCATTTTGTAATTGCCAATCCGATTTCCAGATGCTCCATCTTGTAGCTCCTACTAGCTCCGTTTTTCGAAAAGATCCATCAAAATTTACTGCATATCCCTGTGGAATGGTCTCAGGTGCCTGCGCTTGTCTGATTTGGTCTAGTGATATTTGCTAGAAAAAGAAAAAGAGACATTGAGATTAATAAAAATTCAGTGATGAGTTTTAACCAATTTTTTCGGAAATGTGATTGTCAAATGATATTTATGTATATTTTTTATAGCTGTGATTGTCAATGTTAATTATATATTTTATTACGAGTTCTTCTTCCAACCACGATTCACCGACATACGAATCCTGCATCACGAACATAATTGTTCGTGATGAAATATATTTCTATTCTTTTCTTTATTTATTTATGTAAGATGAAATATGAGTTTTAAATGGTCTTTTTGCATAATTATCTAGACTTGTTTATCGAGTACTCTTTGCCTAATTGATGTTTTCCCCTGTTACTGGATTAGCTGGAAAGATGGAAAATCCCCTCGACTTCTAGTCTCTACTCTATTAACAGTATAGGAGAAATCCGAGTCAGAGTAGTTCAGTCAACTTACTCTTGGCGATTCTGTGAATGGATTTAGACTAGTAGACTTGGTTGGTTAAGACTTTATTGTTTGGATTGGTGCAAGTTATCGATACTCTGCCTACTAGATAGTTTTTAAATGCTTTTGGGCATTAGACTTTAGGATATTCAGATTTGTTTCATTGCAATTTTTAGTGTTAGGTACAGCGTGTAACCGCGCTTTAGATGCAGTCTAGGTTCCCAACTTATTCTGTAATCTGTCAAATTGCCTCACTTTGAGGAGATTATTAAGGTTTGAGGAGTCTAATAAATATCCTCCCACCTATGGTGGCTTATGTAAAAAAAAACGAACATAATTGATTTTTAAAATTAGTATTCCTTCCGTCTCATTTTAATCCGTCCTCTGATTTTTTGACACTATTGATTATTAAACTCTAATCATATATTTAAATAGATATATAATCATTAATACTATCATATTATATGTTTAAATTAATCGTAATATATAATATTAAATATCAAAATTTTATTATTCAAATAATATAAATAAATAAAAATATTATTTATCAAATATATACGTTGAATAGCTTAAAAAATTGAGGATGCGTAGTAAGATTAGACAGATGTAGAATTACTCATGGCCATGTGAGTGGCAATCAAAATATAGAGAGATGAGTCATCCCGAGCTCGGTACGAATAAATTTCAAAACTTGATTTCCTGGCAAAATAATGATTGACGATTATGTCATTTTCAGATATTAAATTTTCATGTGGAAGAAAGTGAAGTATGATCCTGGGAGCTAATTATTAGAATTTTGTGATGGTAGATTTAAATTTGTATCTCTGTAGCTCAGAAAGGATGAAACCTGAATATTTTAACATTTTCTGTCTTCATCTCGTCCTTGTTCAGCATCATAATTCATACATATATATTCCAATTAATTATCACAAAGGTTGATTAGATTCATATGCATGATTGACTTCCGCTGTACATTCTCATTAATATACAGCTTTCCTCGTTAATCATAACCAGGTCGATGAACAGATTTAATTTCTTGGCCCACGCGTATTTTCTCTTCTCAATTGCCAGTCAATTTTTTACGCTAAATTAACAAGATTAATAACTGATCTCCTGTCTAATTTAACTTATTTTTATTGTTTTTTCATATTTAGTATTTTTAATTTATTTTCTTTACATTTTAATGTATTTTAAACTCTTTTATTCAATTTAATACAGATTTTAACTGAATTGGACGGATCCTTAATCACACTATAAGCACTAATAACGAACAAGTGTTGAATTTGGTTGCAAACTACACGGCGGACGGATTGTATTGGCTCACATGATTATAATTAGTGCCATTAAGAATGGGTCGTCATCTTGTGTTGAAGAACAGTAATGGTTGCCAATGTACCTAGCAGAAGCATTGTGGAGAATGTATTATTGGCACATGAGGTGGTTCATCATCTGAGCAAGAAAAAACATGGACATGAAGGGATTGCCGCAATCAAATTTGACATGAGCAAGGCATATGACAGAGTCTCATGGTCTTTCCTAGAGAATGCACTGAGAAACATGAATTTTCCAGAGAAGTGTATCAATTTGATTATGTGGTGTGTTCAACCAGTGTCATATCAAGTCACAGTCAATGGGAAAACCTCAGACACTTTCATACCAAACAAAGGACTCAAACAGGGATGCCCATTGTCTCCATATTTATTCATATTGGTACAACAGTTCATGTCATCCTGGTTAGAACACAAGTTGGAGGAGAATAGAAGTCTGGGAGCCAAAGTATCAAGGAATGGGCCAGCCATAAGCCATCTGATGTATGCCGATGATTTACCATACTCTTCACAAGAGTAACACAACAGTCTGCGTTGGATATGGCAAAAACAATTGATCTTTATGCCAGATATTCTAGACAGAGGCTAAATTTTGAAAATGCTCAATAGTATTCAGCCCAAACACACCAGAAGACATGAGGCAATATATGATGTACACTCTGCATATACATCAGCAAGGAATCCAGGGAAAGTATTTAGGCATGCAGATCAACTTCCAAGAGCAGAAGCATGAGTTGTATCAGGGTTTGATCAAAAAGTTCAAAGAAAAATTTGGATCTTGGAAGACCAAACTAATGTCATTGCCAGGGAGGATTACCTTGGCAAAGCATGTTTTGAGCTCCATGGCTATTTATCCCCTGAGTATTTTCAGAATTCATAAATCAATATTGAAAAAGATAGATCAGCTTACAGCAGCATTCATCTGGGGAGGAGACATGGAAGAGAAAACAGTGCACCGGAAGTCATGGAAATATATAACTAAATCAAAGAAGGAAGGAGGACTAGGAATGAGGTCTGCTTTATGAATGAACCAGGCATTACTGACAAAGCAATCATGGAATGTTGTCAGTAATAGCTCCTCACTCCTCACCAAAGTATACCAAGCGAAATACATCAAAGGGAGAGAGCTCAAAGATCTGAAACCTAAAGCTGGAGATTCCTGGGGATGGAGATCAGTCCTATGGGCAAAAGATATAATCACAGATAATCTAGCCTGGCAAGTAGTAAATGGGAGGAAAATAAAAATTACAGAACAGTGGATCCCAACCATCTCCAACCCACTGCAAGGAAATCATGGTGCAATAGATCACACAAACATAAGGGTGGAGCATTTAATAACAGAACAAGGACAGTGGAGGATGCCCCTGGTACGTGCAATTTTTCCTCATGAAGTGGTTCCACATATACAGGCTATACATATAAAACAACACAGACAAGGAGAAGATAGGCCTGTGTGGAGATTGAATAAAAATGGAAATTACTCTGTCAAAAAAGGGTATCATTGCAGCATGACAAGTATTGGATGTTTGGATCTGAGGAGGAAAAAACTCTGGAACAAGATATGGAATCTAAAGTTCCCATACAAGATAGCAATCTTTCTTTGGAGAGCAGTATCAGGAGCCCTCCAGACTGCAGTGAATCTTGCAAAGAGAAAGATATTAAACTCCACAATCTGCCCTAGATGTTTGGCAGCAGAGGAAACAGAAGTGCATCTATTCTTGGAGTGTACAGAATCAATCCAAATATGGAAGGAAGCTGGAATGGAGAAAGTTGTGAATATCCAGGCACAAGCTAAAATGGAAAGCTTTGGTAAATGGATGGAGGTCTGGTCAGAAACCACAGACTTGACAGAATTAATCAAGTCAGCCTTTATCTTATGGGAAATCTGGACCATAAGATGTAGCAAGGCAGTGGGAAGCCAAATCACAAATCCAATTGGTGCTGCATCTCTGGCACTGCAAAAATTTGAGCTAAATCAGCAATCCATACTCAGTCAGAGAGAGATGAATATGGAGCTCTTGGTGGAGAATCAGCGGCAGAGGCATCAGAATATATCAAATGAGAATCACAATACAAAGTTAAAAGAGATAACAGTGGATGGCTCTTTTCAGAGGGCAAGAAATGTTGGAAGTGCTGGATGGTCCATAATGGTGCAGAGGCAAACAAATTTCAGGCAAATTACGGGCTTAGATTTCTTTGTATGCAGCACTCCATTGCAGGTAGAAATTATTGCGGCTTGGAGGCGATCAAAGCGTCGGCGAGGACTGGATGTCAAAACGTCAGACTGCTAACGGACTTGGCAACACTAGTGCCAGTTCTGAACCAACCAGACAATGCGCCATGAGAAATCAAGAATTTAGTAGATGATATAAATGATTATGTTAGGTCGAACTTCATTTCCTTTTCTATTGTAAAAGTTAGTAGGGAAGTTCCGACGGTGGAGCATAATATTGTACACGATCTAGGTCGAACAATATGTAATATTTCTAATATATAATTAATAGTATTTTCCTTCAAAAAAAAAAAAAAAAAAAGTAATGGTTGCCAAGCTTAGGAAAAAGGTTTTTACCCCGATCATGTTTTCTGCGTCTTATTTATATATATTTCAGTTTATAATCCAGCCCATTTTAAATTTATCTTTTATCGTACAATTTACTTACTTTTGATTGATTCATTCTTTTTTACTTCAGCTTATTTCAACAAAAATAACTAAATTTTATATGAATTATAGCTTCCATTCAGAAACAGCTTATCAGGCGCTCAATTTATATGTGACGTACATATATATCATGCAATCATGCAGTAAATATTCTCATGGTTATCGATACGAAGAGCCCTGCACAGATGGATCATCTTATTAGTTAAATAATTAATTAAAGAACTGCATATGAAATTATTGTCTTGATGCACAGATCATCACAGACTCTCTTATATTACGGAGTTTAATTTGATATTTGAAAAGGACTGATCTATCATTTTGTAGTCACCGCCGAAAGCAACTGTAAATAAAGTAATGCATACAATTGATCATGCGAACATAATCGAACTGGAGGTTAAATATCAAAACTAATCACAGCTGCATTTTAAAGTTCGTGATGATGGTATATTCCAAAAGCTGTGATAAATTTCAAACACAAATCTGGAGAGAATCTTTTGTACGTCCAAGAAAGAGACAATATGTACAAGAGCAACAGCACAATGTTTGATGGTCCAATAACAAATAATATTTACTAATCCTATTTTGTTTGAGCAACTAATTTAAAATTTCAAAGACCATGTTAATTATTCCCATTGATTGGGGTGTGCGGTCATGTCTAGTTCATAAGTGATATTAGTATTACATCCATGATCACCACACTCTTTATTCTCTTTTTTATAACCACCGCCTTTTATTAATATGCAATAAATTTATGAAGATTTGTAACTTATGCTCTTATCAGTTATCATCATCACAATTCAATCGACAATGTTTACTTGCTAATATCAGGGGAATGCTTTGTACAAATCTATCAAATCTTCCCCAAACACTCTCTTATGTTTTCGCATAACATATATGTTATAGCCTTCACAATCATTTATAGGCATGTGTTTTTTTTCTAGCGCGTAAACTATACAAATCTGAAACTTTCAGAATTTATATAAAAAATTGGATTCTTTTCCATTACCAATCTCGAGAAATCTATAAAATTTCTACTACTGTAAAGAATATTAGCGTAGAATGAGATGGTTGTACGAATACGAGTCTACAAAATATGAAGGCTGATACAAAGATTGATTTGGTAGGTCACAAATATACACATTAAGTCATGGCTATGCATACAACTATACTTTCCTAACTTACAAAGATAAGATCAAATCATAAACAAATATCCTAATACTACTCGTCAAGTTGGAGCGTTAAGATCCAGAATACCCAACTTGCCTAGTACTTGTTGAAACTAGTGTTGACCAAGAGGTTTAGTGAAAATGTCTGCAGGCTGGTTCAAAATACAAATATGATACGTAGCAACATCGCCTGACTGAACAAAGTCTCGAACAAAGTAACAATCCATTTCAATATGTATGGTCCTCTCGTGAGACACAGGATTCGCTGACAATAAATACTTGGGCCATATAAGTTCACAACAAATGGCAGTCATTGCCCGATACTCCGCTTCAGCAGATGAACGAGAAACAGTCGGTTGTTTCTTCGTTTTCCAAGAAACTGGTGAATCACCAAGCATAACAAAATATCCAGAAAGTGTAAGAGGACAAACTGCCCAATTCGAATCACAATAAGCGATCAATAATAAAGAACTACGAGTAGACAAAAACAAACTCTGCCCAAGGTGATTCTTCAAGAAATACAGAACACGAACAACTGTCTGCCAGTGAGGAACACACGGTGCCTTTATAAACTGAGGCAGGGTATGAACATCATAACTAATCTCAAGACGAGTTATGGTCAGGTAAATCAAACGGCCAACAAGACGTTGATACTGCTCAGGACTTTCATACAACAAACCTTCAATTCGTGCCAAGTCATGATATTGCTCCATCTTGGTTTGGAAGCTAATAATCCCGTGTCAGAAAGGATATCGAGTGCATACTTCCTCTGGGATAAGAACATTCCATCAGTTCTCCGAGCAATCTCGTTCCCAAGAAAATACTTCAGAGGATCAAGATCTTTCATATGAAAATAAGAGTTCAAATGAGTCTTGAACTCGGTCAACAAGGTTTTTGAGCTTCCAGCTATGTTCATATCTTTTTTTTTTAATTAAAACCTCCATCGGTGGAGGGAATTTTATGGCTCCCCAAACCTTTCATAAAAATAAGTAATTGTTTGTTACAAGAGGGAGCATAGGCTCACAAGCTGAAAAACTTATCAAAAGAACAAAAGAATGGCTTCTAACTACAACCTATTCAGAGAGTTTATGGTAGAATGGTCAAAAAATTACAAGAAACTCATGTCTCAGATAAATTGGGGAGCACTTTAGTGATCGAGTTAACGAAAATCGAAGTACAACTTCGCCACCCAATTCTGAGAAACATGAGATCTTCCCATTCAGAAACCATAGCTTATGTACAGTAAAAATCCATGATCTGCAACAATCCAGTTGACATTTCTGCTGAGGGCTGTGAGATAACTCCAGCTGACACAGTGTAAAACCTTCAAAACACTTGCTCTGCCATTGACATTCTGTGCATCTGTCCATCCCTGTAAATACAGGAAGAGACTAGTAGTATATGTTCCAGTTTAAAAACATATCCTGAGAATTCTTACTGAGGGTACACCAAGCCTATCAAGTTGGATAAGGCCCCTGAGCTGTCTGGGAGCTTCTGTCTGGTTTAGTTCCCCAATGAGTTGCAGAGTCTGGCTCTTTGATGCCAGAAAATCAGCAGGGAGATTTCCCTCTCTGAAAGTGTGAGATATCATGGTATGGACATTTAGGGAATGCATCTGATAGCATGTGGCAAATAAGGACCAATCTACTGAGTTGGGATCTGATATTCCTCTGATTGCAAGCTGACAGTCAGACAGTTGCTACCAGGTAACCAATATGGATTGCAACCAGTTCAGCATGCAAAGAGGAGTTGGTATTCTGACAGTGCATATAAAGCTTTTGTACTAGACCATCTGAACCTCTAATAAAGCTATGTTCAGATCATCCACATACACAAGAACATGTAACGTAAGTGCCCCACGAACATATGCAAAAAGAGAGTAATCAGACGTACTCTGAACATATCCAAAAAACCGTAAAGCCGAAACCAACTTAGCAAACCAATTTCGAGGAGCTTGCCACAGACCGTATAATTACTTCTGGAGCTTGCAAACGATACCAGAAGGAACATGATATCCTTAGGGTGGACGCATGTAAACCTCCCCTCAAGATCACCGTGAAGAAAAGTGATATGGATGTCCATCTGATGAACTTCCCATAATAAGTCATGCCTTACCGTAAGACCGTCTTATCTAATTGTTTATCTTCTTTTAAAAAAACATGCAATTTAAATGAATAAATAAATATCACTTCGATTGAAATAAACATAAGTTGCAATTCATAAAGCCCTGTTCAGTTGAATTGATATCCAGTAACAAACAAGTTAGTTCAATTCAATTTCAACAGTAAACAATTCAATTCAATTCATTTTAAATATCAAATAATCCAATTCAATTCATTTTCAACACTAAAAATTTTAATTCAATTCATTTTCAATCCAATTAGATAACGCGTAACATTATATCGGGTCACCCTTCTCGAATGACATTGAGACTCCCTTAGAGCATTTGCAACCAAAAAGCTCAAAAAAGGGCTACATACCCCACTTTGTCATAAATTTTTAACTATTTCAGTTTTCAACTCACAGTTATACAGCCTGTCACATCATCAAATTATATACACACATATTCTAAGCTTAATTTTTGAACTCCAATAATGCTTTAAAAAAATGTTTTTAAAGAGATACAATTTTAGAGTTATTTAATTCAAGTGTGGCAAACATATTAATTAATCTCGCTATTTAAAATATGTTAAGTCATTATAATCCTTATTTAAAATAATTTATTAATATTGACATAAATTGAATTACATAATTAATAATAATCATTATATTCTGGTTCATTTAAAAATGAGTACCAAGTAATAAATATTTTTATCAAATTTTAAAATGATATAATACAATTATAATTCATAAATATTGAAATTTCGAAACCAAACAAAGTATAAATGGTTTTAATACAATTACAATCATAAATAATAAATATTTAAATTTGTAGCAAAAGAATAAATTATTTAAAAACAATTATAATCATAAATAATTAAATAAATAAATTTGTAACAAACCAAAGAAAGACCAATTAGAAACAATGTTACACCTGTGGCCACGTGTGCTCATATAAAATAAATGGATCAATTTGATTCGTCCAACTCATAAAAATCATGGACTTCAAATGTGCATACCAACAACTTTTCTCCCTTTTAGATATTAAAAAATCAACTAAAATTTTACCAATGTGAGTAGATATTGGTCTTTTTGGTCATAAAACTTCCTCAAAAAACTCCCGCTGCTGCCTGTGCTCTTAGAGCAAATCCAACAGCACCCCTATAATGGGGATTTTGATGGATTTTAGGGAATATGAAATCCAAGAGATTCCCTAAAGATTGCTACATCTAGATTGCTACATCTGGTAGAAAGAGAAGGACACTCCCCAAATTTGTAGAAAGAGAGAGAGAAATTTAAGGAATGTGATTGATTAAAATATTCTTTCTTTTATTGGTCTCCACTTCATCTCTCTTCCCCAATATTTGAATAAGGCCATGTCCAGTTCAACTTATTTGGTATTGTGTTGTGCTGATAAGTGCTGTGATGTGCTGGTGAGTGCTGTGCTGTTCTAATCATGTGCTGAATAGTGTTGAAAGTGTTGAATAGTGTACATTTGAGTTGAAGAAAAAACTTAATGTTGTTATAAAATGAAATATGAAATGCTCATGTGAAAATGTGAAATGTGAAAATGCAAAGTCAAGTTATATGAGCTATATGCATAGCCCTAAAATGTTGAAATGGGAGGTTAGGTAATTTGATAATTAGTTACCTTTCATCTCTATAAATAGAAGTGATGTTTGGGAGAAAAATCACACCAATTCTAAGCCAACATTGAGCTATAGAATTCTCCCTTCTTTCTCTCTTTGTTATCATACAAAAGGCATAGTTAGAAAGTTAGTATAAAGGCATTAGAAAAAATAGCATTGTAATCCCTCCCAAATATATTAGTGATATTTTGGATCTCTCTGACCGTGGACGTAGGTCATTTGACTGAACCACGTAAATCCTTGTGTTCTTGCCTTAAATTTTACAACACGTTATCAACACGACATCTTCACCATGTAAGTTCAAGAACACCGGTATAGTAAGTCATACTTTAAATATGACATAAACACTACATTGCTATAAACAGGAGAGTTTTGCCACCTTATAGCATTTGTGATGTGATTAAATTATTTATACATAACGCCATATTTCTATATACATGAGAGTTTTGCCACCTTATAGAAATGTGATGTGATTTACCAAAATTAAATTTCTTGATTAACATCTAACAAGTATTTGATTACTTAATACTTGTATCTCAGTGATTTGTATATCTGTGATTATATATGTATATGACTATCAGTGTAATTTATTAAAATTACATAAACGATTTTCATTAATAACAGATTTATTTTCAGAGATAATTAACAACCTGAAACGGCTCTACTTTCAACCATAATAAACAGCCTGAAACGGCTATATTTTCAATGATGATATAACGGTTATAAAACGACTGTAAACATCTATATTCTCTCTATAAATACGAGTTTCATCCAACAATACAAAATCACATTTTTTCTCCAACTTCATCTTTCCTACTCTCAAATTTTGCCGAGAAAGTGGTTATATTGTTTGCCCTTGCTCTTGTGATAATTTTTGTATTACATGCCCTTGTTCATACTGTAAACAATACGCCGAAATATTTTAAGAATAATCATATGATACTTGTAATTCTGTATTTTATTTTGATGTTTGTAATCCTTATAGATCTTGTAATTTTGAGTTATCGATTCTAATAAATTATTTCACATTTTCTCATTTATTTAGTTATCACCATGGCAAAGCTCGTGAAGCTTGATTTTGCTCCTCTTGAAATCAGTGGGGATAGTTACACCCCATAGACAGTTGATGTCGAATCACATTTGCAGTCGCTAGACCTTCTGGATACTCTCCAGGAAGGGAATGATTCGACCAGTGTAAATAAGGCGAAAGCCTTAATATTCATTCGTAGACATCTTGATGTGAGTCTAAAGAATGAATACCTCATTGTCAAAGATCCACACAAGTTGTGGAAGAATTCAAAGGACATATATGACCATCAGAATGTACATATTGCTTCCTACATACATTGCTGAATGAGCGTGCTTAAGGTACCAAGACTATTCAAATGTCATCGAATATAATTCAGCATGTATAGGATTACAACTCACTTGAACTATTGCGATCAGGTCAAAACTGATGAGGAAATGATAGAAAAACCCCTTTCTACTTTCCATGCATCAAGTATTACTTTGCAACAGCAATATCGCATGCAAAAGTTTGAGAAGTACTCTGATTTGGTTACCACTCTCCTTATTGCTGAAAAGCATAATGAGTTGTTGATGAAGAGTCATGATGCCCGATCGACTGGCTCTAAAGCGTTTCTTGAAGCAAACACTGTTACCTCTGAGGAAAGGAACCTGAAAGCTATAAATCCTTTCAAGGCCGAGGCCGTGGTCGTGGAAAAGGTCGTGGCAGTGGTTGAGGCAGAGGTGGTTACAACCTGTCCAACAAGTCTACTAATTTCAAAAAGCAGCAGCAAGAGACGAGCCATGAAAATGCCCATAAAAGGGTAAGGATGTAAGCTCCTTAAAGGATTCTGGAACCGGTTGTTTCGGATGTGGGGAAAAGGGGCATTGGTCAAGAGTATGCCGCACTCATGAACACATATGCAAACTCTACAAAGAGTCCCTGTTAGGGAAGGGAAAGGAGAATAATTACCTTGACCAGGATTCCACCCATCTTTAGGCATCTGACTTCACTAATGAATTTGGTGATTTCTCTGAACAAACCGACGGTGGAAACTAACAAGGATTTCATAAACCTTTTTGGGAATGAAGCTAGATGGTCCGATATTTACCTATTTTTCTGAAATATGTATTTTCCCATTTGAAGTGTGCTTTTGTATGTTTTTCTTTCTGAAGTAATGAATTGATCATGTTTTCTTATCAAGATATATTTTTCTTGTCTTAGTTAAACTTTGAATATGGATAAGGCTAATCCTGGAGCCAGCCAAAGGATTAATATTGAAGATATTTGCATACTTGATAGTGGAACAACACACACTATATTGAAAGATAAAAGTTTCTTCTCAAAAGTGAAACCAGGAAATACCATTGTGAATACAATCTCAGATCTAGTAGATCTGATTGAATGGATTGGAGAGGCAAATTTGGTATTACCAAATGGTACAAAGCTTACAATTAAGAATGCCGTATTTTCGCCGAAATCTAAAAGAAACGTGTTGAGTTTCAAAGATATATATTCTCATGGTTTTGATACTCGGTCTGAAACTAAAGGAAACATGAAATATATGTATCTCACAATGATGAAATCTGGAAAGAAATGTATGCTTGAAAAACTGCCAATGCTCCCAACGGGTCTGCATTACACACACATGAATGCAGTTGAATCAAATAATGTAATTATGAAGCATTCAATGTTTACCATATGGCATGACAGGCTGGGTCATCCTGGTATAACTATGATGCGAAGAATCATTGAAGGAACAAATGGACATGCATTGAAGGACCAGAAAATCCCTCATGGAAATGCTTTCCATTGTAAAGATTATTCTCTTGGAAAATGAATCATAAGGCCTTCACCGGCAAAGGTTGAAACACAATCACCCATGTTTCTTGAACGTATTCAAGGAGATATATGTGGACCGATTCATCCACCATGTGGACCATTTTGATACTTCATGGTATTGATAGATGCCTCTAGTAAATGGTCACATGTATCCCTGTTATCAACTCGTAATATGACATTTGCAAAATTACTCGCCCAGTTAATTAAACTGAGAGCTCAGATCCCTGATCATATAATCAAAAAGATCAAACTTGATAATGCTGGTGAATTCACATCATAGACATTTAATGATTACTGTATGTCCATTGGGATTGATGTTGAACATCATGTTGCACATGTGCATACACAGAATGGTTTGGCTGAATCATTGATTAAACGCCTCCAACTTATTGCTAGACCGTTAATAATGAGAACAATGATTTTCTCTTCAGTACGGGGACATGCAATATTACATGCTGCGGCATTAATTCGCATCATATCATAAATACTCCTCACACCAACTTGCACTCGGACAAGAACCAAATATATCTCATTTGAAAATTTTTGGCTGCACTGTTTATGTGCCTATCGCACCACCCCAAAGAACAAAAATGGGGCCATAAAGAAGCCTTGGAATATATATAGGCTTTGAAAGCGCATCTATTATTAAACATCTTGAACCTCAAACTGGGAATGTTTGCACATCTCGGTTTGCTGATTTCCAATTTGACGAGGAAAGATTCCCAGCATTAGGGGGAGAAAGAAAATAAATAAAAAAGGAAATTACCGTGTGTAAAGTCAAGAATTATTGAGTTGGCAATTTTTATGAACGGTGAAGACTTTGACATGAATTCATGTCAGGTGCCAAGTTCTCCAGGAACTTCGACATGAAGTAATGTCAAGAAGACGTAGATTCAGAAAAACAACAAACAAGGAAGTCCAAGATTAATTATGGCTGATCGAGCAAACATGGAAAGCTGATATTCAGCCGAATCCAATCTAGATTCTATTTTGTGTTTTATTTGGTAAGATTAAAACATATTTGGAATAGAACCAAATTAATATGGTTTATTCCTAATTAGATTTAGATTAAAACATTCTTTTCCCTTATGTAATAGAATAGCAAATATGGAAAAACACATTCATACAGGGAAAAGAAGAGTGATGAATCCGATTGATCATGGGATTCAATGCTCTATAAATACAGAGCCCCATGGCTATATTCAGCATCGATTCAGGAGCTTCAACGCATAAAGCATAAACTGGGAGTTTGAGGTATTGCTACAGAAGAATCGACGCAGAAGTTAGAGCCGTGTTTGAGGTTCACTCATAAAGATCGACAAACGACAACGACAACAAGAGATCGGGAGATCGACATAGAAGAAGCTTGTGTTTGGGACAGGTTGAAGAAGTGCAGCCTTGACTCGCGCTAGATATAGAGTTAAGTAGCAAAGGGATTTTGTACTGTAACTGGGCTTTCTAGTGAAATTCTTCAAGTTGGGCAGAAGCTGCCTCGCAGAGTAGGTTGTAAACCGAACTGCGTTATCAATTGCTGTGTTATTTAAAATTCCGCATATTTGACATTATAATGTCCCGTACACAGTAACAGATAAACCGATCTAAATTAAATAATCGTTCAGATTTAGGTAGACTCACACTTCAATTGGTATCAGAGGTGGTGCTTAAACAGCCCTTGATTGCAAGGAGAGCAGATCCGGACAGAGTTCTACCTATGGCGAGCAGAGAAGGAAGATCTACCACTAAGACACCTTTGCTTGAAGGAGAGGCAAATTATGCATTCTGGAAGACAAGGATGAGAGTCTTCATTAACGCTGCTGATGATTATGCATGGGATGTGCTAATGACAAGTTGGTCTCCGCCCGTTGAACCTGAGAATTAAGAAGAATGAGCTATAGAAGTACTAAAGCCTAAACTTTCATATACTCCTGCAGAACTAAAAGCATGTCAAGCAAACTCCAAATCTTTGAATGCTATCTTCACTGCGGTTGATTCGGAGAAGTTTAAATTCATCTCTAACTGCACTACAGCCAAGGAAGCATGGGATATACTAGAATCAGTACATGAAGGAGATGCAAAGGCTAGGGAGAGCAAACTGAGTGTGCTAACTGGACAATATGAACTCTTGATGATGAATGATGATGAAACCATCGCCCAGTTTAACGGCAGATTTCAAAGATCTAATGAATAAAATGGTTGCTCTTGGCAAGAAACACAAAAAACCGAAGCTGATCATGAAGTTCCTTAGATGTCTACCAAAGGACAAATTTGGAAATAAAGTGGAAGCCATAAAAGAAGTCGGAGATCTAACTAAGATGACACTGAATGAGCTGGTTGGGACATTACAAGCCTATGAGATAGAATATCATCGTGACTCTGAAAAGAAGACCAAGAAGAAAACATAGCTTTCAGAACCACTGAAAATAGGGAAGTTGAATGTCCAAGCGACGATGAACGCAATGAAGAGATAGCCTTATTGACCAGAAATTTCTCCAAAATTCTGAATAAAGTCTCAAACCTGAACTCTCAAGATAGACCAAGTAATTGGAAACCCAGAACTCAAGATGCAAGAAACTTCAGGTCTTCAAGACAGCAGCAGCAAAATTCCAGAATAAACTTAACTGGAAGCAAAGATGAAAGATGCAGAAATTGTGGAGGTTTGGGGCATTTTCAAAATGTTTGTCCTAGTGCCAAAATAAGTGATCAAGCTATGATTTCAAGTTGGAGTGACGAAGATGAAGATACTGAAGGCTTAACAAGCAATTGTGTTGCTTTTGGAGCTAAGGTTACTGAAATAACAGATGCAGGAATAAGACATTCGAATGTCCAAATTGATAATACTGATTCTGATAAAGATGTTCACAGTGCTTACATTGACCTGCACAAATCTTGGGAGAAAATTTGTAAGATCAACCAAAAACTTACAAAAGATAAGGCAGAATTGAAGATGAAGAATGATGAGCTTACAAAAGATAAGGCAGAATTGAAGATGAAGAATGACGAGCTTACAAAAGATAAGGCGGAATTGGAGATGAAGAATGATGAACTACTAGAGAAGCTGAGTAGTGTAACTGAACGAGCAGAAAATGCAGAAAGTGCAATTCATAGACTCAATACTGGAAGAGCCAAACTTGACGAGTTATTGACAATGGGGCAACATACTAGACATGGTATTGGATATGAAAACAGGCCGTCACAAATTCTGAGCAAGTACAAGGAGGCTAAAGTAATAGTTGAAAAAGATGAGCTGCCTAATATACAGAAACAGAAAAGAGCTCGAAAATGTAGCTATTGCAAAATGACTGGACACTCTAAGAACAGGTGTTTTGTTCTTTTTCAAGACATGGACAACTTAAAGCGGGATGCAAGACATTTAACTGTCCAGAAGAAGCATACAATGCCAGTACAACGAAGCAGACATTATAATGTCCATAGTGTTCCACTACCAGTCTGCAAGAAAGTATGGCGACCAAAATCCACCATTTTATGTTACTCGAGTTATGTGTGTCATCATGCTGAATCTCAAGATGCATGGTATTTTGATAGTGCCTGTTCAAGACACATGACTGGATCACCAGATCTACTGCAACATCTAAAACCATGTTTTGCTGGATCTGTAAAGTTTGGAGATGGAAAAAGAAGCAAGATTATTGGAAAAGGGGATTTGGTGATTGAAGGATTTCCAGTGTTCACAAACGTATTCTTAGTTCAAGATCTAAAAGCAAATTTATTGAGCATCAGTCAGCTGTGTGATAGTGTGTCTGTAAATTTTGATAAACAAAAATGCACAGTCAAGTATGATGGAGGGATGTTTACTGGCTCAAGGTCATCTGATAACTGCTATCTTCTGGATGAGAAACTACAATGCAATAGTGCAAGTCTGAATAATGAGAAGTTATGGCACAGAAAGTTGGGACATATGAACTACAAATCTCTGGTTAAAGCATCAAAGAGTGGAGCTGTAAGAGGATTGCCCAAGCTAAAAGAGATATATGGAGAAGTTTGTGGATCTTGTCAACTGGGAAAACAGACAAAGAAGAAACACAAGGCAGTCCATGAGATTACTACATCTCAAGTCCTAGAGTTATTACACATGGATTTGATGGGGCCTATGAGGAATTCAAGTGTTGGAGGAAAGAGATATATCTTTGTCTGTGTTGATGACTATTCAAGATATACTTGGGTAAGTTTTCTCAAAGAAAAAACTGATGCTATTCATGTATTTACAAAACTGGTCAACAGATTACATACAGAGAAAGCTGCTTCAAGAGCAAGGATTGTTAGACTTAGAAGTGATCATGGAAGAGAATTTGAGAATACACAATTCTCCCAATTATGTGAATCTCTGGGAATTCATCATGAGTATTCAGCTCCTTATACTCCCCAAATGAATGGAATTGATGAGAGGAAGAACAGAACTCTAACAGAAATGGCTAGAACTATGATTGCTGCAAAGAATGTTGGTCTAAAGTGGTGGGCAGAAGCAGTTGACACTGCATGTTATGTTATTAACAGAGTATACTTGAGACCTTTGACTGATAAGACACCCTATGAGATCTGGAAAGGAAGAAAGCCTGATGTTTCATACTTTCATGTGTTTGGAAGCAAGTGTTATATTCTTCAAGAAAAAACACTACTTGGAAAGTTTGAAGAGAAAAGTTCAGAAGGGATGTTTCTTGGTTATTCTACCACTAGCAAAGCTTACAGAGTTCTACACTTGAAGGATAATATTGTTATGGAGTCACACAATGTTATAGTGGATGATACTGAGGAGTCTGGTCAGACAGAAGAAGAGATTCTAGCTTCTACTAATAAGAATGCACAACCTGCTCCAGACATTTTAATGTCCAGCGACCAAAATGATTCATCAGATATTGTACTACCAAACTCTGACAATTCTGATACTTCTGTTTCTGAACCCATAGCAGCTGATAATGATAATATTCCTGAAACTGTAGTAACTGAAATGGAGCCAATCAGAAGACATAGAATGCAATTTCGACAAACTGAGCCTATTAACTACAGACAGTTAGCCGGTTATTCTTGTTTTATATCTACCTTGGCAGGATATTCTTGTTTCATCTCTATGATCGAGCCCAAGAACGTGAAAGAAGCACTTGAGGATGAGTACTGAATAACAGCCATGCAAGAAGAGTTAGAACAGTTTACAAGGAATGATGTATGGGTTCTGACCCCAAGACCTACACATTCGAATGTCATTGGCACCAAGTGGATTTTTAAGAATAAATCAGATGCTGATGGACTAGTTGTTCGAAACAAGGCCAGATTAATTGCTCAAGGATATACACAAGTAGAAGGTGTTGATTATGATGAAACTTTTGCACCGGTGGCAAGACTTGAAGCTATCAGATTGCTACTTGCTGTTGCTTGTGTGATGAACTTCAAAGTATACCAGATGGATGTGAAGACAGCCTTTCTAAATGGGATTGTTAAGGAGGAAGTTTATGTAGAACAACCCAGAGGATTTGAAGATCCATTCTTACCAGACCATGTATACAAACTGAAGAAGGCACTGTATGGATTGAAGCAGGCTCCGAGAGCATGGTATGATACAATTTCTGATTCAAAAGGGCTACAAACGAGGGGGAGTGGACAAAACCTTGTTTGTATATCAGTAAGATGGACATAAACTTATTGTTCAAATCTATGTTGATGATATTGTATTTGGATCTACATCACCAGCACTGGTAGAAGGATTTGTGAAGTTGATGAAATCTGAATTTGAGATGAGTATGGTTGGAGAGCTTACTTATTTTCTGGGATTACAAGTTAAGCAAGAAAAAGATGGGATATTCATTAATCAACAGAAGTATGCTCAAAATCTAGTAAAAAGGTTTGGGTTAACTACTGCCAGTACTTCCAGAACACCTATGTCAGCAACTGCAAAACTCATAGAAGATAAGTTTGGAGAAGCAGTTGATCAGAAACTATACAGAAGCATGATTGGATGTCTACTTTACTTAACTGCCAGTAGACCAGATATCTGCTTAAGCGTTGGCATTTGTGCTCGATTTCAAGCAAACCCAAAGAAGTCCCACCTTACTTCTGTGAAAAGAATAATCAAGTATGTTAGTGGAACTTCAGATTTTGGTGTATGGTACTCTAGAGATCAAGGTTCGCAGTTGATTGGATTCAGTGACTCAGACTGGGCTGGCAATGCTAATGACAGGAAAAGTACCACAGGAGGTTGTTTTTATGTTGGTTATAATTTGGTTTCTTGGTACAGTAAGAAACAAAACTCTATTTCCCTGTCCACTGCTGAAGCTGAATATCTTGCTGTTGGAAGTTGTTGTGCCCAAATGCTCTGGATAAGACAAATGATGAAGGACCATGGATTCAAGGATGTAACACTCACTGTGTTGTGTGACAATCAAAGTGCTATTGACATTGCAAAGAATCCAGTTCAACACAACAGAACCAAGCATATTGACATTAGACATCACTTCATCAGAGATCTTGTGGAGAGAAGGAGATCACATTAATTCATGTCCCCGCTGAACAACAATATGCTGATATTTTCACCAAGCCTCTAGATGGTGAAAAATTTGAAGATCTCAGGCAACACTTAGGTGTTTGCAGGATGTGAGGTACTTTTATAGTTTTTATAAAAAAAAAAGGGAAAAAGAAAAAATATATTAGCAGTAGTTTTTTTCATTTTGTACTTTATGTTCACGACGAGCTGAGGAGAAGGTGGTAGTTCAGACATTCGACTGTCTTTACGACCAAGAAGAGTGGAAGGAGACTGGTGAGACATTCGACTGTCTACAGTGTCTAGGCTGGAGAAGGAGGCAACTGAGCAGCTGCTCTTACTGATGATGATGCTACTGCTGCTGCTACTACTACTGAAGGCCTGGGAGCTTCAGTACATAGTGAGCATTCACAGTCCAGTGAAGATGATAATGAGGACTCTTCTGATGAGAAGGAGTCAAGCTCTACAGGATCCAGTTCAGAATCAAAGGAAGACACTGATGGATCAAGTGAAGACATTGAGACTTATGAAGAGATTGCTACTCTCAAGAAGTGAACTTTGGGGAAATTGCAAGCACTTGCTGAGTACTGCACCAGCTACATGAAGACAAGCAAGGTGGCTTTGGCATTTTAATGACCCCAGGGGGAGAGTAGTTTGATATTCTTGGACTTCTTAAACTTTTTAGTTTATTTCCATGTAATATTTTTTTCTGATGTTCTGGACATTCGACTGTCCTCTGCGTGACCTGTAACTTTTGATGATCAACAAGCTGTTCAAGGATTCAGGGGGAGTTACAACAACACTGATGTGCTATGAAGATCTGTTTAAAAGTCAAGAAGTGTTGGGTTCACAAAAATGCCAAAGGGGGAGATTGTAAAGTCAAGAATTATTGAGTTGGCAATTTTTATGAACGGTGAAGACTTTGACATGAATTCATGTCAGGCACCAAGTTCTTCAGGAACTTCGACATGAAGTAATGTCAAGAAGACGCAGATTCAGAAAAACAACAAACAAGGAAGTCCAAGATTAATTATGGCTGATCGAGCAAACATGGAAAGATGATATTCAGCCGAATCCAATCTAGATTCTATTTGGAATGTCTCCAAATTAATATGGTTTATTCCTAATTAGATTTAGATTAGAACATTTTTTTTCCCTTATGTAATATAATAGCAAATATGGAAAAACACATTCATACAGGGAAAGAAGAGTGATGAATCCGATTGATCATGGGATTCAATGCTCTATAAATACAGAGCCCCATGACTATATTCAGCATCGATTCAGGAGCTTCAATGCATAAAGCATAAACTGGGAGTTTGAGGTTTTTGCTACAAAAGAATCGACGCAGAAGTTAGAGCCGTGTTTGAGGTTCACTCATAAAGATCGACAAACGACAACAACAACAAGAGATCGGGAGATCGACATAGAAGGAGCTTGTGTTTGGGACAGGTTGAAGAAGTGCAGCCTTGACTCGCGCTAGATATAGAGTTAAGTAGCAAAGGGATTTTGTACTGTAACTGGGCTTTCTAGTGAAATTCTTCAAGTTGGGCAGAAGCTGCCTCGCAGAGTAGGTTGTAAACCGAACTGCGTTATCAATTGATGTGTTATTTAAAATTCCGCATATTTGACATTATAATGTCCCGTACACAGTAACAGATAAACCGATCTAAGTTAAATAATCGATCAGATTTAGGTAGACTCACACTTCACCTGGTATGTGCCAACATTATTGCATCTTGATCCTTGCACAAAAGAATGTGACGGAAAGGTTCAAATTATTTTGCATTTGCAAGAAATAGCAAATAAACTTCCTGATACATTTACAGACATAAAAAGGGTAACTAAATCTTATATACCAGCTGAAAATGCTCCTGCCTAAATTGTAGTCCCAAAAGGACAAGTCGAAAACAAAGTTATTCATGAAGCCACCACACGCCTGAAGCGTGGAAGACCTCCTGGTTCAAAGGATAAAAATCCAAGAAAGAGAAAAGGGGTAGAAACCCAAGAAAACTCTAAAATGGAGGATCGTGTTCCTGAAGAAATACGCAATGAATAACCGAGAAATTTCGATTAATTATGCCCAAACGGGTATAAGGTGGAACCGAAATGAGGAAATCGATGATGCATTTTCTTACAACTTGGCATGCGATGTCATAGAAGAAAATGAGGATCCTGAACCTCGGTCAGTCACCGAGTGTAAAAGGAGGCGTGATTGGGCTGAATGGAAAAAGGACATAGATGCTGAATTATACTCGCTTAATAAACGCGAAGTATTTGGGCCTATCGTACTCACACCTGAAGATGTGAAACCTGTTGGATACAAATGGCTTGTTGCACAAGGTTTTCTCAAAGACTAGGAATTGATTTTGAGGAAACATATTCCCCTATCATGGATGGAATTGCGTTCCGCTACCTGATTAGTCTAGCGGTCCATGAGAAACTTAATATGCATTTAATGGATGTTGTTACTGCATATTTATACGGATCACTTGATACCGATATTTACATGAAAATCCCCGAAGGATTCAAAATGCCTAAAGCATCAAGTTCAAATCCCAGATAAAGACATTCAATAAAATTACAAAGGTCTTTATATGGATTAAAGTAATCCGGACGCATGTGGTATAACCGACTAAGCAAATATTTGCTACAAAAAGAGTATGTCAATGACCCTCTTTGTCCATGTGTTGTCATTAAGAAAACAACATTCGGATGTGTAATCACCGGGACCAATAAGGAGATTTCAGAAGAAATCTCTTACTTAAAGAAAGAGTTTGAGATCTTGGGGAAACTAAGAATTGTCTCGGCTTGCAGATTGAGCATTTGCCAAGTGGGATACGTGTGCATCAATCAAACTATACAAGGAAAATCTTAAAGAGATTTAACATGGATAAATCAAATCCATTGAGTACCCCAATGGTGGTAAGATCCCTTATTAAAGAAAAGGACCCATTTCGTCCATGCAAGGAATCTGAAGAGATTCTTGGTCCAGAAGTACCAAATTTTAGTGCAATTGGAGCTCTTATGCATCTCGCTAATTGTATGCGACCGGATATAGCATTTGCTGTAAATTTATTAGCGGAATTTAGTTCATCTCCTACTAAAAGACATTGAAATGGTGTTAAACATGTGTTTCGTTACCTTCAAGGAACGATTGATTTAGGATTATTTTATTCTAACAATGTGAAACCAAATTTAATTGGTTATGCATATGCTGGTTATAAGTCAGACCCTCATAAAGGAAGATCTCAAAATGGTTATGCATTTACATGTGGAGGAACTGCGATTTCCTGGCATTTTCAGAAGCAATCGCTTGTCACAGTATCTTCAAACCATGCTGAAGTTATTGCTTTGCATGAAGCAAGTCGAGAATCTGTATGGTTAAAATCCATGACAGATCATATCAGAACCGCGAGTGGTCTTTTGAAGAAAGATGATCCCATCACAGTTTATGAAGATAATGCAGCATGTCTTAAGCAAATGAATGAATGATATGTCAAGTGCGACAGAACAAAGCATATCCCTCTGCAGTTCGTTGAATTTATCCAAGAACTGAAAAGGAATAATATTATAGATCTCCAGTATGTTTGTTCTTGCGATAATTCAGCTGACTCTTCACAAAAGTTCTCCCCACTTCAGTATTCAGAAAACATGTTTATAACATCGGTATGCGAATGCTACAATGTTTATAAGGTAATGTCAAGATGAGGGGGAGCTACACATTTTTGAGCCAGGTGAATACACGGTTATGAGCATTCCAAGGGGGGTGTTATAAAATGAAGTATGAAATGCTCATGTGAAAATGTGAATATATGAAAATTCAAAGTCAAGTTATATGAGCTATATGCATAGCCCTAAAATGTTGAAATTGGAGGTTAGGTAATTTGATTGAACCACGTAAATCCTTGTGTTCCTGCCTTAAATTTTACAACAAATGTTTATTACTCAAGAAATAACAAGTTTACTTAATTAATATTATTTTTATAAAACATAAAAACAGTGTCCATTAGAGTTTAAATGTGCTGATTAGTGATGTGCTGTGCTGTGCTGATGAGTGTTGCGTTGTGCTGACCAGTGTTGTGCTGTTCTGAAATGTGTTGCAATAAGTTGAACTGGACAGGACCCAAATTAATAAGGGCAATCTTGTCAGTTCTAATCAAAATACAGATTACATTAGTAAAACTAAACCTGCTAATAGTAATTCCGTTATTATGTTTAGATTCACTAAAATAGGAAAATTATTGAAGTTCAGAAATGATAGGATTGATTCTGGAAATGTTGCTTTCATTCCCTATAATAGAGCAATATGTAGGGAATTTGTTGGACTTACCCTTAGAACATGCCCAACAGTTACTCTATAATAGAGTTTTTAGCTACATTTGCCCTTTTTGACTATATTATTGCTTCCAACAGATGCTCTATCACATACTTTAAAATAGAGATATGGTAAAATTAGATGAATGAAAAGGCATATGGGCTACTCTTCTTTCATACTCCAAAATTTAATGCTATCATTGATTCTTACTTTTTCCTTCCTTTTTTATCCTATACTTTCTTAATCATTCACATCTTCACACACATAAAAATATTGAAAACATCAATTTGCAAATAAAATTAAGGCCATGTTTGATGGAAAATATAATTCAATTAAATATCGAAAATAAAATTAACTTCAGTCTAATTCAATTCAGTTCAGTAAAATATAATTTGATCAAATTCAAGTAAATTTAGAAATTCCGATTCTATTTTTTAATACATAAATTTCACTTCAATTCAATTTAGTTCAGTAAAATATAATTTGATCAAATTCAAGTAAATTTAGACATTTTGATTCTATTTTTCAATACATAGATTTCACTTTAATTCATTTCAGTTCAGTTCAAATTAGTAAGAAATAAGCCCAGATAAACTGACATGTGCTAATTGTGTGCTCTTGGGAGTTTCAAATAAAATTAAATATAACTATTATTATTTACGGTAATAAATTCATGGAATGGTAAAATAGAGCAACTGTTGGATGAAGTCTAAACAATTATAGAGTTTTTGGAATTTGGTACTCTATTATAGAGATTATTTTAGAGTAACTGTTGGGCTTGCTCTAAGACCTAAAGGTACCCATTAAGCTAAAGGAAAGTCACCCATTTTCACAACAGAAACAAATACAAAATAAAATGAAGCCCAACCTCCCGCCCCAACCTTCTACAAATCAGGCCTCAGAATTGCTCTTCAGTTTTCACTTTACACCCGAGGCATGTAGCTTCTTTCAATTACTAGAATATTCCTAGCCACGCTACGCGTGGGTTGTTGAAAAAATGACATCAAATATTTCTTGAAAGAGGAAAATATGATGATGTTGTGGCTTACCTTGAAAATATCAGGTTTTTGAATGGAATGTAAAGAGTAGTTGATTCGGTAAGTTCATAAAGATCTTTTGTTTGTAGGTTAGCTTATTTGTGGCATTCTCTATGACTGGTGAGCAAATTCCTCATCTCAGTAGAGCACTTTAAATTAATGTTTGATCATGTCAAAGTATCTAATTTGAGAATGTCAACAAAAAATTTGCCTTTAAGGTGAACATGTTCATCTCAAAATGTCTGCATGCGTTGCTTAAGCCATTTATGTTTTCTAATTTGAAAATGTTACTGCCACATGCCTTTAGAATCTGAGCTTTTAAGAATATCAGTATCTGGCTTTTTGCAATGATGATTGAAAGCTTTCCTTTACTCATCTACTCCACTATCTCTCTGCATGGAAACTGCACATTCTACTGCTCTCTTTCATTTAATCGTCAGAATCGACTCAAGAAACTGATGTTTGGGAGCTGGTTTTCCGCTCAACAGAGAAGTTGAAAAGAAATTCATCAAAGATGACTTGGTCTGAGCAAGTTTAAGCATATAACTGATATATGCTTATTCAAATGCAGTTAACGGAACATTTCAAATGCAATTTTAGAAATAAACACAGTTACAAATCTTCCTGAAAGAAGTTCATACCTTAGCGTGGAGATGATGAGCTTCATATCATTATCCTTTTCAAAGATTTCAAATTCTAAATGCAGTACTCTCATTTTCAGCAAATTAAACTCAATGAATCCAAGAATGACAACTTCCCAAACAATCCAAGAGTGACAGTCTCAGACAGACAAGATTATAGATTTTAAGAATGTGGGGTGGGAGAACCCAAACTTTACTATCATCCCACTAAACCTTATACCATCACCATCACTCTAAATGAACTTAAATTTGAAACATTCTATTTCAAAAAAATTTCTTGATAATACAGCATTTTACACCTAGGATGATAGCCATCCCCGTTTCCAGAATATTACAGCCGATGAGGCCATGAAGGAATGCCACAAGCTCCTGCAATACAAACCTATTTTGAATGCTGCATAGCACTTTCACTTCTGTTTCCATAGTCCTACGATTCATATGAACCTGAATAACATTAAAACAGAGCTCTGACTATCTTCGAGAATAACAAGAATAACATGTTAACTTGAGCAGGATCTATTTCGAACGCATGAGTCTCCTTTTCATCTGCAACAGCAGATAACTCTGCTTCATTTAGCAACTCATAATGTCTTCCTTCTATATTTCACCCAGGTTTTACTCACTGTAAAGCCATTACCTCCCTAATATAAAAGAACATATACTCAATCAGAGATACAAAATAATCATTCATCATCTCTTATAGGCATCATTTATTCACAACAAACAAATTTTATACCTCAGTTGAGCATCTAAAACACTGTTTATTAGCTTCAGCATAACAAAATGATGGTGATTATCATCACAATCTTTCTTCGTTTTACATCTCCGAATTATCGTCCCAGAATAATATTCCACCAGAATATTATTCCGTTAAGTAATTGGTGTTGTCCACACCAATTATCTGGAGTACATTAGGAGAGAAAAGAACTCATTTGAAGCTTTTCTCATGAAACAGATAAAAAATTGGGTTGTCGGCATCTACTGTCACAGGGTACAGCTTCACAGTTTACTTTTTCTTAGAGCAGGTCTTCTGGGGCGTTTCACCGCTTCCATTTCTGCAAACAAAACCACAATCATTCAACCTAAAACTACACACTACAAAAATAAAAACACTATAGAATCAAGCAAGGTAATCATTAGTGTCTGCTTATCATGAAAGCTAACTCAATCAGAAGCTATATGTTACCTAACACCAAACAATAATAATTAAAAAAAAGAGTTCAGACTCTTTAACAAAGGAAGTATCAACAAATTAGAAAAATAGTGTAAATAAACCAGCTTGACAAAAAAAACTATTTAAAACAAAATCAGCCATTGAAGGCACTCTTCATTCTTGATCGAAATGACAGCAAAAAACAACTTGTAGATCAAATCAGCAATGCAAATGTATACCATTGAACTCAGAACTTGGATGAATAACAAAAAAGCAGCAGAAGAAGTACCTTGTTTTGGGAGTCTGCATATTAACTCCACAACCCTCAGACCACAAAGGCAACTTGGATTTTAAAAGATTTTTCCTTCCTTTCAACCACTTGAATGCGCTATCCTACAAGACCTGCAAATTTAAGAAACATCACATAAGCTATAAGCATCCAATGCAAATATAAATGCACAGGTAAATTAGGTAATAGTACTGCTTCTATCACTCTCAACCAGGACAAAAGAAAAGGTCATTTCTGCATTATATCTCATTTGCAGCAAGCTGAGTCCTAATTAAATTACCTGTATCCCATATTGTGAGTTTCATTCGTTTACCACCAAAGGTTAGCATCTTAATCTTGAAATCCACACCTGCAAAATGCCAAAACGTCATATATATTTAGAAACACTGAACACGGAAAATTCTCGCTCTGATATGTTAAAGAAGCTTCAATGAAGTTCAAATTTCTGACAAAGGATCGCGTTTCTACATCTATTTTAGCTACAAATTAATAGAAACCAGACCCTGTTTCATAAATGGCCAGTAAAAATAAGTACTATTATTAAAGAAAACAAGCAGAAGATGATGGAAACTTACAGACTTACCAATCTGTTCATTTTAGATGCTTATTTTCTCATTTACCAATAGACCACTCTCCAGGAGTAGGAAATCCATTCTGAATCTTGTGAACGACATTGCTTCTGCCACCAAATTCGTGCTCATCAAACCCCTTCGAGGTTATCACCAGCTCTTTTTCTCCATTTTCCCGTGACATCGAAGCCTTTCTTACTTAAATCGACACCTTAGCCCAACCAGAGGTAGAGATGGACTTGTAGAGAACCTATATGAGCACAGTAATTAATCTATCAAGATGCGTTTTAAAATTGCACTTTTCTCAAAATTCTCATTTATATTACATACAGTTGAATGAACATTTGCAGATAGTCCTTAGCTACTATATCCTCACAGCAATCTAATCGATTTTGCAAGGGAAAAAAATACTTGCACTTTTCTCACATTCCTCAATCACTTACATAATTTCAATGAACATTTACAGATAATTCTTAGCTACTACACCCTCGAAAGAATCTAATCAATTTTGCAACAGAAAATCGCACTTTTCTCACATTCCTCAATCATTTACATAATTTCAATGAACATTTACAGATAATTTTTAGCTACCACACCCTCGAAAGAATCTAATCAATTTTGCAACAGAAAATCGCACTTTTCTCACATTCCTCATCCATTTACATACATTTCAATGAACATTTACAGATAATCCTCAGCTAATGTTACCCTCACCAAAATTTAATAGACGTATCGAAAGAAAACAAAGAAAACAGAAGTACAAACCTTGAATCACCCTGCCTCTGCTAAGAAAGTCGATCACGAAATCTGCCGTGGAGAATCAGAGATATAGCGGAGCTGAGTCAAATGGCATGAGTCCAGTGAAGTCCAAACTTCTTCCGGATGACGCAAAGGTGGGAAAGATATGAATCAGCATGAAGCCCTAGGGATATACAAATTGGGGGAGTTTCACGCCGCCGTGTAGGATCGGCGGCACCATCACTGTGTGTAAATACTGAATTCCCCGGCGGCTCCCGCGGCGATTCTCACCCTCCTCTGCCAGTCGAGCAGCGCCCTCGTGATCATGGTGAAGGTAACAGAAGAATCCTTTGTTGAGAGTTTATCGACGCGTGGTGAAGGTAATAGAAGTATCCTTTGTTGAGAGTCTATTGACGCGTGGTGAACGAGATTGGCCGACTCGTGGTGACAGCGGAGTAATTGGACCAACGCTCAGCCCCACAAATTACATATTTGCCCCTACAATGTAGATGGATCTATAGTAACTGGAATTCCCCCTTTTAGAATAAGTAGATAGATGAGCGGGTCCCGTTTCAAATATATTGCAAATTAATGGATATTGATCATGTCTACACATATTTGATAGAAAATGTAGTACACTTGTATTAAAAAATCTCTATTTCATTTTTTCATTGTTGTAATATACATTTATAACTTTGGTGTTCAAGTGGAATTTTATTTTTTCATATTTCAGATATTTACTATATTAAATTATTTATTTTATTTCGAAAATTGATTGTAGAATATTAATTTTTGATTTACTTATATTTAAAATTAATAATTATATTGAAAGTATAAACTCGAGTCATTGATAAAACCTTTGTAAGATTATTATTTGAAAATTATAGATATATTTAAAATAGAACAATACTAATTTACATGCCTTTTTCTTTATTTTTTTATTTTTTTTCCTCATTTCACCACAAAATAACACGTCATCTTCTATTATTTTATATTTTCCTAATTTTAATAATTAATTAAATTTAATTATTTCCATGAAAAATATTCCATAATTAAGCTCACAAGTACCAAAAAATCTCCTGAACTTTCAATTTTCCTAAATTTTCATGAAAGTTTTTATACGTTTTAATTATAATTTGTACCTTTTAATTTAAACTGTATGTTTAATTACTTGAAAATTTTGAATTTTGAATTTTTGCATTAAAACGTATTTTACTATATGTTTACGCTAACATGATCAATGTTTCAACACAAAAATATATCACTTGAGTTTAAATACATAGTAATAGTTCCGTAGCATTTAAAAAAGCTGGTGTTTGAAGAAATTTTGCACACCGGTTGCACAACCGTAGTTACTTTAGGCATGCAAAATTAATTATCAGGTTCCTAATTTTATTGATTAATTTTAATTATTGTTTAACACATATTGGAAATATTCCACACTTATCACAATTAAACTCACCAGTCATAGTTTTTTTAAAAAATTTTAAACTACCAATGGTGGGGAGATTTATAAACATCCCAAACCTCTACAAAAAAACGTCACATGCTAGGAATCCATTACAACATGGTCATTTTGTTTCTTTAAAACCCAAGAATAGTAATAGTACATAAATTGCAGTCAGTGATGGCTTGGTGTTATTGCATTCTCTTCCAATCCTAACTTACCGAGCAAGTTTGTGAATGGGTAGCAAATACACAAGTCACATGTCTCCTCATTGATAGAATTGGAATGGTGTAATAAAGACCAAGCCATAACAAAAAATATGGCAATGTGCCTAAGCAGGATTGATGAGAGAGTTCATGTGCTCCATGCTTGAGTCCTTTATCCTTCCTTTTTTGTCCTTGTGCTTGTTCTTCCCATTGGAGACTCCCCTCCAATGAGGTCTTCTGCTTCCGTAAAAAAGAAGAAACATAGGGTGTGTTTGGTTCGCAAGGTTTTTGAGAGTCTGGATTTTGTTTTGGGTTTTTGAGAGTCTGGTTTTCCAAAAACCTTGTTTGGTTCGTCAGGATTTTGCAAGTCCAAAACAAAAATCTTGTTTGGTTTGATTTAAACTTTGCAATTATAAAATTTAAAACTTGTTTGATTTGCGTGGATATTGATTTTGTTTCGTAATTTAATATTTAAAATATTCATCGTAACGACAATTTAATAAAACACAACCTTTTTTTTGCGCTAATTTTCGATGACTTTGACGTTCATTATCACCCTTCGAATGCGCGTTGCATATTCATTACGTATCGTTCAAAATACATACAAAATAGCGCTATGAAATCAACAATTTTTGTTCATAGCCGGCAATTTTCTCTTCTTCTTCTTCCCCGCTCTGCAATCTCCCAATAATTCCCTCCTCCTCCAACGGTCAGCATCGACTCTGGTGATAGGGGCTTTGGCCCATATCTAGGCTCCGGCCCAGAGAGTAGTCCGGTCCACATGGCGCCAGCTAGAATGGCGTTATCCGGTCCACTGCCTCTGGGCTTGAGGCTGACCACTCACACCTATAAATACAGCTTTGGACTTGTGGAGAAAGGTATGTTCTATCAGATAAAAACTCTCTCAATATATCCTTATTCTCTCTCCTATTCAAAGGCCCCTCTTTCATCATCACGCCGGAGTAGCTATCCTCGGGATACTCCGGGGCGTTGTTTTGCAGGGTTTTAGGTGAGAGCGCGCGGAGCACGGACAAAAGTCTGATCCGGACCGGGACTGGAAGCTGGTAGCATCAGTTGGCACGCCCAGTGGGATCTTAAAAATTCCAGTTGCAGGTTACGTTCATGCCGCCGCGCGGACGACCAAGAAAGAACCCTCTCCCGGCGGAGGAGGAAGCGGGAGGAGGGCCAAAAACCAGAAAAGCCGCTACAGTTAGAGCTCAGAAGATAGCGGCTGAGAAGGAACGGATTCTCCAAGCCAAACAGGCGGCAGCAGAGAAGAAGGCCGCAGCTGAGGAGCGTCGGCGACAGCGCCTAGCAGCTGAAAAGGCAAAAGGGAAGAGGCCGGCTTCTGAACGAACTCTGGCTGATATACAACGCGAGGCTAGAGAGCGTCAGCGAGCGGCACGAGAGGCGCGGAATCAGAATCAGGATGATGACCAGGAGTCGTCGGAAGGGGATGAGACGCCCGATCCGGATCGTCCTGAGAGATCCGGTTCTGAGGAAGCTGAGGATTATGAACCTGAGGAATCTCCAGAGGGGTATAGCACGGAAGACGATGCTCAGAGCCGGTCGATCAGACCCCGAGTTGGGCGGAAGGCCGGACGGGAGGAGCGTAAGCGTCATGATTCCGGATTGGGAGGCAACATCCTGAGGACCAACATGGCGGAGTATCAGCAGTTCCAAGAGTGGAAGGCCGCTCAACGAGGTGAGGCGGACAAGCCGCCTCCGGACCAACCAAGAGCACCAAACCTAAACCCTTACCCGGGCGGACATCAACAGCAGACGGCTGGTTTGAATCCGAACGCACCGCCTTACTGGGGAGCACAAACCCAGCAGGGATGCGGTACCCAGCAGGGCTATGTGAGGGGTGCACCCGGGGGACAACCGCAGATGATGTTTGGGATGCAACCTGCCGGAGGACCCGGGGGTCAGCAGCAGATGATGTATGGGATGCAGCCTGCCGGAGGAGGATTCCCTGGAGGTTTTGGTTTTCAAACACCTTTCTGTCCGGATTCCATTGAAGACCGACTCAATCGCCTAATCGGACGGAATGGGATCGGGCCACAGTCACCTTGGGTTCCGGAGGTGTTAAGTTTTAAGTGGCCAGCCGGAACCAAGGCTCCGGACGGACTACCTACCTACAACGGAGAAGGTGATCCGGAGGAGTTCGTTCATACTTATGCAAGTATCATGATTGCTAGGGATATTCCGGAAGAGCTACAGTGTAAGATGGTACCTTCATACTTACGGGGCAACTGCTTAACATGGTTCAAGGGTCTGCCGAACGGTACACTCCGACATTTTTGGGATTTCGCCATAGCCCTGGTCCGGCGCTATTCCGCTATGAAGCACACATTTGTAAACCTCGCCACGGTCCTGGCAATGAGGCAGCTGGAGACGGAGACTACCTGGGAATTCTACACCCGGTACATAGCTGCGACGATGAAGGTGGTGGACCGGCATTTGCAGGAGAAGGCCATTATCCATAACTTTGTCAACGGACTGAGGGACAACGCTTTCTACATCGAGCTCATGAAGAATATGCCTACGTCATATTACCACCTCCAGTTGGTAGTAGAGATGCATTGTACGGTGCATGATGCCAACCAAGTCCGGATGACAACAGTGGGCTTTTTCGAGCAAAGGTCTCTCACGGTGACAGGGACCCAAACCACTGCTACAAGGGCTCCGGCCCGGACGGATCAAGTCAGACGAGTACCCGCACCGGCGACAGCCGCACCAGCACCAGCAGCCGCTGTTCGTCCGACCTACACCCCTCTCTCAAAGACTCGTACGGAGATCCTTGCAGTTCACCGAGGTTTGTTTACGGATCCGCAGCCCATTGTTGGCGTGCCGGCACCAGCAAATGCGGATAAGTGGTGTGAGTTTCATAAGTCACATGGACATACCACGGAGGGATGCAGGGCGCTTCGTTGGGATATTGAAAGGTTAATCGGAGCAGGCCAGCTAAGAGATTGCGTGGCGGGAGAAGGACCCGGACGCCCGGCCCAAGCCCCGGCAGCTGCAGCCGGACAGGGTCGAAAAAGGAATAGGAACAATCGCCCCCGAGGGGGGAATCAAGCTAATCCGGCAAACCCGGCACCAAGACAGGCTGCACCAGCTCCGCCCCCAGCTCAGCCTCGGATGATCAATGTGATAAACGGAATCGTCGGCGACGGACTTTGTTCCATGACGGCGATCAAAGCCAAAAGCAGATACGTGCCTCCGGGCGAGATACAAGAAAAGAGGTTCAAGCCAAACGAGACTATCACCTTCTCGGATGAGGATCCGGTACCCCCACAGGTTCCCCATTCGGATCCGATGGTGGTAATGGCGGATGTCGAAGGCGCGTTGATCAAACGAGTGTTCGTAGATGACGGTAGCAGTGTGGAGATCATGTTCGCGGCATGCTTTGATCAGCTCGGGATCGGACGACAAAACCTAAAACCGTGTCAGACCCCCCTTTCAGGGTTCACCGGACGGACTGTCCATCCGCTCGGAGTCATCCCTTTGAAAGTCACCCTGACGGATTTCGAAGACCCGACAAAGCGGGCTACGGTGGAATGTAACTTCGCCGTCATTGATGCTGTTTCCCCTTACAACATGATCATCGGAAGACCTTGGCTGTCACAGGCACGGGCTATATGTTCACCCTTCCACTTGATCATGAAGTTCCCCACGGAAAACGGTATCGCATCCGTCCGGGGCCACCAGCAAACCGCTCGGAGTTGCATGCTGACCGCCATCAAGGATGCCCGATCCGGGGAGGGCCAACCCAAGCTGTCCGCCTCGGACAAGGGAAAAGCCAAAGCGGACTTGGTAGGAGCTATCCATGGAGAAGCACCATCCTATGAAGTGGAGGATATGATGGTCGGACAGAAGGGGGTAGTCAGTGTGGGGAAGAACATGCCGGATGACGTTAAGATGGAGTTGCGAAGCCTGTTGGCGGAGTACGAGGATGTGTTTTCCTGGGGGACGGAGGACTTGACTGGCGTCCCGGAGGAGATCGCAGTCCACAAGCTCAATGTCTTTCCGGAGCTGAAACCAATCAGGCAGAAGAAGAGGCCCCTCGCCCCGGAACGCGTGGAGGAGATCCGGGCGGAGGTGGGTAGACTGTTGAATGCCGGAATCGTGGAGGAGATATCATACCCGGAGTGGATAGCAAACCCAGTTCTGGTGAAGAAGCACGATGGCTCGTGGAGAATGTGTATTGACTTCACAGATCTAAACAAATGCTGTCCGAAAGATAGCTATCCGCTCCCCTCCATCGATCAGCTGGTCGAGGCTATTACTGGGTACCAAGTGTTGGCATTCTTTGATGCGCACCGAGGGTACCACCAGATTACGATGGCCAAGGATGACCGCCCCAAAACATCTTTTATCACTGACTTTGGTACTTTTTGTTACAAGAAAATGCCTTTCGGACTGAAAAACGCAGGTGCAACATACCAAAGGATGGCGGACAAGCTGTTTCGGAACCAGATGGGACGGAACCTGGAGGTCTATGTGGATGACATGGTGGTTAAGAGCCGGACGTACGAATCTTTTTTGTTCGACCTCCGGGAGATGTTCGACGTGCTCCGGATGGCGAATCTCAAGCTCAGCCCAGGAAAAAGTACCATTGGAGTAGGAGCAGGGAAATTTCTTGGCTACATGGTGTCGGCTCGAGGAATCGACGTCAACCCGGAGAAGATATCGGCCCTTATGGAGATGCCTCCTCCGAGAGGGGTGAAGGACGTACAAAAACTGACCGGGTCGCTAGCCGCTTTGAGCCGATTTCTCGCTCGGGGGGCTGAGAAGCAGCTCCCGTTCTTTAACATACTCCGAAGAGCCAAGCCGTTCGAGTGGACCGAGGCATGTGACCAAGCGTTCACGGATCTCAAGGCTCATTTAGCAAGCCTCCCTACCCTTTCCAAGCCGTTGCCCGGAGAAGAGCTTTTCCTCTACATAGCAGCAACGGAACACGCTATAAGTTCTGCTCTGGTCCGAGAAGATGGAAAGGTACAGCGTCCGGTTTACTTTGTGAGCAGGGCACTCCAAGGTCCGGAAACAAGGTATACCGCTTTGGAAAGGCTGATATTGGCATTGGTCCATGCTTCTCGGCGCCTCCGACCATATTTCCAAGGCCACCCGATCACGGTACTGACGAATCATCCGTTGAGACAGATCATGCTGAAACCGGAAGCCTCGGGACGGATGATGAAGTGGGCAGTTGAGCTTGGAGAGCACGAGATCAAGTACCATCCCCGGAAGGCTATTAAGGGACAAGCCCTGGCGGACTTTTTGGTGGAAATGACTGAACCTTCAGGAGAGCCGTCCGGATCGGAACCACCCTCTGACAAATGGAAGTTGCATGTGGACGGATCGTCGCATGCTAACGGGGGCGGGGCTGGTGTCCTGCTTACTAGCCCACAAGGAATGGAGTACAGGTATGCTATCCAGTTCGCTTTCCGGGCAACTAACAATGAGGCAGAGTATGAGGCACTTCTGGCCGGACTCCGACTGGCGTTGGAGATAGGGGTCACGGTCGTTGCGGTGTACAGCGATTCTCAGATTGTGGTTCAGCAGGTGAATGGAGAATATGAGGCAAAGGAGCGGAGCTTGCAGAAGTACCTTGAGGCGGTTAAGCCAGTACTGGCCAAGTTCCGTGGCGTTACCATAACACAGATCCCTCGCGAGGACAACGGTAAGGCGGACGCTTTGAGCAAACTTGCTTCTTCTGAGATCAAGCCAGACGCGGAGAGCAACCTAATGATGGAGACCCTATCCGCCCGGAGTTACGACGTCCCGCTAGTGGCAGCAGTGGAGGTGCAAAAGGAGTCATGGATGGCCCCCTTCTTCGACTATTTGCAGCACGGAAAGCTCCCGGAAGACAAGGCACTGGCACGGAAAATCCGACAGAAGGCACCGCACTACGCCATAGTTGATGGAACCCTGCTCAGACAAGGATATCTCCAACCATGGTTAAGGTGCGTAGACTCGGATGAGGCAGCGCGGATTGTGAAGGAGATGCACGAAGGACCGAACGGTAGCCACCAAGGGGCCCGGACTATAGCGAGAAAGATAATGTGCACAGGCTACTACTGGCCGACCCTGTTCGAAGAGGCACAGAAGTACGTCCGCTCCTGTGTGCAGTGCCAAAGGTTTGCTCCGCTCATTCATGTTCCGCAAGAAGAAAGGGTCGGGATCACCGGCTCGTGGCCTTTTGATAGATGGGGCATCGATCTGTTCGGACCCTTCCCCTCCGCTCCGGGAGGATTCAAGTACCTGATAGTAGCAATCGACTACTTCAGCAAATGGGTTGAGGCCGAACCTCTCACAAACATCCGTGGCAGCACTTGCGTTAAGTTTTGTTGGAAGAACATCATCTGCCGCTACGGAATCCCCAAGTACATCGTCACGGATAACGGAGCTCAGTTTGAGAATGACCCGTTTCGATCTTGGTGTAAGGAATACGGAATTACGCAGCGACTCACATCGGTTTACCACCCGCAGGCCAACGGTCAAGTAGAAGTTACCAACCGGACAGTGGTGAACGGATTGAAGACTCGTTTGCAGGGGGCACGGGGAAACTGGATCGATGAGCTGCCAAGCGTTCTTTGGGCATACAGGACGACCGAAGGATCCGCCACGGGCCAGTCGCCGTACAGTTTGGTATACGGGGCGGAGGCAGTCATACCAGCTGAAGTGGGAGTCCCCAGTCTCCGGACCCTAACTTGGGATGAAGACCAAGCCGGACGGAGCTCTCCGCTCGGATCAAGCAGGCTGCTGGATTTGGACCTCCTGGAGGAAAAACGAGAGCAGGCAGCGCTGCATGAGGCCAAGGTGAAGGAGCGGACGAAGCGTTACCACGACAAGCGTGTCAGGAAGGAATCATTCGTCCCCGGAGATTGGGTGATGAGGAGGAATGATAAAAGTCTGAAGGAGGCCACTGGCAAACTGGCACCAAACTGGGAAGGTCCGTACCAAGTCACTGCCTCATATCCGGGTGGGAGTTATGAGCTGGCGGATCAGTCCGGACGTGTAATCCCCAGAAGGTGGAACATCACCAACTTGCGAAGGTTTTACGGAGCATCCTGAGTAGGTATGCTTTCCGATAGAGTTCTTTAAACTGTTTTCTTTTCAACAAGTATGTAGTTCCGGGTCCTCTGGCTAGGGTTGAGCCTAGGATTCCGTTCCGATCTATTTACTATGTACTTGTCTCCGGCCGCATTTAGACAAAGGGTATGTCTAGCCGGAGTACGATTATTTGAATGAAGAGTTGTTAAATTTTATACTTGTTCAATTTTACTATGTACTATTTTTCAATTCCGCACAATTAGAATCCTCCGGATCGTTTGGACAAACGGACGGAGTGAGCAAAGTCGAATAAATAAAGTCCTCCGAAGTGTTTGAATAAACCAACGGAGGTGAGCAAAACAAAAGGATAAAATGGTTTGAACAGACAACAAGGAAAAGCGCTTGAATAAGCTATATCGACATACAAAGAAATTACATTTGAATAAATGATACATTGGTACAATCTGCTACGTCCGGACGGACGCAGAAACAAAAGAAAAATAAAACCTATCTATTCGGCCACGGTATATCCCAATCGATAGGAGGAGAGGTGGGCTCCGGAGTAGGAGGTTCCGGAGTAGGAGGTAACATAGCTCCGTTCTCTGGAGATGGAGGCCTTGCGTCTGGAACCCTTTCCTGATTCAGGGCAGTAGGAGTCTGCTCTGGAGTGTTGTCCTCAAGATCGTGGACCTCATTCTCACTGCTCTGAGCCACTGGTCCTCGATACGGAAAGGGAGGAATGGGCGGAAGTTCCGATGGACCAGCTCCATCCAGATCAGAGCCAAAGATCTCGTCAGAGTCAGACTCGGAGGACTGCATGGTCTCCTTTGTGGCTTTGGCCTTTCCTTTACCTTTGACCGGAGGTCCAGCTCGAGACGGACGGAAGGGGTTCTGGCTCGGATATCGCGAAGGAGAGCGAATCCGGACGGGGACTTGGGGACGGCGAGCTGGTTGGATGCTTCTTCCCCTTCCCCTTGCCGCCTGTTGGGCACCCCTCCCCCTTCCCCGTGCTGACTGCTTCGCCATTCGGTTAAGGACAGAGTTGAGGCCTCGACTGTTCCCGCCACGAGAATTCTGACTCGCACGGACACGAGTATTCTGTTGCCCCCGGAGACGAGCCTGACGTCGCCTCGCCAACTCGGCTAGTTCCCTAATGATGAAGGGACGAATGACGGAGGCATCTTGACGGAGCCGCTCTACGCGACGGGCAGACTCTTCCGGATCAACAGAAACCTGGATGCCAGTATACCTTTCGAAGGTGAAATCTATCGCCACCTGGCTCGGAATCAGGGTCAGCGAGGGAGGGAGAGAACTGCCAGCATGCATCCGCTTCCACCACTCAACGGCCTCCTCGAACGCAGGACGATACGGAGACTCCCGATCGTTCCACCCCAACTTGAACATCCGGACGATCAAAGCACTGACGTCACGAGGGAAGTTGCGGTATATGGTCGGAGTGACGAGTCCGAGGCGGAGTCCGGTCAGATGGTATGAGAGCTGCAGGGTCATCAGATTCTCTCGGAGGACCATCACCCGGCCGGCAAGCACTTCATTTTCTTCTTCCAGCTTCAGATAATCTCGTTGAAAATCCGTCCGGCTGGCCAGCCACTTCAACTTCTCGGCATAGAACGGAAGCAAGGACCAGACTAAATCCAACTCGGTTTTTAGCTTGGCCTTGTAGTCTTCATGCTCCGCTTGCAGCATGGAGATCGTCTCGTCCGCATCACTGGTCGCGCTGATCCGCTCGCGAGCAAAATCCCGGCATTGGGACAGAGTACCGAACTCCTCCGATATCTCCCGGAGGCAAGTGGCCAGAGACGGAATGTCTTTGAACTCTTCTATTAGAGGCCCCATTCCGGAGCGAATAAAAAGTTCACGAGTCCGCTCTCCACCCATCGTCCACCCGAAAAGTTCAGACTCCAACTCCGCGCATCTGGAGCACGGAGGGCTTGTTGAATGAGAACTGGCTGGTGAAGTACGGACATCCGCATCTCCGCTTCGGAGCACCGGACCGGAATCTTTAGGCTGCGGACAAGCACGGATATGAGAAGAATAGAAACACAATATAAAGAGAATAAACACACAAATAGAAGGAAACTCGTTTTATAGATAGAAGAGAATTACATCGTTCGGAGGGTTGTCATCCCCATCCGAGTCGTCGCTACCATCCTTCCTACACTAAATGAAGCAAAATTAGAACTAGGACGGAGGTAACTACAAAAGAAAAAGGACTAGGAAGTTATTCTACATCAGTCTCCTCGCTGTCCGTGCCACCGGGCTGACGACCATCCCCGTCTCCTTCGCCTTCGCCCTGATCGGTATCTTCGTCAACGGAGGGATACATCTTCAAGACCTCAAGATATTTGGGCTTGGCAGGGGATTCCGGACGGATGCTCTCTTCAGGCGGGGGTACAGCAATACTTAGATCCACCAGCCCCTCGCCATAGGCGCGGATGGCCCCAGCCGACACCGGCTCTTCAACATTCTCCTCGAAGATCCCCAGCACGGAGGGATTCATCTTCTCAACTCCGCCCCGGTAGAATTGATCCACATCGAAGTTGTACTGATGGGCGGCTGTTGGTTTGTAATAGCACTTGGAGAACCGCTCCCTCTTAGGCTCCGGGACCCAACCCTTCATGCTCTGGTAGACTTGATGGGCGGAAATCTGGTTGGAGGAGCGGAGAAGGCCAGTCAGGCTGCTCTCAAAAGCCTGGCTCCGGAGTACCTTATCGGTGAAGGCAACACACATTTCTCGCTGGGCGGACGGAGAGACCAAACTCTCCAGCTCCTTGATCCGGGCATCCGCCTCGGCAGCTCGGATCTCCGACGCCTCAAGCTGGCGACGGAGAACTCCATTGGCCCTCTCAAGTGCGCTCCGCTTCTGAGCTTGCCTTGTTTGCTGAACATGAAAGGCCTTGTTGATGGCCTCGGACACCCCCGGCTGAGCGATTAAATAAGCGGCGAAGTCCTAAAGAAAGAAAACAATAAGACTCTGAACAAAACGAGAAAGCCGAAACGGAAAAGGAAATGTCACTTACCCTGCTAGTATCGCCCCGGCTGCTGCTGTGAGTGTGCTCCGGGTGTGTGCTGTCGGGATCGATCGCCAGTTTCCTCCCATCCCCCTGATGATCACCAGCGCGGGAATGCTCACTTTGCTCTGGGATTCTAGGAGATTTAGGAATCCGGAGCTTTGCGCGCTTGCGGGAACGGGAGGACTCCCCTCCCTCCTCATCGGAAGAAGACGGAACACGGATTTGAAGGAGTTCGGCCCTATTCCCGGCCGAATCCGCGGTGGTGTGAATGGTCGCGCCTCCCGCCTTCTTATCCGCCTTCTTGGGCACGGTTTCATCCTCCCTGTTGGCCGCGGCCTCCCTACCCTTCCGAACCGAGGCTTCCTTTTCCTTGACGGACGCCTCCCCCGCCTTCTTATTCGCGGTCTCCTTCTCTTTGATGAGCGCATCTTCTTGAGCGCGCTTCCTCTTCTTCTCCGTCTCGGATTGCTTTTCTGTCGGTATTTTCATGCCGGTTACCGAACCGGTTGGTGGATTTTCCACCTTGTTGGTTATCTTGGGTTGGCGTCCGGACGGATCAACGCCATTCCCTATCTCCGGATAAACTAGCAACACCCGAAACGGATTAGAAGAAAGCGAGAAAAGCATAAGGTAAAACAGAAGATACCAAAGCAGCTTACTTGATGGATCCCGGGGGACATAGAAACGACACTTCACGAACACCTCCGGCTCGTATGCCCTCAAAGGAAAAACGTACTTCCCTCCTTTCCAGAACGGATCTAGGTCGATCTGATTGGCGGCCAGTTTGGCGATGTTCTCCTCCTGCCCCTCCGGACTGAACACCGTCTTTTCCTCCTTCTTGGCAGTGTGACCCCAGACCGGGCACGGATACTTGTCGAGGTCGAAGATGAAATAATGTTTCTGCCAATTGGAGTAGCTATCGCGCCGACCCTTGCTCGGATCCTTTACCCCCTTCCGCCTCTGGAAAGTGAAAATCCCCTCATCTTTAGTGCCCTCCAAGTGGTAGAAGGCCCGTAACAAATCTAAACATGGCGTCACCCCGCATCTGTAACAATTCAAGAGAAACGCCCGGACTACGGCAACTCCGTTCGGTTGTAGTTGGGCCGGAGAGATGCCGAAATGATGAAAGATGGCGGAGTAAAGGGGGGAAAGTGGGAAGGTTATCCCATAAAGAAAATGGCTCCGGGGGATGGCTGCAACAGTGGTAACGTCGCCTGGAAATGAGCTCAGTTTGGCATTGATGGCGAGCGGAACCACCATCGCCTCCACTAACTCCCTTACCGCCGGGGTGATATCGACATCATCACCCTCATCGGGATCGCCAACCTCCGGCTCCGGATTTAGGCCGATCTCCACTTCCCCACCAGACAAACCGGCGAGCTGCTTGTTATCTTCATTTTCCATTGTATGCGAAGAGTGAAGAGCGTTAACGTGCTTGTCCAAAGAAATGAAAAGAGAATATAGCGCAGAGGGGAAAACAGAGAAGAAATGCAAAGAGTGAAAAAATGAGAGTGAAAGGGATGGTCCAGTATTTATAAGAAGAGAAGTCGCATAAAAGCAGGACCGAGTCCCAAGGCAACATGATTGCCTTTTTTGAAAAAAAGGGTGAACAGAGAATTTCTCGATTAGACAACTCATTTATGACGGTATAACACGCCTCATAAATGCGCCCATAAACACGCGCGCAGGAAACCCAAGCGCCGAGCGCGTGTTCTAACGCACCGCGCACAATCCAGATATAGAGATCCGGGTCGGATCGCATGCCTCCGGGCGGATCCCGATGGTTAGATTAGACGTGAAGAGACACGGGACCCCTCTCCCGGACGAGACCTTCGGACGGATCCCATGTCTCGGGGGGCTAGTGGTGATAGGGGCTTTGGCCCATATCTAGGCTCCGGCCCAGAGAGTAGTCCGGTCCACATGGCACCAGCTAGAATGGCGTTATCCGGTCCACTGCCTCTGGGCTTGAGGCTGACCACTCACACCTATAAATACAGCTTTGGACTTGTGGAGAAAGGTATGTTCTATCAGATAAAAACTCTCTCAATATATCCTTATTCTCTCTCCTATTCAAAGGCCCCTCTTTCATCATCACGCCGGAGTAGCTATCCTCGGGATACTCCGGGGCATTGTTTTGCAGGGTTTTAGGTGAGAGCGCGCGGAGCACGGACAAAAGTCTGATCCGGACCGGGACTGGAAGCTGGTAGCATCAGACTCTACCACCGCCACCGAAACGCCAGAATCTCCGTCTGAAAGCACCTCCCTCACGCGCCTCTTGATTATTTGCAGCTGATGTTGTACTTTTTCTCCTGTTGTAGTGCTGTTGAATTTCACTGTTTGATTCTTCTGAATTTTGGTTACAAATAATGTTAACATTTTTAGCAGACGTTTCTGTATTTTTGCTACTGCACTTTTCTATTTTTTCTACTGCACTTCTCTTTCCAGATTACCTTGTTTCATTCCGGTGTACGCAAAGCTCAACTGGAAAACAACAAAAAACATAAATCGAACCAAATTAAAAGAATAAATATATTGACAGCCAATGAGGGATTTGAACCCACATCTTTGTGTGAATGCACAATGCTCTACCATTTGAGCTAATTGCCTTCTCATGTTAGTCGCAACGTGCAATGAAAACCAGCAAATCAATAGCTAAAAATATAACCTAGTTTTCGTGATTTTCAGAAAAACCATGCCTGCAGAATCAATAAAGATGATCCAACATATATGTACTGCAAAAGACTTTTCAATAGCATCAGTTCAACATTCAACCAACAAAAAAAGAGTGTTTTATTTCCAGTAATTTAGCTTCTAAAGCTTCATACTTTTCGGTTCAAAGATAGCATTTGGTAAAGAATGAAAAAACAGCTCCATCCATCATAGAATTCCATACTTTTGCAGTTTCAACATAACATTCATGAAAAATCAGCACACACAAGGCCGGACATGATACACCAATGAGCTTGGACTGAAGGATATTTACCAGCATAACCACATCATACAGGAAAATGAGTGCAACAGTCAATTCCATAGAAGATTTTAATAGTCATGTAAAATATCTACATATTTGATATCTACATATTTGTATAAGATAAAAAATCATTAGTAGTGAAATCACCAAACAGAAGTGATGTATATGATTGAGATAAATAGGTGTTTAAAGCAATGATATCAGATAAGGATTAACAAATGAGAATATTCAACCACTGAGAGAAACCAATCCATTCCATGGAACTGCTTAGTGTACTCGTTCCATGAGGTTTTACACGTTGTATCTCGAACTTAAAACTGGATACGTGTTCAGATACAATAATTACCAGAAAATAACTACGAGAACATGTAACTGAGTTCAACTTATTCACAAGATTAAATGCAGAATAGGTTATCCACTTTTAATCAAATATTCCGCATTTGATCACCTATCAAAAGATATACACTTATTCCCTTGAAATTCCACTGGCATTCAAAGACAATACAAATTAGCATATTTAAACACAAGCAGCATGAATAAGGTGGAGGTGGTACCAAACCGGATCATCTGTCCATTATAAGAAGTACATCCGGGGTGCTTGAAAGATGATCTGATGGTGTCGGGTTTAGTCATCATAGGAAGTATGGGGTGAAGCAGTACAGCCAGGGTGAAATGGATCTTCAGACCCACAACAATGCCAGTACTGCAACACTTCCCAAGAACCTGGCGTGTCCAGAGTTCCACCAGAGTACACACTTTAAAATTTCCTCTTCGTTTCCCCTAAAACACACAGTCGAGTCAAGTATATACTCACAATCACTAATCACTAATCACTTTGTAAAACCATGAAAAGACCGAGACAGTGATTCAAAAGGGTACCTCCAAAATGAGCAGTATGAAATCGGCAAGCTCGAGGATGATTGGCCAAAGGATTGAGGTAGCCTCTTGCAATTCTTCCAGGTTCTGAGGGCGGTCTTGTCTTCCTTGTTCGAGCATCGACGTATGATTTTAATCTTTCCGAAACAAACCCCATCCTTGCCCTTATTGTGGCGCGTGAGGGAGGTGCTGTCAGGCGGGGATTCCGGTGATTCGGTGGCGGTGGTGGTGTCAACGCTGAATGTTGGAAGTGGAGGGCATTACTGGATGATTGGCCAAACGATTGAGGTAGCCTCTTGCAATTCTTCCAGGTTTTGAGGGCGGTCTTGTCTTCCTTGTCCGAGCATTATTTGCCTATTTCTGTGGAGGGGAAATCCTTACATCAGAAAGGGGCGAGCAGGAAGCAGAGACGAAGAAGAAGAGGACTGAGGAGTCAACGAAGAAGAAGACGTACCTAATCGCCGCGACTTATACTCGGATTTGATGGCGTTGGGTAGAGGCGTCGTCGGCGAGATGACAGTCGGACCTGAGAAAGTTGGAAACAGGGACGGTCCGATCTGGGAAACAGGGCGTCGGGACGGTCTGGATCCCCGGCGGCGGGCCGGTACGGATCTCCGGCGACGGGAGCGTCTGGTGGCGGGGCTGGACAGATCTCCGACAGCGGGAGGCGGGCGAGGAATGCAGCGGCTGCGCCGGTATGGTGAGCAGGTACTCGTCGGCACCGGGACAGCGACCAGGGGGCCCGACGAGTGGGAGGGTTGCAGTTTGGGGACGAGAGAGTTGGGGACGAGAGAGTTGGAGAAGTCTGGTTTTGAGTCTGGTTTTGAGTACTGTTACGACCGGGAAATCCCTCGGAGGAATATCCAGATCGTTAACGGTGCTGCTAGACCGTGGCCTGGACTGTCGATCTAGGCCGTGCTGCAGCGTCTCTTGATCCGCCTCGATGACGGATGAAATCTACCTGCTAAGACCATATGAACACTCACGGTCAGGGCGGGGTGGCTTAATGCCGTTCCCGCTCCGATGCTTAAGTCAGTAGACTGTTCGGAGAGTTGGGATGTGATTGATTGTGTTTAGTAAACTTACCTTTCTCTTGTTGAGGAAGAGATATATATATGGTGTTGACAACTGACCTGGTCTGATCAGACCGCGCCGTTAGGCGGTCTGGGAAGATTCCTCTGCCAGGTCAGGTAAAGCTGCCATCTGCTGTCGGGTCTGGCCCGATCGTCATGCAGGATGAGGGGTCGGGATGAACCATGCGGGATGGTGAGATGCCCGACCCTAACAGGTTGTATGGGAAGATGCTCCTGCCAGGCCAAGTAGGGTTCTAACCGCGATCGGGTCTGGCCCGGATGCCATGTGTGTCGAGGGGCCGGGACGAGTCATCCAGGATGGCGAGATGCCTGGCCCAGACAACTGGGGTTCTGATCTGATGCCGCGTCCGGGCTGGCCCGGGCGCCATGTGTGCTAAGGGGCCGAGCCGTTGGTCCTGATGAGCCATCAGGTCAGCTGGATGCTCGGCCCTAACAAGTCCCCCCCAAGTCCAAGCTTGAACTGACGGTTCGAGCGCAGGTCTGTTGCTTGGGTCGTTGGACCATTTTGAACAAGCAGGGTTCACGCCGTCGGAAGATTCATGGTAAAAAAATTCCTCCACTTCTTGGTCACGTGCCCCTTTTTTACTTGCAATGTATTCCATTTGGGCCGAACGGGTTTTGCTAGCCTTGGCCATGGAGCTGGATCACGATGTCGCCTAGGGTAGGCGTCTGGGTCGTAGGTAGGTGTGATGATTTTGCACCGTGTCGTGTTCTCACCATGGTGGTTCTTACTTGACCCGGATCGTTGATCTGGTTGATGAGTTTGGCTGTAGATGTCCTGGTTCCATGGTGCCCCGTCGGGATGGGCGGATCGGACTGCTAGTGTGGTTCCATCATTGTCTTGGCGAGCCGCCTCGATGAGACGTCCGGTTCATCAACTGATTGTCGCAGTGGGATTCTGGATCTCTCTACTGCTTTGTGACTCAATATTTTGTTCGTCATATTTGTCGGGGAAAAATAGCTTTTCGTGGATTTGTGCCTAGACCATGTTGCTTTCGGTGGAGACAATTTCCTTTGAGGCCATGGTCGTGGGCATGCTTGCAATTTCGGTACACATCGTCCTGTGGCATGGGCCAGTTGGTCAGACATGTTGGACGGACTTGGCGGATGAACCAGCTGGTTTGGGAGGTCGGTCTGGGCTGACGCCCGAATCCTCTTAGTCGAACTTCTCATTTTGTTGAGTTTAACATTTGATCCACCGTGAATAACCCCATCCGGTAACTGCCTTGAATAGCATCATCCGGCAACTGCCTTCAATAGTATCATCTGGTAACCCAACTTCTGGATCTGGGCTCCTCGTTTGGACAAGATTGGTTCGGCATCCCACATCACAATCTGGGTTGCTGCGTGATTCCTTAACCTGGTGAGGATTGATCATCAAGCGGGATCTCTGGTCAGGTTCATAGCCACGTGTGGTCCGTGACCGTGGTCGTGGGGGCCTTCATCTTCTTGCTACACCTTGACTCGTAATCCTCTTGAGGTGAATTGTATTGTCGGCCTTTGCGCTTCTTGGCATGTTGCATCTCGGCATGTTAGGCCAAGTGGTTTATCGGAGTGACTTCATTCATTAATTTCCTTGGTTTATCCGCTTCTCTCAACCATTACACCACTTGGCTTTCCAGTTCGTCAACCGGACGCTCCATCTGGGCTGATCTTTGTTCCGGACTTCCCTTGACTTGGCAGGATCGGCTGTCCGGCTTCACGACCTATCTGGTCTCTCTTCCCTCTTTCTAGTGAGAGTTGAAGAGCTCTCGTTGGCTAGAAGAGGGAGCTGCAGATGATTGATGAATATTGAGCGGTTGAAACCGTGGCCTAGGTTGGAAGAACCGTAGCCCAGGCTGGCGATCGGAACCGCGATCTAGGATGGTAGAAACGTGCCTATGATGGCGGTGAGAACCGCGATCTAAAATGGCAGAAAATTGCCTATGATGGCGGTCGGAACCGCAATCTAGAATGGTGGAGAATTGCCTATGATGGCGGTGAGAACCGCGATCTAGAATAGCAGAAAATTGCCTATGATGGCGGTCGGAACCGTAATCTAGAACGGCAGAAAATTGCCTATGATGGCGGTGAGAACCGCGATCTAGAATAGCAGAAAATTGCCTATGATGGCGGTCGGAACCGCAATCTAGAATGGCAGAAAATTGCCTATGATGGCGGTCGGAACCGCAATCTAGAATGGCTGACGGGACCGCGATCTAGGATGGCAGAAACATGCCTATGATGGCGGTCGGAACCGCAATCTAGAATGGCAGAAACGTGCCTATGATAGCGGTCGGAACCGTAATGAGGGATGGCACAGCGGTGGGCCAGGCTGGCGATCGGAACCGCGATCCGGGATGGCAGAGCCGTGGCCCAGACTGGCGGTTGAAACCGCGATCCGGGATGGCAGATCCTTGGCCCAGGCTGGCGGTCGGAACCGCGATCTGGGATGGAAAAAGCCTTGGCCCAGGTTGGCGGTCGGAACCGCGATCTGGGATGGCAAAAGCCTTGGTCCAGGCTGGCGGTCGGAACCGCGATCTGGGATGGCAAAACCTTGGCCCAGGCTGGCGGTCGGAACCGCGATCTGGGCAGTTGGAACCGCGATCTGGGCAGTTGGCCCTTTTTGGATCGACATCTTATCTTAGGCATACGCATTTTTCAACTGTGCTTAGCATGCTGACCTTGGTCGTGATGCGTGTAAGAGCATGTCGATTTATGCTAACCTGGGTCGTGATAGCATATTGCTTGTACATGTTCATTGTGCCGATTGGCATTGGTCACGGAGACCTCCCATGTTTCGCACGATTTCAAGATGGCGATCCTGAAAGGGCATGCGCTTTGCGGCGTGTCGTCCCTCTTGGGTTGACTGGTCTGCCGGCCAAGGCGACCAGTCCAGTTGGGTTTCTTTGTTTTCCTTTCCTGCGTTTTGCCATTTGAACAATTTACAGGTTATGTAATAACCCATAAGGGGATACATTTGGTTATGCTTGTTTTCTTTTGAAACATTATATGTTTGCATAATAAATTGTTAAGCTTACGTCACTTTAGCATTTCTTCATTAGTTTACAACCTGCATGCTTATAATGATTGTTTCATTTACCGTTCACCAAGTGGGATGGGCTATCTTGTCCACATGGGTCGTCCCCTTCAGGAAGAGGGATGGCTTGACCGGATGGACGGTCCTGGATGCCTGCTGGTTCTGATGGAAGTTGGCGCGCATGGCCTTGAATTCCGGGCAAAGTTGCCTGAAACTTGGGAGTCGCTAAACCTTTTCCAAGCCACCAAGATTTGTGGAATGGTCATTCCTTTCCTGGGATTTTTTATTTAGAGTTGGTACTGCTAAGTCTCAAACTCTGCTTTATCGGTCCTTTCCCGACATGGGTCTTCAATGAAGAAGAAACCCACCTTTTTTCCCAAACGGTTGCTACCCGTGGTTGGGAAAGGATATGGTCTGCCCCTTTCGCATATTCGCGTCTGAACAGGACCACGCCTATGTTAGGTGCGCGAGAAGGGCGGCTAAGCCTCAGTCCCGGCCCGGCGGTCACGATCGTGACCGTGTCGACCGACTTGCCCTTGAGAGTAAAATGCACAGAAGTACACCCTTGTTTCTCCAGGCAACAATCCTGGCTCGTTAACAAAGATGCATCCCGGACGCTTTACAGTCTAGGTGTAAAATGTGCCATGTGTTCTCTCCGCCCGGTCCGGCTGGCCGGGTCGGTGGGTTGAACCTCCTTTCGTAGTATCCATTGTTGCAAATTTCGAGTTTGTCATTCGACTTTCGAAATAAGGTTCAAATGGATAAACAAGGGGAAACATGTCCATGAACTTAGCACTTGAAATACATTAATAGTGGGGGAGAAAACAACACTACAATTTTGCACGGGTAAATATTTTTCCCTAAGACCACTCCTTTATTAGGGAAAACATTGTGATCTCTCTAGAATTATGCTTGAGAAAATGTCATGAGACTAGCATTAGAAATATTGGGTGGTATGGGGTACCTTTTTAGAGCGGGGTTGACCTCGTCATCTGGTCGGCTCAGAGCGGGGTTGGCCTCGTCATCTGATCGGCTCAGAGCGGGGTTGACCTCGTCATCTGGTTGGCTCGCCTAGTTGGCTCAGCTGTCTAAGAGACGTTTCTGATCTAGTTGGCTCACCAGGTTGCCATGCACTCATGTGTCAGCGTCATCACCTTGGTCCTGATCCTGGATGGGTCGTCATCTGGTCGGCTCACCTGGGCTTCATTAACTAGCGTCATCACCAGCGTCATCACCTGGGTTGGCAGTCCTAATCGTCCTTTGGTAGGAGTTGCGTCTGGATGAGTGTTGACATGAAGCACTGTTGCCGTATAAGCTCTGGATGGCGAATGAGGCCGCTGAACTGGGTTGATGCAACGGCTTTGGGAAGTGGACATGATCGATAAACCGGGTTGTTGGCCTTGTCGCTGAAATGGGTCGACGAATTTGGCGATGTCGCCGAAGAGAGTCGACAAACTGGACGACGTGGCTGAAGTGACTTGATGGACAGGGCGACGTGGCTGAAGTGGCTTGATGAACTAGCCGATGTCGTTGAAGTAGCCTGATGAACTAGCCGATGTCGCTGAAGTGGCCTGATGAACTAGCCGATGTCGCTGAAGTGGCCTGATGAACTAGCCTGATGAACTGGCCTATGCGGTATTCGCTGAAGTGGCCTGATGAACTATGACCATGATGGTATTTACTGATGTGGGTATATCATGGCCGATCGCCGATGACCTTCGTATATATGTTGTCTCGTCTGCGCTAACCGGTCTGCTTTTCTGGGTGCAGCGACCGATACGCTGGCCTGGGCGCGACGACTGCTCTGCTCGTCTGGGCGCGGCGTCCGGTCCGCTCATCTGGGCGAGGCATCCGGTCCGCTCATCTGGGCGCGGCATCCTTTCCGCTCATCTGGGCACGGCATCCGGCCCGCCCATCTGGGCAGTTTGATCATCTGCTAGAGAAAGTCAAACTGCAGAAACCTTTTTTTTCTTTTCAATGGCTTTTTTCACACATTTATGGGGGTTTGGCTCTAAAGGTTGGATTTTTGTTGAAAATCTTCCCTTTTTTGGCTAAAGATGAACGGGTTTAATGTCTTTAAGCTTTCTTGAAGCTATTCATGACAAATCTGAAGGTTTTTGACTCTAAAGGTCGGATTTTTTTTGGAGAAAACCATCTCTTTTTGGCTAAAAAGGAATGGGCTCGATCTGTTTAAACTTCCTTGAAGCTATGCTTAACAGATCTGAAATTTTCGGCTCTAAAGGAGGGATTTTTTGGTGAAAGTCGTCTCATTTTTGGCTAAAAAAGAATGGGCTTGATCTGTTTAAGCTTTCTTGAAGCTGTGCTTAACAGATCTGAAAGTTTAGGCTCTAAAGGAGGCATTTTTGGTGAAAGTTTGTACCTTTTTACCAAGAAACCAACTTAGAGGCTCTTTGTCTGCTCAGATTTGGAGATGTGCTTCGGTTGTGCTCGTTGGAGGCTGATTCGCTCACATCTCCGAGCTGCGTGGGTGACTAGGCGTTTAATCCCCACAGACGGCGCCAATGTTACGACCGGGAAATCCCTCGGAGGAATATCCAGATCGTTAACGGTGCTGCTGGACCGTGGCCTGGACTGTCGATCTAGGCCGTGCTGCAGCGTCTCTTGATTCGCCTCGATGACGGATGAAATCTACCTGCTAAGACCATATGAACACTCACGGTCAGGGCGGGGTGGCTTAATGCCGTTCCCGCTCCGATGCTTAAGTCAGTAGACTGTTCGGAGAGTTGGGATGTGATTGATTGTGTTTAGTAAACTTACCTTTCTCTTGTTGAGGAAGAGATATATATATGGTGTTGACAACTGACCTGGTCTGATCAGACCGCGCCGTTAGGCGGTCTGGGAAGATTCCTCTGCCAGGTCAGGTAAAGCTGCCATCTGCTGTCGGGTCTGGCCCGATCGTCATGCAGGATGAGGGGTCGGGATGAACCATGCGGGATGGTGAGATGCCCGACCCTAACAGGTTGTATGGGAAGATGCTCCTGCCAGGCCAAGTAGGGTTCTAACCGCGATCGGGTCTGGCCCGGATGCCATGTGTGTCGAGGGGCTGGGACGAGTCATCCAGGATGGCGAGATGTCTGGCCCAGACAACTGGGGTTCTGATCTGATGCCGCGTCCGGGCTGGCCCGGGCGCCATGTGTGCTAAGGGGCCGAGCCGTTGGTCCTGATGAGCCATCAGGTCAGCCGGATGCTCGGCCCTAACAAGTACAAAATCTGGACTTGAGCAGTACAAAAACCAGAACTTGTGGGGTGAAAGTCAGTTTTGCAAAATAAAAGTGAACCAAACGCGTTTTTGCAAATCAGGACTCCCAAAATTCCCAGATTTGCAAAAACCAACCTTGCCAAACACAGCCATAATCATCAATCCAATAGAGGGAAAGATCTTCCCATTCTTAAGTTATGCGATCCTAGTGTATTTAAACAGATTAAGTCTCTGAGAGTAGGCGATGCATTTTGACGAGGAAGAATATCAGTGATAGAATACCATGAGCTTTCATTTGCAAGGAAATCATCCACAATATTCCTTTCTCTGAACACATGTTGGATTTTGATGCCTACAGCAGATGTCCTTATAGCATAGCATGAATTACGGCATCTCAAGTCTACAGAATTTGGAAAATCTACTCCTTAAATAGCTAACATATTGTCTATTTCAATACTGAAAAGAGAACTCGTGGTTATAGCAGTTAAAATGCCAAACCGTATTGGTAATAGTTCTAGAAAATAGTGGGGAGATTGTTGTAACAACTTTCATTTCCACATTAATCAAATTTCCCCTACTATTTCTTACAACCAGTCCTGACCCTACCCTTTCTTATGTTAAGAAAGATGCATCAACATTTATTTTCTAGCCTAGATCAGCAGGCTCCCATTTGATAGATCTAATTTGTTTAGCCCTTTTCCTATGGAGAGAAGGAACTAAAACAGCCAAAATTAAGTCCCCATGCTTCCTGATCTGACTAGCAACTGGGAAGGCAGTAAAGATCTTATTGACCTTATAGATTATAGAGTCAATGATTGACCGTGCTAAGATTCTGTTATCATTATAGATGAGATCATTCCTCCCGCACCATAGACTCCAAAAAACAACAGGCATAGTAGTCTGAAATACCCTAGTATGCAGTTTTATTGGTCCTTTAAAGGTGAAGTAGTAGTTAATCCTACGTATCAAGTTATGAAAGTGTGGAACTGGTATCCCTAGAATTGAATGCATATAGACAAATGTTGCTACAGTCTCCACACAATCATTAAAATAGTTATCTAAGGCCTTGTCAAGTTCAGCTTATTATCAGCTGAACTTGCGCGGAATAGCTGAAGCAAGCTGCAAATAACTGAAACACGTTGCAGTTAGCTGAAACCAGCTGAAGTTTGCTGAAACAAGTTGCAGGTAGCTGAAGCACGCTGCAGTTCGCTGAAGCACGCTGCAGTTCGCTGAAGCACGCTGCAGTTCGCTGAAGCACGCTACAGTTCGCTGAAATAAACTAAAATATATTTAATTTTAAATCATAACTTTTAGCACATAAATAAAAGTTTATTCACTTTTTAAATTTTCCTCCTTCCTTTTTTTAAAATGCACTAAACATTTTTTAAAAAATTTTAATCTATCTCTTCTACTTTTTAAATCTCAAAACTTATCTATTTTCCCTTTAATAAGATTCATCTGAATCTTCCTAAAATCTTATGTATTCGGCACACAATATAACACATTCCTTTTTTTCCATTAAAGAATGTTATTCTTTATATTAAAACCACCATATAGCGGGGTGAAATTTATTTGGCTCACCAGACCATATAAAAACCTTATGTAAAAGTCCAAAGTTTATACAATATTGGTTAAAGTATCTATAACTCTCAATATTGTATGGTCATTCTATTAAGAATATGTTGTTTCTAGTGTACACTCATGTCTCACAAGCATTTTAGGGTTTGCAAAGTGATGCCCAACTCTACCGATGAGAAAACTCAATACTCGCAAGCAATTTAGGGATCATCAAAGCGAAGCCCAACTCTTCCGACGAGACGGTGTTCCACTAGAATCAACTAAATCTTCTAGCAGCAACCTATAGTAGCCGCATAATGTTGTAGCAGAAACAGCTTGTAGTAGCATCAGAAAGTTTTACCAGCAGCATGTAGCAACAATAACTTGAAGAAGTACATTGTAGTATCAGCGGTTTGTAGCAACAGGAGCTTGCAGCACACAATTGTAGGAGCAGCATGTAAAATAGAATCTTGTAGCATCATGTATCTTGTAGAAGCAACATCAGTTCATCTCCATATTGGTTATCCTCCGTCATTTTGATGAATACAACAACTCCCCACCTTTGTTTACAGCTTGTAGCTTCCAGTACTTGTACACAAGAAACGAAAACTAGCAGTATCTCATTTTCTTTAATAATCATCTTATTCTTAAATATGGAATTTCTCTATTATCTAGGTCTACTAAACCCCCGATTCTCCTTGGTAAAGTAGATTGAGCATATATGCAATCTTTACTAAACTATCAGCAACTGCATTAGATTCTCTAGTTCTATGAATAAAAGAGATTTAGAGATTACATGAGATTGACTAGATGTTTATGATAATTGGCAACAGCCTCCAAGGAGGTTTAATCTCTTTTGAAACAATTTTAAGAAGCATCAATGAATCAACTTCCAACAGAATCATGTGATACTCCTGAAACTACACTGCCTCCACGCCAATGGCAAGTGCAACCGCTTCTGCCTTCAAGCTATCCTTCACTTTTATAGTTTGAGATTTAACAAATAAAACTCTACCATTTGAATCTCTAATCACCATACCTACACCACCATTCTCATTCCTCAATTATGAACCATCAGTAATAAGTTTAAATTTTTCATTCCCATGAAGTTTCCATGTTACTTTATCATGTTTGATTAATCTCCCAGTATTGAGAGATTTAGTCCATGATTTTAAATTTTTAGAGATATGAGATGGATCAACTCCCGTATCTGTTTGAAAATGAGCTTTTTGTCTGGATGTAAATTATCTTAAAGGTATGCATTTCTAGCACACCAGATAAACCAAACACACACCACATGCAATGGTCTAGCAATATTCCTTTGGATCCATGTAGTCTCATGTAGGTTCCAGTAAAAATAGAAGGTATCCCACAGTGATTCAAATCTATGATAACTCACATAAAAATAAGCACTTACAGATTTCCAAATCCATTAAAGAATATTACTCGTAAATAAAATCAGAGCTATACACAAACTCGATTTTATGAACTAAGATAATTATGAATATGAAAAAAATGCATGATATTTCGATTGTTACTTACCATTTGTATTTTACAATAAAGTGAATAAAAAATATATTAATGGTATTTCGCTTGTAACTTTATGGAAAAATTTTCTTTTCCTTTAATGTATTTTATTTCTATACAAATAAATAATAATTTTTCTTAAATAATAAATCATTGTAAAACCACAACACCGCTACAAAACTACGTAGTTTTAGTTATAAAACTACCGCAACACCACTACAAAACTACATGGCTAAGTTATATTTATAATAAATATTATATACCGTCATTCTATACTATTCAATACTTGGCACACAACTATTCAACCTAAAATTTGTTTCAAGTATGACCAAACAATTATGAATATTATATAAGTATTATTATCATCAAGTGATAAATTTTTAAATATTTGAACATGTATTTTTCAAATATTATAATTTTAATTTTTTTTATTATACGTAACAAAAGTTATTGATTATCAAACTTGACCGTCAGATAGTGTTACTAAGTGTCATCTTAGCCAGAATGGTAGGACTAAAACACCAACTATTCAAAGGTTAGACAGAGGTTCATTCTCCCCATTATGGAAATTAAAATTCCCTGATTCTTCTATTCTAGTCATGAACAAGGAAACCAGTGATCATTGTCCCATGTCTTTATGTATTGGTAGCAAATTAAAGTCATCATCAAGGCCATTTAGATTCATCAACACCTGGTTTAAAAGGGACACTTTCCTCCAGGTTATTCAGAATAGCTGGCCTGCATATTCAAGAGTCAGGCATGCTTAAATTTTATTTAAAATTGCTTAGACTTAAAAAAGTTTTGAAAAAATGGAACATAGATGTTTTTGGTAACATTCATCAAAATGTTATTCATGCTGAGGAAACACTTAGACTTCAGGAAATTGCTTATGATTCTGATCAGAGTGAAATAGAACTGACCAGACTCAGACAAGCAAAATCTGAACTCTCTAGGATAATCAAAGAACAAAGGCATTTTTTCAAGTACAAAGCAAAAATTAAATGGCTTGAAGATGGAGATGACAACTCTAAATATTTTCATAATTCTGTGAGGGAAAAAAGGAGCAGGATGTCTATCACTAAAATCATGAACTCTGCTGGGGAGTGGATTGATGAGGAGTCTGAAATGGAAAAAGAGGTTGTGTCCTTTTTCTCCAACCTCCTCTCAGCTGACAAGGATCCAGATACAGAATTCTATCCTCATTTCCTGGTTCAGATCCCCAAATTAATTTCTTATGAAGATAATATTGAGTTAATTAAACTAGTTTCATTAGAGGAGCTTAAACAGGTTGTTTTTTCTCTCAATAAACAAAGCAGCCCAGGTCCTGATGGCTTTACTACTAATTTTTATATTAAAGCATGGGATATAATTCACTTAGAATTACTGCATGCTGCAAATGATTTTCTCTCTAGTTCTGAAATTCCTAAGGGCATAGGCAGTACATGGATTGCTTTTAATTCCTAAATTAGATACTCCATCATCATTCAGTGACTTCAGACTAATAAGTCTCTCCAATGCTGCCAATAAAATTTTCTCAAAAATTTTGATGGAGAGACTTAAGCCTTTTATGCATAAAATAATCTCACCACATCAAACTGCCTTCCTTAAAAATAGAGACATAACTGACAATGTGTTATCTGTTAAGGAAATGCTTAGATTTATAGATAGAAAGGGCAGACAACCAAACTGCATTTTGAAGCTAGATTTAAGAAAAACCTTTGATAGGGTTTGTTGGAAATTTTTATCCAGTGTGCTTCTTAAATTTGGCTTTCATGGTAAATTTATTTACTGTGTCATAAAAAATTTGTCTCAATCATGGTTTTCTGTTCTTTTAAATGGTGCTCCTATAGGATTTTTTAATGCTTCCAGAGGTATCAAACAAGGTGACCCCCTCTCTCCTTTTCTCTTTAATATTTTCTGTGAAACTTTTACTAGGAGTCTGGCCTTTATTTATGGGAATGGGAGTCTCCAATATTATAACTTGCCAACAGCAGCTGAAAAAATATCCCACCTTACATATGCTGATGATACTATCATCTTTATGCTTGCTAGTAAGTCCAATTTAATTAGAATGAAAGCATTTTTATCTGTAATTGAGTCTGTCTCTGGGCAGAAGATAAATTATGATAAAAGTGAATTTTACACTAGCAAACATGCAACTCAGTAAAAAATCAGAAAAATAAGGGATATTTTATGCATGAAAAAAAGGTAGTTTCCCTTTAAATATCTTGGTGTGCCTATTTTTAAAGGTAGAATTAAAAATGCATTTTTCCAGCCTGTGATTGAAATGATTGACAAAAGATTAAATAACTGGAAAAATAGATGGCTATCCCAAGGAGGGAAGATGATACTGATAAACTCTTGCTTGTATTCCTTGCCCCAACATATATGGGCTGTTATGAAGCCTACTGTGCACATCATAAAATTAATTAGAAGAAGGATTTCTGTTTTCTTCTGGGGATCAATAGAAAACAGGCCAAAAAAAACATGGAAGAAATGGAATGATTTTGTGCTATCCTATTTCAGAAAATGACCTTAATTTCAGAAATATATCCACCATAGTGAATACCTTTTCAGTCAAACTATGGTGGAAGTTCCAACTTGCATCTGCTCCCTGGACCACTTTCTTGACTTCTCTACCAGATTCCTTCCAAACTTCACACTGCTGGAAGCGTATTTGTAAAATTAATTCCTTTGCAGAGAGTCACACTAGAGTTATACATGGACATGGAGCATGTAGTTTTTGGACCGCCAACTGGACTGGTTCTGGACCTTTGTGTGATATTATTGATCCCCAGAATACACTAATCCTATCAGATTGCACAGTATCTTCCTTTATACAGAACAGCAAGAGTTTTTAAATCAGATTTCACATTCTATTGATAATACTCTTTTGTCTTATCTGCAGGAATCTTCCCTAAAAATGCATAGAGAGGACAAACTAATTTGGATGCCTGACACAAGGGCTGCTTCTCCTTTAAAGCTACCTACAATCTGCTCAGGCCCAAGAGAGGCACATACATGTCTCTGGAAAGGATCTGGAACAAAAGGGTGCCTAAAAAAATCTCAGTCTTCATGTGGAAGGTAATGAACTCCATTTTACCATTTGATAATGTTCTTTGTTATTATGGTTTCAACATAGTGTCCAAATGATGTTTCTGTAATCACTCTGATACATTTGACCACTGCTTTAATGAATGTTATATTGCCTCTGAGGTCTGGTCTGGTATAAATGCTTTTGTAAATATTATCACACCACCTTTTAACACAATTTGGAACAGAATAAGCTACTACCTTACCAGACCTGGTTTTACTAAGATTCACTCTATTTTAATTCATAATGTGGTACTCTTCACCTGTTGGTGCATTTGGAAGGCTAGAAATAGACTCATTTTTTATGAGGTCCCTCCAAACCCTAGGCACATCATACAGGAGATCAAAACCCTTGTATACCTCTCTTTTGCAGCTAGGCCCTTTTTCATTTCCTCCCCCTTTGACATGGAACTGGCTTCAAATGGATATTTCCCTAAACATCTTAGGCCACCTAAACCTACAGTTGCTGTGGTTAGGTGGATTAAACCAGTAGAGGGGTTTAAATATAATGTAGATGCTTCATGGAAATCCTCCTCTGGTAATACATGCCTTAGTGTTGTGGTTAGAAATGAATTAGGCAACTTTGTATTTGCACAATGTGTCTATACACTTTCACAGTCCCCATTGCATGCAGAAATCTTGACTATTGGCTTAGCCCTCTCAGTTGCATCATCATACAGTCAGAAAGCCTTTATAGAGTCAGATTGTGCAGAGGCTGTTAAAATGATTTCTGATCCTCATCAAGCTCACTGGAAATTCTTCAATCTAATTGATGAGATCCACCAGTCTCTGCATGATATTGTCTTATCCTACTCACCTAGAGAAGCCAACCAAGTCTCTGACTCACTTGCAAAATATACATGCAATATAAAATCCAGTTCTATGTTCACTAATCTCTCTCAGCTACCTGTTGAAACAAGAGGTCTACTTAATTTAGACAAGCTGGAAATACCTTCTGTCAGACTTCATCCTCCCTAGATTCAGCTGCTACGCTCATTGTTTGTTGTTTTGAATTTTGCAGATATCTCCAAAGGTTCACACCTCACAGTTAGCTGGCTTCACCTGAATGCTGCCTCACCATAATGCTACCTCCTAAAGATACTCTCCTTCCATGGCTTTACTGGCCTGAACCTACTTCACCTTTTTTTGACTCACGGAACATTTCTTAGTGCCGCCTTGTGTTTTGAGTTATCAATTCACTAATAGGCTCTAAGAATATTTTTTATTTTTTTAGGTTTTCACATGTATAGGTTCCACATTTTTTTGGAAGCTCCCCTAATTTCATGGCTATGTGTAGAGCCGTTATGTCTTTTATTCTTTTGCCTCTTCACTTCATGTAGTGGGAGTGAGAAAACTACAACCAAAATCCGATTTTGGTTTTCTTTATTTGGTTTGGGGAGGCATATACATTCCCCCATCCTCTGGATGGGTAATTTTTTTTTTTAAAAAAAGTGTGACACAATAAAAAAAAACTAGAAGACTGTCCCTGGAAATTTTGAAATCCAGCCGTTCATTCTTCCTCTTACTGATTATTCTTCAAGAAAATTCTGCCGGAGTTGAAAATCTGCGAATTAGCCTTCGTACTTCGAGTGTTGTTTTGGAAGCCGATAAAACATCCAGCTTCAGCTGTTCACAGATCCCAAAATTTTCATATATATACGTCAATTCTAACCTTTTCAATCATACCCTTCACCTCAAACCCCCTAAAGTCCCAATTTGCATCAAATTCTTCCCCATCAGCATCATTTTCTCAAGGTAAGCTTGATAAGAATAGCTATTTTATTATGATTACATGCTCAATATGATTTATTGTTTCAGTGTGTTGTGGAATATGAAATTGTTTTTACTGAAAATGAATGGATCATGACATACACTTGCTTTTTGAATGTCTGAAAAACGATTGAATCTTGTATCACGTTAAATGTGCACCGTATTTCTTGCTCTTCGTTTAGCTTTGTTAGATCCTTTTTTCTCAGAAGCCCGGATAATCCCTAAATCATTAGCTGAACTAAATGGCCGTAAAACAGATGTTCACTATGTCAGTTGATTCACATGGCAACTAGAAAAGTCTGATTCAGACAATATCTAATTTATTTAAGCTGTATTATTGATTTTCACAATATTATGAGTGTTTCTGTTTGTGTGTAGGATCCTGTTGTGTAGAATGGCTGCATTGAAGCCTGGTGTGATTGCTCTATTTGATATGGATGGCACACTCACCGCCCCACGAATGGTATGCTCGCTGTAATCATAAATTTGTGATTTTTATCTATTAATTTTCAAGACTTCTTGTTTAAAATGAGTAACCTTTTGTGAAGAGGGTACTTTTAATAAATGAGATGATTACTAAGTTGTTTAAAACTTGTGTTTGATTCTTTGAGGGTAAAAGCATTCTTCGATTCTCCCTCATTGCTCCTACTGGCATTACAAGATCCTTTTTTTTCCCTTTTTTATTTTGTTGAGCATAATTAGGATAGGAAATTTCACTGTCCAGAGTTATTGCTCTTTTCTGTTTGCCCAAGTTAGCGGTTTTTGTGACTTTGGACTTCGAACAGAACCTATGTTGATCTCCAATATTTAGGAACTTAGTTTGTTTATAGATCCCATGATACAGCTTGCAAATTATAGTGTTGTCTTTCTTGAACATACAGGAGGCTACTCCTGGAATGTTAAACTTCATGCAGAAATTGCGGAAGGTAAATGTTTCTTTTCTCTTTTCAATATGATAGGATATTGTCGGTTTGAAAGGATTAGTCTAGTGAAAGTTTATGCCTTTCACTGTCCTGTTTCAGGTTGTTACTATTGGTGTCGTTGGAGGTTCTGACCTCATTAAGATTTCTGAGCAGCTTGGAAAATCTGGTTAAGCATCTATTAATTTGTCAAATTCTTAAGATCTTAAAGACCTTTTATAAGCCTCTCTGTTATTCTTTATCGAGATGTAGTTTTCTCTCTGCATCATAGCCTTGTTATCAATTGTTCATTGGTACCCATTTTTCATATGAACTAAAAATAAAATCTAGTATGCATATGTAGGTGATATATTTTAACAACTTCTTTGGGCAGTTAATCTTAGTTTTGCATCGTAAGATTTTTATTGGAATTTTATCCTTGCAGTTATTCATGATTATGACTACGTCTTTTCTGAAAATGGTCTGGTTGCACATAAAGCTGGACAGCTCATTGGTACACAGGTACAGAAGATCTATGTTATCCTATAATGTCAAGTTAATGTAGGAGTAAAAGACACGAGGTTTATAACATCTCAAATGTACCATCGATGAACATGCAATTATTAGAAGAATGTGAAAAGAAAATTTCAATTGTTGTAGACAAATTCATCAAAATTCATACATAGGAAAACATGTCTAGTTTATTGTTTCTGTTTAGACAATAAATTCATACTGTATGGTCTGATTTCTTTGACGTATAATTCTTATTTCATGCAGAATTTGAAGATACATCTCGGCGAAGAGAAGCTCCAGGTAAGTTGTGTTTTTGTTGTGATCATAAATTTATGTTTAAACCAGTAAAACAATGTATTAGCCTATTAGTAATACTGTCTGTTGAACGCCCTTGAAAATGCTTATTTAACCAACTCAGAATATTTCCACATTAAACGCTATTTGATAGTGTGGTCAAGTAAAAATGGAAGCAGACAATTTTTCTTGTACACGAACTTATTTGTCAATGTATTTACTGCAGGAATTTATCAACTTTGCACTCCATTATATTGCGGATTTGGACATTCCCATAAAAAGGTGAGCAAGAAATAACTACGATATGGCATACGTGTTCTCTGCAGCCTAATCCTTTTCTTTTCTCCAGAGGAACATTTATTGAGTTCAGGAGTGGAATGTTAAACGTGTCTCCAATTGGGAGGAACTGCAGTCAGGAAGAGAGAGACAAGTTTGAAAAGTATGATAAGGTAAAAAAAGTAATAAGAAAGTCACAATAAATATGTGCTTTGGAATTTGTACATCTGATGAGAATAACAAAAGTTTAGATGGTCCATTTAGATCAACAACATACGTTCCAAGATGGTGATGATTCTAAGGGAGAGGTTTGCACATTTTAATCTCACCTTTTCTATCGGTGGTCAAATCAGCTTTGATGTGAGTATTTTATGCTTATTCACTTGCAATTGAATTCCTTTTCTGTTTAGTTATTATAAAGTTGGACACATGCAATTACAGGTATTCCCTCAAGGGTGGGATAAGACTTATTGTCTGAGATACCTTGATGAGTTTAAGGAGATTCACTTCTTTGGGGACAAGACATACAAGGTATTTTCAAAATCATTCCTCTTTATAGAACATGTAAAATCTTGTAGGAATGATATAACAGCTTCTCATTCTTAAACAGGGTGGGAACGACTTCGAGATCTATGAGTCTGATAGAACCGTGGGACACACGGGTCTGTTTTGATGGCTTAATTTGTTTATACATCATGCCAACATTGCTTGCTTGATCTAGTCTTGTCTTTCTACTGTGCTGTTATGGGTTTAGAATGTTTGATGTCGAAAATAGACGTGTATATCTTGTCAGTTTTAGGCAAACCAATTGAGTGGACTACAGAATGAATGAATAAATAACAAGAAAGGAACCAGAAGCGGAAGTAAATGAAGGCTTAAAGTGAGGCTATAAAGAAAATACATATCATGTTCAACTAGAAAACCCATAAAGCATGTTTGCATTTATAAAATGGTTAAATGTTGCAGAAGATGGTCATAGTATGCATCGGAGCCGACTCAAGTTTTGTTTTCTATTTCAGTTACCAGCCCAGATGACACAATGAAGCAATGTTCAAGTCTATTCATGGTCTAGGAGCCTAGGAGAATCTGAGTATCTGAGAGCATGTTGGTTTCTTTGTTTCTAGTTCTTAAATAGGGATGTTATAGTGGTAATGTATGAACTCCCATATGTATCCTATGTAATTCCATTCTTGGACTATTAAAAACCTGCAATTTTTTCATTTTTATCTGCAGCAAATGGAGCCAGCCTCTTTTGAACCCATTCTTCATCTCATAAGTCAATCCATGTTGCTCAAAAGTGATCCAAAATTTCATTAGTATGTATTTCCTTTCTATATAGCTCATGCTCAGTTTATCTCAGTTCATTCAGCTGTTGCACAAAGTTAAACTCAGTGTTTGTGCTAATAAGCTAACGTGTAATTAGCAAAACATTAACAGAAACTGAAATACTATAATTCTTCATAAAGCTCAATGGTTAACATGAACTAATAAGGCCATGGTAATCAGGATAATTACAATTGTGAGATGGAACAACTGAAATAATGTTTTCTACAAGTGAAGTATGTCCCAGCACTCCTCTATGGCTCTAAATACAACATTATACATTAGATCCTGAATATCCCCGACAGTGATGCATATATATGAACACAATATATACAACAATTTCACCACCCCATTTCCAGCCCTCTCCAAAAACAATGAGTAACAACAATACATATGCAGAAAAACCCAAGATCACCTTGCACCTCAATACCTACTTGAACCACTTCTCAGAACACTTTCTGGACACTAGTCAGAAAACTGGGGAATCAAAACCACACAAGTCAAAAATGGCAAAGGATTACAACAGCTTGAACATTTCTTTCGAACTGGTAAATGGCCGGGTAAATAATGTGTCATTCTTTTGTTGAGTTATGTACCCTCTTCACATAGCCACCTCAATTGATCCATCCTTCATCAGTTTCAAGCTTAGGTTGTTGTATCGTTCTCGAGAAAACTGCCTTGATGCCTTTCTCCAATCCGTGCCAGACTTCATCATAGTTGCAAATTCTTCATAACTAATCCGTCCATCCTGAACCAAGAGAAGAAATCCAACATAAGCCCAAGAAGCTGAATACTTCATTGTTCATTTTATTTGCAAGTGCAGGTGATAACAAAGAAGATAAATCAATCAAAAACACCTTCAAAGAAATAGAGAATAACCAACCTTGTCAGTGTCTACATCTTGGATTATGGCTTTGATTACTTCCTCAATTGCATCAACTTCATCAGTATCAGCTAATGCGTCTCTTAGCTCTTCTATCTCTATATATCCAGTCTGGTTTTTGTCAAAGAAATCAAAGGCTTTTTTGAGGTGGTCTTCATCATTACCCATCTTTTTTAAATGGATAGAGATGGCCACAAACTCCCCATAATCCAGATATCCGTCCCTATCAATATCACCCTGCAAAGCGATAGTTACTTTGTAAGGACTAATTCCAAGAAGATCACTAACCAAGACAAAAAAAATGGGTTATTTTATCCTAGCTGAAATGTATATGGACAGTTACAAAGAGCTAAATACAAGATGTTGGCGCACTTTTCCAATTAATCAGAACGAACACCACTAAATGAACCATAGGAAATCAGGTAAAAAAAAATTCAACACAAATAAAGTCAAGTGGAATAGGTAAGGTAACTATAAGTGCTGCCACTTACAGCGTCCATAAGAATTTGAAGATCGGGTTCAGGCATTTGGTGCCCAAGCTTGTTCAATCCAGCTCTTAACTCATTAATATCAATCCTCCCCTTGTTGCTTGTATCCATAACTTGGAATCCTTCCTTGATGCCCGCAACTTCCTCTACAGACAAATGTTCAGCAATCACCTGCATTTTGGAATTGGGTTAACAGAGAATATAAAAAAAGAATATTAATCAATACAGCATGCCAACTGAGAGAGCATGTTTTAAGGTTATTGAAATGCAAGTGGTAATTGCTGTAAGTCATACCCTTAGAGCCCTTTTCTTTAACTTGTTCATGACAGAGAACTGTTTAAGTCTAGCTCGCACAGTTTCACCAAGAGAAACGTTCGGAGCCTTCTTTGCATTCTGTAACCAGGGATGATCTGCATGAAGCCATATAGGTTTAACTCAATCAGAACTTTAAACCGATTCATACTTGGTTTCTTGAAAGCATTTGAACATCCACTTATAATTAAAATCATGTACAGTACCTAGAACTTCTTGAGCAGAGAGTCGCTGCTTTGGGTCAGGATTTAACATTTTCTTCACGAGGTCTTTAGCACCATCAGATACCTTCGGCCAAGGGTCCCTCTTGAAATCAACAACCGATCTTATGATTGCTTGGGCAACTCCTTGTTCAGTTTCTGAAGAACACATTTAAACTTCAGAAGGGAACTCTTAAAGGTTGTAATTTAAGTTGCTACAACTAAAGCTAACATTTGAAATGAAGATCCTGACCTGCCCAAAATGGTGGAACACCACATAGTAAAATGTAGAGGATCACACCAGCACTCCAGACATCAACTTCTGGTCCATAGTTCCTTTTCAGCACTTCTGGAGCCATGTAGTAGGGACTTCCAACAATCTCGTTAAAACGCTCACCTAAAGAGTTAAACACTTCAGTCAAATACGCCACTACTTACCACATGAGGTTTAAAGTCTACGAAAGGCTTAAAAATATACCAGGCGTGAAGGTTACAGACAACCCAAAGTCGATCGCTTTTAATGGTGCAGTTTCCTTCTTATTCCCAAACAAGAAATTCTCAGGCTTAAGATCACGGTGCATAACTCCAAATTTATGGCATATCTGCAACAAAATGCAAAAACAATTAGCAACTTCTAAACCCCTAAAAGAACATCACATACAAAACTAAGGCAGTCACTGCACTAACAAAGAATCAAGCATATTGGAGCTAAAACTAATAATAACAAACAGCATGATCAACCATCTAAACAGAAATCACAAGCAGTTAATATCAAACATGAAAACCGAACAAGAACAATGGATTCCACCTGAATAACTTCAACAATAGTGCGAGTGACTGCAGCAGCAGCCCTCTCAGTGTAATGTCCTCGTGCTACAATCCGATCAAAAAGCTCACCCCCTTCACACAACTCCATAACCAGGTGAACAGCACTGTCATCCTCATAAGTATCCTTCAAACTAACAATATTAGGATGCTTAGGCAAATGCTTCATGATCTGAACCTCCCTTCTAACATCCTCAATATCCACCCTGGTCCTCAGCTTCTTCTTCGATATAGACTTGCAAGCATACAGCTCTCCAGTTGATTTTTCAGTGGCCAGGTAAGTAACCCCGAATTCGCCACGCCCGAGCTCCCTCCCCAAGTCATATGCTAGCTCAATCTCATGCCCTGTAGGATCGTCCAATACATAAGACTTGTGGCCACCATTTCCAGTAGCTGCAGGGTGATCAACAGCAAATGGATTAGGCTTGTTCTTGCCCTTCTTCTTCACCTCAAAATCAGTCGTTTTCGGCGGCGCAGCACAACAATTCCCCATGGTATGAAACCTTCAAAAGGGTCACAGTACTCGGCAAATACAGTGACCAAATCAATATATACTCAAAAAAAAGAGCTCCCAAATGAAACAAAACGGCTTATCGGGTATGATGATCACAGCAAGGTGAAGATCAAACTCGATCAAAATCCAATCTTTATGCGAGAAATCCCAGAACCCACCAAGGAAAATCTGGGATCTCGTCCAAACAATGGAATTTCCAAGAACAGATGGATGGATGAATAATTACAGAGGAGAATTATGGTTACTAGAAAGAATGTGAATGTGAATGTGAAAAGGGAGGGGAGGGGGGAATGAAATAGCGTGTGAAGAAGAGAGGACGGAGTCCGACATGGAAAATGTACACAAAAAGTCAAAGGACACCTTCCTCTTCCAAACCTTGGAAAACAAACAAACAAAATAATGAATATTTATTATAATAATAAGAAAATAGATGTAAAAAACAATACTGCTAACAATTAATAATTACTAAATTATTTTCTATTTTCAGCTTGGAGTTTTGACTCACTCAAAATTAGTAGTTGAAATAAATGCATACTTAAATCGGACACATTTCATATTTTTAAGTCTAGAAAGACTCCAACTGAACGAATCTATTGGCAAAAATAATAAAATTGCATGTTTCTAGAATTGGTTGACCTTCCTCCTAATTTCATCAACATACTTTTCAACCTTCATACCGACTTTCTACTGTCCATATGATCAATCTTTACCAATTACAAATTTATCTTCATTGCAACTGTACTTTGATAACAACGTAAAATGTATCTGGTTGATTGATTAGAATAACGTAAAATCATGCTTATATATAATTACATATAAGTGCATAAAGCTAAATACTGAACCTAGCTAAACTGCACATTAAGTGCAATATACAAAGTACATACATAAATTAATAAATTAGTCATCCAATTCTTCTTCTATTGTCACACCCCCTTCAAGCGAAGCGTCGGATTGATCGAGACGCGAAACTTGGACTGAAAGAAGTCAAACAGCGCACGATTGAGTCCCTTGGTGAAGATGTCTGCAACCTGTAATGAGGTCGGAACATGACCAACTTGAAACTTGCCAGCACTAACGAGTTCCTTCACAAAGTGGTAGTCGATGTCGATGTGCTTAGCTCTCTTGTGAGCAACTAGATTCTCCGCAAGAAAGATAGCATTGTTATTGTCACAGAGAAGCACCAGGGATCCTTGAAGCGGAAACCGCAGATCCCTAAGAATGTGTAACAGCCAAACTACTTCTGAAGCAGTATTCGCAAGAGCTATGTACTCTGATTCAGAACTTGAGCGAAAGACTGTAGGTTGCTTCTTCGCACTCCATGAGACCAAGTTGCCACCAAGGAAAACGGCATACTCATAAGTAGAGCGACGTGTCTCCAAGCAGCGCGCCCAGTCAGCATCAGAATATGCGAGTACCTCCGAAACACCATCAGCAGTAAAGGTCAATCCACAATGTTGCGTCCCACGAACATATCTGAGTATCCAAGTGACTGCGGAAAAATGATCATCCCGTTGATCCTGAAGATACTGACTCACGGAGTTGACAGCAAAGGACAGGTCAGGACGAGTGATGGTGAGGTACTAAAGAGCTCCAACAAGAGACCGATACAATTTCGGATTGTGAAACGGTCCACTGGTGCTACTGTGTAACTGAGACAACGAAAGAAACGGTGTGGAGACCGGTGTAGCATCCAGCATCCCAGCTCTCTGAAGAATATCCCCAGCATACTTGGCTTGACCCAAGAACAACCATGTAGAGGTGGGTGTAACCTCCAGGCCAAGAAAATAGCTGAGGTGTCCGAAATCCTTGACAGAAAACTCCCAATCAGCACGAGCTATGAAACTCCGAATAGCAACCCTATCATTCCCGGTAAGAATGATATCATCAACATAGATGAGAAGGTATAGGATGACTGAGCCACGGGTGAACACGAACAGAGAAGGATCTGACAAACTTCCAACAAAGCCAAGGCCTTTAACAAAGGCACTGAACCGATCAAACCATGCCCTAGGAGCTTGCTTAAGACCATAAATGGCTTTCCTCAGGAGACAGACAGGATCAGGACGTGCAGGATCCTGATAACCAGCTGGTTGAGCCATGTAAACTAGACTATCAAGAACGCCATTCAGAAAAACATTTTTGACATCTAGCTGATGGAGTGGCCACTTCTTCATAGTGGCAATGGCAATCACCGTTCGGACAGTAGCGGCCTTGATAACTGGACTGAAGGTATGGTCAAAATCAGAACCTGGAACCTGTGAGAATCCCTGAGCCACCAGACGTGCTTTATATCTCTCAATAGAGCCATCCTGTTTGTACTTCAACCGATAAACCCACTTGGAGCCAACCACATTAACGTGTGGAGGGCAAGGAACCAGCTGCCATGTCTGTTGCCGCTGGAGTGCATCAATCTCCTCATCCATAGCAGTAACCCATCGTGAGTCCTTCACAACAGCCTTGAAGTTTCTCGGTTCCTTCTGTACCAGCAACTCAGCAACCAAACCTGTAGCCACAAAATCAGGTCCAAGGCTGCGAGCTACTCTTGTTCCATCCTGATGACGAATGACCATATGGTGAGCACGAGGGGCAAGTGGAGTTGTCGGAGCCTGTTGAGTTATGGGAACAGGAGGAGTCAAAGATCCACTTCCAGATGAGACTGAATCACCAGGTAAATCAGATGAACTCGATGATGCCGGAGAAGGTACTGGAGTAGTCTGATCAGGTTCGTCATCGATCACTGCTGGCTGTCAAAGAGGACTCATGGCACACCGTACAGGGCTGCTGTGGTGGAATGATCTCAACAGAGGCAGTCTCTAAATCAGGATCAGTGGGGTCAACAAAGGAAGAAACATCCAAGGAAGAAAACTGAGCCTCTGTGGATGCTCTTGAGAACGGAAATGACCCTCATCGAAGCGAGCATGGCGAGTCATATAAATGCGACCAGAAGCTGGATCCAAGCACTTAAATCCTTTGTAGTGCGCACTGTAGCCCAAAAAGACACATGGTAGACTGCGCGGGGCTAATTTATGCTCAGATGTAGGCCGAACATAGGGAAAAACGCGACACCCAAATGGATGAAAGTTCGAGTAGTCTGGTGAACGCCCAAAAAATACTTCTAATGGAGACTTGTTATCAATCACTGGACTTGGCAGCCGATTGATGGTGAAGACAGCAGTGCTGAATGCATCATCCAAGTGAGATAGCGGCAGATGCGAGTGAAATAGCATGGAGAGGCTCATCTCCGTGATGTGTATGTGCTTCCGTTCTGCTCTACCATTCTGCTCTACCATTCTGCTCAGGTGTATAAGGACATGAGACTTGATGGTGAATACCACGAGTTCCAAAGTGAGACTGTAACCCGTTGTTGATGAATTCAGTCCCTCCATCACTCTGGAAGACCTTGATGCGGGATGAGAATTGGTTCTCTACGAATACTTCAAACTGGAAGTAGATATCGACAAAGTCCGACTTACGACGTAGAGGATAGAACCACGAAAACCGCGAATAATCATCCACAAACAAAGCATAATAAGAAAAACCATTTCCAGAAACAACCGGAGATGGCCCCCACAAGTCACAATGAATCAAATCCAAAAATTTATTAGCGCGTCTAGGGTTCTCAACAAAAGAAAGTTTATGGCCTTTAGCCATTGCACACGGTTCACAAATACCAGGTTTCGGAAGTACAGAAGTAAGTGATAAAAACCCATGTTTGTTCAACAAAGAAATAACAGTAGAGGATACATGTCCTAATCGAGCATGCCACACTTTAAATGATGCTCTATTATTATTCTTCTTCACCACTGAAAGAAGTGCTGCCTCACCACGGTCCAGCACGTACAACCCATGCTCACTGTGTCCCTGCCCCATGATTGCCCTGCTGAGCTTGTGCTGAATAATAAAAGACTTGTCATCAAAAGAAATAATAGCACAGAGCTCCTTGGTAAGCTTACTTATCGACAAGAGGTTCTTAGTAATAGCAGGCACAACCAAGACATTAGATATATGTATATATGGGTTAACTCTAACATCACCAACAGCAGTAATAGGAAGAGAAGCACCATTACCAACAGAAACAAAGGTATTACCATTGTATGGAGCGACTGCAGTCAAGGTCGAAGTAGATGCACTCATATGATTGGTAGCCCCGGAATTCAGGTACCAGTCCGAAATTGTAGGAGCCGAAGAAGGCTGAGCCTGAAGAGCCTGGTATGGAACATACTGAGGTGCATACACATGTGGCTGAGGAACCATTGCCGCAGGAGCAACCGGAACAGCATAGGTCTGAGCAACAAGAGCCTTAGGAGTGGATGGAAGTTGTGCCGGCTGAGGAACATAAGTCTGGTACTGCTGCTGGCCATAGAGCTGTGGTGGTGGAGTCACATAACTCGGCGTAGAGGAAGGACAAAACCTAGAGATATGCCTGAAACCTCCACACGTGTAACATTGAATCTGAGCACCCAAAACACCAGATATGGACCCAACAGGACCTCCAAGAGCTGCCCAAGGACGACGACCACCACGGCGACCGCCGAACCGGCCGCCGCCGGACGCGCGTGGACCCCACGTGCGGCCTGTCCAGGCGCGTGAGCCCACGCGCCGCCCTCTGCTGGCTGGGCGGCCGAGGCAGGCTGGTTGGCGGCCGCCACAAAGGCCACTGGACCTGCCGGAGCTTGTACCTGCATATTTGTTTGCTCCAAATTTGCCAAAAAGGCCTCAGAGCCCTTCGCTTGATCCACAACAGTAATATACGGGGGCAAGGGATCAAGAACAGCGATGGGTGCACTAAAATTCTTATATTCATGGCCAAGGGCAGTGAGAAACCACATAAATTTGTCACGGTTCTCAGCAGGTTGACCCATAATACTTAATTGATCAAATATTTTCACCAAAGACAGATGAAGATCATGAATCATACCAGTCGTGCGGAGGAGGTTGACCTGCTGACGGATGCTAAAAACAGCAATCGAGGTGTTGTGTTGGTAGGCATTGGCAAAAGTATCCCACATCTCCTGAGCAGTAGCACACTGCGAGATCTCATTCTTCACATCAGCAGTACATGAGAAGAGAAGCACACTACATAGCCTCTGATCATCCACGATCCAGGAGTTGTAGGCAGCCAGGGCAATGTCGTAGGCGTCTTGCTCCTTCTGGAGAGCGGCAGAGTCCGGTGGTGAGGATGAGGAAGAGGCGGCCATCGGTGGCACGGGAACGAGGGGACGAGGGGTAGAGCCATCCAGATGACCAAACAAGCCTTGGGGCTTGAACACATACTCTACCTGCTTCTTCCATTGCAGGTACGTTGAAGCTTCCAGCTTGATGTTGAGAAGGTGGATCATCGTGTTGATCGAGAGAGCATCATCCTTGCGAGCAGACATAGTCGAGTGAAGAACAAAAAAGGGCAGAATAATTTTTGAATTGAAAGAGGAGGGAGAAGGCTAATACAGAGCCTTATGCGTGCGAAAAAAAGAAGAAGAGGGAGGAAGGCGGCGGTCGTAGGGAAAAAAGAGAGAATAGGGTTGAAGACCCTAGTGATTTTGGAAAGAGAATCGTCAGGCGACTGATACCATGTAAACTGTATCTGATTGTTTGACTAGAATAAGGCAGAACCACGCATATATATAATTACATACAAGAGTTTAAAACTAAATACTAAAGCTAGCTAAACCCTAGGCACATAAATGCAATATACAAAGTACATACATAAATTAATAAATTAGTTCTCCAATTTTTCTTCTATTGTTACAACCAATATTTCTTTCGAAAAAAAAAACGATACCAGTATTTGTAGAGGAATAAAGTTGTTATTTTCAAATTTAATATATTATTTTAGAATGTTCAAAAGATAATATACATTTGTTTATTGTCCACATTTAAGGAGGACGGCTGTCACTATTTATAGTTAAAATTGCTTAAATTTAATTATAAAATTAAATTAACAATTACCTCATAATATTGTTATATGTAACTTTGTGAGATTCTTTATATCACATATTTTTAATATACTAGAATTTTATAACTTATATTTACACCTAATTAGATAGATTGATAGATTGATGATGATTCCTTAAAAAATCATGATCAATTATTTTCTAACTTTACTGTAATAAAAGTTATAAAAGTCATATTTTCCACCTCTACTAATATTTTCTAACAGAATTAAGCTGAAATATACAGAACTCGACTTTATCGAACTAAATTGATATAACAAAATTATATTGTACTTTATCAACACCTAACTTAATAAATCGAACCTAACTTGACAAAATGAACTGAAACATACTGAATTGAACAGAACCGAACTTAATTAAGTTAAACTAACAAATTTATGCATTGGTATAATTAAATTAGCAAAATTTTATCAAATCATATTTCATCAAAATTGAACTTAATAAACAGAACCTGGTTTAATAAACTAAATTGAACTGAAGTATATGTGGAGACTAGTGAATGGTTTTCTCCCTTTCCCTGAGATACTAATGAGAATGGGTTTTAACCTGCCATCTAAGTGCTATGCATGTAACAATCTAGACTCTATTGAACATTGTTTTAATGAGTGTCCTGTAGCCAAATCTCTATGGAACTATTTCCATTACATGGTTGGAACCACACCTCTCCGTGACACAATCTTATGGTCTAGAATCTCTACATATCTCTCATCACATGGCAAAACCAAAATCCATTCCACTCTGTTCAAAATTATACCCCCCATGATTTGTTGGACAATTTGGAAAGCAAAGTGCTCTTTTATCTATGAGGATGTTCTACCCAATACTGATAACCTTAAAAAGACAATTTCTGATCTTGTTTTCCTCACATTTACTGCTAAGCCAATACTGTCCAATGCAACTTTTGACTCAGAACTGTCCACCCTTGGTTTCCTACCCCTTCATACCAGACCACCTAAACCATCCATTATCCCAATTGTATGGAAACCTCCTGCTCATGGAATTAAATTAAATGTTGATGCCTCCTGGCACTTAACAAATACAGCAGGAATCTCTATTGTGTTGAGGAATTCTTCTAGTCATATGATGCATGCTTATTATATTTCTGCCCTATCTCCTCTGAAGGCAGAAATACAGGCAATTAAGGTGGCAAATCAGATTGCTGCTAACCTACAATGCCAAACCATTATTGAGTCTGATTGTCAACTGGCAGTCCAAGCCATCCTTAATCCTTATTCTGCCCCTGGAAACTATATGATATAGTGTGCAGAATCTCCCTTGGCCCTGATACTGTCCTTCTTCACAATTATAGACAATCAAATCTTGTGGCAGATACTTTGGCCAAGATGACTTACTCCTTAAAATGTGATTCTGATTATTCATATTCTCAGCTCCCTGACAGAATCAGAGGCCTTATTGCCCTTGATAGTCAAGGAATTCCATCACTCAGAACTCTTTAATCAGGTGCTACTAATCTTTTTATGGTTTTATATCACAGATGGAGGGATGCACCAGTCTCCAGCAGTACTCAAGGCTCAAAAACTATGAACAATTTTGTAAATAGACTTAGAAACATTTCAGATTCATCAAAGGTGCCGCTTAGTATTTTGTTTTACAATTCACTTCCAGACTTCTTTGTTTTTGGATCTGTTCTTGTTTTTCACATAGTCTCATGTATAAATTAGACTAGTCATTAGTCATTTTTTGGAAGCATGATCTATGCTTCAGAGCAATGCAGCTCCATCATCCTTGCTGGATGATTGCATGAACTCAGCCTTTGTTGCCTTTTTTGGCTAGGGGTGCCTTTATAAAATCCCCACCACCTCAGGGTGGTTTTTAATTTTTTTAAAAAAATATATTTAACTGAACTTAATTGAACAAAAAGAAATTGAAGAAACAAATCATTGCATTGTTTGAAATCGAATGATTATTACAACAAAATTAAATGGAACATCAAGAATTTGGCAATTTCTACCTAATGGTAGACAAACTGAAACTCAAGAATAGAATATAGAACTGAATTAAACTACATTAAACTGAAATGAACTGAATTTTCAATATAAACTTAAAATCATTAAATTATATTCTCCCTGAATTGAATTGAAATAAATTATATTTCTCTAAATTTGATTGAATTAAACTAAATTATTAGTATATAATTTATTTTATAAAATTAAAAAGTATGATACATTGATTAAATGAATTGAAATGAACTTAAAAATACTAAGGGTGCATTTGGTTGGATGAGTTTTTGGAAAACTGGACTTTGAGAGTCCAGTTTTTAAAAAACTTGTTTGGTTCACCAAATTTACAAAATTATATTTTTGGTCCCAAAGTCCAGACTTGCAAAATCTTAAAAACCAATCAAAGATTTGGTTTCAGAGTTACAAAATCCCAACCCAACCAACAAGATTTTTGTAAAACCAGACTATCAAAATTTCGAACAAAAATCCAAACTCTCAAATATTACAAAACAAAATTCAGACTCTCAAAATACTCTCCAACTAAAAACATCCTCTCTCGAAAACCTCTCTCCCGAAACCTCCCCCTCCACCCTTTTCTAATCCAGCGCCGGGGAGGCTCCGACCTGCACCTCTTGCCGGTCGGAGGTGACCTCCCCATCCATAACCCAATAAAAATCCGACCACCCCAATCCCAACCCGAAACCCCATCTCATTCGAAAAACTACATCTCCTTGTATGATATCTCCGACCACCTGCTACTGACGGTTCGAGCGGGTCGCTACCGCTCGGCACCGCCACTGCAATCCCCACATCCGGCGTGATCAACCGCCCCAGCACTAGATCCGGCGGGAGCATCGCTCAGGACCACCGACATCAGGATCCGGGCGTCCAAGACCGCATCGCCGATCGACGACGCCGATCTACTGAACAGGTTGACCGCCGACATGGGTCGGATCCAAGCAGCTCCGATCCGACGAAGGAAACCGATCGGACAAAGATGAAGGGAGCCGGACGAGCAACGCCAGATCCGACGAGCTCCGACGCGCACCGAAGGCCAGCGGCCAGATCCATGCAGATTCGGGCAGCAAAGGCGAAGTTGGCAAGTCAACAGCTAGGGTCGGCTCGAGTCGGCTCGGTCGGCTAGGGTCGGCTCGGGTCGGGCCGGGCAGTGGACAATTTTATACTGGAATTGGCACAATTAGACTGAAAAGGTGGTTTTACTTCTTTTTCCCTTTAAAAAAATTTATTTTCAGTCTTTTTCGGATATATATTTATTGATGTTTGTACTAAAATATTGGATTGAATGTGATCTGCTAATCTTAGTTTTCTGAGTTAAACTTTGATTATCTTCCGATCTAGTTAGTACAGTTAGGAGAAATCCAAGTCACAATAGTTTTGAAATACTGTTGTTGGCGATACTGCTACTAGATTTGTAGACCGGTTAGGCTTTAAGTTTATATCGAGTTAGATTACATCCGCTCTATTAAGTATTTGGCCACCAACCAATCAGACCAGGATTGGTTGGGATTGTTTTAGTACCGATATTAATTTTTATATATCCATTTTTAGGTTTTTGTGATTTTCTTCTTAATGTTGCGCTGTGGAATATCGCCTTAAAGAGAAATCTTTATAGAAATATCTAGTTAGGCTCTTGATGAAGTTTTCTTATTAGTATTATGGCTAGATAGAATAATTCGGTATGCTTTAAATACTATTTTGCTGTCCAACCTTGTGAAGACTTGCTATCTTCCGGTGGTCAAGAGGCCACCGGGCTCAATGGGTAGTCGGTTGAGGTTCAGGTAGAGAGTATTTGTTATAATAGAAACGAGTTTTCTTTTTAAACTGTGAGAGTGTGATGGTGAATTCTTACGAGTTTTAGAATGTTATACTTGGTGATGTCTATACGCAGCAGAAGGAGAGAAGTCAGGTTCTAACTATGCTGTTACCGGCATCGATACAGAGATGACTTAGTTATTGTAATATTTTTAGGCACATCTCTGATATCTCACTTTGCTTCCGATATTTAGATCGGAATATACCTTTCGGGCAACAAATTGCCACAGAAACCACGACAGGGTTTCATGTGTAATATTGGGTTTCCAAACCCGATCATGTATTTCTATTGCTTTTATATAGGGTTGAGGAGTCATGAATAATCCTCCCATCCACTTGGATTGTTTTAATTTTATAAAAAAAAATACTCTCCAACTAATTACATCCTAAATCAAATATAAAAATATTCAGATAAAGTACACTAAACATACAGTAAACAGGCTAACACGACAGATAGCCATAATACCAATCATATTTATAATTATTAATTACATTTATTTTAAGTACAGGATGACGCCTTCGGTTTTTGAGAAAACTGTTTAAAAAGATTGGTGCTGTCAAGTAATTGGCGGGACGCGTGTTTATCACTGGTTGTTAATGTGATGTGAGTAATTGCTTTCCCCGTTCGGTACTTAAATTAGGTAATTTTGTATGACAAATTAATTGCTGACCCGCAAACAATTAATTTCTTACGTGCAAAATGGATTGTTATTGCGTTACACTACATAATGATTTACAATTCGTTGGCATTTAATTGGTACATGTATTTCATCCATTTTTCGGATACATTACCCAAGTAATCCTCTCATATCATGTTTTACTTTATATGAATGCTTACTTATTTGATTATTCTTAAAATACTACTTAATTATTATTTTTAAATAAACTTTCAAATGTTTCATTCTTTCTTTTTTTAGTGGGGAATATAATATCCCAAACCACCAAAAAGAATAGTTAAAAACTATGATATACCATATGTCCCGAGAACAGGCATAAGTGTACGGAGGTAAACTCTCAAGACATTTGTAAATGCTTTGCAAAAGAATAGGCATTTAAGCCCTATACAAAAGAATGTAGGTATGAAAATTTTAGGACCTATTAGAAAATTGCTAGACAAAACTCAATGCGATCCCAATAAATTCATACTCTACTCATATAACTATGACTATGAGTCCCTCACTAGGTATAGCATTAAAATACTAGGGACCGAAAACTTGTGATTGGTAGCAGAAACTTTGCTTCAATTTTTGGCATCCAGAGTTGAGTGAAGGAGCCTGAGGCATTCCAGATTTGTTGCAACCTTATTTATGTGTGTTGTCTGGCCTGACAAGGCATCTCTTCCATGTGTGGTCATCTGCAAGGTAAGAACAGATAGAAGAGAATGAGAGTAGTATCAAGTTCAGGGAGGATGCAATCTAAGGGTAGGAGTGCCCTCTTTATCTAGAATGTACAATCCTAAACACAGAATGAGGCAATGACTGTACAATCAAATGTTTCATTCTTTCTGAAAATTGAAAACTTTTTTTACTTCAAGAGGAAAATCAAAATAACATTTACTAAGAATGACAGAAAGGTGATAGTTAATTTCAGATGTTAATCTAATATTACATAGATCTACTTAGATTCGGATTAGTTTGAAATTATCATTTGTTGCAATCACTATTTATATATTTCTTCTTGTTTTTAGTTTAGAACTAGTTGTGTTAGTATGACATTTTCTTATATACATAAAATATTTAGGATGATTATGATTTTAGAAATTCTCTACAATTTCATAAATCTATTTTTGATTTTTGTTATTTTGAATTTTTGTTCTGTCTTACGGTTTGATATGTCTATAAAAAGTTCTTAAACTATTGACAATTTTGAGGTGGAAAAATCGAGCGTTTAGAACCTAAAGATTATCATCTAAAACTACATCTATTAATTAATTGCCTTTGGTTTAGAAGTGGAGAAATGAGCTAATATCTTGATTTCGGTTTTGACCAAAAAATGTTTTCGGACCATATGATATAAGTCTACGAATATCTTTCACCTACATACATATTTTAAGATGCCTCCCATCATAGATATGGTTTTAATTATGATTTCTCAAGGTTCACTTTTTAATCAGATTATACGTTAGTGATCAGTGTTCTTCGGCCGATCAGTTGCATTTGTACTCGTTATATTTTACTATTGTTGGCCCTGTCAAGTTCATCTGAACTGAAATTTACTTAACTGAAGTTCGCTAAACTTCGCTGAAGTCTGCTGAAATTCGCTGAAATCTGCTGAACTCCGCTGAAATTTGCTGAAATCTGCTGAAATTCGCTGAAATTCGCTGAAATCTGCTGAAATTTGCTGAAATCAACTACAAAATGTCATAATAATAATAATAATAATAATATTATTATTATTATTATTATTATTATTAATTTGAGTTCAAACATTCAACTCCAAATTTGATCAAATAATAAAGATTTTAAAGTAATTATTTTATTTCTACAATGGTTTTCAAAAATTACACATATCATACAAATCAAAAAATGAAATATTTTGTTTCGCAGTAATTATTTGATCAAGTAATAAATATTTCGCAATAATTATTTTGTTTGTTAATGTACATATTCGTAATCAGGGCTGTTTAATACGCCTGAACTGAATCGAATAAATATTGCACCAAATAAAATGGAAATCTCTATCTAATGGTAGAGAAACATAAATTCAAGAACAGAAAATAGAATTGAATTGAACTACACTTAACTGAATTGAACTACATTTAATTGAAATAAACTGAATTGAACTTCATTTAACAAAAATGAACTGGATTTTCAATATAAACTTAACATCGTCAAATTATATTTTCGGGAAACTGAATTGAAATAAATTACAACTTCTCTGAATTGGATTGAACTAGACTGAATCATTAACATATATTTTGTTTTAATTTTAATTAAACTATAATGCAACTGAACTGAACTGAAACTACTGAACTGAATTGAACAGAACTAAAATGAACTGAATTGAAAATATTCAGATAAGTTGTATTAAACAGGCCCTTATTGTTGAATCTGTTAATTTTGGTATAAATTAGAACTATTAAAATAACTTTATTTGATAAATTAAAACAAAATATATTGAAGAAACATTTGTTCACAATTAACTTCATTTGATAAATCGAAACAAAAGTATTTCATTGACATTTTTGAATTGTAGGAAATTTTATTTTAAAACAATTTAGTGAAAATAAGGATTTTTTTTAATTTAGCTGAACTCTGCTGAAGTCCGCTGGAGCCCGCTGAAGTCCGCTGGAGTCTGCTGAAGTCCGCTGAAGTCTGCTGAAGTCTGCTGAAGTCCGCTGAAGTCTGCTTAACTTAAATGAAATGTGCAGAATTTAAGCTGAACTTGACAGGGCTTATCTTACTTTTCATTTTTAGACATTCATTTTATCTTGTCTTTTCTATTAAATGGCAAAGTATTAATCATTCTTAGTGACTCATCCTACCCAAGGTTAGCAATCAGGGCGGGTTGGCGGGTTCGTGTCAGCAGATTGGCGTGTTGAAAATGTTAAACCCAAACCCAACCCAATAATATTTCGGATCACAAAATCTTGAGCCCAACCTGACTCAGTAAAAATACGGATTACCCAAACCCAACCCCCAAAACCTATTTATTAATAACGAGAATATATGATTAAATTAAAAAAATTTGGCTACTCAAATGATCATGCCATATGGAAACTAAATAAAGAATTACAAAATCAACTCTCAATTTCATCATAAATTAGTAAGATAATCTCCATGATTTTGGTATTAGAGAGTTTTGTTTTATATTTATAAAGGCAATTTCAATCATTTACTAAATTCACCTTAAATATATGGGTCAAACAAGATACCCATTAAACCTACGGATTTCACCTGAACCTAACCCATTTATTTTCGGGTCATTCGTGTCTAACCCAATATATACCCATGTCGTGTGTCGTGTTAACCAAAACCCACTAAATTCGTGTTTGTTCTGGTCAGGTTTTCGTGTCGTGTTCCAAATTGCCAGCCCTAATCCTACCTTTTCTCGTTCTCATGTATTCTCCACTGCATAATTATTTCTTTTGTAATTTATCTGTATGCTAATAGTGAAGAGTCCAGAAGACTCAGCATACTGTAGTTGGCTATTTTGTAGAAATTATCATGTTTAAACATACTGATGTTTAAACACTTGCTCCAACAGAATCAGAAACCGAGCAAGAGTGTTGAAGATGAAGTACAACTCATATGCAATCAAAGAAGATATTCAAGCAAATCAAGATGATAGTTGAAGATTGATTTTATGCTGAATTAATTAGCTAGAGAATATATGATAGAGTTGTATCTTAGTCAGGTTTAGTCTCAAATAAGGAAAGAATATATTTCTTATCCTATAGCTATAGAAGTAGAATATAGCTAGAAGACTAAGTATAGCTGTGATGAGCTGGACGAGCTGATCAGCCTTGCCGTGATTGAAGGATCGAGAAGATCAAGACGGAATCACATCATTGGACTATAAATATACAGAGAAGCTGAGACAACAAGCATCCATCTTACAAGAAAGTATTATGCAGATCAGAATAGTTTTATAGTTGGAGCAGCATATTGGAGGGAGTCCAATAGGCCTTAGCCATCGCCAGGAGTCTGAAATCAACAAGCCATAATACTTCGGGAGAAGTGGTCAAGACAAGCAACGAGGAGTTGCTGACCGGCAGTGAGTGGAACTCACAAATTCACAAGGAAAAGATAAGTCCTAGACAGTTAATTGTTTGGAGAACATTGTAACTGATCTTGGTTATTTTAGTGGATGATTTTCAGACTGGGTAAGGCCCCGCAGACGTAGGTGTTTATCACCGAACTGCATAAACAATTCTTGTGTTCTTTCTTTCAGTGTTTAAACTCTGTCTTATGTTTAAACATACGTGCTAGAATAGAAAGATTAGTTAAGAACTTTGTGAAACTGATCGATAGTAAATTTCAAATAGTATTAAGACTTTGGAAAATAAAACACGGGACATAAGTGTTTCAAGGCATGAAGTGAAATATAAAATGTGAAGGACTTAAAAATGTAACTCATCTTCGTGTATAGTTTAACGTTAATAATATTTGTTATCGGCCTAGTGTGGAACTGTAGAGGCTTTAACCAAGCCTCTACACAAAGGTCGGTCAACCGACTGGTAAAGCAGATTAAACCTAACATCCTTTGTCTGATTGAAACCAAAGCAGATAGTAAGCGCCTAGAAAAGTGACGGGAAAATTCATATTTTGTAGGGATGGAGGTGGCTGAACCAGTTGAAAGATCGGGTGAATTGGTTGTGTTTTGGATCACTCTATTTCATTTCAAGTGGTAAATGTCTCTTCTAATTGTATTTTTTTCATTCTAGAGGCTGCCAACAATCATAAATGGTGCTTGGGTTTAATGTATGGTGCACTTGAACAACCTAACAGGACTGCAGTATGGAATATGATCAAGTCTTTTCATTATGTTGGTGTGTTGCCTTTATTATTAATAGGGGAAACTACTGGACGCATATGGCAATCACGGCGCAAGACCCACCCCTATGACGGCGTTTCTGGCCGCCGTCGGTGGCTGCGACGTGGTAGAGGGTCACCCGTTAGCGGCGTTTCATGAAACCGCCGTTTATAGGTTCTAATATCGGAACCTAACTAAATCATGTGTTCCGATATCGGAACTAGTTAAGAATTCAACAAAAAAAATCTGGGCTTTCCGATCAAAATCAGAAAACCCAGATGAACACGAAAAACACGAAGAACAAACCCAGATGAACACGAAAAAAACTCAGATGAACAAGAAGAACACATGAAAAATATCAAGAACAAATACATCCTAACAACACCAAAGAATAGATTCATCCTAACATCAAAATATACCTACAAATCACACTAACAACTTCATACTCAAAAACACATTCATCAACATTAGATTCATCAACCAAAAAAAGTTCATCCTCAAATCAATCACAAAAACTAGTCTTTATATAAGATCATCAACAACAACATATTTATAGAGATCCATCACTAAGATTATATTCTAACACTTCAACAACAACAAATTCATCGATTAGATACATAAATTCGAAATGGGTTCCGATGCAATAAAAAAAAGAAACTAAAATTCACAAAAACATCGATGAAAATTACAAATTACCTCTTTATGATTGAATCTCCATGGAAAAGAGTTAAGAGATCAAGGAAAATAATTAACATTTAGAGAAGAGAGTGGTTGGGATTGAGATTTTGAGTAGAATCAAAGATAGAAATAAATTTGGGAGAAAGTTGGGAGAATTGGGAATGAATGTGAGAAGATAAGATTGTGGGTAGAAAGATAGCATCTAATCCGCTGACTGTGGTTATATTTCAAGTCGTGTTCCTCAACCGAAACCACATTATGTTCAACCATATAACACGAGCTTTCTTATTTCACCTTAAATATTATGACTTCACAAGTGGGACCCGCTCAACGTAAACAACGATTCTGATTAGTTCCGATTGCGGAACCTACACAGAGAATGGCGTTCTTGGCAAACCTCCGTCACACAAGCGCCGTAAACTAATTTCCGTTGTTAACTGTGCGGCGTTTAGGCCCCATATGCCGTAAATTCCATTTGCTTAGCTACGTCACCAACCTTCCGAAATCGGAACGTCAACAGATACGGCGTTTTCGAAAAACCGCCGTATACTGGCGCCGTGAAAGGCTCATGCTCCACTGGTGGGATTTCAACCAAGTTCGGAATCAGCAAGATAAGTAATAAGGTGTAGCAGTACCACATTATCTAAAAATTGGGCTGCATGAATTAATAGACAAGTTCGGCATGAAGGAAGTCAAGAATAGAGGTTTATGGTATACCTGCACAAATAAAAGAGACACTCCAGAGATAGTTTATGTAAGACTAGATAAAGCATTTGGAAATGAGGATTTGGTTTACTGCTTTTCCTCAAGTTGCGATTAGGAATATTCCTATACTTGACTCAGACCATGGCCCTATATGTCTAGAGATTACTCCTCAGCAAAGGACTGTCCAAAAGAGGCATAAATTTGAAGCTTTCCGCCTAAAATGGAACCTCCAAAGCAGATAATACAGAGCATCTGGCAACATATGGAATTAAGTACAGTGTCAGTGGAACAACTAGTTGAAGGACTACATAGATCCCTTTTACATTTGTCTAATTGGCACAACAAGACCTTTGGAAATATTTACAGGAGAATCAAGCAACTACTGGGAAAGTTGGAATGCCTACAGAAAGGCAATAATCTCTTCATTACATCAACAATCCATCAGAGATTTGGAATTTGAGTTGAATGACCTCCTGGAAAAACAGTCTGAATACTGGCAACCATGGGCCAAAGTATATTGGATGAATTCAGGAGAGAAGAACCCTTCATTCTATCATAAGTGGGCTACCAGGAGAAGGAATGTAAACACAGTTAAGGAATAAAAGTTCAGCATGGACAATGGATAACTGAGGGAGAGGGTATAATGCAAACATTGACAAAGGATATTAGAAATATTTTTGAGTTACCTGAGAGCTACCCTCCCATAATTTCAGGGGATGTAGAACAAGATCACTACATGGGGCAGAATACCAAGAAAGTTTCTGCTTTCCAGAAACAGAGTTTGAATAGAACTTTTACAGAATGAAAAGTGTGGGAGGCAGTTATTCTAAAATTAAAACACCCACTCTTCACAGACTAGATAGGGGCCTTGGTACATCTCAGTGATCACTGCCCTCTATTACTAAGTATAGGTAGTACAAGTAAATCCTTTCCTAAACCTTTTAGATTTCTTAATACTTGGTTTAAGAGGGAATCTTTATTACAGCTTATTAAAGATAACTGGACCCCTCACATAAGTGAAACTGGGATGATTGGATTTTACCTTAAACTTCCGAGACTAAAAAAATTGCTTGAAAATCTGGAATAGAGAAGTATTTGGTAATGTCCACTCCAATGTCACTAATGCTGAGGAGGCACTTAGATTGCAGGAACTTGCCTATGACTCTGATCAATCTGAAATACAATTGGTTAGTCTCAAATAGGCAAAGGATCTCCTTACTAGAGCCATAAAAGAACAGAGAAGCTTTTGGAAATTTAAATCAAAAGTTAACTGGCTAAAAGAAAGAGACAACAATACAAAAAAATTTCATAACTGTGTTAAGGAAAGGAAGAGCAGAATGGGAATTACAAAAATTCAAAACAGCCTTGGTCAATGGATAGATGATTCTGTAGAAATTGAGAAGGAAGCAGTTGCATATTACACTGATCTTCTCACTGCAGAAAATAATCTAGATCAGGCCACTATTTTCTCCCATTTTTCGTCTCAGATCCTATGCTTAATTTCTGCACATGATAACTCCCAGTTACTGAAAGCTGTATCTATGGATGAACTGAAAAAAATAGTTTTTTCGTTGAACAAGGAGAGTAGCCCAGACCCTGATGGTTTTACCACTAAGTTTTATATTAAGGACTGGAACATCATCAATATAGATCTACTTAGTGCTGCAAATGATTACCTTTCCAGCTTAGATATTCTCAAGGGGATTTCAAGTACTTGGATAAAGCTATCATACCTAAAGTAGATACTCCATCCTCCTTTAGTGATTTCAGGCCAATCTCCCTTTCTAATGTGGCCAACAAATGTTTTTCTAAGATATTGATGGAAAGGATGAAACCACTCATGCCAAAAATCATTTCACCTCATCAAACTGCCTTCCTAAAAAGTAGGGATATTGCTGACAATGTACTATACTTGAAAGAGATGATGAGATTTATTGACAGAAAGTCTAGAAATCCAAATTGTGTTCTTAAACTTGATCTCAGGTTAGCCTTTGACAGGGTCTGTTGGACTTTTCTGACCAGCATACTGTTGAAATTTGGATTCCATGGCCAATTTATCTACTCCATCATCAAAAATCTCAGTCAAGTATGGTTCTCAGTACTAGTGAATGGTAGCCCAGTGGGATTTTATAAATCTTCAGGTGGAATAAAACAAGGTGATCCACTCTCCCCCTTTCTCTTTTATATTTTTTCTGAAGCATTTACCAGGAGTTTAGCATATGTATTTGAGATTGGAAAGCTGCAAATTTTAATTTACCTACATCTGCTCATCAAATTTCCCATCTTACATATGCTGATAATACAGTCATTTTTATGCAAGCTAGTAAATCTAACCTGACCAGAATCAAAGCCTTTTTAGCAATATTTGAAACAGCTTCTGGTCAAAAAATCAACTATGACAAGAGTGATTTTTGTGTTAGAAAGCATGCTACTCCTTCAAAGATAATTGACATCAGGAATATTCTTGGTATGAAAAAAGGAACTTATCATGTTAAATACTTAGGAGTCCCAATTTTTGTAGGTAGAACCAAAAATGTTTATTTCCAGCCTCTCCTTTAAATGATTGATAGTAGAGTCAACAATTGGAAAAATAAATGGTTATCTATTGGGGCTAGAATTGTTCTGATTAACTCATGCTTATACTCACTACCTCAGCACTACTGGTTTGTTATGATACCTACTGTCCATACCATTAAACAGATTAAAAGGAAACCGTCCATCTTTTTCTGAGGCTCAATTGATGATAAACCTAAGAAAACATGGAGAAATTGGAATGATTTGTGTTATCCCATATCTGAAAATGGTCTAGGGTTTAGGAATATGTTTACTATTATCAGATCTTTCTCTGTGAAATTATGGTGGAAATACCAGATTGCACAGGCACCATAGACCAGGTTTTTAGCATCACTCCCTCAATCTTCAAAGTTCTCTCAGTGCTGGAAAAGAATATGTCATGTCAATGGATTTGCTGAGCAAAACACAAAAGTCATTTATGGAGAGGGCCTGTGCAGTTTCTGGACCTCCAACTGGACATATAGAGGTCCCCCTCAGTACATACTGAACTATGAAGATCATACCATCCCACCTACCTGCTCAGTTGCTGAGTTCATCCAGAACAAAAATGAATTTATTCAATCTATTTCTCCCAACATTGATGCTACTCTGCTTCTATTTTTACAGGAAGCTGAAATCAAAGACCAAAGACAAGACAAGATAATATGGAAACCAAGTGTGACAGGTCAATTCACTTTCAAACCAGTCTATGAAAAACTGAGGCCCTTTAAAGGTACATCTCTCTCACTTTCAAAAATCTAGAATAAGAGAATTCCAAAAAAGATCTCATTTTTTATGTAGAAAGCAATGAATTCCCTGCTACCTTTTGATAATGTGATGACATACTATGGCATTCACATTGTTTCTAAATGCTGTTGCTGTGATAATTATGACTCCCTAGACCACAATAACTGCCAACTAGCAACAAATATTTGGGAACAAGTCAATAGATTCATAGGAATCCAAACCCCCATATTTGCATCTATCTGGGGCAGAATATCACATTATTTGTCTAGGCCTGGTCTAACAGTCATCCATACAATACTAATTCATAATATCTCCCTTTTTACCTGTTTCTGCTTATGGAAAGATAAAGTTAGATACATCTTTGACTCAGTTCCACCATTACCAGCAAAAATCTTTCAGGAGATTAAAACAATGGTCTATGACTCTTTTGTCGCCTACCCTTTTTACATTTATCTGAGCACAGATATAGAGCTGTCATCAAATGGCTACTTCCCCCTTTGGTTGAAACCTCCAAAAAAGTTACTTGGTCTAAACCTTTCTGGTTTTAAGATCAATGTTGATGCTTCTTGGAAAACCATAGGTCAGGAAACAGGTCTTAGACTGATTACCAGAGATTCTTCTGGAACTTTTATAGGAGCTATCACTATCTATATACACTCTCATTCTCCTCTCCACTCAGAGTTACTGGCTATAGGTCTTGATCTATCTTTATTGAATCTGATTGCTTGCAGGCCATAAAAATCATCCAAAACCCTGATCTTGCTCCTTGGACACTTTATAATTTGGTTTTTGATAATTATATGGTTGCAAAACAGTTTAGTATCCAACATACTCCGAGAGAGGGGAATAGAGTGGCTGATTCTTTGGCAAAACATTGGGTTCAGTGTAAAACATCTTTAAATATAGATAATCTCTCATAGATGGCTCCTCATTCTAAAGGCCTATACTTAATAGACAAATCAAGAACACCTTCACTGAGATATCATCCTCCTTAGAATGGCTGCTATGCTCATTATTATTTTGCTATCTCTCAGGTACAATTTGATCAGTAGAAGAGCAGCAACTCTCAAGAGGCAATTTCACCATCTGCACCACCTAACTCTCCAATAATAGGATGAGTACATCAACTGAGGCAAGGCCTGCCTAGTTCACACAATATTTGGAGTCAACTGAACTTAACACAGACTCCTTCACTGGATCACTGGACTTAGAGAAAATGGGATCACTCCCCACTGTCTTTACTTCCATATATTCTAAAGCTCCATCAGTTTTAGGGGTAGAAATATATAGCCATAGTTAGCTGAGTAGTGTGTGTTTTGATTGGGATCGCATTGAGTTTTGCCTTGCAATTCTCTAATAGGTCCTAAAAATCACATACCTACATTCTTTTGTATAGGGCCTTAGTGCCTATTCTTTTGCAAAGCATTTACCAATTCTTTGGGAGTTTATCTCCGTACAATTATACATGTTCTCGGGGCATTAGTTGTATCATAGTTTGTACTATTTTTTTTTTGAGGTTTGGGATGCCCAATAACCCCACTACATAGTGGTTTGCTCAAAAAAAGTTATTGTATGAAATCACGGGCAGAACTTGGAGAGGATGGTATTCCTGCAGAATTTTACCAACAGTACTGGAGAATAATTGGGAAAGACATGGCTCAAGTCATTTTGCAGTGCATGAGGGATGCATCCTTCTCTACAGACTGGAATAAAACCCAATTCGTGTTGATTCCAAAAAAGAAAATGCCACAGTTGGCCTCTGACTTTAGGCCAATAGCACTTTGTACAGTCAAGCACAAGTTCATTACTAAAAAGTTGGCTAAAAGACTCAAGAGTTGTATGGGAAACCTGATTTCAGAAAACCAAAATGGTTTTGTCCCCAAAGGGAATATTACTGAAAATGTTATGTTGGCACATGAAGTGGTCCACCATCTAAGAAATAAGAAAGAAGGATCAGTTGGTTTGACTGTAAGAAAACAGGATATGAGTAAAGTTTATGATAGCATTTCTTGAAATCTTCTTGAACAAGCACTGAGGAATGAGAAATTTCTCGAGCATTAGGTTAGTCTGATTATGTGGTGTGTCCAATCCGTGGCTTACCATGTATTTGTTAATGGAAGGCATTCAGATACTTTCATCCCAAATAAGGGTTATAGAAAAGGCTGCCCACTGTCACCATACCTTTTCACTATAGCACAACAATTCATGTCTTCCTGCTAGAGCATAAACTACTCTCCGATAAATTGCTAAGAATCCAAATGGACCAAGAATAAATCATCCCATGTATGCTGATGACACCATCTTATTCTCTAAAGTAACACAACAAACATCACTGGACCTAGCAAAAACCTTGGATCTGTATGCTAGGTACTCAGGACAGAGGCTCAATTTTGAAAAAAATGGTCTGTTCTTTTCAGCCCTAACACTCCAGATCACATGAAACATTATCTAATGTACACAATGAACATACATCAGCAGGGACTAAGAGGTAAATACCTTGGAATTTTTGTCAATTTCCAAGAACATAAGAAAGAGATATATCAAGGCATCATCAGAAAGTTCAAGGAGAAATTTGGATCATGGAAGGCAAAATTATTAAATTTGCCTGCACGGATCATATTAGCCAAACATGTGTTGGGTTCATTATCTATATACATCTTCAGTAATGGCGTGTCAAGTGGTCTATCAAGCCAAATACAAAGCAAAGAAAGTCTGGAATATTCTGAGCAATGGCTAGTCCCTCCTATCCCAAGTCTATCAAGCCAAATACATAAAAAAAGGATAAATCCCTAATCCCCAAACCAGGTGACAATTGGGGGTGGAGATCCATTATATGGGCAAAAGAAGTAGTAATTGATCATATTGGCGTGGCAAGTGGTCAATGGAAGAAGCATCAAGGTGACTGATCAATGGATCCCCACTATCAGACACCCTCTAGAGACTGGCAACCCTATTGCCTTTCAAACAAATCTAAAAATAGAACATTTATTGATGGTCGGGGTCAATGGAGAAGGCCCCTACTTAGAGCTATATTCCCAGAAGAAATAGTACCTCACATCCATGCATTACATATACCTCAACACAAAGAGGGGAAAGATAAAACTACTGTCTGAACAAAAATGGAATCAACTCAGTAAAGAAATGATATCATATGAGCATGAAGACAGTGGGATGCATTGATCTAAGAATGAATAAGCTTCGGAATAGAATTTGGAACCTTGGAATTCCCCACAAACTGACTGTTCTCATTTGAGAGTTGCTAAAGGAGCTCTGCCAACAACAGTAAATTTGAAGAAAAGGAATATCATTCCCTATTCTGTATGCTCCAGATGCCATTCTCATGATGAAAATGAAGTGCATTTGATGTTGATGTGCACTGAATCAGAAAATATGTGGGGGGAGCGCATCTGACACAAGTCATCAACTGCCATGCCCAAAGTTACATGCAGAGCTTTGTGTAGTGGTTGACATTACTGGCTAACAAGTGCAAGCTCATCAAAGGAGTTCATCAAGTCCATCTTTATACTATGGGAGATTTGGAACAAAGATGCAAAAAAGCAACGGAGGACAATCCAAATGATCCAGTGGGTGGTGTTATGTTAGCTGAATAACTTTTTAAACTTAATCAGAAAGTCAGAAACTGTCAGGCAGATGTTGATCATAATGACCGCACAAATTATTTCTAGAGCAATACCCCTCGGCACGAGGAAGCAAATATCTCCAAAAGTGGCACCCTAATCAGGTCCATGGCTCCTACCACAGTAGACGAAGCATTGATAGTGCCACGTGGTCTATTGTTTCAACAATGAATGGACATACATCGCGACGCACAAGTCCTGACTTCTTGTGTGTGCTTCCCCGTTGCAAGTTGAAGCATTCGCTTGTTAGAGGGCAATTAAAGTTACGGTAAGATCTCTGATCTGTCAAGCACATATGTTGACAGACTCAACTGCTCTAGTTGCGGCACTCAACAGCCCGACATGGCTCTATGGAAAGTAAAGAATACCATTCATGATATTGTTATTTCATCAATTTACAATTTTTTAAATTATCTATGGTGGCGGATCCTGTAGGGGTCTAAAAGGGGTCGGGCCCACCCCATGATTTTGTCCAGAAATAGCATATATACACTATTCATTCACCACTAGTTTTAATGTCCGCCGTGCATTGCACGGCAACTATCTTTTAGAAGAAGTAACATTCCAAATTATATGACATTATTATGCATTAGAAAATATATTTGAAACATACTTGAACATACCTTTTTGGTGATAAAGATATTATGAATTCCATAACAATAATAAATACTTGTCATCAAATATATAATATAAGAATATGTGCTACTAATCACATTCAGAGAATGAAGTGAAAATCTCACTGAATATTACATTGATAGTCTTACAATCAGATTTTGTTTCTCACAAAGTTGGTGGCATGATGAGAACTCTGAGTTTGAGAAGAACTTTGAGTTTTTTCCATCACATCTAATATTTTTGAATCCTTAATCAGATAATTGAAGAAACCGTAAAGTATTCCAAACCCTGGGCAAAACATCTGAGTATAACAAAGATATAGCTGCTTTTGAAGACATTGTATTCCCATGTAATAGGTAAAATAGTTAAGAAGGCAGAGAAAAATTTTGGCCTAAAATGAATAATCTGCAAAATGGTCAAAATTGAATAATCTGCAAGAAATCAGTATTTCTATCACTGCCATAGACTTATAATGTGTTACTTTCTTAGAATATAGCACTCAAATACAGCAATGAGATGGGCTGGTCCAAATGCATTCCAATCATACCCCCAATAAACATAATAGGTGCAGATGGTGATGGAGGAGGTCAGTATTGTCAAATTCCAGTCCATCATAAATTTCAGCTTTATAAAGACATGCACGAACATACAAAGTAGAAACCAATTACAGCACTTGCATTCTAACTTAAGAAATGCAGACAAACATTTCTTATATATGTATTCTACAGATTGAAAAATACACTATAAATGTAGAAAGTAGCTACCTTTTTCAAAAAATTACTGGTTTTAGATCGACCTCGAGATGAAAATTATTTTTTAAGAAATGCAGACAAACATCCATTAAACGTGAATACTACACTGTGAAATAAGTAGCTACTTTTTTCGAAAACTACTGCACTAATCATGAATTTATCTTTCTCCTCGAGATGAAAACTCTAACTTAAAAATGCTTACAAACAATCTGTAAACACGAATTCTACACGGGGCAATGTACACTATAAATGTAGAAAGCAGCAACCTTTTTTCGAAAACGACTGCACTAATCATGATTTTACCTCGACCTCAAGATGAAAACTCTAACTTAAGAAATGCAGACAAACCAGTTAATCTATCGAATCCATTTCAGAGGTAAAGCAAACCAGTGAAAGCACGCATAAAGCAATTTGAGAAGCAAAAAAAAAAAATTGGTGCGTGCATAAATCAGCCAAACTGATGACTAAAATAAAGTAAAATTGCATCCAGTGAAGCATGTATACCGGGAGTGAAGGCAGACCAACTGAGTAAAAGTAGTTACATTAAGGCAATTACAAATCCATCATAGGACATGATATACATATATCCCTATACTATTATCATTCCTGAGAAGATAATCAGAGAACCACATTGCAGAAATAAACTATAGATATCAGAAGTTTGCCTCTAGCTAGTCTATCATCTTCCATTTATTATTCAAATAATCAGACTGCTATTAAAGATGATAGAACTACATAGAGTTCATACTGTGGAGAAAAAAAACTATAAACTGCAGAGAAAGTTTCTATCCTAATAAGGTTGTTTAGGTCACAAGAAAAAGGTAGCGAAGACCAAACATCTTTGTTAAAACAATGCCACTTTCAGACCATCCATATGTTCATACCTAATACATGCGATTCTGCGCCAACTTTAAGAAATCTTTTCACCTGAGCCACCAAACAACATAAGAATAAACATTTTTAGTGCGCCTAAAAAATAGCTTGCATCACACAATATACATTTTAAAAAATTTATGACCAGCATTGAAATAATGTTGTGTACATGTGCTTCTATGTAACGATTTAAGAAGCACCAACAGAAAAAATTCACGTATTTATAAAGAATACTATACAGCAGCATCATGGCAAGGATACAAGACTTGTCACACTACTGAGAGTCGAGGAGAAACACAGTGAAACATCATAACTACATCTCCAGGATAAAATCAGGTAAGTGCCTTTACTTGGGATCAAAGCATCATACAGAAAACAACCAAAAAACACTGTAGATAACAACTTATCTGATTTCAATGATCATAATATAAAAAACACAATGAAAATGACAAGAGGATACCTTTGGGTGAATCCAGAAGCGTCCCTCGGTATCACAGAGCAGACAGAAGAAGTCCTCATTTGCCTTGGCAAATATAAAACATCAGTTTAGGTGTTAGCATATGCTATCATGAAAGTCTATGTTATACAAAAAAATCAAGATCAGTTACGTTTTACAACAAGCAAGGTTGCTCACCACTAAGTCCAGCAGGGTAGTTCTTGTTAGTCGATGTTGCATCAAGATTCTAATCAAGGTACCAATTTGACTTTAACTTGCTACGGAGGATAAGAATCAGAGTGGCTTAGATGCCTGCATGAACAACATCCAGTAAATCAAAACTAAACAAATAACATGACACAAGCAAACAATATCCAACAAAAATCAATCCAACACTTACAAAAGCTCCACCCAAGCTTGTCTAGCATCCAATGTTTCGGGGTATTGAGCCTCTTCCAGTGCTTCTTCAAACCACGAGCCTGCAATCCAATAACCCTAATTGTGTGTACCATTCAGTAACCATTTACAGCAAAATCATCTAGAAGTGTTCAAAATAACCCTTAAAACAGATTTAAACCATAAAATTAAGGAAACGATAGAATAGAGGTGCTAATTAAACATAGTTTTACGGGTTATGCTAAATAGATGGATTCACCTGCTTGAAGTCATGAAGATCATGATATTCATGGGAGAGGAGGATGGATATCAAACTGTCGGAATAGCTGGGCAGAGGAGGATGGATGAGAATTACACGGGGAAGATTGAAAATCAAAGAAAAAACTAAAAATCGTGGCTTCGTGGATATCAAACTGAAAAGAAAACTGAAATAAAACTATCGGAGAGGGGAATTGCTGAAAATAGATGATGAAGATCGTGTGCAATGACGGTTAGAGTAGTAAACTGATACCGTCCGAGTTTACAGCAGGGTTTACGATTAAAATAAAAAATAAGAAAATTACAGAAGGAGTTTACTGTATATGGGATGAAATTATGAGAATGGATTTCAACCGTGGATCTAATCCAACTGCTGTTATTGATTTCACTGGCATTCCTAACAGGAATAACCTAGTAAGTTAGATTAAATAATATTTTGAAAAAATTAATAGGTGGTCCTTTTTTTAGAAAGCAAAATATATTTATACTAGGAGAGTAGAAAAATTTACTAAAATTAAAATTCTAATAAAAGTAGTGGACCATCAGCGGGGACCACACATTTTGTTAATTTTTTATTAGTATTTTGTTTTTATTTTTTAATTTATAATTTTTATAAGATATCATAATAGTAATTTTTTTAAAGAATATTAATAATATATTTTTAATCTTATAACATATCAGTAATAAGACATACTAATACCATTATCTTTTATAATTTCATTAGTTATTTCGATCTCAAATTTTTATTATTAGTCCGGCCCTGTTTAAGGTAAAATTCAGGATCCGCCCCTGATAAAGCACAATGCTACGATCAGATTGGAAACACAATTATGTAATTTGTCCTAATTAGTATTTGTTATTTTAAGTGCCATATATAATAGGGTCACCCATCTTAGTTTGCTAAACGGGACTTAGTTGGTCAAAGACTAAGGGCGCCAGTTGCATGCATGCTTCATTAGCTCTCACTCGACCTATCCATTTGACTCAATGCAGAGTTGACTGAATTTGTCCGACGAATGCCAACGTTGACCGACGATGGACCTCTCTCTTTTTATTTTATGGAATTAGCGAGAGAGGATAGACATTTGATTAGTGCACAATATGCTTGATGGAGAGGCGAGGATTTCGTCGTCATTGTCCCTAATCAAATATATTTTCTTCTACAATTTTTCTCCAACACGTAAACAAATTTTTTTTGAAACAAAATATAAAATATAATAATTAAGAATAGAAATAGTTTGATTAGGGACAATGATGTAAATAAGACTCATTATTGTAATACAATATAATAAGAGTGACATAATAAAATTCATTTTAATATATGATATGTATATACCGTAATTAAAGTTATTATGTTGAAATTGTCTAGTCACAATAAAAATGACTGACGCAATTGGTATTATAAATTACTAAATGAATTGTTTATGCTCATTAAAAAAATTCAAAACAATAAAGAATGAAAGGCATGGTTGCAATAAGAATGAACAATCTTTTTTATTATAATAACGTGAAAGAAGGAGAATTTTTTGTTTGTTTGTCACAGGTACTAAAAAAACGAGAAGGAACCATCCAACATTTATTCTAGCCTAGCCTTGAGGGAGGATCTTAATCATCATCATCAAATATCAAAAGGTGACATATATGATATATCCACTTTCTTGGATACTATAATATTAGTGTTAATTTGGTCAAAAGTTGGATCGGAGCCGCCTAGGCATGCAAAACAAAGGCCAACTACTCCAATGCCATTCACGCAGAAACTTCGATGGCAACAATACAAAAGCACGGATCACCCGACCGCTCCACTCCAATGCCAACCGGCACACCTTTGACCTCTAAATTTAACTAAATCATCATAATAAACTTGAATCAACCATAGAGGTGAGGACATTGTCTAAGTGTAGTCTTATATTTATATAATAATACTTTGTTCAGTTCAACTAATTTCGGCACATCACACTGATCAGTACAGTAAAATACAAACACAATAAGACAATAATCAGTATATCAAAACACAACACTTTTCAGTTCAACACATCTAAACTCTAATAAATACTATTTTTTTTATTTTGTTAAAACATTAACACATAACGACACAGATTAGCACATCAAAATAATAATCAGCACAACACATAATAACATTGATCAATACATCACAACACAATATCATATAGGAGTAAGTCTAAACTCAACAAACCAGCAAGTTAGACTCAAACTGAAAATTCTTTTCTTTGGTTATTAATGCTTTTGGACTTCCATCTCAAATGGCATATACAATTAGAAGGGACTACGGCCAACTTGATTAAAAGTGAAGGATAATGTCCAAATACCGTATTTGACCATTTTGTCTGCCCAGAACCGAAGTAAAAGTGGTTTTGCTAGACTCAGTCTGCATCTTTTTATTTGCAATCCATATTTTTGTTATATAATCATTTATACAATAATTATGATATATAACTAATTTGCAAGTGTATGCAATAGAAACAGGGCCGGCCTAGGTATTTGGGGGTCTGAACCGAATAATTTTTTTTAAGGGCCCTTATAAAGGTTCTAATTTCTAAAGAAAAGTAATTAAAATTATTTAAAATAGTGGATTTTTTAAAATATAAGGTCCTTATTTTGGCCAATTTCTAAAAAATATAGGGGTTTAAAGAATCAAAAAAAAAAAATTAAAGTACAATACATCTGATTTTTTTTAAAAAAACGAGGCCCCATTTTAACCCATTTTTTGGGGCCTGAAGCGTGGGTTTCACTTGCTTCATGGCCGGGCCAGGCCTGAATAGAAATAATATACATGATGTATATGTCCGATATACACAATTATTGATCATAGTATATATAATGAAAATGTATTTTTATTTTGGATTGCAAAATAAGCAAAACACAGACTCTATCTAACATGCCCAAAGTATGAAGAAGGAAAAAAAAACGAAGGCATACACAAAATGTCGAATTTTCACAAATCACATATCATCATAAATTATTTCAATAGTCTGAAATACATTGAATTTTTTTTTTCTTCAGGAAAGTCTAGAGAATTGGCCACTCCTCTGTTTGTAACATATTCTATGTGTACCAAAATCTTAGGTATGTACTATATACCTTCCAAACATATTTGTTCAGTGTCAATTGGAATTCAGCTATGCAACATATTTCTGGCTATCTTTACACATCTGATCCTGTTTCAATGAGAGAAAATCCGCGCCTCAAGGAACTATATCCTATTAACTATATGCCAACTTATCAACTGTCAGAGAACAGCCATTCCGATATTGATAATCCCTGAAGATCAAAGACCCCGTGTCATGAAATTCAGTTACTTCTAGCCCCCTTTTTAGAGTATTTAGGGTTTTTGCACATTCTAATGCTCGCGGGAGTAACTTCGACCAGCTCATCTTCTTGAATGTACTCTATGCAGTCATCCAAGCTGAAATCCAAGGGAGTGTCAAGAACCACTGCAAGTAGCCATGTACAAATGATTTAGCTCAATCAGGCAGTCAATATATTATGTTGTGCATTTCCAAGCAGCGTGCAATGCTTTTAGACAGCAAATAAGGATGATATCATGTTAATGTGATGATGGATGGATGCCACGAAATGTCGAAGACCAGTGTATATTACAAGCTGCAGCACAGTATTTAAAGTCAATGCAATATCTTTGGAATTTCTCACCTGATACTTCCTTGTTAGAACGAACATTTGTAGCAGCTTTTTTCTTGCAAACATTCAAGGACAAGTCCCCAGGACGCTGATGAATACCGATTATTTGACCTTTATAAACTTCAGCACCAGGACCAACGAACAGTTGCCCTCGATCTTGTGAACTTGCAAGGGCGTAAGTTGAAGTGGTTCCATCTTCAAAAGCCACCTGTATAAACTCAAACAAACGGCAATCAGTCAATTATTATAAGATTTGTATTTCAAAGAGCAAGAACGTGTAGAGGATTAAACCAGTTTATTTAGATTTCACATCAACTACATTGTTTATGGTAGGATACAGAAACTTAAAAATTTTTGTATGAAACTATTTTAAAATTTTGAATAAAATGCGAGTAGCACAAGGGAGAATCTTACGAGAGATCCCAGATCACGAGTAGATATATCACCAGCCCAAGGCCCATAACTGTCAAATACTGTGTTGAGTATGGCTGTGCCTCGAGAAGCTGTCAGAATTGAATTTCGCAATCCAAGAAGACCGCGAGTTGGTATCTTGTACTTGAGATTAACTGTGCCCTCCGACCTAGTCAACGCAGAGTTCATCTTCTTAGTTGAGCTCAAGGGCAAAATAAAAGATCAAAAGGCAATGACGTGTTGGTTTATTAAAACAATATCTGACTTGCAATTTGTTCAATATAGTAAGATGAGGCAAGCTGTTTCAAAAATAAAAGAGTTCAAAATAGTAAAAGCTAAAAAGAGTAGATATTGCTCATAGATATGTGCTTATTTATTAACATGTACTAGGTAAAAACTTTCTTTTCAGTCTTTAATCATCAATTGCCATATGTTTCCCTGCTCTAATGGATAATAGTTGGGATAATTAAACAGTGACATACCCAACTCCCTGCATGTCAAACATCTGCCCACGCCTTTTACCCAGAAGCTCAACCACAGGCCCCATGTAATCTTCTCGCACTTCCACAGTAGCTATCTGCAAAGTTGTCTTTGAAGTTAAAATTTAAGGCTCTAACAAAAGTTATGCAAAAGAACTGAAAACAATCTTAGAAGACACAAGGACTCAATTTGGGAGCCTATAAATTCAAGGCACTAGTTGTCTACAAGTTACGATAATTAAATTCTTTTAGTGACATGAGAGACCTGTCCAAAGTTATCCTTGTAATTTACAACTAGTACAGGATAATGTCACCATCCAAATACAGTATTAGTGGTCTATTAGATATCAGTATGCCAACAAGAAAGAAATCAAAAAAAATCATGGCAGCAAGAATACAAGCAAAGCACTACAATCTACGATGAAGCACTAAATATCTATTATCTAAACATTTATCTGTCGGCAATCACCTCATAGGGTTCCTGCAGCTTGTCATCTACTTTTTTGTTAATAACTTTGGGGGGTCCCACCATGAACTCATATCCTTCCCTCCGCCTGAAAGGTTAGAACAGTGGCACATGAGTCAAGACTTAAAATGAAACAGCATGTGGATGACCTCATGCATAATATGGGGTGAGCAGAATGAAGAGGGTGATATATAACTCACATGTTCTCTATCAATATCGTAATATGCAATGTTCCCCGTCCACTGACAATGAATACATCCGCAGTTTCACCATCTTCAACCTTCATAGCCAAATTGCGCTCAAGTTCACGGTAGAGCCGATCTCTTAGATTTCTACTAGTTACAAATTTTCCCTAAAACCATCACCAACAAATTCATCATTCAGAAGGTGATCTTTTGTATTTGATATATCAAAACAACTTTGATAAAAATTACATGGAAAAAATATCAGCTCTTTCATCACATAAAATCAACCACTAAATTTGTAACACCATTGACACTCATACTCCATAGCAGAAGATGCATTGGGTTTAGGAAAGGCTCATCATGGCACTGGGAGTTAATATTATTATCCTTTAAATTATGATCTTTTATCTGGATGGGGGGCGGGGGCGGGGTTTGCTCTTCTCACTAGGTTGGCTTAAGGCAGACAACAAGTGATAAAGTACATCGGTTAAATGAAACAGCTAAGAGTATCCATACTTAAAGTGCATCACCATCAAGTGTCTGTTATTGCAGTCAACATCCCCTTTTATCCAACATAGAGAGGGTCTTGGGTTAGGGGTTCATATATTGCAAGTTGAGTACCCTACTTGCAATTCCATGTTCTAACATTTTCAGCACAAATAGTCACAAATCTAAAATCTAAAAATTATGAACTAAAAAACATACCGCTCGACCAACAAATGGTGAGGTGTTGATTGAGAAAGCCATTTTGACTGTAGGTTCCTCCACAGTGATGGAAGGCAGTGGTTTCCCAAAAGTTTTGTCAGCAATTGTCTCTCCAATCTGTAAAAAGAATCCGGAGAAGTTTGATGAAATCTTTTGTCAGCAATGATGAAGCATTTAACCCTAGCTCACAGTATAGAAAACATGTGAAGCAATGCCAAGAATTGCAGGTGCAGTTTGCCGTACCTGGATGTCATCAATGCCACAGACAGCACATATATCACCAGCTTCTACAACATCTGTTGGTACTCTATAAAATTTCTCAAACACAAATAGCTCACTCACTCTACCAAATCTGCATGAATCTTCAGAAGTACATATCTGAGATTTTTTAAACAATAAAAGAGAGAAGAAAAAATTAGTCCCTGATTTGGATCATTGACGACGAGACATTCTCTTATACAAACATCAGTCAAATCAACCCCAGCTCCAATGATATTAAAATGAACTATGCATAATCACAACAAAATTTAAGAGCAAGAAATTGAATAGACCAATACCCTAACATCCATTCCTCTCCGCAAACTCCCAGCATGCAAACGCCCAATAGCTATCCGTCCTTTGTGATCCTCATAATCAATATTTGTAGCCTGGAAGTAGCAAAATAAAATAGCATAACAAGATCATGCTTAATTTAAATTCAAGTTATGAAAAACTTAATTCATAGAAAACATCGTTTCTTTAGCTCTATTTAATACTGATTACATGAAATTCATGCATTTTGATTGTTTATTTCCTCATGATGCAATAAATTGAAGAACTGACTGATGCATTTCAGCTTCATTTATATGAAAATTTACATGGGCAGGTGGAGAGGTTCTCTATATATTTCCAGAAAGATTGCATTTCCCTTCTAGTTTCAAATGAATCAGATGCCATATCCATCTTCATTTTGGAGTTCATAAACTGTTTGCATTTAGAACTCCCCATGATCTCCACATTGTCCTTATAGTAGCTAATAGTAGGTTTAAGATAATCGGGAAAAAAACTGCAATTGCTTTTTCAATGACCTATTGGGACCAAGACTTGCATGATTCAGATAGTTACTTCTCAGAGCTTATCCCAAAGAAAAGGAAACAAGAAGAGCATAATACATCACTTACGAGCATTTGCAGTGCACCATCTTTGTGAATTTCTGGCCCTGGTATGCATCTAACTATGGTCTCAAAAAGTGGTCCAAGATCATCGGCCAAATTTTCGGGTGATAGCCCAGCCTTTCCTTTGATGCCACTTGCATAAATGACTTGAAAATCACACTGCATCAGTAAAAAAAGCTTCAGAGTCAGAGTTTTACTATTAGTAGAAAACTAATATGCTAGGTACTAGTATCCGGCTGTTCTGTTGTCAGCAAAACTGTCTGATTAGGTACACCTCTGACCATATACATCAGTAGGATTGAAAAGGTATGGTGAACCATAATCTGTAATTAGGTGAATGATAACTACAGTTTTCTTGTTACACAGTACACTCTTTTGAAATAATAGCATATACAATCACTCTATGATTGTCTTGCATCTAGTTCATTTGGATAAGAAAATAAAAGAAGAGTAAATAGGATAACCAACCTGCTCGTCTGATGCATTAAGTTCTATGAATAACTCAAAAGTAGAGTTGACAACAAACTCTGGGCGTGCAGATGACCTATCAATTTTATTAACAACTACAACAACAGCGAGACCAAATTCAAGAGCCTTCTTTAATACAAATCTTGTCTGAGGCATGGGACCCTCAACAGAGTCTACCTGCAAATAAAACGGCCATAAAACATCAGTTTATTTATTTCCGCGCATCAAAACAAACTTTATCCACCAATAAAAAAAGAAAAGTGTCGTTGATAGTTTAAAATAGAACCCAAAATTTTACTAGAAAAGTGTCAAATGAAGACAAAACTACTTTTATGTCCTTCATTTAGAAATGTAAGCGCAAAATTTAGTTGCCTCAAACGTGATTTCTGGAAAGAAAGAAAAGGGGGGTTCAAATCATACTTATTAGAGAATTAACCCACAGCGACATGTGAATGATGACAGCACTCAGAATATAAGTAATAGAAGTCCCAAAAAATAATGGACTGGTGAGAGAAGTACCACTAGTAGAACTCCCTCCACCATGTTGAGTATACGTTCTACTTCACCTCCAAAGTCAGAATGCCCTGGGGTGTCAATTATGTTTATTTTTGTATCATTGAATGTAATTGAGGTGTTTTTGCTAAGGATTGTTATCCCCCTTTCACGCTCTAAATCATTTGAGTCCATTATTCTCTCCTGCATGACCTGGTTATCACGGAACACCTGCATACGATTTACAACCACATATCAGGTGATGTCACACATAATTGCCAAGAAGAGGATCACTGTTAGTCCCACCGTGCCAGGTTACACTGATCATGCTATTATAACATACGGGACTAGTATAGCTTCAACATAGCCACATGCCTTCTATTCTTTCACACTCAGCTAAACAAATTACTATTAATCTTAAAAAACAAATAATGCATATAACATCATACCTTTGCTTGCTTGAGCATAGAATCAACCAGTGTAGTCTTTCCGTGATCAACATGAGCAACAATCGCTATATTCCTGATGTCATTTCTTCGTGTTAACTGTGGCGTCGACTCTGAGTTAACGAAAGATATCAGTCACACCTCTTTATACAGAAATTTCATAGAAAACCGGCGAGTACTTGAATAAGAGTGACTATAACAGGTGATTTCACCATATATTTCATCAAACACGTAACATTACGGCACTTTATATCGACAAAATGACATCTTAAAAAAAACAAAAATCATTAATATCAGTACCAGCGGAAAGGGTCTCAGTGGCTTCGGAAACTGAGCACTTTATGGATGGTTTAAGCCGGATTTTTGAGCGGTTTGAATTCAACGACGCTCTGTTCGAAAGCGAGAAGCCCAAAAAAGGTTTCTTGAACAAAGGAGGGGCAAAGCTGAAGCTTTTCGTAGCATTATCGAAGCTGGGTTTTGCTGAGCAGCAGAAGAAATTGGCAGTGTTGGAGCAAATCGCCATATCCATCCTGCTCTATACAGACTCTCAGAAAAATTTTGAGAGTGAGAGAGAGTGGGCCGATAGGAGGATTGGGTTGTAATATAAGCTCAGGAATGGAAGGCCAGGTGAGAGGCAGATAAGTGATCAAATTTTGAAAAGGTGACGTTGCTTACAAAGATTAATTGAGGCTAACATTTATTTGGAATTTCTTTTGGTGGTTGAATGAAGTATACAATTTTTCGGCTGCGTTTGGCGTACCCGGTTTTTGCAAATCTGAGATTTTGGGAGTCCTGATTTGCAAAAACGCGTTTGGTTCAATTGTTTTTGCAAATCTGATTTTCACCCCACAAAATCTGGTTTTTGTACTGTTAGGTCCAGATTTGGCTATCCAAAACCAGACGCAAAACCAGATTTCCCCAACTCTCGTCCCCAACTCCGTTGTCCCCAAACTGCCACCTACGTCGGTAAACTCTCTCCTCCCTCGACGCGTTCTCCCACTCGTCGGGCCCCTTGTTAGCCGTCCCGGTGCCGACGACTACCTGCTCACTATACCGGCGCCGCCGCTGCATTCGTCGCTCGCATCCCGATGTCGATGATCTGTCCAACCCCGCCACCAGACGCTCCCGTCGCCGAAGATCCGTACCGGGCCGCCACCAGACCGTCCCGACTCAAAGGTTTCCCAGATCGGAGTTTTCCCGTTTCCCACTTTCCAAGGTTAGTACTCAAATTACATTAGCTCTGATTTCGGAATTCAACTCTACTTTTCATAAGTTAAACTTCTTGATTGTTCTTGTTGTTAGTACCTAAGACATCTGATGCTTCTGATTTTGCACATACTAGTCTGGCCGCTTTCAGCCAGAGAAGGAAAAACTAAACCTGTTCTGCAGATTCACAATGAATTCAAAATTCTAATAGTCATGCCTACCAGAGTTTGATACATCAAGTGGTTATCTGCAGGATCAGAGACACTGTTGAAATGAGTAGTGGGCTTACAAGTACAGTATGAAGGGAGCATTTCATTGAAGTTTAGTCCACACCAGGTCTTTTTGATTAGGTTAAGGTTAGTGAATCCTCAATCCTCTTCGGTCTTTCTTGCAGTAATGATAAAAATGTTGTGATTGTATCTGTCAAATTTTGTTACTGGTTATTATTTATTCATTATGACTTGGATGATAGTTTATAAGCTTGCTCTTGTTTAGTTTTAGATATTATAGTATGCTGATTGCTGTGCATGACTTTTCCTCTTTGGTAGACTCAGCTTACGAAAATGTGTGGCTTGTCTTGGCGAATTGAAGATAAGATGGATGGATCCATTCTCATTTGATATTCTTCTTTTTTCATACTACACGGTTGCAGAATCCCCCAATCTCTTCTTGTGCTGCTCGGATTTCACTAGGCTTGGTAATCCATTTTTATTTCATGCATGATGTTTTCTGTTATCTGTTTAATCTATGTTTGATTACATTATTTTTAATACATACTGATTTGATTTTCATGTCTATCCAAACTCACAGCTTCCAGTTAGTTGCTCTTCGTTTCTTTTAAGAATTGATCATCTTGAGCTGCTGGAGTTCTACACTTACTTTGTAAGAATTTTTTTCACATTTTTCATCACGTTTTTGTATTTTTTTTAACACCTAAGATATATTTTTTTCCAGTATGATTTGACATAGCTGGTATCTAAGTTTGGTTTAAGATCTGATTCTTCTACTAGCATTAATCTGTGCATGTTTCTAGATTTGTTCTCTTTAACTAGCAATGTTTTATGTTTTATGAATGGTTCATTAGTTGTTTTCCTTACCATTATTATGTATTCAGTTCATGAAATGGAATACCTTTTGCCATGTTTCTGTGTATGTTTGGTTTTCGTTTCAAATTTCACTTTTCATTCTGTCCCATTTAGTTTCACTTTTCACTTTTCATTTTTGCATCATAGATTTTGTATTTACTGCTGACGTTGTTGTATGCATTTGCTGAATAGGTGGAAGATAGAGGAGATAAAACAAGGAGCTAGTTACTGCTTCTAGTCATTGCAATTCCAGTACACTTAATCAGTCATTCAACTGTAAGAAGGATTTTTTGGGAGTTCACTTTGTATCGACAGCACCTATCTCAGACACTCTTCCAATGCTCCATGTGATCGTACAATCACCAAGCTGAGGTGAGTATTACATCATTCTTTTATCTTGGGAAACATGGATTTCAGAATACATTTTAAATGTTTGCTTCCAGGATGGCCATCTCCAATAGGGTCTATTCTCAAAATTTCTAAATCAAAATTAAATAGAATTGGTGATGTTTTGATTTCGATGAATAGATGCATAGATTAATAGGAAACGATAAAACAAATAGGGTGTTTCCAGATGAGCAGAATACTGTAGCGAATATGGGGTCTGTGGTCATAAAATTCAGTAATTGCTGTTACCTTCTTCTTCTTTTTTGGAAAGGAGTGATAAACGTTACCTTTGTTTGGAGTAATTTGTTCGTTCGATAGTTCACTGGACTGGTTTCTGTCAGCAATTGTGCTACTACCAATTTATGATTTCTGTTGCATGCGTTTGCTGACATTGTGCATTAATTCTGTCAAGCCAGTTTATGTCAAAAACTTGTACTGTGGTCATTCTTTCTCTGTAGGCAGTTTTTTATACTTGGTGACTGCTTTCTGTGAAATAGTAAAGCAGATAGGAGATGAACTGTTAATGTCTCATAGACTTAAGCTGTTCATCTGGAAAGATCATGGCAAAGCCTAGTTATCAAAATTTGAAAATAGGGCCTGTAAAATCATTGCTCTTCTAAGAATAAAAGAGTGTAAATAAAAATAAATTAGTCTACATAATTACAGCAGTCTTAGTTCGACTCTGAAGCTGTAACAGAAAGATTCTATGTGCCATGATTTCTGTGATTCCACATTTTCATGAACTTTTCTTTTGTTTGATCAGGTGAGAGTTGCTGGGAGGCATAATCTGTGGAAAGTTTCTCCAGGTGATGTTGAACGTCTCTCAGGTTATCACAAAATTAATCAGGTGCTCTTTCCCATGATTTCTGTGATTCCACATTTTATTGTGACTAAATTTAACTGATTAAACTGATCTGATAACAACATAGGATGAACAGAACATGATTACAAAACACTACAAATTTTGGAAACCACAAAGAGGTACCCATTAATTCCCGTCTTGCCCTTCTCACTCTCTCTACTTGTTGTGATGCTTTTCCTATAAAACTAATTTGAAATACTTTGAGTTGCAGACACATCGATTACCCCCATCGGTAGTATCGATAGCAAGAATGGAGCAGTGTCGGTGAAACAAGTTAACCCCGAAGTGTTAAGTGAACCGGCTGGGTGCTCTGAGTGGGACGAGAACGACCTCGAGCTGTGCATTAAAAATTGTGAAGAACAGGTATTTTTACTCGCTCTCTGTTGCACCGGTTTATGTTGCACAAGTAATCAGAATGATTGGTTTTTTCCCCAGACATCAAGCATGAACGCAGCACCAGAAACTTCCCAGAAAGGCAAGGTCCCAAAATTTCATTGGTCTCCCGAGCTCGAGTCTGTTTTGTTCGAGACAGTCAGAACCTACTGCGAACAGAATGCTAAGAAGGGCACAGACAGACTTGTCGTTGATGCATTCAAGAGACCAAACTGGAATGAATTGAAAGATGTGTTCAACACACGCCAGCATCTGCTTCTCACAACAGAACAGATTCAGTCCAAAGTTAAGAGGTGGAAGTTGAATTGGTCGAACTGGAAACAACTGCGCGACACTACTGGTGTGGGATGGGATCCCGTGAACCTTACGTTCACCGTAGCGGACATGGATTCACTTACAGAGGTATGACGGGTCATTCTTATTTGAAAGCTGAATTGTCATGGGTTTAGTTGTTGTCGCTTTAACCGTACTTATATGTCTGACTGCAGAAAAAAAAAGAATCCATTCACTTCTTTGCTGGAAAGAATATGCAATTGTTTGATGAGTTCCATCTCATTTTTGGTAACAATGCGGCGGATCCAGATCGTGCCTACTCTAATGTGTCTCAGCCAGCTGCTTTTGAAACCCAGGGTTACATCAATTTGGGTGATGATGAAGATTTTTCTCCTACCAACAGGGACGCTACGAAGAAGAGATATGGCAGTCCTATGCCTTGTAGCAGCAGGAGGTCCAGGAAATCCAGCAAAACCGATGATGATGAGTTTGTTTCTGCGATTAACAAATTCAGTGACTCCGTCAGCTCGCGGGTTTCTCAGAAATCAGTGATAACTCGGGCCATGGAGGCTTTTGTTGCCATGCAGGGTTTTGATGTGCAGGACATGCTTCGTTTCAATGACTATCTAGAAGGGTCTGAGAAGGTTTCAAGGGTCGAGAAGTTTATTGCGCTACATGATGAGTATCGTCGTGCTTTTATTCTTAGTCTGAGGCCTCACTAAGCCTTGTAATCTGTGTGCTGAATTTCTGATGAGTTTGTGTATTATAAGTGACTTAATTTTATTTTCATTACCTGAGTCATTGAGACTACAATAATCAGAACTGGTTGAGACTGTATTTGTATGTTTATAGTCAGTTTGTAATAATATTCATAACATTTGTACTTGATTAACATTTTTATGCAATTTATTTGATTTGCATTTTGTGCTTGACATTTGGAAATTGTAATGACCCCTTGTATTTGCGTTGAAAACAATTCACCTAGTGGGGATCAAATAATGAGGGATGAGCAGTAAATTGTATGCACTTTCTTATTTCCCACCGAAAGTGAGGTAGCACTCCCATGTGCAACTTTAAAAAAGTCCCACTTGTTTATATTCTCCACTTGTACAAAGTTGGTTCAAAATTATCAGCATGAAAGTGGGGGGTGCACTAAGCATAACCCATGTTACCAAAACGAGCACTACTCAATTGCACCCACTCGGTTTAATTGGTATATAACGGGATGTATGTTTTGGTCCATATATCATTTATGGTATTTCAACTGCAAATTACATAACTGCTTGTTTGATTAAATCAGGGTATGCATCTCCCTTGCATATTGTATTATTGCTTCGTACTCAGTGTTGATATTCTGTATCTCGTTTGTTGTTAATTTTTTAACCGATGCGTGCTCATTATTTATCCTCATCATTTTCTCTTCGGACAGACAATATTGTTACAAAATGTGGGGAAGTTCTTCTACGTCAGGCGATGATTTTATCAACAATGAGGTGAATACCTTCATGGAATCAGGTCGTCTTAGTGAGGGATTCCAGCATGCAGTAATTCAGAGGGTCAGTGAGAGAGTTGCTGACCGCCTTGCAGAACGCCTTGAAGAACGTCTGTTCCCCATACCTAGACAAAACCAGTACGACTTTGTTAGTGGTGCACAGGTTACTACGTGGGTATTGGAGGGTAATCCGAGAAACCTTCCAGCCCACTTTCACATAGATCACACAAGTTTCAACATGCTGGTGAATGCATTGCTGGACGGAGGACATTTTATACAAAAAAATAGGGGTATCCAAATAAAGGAAGCATTACTTATATTTTTGTACGTGACAACTGGTGATTGCGGGTTTAAACAAACTTGTATGCAATTCCAACATTCGTCGGAGACGGTTAGTCGGACTATTACTAAAGTGAGAGATGCACTTGTGCGTCTAAGTGAAACAGTGATATGTCCGCTAAATCAGCAGGATGTCCACCCACGAATTAGGAATGATAAACGGCTATATCCATACTTTAAGGTATTTTCATGTTCAAAATATGTGTAGTGAGTACCCAGCAACTGATATTTTTTTACTTTATTATTCTTTAACATTTTTCATGTGTTGTAGGATTGCAACGGTGCCATTGATGGTACACATATTGAAGCGTATGTGAATGAAACAGATCAGCCCAAATGTCGCAATCAGAAGGGAGTGTTATCACAAAATGTGATGGCTGTTGTTGACAATAATTCTCGATTTGTTTATGTTTTTGTTGGCATGGGTGGTAGTTCCCATGATGCTTCTGTGTTGGAAACCGCATTAGAAAGCCGTCACAACTTTCCACTACCACCTGTTGGAAAATATTATGTAGTTGATTCGGCTTACACGAGTAAGCCGGGGTTCATGTGCCCTTTTCGAAGCAAACCATACCATCCAAGGGAACATCACCGTAGCGGGTTTCGTGAAAAGGAAGAATTGTTTAACCATAGACACTCTTCGACAAGAAATGTAGTGGAAAGGGCATTCGGTGTGCTGAAGAAGAAATTTCAATTCCTGACAGGGCCGACATACAATTTCGAGTGGAAGCCCCAAGGCGATTTCGTCATAGCTTGTTGTACAATCTATAATGTCATATTGCAAAATAATCCATCCGATCCAGATTTTAACGATCTTGACTTGTTTGAGATTGAAGACAGTGATGACGAAGATGAGATGACTCTTGGGTGATTACAACGTCTCATGTGCAACCAGGTGATCGATCTGCAGGAGCTCGAGCGGAATGGAATGCATACCGCGAACATATTGCGTCGGTTATGTGGGCTAATCATGTTCAAAGTATGTTCAACAATTCAAAGTGTGATTACTAGAATCCATTGGTCACGTCTGATAACTTTTTTTTTGTGTGTGTTTGTGTGTGCTTTCATGAAGAGCCGGTGTTTGATGGCATAATATCGGCCTACCAAAGTATCATGTATGAGTGACCGTGTATTTGTTTCTATATTCAGAGGAGTAAAATAAATTGACTGATGCAGCAGTACTTATATATTTATTTAAATTGGGAAAAAACAATCATCCGCTATAATGAGATGCAAAAAATTGATATTAAATTATTTAAAGTGACCCGAAGTTAACATATTGCAGAAAGGGGCATGCTACACGCAGTCCGTATTTTGCTTATTTTGCAGTCCAAAATAAAAATACGTGTTCGATATATATAATATGGTCAATAATTATGTATATCACACATGCATCATATATACTACTTCTATTGCATACACTTGCAAATCAGTTATATATGATTATCATTGTATATATGATTATTTAATAAAAATAATGACTGCAAATAAGCAAAATACGGACTGCATATAGAAGGCCTATATTGAAATGAAATGACGAATACTCCAGTATGCACAAAACTAAAAGGAACTACATATGAATGCTATTCAGACACGTTCAACTTTCCACATCCATGTTGTTGGCATCTTTGCCCACTATTAGTTGTCTTTTTGGTGGCATGGCTTTTAAACTTTTTGAGTGACTTTAATAATTCTTCATGTATAAGAAAGAAGAAAGCCTCACATTATATCTCACATTCAGCATTCGGAAGTTTGTTCTTCCTTGTACATTGTTCTTGCAAATCAGTCTCTGTTTTGCTCTGTGTAAGTTATTTAAATTTATGCATCTCTTCATTGCCTTGTATGGTACTTATTTTGAACTATTTTTGATTTCATGTATCTGCTTCGGTGTTGTTAACATGTATCAGAAAGTTCAACTTAATGACCTCATATATTCATCATAGGCCAAATAAGCATGACAGAGTCGATTGAACATCGCCAACTGAGGCTACCAACCAGCTTTCGGTGGTCCGCCGACCTTGAATCGGCTTTGTTCCAGACTGTGAGAGGCGTATGCGAGAACATGAGAAGTACCCGTGGTCTGCCTTGTCTTACGGTCAATCACTTTAAAAAGACCAACTGGAATGACGTAACACGTTTGTTCAACTCCAACCAGAATGTTCTTCTCAGTAATGCCCAGATTCGCGATAAAGTTAAAAGATGGAAGGTAAACTGGTTTGCATGGAAGAGGCTCCGAAATACTACGGGTGTGGTCTGGGATGGAATAAACTACACATTCAATGTTGAGAACATGGAGGCACTCGACAAGGTTATTATATTCTTGTTTATTGTTATTTTGAGACATGGAATAACTCATCGGAATACGAAGTTGATTTCAATAGAAAAATTCATATTACATCTCTCATGTTGACTTACTTTATCTGCGCATGCAGGGAGGATGGGATGCAATTCACTACTTCATGGGAAAGGATCTTCGAATGTATGAAGACTTCAACCTCATCTTCGAAGATGCTCATGCAAATTAACAAAGTACTTTTGAAAGCTATTAGTGTGAGTGAGTTTCTGAAGCACTAGTTGTGTTCCTGGGTCAATTACCAATGATGTTGTCCTGGAATTATTATTTTAGTTAACGTTTTATGCTTGTGACGGAATTTGTAATAATCATGACTGTGTCATATCATGTTCTGCGTATTCAGTTGTTGTTGAACAAAAATTGTTGATTTCATAGCGCTATTTTTGTATGTATTTTGAATCATACGTACTGAATATGTAACGCGCATTCGAAGGGTGACAATGAACGTCAAACTCATCGAAATTTAGCGGAAAAAAAGTCTTGTTTTATTCAAATTTTCTTTACAATGAATAATTTAAAATTTAAATTTTGAAACAAAATCAAATTCACACAAACCAAACAAGTATCAAATTTTATAATTTTAAAATTTAAATCAAACCAAATATGATTTTTGTTTTGGACTTGCAATATCCTGACGAACCAAACAAGGTTTTTGTTTTGGACTTGCAAAATCCTGACGAACCAAACAAGGTTTTTGGAAAACCAGAATCACAAAAACCCAAACAAAAACCCAACTCCCAAAAACCAAAAACAAAAACCAGACTCTCAAAAACCCGACGAACCAAACACACCCTTCGTGTTTAAGTTTTTCAAGTAAATTATTAGGACAAATTTTCTACAAATTCTTGAAAGTGACGGTCTACATATAGACCATGGGCTAAATTAAAAATAGATCATTTTAAGCAAAATACGGAGGGATCATTTTACAATTTAGGTAAATTTGTGAAAATGAAACCCACGCGCTAAATATAAGCACTTTTCAATCAGAAATATCCCAAATCAAATCCCACCAAATTTCCCCCAAAATTGATCGGAAAAGCTCTAACCAAATTGACGATTACGAGCTCGAAGAAGGAGGTGGTTACGTTCTCAATCGATTCGAATTGGGGCTGCTTTTGTAACTGATTAGACGGAGGACTATGTTGCCGTACAGGTGGAGCTCGGCGTTGCTGAGTATTGTCGGGGAAAGGTAGGGGTTGCGCCGCGGGAGATGGCGGCGGAGAAGGCGTCGTCGTAGAGGGGAAACAACACCGTTGTTGAGTACTGCGTGTCAGTAAATAGAACATTTACTGAATATTAGTTAGCATATTTAGATTTTATATTTTCTGTAGTTATTTGTAATATTAGGTCATCTAATTGTACAAACCTCTATTGAAACGAATGAATACAGAGAGCTCAGATGAGCAATTCAGTCAATCTATTCTTACCTTCTAACATGGTATCACAGCTTTCATCAAACAATATTCTTCAATTTTTGTTTGAACGATCCTATGGCTACTGATTCTTCCTCCACCACCGGAAAACAACTCAAACGCTACAAACAATTCTAACACTACAACTCCCACCACTCGCTTCCATTCTGCACTATCCATCAACAACATCCACAACACGATACCACTCACACTTGACCTACAGAAGGTAAAATACCACACATGGTCCCAATTGTTCCAAATTACTGCTCGTGCACATAACGTGCTCCACCACATCGATGGATCACCACGCCCTCCCAATGTTTCCGACGAAACTTGGAACCAGCTTGATGCCACTGTTCTCAGCTGGATTTACGGTACTATTAGCGAGGATCTTCTCCTCACCGTCATCCAAGTAGGCTCAACTGCCCTGCTGCCAAGCTTCGGGTCAAAGAAATTTTTCTTGACAATCACACTGCCCGTGCAACCGATCTCGAGAGTCATTTCATCAATGTCAGGTTGGATTCTTTTCCCTCTGTCTCAACATATTGCCAACATTTGTAATCTTTGGCAAACTAGCTTAGAGATGTCGAGGCCCCCGTCAGCGAACAACGCCTTGTTCTGCAACTCATCAATGGGTTGTCTTCAACTTATGACGCTGTCGGCAGCATCATCAGTCAGATGTCGCCTCTTCCTTCGTTTTCTGTCGCCCCGAGCATGTTGACCCGGGAAGAGTCTCGCTGGAACCGCCACACCGACGAGTCCCATGTCCTCTTGGTCGGATCTACCCCACAATCGCATCATGGATCGCCTTCTGCCGCCATGCCCACAACCACCCGCGGGCGGAATCGAGGACGTGGTCGCCGGAACTCAAACGACGGCAATGGAAACCACCACACTGCCGCCCCCTCAAACCCCCAATATCAACCACCGCTATCCCCTGCTGCCTACGATTTGTATCCATCGGCGCTGATGACTCATTGAACGCCACCGCCGTGCCCGTATCCGACCGGAGCAAGATCCGTCCAATTTCCGCACGTTGGAGCTCCACGTTCACAGCAAGGAGGAGATTTAATTGGGTTTCAGCCCCAATTGGACCCAAACCAGCAGAATCATCGATTAGGCCAATCCCAACAATATACTTATGGGCAGCATCACACATTTGGGCTAGCTCCTTACCAAATAGGCCAATCCAGCAGCACTCTCTTGGGCTAGAAGCTTACCAGACAGGCCCAACCAAGCCGCATCACACTTTGGGGCCAACAACTTATCAAACAGGCCCAACCCAGGCGTAGCACATGTTTGGGCCTCAACAGGCTTATTTCTGGAGCATTTTCTCCTGTCTTTAACACGATGTCTCTACAGCCACCTTCTGATAATTGGTGCATGGACTCCGGAGCATCATCACACCTCACTGCAAATTCAGGTACCCTTCGTACCTATTTTAATTCGAGTAATTTAACTCTCATTTATGTTGGTAATGGAAATAATATTCCCGTCATTGGTCAAGATTCTGCCGTTTTACCCACTTTCCCATCTTATCATCTCAAAAATGTTTTACACACTCTTGACATTGTTAAAAACCTAGTTTTCATAAATTCACTTTAGATAATAATGTTAGTGTTGAATTTGACCCTCTCGGTTTTCCTGTTAAGGACCTACAGCCAGGGAAATCAAAACGAGATGTAATAGCCTTGGGGATTTATACCCGGTCACCCCCAACAACCAGCCAACCACCGCCCTTGTCGCCTCTCAACCACCATCATGGCATGCTCGATTGGGCCGTCCGGGAGATCATGTTCTGGACCAGCTTAAGCGTAGATTTCATTTTTTCAATAAAGCCACCTCCTCGGCTATTTGTTCTTCTTGTCAAGTTTCTAAGTATAAACGTCTTCCCTTTTCTCATTCTCATACTGTTACTAGGGATGATCATGGGGCGGGTCTGGATCTAATTTACCTATATCCGGCCCCGATCCGTAAAAAAAATATCGGATCCAAATCCGACCCATATCCGCAGGGTCTAAAATTCTAAAATCCGTATCCATATCCGCAGGGTCTTACGGGTCTAAGGGTCTTAAATGGGTCTACTAAGAAATCGACAAATTCTTTAAATAGATGTTTGAGATTTTCATAGTGAATACGAATATGCCCAAATTTATTTATTTTTATTACCATAAGCACAAATGTTAGCATATATATATATATATATATATATATATATATATATATGAATTATCAATCACAATAAACATCAAAATACATCAATTTATTAAGATCAAAATCGTAATTTAGTACAATAATGTAGTAGGTGCAACAAAAAACGATATCTTCTATGTTCTAAGAAGTTAACTGGCCAGAACGCAGAAAAGTAGAGCGCACGGAAGTATGGAACTAGAGTTTGTGCGATAAGGTGTTTCAGAATAGAGTTTGAGACTATATAAAAGGTTTTTGCCTTTTTCTATATTGTATCGGTATCGGTAATTTTGAATAATAATAATTATTATTAGAGAGAAGAAGATGAATAGTATTAGATATTACATATATATTTATCACATAATAATAATATATTATTAATTATATATTATAATAGGTTAATGGGTCTGGATATGGATATGGATCCGGGTCTGGATCTTAATACCTTATATCCGTATTCATACCCGTTTATTGAAATCTAGATCCAGACCCGATCCATATCCGATGGGTCTAAAATTTTTGGATCCAAACCCGACCCACAGGGTCTAAATCCGCAGGATCTGGAGCGGGTCCGAGACCCATGATCATCCCTAACTGTTACTTTTAAACCTTTTGATTCATAGTGATATTTGGACTTCTCCCATTTCCATCACTAGTGGTTTTAAATATTATTTGTTGTTTTTGGATGACTACTCTAATTTCACCTGGATTTTCCTCTTAAACACAAGTCTGAAACCTACCACAAATTTGTGCATTTTCACACCATGATTCAAACTCAATTCCTGTCCAATATCAAAATTTTCCAGTGTGATATAGGGGTGAATTTGACAACCTTTTTCGTGCCTTTTGTACCCAAAAAGGGGTTCTTCTACGTTTTGCATGTCCTCAAACCTCACCTCAAAATGGGAAAGCGGAACGAGCTCTTCGAACACTCGTAACATTACCCGTACACTGTTAACCCATGCATCCCTACCCTCTCGATTTTGGGCTGAAGCTCTCCATATGGCAACCTATCTTCATAACATATTGCCATCCAAAGCTATCAATAATAAAACCACCACTTTTATCTTATATCATCGGGAACCCACATATACACATCTTCAGACTTTCGGGTGTCTGTGTTATCCTAACACCTCAGCCACTGCTCCTCACAAGTTGGCTTCCCGTTCCGTTCTATGTCTAAACATGGGCCCTTCTCCCGACCATCGAGGCTATCGTTGCTTGATTCTTGGCACACATCATGTCATCACTTCCAGACATGTCGTGTTCGATGAAAACACTTTTCCCTTCGCCACTCCGTCTAGTTCCAACAATGATATACCCTCGTCTGATCCGTCACCAACTCTTCTTGATCTTGTTCACCAAATTTCACCAGATCTTACACCATCACCACCCATGTCCTTACCATCTTCCAATCTAGTTACCCACTCGCCTCCTCCAACTCCTCCTCCATCTTCTCCTACACCTCATCCTCCACCACCTCCTCCTCCATCTCCATCTTCACCTCCTCGTCACCCCATGACCACATGCCTTCAAGATGGCATTGTCAAACCTAATCCTCAATACCATCTTTTGGCTTCTTCTCAAGTCTTTACTCTTCCTAAATCTCCGCTAAAAGACCTGCAGGACCCCCATTTGCGTACCACCATGAATGATGAGTTTCTTGCTTTTATTAAAAATGGTACTTGGGACTTGGTTCGGAGGCCGGTTGATGCTAATATTGTTCGCTGCATGTGGCTATTTAAGCATAAGTACAAGTCTGATGGCACACTTGAGAGATATAAAGCTCGTCTGGTGGTAAATGGCAAGTCTTAACAAGTTGGAGTGGATTGTGATGAGACGTTTAGCCCCGTGGTTAAGCCTATCCGACTTATTATGAGCATGGTTGTCTCTCGTTCGTGGCCTATTCACCAGTTCAATGTTAATAATGCTTTCTTACATGAGGATTTGCATGAGATAGTTTATATGCATCAGCCTCCTAGTTTTTCCGATCCACGTTGTCCAGGCCATGTCTGTCTTCTACGCAAGTCTCTCTACGGGCTAAAGCAAGCCCGACGGGCTTGGTACCACGGGTTTGCTACTTATCTCTCCAGGATTGGTTTTTGTGGCAGTCAGAGTGATCACTAGCTCTTCATCTACACTTTCCGGAATGAGACAGCATACTTACTTCTATATGTTGACGACATCATTCTCACTGCCTTTCTGATGCTCTACTTCACTGTCTCACAGCGTTGCTTGGTGTTGAGTTCGTTATGACAGATCTCGGCCCTCTAAGTTACTTCCTTGGTATTTCTGTGACTCGATCAAAGTTAGGACTTTTCTTGTCTCAACAGAAATATGCTAGGGATATCATTGATCGTGCCAAGATGACTTTGTGCAAGCATGTTACTACACCAAGTCCAAGCTTGCTGCAGATGTTGGGCTTCCCCTAGATAATCCTTCGGTTTACCGCAGTCTTGCCTGTGCTCTTCAGTACCTTACTTTCATGAGGCTGGACATTGCTTACGCTGTGTAGCAGATTTGTCTTTTTATACATGACCCTCGGAAACCACACTTTTAGGCTCTCAAGCGGATTATCCGATACATCCAATGTACTCTTGCTCTTGGTCTTCATTTTCAGGCATCTTCTACCTCAGCCCTCACTGCTTACTCAGATGCGGATTGGGCTGGCTGCCCGGACACTCGTCGGTCCACTTCTGGTTATTGTGTGTACTTCGGTGACAATCTCGTTTCCTGGTCTTCCAAGCGGCAACCTAGCTACTATCTCCAGTTCAAGTGCTGAGGCTGAATATGGAGGAGTTGCTACTATTGTTGCCGAGACGTTCTGGTTGCGCAACTTACTTTGTGAATTGCATGTTCCTCTTCAGCGAGCTACTTTGGTCTACTGTGATCATATTTCTGCCGTGCACCTTTCATCTAATCCGGTACACCATCAACATACTAAGCATGTGGAGATTGACATACACTTTGTTCGTGAGAAGGTGGTTAGCTCTTGGAGAGGTTCGTGTTCTTCATGTTCCATCGGCTCATCAGTATGCTGACATATTTACGAAAGGTTTTCCATCCCATTCGTTTCTAGATTTTTGGTCTAGTCTTTGCATTCGCTCTGCTCTTGTTTCGACTAAGGGGGAGTGTTAGTAAATAGAATATTTACTGAATATTAGTTAGTATATTTAGATTATATACTTTCTGTAATTATATGTAATATTAGGTAATCTAATTGTACATACCTCTATTTATATGAATGAATACAGAGAGCTCAGATGAGCAATTCAGCTAATCTATTCTTACCGTCTAACACTGTGGGGGAAAGGTGGGGGTTGCACCGCGGGAGACGGCGGAGGAGAAGGCTTCGCCGGCGTTGGATTGTGTTGGTGATAAACTCCACCCTGTATTTGCTCCCCAGAAAAGCCCCAAATCGTACCTAAAGTCGTCGTTTGCTCCATCAAGTGCCTCCTCAGCTTCCCTCCCCTCCGTCGCTCCCTCTTCGCCTTCCGTTCCAGCTCTTCTTCTTTTCGCTTAATCCACTGACGTCCGCCTCCGTCATCGGCCGCCTTCATCCCCACCTGAAGTTGAATTCGCTCTCCTTCTTCGATTGGCATACGGAAACCTAGCTATTCTGCTGAAAGTTTGGATTCTCTCTCCGCGGCGCCGGTTGTTGAGGAGTTGTTGTAGGGGAGGCCCCTCATCGAGAATACGGCTAAAGTTTCTATTATTCTAGTACAAGTTATTTTCAAGGGTAAAATGCTCATATGACTACCATTGTTGGTAATAGTGCATTTATAACTCTCAGTTCTTGTTTAGTGCAATCATAACCCTTAATTCTTGTTTAGTGTAATTATAACCATCATTACTTGTTTATTGCAATCATAACCTTCAATTGGGCTAATCTTTGTACATATGATCCTGAACGAACTTAGTGATTAAATTCTGACTGTTAATATAAAATGTCATATATTCCCTTTGAATCGTAGCTTAAAATAAATAAAATAGCTCATGTAACCCTCAGTGGAAATAGTGCACATATAACCGTCAATTTTGGTTTAGTGCGATAATAACCCTTCAATCATTTTTAAGTAAGTATTGGTTGAACACTAGCAAAAAGAAAAAAAATTCCATATTTAAAATTTAATAACAAATTTGATCAAGGTGAGGACGGGGAATCAGTTTGACCGGAGGAGGCTGTTCCAGTCATGGTTTGGGTATTTGCCGTCGGTCATCATACCCCACCACCACGTTGCAGATTTCCGACGTGCTTCTTTCTAGAACACATAAAATTTTGCTGGTCTGCGGCGGTGAAATTGCTACAAAATGTCGATGCTGAGTCCACACAATTAATCCATACATTTGATGAATTGGTCAACGGCATTTGGTGGAGTGACATTTCAATTGATGAATTGTGTCGGTAAACGACATTTTGTTGCATGCGCACTAGTCCGACGAAGTCGGCGATAAGGCTGCTGAAGTGTTGTGCTCATTCACGGCGCTGCATAACTATTCGGCGGTGCAACGGTGGTTGACAGAGTCGGGATTGTTGTCTTTTCATCCGATGTTCTTGCAACGGTACCCGAATGGGGTGGGTGGACCAACTCGCAAATTCTCCCTCCGATGTCTTGGGAAGAATTTGGTTCTATCTTTCTCCGCCGAGGGGTTTGAAAGGGCGGTAGTGATGGTAGATTTGAATTTTATTCTCAGCAGAAGATTCAAAGGGTATATATGACATTTTATATTAACTAATAGCCGGAATTTAATCACTAAATCCGTTCAGGGTCATATATACAAAGATTAGCCCAACTGAGGGTTATAATTGCATTAAACAAGAATTGAGAGTTATGATTGGACTAAATAAGAACTAAGGGTTACAAATGCACTATTACCAAAAGTGAAGGTCATATAAGCATTTTACCCTATTTTTAAACTCTGTTGTTTTTCAATCTAAATTGTGTTATTTTTAGAAGAAAATGCTTGTTTTTTTACTACATAATTGTATTTTTATCAAATTGTTCTATTTTTCTCAGTCTAAATTTTTTTGTTTTTCAAATAAAATGCTTGTTTTTAAATTATATATTATCGGTCTAAAGTGTCTTATATTTAGAATAAAATGATTGTTTTTAAACTATTTATTTTTCAGTCTAAAGTGTCTTATTTTTAGAATAAAATGCTTGTTTTTAACTGTGTAATTGTGCTTCTATAAAATGCTTCTATTTTTTCAGTCTAAATTTTCTTATTTTCAAAATAAAATACTTGTTTTTTAAATTCTATTTTTTTCCGTCTTAAATGTCTTATTTTTGGAATAAAAAGCTTGTTTTTTAACTATGTAATTGTGCTTCTATAAAATGTATCTATTTTTTTCAGTCTAAATTGTGTTCTTTTAGAATAAATTGCTTATTTTTTAAACTCTATTTTTTCAGTCTAAAGTGTCTTATGTTTAGACTAAAATGCTTGTTTTTAAAACTCTGTTTTGTCCAGTCTAAAGCATCTTATTTTTAGAATAAAAAGTTTGTTTTTTAACTGTGTAAATTGTGCTTCTATAAAATGCTTTATTTTTCAGTCTAAATTGTGTTATTTTTATAATAAATTACTTATTTGTTAAACTCTATTTTTCAGTCTAAAGTGTCTTATGTTTAGAATAAAATGTTTGTTTTTTAAACTCTATTTTTTCCAGTCTAAAGTGTCTTATTTTTAGAATAAATTTCTTGTTTTTTAACCGTGTAATTGTGCTTCTATAAAATGCTTCTTATTTTTTCAGTCTAAAATTTGTTATTTTTAAAATAAAATGCTTGTTTTTTAACTGTATAATCGTGCTTCTATTTTTTTCCAGTCTAAAGTTTCTTATTATTAGAATAAAATGCTTATTTTTTTCAAAATAAAACGAGTGTGAATAGCAGCGGGTGAACGGTAGCGCGCTTTTTTCAAAATTGTAAATAAGGACATCCTTCCTTTTATACTCTAATATAGTCGTTGGTTTATATATATAGACTGTCACCTAGGAGACCAACTCAAAAAATTTCCATCTTTTAATTTTTTTTATATGGAGAAAGTATTGTTTACGGTGAGACAATTAACCCTATTTTATAAAAAGGAAGGCAAGAATGTTAGACATTAGAATTGCGTCATGAGTCCAATCTGTATTAGTTAGGGTTTATTTAGGATTTAATGCTTTCTTTTTATACCCTTGTATTGCACAAGACACACCTCAGTATCGAGATTTATCCTCTAACGTGGTATAAGAGTTGGTCGATTCTAGTGTTTAACTTTTTATGCCTCCGCTACAGTAATCTGCTACAGTCTCGCGCTACAGTTATCTGCCACTATAATCTACTACGGTACACTACAGTAATTTGCTACGGTGCCGCTACAACAATCTGCTATAGCGTCTTTCGTTTTTAGTTGTTTTTTTATTTTTATTTGCATACCCGTGAGTATCTTTGGCACCCGAATTTGTGGGTTATAGATGCAATTATTTGCATTTGAATTTTGGGATAAACTAGATTTGGTGTGTACACGATGTTAAGGATTATTTCGGATTTTGTTATGGTGAATTTGGCTTTTGAAGTATTTGGAGTACACGGGTTTGACTTGACGAATTTGTGGCTTTAGTCTACTGCTGCCGCTTTAGTCTTGGTGCACTTTCTTTGGTGTGTAATTGGAGTATTTTGGTGTATAATTGGAGTGTGGTTGGAGCACTTTGGTCATTCATCATTATGGCATCGTTTGCTCTTTTATCACGAGCAGATCCCTCAAATAACTGGATTGCAGACAAGTAAAGTCGCTCGTATAATGTTGATTGTTGATTCTGGAGCTACAACTCATATGATACCATAGATGATTTCAATTTTGAAGACACATGAGTTAAGATTTACTGATAGAAATGTGCAAATAAATTAAATGCACACTTCATTTTAAAATTTTATTATATAACATGTTTTTAATGGTTTAAAATTAATTTTGTAGCTCCACTTGATTTTGTACTAAAACATTTGTGATGTGCGTGATGATTAGTATTGTGTTGTGCAAAAATAAACTGAAAATAATAAATTAATATTTGTGATCTAACAAATTAACGTAACATATAAATTTTACAGTAACAAAACATAATTTATGAATTGTTTTTATTCTAACAAGGATCGATCATCAATTGTACAAATTATTATAATGAGAATAACCATGAATTTCAAAATATAGGAAAAAACACCAAAAGGTAGATTGAATACCGTTTTTTTTATTAAAACCATCCAAGTGGACAGGAGGATTATTCACGGCTCCTCAACCCTAATAAAAGCAGTAGAATTACATGATCAGGTTTGAAACCCAATATTACACATGAAACCCTGTTGGGGTAATTGTGGCAATTTGTTGCCCGAAGGCTATACTCCAATCTAATATCGGAAGCAAAGTGAGATATCAGAGATGTGTCTAAAAATATTACAAGAAAACTAAGTCATCTCTGTATCGATGCCGGTCACAGCATAGCTAAAACCCGACTTCCCTCCCTCTGTTTCGTATAGACATTACCAAGTACAGCATTCTAGAACTCGTTAGAGTTCACCATCCCACATTCTCACAGTCAAAACAGAAAACTCGCTTCTATTATAACAAATACTATCTACCTGAACCTCAACCGACTACCCATTGCGCCCGGTGGCCTCTTGACCACCGGAAGATAGCAAGTCTTCACAAGGTTGGACAGCAGAGTAGTATGTAAAGTATACCGAGTTGTTCTATCTAACCATAATACTAATAGGAAAGCTTCATCAAGAGCCTAACTAGAGATTACTATAAAGATTTCTCTTATAAGGTGATATTCCACAGCGCAACATTAAGAAGAAAATCACAAAAATCTAAAAATGGCTATATATAAATTAATATCGGTACTAAAGCAATCCCAACCAATCCTGGTCTAACTGGCTAGTGGCTAAATACTGGATAGAGCAAATGTAATCTAACTCGATATAAGCTTAAAGCCTAATCGGTCTACAAATCTAGTATCAGTATCGCCACCAATAGCGTTTCAAAACTATTGTGACTTGGATTTCTCCTAACTGTACTAACTAGATCGGAAGCTAATCAAAGTTTAACTGAGCAAAAGGATCCGTCAGAAAACTAAAATTAGCAGATCACATTCAATCCAATATTGAAGTACAAACATCAATAAATATATACCCGAAAAAAAACTGAAAATAAATTTTAAAAAAGGGAAAAAGAAGTAAAACCACCTTCTCATTCTATCTGTGCCAATTCCAGTACAACCTGTCCAAATCTGACCAGCCCGACCGACCCGACCCGAGCCGACCCGACCCGAGCCGACCCGACCCGAGCCGACCGAGCCGACCCGACCGAGCCGACCTGACGAAGCCGTTGACCTCCACTTTCTGGATCTGGCCGCCTCGAGGGTCTCCCAGGTCCTGTTCGCGAGTAGCTCCGTCACGGTGGCCGCCTTCGGCGATGCTCCGGGCACCGGACGTTCGATGCGCTCAGCGGTTCGCGGTCCGGATCTGGCTGCTCGTTCCGATCACTGCGCGTCCGTCCGACTTGCTGCTCCGTCCAGATCCGTCGTGTGACGCCCGGATCCGGTCGTTCTGTGGTCCGCAGCCGGGAGTCCTCGTCGGTGCCGATACGGTGGTTGATGACGAGTGGTGGCGACCCGCTCGTCTGATCGGTGGTTGAACAAACAGACTGGATTTGTAATTTTTCGAAAAAGTAGATGGGTTCGGGGTGTGAGATAGAGAGGGGTGGTAGAGAGTTTTATTGAGGTAGGGGTGGGGAGGTCACCACCGGTCCGGCGAGAGGCGCCGACCGGTGCCTCCCCGACGAAAAACTGGATCTGGGTTGTGGGGGTTGGGGGAAAGTGGGAGAGAGAAAAAAGGAGAAAAATCCAAAACCGTAAAACATTTAATACAAGGAACTAAAACAAATCAAATAATAAGGATCTAAGTGCAAATATCCTTGTGGATGAAAATCCCCAAAACCCTCTCAAGTAAACAAATCCAACTCTTCAATGCTTCTTTTTTCTTAGCCAATAAATTTTTCCATTCCTTATTGTGACATCAAAAATTACCTTTTCTCGGTATCCTAAGTTTCTCTTCCAAACGCTCGATTTTAACCTCTGATTCCTCCTTCAACTTGTAATGGTGCCAATTTTCTATTTTTAGGGCCAAATTAATGCACACAGATTGATAAACCGATATAAACAAGTACCTTATAGGCTTGTATATGAATGTGAAGGCAAAAATTTCTTGATTGTAGATGTTGTGCCAGTAATGCGTGCACAAATATTGTGCAAGTATTGCACATAGGGAGCACACCTTTTTTTTTTTCATAGGGAGCAAACCTAGAAATACATGTTTCCAAATTTAATAAATTCATCAATATGCATGTAATCAAGTTAAAATATAAGGATAGTAAGAAAATACAAATTGCAAAGTAAATGATACTTTTCAGATTTTATTTTTGCAATTCTTTTAGGTACTTTTTCGCATGTCTTGAGAAAGCATTTTATGGGTACAAAATTATAGTGTGAGTTTTGTGCATAAAATATGCACAACAAAAATTGAAAAATTGAGCATACCAAATAAATTAAAGTAAATTAGTCAACTCAGGATGCATCTTTGAGTTGATTAATAACAAAAACAGTACCTCTTTTTGTGGGCAAACTTTCCTAAACGTTGTGGAACTACCACTATATATTTAAACTCGAATGATACATTTTTGTGTTTAAACATTGATCATTTTAAAGTAAATATATGTTAAAACATGTTTTAATGCAAAAATTCAATAAATTTCATATACAAATTAAAGTATTTTAAGTTATAAAAATTTTACAGTTCAACTTAAAAGGTGCATGGTATAAGTTAAAACATTTAAAAGCTTTCATGGAAAGTCAGGAAAGTTGGGAGTTCCAGAGACTTTCTCCTTTTTGTGTGCATAAATTAAGAACAAAATAAATTCCATGCACCTATACTAATATACTACATTATTTCCTCCTCTTGGTTAGAGTCATACTCTTCTCCTCCACTAGTTTTGCGATATGTGCGTGATGAATAAAACCTTCGTTGCGCTCCTCCATGCAAACCTAAAGAAAATGTAAGGTCAAATTAAAATCCATCTCGAATAAAATCGAATCCAATTCCAAATATCATATTATAAATTAAGAAATAAACATGTGTTTTATTTGCGGGGGTCAGGTCGACATCACCGTTGCCGAGGAAGAGTTCTCGCGCTTAAAAATTGGGGGACGAACGGTTTGCGGTTGATCCAGCAGACAAATGCTACCCAGAACTCGTTTGGAGAAACCACGAAATGTATAAGTGACCCAAATCAAATCACATAAATGAACACGTTCTTGAAACTCGACCTGTCTTCCAGCTTCTGCATATTAGAATGGTGGACGCCATGTTGTCCTGTAAGCCTCCGATGGAATCTGGCTAGAAATTTCAGTGGCAACACCACCGCTCCCATCCCATGGATAGCATTGGCATTTGGAATCGCACCCATGAGCTGATGCTAAGAAGTCTGTTTCTGAATCCCACCGCTTCTCGGAGAACCCATATGCATCGGTGCGTACTCCTCATCCTCGAGCGGACCGATGATAGTTCTTCCAAGGATTTGACCCTGGTCGCAGGCAACGGAAGATGTGTTGAATATTGGGATTGGATTTGAATTTGAACTGGGATTGAGATTAGAACTGTGTGGAATTGAATCATCTTCATCATCTTCTTCTTTGGTTGTTGATCATCAGGTCAATCCCCCTATGGTTACTCCGACGAAGCTGTTATTCATCACGCCATTCACCACACACACAAAAATTACAAATGCCATAAATATTATGGACCCTTCTCTAATTCTTGCGTTGTGCGGTCGCACGGTTGTCACAAGGTTTGGACCGACCCTGATCGTATCTCAAAAAACATCCCGAATTGTCTAAAATGAAGTAATCAATTGGTTGTTCAAAAAAATTCTGAATGATATTCGTAATATATTTATAAAAGAAAGCTTGTTTTTTTCCCAATTTATTTCCTCACATTTGATAATTAAGTTCTAAAGTTTTTCACTTTAGTTCAATTTATTTTGCTGAAGTATGATTTGATCAAATTCAACTTAATCTAGTCCATATGTTATTATTTAAATACATTAATTTTTATTTCAATAAAGTCTTTTATTCAGTTCAATTCAGTTAAGACTAAATAGGCGGGGAGGACATGTCCTAGAATATATAAATCATCTACTTTAGAGAAATGATCTTTGTTACATATTAGTAATGATCAATTATATTATATTAATTAATTTTAAAAAATACCAAGTATTGGGTGGGACCGTCTCACCATAAGCTAATGGTATGACCAATGAGTTGTCATATGTTTATGGTGATAATTTTCGTTTTTGTAATCTTTTTTAGTCGTTTCTAACACGATTAATTCACCGATAATATTTGAATAAACTAAAAATCTAAGCAACTGGAGGAATGTTCAACAAAATTGAACTAATGATCGAAACACTCAAACTAGTTATATAGACATGTTTACAACATTTGATTGATTTTTTGTTAATATAATTAATTAAAAGTATCATATTAATAGTCTTATAAAACAAACATATAACCTTAGCTTAATAAAATGTGAAATAAAAATCGGTCCTACCATAACCTTATGGTGAGATCGTCCTAGCCAAGACTCTCTTTAAAATAAGACGCTCCATACACTATTCTAGAAATTTAAGTAATTATTTTTCAGAGTAGGATGAAGAAATTTGGAAAATTATCTTTTGCACCGAGGGAGTACATCAATACTATCTTATCATGTTATCACAGAACACAAAACACATTATTATGTCTCCTTAAACCCATGCACAATGTATACAGATAATCAAAATCCATGAATATAATACCCACAAAAACACAGAATTACCTTATAAATTTTTAACCCCAAAAAACCCTAAAAATAAATTTCAAACGGCTCAACATATACATCCCAATACGAAATGAAATCTTTCACATGAAATATTACAAATGGCTAATTCAGGCATGCAAATATTCAATAGAGCCTGATTTGGGAATCTTACATATCCATATGCAGCTGACACAACGAGTAGCAAATTCACCACCTTTCAATTCCCATGTTCTCTTCCAATCGGATGATATGGTTACATAGCACGCCTCATTCATGCAAATATTAATCTCCATTAATTCGGCCTTCAAAATTGATCCTAAAATTTTCAAAAACAAAACTAAAGCATAATTAAATCAGAACTTGTATGCACAAAATAATTCTTTGGCATCATATCTGCATCACCTACATGTATTAACATTGTTTTTCCTTCTTGATCAAACTCACATGCACAAAATAATTCTATGGCACGTAAAACGCACACACTCTGCACTGAATAACTATATTCATAAACTAGCAGAAACCTGTAAAACGTACATTTTGCTGATGCGTTTAGTCTACATGAATTTCCAAAGTTTTGAAATATCATCACTATGAACCCCACAAATTTAATCAAATGACGCAGGTGATCAGAACTATACACCCGAGGTGTAGCAAAACTCTGGGTTTTTGAGGCTACAACGGGATGTAGAGAGTTGTGACTGTGAAGATGTTCATCTCTTAGTTTTCTATCAAGAGAGTTCATCATTTTCATCATTCTAAATCTTCCACCTTGATATATCATTTCTGTGTTGAACGACGATGGCGAAATGGCGGGACAGAATAAAAAAAGGTTTGGATCGTCATCAGATCCGGACTACAGCGCAGGGAGAGCCATCTGAAACTCGTGCCACCGGAGAACAATGTAACCAAGGTGGACGTTGAAAGCTGTGATTATGAAGATGTTCATGTGCTCCCTTGGATCATATGAAAATGTTGTAAGTTGTGTGAACGTACATATTTATCTTATAAAGCATCTATAATTGTCCAAAATGAGATATGATTGTACGGATTGTCCAAAAGCATCCCAAAAAAAAAATTCCTTCAACAAATTATAATGATTGATGATAAAATGGTTTAGTACATGTTAATTACATGCGATATTTGAAAATATTGCGTGTGTAATACGTGCAATATTTGTATATATAAAATATCACATACTCCCTCTGTCCCAATCAAAGCGTCTATATTTGACTTTTCAAATCAAACTGATACGACTTTGATCACTAATATATTTTGTGAGGATCGTGGGCCTGATGATCCGGTCAACGGCCCAAACGACGGGTTAAGCGGCCGTCCAGCAGGCCCGTCAGTGTCAAGGGCAAAGGGGAATAAAGGCAAGAGGAATCAGGCCCAACGTAAGCCCACGGACTAGCCTTAAACCCTATGGAGAAGTACCTTGACCGAGGGTATAAGAGGAAGCCGAGGGGGAAGACGCGAGGTAAGTTCACAAACACCACTGTAGAGATAGATCTCAAACACTGCCGGAAAGCTAACTTTGGCATCGGAGCGGGAACGGCTGTCGATCTCCCCGCGCTGACCTTGCCTTTACTTGTCTACCCGCAGGTTAGATGTCGACGGCTCTTTCCAGAGAGAAGTCTGTGTTCGTGGCTGTGACATTGGCGCCGTCTGTGGGGATCCTTGTTATTCTTACAGCTCACGCACTCAATCGATGAGTGGAGAAACCAGCAGTCAGATCCCGCCCCTGACCGATCCGACGGGGCGCGAGGATGATGAAGATGAAGAACTCGACCAATACTCGGTCAAGCATCCTGCCACTCGCCGGCTGTCGAGCCAAGTGGTGGGACCGGAGTCAACGCCGAACCCCGGCCTGGGGGAAATGAAGGAGAGCATGGATCTGCTCCAGCGCATCGTCAACTCCCAAGAGCGCATGGCCAACCAGATCCACGAGTTGCAGAGCCTAAGCGCCAGAGCGGGAAAGATCACCCCGAAGCACCTGTTCCAGGGTGTTAGCGCGATGAAGCAGAGGGTGCTCGACGGGTCAGAACCGCAGGCGCAGGGCATGGAGACAAACCCCATCCCGGTCACCCAAGAAGATGAGGACTCAGGGGGAGATGAAGATCCAGAGCAGGTATGGGCGACCTCGTACATTCACAAGCCGAAAGTCCCACCGCGAGTTCCTGTTCACAGGCGCCTCGCCGTGAACTGGACCCCGCCGGAGGGAGAGAAGCTCCGAGGAAGCCCGTTCACCCGGTCGGTGATGGAGTTCGTAGCCGACTCGAAGATCTGTATCCCCCCAAACTTGGGGTCATACGATGGTTCGACGGACCCGGCTGACCATATCCACACCTTCACGACATCCATGTCGACGTACAACACTCCCGAGCCAATCTGGTGTCGGGCGTTTGCCACAACCCTCAAGGAGGCGGCGAGGCTGTGGTTTGCCAGTCTGGAAAACGACAGCATTTCTACCTTCGCAAAGCTGGAGGATCTTTTCCTGACGCTGTTTATGTAGAAGAAGAAGTTCACCCTCACCACACAGGATGTGCTGCGGATCAGGCAACGGTCGGGCGAATCGCTCATGGACTACTATGAGCGTTTCATCACCGAGTGCAACAAAGTGGAAGATAGGTTGGACGAGAAATGGCTGGTCGAGATTTTCGTGCAAGGGTTAACCCACACCTTCCTGAAGGTTCGGCTGTCGAAGAAGCCTGTTTTCACGTTGTACGAGCTCCACATCAAAGTCGAGGAATATCACAGAGGTGACAAGGCCACCAAAGATGTAACCTCTGGAGGGGAGTCGAGGAAGGACAAGCCGAGAGGGTCAGTGAAGGACCAGTTGGGTAGCAGAGAAGAATCATCGAAGGACAGATCCTTCACGCCTTTGACTAGAACCCCAAAGCAAATTTTCATGGCCATGGCGGATCAGGGAGTTCTTCCGGTCCCCCGCAAGATGAAGTTGCCGCCCTCCAAGAGGGACATGAGCCTTTATTGCGATTACCATAAGGATCACGGTCACGATACTAACGAATGCATACACCTCAAAAGAGCCATTGAAACCTGTCTCAAGCGGGGACATCTCAAGAAGTATGCCAAGGAGGCGCGGGAGTACAACAGGGAAGAATACTCGTCCCGATCAGGTGAACGTCGAACTGAACGAGGGAGCGAACATGGAGGTGAACGGTCGCGTGATCGGTCGACAGGACCCAGGTCCAAGGAAGTTGCCCGGGCCGAGAAGAAGGAAGAGTCGGGAAAGAGGCGAAGGTATGAGGACACCTCCTCGCAGGATGAAGAGCCAACCGCTCCCACCGGCACGATACTCGCGATCATCGGAGGGAACGCGGGGGAGCAACAGAGTCTCAGAGGAAGGCGCGCTGCCGCAAGACGCCTGAACCGACACCAATGTCAAGGAGGCTGACGCCGGAAGAAGTGATCACCTTCAGTTCCGAGGATCCTATCCCGGACCGACCCGCCGGGGGCGATGCCGTGGTCATCACAGTGCAAATCATGGACAAGTTGGTACACCGCGCCTACGTCGACGGTGGCAGTTCGGCGGAGATCATGTATTGGCATTGTTTCGAGAAGTTGGACGAGAACACGCGCAAGGGATTGGCCCCGACGGCCACGCCGTTGGTAGACTTTGCGGACCGGACTGTCTGGCCAAAGGGAATCATCACCCTGCCGGTGACGGTCGGGACGACCCCCCGCAGGAAAATCGTGGACCTTGAGTTCATTGTAATCAAGGCGCACAGCCCATACAACTTTATACTCGGCAGGCCGGCACTAGCAGCCTTGAAGGGGATCGTGTCCACCCTCCATCTCTTATTGAAATTCTCCACGAGGGAAGGAATAGCAACGGTGCGAGGCGATCAGCAGAAGGCGAGGGAATGCCACCGGGTGGCTCTCAGAAAGAGGAAGAACCCCGAGGAGTCGTCCGGGCAGCCGTCGGGTGAGACGTCCAGTAGAACGTCGGTTCGAAGGGTGCAAATGGTCAGCCTGAAGGAAAGAACCATCATTGAAGAACTGGGGAGCGAGGTAGAAACCGTATACCTACATGGGGACCAAACGATGCCCATACAGGTCGGAGTGAATGTTCCCGAGGAGGCGAAGCAGTCGATAGTCAAGGTGTTGGTGAAACACGGGGTCGTGTTCGCGAGGAAGCCATCGGACATGACCGGGATCTCCCCAGAACTTGGGATGCGCTCGTTGAATATCAACCCCTCGCACAGGCCGGTCATTTAGAAGAGAAGACCCTTATGCCGCGAGAGGAACAAAGCGGTCAACAGGGAGGTCAATGAACTTGTCAACGCAGGGATTCTTGTCGAGGTACCGTATCCGGTCTGGCTGGCCAACCCTGTTTTTGTCAAAAAGCAGGTCAGCAGTTGGAGGATGTGCGTCGACTACAAGACCCTCAACAAGGCATGCCCGAAGGACTGCTACCCGACCCCATCCATTGATCAGAAGGTGGATGCGCTCTGAGATTTTCCGATCAAGTGTTTCCTAGACACGTACAAAGGTTATCACCAGATCCCGATGAGGCCTGAAGACGTGGATAACACCGCTTTCATCACCGAGAGAGGAGCTTTCGCTTACAAAATGATGCCGTTTGGACTGAGGAACGCGGGGGCCACTTATCAAAGGGTGGTCGATCGCGTCTTTCGGGAACAAGTGGGCCGCAACGTGGAAATCTATGTGGATGACATGGTCATCAAGAGCAAAAGTTTCGGCGATTTGATCAAGGACGTGGATGAGATGCTAGGCAGGCTGAAGGAGATAGGGATGAAGCTGAACCCGGCCAAGTGCCAGTTCACCGTCGGGTCAGAGAAGTTCTTAGGCCATATGGTTTCAAACGACGGCCTGAACGTCAACCCGAAGAAGGTGCAAGCGGTTGTAGACATGCCTGCTCCCAGAACGGTGAAGGACATCCAGAGCCTCAACGGGAAGTTGGCCGCGATGAACCGTTTCCTATCTCGGGCGGCGAAGAGGTCGCTACCTTTCCTGAAGATCCTCAAGGGGTGCGTCGGCGCAGCTGGAGCTGTACAGTGGGGGCCCGTAGAGGACGAAGCGTTTCGAGAGCTGAAGGAGAACCTCAAGGTGCTGCCGACTTTGTCGCCCCCAGAAAGTGGAGAAACCCTCTTTTTATACCTGGCCGCAGGAGCGGAAGTGGTCAGCGGAGCGTTGGTCCGAGAAGAAGGCAAGGTGCAGCGCCCGGTATACTACGTGAGCAGGACGTTGCAAGGAGCGGAAACCAGGTATACTGATCATGAAAAGCTGGCCCTCGCCCTCATCCACTCGGCGCGGAGGTTGAGATCATACTTCCAAGCCCATCCTGTGGTCGTCTTGACGAACGATCCCCTGAAAGTGATCTTGGCGAAGCCTGAATCGTCGGGCAGACTGGCCAAGTGAGCCGTCAAGCTGGGAGAGCACGCCATCCAGTACGCCCCAAGGAAGGCGATCAAAGGACAAGTGATGGCAGACTTCTTAGCAGAAACCCCTTCAGCGATGGAGGTCGCAAACGAAGACCCGGTGGCGGATGCGATGGACATTCCACGTCGGACCCGACGTCGGGAGGACAGGACAGATTGGTGAAAACTCCACGTGGATGGCGCGTCGGGTGTCGAGGGAGCGGGGGCCGGTTTGATTGTCACGGATCCAGACGGATGAGAGACCATTTACGCCCTGTGTTTCAAGTTCCCGGCGACAAATAACGAGGCCGAGTATGAAGCGCTGATAGCCGAGATGGAGATCGCCAAGAAGTTAGGGACGAACAAGCTGGACGCGTATGGCGACTCGGCTCTGGTGGCCAACCAGTTCGGCGGAACCTATCAGGCGAAGGAGCCGTCGATGCAGAAGTATTTGGCGAAGGTGAAAGCGCTAGCTACGTCTTTCGAGGACTTTGATGTCACCCGGGTCCCCCGCTCAGAGAACACTCGAGCAGATGCGCTCAGCAAGTTGGCTTCAACCGCCAGCAGTCACGTGTCGAAGGGGGTGCTAGTGGAGACGTTGATCGCGAGGTCGACGGAAGGCCGAACCTCCAAGCTGGATGACCCCGATCAAGGAGTACCTGTTCAGCGGGCAGGCCCCGGACGACGCTGGCAAGGCAAGACAGCTTGAGAGGAGAGCCTTGGAATTCGCCTTGAAGGACGGTGTGCTCTACAAGAAAGGATACCTGCAACCCCGGTTAAGATGCGTCTCTCCTAGGAAGGCAGGCCGACTGCTGGCGGAATTGCACGAAGGGACTTGTGGGAGCCACCAAGGGGCGAGGACGTTGGCTCTGAGGGCCTCGCGAGCGGGTTTTTACTGGCCGAACATGAGGACCGACGCTGACGAGTTGGTGAAGAAGTGTGTCAAATGCCAAGCCCACGACAAGATGCTGCACTCTCCAGGAGTGCCGATGAAGAGCATATCGGGCCCATGGCCCTTCGCCAAATGGGGGATAGACATAGTTGGCTCATTCCCTATGGCGACGGGGAAGAGACATTTTCTCGTTGTGGCGGTGGACTACTTCACCAAATGGGCGGAAGCCCAGACTGTGGCGAGCATTACCGGCAAGCGAATGACGAACTTCGTGTGGAGGAACGTCGTATGCCAATTCGGACTGCCCCGAACCATCGTGAGCGACAATGGAAAGCAGTTTGAGGGAGAGCCGTTCAAGTCGTGGTGCACCCAGCTGGGGATCGAGCAAAGGTTCACGTCGGTGGCACACCCCCAAGCGAATGGCTTGACGGAACGCACCAATGGGATAATCGTCCAAGGACTGAAGCGACGGTTGGATCAAGCCAAAAGGAGCTGGGTGGAAGAGCTTCCGTCGGTATTGTGGGCATACAGAACCACGCCCCGGACGGCCACGGGGGAATCGCCATACCGCCTGTGTTATGGAAGCGAAGCGATCATTCCCCCTGAAGTGATCGTGCCGTCGCCGAGGCTCGCCGAGCCGTTGGCTGAACCGGAGAACGAGGAAGAAATCCGAGCCGGCCTGGACGAGCTCGAGCACCGGAGGGAGAAGGCAGCGTTGACAGAGGCGGCGTACAAGTCTTACGTCGAGCAGCGGTACAACAGCCGTGTCCGGGACCTCTCATTGAAGGTGGGCGAACTCGCTCTCCGGAAGAACGAAGCCAGCCGGGCCGAAGGAACGAAGAAGCTGGACATCACATGGGAGGGCCCGTACCAAGTAGCAGAGGTGCTAGGCGATGGAGCTTACAAGCTCCACACCATGGCGGAGGAACCTGTTCCCCGCACCTGGAACATGAGCAATCTCCGAAAGTTCTACGGATGACCAGGTATCAGCCTGGATATTTATGTATATATAGACAGTAAGCCTTAACCTGTGGGCGAGGTAAACACTTTTGGTCGGGTTCCCGACGCGATCATCCTGCCCCCGTTCACTTGCTTGGCGGGGGAATGATCGCCAGGGGACTCGCTTTGTTCTATTGTGGCAAGTAATATAAAGCAGGCTTAGCGGTATGAATGTTATCTGCGCACACGTCGGGCGACATAACTGAGCTTGCTGCCCCCAAGATCCACCTGGGGGCTCAGCCGCGTCAGTCACCTCGACGTCCGCATGGACAGGTGAGCCCGATGATGAACCCGACGGCGAGCTCCGCGGGTTGTCGAGGCAACACTTAACTAATTTCGTTCGCTGGCCGACATAACCGAGCTCGTTGCCCCCAAGAACCACCTGGGGGCTCAGCCGCATCAGTCACCTCGACGTCCGTATGGACATGTGAGCCCGACGATGAACCCGACGGCGAGCTCCACGGGTTGTCGAGGCAACACTTAACTGATTTCGTTTGCTGGCTGACATACCTGAGCTGTTGCCCCCAAGAACCGCCTGGGGGCTCAGCCGCATCAGTCGCCTCGGCGTCCACATGGACAGGTGAGCCCGACGATGAACCTGATGGCGAGCTCCGCGGATTGTCGAGGTGACACTTAACTAATTTCGTTCGCTGGCCGACATAATCGAGCTTGTTGCCCCCAAGAACCACCTGGGGGCTCAGCCGCATCAGTCGCCTCGACGTTCGCATGGACAGGTGAGCCCGACGATGAACCCGACGGCGAGCTCCGCGGGTTGTCGAGGAAACACTTAACTGATTTCGTTTGCTGGCCGACATGATCGAGTTCGTTGCCCCCAAGATCCACCTGGGGGCTCAGCCGCGTCAGTCACCTCGACGTCCGTATGGACAGGTGAGCCCGACGATGAACCCGACGGCGAGCTCCACGGGTCGTCGAGGCAACACTTAACTGATTTCGTTCGCTCTCTGACATAATCGAGCTAGTTGCCCCCGAGATCCACCTGGGGCTCCGCCGCGTCGGTCACCTCGATGTCCACATGGACAGGTGAGCCCGACGGCGACGGCACGAGGTGTCGAGGCAACCCCCAGCTGATTTTGTTCGAGGGCCGACATGATCAAGCATGTTGCCACATGGACAACTGCACCGATGTCAGGGCCAACGGCAACCGCGACGGCGAGCTTGACGGTCACACAAAGGCCCTTAGTCGATTTCGTGTCCTGGTCAACTTAGCCAAATTGGCTGCTCCAATTCATATGGGAGCACGGTTGGCCCGGCGAGGCGACAAAAGAAAGACAGCAGCAAAAAGGGTGCGAAATCCAGTAGAGAAAGAAAGGAAATTGTCAAGAGTATGGAAAGAAAGGAAAGGAAATTGTCAGTAGTACGAAAAGAAATTAAAAGGCCACAGGCGGCGCAAAAAAAAACAAACTACGCCACGCAGGGCGGTCTTGAGAAGTTCTCTAGTTTTTATCCACTTTCTCGCCAACGTGCTCAGCCGGCGGCTCGGTCACAGGATCGCCCTTCAACAGCCCAACTTCTCCCAGGTCTTCCAGTAGACTATCAGGCGCGCCCGGCTCAACTGCCTTGGCCCCCCCGTCGGCCGGACTCTGGTCGGACGGATGAGTCGTCGAGGCGGCAGAAAGCAGCTGCGGTTCAGGCCTGGCCGGAGGAGCCCACCTCACGAGCGTCTCGGGACCCATATCTGCAGACAGTTCAGAAAAATATTCCGTGAAGGGATACTTACCGAAGACGGAGAACAACTCGTCCAAGAAGCGGTCGAAATGAGGAGCGTCGTCTGCGTACAGCTCGTCCAAGTCAAAGGACCTGTAGATGGCTCGATGGAAGCGACGACGGGCATTGTCGCTGGAAGCTACCTTCAGAAAAAGGTCGGGAAGACCAACCTCAACGACCCACTTGTACTTGGCATCGGCGACGGCAACCCGAGCTTCGTAACCGGCGAGGGCCTCCTCGGCCTTCTGCAACTTGAGGCGCATCTCCCCGAACAACTCCAGCTGGACTTGGGCCTCTTTCAGCTTTGTGTTGGCCAGATTTCGTTCAGCGACGGAAGTCCCGTTCTCGACTTGAAGAGCAGCTAGAGCCGCAGTCAAGTCATCGACCTTAGCTTGGAGGGTGGCTGGAACGGCGGCGGCGACGGTCTCGTTCAGCTCATTGATCATCTGCTCCTGCTTCTGGTTCAAGTTGCGAGCGGCCTGGAGAGCTGCCTGGCAAGACACAAGCTCACCCTGAGAATGAGCCGCGTCGAGGTTCAGACGGCCCAACTCACCTCAGAGGGAAGCAGACAGACAAGCTACCTACGGATACCAAACAGACCAACTCTTAAACGCACATAAAAGGTGAAACAGAGAATGAGAGGTGAGAGGGGGCGACGTACCTCTAAGCTAACAAAGTCAAACCGATCCACGAGACTCGCTGAGTTGTGGAAGTTGACCATGGTGTTAGCGCGCCACGCCTCGAGATGGCTCTTCAGGAGGGCAGTCGCTAGGAAGTCGGCACGACCTTTCAGAGTAGTCAGCGCAGGCCCTGCGGAATGGGGCGGCATGCTGGTGCCTGATGACCCTGCTTTGAGAGGTTTCCTCCTGTGCCGGTCGTCGGCGTGCGGCAGGGAGGACGCGTCAGCGGCACTGTCGTCGGTCGGCTCGCCCACCGGCCTCTTGAGAGTCCTCCCCTAACCACCCGAGTCATCGTTATCCAGATCGATGACACGAGGGGAAAGGTGAGAAGAAGGCAAGGAGAGGTTGAGATGGGACTCCGTGGGCTGGGCGAGGCTGTCGGTATGCTGGGGCGTTGAAGAACGGGCTTGGCGACGTCGAGAACGGCGGTGATCAGACTCCATGGGTGCTTCGGTAGTTTGGAGGTTGGCTTGGACGTCCGGCTGAAAGTCTCACTCGCCGTCAGTATCCTCAGAACCTATTTGTGATGGCAAGTAAAAATTAGCAGAACAACATCATAAAGTGGGAAAAGAGGGATAAAACAGCAAAGAACTTAAACACTAGACGACCTTCCGGGCCCTCGGAAGACGTGGCTGGATGAACGGGAATGTCGAACCGGTAGTGAGGAAGGCCACACTCGCTAAGGAGCTTGTCTGAATTAACCGCCGTCCACAGCATAGTCCCTCTCTTCAGTTTACGTACCTCTAGGTCCAGTACGGCCGCCTCGCCGTCGCTAGGCCTGAGCCTGCGGGTCGCCGGATCACCAACTGGGTACTTGACCCGACCGGCGCGGGGACCCCACACCAGTTTGTCGGCCACATACACGAATTTCGACCCCCATCCGGACTTCTTGGGCCTCTTCTGGAGCAAGGACTTGCCGATGGATGGTCGGAATTTGAGGTGGCAATAGCCCTTGTCGACGGCGGGATAAGTGAACATGCGCAGTAGAGGAAGCGACGGGATGACCTGCTGCTGAGAGCACACGATCTGAAAACCGATCAAGGCCTTGACGGAGTTGGCCTGCAGGTAGCGCAAATCAAGGCCGAAAAAGGCCAGAGCTTCCTTGAAGAAGCCGGTCAATGGAAAGCGGAGGCCACTAGCGAAGAGGTACTCGCAGAAGATGGCAGTGAAGCCCTTGGGGGCCTCCGCCACCAGTTTCCCGGCCGTGGGAAGGCGGATCTGAGCCTCCAAATCCGAAAACCCGAGCCCCACTGTGTTGCGGCATTTTCCCTGAAACTCTCAACGTCGCTGGTCGTGGTAGTGCTTTCCAGGCCGGGACCCAAGCGAGAATCAGCCATTGGAAGGGCAGGAACCAGAGGCCGAGGAAGGTCGCCGGTATAAAAGAGATGATGAAAAAGAGGAATACCTGAATGAAGATGGAGAGGTGCTGCGACGGAAAAACTCTAGAATGATGAATAGAAGAGAATGAGAAGAGATTTTTTCAAATAAAAGGGGGAGGCAGCGAATTTAAGACTGAATGGGAAACCGTGATCGAGGCAGGCCCACGCACCATCGAGAAACGGGGATGGCAAACACGCGTTGGACATGTATTAAAGAGGGAGTTTGAAGCGGTTCGAAGGGGAGAGCAAAAGGTCAGGCCCATCTTATTTTCAGTCCTTCGACCGCGTTTTGCAAACACGCCCTCGCACTTGGGGGGACTTGTGAGGATCGTGGGCCTGATGATCCGGTCAACGCTCCAAACGACGGGTCAAGCGGCCGTCCAGCAGGCCCGTCAGTGTCAAGGGCAAAGGGGAATAAAGGCAAGAGGAATCAGGCCCAACGTAAGCCCACAGACCAGTCTTAAACCCTATGGAGAAGTACCTTGACCGAGGGTATAAGAGGAAGCCGAGGGGGAAGACGCGAGGTAAGTTCACAAACACCACTGTAGAGATAGATCTCAAACACTGCCGGAAAAGCTAACTTTGGCATCGGAGCGGGAACGGCTGTCGCCCTCCCCGCGCTGACCTTGCCTTTACTTGTCTACCCGCAGGTTAGATGTCGACGGCTCTTTCCAGAGAGAAGTCCGTGTTCGTGGCCGTGACATATTTATACTTGTGTGAAAATGTTTTTGACAAAAATATCATATACAAATATACATTCTAACGAATCAAACAACATATATCACAAAATAATATTTTTACATATTAGTTAGTAAAAATAAATAGTCAAAGTTATCTTGACTTTGAAAACTCAAACAAAACGCTTTGGATAGGACGGAGACAGTCACTAATGCACACCATAGCTACCACGGCGGCAATTTACGGGCGGTTTTTCAGAATTGCCGTATTTTTACATGTTCTGATATCGTAACACCTTTCGGTGATTTCTAATAACTGCGGTTGTCTTATAACGGCGGACGATTAACAACGGATTCCTAACAATGGCGGAAATTAAAGGCGATTTCATTAAAGCGTCATTGAAAATGTTTGTTCCAACTGAGGAACTACCTTAAGGCTAGCTTTCAGCCTATAATCTTATATTCCCAAAAATATTTGTCAACCTTATCTTAGATTCATATCGGGTTCCGATCGAGGAACATACTTCTTTTTAGTTATATATCTATCAGTCTCACAACCTTATCTCTTCACTTCTCTCACATTCATCCCAATAACCACTCCCGAAACTCTCCCAACTTTCTCCCAAATTTTTTATATCTTTGATTCTACTCAAACAAAATTTCAACCCAACCACTCTCTTCTCTAAATTTTAACCATTTTTCCTCATATCCTTTTCGATTTGTAACTCTCTTCCATGGAGATTCAACCATCAAGAGATAATTTGTAATTTTCATTGATAGTTTTTTGAATTTTAGTGTCTTTGTTTTTTATTGCATCAGAATCCATTTTAAATTTATGCATCTAATCAATGAATTTGTTGTTGTTAAAGTGTTAGAATATAATCTTAGTGATGAATCTCCATAAATCTGTTGTTGTTGTTGATGAATTTACATAAAAATTAGTTTTTTGTGATTCATTTGAGTATGAACTTATTTTTTGTTGATGAATTTGTTGCTGATATTTTTGTGATATTAATAAATTGTTAGTGTGATTGTAGGTCAATTTCTTGTATTTGGTGGAAACTTATTGGTGTTATACATACTCTTGCTGGAAAATATTGATGTTTTTCTTGATCTTGCTGGAAAAATTATGGTGCTCTTCGTGTTAATATGGGTTTTCCGATTTCAATTGAAAAGTCTGAATTTTTTATTAAATTCTTCACTAGTTCCAATATCAGAACTATCTAATCTAGTTAGATTCCGATATCGGGACTTAAAAACGACGGTTTTTAAGAACTGCCACTAACGAGTGACCCCTACAACGGCACAACCACCAAAGGTGGTTGAAACCGCCATGATATGGGGGTCAGAAACGCCATAAATGCGGTCCATGTCCAGTAGTGATTATACAGAATATTAGTTTCTTATTTTTGTGCAGATAATGGGCAACAAAATTATAAAGTGCAAATTTGTGCACTAAACCGGTACAAAATATGCACAAAAATAATTCTATGGCATCATATATGTATAATTTACATTTATAATGAAATCAATTCTCCTTGCTTATAGTATTATATTTTCTTTATATTTTGATCAACTTTTACTAATTGATTATAAATTTTATATAAAATATTTTTATTATTAAATTAGATATATAATTAGAATTCTCGTGTCATATACGTTTCTAATAATATCTTATAATCCAGTCACCGGCTTTCCCCGATTTTATAAGCCCTAAACTTGTGCCCTTGTGCTTTAACTGCTAAAACAATTCCATGTCGGCAAATGTTTGTATAGTCATTCTTCTGAACAGTAATGAACACGTGTTCGTTACATTAATAATTAATTTCCAAGGCTTCCTTTCCTATTTGTAGTTTTAATGTATTTAAATGTCCATGCCTGTATTATTTTGTCTTGAATAGATTAAAATTGTCACGGTGAAATGAAGTCTGGTCTTGTTTACAAATAAGAGCATGATTATCAGTGACTTTTTGGAAAGGTTATCGATCAAATTTTATCAGTGATCACCGCTCCTTTACCTTAACTGAAATTATATTATCACGATGAAAATATGTGTCATTCGATTTTAGCTGAATTATCTTGGCTCATACGTATTTGTGATGCTATGATAATTTTGTACTATAAGTATAGTGGCATTAATGATAAGTTAATGTTCGCACTCTGGGCTTTCGTTCAGACTCGGACCAAGGTCCGAGAAGGGGCGGGGGTTCGAGATACGCTAGAGATGGACTCACGGGGTCATTGGTCCAAATCCTTATAAGAAACGCGTATATTCTGAATTTTCTACAAGTAATACACTTCCTCTAATTATGGGAATACAACTATTATCACCATAAGAGTTGTATTCTTACTCTAATTACAAACCTGCCGATTTACGGATTGGAAGTCTATAAATATAAAGGTTTGGTAGACCTCTCTATTCATTATCTTACATGCTCTGCTTTACACTTATAAACTTCTCAAAACTGTCTACTAACTTAAGTATCCGAATGTCTGCCCCTGGGCCACCCCATGCCTTTGTCTTGCAGATCAGTTCGTGAGCTGGATTTTTTCGTGATCAAGCACGGGTTCCAGACATCCATCAAATTGGCACGCCTAGTGGGACTCGCATGCTCATCTTGATCAAACCGATCCTCCGCTCAAATCTGATCTTCTCGACAGCCTCCCCGGAGCCACGACTGTTGGTTTATGTTCTAAAACCAATTCATATTTACTACCAACGTGACTAGAAACCTAAAGGGTCACACACATAAGGATTGTGTACCAGGTTAAAATGATTAATGAGTTAATTTATAAGATAAATTAATCTTAGGGATTATATGATAAATAGGCATTAGGGTTACTAATTAGTTAGTGGCCCAAACCCATTTATATGGTATTATAAATACTATAGTCTAGACTATTGGAAGAGATCTCTCTCTCTCATACATTTAGACCTAGCTAGTCATTCCAATAGTTGATCAATCCTATGAAATAGGATCTTGGGAAGCAATTCGTGTGGACTTGATAGAGGTCGGACACTTGTGCGACTTGTGGTCCTTTGATGGATTCATCTCGATTGAAGTAATATTTGGATTACTATTACAAGGTATGTAATCGATCTCTTATATTTATATCATTCATAGATTACAAAGTGATCCTGGACGAATCAATCTGTTTATCCGCTAATATATTTATATGTTAATATATATTATGATCGATCAGTTACTAACAACAACGCCATGTCAGATCCTAATAATGACCCTTGCCGAAGCAATCGCCTCCAAGGAAGGACCCCAGGAGCAGGAGAGGACCCTAGCGCATGACAAATTTCCCGTGGACGAGGACGAGGAAGATCATTATCGCGTTCCACCTCTGAGCCTCCGCTGAGCTCCACCATCGATACTGAAAGCTCCGACGTTCCAAGAGCCACCAATACGGGACCAGTGCTCCGGGATCTGTGCTCCGGGATCTGCTGGTCCCGCTGCCTCCGGAGTGTTCATCTCGGGCACTGGCCCGTCCGTTAGTGGACCAGGACCGCGGGCTCAGATTCATTCCAACTTCAGATACGATGGGCGCCCAGATGGGTGCCTCTCCGAACAAGAGATCGGAGTCGAAAGTGAATTCTCGATCTTCACACCCGAGAAAAGGAGAATGAGGGACGGCGAGGCCTATGCTCGACAAGTTTCTCAAGAGTTAGAGAGGAGACGCCAACCATGAGGAACGGGATCCCATAATACCCGTCAGGTTCTATTGCATCTCGGCCTCCCTTTGTAAATTGGGGATTGAAATCTACAGATAAAGTTCCCTCTTGTGGAGATTTTTTGAAATCGAATAATAAAAAATAATCAAGGCAAACGATGACAAATACATCCATTTCAGAGGCTACTTTCTACATTTTTATGTCATTAAACATTAATTTGTGGAGTCCATATACCTAACATCATTTTATTTAATATAAAGTAACCCAAGAATGCCATTTTTTTCTTCTTTTTCTTTTCTTTCATCCAACTGCAATGCATTACTTGGAAAAGTTATGTCCAATCCAACGGCAACCACCTGTCTATAGCCAGAATCGTTCGTAGAATCATCTTTCACACACACATATATGTGTGTGTCACATTCCACCTGCATAATCACGCTCCTTTTTATTCTTTTTGATATTAATCACGCTCTTAATTGGTGGAAAAATTGCCATACTAAATTTGTCTGAGTCACTTGTGAAGACCAGTTTCTCCATTTTTGGCACATGAGACTTTTTACTCTTTCTTTTTGTTATATATTTTTACGATATTTGAATGACTATCAATAATCATAATATTAACGTGTATAATTCTGGATTTTTGTATTACGTACTTTTTGCATATCAAAATTTTAAAGTTAATTAACGATGCTTAAACTAAAACTGAAAAACATGATAAATAATATTTTGTCAAAAAAGAGGAAAATGAGAAAATAAGATGAAAGTGAATAGGGTTTGTAAGGGGATTTTTTAGAGATATAATTTTATTGTGCGGAATATGAGAAAATATTAAATAAACGTAAAGGGAAAAAACAAGATCACAGAGATTTATATGGTTCACGATTGGCTACATCCACGGGAAGGAGATAGATTGCATTAGATAGGTACCCAGATTACCAGATGTTCATATCGTTTAATGTCCAGAAAACTAGGGGTATAAATGAGATGAGTCGTTCGTGAGAAAATCTCGATAAGGTCGGTCAAAACTCGACCTCGAGTTTGGGTTGACCAAGCTCGATCTCGAGCTCGAACTTGTTCGAATATGTAACGAGTTGAGCATAAGCATTTAAATTTTATTTCGATAAGTTCGACGAGTTTATTGAGCAAATATATATAATTAGACATATAGCTAATATAGGGGTTTTTTAGGAAATAATTAAAAAACTAAAATCTAAATTAAGTAAAGGGTATGTATGACGGTAATACAGTTTTTCTATAATCTGTATACACGCTAAATTAGTTATATTAGTTAAATTGGTTTGAGATCGAACTTTTTGAGTTAAACGAGCTCACTTGACTCGAATTCGAACTCGAATTTCGTTAAGCTCGCGAGTCGGACTCAAGCTCACAAAATGTTAATGAGTCGAGTCATGAGCACAATTTTTTATGTTCGAAAGAGTTCAAAAAATATTTAACGAGTCGAGTTTGAGCATACCCATGTTCGGTCTCGACTCGACTTACTCCTACAGAAAACAGAATGAATAAGGTTACAGCAAGAGAGTCTTATAGAGACTTTTTCATTAAAACTTAGATCTGGGTCCAAAAACACACTTTCGACCCAAGTCACCAACACCCAAATAAAGAGGTAACCCATACTATTAGGCCGGGATGTCTCCGCTCCCGGACCCCCAAGACCAGAATACACTCCGTCCCTGGACCCCGACTTGCTGAACCAACATCGAGACCCCGTAATAACTCGCGGTAGCGACTAATACGACATTCAAGACATATACCAACAAATTTCACGCGAAAAAGGTTTATTGTTTCCACGTATACCATTGTACTTAACTTATATATTACTACTTAATTGTGTCTTTTAGTTAATAATATACTACAAAATTTATGAGACTCTCTCTCTCAATTTCTCAACCTTCTCTAAATTTATTCAAAATAACGGAGGCAGTGGTTTAGGGTAAATTGAGTGAGGGTCAGGATATATTATGATACGAGAATAAATGAAAAATTAGTTTAATTGAGAATTATTCTCTTACCTAAAAATTTCCTATAAATATGTATTTTCATTCTAGTAATATTTTAATTAGCCTAAAGGGAACTAGAAGAGTTATTGCTCCGGTAAATATATAAATTAATTAAAAATATTAAACTACGTAGTTTTGATTAGAACCACCACATAAACACTACAAGATCACCACATTCCGGCACATACAATTTTCATATACTCCGGAGTATTTATTTTTAGTTTCTAAAAATTTTATCCGTGTATTTCACTATATTTTCCGTGTATATATGTTTTTCATTGGTATGCGTATCTCTTAATTACCTCAAGTTTCCTTTTGCAAATATTTTTATGTATTTGATTTGTTTATGTAAGGTATTCATATATATTTAAATTTTACATGGTAATAGTATATTCGGCATTATTATTTTTATTTTCTTCTTTATAACCTTCTTCACCGAACAAAAAATACACCTCCGCTTTCTGTTCACGGATGAGGCGACGGATCCGGTGTTCAACATCTACGTGCCTGGCTGTGTTGATGACGACGATTCCGGTTCATGACATTTACGTACCTGGTTATGTTGATGGCGACGGTTCCGGCTGTGTTGATAGATTTTGTCGAGCGTGAACCTTCAGGCCATCGTTGGGCGGGAATCGTGATGAACAATTGTCACAGTTGAAGAACCAAAATCTTTGTCTATTATTCACATATCTTTCCCCTTTCCCTTCGCCCTGCCCTTTCTCTGGGTCGAGACGGTGGATTTGCAGATCGGACATGTGTTTTTCACGAGCAATAACTGCTTTATCCAATCCACAAAACTTCAATTGACGAACATGCAGTGGAGGCGGTTTCGGTGGTTGTTTATGTTACGATCAGTCTAAAGGTGTTTTTTTCGCGACCTGTTTTTGTATCCTGAAATTTGTGGTTCCGTTTGTAAAAATTAGGAGTGTATTGATGGTGTGTTTGGTTTTTGAATAGCTTTCCCAATTTTTACAGCCTGTATGGTACGTGCAGCCATTCAAAAGCTATTAACTCAAATATCTATGTGGTATGTTGGTAATTGTTAATGGATGTGATGTATATGAAGAATTTAAGATAATATTTTACCATGTGATGAACTGTTACTGCCTTGGTGGATAAAGAACATGCGCAGGAGGCTAAATTTTTGTTCATGGCCAGTCATCTTTACCATGTTTGTTTGATTGTGTTTTTGAATAAAAGCTTTACCATATTTAAATTTAAATTTTGAAAATTTATTTTTATACTAAGAGAAGAAATTTGAAGAAATATTTATTTTCCTTAAATTTCATAATTTATTTGGTAGGACACTTACAGAATACATATGCCTATTATAGATTTTTTTAAAAAATAGCCTATGGCCATATTATAATAATAGTTACCTAACATAATCATAATTTTATTCATTTGATATGACAGTGATACATATTGAATAAAGAATATATTTATATTGAAAAGATCATGTGTATATTTCTTTTGATCAAGAATTGTTACCGTATCAAATTATCTTTGATAAAAATATATTTCATCATAATTAATTGTAATAATTTATATATAATGTTAATCAATTACAAAGAGATTGTCCCTTCTTTTTTATACAAATATATAGTTCTAATGAACGAAAAACATTGTGAAATAATAAAAATTTCACATGATTTGTGAGTAATACTTAATTACAAAATAAACAAAAATTATGTACATATAATTCTCTATAATTCTCTACAATTTTCTAATAGACAACTTTATATTAGTAAAATGAAATTTTAATATTATTTAATCGTAAATGTTAAATGTCTTCAAGTATTTTGCTAAAATTTGATTATTTTTCAAATTGAATGAAAAATTAAAACATCCTAAACTATTAAATTGATTAGTAGTAATCATGCAGGCCTCGCAAAAATATATATTTTATTTTTAGAATATCAACAAAAAAGAAACCTCTAACATTTCGATTAATCATAAATATAATTAAAAATGCTTATTACATACCGCGCAACGCGCGGTCTATCATGCTAGTTTTCCATAATAGTTATACAATTAGATTTATTATTTCCAAATTAATGTTAGGATTGTGATTTTATTTGAGATTATAAATATATGCCTCAACCTTGTAATTTGAGGAGAGATTTATTATAAAGAAAAATGAGGTTTTCCGGATTAATTGACAGTTGTTCAATTTCAAGATTCAGTTGAGTCGCCCATGACAGGTGTTTCTGGTTTCTAGATAATTGGCTGACAGCTGTTCAAGCGATTTTCATATCCCAAAGCAATTTATATATATTCCGCTGCAACAACGTGAACTACCAAGAAAATACGCATCAAAGTGGCATCAGGAGAAAGGTTTTCACAAATTCTAGTTTGTGAACGGTCATGGAAAATAAATATAAAAATATGGAAGAACGTATGGCTTCTTTGGAGGAAAATATGGCGCTTGTGTCAGAATTTGTAAAACAAGGTTTTAAGCTGGATATCCCGAAGTTTGGAGAAAAAGTAAACCAAGATAGTTATCTGGAATGGATCCAACAGTGTGAGAGAATCTTTGTCTTTAAAGAGTATGATGATCGTACGAGGTGCGAGATGGCTATAAAACAACTCACAGCGCGTGCATCCTTGTGGTATGAAATTTTGGAATTTAAGCGAAGGGTTCAGGGAAAATCATAAATCAACTCGTGGATTAAGTTGAAGAAACATCTTGATCGATTATTCTTACCTTCTACCGATATGTTAAAACAAGAGTTTTTGTCTGTGGTTGAACTTGTGGCGAGTAACGAGCAATTTGAGGCAAAGAATGATGTTGATGGTTGTGTTGATGCTAATGTTGAAGATGTCGTTGAGAATGGTGAAGAGGATAGTTCTACTTCTCTAACCGAAGTCGAGAATGTTAATGATCATTCTACTCCTCTGATTGAAACCAAGAGTGTTGTGTACTCATGTTCTATAGTATTTAATGTTCATGATGAGATTAAAGAAGAAGATCTTGATGGAAGTGACATGGCAATACTTGATATTGGTATAAACGAGGGAGATGCAGAGAAAGAACTAGTTCATCTTGTGATTTTTGAATCTCGATACAAAATTGCTGAGAAAACAAAATCTATATTTTCACAGAATGATCAATCAATTTCTTTTCTTGAGAATCATGAACTTTGGAGTCATGTAAATTATGAGTTTGGAAAGACTGGCGACTTTGCTACACATCACAACTTTAGTCATGTATCATTGGATCGATATTCGAAAGGTTGTGAGTTTGACAAGGGGTCACTGAGAGGAAAAATTCGAGGGAGAATCCATTCAGATTCAGGAAGAATGATATAAGATGGGATTGGCAAAAGCAAGTACATCGCATTTCAAATATATGGAAGCCACTTACTCATATTGATTGGAGATGAAGAATAACAAGAATTGAGGACAATTCTTTTCGAAGAAGAGGAGAATGATACGAGTATAAATGGAAAACTAGTTTAATTAGGAATTATTCTCTTACCAAGAATTTTCCTATAAATATGTGTTTTCATTCTAGTAAGATTTTAATTATTTTCCATAATAGTTATAGAATTAGATTTATTATTTCCAGATTAATGTTAGGATTGTGATTTTATTTGAGGTTATAAATATATGCCTCACCCTTGTAATTTGAGGAGAGATTTATTATAAAGAAAAAGGAGATTTTCCGGATTAATTGACAGTTGTTCAATTTCAAGATTCAGTTGAGTCGCCCATGACAGATGTTCGTGATTTCTAGTTAATTGGCTGACATCTGTTCAAGCGATTTTCATATCTCAAAAACAATTTATATATATTCCGCTGCAACAACGTGAACTATCAAGAAAATACGTATCATATTATCTCCTAATTGTAGCTTTCTTATAGTTGGTTTACTGGTTTTTTTAATTTGTTTTATATTTGTCTAGCTTGATTCGTTCTGATAGAGACAGATTTGATGAGATTAATTTAGATAGATCGGTTTAGGTCCATCTCGATGAATAACTTGCATTTTTATGCAAAGTTTTTCTCAAAGAAGTATTCTGTTTAGACTAGTATTTTTGTGGCATCATGATTTGCATATTACAACTTGTATATGTATTGCAGCTCAAATGTTTTGTACCTTTCAAATACAGGTCTTCTATACGCAGTCCGTATTTTACTTATTTGCAGTCCGTATTTTTTTAAATAATCATATATACAATGATTCTGATATATAATTGAATTGTAAGTGTATGCAATAGAAGTCATATATATGATGCATATGTCTGATATACATAATTATTGACCATATCATATATATCGAAAGCGTATTTTTATTTTGTACTGCAAAATAAGTAAAATACGGATTGCATATAACATGCCCTTCAAATAAGGTTGCTTGGTCGAGTACTGTGGCAGTACAGAACGATCTGATATTTTATGAAAAGGTTAAGAACTCATAAATACCCAAATCATTGAAGCTTTAATTTTAATAAACAAAATATTATTTTGCCTATATTTAAATTTAATTATGTTAGGTAAAGAGTCTCCCTCCCTTAACTTTATGATGTTTTTTCTTAAACTATTTAAACATCATTATCTTCAATATACATTCTTTCATTATTATCACATTCAAATTAAAGATTTTCACATTCAAATTAGTCATAAAATTATTTAATTTTAAATTACAATATTAATTGTATTATAAAATTTGGAAAAATTGGACCATCCAAACTCCCAATACTTTGCCAGTTTTTAGAACACAAAAATACTGGAAATGAAGCTTTTAATAATAGATCCAGTCAAATGTCCAAATTATCAAATTCCATAGACACGTGTAATTTATGTATTGGCTACTGCATTTTGGTCACCCATTGGTAAAGAAAGGTGTAGGTGGACCATACATGGATTTTTGTTTCAAACAGATTTGCTACACGTGTGGCTTGCTCCTACTCTTGCTGGACGCGTGTACACGGAATGGGATGGTCCACCAGCATCATATTTCTAAAAAACAAATTATAATAAGGCATCATGCTGAGTTTATCGATGATTTTAAAATTAAAGGTGTTGTTTTAGCCCTTCCAACTAAAAATCTTTATGACCGACAAACTAAACATGAAACTAATTTTCAAAGGTAAGAAGTCTTCAGTTCCGTATGTTTTTAATGTTGTTAATTTTGAGAAATATTAATGCTGTTAACTAATTGTTGAGATTTAGTTCCAAGTATTATTAATTTCATAAATATTATTAAATACTAACTTCACAAGATTGCTTAAAAAAATATTGTGTTTATTTCAATATCATTCTAAAATCACAATTTCACTTTAGCCTGCACACATATTTGTCAATATATTAGATACATATTTTCACTAATTATTTTATTTTACTTCACTCAGATGTGTTGATCTTTGTGCTGAATAGTGCTGAAAATGTTGTATAATGTTCATTTGAGATGAAGAAAAAAATGTTTATTACTCAAGAAATAACAATTTTACTTAATTAATATTATTTTTACAAAATATAAAAATAGTGTACATTAGAGGTTAAATGTGCTGAACTGAACAGTGTTGTGTTGAATAGTGATGTACTGTGCTGACCAGTGCTGATGTGTGTTGTGATGTAATGATCAGTGTTGTACTATGATGAAATGTGGTGCAATAAATTGAATTGTGTTTAAATTCTAGAATCCTGCAGCAGATCTCAAATTCCAAATTCCAGATTCCAAATCCTCAAATTCCATAGATTAATTTAAAGTTATTAGCAAAAGTGGAAGAAATGATCCGATCCTCCAGAATCTGGGTACATATATATATGCTGAAGTAAGAAGGCATAGTTAAAAGGGATCCAACACAAAAGCGTAACTTTACATGATAAGTAAGACAAGAACAGTACTTGTTAGCTATCAATTCCTATCTCCGTGCATTCTCATACGTGCATGTGTGGCTCCCAAATTATCACTGATTAATTAGCACAATAAATATATTAAACCACTTTCGGTGTCCCAAATCCCTTTCTTTCCCCTTTCCCTGTCTCCTTCTTCTTCCACTCAAAAACACACAGAAACATGAATGATCAGCAACAGTTAGCCATAGTTGGAACTAGCAGAAGCAGAAACCCAGGCGATGATAATCACCAACAACACTCAGATGATGATCATGATGAAATCGTGATCAGAGACATCCACGCGCTGACTCCGCCACGGCCTCCGACCACCGCCACCACCACCACCAACAACAGCAGAGCTTGGGAGACCGCAAACAACAGCCATATTTACAGATCATCCTCTCTCTCGAGCAGCGAAAACTTCACCACCATGAGCAGAGAGTTCAATGCTCTGGTCATAGCTGGGTCGACCATAGTCCAGAACGGAAGCGAGACGGAGAATCTGGGGAGAATAGGAGAAGACGACCATGAAGAGAGCAACCCTCTGGCTATTGTGGCTGATATGAACCCTCTTGGCTCTCCTCCGCCTCCCCGCCACCAGGTCTCCTCCGTGCAGAGGGTGAAGAAAGAGGAGGTTGATTCCAAGATCGGTGCATGGCAGACTGCTAAAGTTGCTAAGGTTAATAACAGGTTTAAGCGGGAAGATGCTATTATTTCTGGCTGGGAAAATGAGCAGGTCCAGAAGGCAACTTCTTGGATGAAGAAGGTTGAGGTACGTTCCACAAAGCCCTCTCTTTTTAATTTTCACTCTAATTAATTTAATTACTGCATGGAAATGATCGAGTTAGTTTACATATAATCATAATGAATTGGATCAAAACCATAGATTTTGTAGATTAGAAACAATTTTAAGGCCTTAATGATTACTACTAATTTGTCTTTATGCTCATGAGCTATTCATGAGTGTCTGCAGTGGCAATGATAATTTAATATTGCGAATTTGCGAGAAATAATTGAGAGAATAATCTATAATTAATGGCTATATCTTACGTGAGATCTGGCGTGTAAGTATTTAAAATAAGTGGAAGTGGGGCTTAGTGGAACTTACTAGAGTGATGAAATAATAATGAAAGTGTTTTTCTGAACATTTTGTGGCGTACATCATGAGGGCATCCTACTGAACTAGGCTAGTGTTTTTGTGTTGTTTTCTCGTATTCCCGATTCGGTAGGGAATTAATGATTGAACTAGGCTAGCTTCAAGATACTTGCTTTTTTGGGCAATGAACAGTTTGCATCCTAGCTCAAAAAATTGTGGGCATCCTATTCCTATGAAACGTCTGTTCTTGTAACACTTGATGATTAAGAAGTGGTTAATTTGTTGGTTTATTTGTGAGGAAAGTGTAAGTTTAGTGAAAAATGCAGAGAAAGCTTGAGGAGAAGAGGGCGAAAGCGGTAGAGAAGATGCAGAACGACATCGCGAAAGCTCGGAGAAAGGCAGAGGAAAGGAGAGCATCGGCAGAGGGGAAGAGAGGAACAAAAGTAGCAAAGATTCTTGAAATTGCTAACTTGATGAGGGCTGTTGGAAGACCTCCAGTCAAGCGCTCATTCTTCTAATCCAACCAATGTTGGTAAACCTTGAATGCGTTTAGTGTGTGAGCTTGCCATGGTTATTTTTGGACTATTATATGTATGTGAATAATTAGTAAATTGTTATGTTTGAATGATATTCGAATGGTTATTACTCTTTCTCGGTTGTTAGTGGATATGTACATGTCATTATTTATCGTAAAAAAAATTATGCATGATAAATAATCCCAAATTTTTCGTTATATGCACATACATGTAAGTACGACTTCTTAATATATGCACATATTTCCATTTTGTTGGCCTACACAAGTCAGAATTCATTAGAAATATAACGTAGAATTTGGTGGCACTTTTCAAGAACCAATGTTAAATGGGCACATACATGTGCACTTTTCTATTAAATCCAAAGGCATGAGAGTTGTTTTGTCCTTTCACATAGAATATAGGCCAACACATACGAATTGCACCAGTCATTCATCCACTTCGTAACTTGATATAAAATGTCAATATGAAATTGTAGTCACGCTTTCTCATAATCATGGTGTTAAATAAAATTGAGGGTCGATTGTGCATTTTGCCCTTTATTGGAGTAACAAGTTGAAAACAGTGACTATTAGTTATTTAATTAATTAAAATAGATGAAAGTTTGCAAATGATTAATTTACTTCAACACTAAGAGCATCTCCAATGCAAACCTCAATTTTGGGTGTCAATTGCTCCACATGGCACATATTAAATGAATCTTCAATATGATGTAATCAATACCAATTTTATTGAGTGTCATTTTAAAATTTTCCTCTCCAATTCTAAAATAAATGAGAGTGAATGAATGAGAGAGAGATGCAATAAATAAGACATGTGGAGTTCATTTATTGGGTGAATGGATGAGAGAGAGAGTTGCAAGTTGCAATTTGAGCCTCTATATCTTGCAAGTCAAGTCGTGGCTTCAAAAAAAAACCACGTCATGTTGAAACTTTAATTGACGCTTGCATTAGAGGTATTTTTAGGTTGAGCCACACCCAATATGACATGGATTTGGATTTTTTCCAAATAGAGGCCTAGCATTGGAAATGCTCTAAAGTTTCACTAAATAATCATATGTGTTCATTGATTTTATAAACTTATAAATATTTTCACTAATATATAATCATGTTTGTTGCATTATTTTCATCAAGTTACATTTAACTAAAGGTCATTAATGGGAAACAAGTGACTGCATTCTACATTTTTTATTCGAGATTAGCCAAAAAAGTTAAATTGAACCCACCACTCACTAGTGCAAATCGGCACCATTCACGGTGATTCCGCCACACCGAACACGGCGTATGCCGTCCGCCGTGCACGGTTGTGCAGTAAACCCCATGTTCCATTCACGGCGGTCGGCGGAAACGCCATGTTTCTGGTGTGATTCACGGCGGAAATATCCGCCGTGACTGTTTTAAAAGCCAACTTACGATATCGGAACCAACTGATAAAAGTATTGATTTCTTTATCGTTTACGATAGCGCAACCACGACATGTAGACCGCATGTATGAGGCGCTATCGGAAACAAGTCGTAGGTATACCGCGACATGATATCGCTCAACAATCCGCTTCAGTGATTCCGCTATCGTACAATAATGTGATTGGATCCAAATTATTGGTCTTTACCATTTTATTCATAAATAGCGATATCGTTTTGTAATAGCTGCACCTCACGAAATCGGAAGCAAATGTACAATTGTTGATATTCGCGATATCGTAAGATATGACATTGATGTAATTTGTTTTGGCGGATGTTTTGATTTTTGGTTTTGGGATTCATATCCTTACGCTACCGTAAGTGAAACATGAATTATCGTAACGATACAGTAACCAATATCGTTAATGGACATGATGAAATTTATCTGAAAGCGATTTCGTGAATAACAGACATATTCAAAAGCGATTTCGGATTAAAAAAGGTTTTACCTAAGTGTTTGGTTACGATATTGTAGGGAGAAAGGTAGAAAGGCCGGCACATTGATTATTATGGATATGCGATAATGTAATGGTCAACGAGGTTATAAAGTGTTTCGTAAAAATTACTGACGAGTTGCCGTTTGCGATACCGGAAGCATGTACTAGGCTTGTAGGTGTATCGTAAACTCCTTACGTGTGATTGTTGCAAGGTCGCCTGTAGACGAAGACAATGGTGAAGAAGAAACTCCTACAGGTAATTTCAAAACCTTCCTCATACGATATAATTTGAATCACACATGTTTCCAATGTTATGCTAAATGCGTGTTACATATTTATATTTTGTAGTTAACCCAATAGAGGCGTTCTACACCGGCGTTGAAGCTTCCATATTCAGCATGAGACAAGAGTTAGCTATCATCAGGGAGGGATCGTGGCACAGTCGGCATCTATTGATCGCCCTCGAGTAATCACTAGAACAAGGAGCATCATCATCAAAAGAAGGTCAACAGAGGGAATGATTTAGCCTACTTGTATGTTCATCTAGTACGGCATTTTAAGCCGGTTATAAATTAAAACAATTTCTGATTTTGATGTATTCATAATTTGTATTTGCTTGTGACATTTTTATTTCTATAATTTTTAATTAAATTTTATTGATCATTGTCATAAAAATATGTTCTTGTCACAAACAACACAATCGCCACAACTACTTTACTAGCAAAAATGAAGGTGACCAAAAAGTATATGCTTAGCGGACGAGTTCAGATATCGCTTAAAGGATTCATTAAACCTTCTGATATCGCTTGTGTAAAACATGATACTAAACAATATCGTATGGCCCCTCGTATACACAGCAGAAGTAGATGTCTTGATCAAGATATGATATAGTAAATTACTGACGACCATAACCACGGTATCGCTAGTTAAGCGGTATAATGACCGTACTTGTTTACGATATCATAAGAACCTTACGACACACCCACAATATCGCTTGTGGGAAATTACTTGAACTAACAATTTCCTTTTCATGGCAAGACAACTGTGCGGTATCATACCGCTGCCTATCAGAAGTGAATCACCCTATCAAGTTCTGATATCGTGTGCTGTTTACATCACTACGCATTCAGTAGAGTACTCGTGCATTAATACAAAGTCGTGATGCATGTCGTTACGTGTTACGATAGGGTTTCCTTCGGATGCATTTCAGATAGCTAAAACCCAATTTCTATCACATAAATAATTTAGGAAATATCCTATGTGTTCAAACATAATCATAAAAGATACACCGGATACAAAATTACATAATAATATAAGATAATCCGAATACAAAATTCAAGTCCACATTTAGTTTACATAATAATAAAATCCTACTTAGTTTTTTTCTTGCACATCTTTCCGCTTCATCATCAACCATGAAGGAATGTTATAAACCACCACCATGACTGGCCAGGAGTTGTGCATACTAGACATAGTAGCATAGGGGTTCATTTCCTTCGTAGATAAAACTAGCCTTAAATGGCGAGGTTCATTTGGAAATTCAGGATACATCTTATCCATTTTCTTCCACTAATCTCCATTTGTGGCGTGCGAGATAATGTCATCTCCTTCCCTAGCCCTATCAGCATGCCAAGTCAGCAACTTCGCATCCGCGGGATTTGCAAACAAAAGTTTCAGCCTAGGAATTATTGGAAGATACCACATCACTTTGGCAGGGGTTAGCCTACCGAATAATGTGACAACTTCACCACACAAATTCACCGAGCCTTCCTTTTATCTTGTATCGGGGCTCATTGCATTTCTTGCAATGGCCCTCATCAGCATCATCACCCCTATACAACATACAATCGTTTGGACATGCGTGCATCTTCTCCAGCTCCATTACCATTGGACATAATATCATTTTCTCAGCATATACCGATCGGGGGACTTATTGTCGGCTGGAAGTAATTCTTTCACCAATTCCAACAACTCCATCATTCCCTTATCAAATACTCTGTTCTCCACCTTAAAATTCATCAACATCAACGTTGTACCCAAAATAGAATGTTTGTAACCTTCATATAATGGTGTCTCCTTATTATTATACATGACGACTAATACTTTTTCCTTCCCCACAAATTCAAGAGCAACATCATCAATCATTTCATCCATGCAACCATCATACTTTCACTCCTCTTCATACAAATTCTAACCGTCACTAATATCCCCATAGCTTGTTTCTTCTCCATGCCAAACCCCCTGAGTATATGATTTGTCAAAACCTCTACAAATCAAGTGTTCTCGCAATACTTGAACGTCATTATAAATAGCGTTGTTTCAACAATTCCTACATCTAACACAGACGACTTTCTTCCTCCTTGCGCCTTGCAAACCTACATATATAAATTCCTTTAGCAAGGCCTGGTATTCTTTAGAAAATCTTTTGTCCACTTTCATAATCATGGCACGATCCATTTTCAGTTGAACCTCTAACAAGACTAAGTTACGTACCCACCAAATTTTGTACACCAAAATCAACAACCCATAACCAACACAACAACAATCTATATTTGCAAAGCAAGCAAAAATATATAGCACAACCTTAATTTTGATTCTGACATGAACGATAAATGAACATGTCACAAGAAAAACTCAATATACAATGAACTAGTTATGTACCTTAACAACAGAGGTAACTAGGCACTAACAATCCATCTTTGCCCCTTGCAATAAACGAGTTAGAGCAGGAAATCACATGAACTCATATGAATAAAAAACTGAACATTAAACAATCTGCTGAAACAACAACCTGTTTTTAAAGTGTCATGGATAATGTCGATTACGATATCGTAAATTCTTTCGGTGGTTAATATGCTATCGTACTATGTAATATCTACCTTTCCTACAAATCTGCGATATCGCTTGGTCACAAGTTTCTTCCGTACAACAATTTTTTTATATAAATACTCTATTTCATATTACATTTTCGATATCGTAAACCCAACATGTAAGATCACGATAGCGTAATCTATAAAGCTAGATAACTTATGATTTCGTTGTTCAACTAGGTCCTGACACTTAGCAATTTGATAATTTCTTTCAGATTAACCACGCCAGTTACGATACCGTGCAATGTCCAAGTTCATATTAATCTCGACTCTCGAAATGGTTATGATATTGTGTTTCATGAATCTTATTCCGATATCGTTTTCACAACCACAAAACACGGCGGTTATTTTAAACACCGTGTTCCCGGTGTATTTGCAGCGTGCTAGCTTTGGGTGACTAACGAGACAATGTTACGATATCGTAATCTGAATTTTACGGTGGTTCCAGCAAATTCACCATAAACGCCGTAAACATGTGTCGTGCATGAGGGTTTGTGCACTGGTGACTTTTAAACTAGGAAAATTGAGGAGGTAGCTAGCAATGGAAACAAGTAATTTTCTAGTTATATGTATATATGGTGTTCATGTAACTCAAGTATTGAACTAACAAAGCAAATTATCAAGTACATGAAAGCCAAAAAAATTTAAGAATTATTTTCCCACCTAAAATACTTTGAGGTTGAACATGTAATAATTACAATATTGATGGATGTCTATGACCCGCACTTGATCACGAACCTAGCTCACGAACTGATCTGCAAAACAAAGCCTCGGGTGTCCCGAGGGTAGACACTCCGACGCTCAAGTTAGTATGATGCGTAAGGTGTATTGTATGTGAGATAATAGATCGAGAGGTTTACCAAACCTTTAGGTATTTATATGGCTACAATCTGTAGATCACCAAGATATGTAAATATGGTAGGAATACAATAATAGTTGTATTACCATGCATTAGAGAAATATATTTCGGTCATGGTTATATTACCATGTTTAGAAGGATGAATATTCCTTGTAGAATCATTCATAATATACGCATTCCTTATAAGGATTATGATTGATGGACCCGTGGGTCCATCCTCCACGTATCTCGAGCCCATGACCCTTCTCGGGCCCTGGTCCGATATTGAATGAGGCCCAGAATACGAACCATGGACTTATCAGTAGCCCCAAGGTAGATCTTCAGAACATGGAATGCTCCATCTCGATGGTTGGAGGACATGCTTGCTTCTTGAGGGAAGGCCAATAACTCGAGGGAGAATATCTCGGGGTGTTAAACTCGGGGATGACTCCGTGAGACTGACCTCTCAGGCTAAACCTTCTGAATATCTAGTTTAAAGTTCTTTCGTATTCCATCAAGACACGTGGACGATCAGATCTGAATTTGCCTTCTAGAATTCTGAGGGAACTGACACGCGGCATTCGTTCATTGTATCCTCCGGCGGTGAAGAAGACCAACCTTCCAATTGCCTACATCGTTTCACGAGTCGAGCTAATTACTCCACTTAAATGCGTGCTAATTACTGGCTATATAACCAAGTAATTTTTCCTTGTGTTTATCATCAACCTTCATCCAAACACTTTACATTTCCAATCTCTAGAAAAAGTTCTTCAAAAAACTTGTCTTCTTTCTTTTCATATATATATTCTCTTCCCCCCATTCTCTATATTGCCATGTCGTCAACAAACTCTAGCATTCCCCCTGGCAATGGAGAGAATGTTGTTGGAGAAAGAGCCCCAGCTGCTCGCGATTTAAGTACCTTGTTCTTAGAGGGTTGAGTCTGGGGAGTTGATGGAGGTGACCATTGCTACGCCGCTGCAAGCTGTGACTGCGGTGATGGATGATGGTGCCTCTGGGTCGGATGTGGACCCAAATAGGGAGCCCCAAGTTGAAAAGTGGGTTCCAGTTGCTGGTGATCTAGTTGGCATCACCAAGGTGGTCGATGAAAAGACGCTTCAGTATCTGCGGTCATGCAGGCTGTCATATCCCCTCGATGCTGTCTTGAAGCTCGAGGATGGGGAGGTCCTAACTGAAAATCTGGTGAGCCCCACTCAAGGGGTAATTTATGGGAGGTTTTTGCAGCAAGGGATAAGTTTTCCTTTTCCCCCTATTTCATGAGTTCCTGCAGCATCATCAGCTGCATCCGAGCCAAATTCACTCCAATGTGGTGGTGTTGATCATGGCTGTGATATCCTGGTGTGCTCGGAAGAATTATAAACCGAGTCTGGATTTATTTAGGAGTTTGTACAAGTTATTCTCTTTTGAGAAGTACGAGTACATCACCCTTACTCCGAGGAAGACCAAGCCCATCGTGTTCCCTGATAACAGTGGTGTATGGGAGGCTGACCGCTTCATTTTTGACCGAAGTAAGTACGAGGTCCCTGATTTGCATCCCAGGCCGAAGGACACTATAGCCCGTGACAGGGTCTTCACCATTCCCGATCACTTAAAGGGCATCATCGAGGAGCTCTTGAAGGAGGATATTACCCTCCAAAGAGGGGATTTTGTTCTAGGCGTACATGGCTCTGTCTGGCAGTGGCCTGGTATCACTTACTCGTACCTGTTGGACGTTCCTCAGTCGAAGTCAACCTCCATCTTTTTGAAGCCTGGCCGGAATTGGGCCCTCCCTGATAAAATCCAGGGAGGAAAGAAAAAGGCCATGAGGCGGGTTTTGAGGAATTCTCCCCGGAGCCAGGGTGAATCCTCCTCTAGTCGGTCTTTTTCAGGCAATTTCTTGATTGGCATACTGTAGTAATGTTTCTTTCCATATTGTATATTAAAGTTTCTTCTTCTGTATGTACCATCTCCTCCTAAGAAAAAAATCAAGAAGGGGAAGGCAACTCTCAAGGCCATAGAGGAGGAAGCGGAGGAGTCTGAGGAAGTGCAATCCGAGGAGATAGAACTGGAGGTTGGGGAGTCTTCGGATGACGATGAATCTGATCTTGAGCTAGCGGTCCCTGAAGATGCTCCTTTGAAGAAGTTGAAGCATTATCTGAGTCGTCCGAAGGAAGAGGATGGTCAGGCTTCTCGGAAGTCTTTCAAGAAGTATCCCTTCGTCTCTGAGGTAGTGATTTTCCTTGTCATGTTATATGAATTCTTATGTGTCAAGTATCAAGTCTTTATATATCCTCTATTTCACAGCTGATGATAGATTTGTCCACGGTGGGAGGCCGGGCCAAAGGTGAGATCAAGAATCTGTATAACTCTGTGATGGAGTTACACGCCAGGTGCCGGACTCTCAAGGTCGAGAAGAAGGAGATGAGGGCTATTATCTCATCTTTAACGGCTGAGCCGGTGGTGCCTCTCGCATCTGTCCCCGCTCCATTGGATCTGACTCAATTGGAGAATAGGGTGAAGCAGCTTGAGGCGTAGAAGGAGGAGTTACTGCTGGCGAGGAAGTCTCGGGAGAATAAGCTAGGAGTTTATCGGGATGCTGTGGAGGAGCTGGTGCAAAAGCAGGCCGCGGAGAAGGACTCGGAGGAGCCTAAACGGCTTCTTTAGCTCTGGGGCACATTCATTGCTTGTAGCCCCGAGTTTAAGAATCACCAGGAGGAGTATGAGGACTTATTCCATGAATCTGAGCAGCACAAGATTTTAAACAAAATCTTGCGATTGTGTCAATCTGACAAGGAGGTAGATGTGATGATGTCTATCTTCTCTCATCTGGATGCTGATGATAAGCTCTCTGCCTTTACTGCTAGTGGCTGGGTTCCTGGAGCCGAGTTTTGGGATACATTGGGTCCCTCCGAGAAGATAATGACATCAGGAGACTTACTAAAGCTCATTGTAGCAAGATATCCTGAGTTGTCCTTTCTTGGTGAGAGGTTCTCCATTCCTCCAGGTAGCAAGGTAAATTAGTCTTGGCTGGCTCGCTGGCATCTTCTCATCAGCTTTAGGGCTCTGGATTTCCTTCTTTGCACATGAACCTCGGTCTCATGGTTTACTGGAAAGGAGCTCCCGCCCTATTGACAAAGCTGAGATACTCGAAGATCAGGTCTTCACAGTTTTCCATGATAAACATTCTGCGAACATACTGCTTGATGTTGTTGGACTTCTTCCTTGGTCCTTTTCTGGCAAGGTCTTTTATGTCACAGCGTGCAGAAAAGTTGACAATAGCCCATCTCTCAAGTGTCACTCCTGGTGAAGTTCTAGATGACCCTATTGGACGTATTTAGAAGTATCATATTCTGATGTAATAACATCTTCTTCATGACCTTTATATCAAATTTCGAGGTTTTTCCTCTATGTATCCTTTGGGAATTAGAAGTATCTTATTCTAATGTAATAACACCTTTTGATATGAATTTTAACTTCTGTTTTTGAGGTTTTTCCTCTTTATTTATTGAGATGATTGATATTTGAGCACGTCTGCCCTTTTAGTCTATATACCTCAATCAAGCACTTCTGTGAAGTACCCTATCTCGAACCTATCTCCTTTATTCAAAACGATTGGTAGTTTGAAGTTTGGATTCAAATAACTTATTTTATATAAGCTGACCAATCATACACTTTATAAAGCATATTCTTTTGAATAGCAACCAATGTCATATTTAGGATAACAGTCCTCTTTTTATAAAATAATTTTGAGATTGCTCATAAAGATAGGTGTAATAATAACATGACTTCAGTCTAAGTTTATAACTTTAAGAATAGAAGTAAAATAAATAGTGGGTTTGAGTTTGAGTACCCGTTTGTGCTAGAGCATAATTGTCTCGGTCCTTGATGAGGCTTTCAGACATTCTTGATATTCTCGAACCTTTGTGAGGCTCTTCCTCGAGTTTTATCTTCCGTGATACGTTTTACTTTCGTAAGTTAATCACGCTCTATCTTCGTGGTATGGGCTCGCCCTTCATAGTTTCCAAGAGGTAGCTTCCCCCTGGATGGGATTCTAGGACTCGATGTGGACCTTCCCAGTTCGGGGCTAGCTTCCCTTCCACTTCCTTCTTACTTTTTTCATTTAACCTCATGACAAGGTCTCCTTTGACGAATGTAGCTAAGCGGACCCTTCTGTCGTGATATCGCTTAACTCTTTCCTTTACCTTGGCCTCGTAGATCGTAGCATTGGCTCTTTTCTCCTCTAGGAGGTCAAGGTCAATACGAATATTTTCTTCTTTGGAAGTGCCATCTTCATCTTCTGGCTGAAAAGTTCGGGTAGAGGGGACTCCAATTTCCATGGGGATTACGGCTTCGGACCCATAGACTAAGCTGTAAGGAGTATCTCCGGTTGCTGCGGCTGGTGTGGTTCTATGGGCCCATATCACGCTCGGAAGTTTTTTATCCAATTTCCTTTAGCTCCTTCTAGGAGCTTTTTAATGCCGTTCACCAAAGTCCTGTTCGTAACTTCCACTTGGCTGTTTGCTTCTGAATGGTATACCGAGGTGAGCTTTTGACGTATGCCGTACTCCTCACACCATTTCTTGAAGAGGTTGTTAGCGAATTGGGCTCCATTATCGGTCACTATGTATCTCGGGATGCCGTAGCGACACACAATGTTTTTCCAGAAAAAGTTTATCACTGTTTTTCCTGTTATGTTTGTCAAGGCTTCAGCTTCCACCCACTTCGAGAAATAATCAATGGCCACGATAAGGTACTTGAAGTTACCAGAGGCCGTGAGAAAGGGTCCGATGAGGTCGATACCCCATCGGACGAATGGCCAAGATTCCTGGATGGTAATCATATTTTCTTGAGGCACATGAATCATCTTGGCAAATCTCTGACACTGGTGACAAGAATCAATATATCTCTTGGAGTCTTCTAGCATCGTAGGCCAGAAATAACTCATTTGTAGAAGTTTACGGGTAATAGTGCGTGGACCTTGGCGACTACCACAAACTCCTTCATGTGCTTCTTGTACTAAGTGTTCATCGTCGGAAGGCCCAACACATTTAAGTAAAGGCTGGAGATATCCCTTCTTGTATAAGGTGCCTTCGTGGATGACATATTTGGGAGCTTTAACTCGGACCTTCCGTGCCAAATGCTTGTCCTCGGGGAGGGTTCCCGTTTGAAGGTACTCAATGTAGGGGTTCATCCATGTGTCCGAGGTGTCAATAGCCATGATGCTGCTCTCTTCATAACTTCTCTTCGCCAGGGTTTCCTTAAGCAATTCTTGAGAAGATCTTATGTTGAGGTCCAAGGAGGCAAGTTTGCTCAGTGCATCTGCTTTATGGTTACCTTCTCGGGGAATATGATTCAGCTCATAATGTCGGAATTGATTTAGGAGAGGCTTAACTATCTCGAGGTACTTTTGGAGACTGTACTCTTAGGTCTCATATTCGCCTTTGACATGCTGAACCACGATCTGTGAGTCACTAAAGATCTCGAGGTCCTTTGCTAGCTTTAACCCTATGATGAGGGCTTCATATTCTGCTTCATTATTAGTGACTCAAAAATCAAAAAAGAGAACGTAGGGATGGTCCTTGCCCTCGGGGCTGGTGAGTAAAACTCCAGCACCACTTCCCCCCGAGTTGGAGGATCCATCTACATATAATCGCCATCTTCCTTTGTCTGGAACTGGGTCTTGTTGGTTTTTCTCCACTGGTTCGACAGACTCCATTATGAAATCAGATAAGGTCTGGCCCTTGATGGCTGTCCTAGGCTTATATTGTATATCATGTTCTCCTAACTCGATGGCCCACTTCATCATCCATCCCGAGGCATCTGGTTTTCGGAGGATTTGCCTAATCGGATAGTTAGTGAGGAGGACTATTGTGTGTGCTTGGAAGTATGGCCGCAACCGTAGAGAGGCATGTACAAGGTCCAGTATTAAGCACTCGAGAGAGGTATATCTGGTCTCGGGTCCCTGTAGATCTCTACTTACATGATATATGGGATTTGAATAATTTATCCACCAGCCGCTGATAAGTAGCTCCAGCATTCTTCAATTTGAAGTACATCATCTTGTAGCAGAAGGTTTCCCTATCGGTTATGAAGGAGGTTTTCTCCTTATCTTCCTCTGCCATAGGGATTTGATGATATCCCTTAAAGGAATCAAAAAAGGCTAGTACTTGATATCCAGCGATCGCTTCAACTAGTTGGTCGATCGAGGCAAAGGATATCTATCTTTAGGACAACAATCGTTCAAGTTGGTGATGTCGATGCACATTCTCCACTTCCCGTCTGGCTTCTTGACCATTACTGGGTTAGCTATCCATTATGTGTACTGCACTTCTTCGATTATACGGGTTTTGAGTAAATTGTCTACTTCTTCTCCAATAGCCTCAACCCGATCTAGTGCAAAGATACGTCGTTTCTACTTTATGGGCTTCTGTGAGGGATTGATGTTCAGGTAATGTTCCACCAAACGAGGGGATACTCCTACCAAGTCATTGGTATCCTAGGAAAAGACATCTATATATTGGTTGAGGAGATCTCGAAGCTTGGTTTTTATCTCGGGGGGTAGGAGAGTTCCAACCTCGACGGTTCCTGATTCTCCAAGTTGCATTGGCTCGGACTCAGAGTACTTGGCTGGTTCGAGCTCCTCCTTTTCTAGTTCTCAGATAGCTTGAATTGTGCAAACTCGAGCTAGTTGTTGATCGCCTCAGACCGTGGCTATCCCTTGGTTCGTGGGGAACTTCATCACCAAGTGGTATGGGGACCAGATGGCTTTTACTTGGCACATCCAGGGTCGTCCGAGGATTATGTTGTATGGCGCTCTGGAGTCGATGATCGCAAAGGTGCAACGGAGGGTTGTACTCCGAGGACCATCTTTTACTCGCACTGGTAAAGTGATCTCTCCTAAAGGAGTTATAGGATCGCCAGCAAATCCCGAGATAGGGTTTGTGGCACGAGATTACTTTTGTCTAATCCCAACTGTTCGTAACAGCTAAGAAACATGACTTCTACTTCGCTTCCCCCATCTACCAGAACTCTTTTAATCACGTTATGGTTTATGTCGGCCGTGATTACTAAGGGATCTGAATGAGGGAATTGATTAGGAACCGCGTCCTAAGGTGAAGAGGTAATGGTTTCGTCAAGGCGAGATCTTTTGCTCTCCCACTCCCAGGGAAAGGCTTCTTCGGGCGAGCGGTGTACACCGTTGATGCTTCTTCCTGCTCCTTGGTTGTCAGTATGGCTTGTCTCGTCGTCATTGTGGTTGGCATTGGTACTTCTTACTCATGTCGGGGCCGGAAAGCGGATTCGTGTGCTCCCACGAAGGTTTTCAGCTGAATCAACCATGAGTTTGAGGGTCGTATAGATCAAAATCAGCAAGCGGGTCCCACCAGGCGTGCCAAATTGATGGATGTCTACGACCCGCACTTGATCACGAACCTAGCTCACGCACTGATCTGCAAAACAAAGCCTCGGGTGTCCCGAGGGTAGACACTCCGACACTCAAGTTAGTATGATGCGTAAGGTGTATTGTATGTGAGATAATAGATCGAGAGGTTTACCAAACCTTTAGGTATTTATATGACTACAATCCGTAGATCACCAAGATATGTAAATATGGTAGGAATACAACTCTTATGGGAATAATAGTTGTATTACCATGTATTAGAGAAGTATATTTCGGTCATGGTTATATTACCATATTTAGAAGGATGTATATTCCTTGTAGAATCATTCATAATATACGCATTCCTTATAAGGATTAGGATTGATGGACCCGTGGGTCCATCCTCCACGTATCTCGAGCTCATGACCCTTCTCGGGCCCTGGTCCGATATTGAATGAGACCCAGAATACGAACCATGGACTTATCAAACATTAAGGATGAATTTTTATAAACATTATCGTGGTATTCCAGCTCAAGTGGCAAGAACTACAAGTTATAGGTGCACTTTAACAATTAAATCCAAAGGCATGAGAGTAGTTTTGTCATTTCACATATAATATATGCCGACACATACGAATTACACCACTCATTCATCCACTTCGTAACTTATATAGGCCTTGTCAAGTTCAGATTATTGAAAAATAATCTAAGTTAAATTAATCTCAATTCAGTTAATTTAATCTCAGTTCAGTTAAACTAATCTCAGTTAAACTAAACAAATCTCAATTCAATTAAATTAATCTCAGTTCAGTTAAATTAATCTCAGTTCAACTGGAATAAACTGAGATTAATTTGATTCAATAAAATAATTACTTTAACTTTATTTCATTTGGATACAAAACATAACGACTTAGGCATGTTTACTGGAGTTTATAAGAACAGTTCAGTCCAGTTCAGTCAATTCAACTCGTCCCGGTTTAATTCAATTCATTTCAGTTCAGTTCAATCAAAATATAATTTGATAAAATTCAGGTAAATTTAGACATACTGATTTTATTTTTCAATACATTAATTTTTACTTCAGTTCAATTCAGGTCAGTTCAATCAAAATATTAATTTGATAAAATTCAAGTAAATTTAGACATAATGATTATATTTTTAATACATTAATTTTCACTTCAGTTCAATTCAGTCTAGCTCAATTCAATTCAGTTTAGTTCAATTCATTTCAATTTAGTAAAAATATAGTTTGATTAAATTCAGGTGAATTTAGACATACTAATTCTATTTTTCAGTTCATTAATTTTCACTTTGGTTCAGTTCAGCTCAGTTCAGCTCAGCTCAGCTCAACTTAATAAGAAATAAGTTCAAGAAAACCGCCCCTTAGGCTCTATTTTGTGGACCTTATCAGTAGTTCAGTTCAATTCAATTCAGTTAAATTCAATTTAGTGAAAATATATTTTGAACAAATTCAAGTAAAATTAGACATACTGATTCTATTATTAATACATTAATTTTCACTTTAGTAAAATTCAGTTCAACATGAAATAAGTTCGGGCAAACAGACCCTTATTTTACACATAATATTCTCTTTTCAGTTAAATTAATCTCAGTTCAGTTAAATTAATCTCAGTTCAACCAGAAAAATCTCAGTTCAGTTAAATTAATCTCAGTTAATTTAAATTAATCTCAGTTAAACTAAACAAATCTCAAATAAATTTAATTAATCTCAATTAAATTAAGGGCACCCACAATGGGATAGGTTTCCCTTGTGTTTTTCTGTCCCAAATCCTCCAAATCTGCCCCAAACCCCCCAAACCCCACAATGGGATGGGTTTGCCATGTTTTTGGCCCAAACACATGGGAGGTGTGTTTCCTCCCAAAACCCAGCATTTGGGAAAGCTGGTGGGGCCCGCCTGACATGGCGGGCCCAGCAAGTTGGCCTCCCCCTTTTTTTTCTTTTTTTGTTTTTTTTGTTTGGCTCCTGCGTCATGGCATTTCTGCCGTTGAGGATGCTAGCCGTTGGGCAGTTTTCAAATTCTGATTCAAATATTTTGGACACGTGGCACCTTCTGATTGGGCCACGTGTCAAAAACGTTTTTATTTTCAAAAATACTGATAAATTTTAAATTCATTTAAATCTGAATTTTTGTTCTTTCCCCCTCTATAAATACCATACATTCTACCCAACAATTTCACACACCATTCTTAACCCAACAATTCGCATCAGGGATCTACATAATCAATTGATGTATGATCTCACGGAGCACGTTGCCCAACACGAAGCGCAACGAGGGAACCGTACCTAAATCAAACCGTTTGAGTGTTTTTTAAAATATGTATTGTGTGTGTAATAATTGGTCAGACTAGATCAATATTTAAGTTTTCCATTTTTAATAATTGGTCAGACTAGATCAATATGTATGCTTCTTTGTTTTATTGTAATGTAATCATCATTAATTATTTGTTCGTTTGTCGAATTCATATGTGTTATTTTTTTTACATCGGTTTTTTTTAATTTTTTTATCAAATATGTAAAATTATTTTAATTCACTTTTTGTATAGATTAGTTTGAATATGTTGTTCAAAAAATATTCATATCATGAATAACTCATGATATATATGCATAAATTATACATGCATATTCCAAAACAAAATGAATAAATATGTTGGTAAAAACATGTGGGTTCCATGAATAGTTGCTGAATAGTTGTTGGGTTGTTTTTCTAGTGTGGAGATGTGTTTGATGTTGTGTTTGAGTGTTGTGTTTGATGTTGTGTTTGAGTGTTGTGTTTGATGAGTTGAATAGTTGATTTAATAATATTTAAAGTGTGAAACACAAGGGGGTTGTGTTTGGGTGGTGTTTCGACTGTGGATGCTCTAATTTCAACCCAACTTGACAGTTAAATGTCAATATGAGATTGTAGTCACACTTTCTCATAATCAGGTATTACCTAAAATTGAGGTTTCAATGTGCATTTTACCCTTGATTGGAGTTAGGGTTGTACAACTAGGTTGATACGGTCCAGCCCGGCCCGGATCCGAAATGCCCAAAAATCCTGAACCGGGACCGGGACCGGAAATACATTTTTATGAACCAGGACAGGGACCAGAATTATTCCAAATTTGGCTTGGCCGATTAATTCTGATTCAAAATTAATTTAATCAAAAATAATGATAAATTTAATTTATTCCCACACACAAAATTGCAAATCATAAAAAATATGCATAATAATTTTTATTTTTAACAATGTAGCATAGAATAAAAAAATCAAAAATACCAAATGATCAATCCAAGTTTACAACTTTGAAAATTTATTTCAACATAATCAAGTGTGAAATTCGAATCCACGGGAAGTACAATAGATAGAAAATTCAAAATCTAGTCCATCATTTGGATTTAGTAAATGGAAGAACAAAACTCAACATCTTAGAAATATAACTGAATGAACTCTCATAAAATCTATTTCTTATTCATAACTCATGAAACAATGATTACGTCATCTTGCATCGAAAGGAAAATATTGATATTTACTAAAGCAATTATATATAAATTAGTTAAAAATCAATCACTCAAGAATTGTAATCAATAATTTATCTAATCAGTACAGTAATCACTATATTATTCAAAGCACTATATATAAGCATACATATAAAATCGGGCTAGCCTGATTGGTCCAAAAAATTCCGAGTTTGACCCGGATCGGTCCGGAACCCGGAATGGGCAAAAAAGGTGACCCGGAGCCCAGCCCATAATCCAAAAAATCCGGGTCCTGGTCACCAATTCCAGTCCAGGGCCGGACCATTCTTCCAGGTTGACCTAGCTCATGTACACCCCTAATTGGAGTAACAAGTTGACAGTGACTTTTAGTTGTTTAATTAATTAAAATAGATGAAAGTTAGCTAATGATTAATTTACTTCAACATTAAAGTTTCACTAAAACACTGGTGTAGGATAGGGCAGAACACGGCGGTTGGTTAAGGGTCCATGGTGGCGTCATGCAATTGGCGCCACCGATGCACGGCGGTCATAACCGCCATGTAAGGTTTATGGGTTCGGAATACTACCCGGATGAGATAGTTCCGGTTTCGTAAACGTGCTATATCCAGCAGCGCGCTGGAGATGTTTCCCTATCTGACTGCTTATCAGGAAGTGTTCTACGAGTTCATAAAGTTAGTAGGAAGTAATAAAAAAACAACGGACAATTTACCCGGCGAAATCAAAATCAGTGAATGAAAATCTTATCCCAAAATTATGGGTAGCTGTGAATCGATTAGATCGTACCCCGAAACACCCCAAAATCACATGAAGTATCTTTCAAATTCATTGAATTTTGACCTGAATCGAATGATCTACGCATAGAAGTAGAAGTCAACTCTTTTGCTCCGGGCCAGAAATTCAACTCTGTTCATCGGCAAATCTGAACTCCTTGATTGTCTGCATGAAGACCCAGTGCACAACAACCTCGGAATCACAACTCCGGCAAAGATTCGACTCGAAGCTCACCGGAGAATTTTAGCTAAATCTTTCGATAATCCCGATCGTAAAGAAAATTGAACTCCCCTGAGAATAAGAAAAAGAAAAAAAAAGACGATTCATGGTTGAAGATGAAGCCGATATGGTGTTGATTGAAAAGAGATAAAAGAGAGATCTTGAAAGAGAGAGAGAGAGAGAGAGATAAGGAGATCGGGAAAAAATATGGAGAATTGTGGGTGTATTAAAAAGGAGAAAATACATAGATCAGTTCTTGAAATGTTTCCGACTTCCTAAATTATGTAGATTTTATCCCAGGCAGTACCTATTTTAGTTTACGAATTCGGATACTTAGTAGGGACTCAATGAACGGCGGTTATACCAAAACCGCCGTGTACCACTACAACTTGCTATTACAAACTTGTTTCCGTACTCGGAAACTAAATAGGACGGCAGTTTTCATAAATGCACGCGGAACCGCCGTCCATTGGCGACGTGTTCTGAGCCTTTTCCACTAGTGATATAATCATATTTATTCATTGATTTTATAAATTTACTAATGTTTTCACTAATATTTAATCATATTTGTATTATTTTCATCAAGTTACATGTAACTAAAGGTCATTAATGGAAAACAATTGACTGCATTCCACATTTTTGATTCGAGATTCTCCAAAAAAAGTTAATTTGTACCCACCGGTTTTAAGCAAAATTTATAGGAAAATTGAGGAGATAGCTAGAAAATGGAAACAAGTAATTTTCTAGCTATATGTATATATGATGTTGTAACTCAACTATTGAACTAATAAAGCGAGTTAACAAGTACATGTAAGCCAACAAATTTAAGAAATTATTTTCCCACCTAAATACTTGAGGTTGAACATGTAATAGTTACAACATTAAGGATGTTTGAATATAAACATAATCATGGTATTCCAGCTCAAGTAATAAGAGAATACATAAATGAACAATAGGCATGGGGATCAAGACCATATCAATTTAATTGAAAAGTAGCCATATTAAAAATAATGAACCTTAAGAAAATACTCATATATGTATAACTTCTACAACAAGTGTAATTATGTCATAGCAATTTTAAAACAACAAGTTGAATAAAATACAATTTAAGTGACAAAATGGGAAAAAAATTGATGAACAAATTGAATGGGCTATAGAACATAATTTTCACTCGGACCTTCTAAATCCGAATGCTCGGTAGAAACCGTCTCCCGCGGATGATTTAAGAAATCCATCATATTGTCTATCCAAGACACATCTTGAACATTCAATCGAGTTTCATCATCAGAAAGCTGCCCATTTGGATTTGCATAAGATTCTTCTCTAAGTTCAATTTGAGGTAAACGTGCTTGATTTACATGGTTATTAAAGTCAAGATCATTATTTGAAACATACTTACCATAACTTGGATTTATGTTTATTTGACCAAGTTCATCATAAAAGTTTTCTATTTGTGTAGATTGAGTAGCAGCTGGTTGAGCTTGATCCAACAACTTAGAATCGTCTGAATCTAGATTTTCATCCAAACACTCCATTGATGTATTTTCATATGCGGGATGAGCTTCCTCAATGGGTTTCTGGGTTGAAAAGGATGGTTGAAAATTACCTAAATTTTGATTTGGATTCATGCAGCCCAACTCATTCTGAAACCACTCCATTGATGCATATGGAAATGTATGAGCTTCCTCAATTGTATTCCGTGGATAATAAAATTTTGGACTTGAATTCATGTAACCCAACTCATTATAATACTCCACTGATGCACTCTGACCAAAATTTGGATTTTGGTTTATGTTGCCGAAACTGTTATACACGCCAGTTGGCTCAACTAACTGAATGGGTTTCGGTGCGTGAAAGTGTGACTGGGATCGATCCAACAAGAATTGGGTTTGAAATTGTGGATTGGATGACTGACCATCATATATTGAAGATGTAAACTCCTTGGGCTGGTCAACTTCTTCCTCGGTAAAACTGTTTATAACTTCGATCGGATCATTGGTTTTGTTGGATGCCCCTCTGTTTCTGTATATTTTGACCGCAACCCAATCATAGAACTACATAAACAAAAAAACTTTTAATCTAATAACATTTAAAAAATAATGTTTCAATTTAACTTGCACACAATTATTTTCACATTTCTAACAAATATACAAAAAAATATTATTCATATTAATAAACTATATATGAAAAGTTCAATAATGTTACGTATGATAATATTTTTACTTATATACATTTAGGCATGTTGGTTAAATATGAGGAGGATAAAAATGTATACATACCTCATCCTTATATTTCTCTGGTGTAATTTTCTCTGGTGTGTATTCCTGCATCAACCAGCTCGTGCCTTGATTTAATTTGTTATTCTCAAAGCCATGATAATATTTGAGTGTACGTACGAAACCAATCGCTCTTCCATTGTTGGGGACATCATTGCCGCTCGACGTTGGTTTCTAGTATCCATCCTTGGTGAATTGGTCCGGCCGGTGTCCATTCTTATACTTTTTGGTTCTAGGTGTAAAGAAGTACAATTCTACATGCTTTCCGACTTGTATTTCTCTATCAAACATCAAAAGTAAAAGGAAACAAACTACCAGTTTGATCAATAAACTCTAATCAAACAATAAAAAACACTACTTTGTCACTTTTTTTGCTTAAAGCATTAATAACTTTATTTATACATATTAATATGTAATAATAAATGATTACATTTATAAAAGTTGAAATTAACCATAATTAAAGTTAAACATACCAGCGAGCTCCATTGGAGAAAATTTGTAAATATCAACTTCTTTAATTAAAGTGGTTGAAGTTCTCTGAGGAGCCTTTGAGCTTGTTTCTAAGGTACTGCATTATCTCTTGGTCTGTTGGCATGAATTGAAAACCTGGCGGGATATCGTCATCTTTATGATCTACCTTTGAGTCTGAATTTTCACCATATTCGTAATTTTTGGTCATATTCTTTGAATTCCCTGATTAAGATACAAAAGTACTCTACCTATTAAGATTTAGGGTCAGAACATTTAAGATTTAAATTACATATATTGTGAGACAACGCATCCAAATCCCAAATAATTTCTTTTCTACTAGTTGACTACAAGTAGGATTAGTAAATGATTTTTTTTTCATCATCAATATTGTAAAAGCTTTTTTGATCCCTGAATTCAAATCCAATGCAGAAAATTGCATTCATCCATTACTAACAGGGATTTTTAGTAAAATAATTTTCAGCGGAATTTTTTTTTTGGAAAATTCAGATATGAAATTGAAAAGATTTATAGCAGAATGTTGATGTTGTTGATCTGCATTAACAAAAGCAAGAGTGAATCGATAATTCTGACTTCAATTTCCAATAAGATACAGTAGGAAATTTCTAACGTTATGTTTATGATTTTTGATCAATCTAGTTAAAACACGTACGTTTTAGACTTAATTTAAAACTACTACAAAATTCATAGTATAATTACCGTCTATAAAAGGTTATTAATTTCCAATTCTCTATTTGCATATAGGGGTGTTCAAAAATACCCGGCCCGGTCTACCCGCCCCATTGACCCGACGACCCGGTATAAAATAACCGGGTACTTTCTTATATTTTACGGACGGGTACCCGACCCGTTAATTTCATAAATTACCGGGTTCGGGTCACATAAATATCATTTTCCGGGAATCCGGAAACCCGATATAATATGTATTTATTTAAACAATTATCATTATAATTATAATTTTACCTTTTAATATTGACATTTTTAAAAATTAAATACCAATTCGTCCTAACTAAACTCAACCTCTTAAATTTCCAATCCACCTCTCCAACCATTTAGTCTTTTGCTTTGATATTGCTACTTTTTCTTCAACACAAGTGCACAACCGCATCCCACACTGCATTTGAGTACATCCACTAATTTGTCTCGAATGATAATTATTCATAATTTTATTGATATTTTCATATTAAATAATATTTAATTAGTTTTGGACTTTTATACTGATAAACTATATTTATTATTAAATAATTAAATGTATTTTGTAGCACTTTTTATAAGTAATAAAATAAAATACAGTACCCGGTTACCCGGCCCGCATAATTGGGTATCCGGTTGTACGGGTACCCGGTACTTCTGGGACGGGTCACGGGCCGCATTAACAGCTACCCGCATGTACGGGTACCTGGAAGTACGGGTACCCGGTGGTTGAACACCCCTAATTGCAGATCGTTATTCCTTATTTGTGGATCCCAAATTCAGTAAATTACTAAATTATCCTTAATTAATAATAATTTATTTTATTTAATTTTGATCCACTTGTTCCTGTTAATTTCATATCCCATTTAGCGTTGTTAATTTCATTTCTCCATTCCTCATCTCCTTCTCCAAACCTCCACCGCCACCACTGCTTCTCCGGCGTCCCTTTCAGCTCTTCATATGCGGGTTTCCAACTGTATTTCCAGCGAGAAATTGAGCAGCAAATTTTGGAGGCCCAGATGATGACTTGGATAGTAGTAAGCTCAAGTACTATGCCCTTGATATTCTCCCTTATCCAAGGTACAAGCTTTTAATTTGTGCCTAATCAAGCTTCTGCTGGAAAATGTTCAATAATTGATGCTGAGATGATATTTTAGTCCGTTGTGTCATGCCTTATGGTTTCTATGACACGATCTATGTTAGTACTTTAAGAAGTTGAACTGTTGAAGATTCGAGAAGGTGGTAGAACATTCGAGGCTGGCTAGGGTTAGAAAAGAAATTGGAATGTTGAGATCTGTGTAGGAGAAGAGAAGACAAGTGAAGTGAAATGGAGGAGCGGAGGAAATCGCTGGCAGACATGCTGCAGTCCGCCAACCTCGACGACTCTCCCATGTCCCGCAAATAGGTTACTCCCTCTTCCTCATCTCCCATGTTCCCATTATTAGTAGACATTAATGCTCATTTGCTGTTTCATTTTAGATTCAATCGGAGAGCGCCGAATCTTTGAGGGAGAGATGTTTCAAGTTCTACAAGAGCTGTCGCAAATACACGTATTTTCCGATACTTACTACTCCCACTTTCATTGCTTCAATTCCATTCTATCGTAATCATTATTAGTGTTTAAATACTGAATATTATGAATCACATGTTTTACTAGTTTCAAAACAGGATGTTGTTGGGTGGTTTATTCTCCCCTTTCAAAATGAACTCACCCGGTGCTTTTGAAAAGCCAATGCTCCTTTTATTACTCTATTTAACCTTTAGATTGTTCGATATGTTTTCATACCGCTGTCTTCAAATCTTACAGTGAAGGTCTTGGAGAGGGATATGATTCCGACATCGCTTTTGTAAGTGCATTGGAAACTTTTGGAGGAGGGCGTTGCCCATGGAGGTATGTCGTCACTGCTTTATCCCCTCTTTGAGTCAGCTATATACCCTCTTTCAGGCATGTCTTGATATTCTTTATTCATTGCAGGCCGCGCCATGTCAAAATATACTATTGCATTGAAAGAAATTGGAACATACAAGGAAGTCCTTAGGTCTCAGGTTAATTGTTTGCACGATTTTGCAGTATAAGCTGTATTTATTTCTATTTGGATCTTGTCGCGTTCCCGTGCGCCTGATGGGAAATTAATGAACATATGTTTTGAGTCCATGCTGAATGATAGATTGCTTCAATTTGTCAATATAGATTTGCTTGATGTCAAGGTATTATATCTTCTCCATTTCTTTTCACTCAATCCTCTCTTTATCCCCCTCTTCAGTTTGGATGCAATAAAATGATTTATACTTTTTAGCTTCCTCCCTTGTTGTCATGTTAAGGTACCTTGGGTGGTTTACCCAAGGATATTATAATTTACCACTGTCATAGATGGTATAGTTTTGGCTCTAAAAGTAGATGCCTTAGTTTCAGGTTTCATTTCCAATTTCAATTCCCAAACCCCCATACCAAATGTTCGTTTTTTCCATGAACCATGATCCGGTTACTTGATTCCGAAGCCCACCAATCAAACATCACTCATACAAAGACCCTCCTAAATGTTCTTCTAGGTTCTAGCTTGACTTCTTTGCATCGTGCACTTCATTATAATTTCAGGAATGTGCAGTGCAATATTGCAGGCTGTTGCTTCATGGCATTACAATTGTTGATAGTTTATGTCTCCTATGTCGTTTTGTTTTTTTTTTTCCATCTTTCTCCAGGAAGCATGGAAACAGTTTGACAAGAACAGCCTTCTTTATGATCAGGTAAATTTGGAGTTGGAGTTTTGATGGTGGAAGAGTTGGAGTTTTGATGGTTGAGTTGGTTGAGTTGGGGTTGATGGTCGAAGAGTCTGCTGCTATCAGACCCGGTAGCTGAAATGACGAAATTGAATTTGCAGACAGTGAACCTGAAAAAATGAGTAGCTTCGTATGAAAAGCTCAAAACCAAGATTATTGCATATGACACGATCATACAGTTATGGATATCCTTACTGCTGGTTTTAGCTTGGAATATTGGAGTGCTCATGTTGCTGTCTGCTCTTTAAAAGATTTGTGCTGAGAAAGGACATTGCATCTTGCAAACTCTATGTTACTGGTGATGAGATCATTTGCCAGGTGTCAAGACCTGCGTACATCCCTTTCTATGGAGATATTAAGACCTGCGTTCCTTTGCATCTGGCGGTAGATGTTATCCTTGAGCAAGGTTGCATACATGGCATGCACACCCTTAGAGTGGTAAGCATATCAAAGGGAAAAGCCGCTCAAGTTGATGAGCTGCAGCTGAAAGGGGTTTATAACCATCAGTGCCTGAGGAAGGTTATTGTTGCACAAGCTGCAAAGGTTATAAAAGAGGTCAATGCACAAAATGTGATGGTGAAAGCCTGTTTCGTACCGAATCTTTCACAGAGACTTGGCTGAGGTCACCTTCAAAGAGTTCAGCTTGGAGGGCAGTTGCAGTTAATTCACCGCGCCATAATGTAGTCAAGTGCAGCCCCTTCAGACGCAGTCCTGATTACACTTGTTAACAGATCAGTTAAGAACATAGAGCTGCTGATAGAGAAGGCTCAAGCCGCGCCAAGGACCATTCCATAGGAAGTCGAAGATGATCTTTAGCTCCAAAAAGAGATCTTTCACCACATAGCATGAATTAATGGAGATTGGGTTCAGTTGGCAAGAAAAGGTCAAGTGGTGGTTTTGATTCCTACCCTCCTCTCAAAATAGTGTGGTTCTGCCTTATGGATGTCCATTCAAAGTTCAAACTAGCTTATTGATTTCTACCCTGCTCGCAGAGGGGAGCATTAGTGGAGCGATGGATATCGAAATCTGATTTATTGACTGATGGTCTTTTGCGACGCTTTCCAGTAATCAAGGTAAACCAACCCCTCATCCTCTGTGTGTTTGTCTCCTTCTAGTACTAGTGTATTGTATGTATGTGGGGTTTTGATGCTTGAGTTGGTTGCAGGATCAAGTCTGTGTTCATCATCAGTTGGAATGAATGAGGGAGCTTGATGATCCGGAGGAGGAGATGTTTGGAGGATATCTACCCAGGAAGTGTCCAGGTATGCTTCTGTGTACTTTGTCGTCTGAAGAAAATGGATTTATTATTATAACTTTTATTTAATTATAAAAAACTAAAAAGACATAATTAGGGTAAAACTCAAATTATATAAGAAACTAGGGGTTAAAGTGGTCAATATGCATCCTGCGTGTAAGGTAAAAGGTGTCTAACCGACTGACACGTGTCTGCCATAAATTCGCCCAATCACAGCCCATTGGGCAAAAGACTATATTACCCCCCTGGAAGCCCTAGTTTTTTCCCAGTCCAAACCCGAACCGCCTTCTATATAATGACCCGATCCGAATAACATCTCACACTTATCGATTTCCATTCCTTTTCTCGTCTTCCTCCTTCTCCTTCTCTCGTATCTCCGATCTTCAATTCGTGGTGTTCCCTTCCCACAGTTAAACGTCCCCAAAAAAAAGAAAAAAAGTTCCCCCAAATCGTAACCCTAATTTCTTCAGTTTCTCTAATCCTCCTTCCCTAACTCTCTGTTTCTTTTTGCTATTGAATTCTCGGAAAAATGGATTCGTATCTTTACATTCTCGGAAAAATGAATTCGCTCCTTCGCATTCCAGGCGCAACTCAACGGGTGGGGAGACGATTGGGAGAGCCGGTTGAAATCCCAGAAAAAAGCAGCGGCGGCCCCAGTCTGAAGCGTGCTAAAGGTAATCTATGGTTATTGACTGGTGCGGTCTGCGATCCAAAAGAAGACCCGGAGAAGCCTCTGGGTCAAGATTCATACTTTATGCACTCGCACACTATCGGAATTGCCGATGGGGTGGGCGGATACGCCAAGGATGGGATCGATTCGGGTGTTTATGCTCGCGAGCTGATGGACAACGCCTATAAATTTCTACAGTGCGAGGCTGGGGGCGAGGTAGATCCCGCCCATCTGCTTGATTATGCCTACGAAACCAGTACCGCATTGGGGGGTTCTACTGCTTGCATAATCACGCTGGCCGGCGACACCCTTCATGCTGTAAATATTGGGGATTCTGGGTTTTTAGTAATCAGGGATGAAGTGGTTGTTTACAGGTCCCCTATTCAGCAAAGTAGCTTCAACTGTCCTTACCAGCTGGGGGTTTCTAGCAGTAGAAATCCCACCCACGCTGATGAGATTGTGCTTGAGGGGATGGAATCTGGGGATATAATTGTTGCTGCCACCGATGGCCTCTTTGATAATCTTTTCGATTCCCAGATTGAAGACATTGTCAACTCTTCAATGGGAGATAAGCATCTTCCTGATATCATAGCCAGAAACTTGGGTTCAGAGGCCAGGCGTGTCTCTCTCTCTAGGGAGGGTGTCACCCCTTGGACATTGGCAGCAGTTGATGCCGGTCGGAACCAGAAGAAGTATCTTGGTGGAAAGTACGATGACATTACTGTCATCGTAGCATGTATTTTCTAGCTCTTTTCTTTTTGGTTTCTTGCAGTTCTCTATGCTTTAGCTCCCATTCATTGTTTAGGTTACTGACACTTATTGCAGGTACTCATAAAGGGATGATTGAGCATGTCCTTATTCGACAATGCTTACTGATCGAATGCTTTGCTTAGTCTGAGTGTGCGAGTTGTTAATTGCTGTGTGAGGTGATTAATTGCTTGAATATTCTTGATTGCGATGGTTGCCTTTTCCTTGATGAGTATGAGTATTTGTTCGTGTACGTTATTTAGTTTTGATTGTGTTGATATATGGTTTTATGATTTACTGAGTGTACTGGTTGAATGGTTTGCTAACTGTGCAAATTGTTGATTATTTGCTGGCTGTTTAATTAATTGCTTGAATAGAGTTGATTCTGATGATTGCTTTTGTCTTGATGAGTATTGGTTGTGCACATGATGAGTTTTGTTTGTAGTGATATTGGTTACCGTATATTTGTTCTATTTGCAAATCCAACAATATAGAATTGTCTATCAGTAAAATTTGAAACTTGAGAGTATAGTGGTGTTTTGAAACTTGAGAGTATAGCGGTGTGGTTGAGGGCTGGTTTGAATATGGCTAATGTTGCCATTAGGAGAACTTCAATCAACAGGACTCAACCTGCTATTGTTCCATTCCCTAACAAGCATTTTCTTACCACTGTTGCTAAGCGAAAGGCACAGTCTGCTTCTGTTCCTCGCAACAAGTCTCAGGAGACTATCCTGAGATCAAGGAGAGCTGGCTTGCGGCTTTGATGGGGATTTTGATGTTGATAAGGAGGGGCCAATTGATAATTCTGATCTTTCCAGCCTCTCTGAGATGCTCGGGTTTGATGACTACTTACATTTCTTTGAGGAATATAGTCTAGAGGAACTTCTGGATTTGCTTAGAATTTTTTTAAGCAATCCGTTTAGTTTAGTTTGTGCAATCAGCAATTTTGTGCTTAGATGCTTTTCCGGCTGATAAAGATTGACCTAGCTCCAATGTATTATATTAGGAGACATTCCGACTTCTGTAATTGTCTTGATTTAATGAAATATACTAGTTCACATTTTCTGCCTTCTTGTTTCTCTTCTTCATTACCTGTTATTCGCTCTACTTCATTATGTTTGCTTGACATACTTAATGATTGAACTATTTTGACATATGATGAGCATATTCACCATCACTCTTCAAAAAGTAAAGGTTGTGTATAGGTCTGAATTTAGTTTAGAGCATGTTCCTAACTAGTCTGAGTTTATATCTCGTATTAACTTTCCGAGAAACACTTTTAACTTTTCAGATTCCCTTTCGACATAGCCTGTTAAAGTATCTTATTCACTCTTGCAATGGTTCATCTTTGACAAGCCTCAAAAAGGATTTTAAAGTTGGATTTTGCTATAACATGTCTTGCTCCTGTCATGTTCTGTTTGTCCTTGGATTTTCCTTTGCAGCTGGACTCGAATGTTCTTTCCAGTGATATAGGTTTACTTTGCAACTTAAATATTACTGCATGCTCATTAAATTTGGTTTTATTTGTCCAAATTTGAATAACTGTTTCTTTGATGTATGTGCCCTGTGCTTGCTGATCTTCTTATGGTCTGGTTGCTGTTGTGTGTATTGGCTAGTCACCTTGCTTGTTTTTCGTGTCTCAAAGTTTTCATGGTCTGTGGGCTCCTCACTCGAAAACATAGTTTAATACGTAATGTTTGAGGCTGTTGTTCAAATTCAAGGGATGAGAAGGGTCAGCTTGATAATGGCAACTTACGTTAAGACATGAACAAGGTACTTCTAATCTTTGCCTTTCACACTATGCTGAGTATGTTCTTCTGTAGGTTACCTAACATCCATTCTTTTATATGATTCAGTATATACATTTCGTTTTTCCTGGACATTATTTTCTGCAATACATCCATAGAGAATAATTACTCCTGCTTTAATTTTTTATGATAGCTTACTAAATTCGCTTGTATGGTCAAAAGAAGATGAATAAAAATACATGACTGACTTGTCTGATCACTGATTACTTAGTTCTGTTTCAGGAGCTAAAAAGTAAAGGTTTTGACAATTAAAAGTTATGATAATTTTAGTGTAGGGTGCTGCAAAGCATAGGATCCGAAGGTAGGTTGTAGCATATCATATGCAGTTTGATTTAAGCCATAATTTAACATAGTTTAAGCTCTTTTATGCGATAAGACAATAATTAACTATTCAATCTTATTCAGAATCAGACAACAAATCTACGTAAATATTGACATCTAAAAAATGTTTGATATGCAGTTTCTGGGGAATATGTCACTGTTTCCATACCGTGTTAGCATTCATGAAGGAGATCTTGTATGTCAGACTCGGGCCTGTAAAGGCGCTATTAAGTTCTGCTTTCTCTGTTATGTACTGTTTATGAAGCATGGTTTTCCAAGTTATTGAGAAATTCATGTGTATTTTTGAAATAAAAGTATATATATTTTTGCTTGTCGTCACTTATTAGCTCGTGACTCTCTCTTTCTCGTTGTGTCCCTCTTCCTCTCATGCTCAACACAGATAGAAGTTAAACTATAGTCAGAGTCATAGATTCACAATTGACTGTCGCATGCTAAACCCCCATTTCTTTCCAAGAGCCCACAATCTTTTCTCTTGACGTTCATCTGTTTATGTCATTTCCTTTGAGGTTTCCTGTGTATGTTCTGTATCATAGTTGCAATGGTGATAAAACTGCAGCAAATTAAGAACTTCTTGGCCTTGGTATAATTAAATACTACTCTTTTCAATCACTCAACATCAGTTCCATTTGGCATCTTCGTTATTCATTTTTGTTATTAGGTTGATGTCATTGTTGTCGGTAATTGCCTGATTTACCTGATGATCATATTCTTGATCTGGTAGAGTATGCTGATTGTGCTGTTAATTATGGTATCATCTGTTTTAATCTATTTTTGATGAGGAGAAAGGAAGGCAGTATCTCATCTTCTTTGATGACGTGGGACAATCTTTTAGAGGAATATATTCCCAGAGAAAGGTGAAATGCCATGGAAGATTCTTCCAAGACTGTTGGGAATCTTAGGAAGATTCAGAATTTGAAAGGAGGGGAGTTTACTTTCAACACTCTCTTAGAAAAATGGTTGATAGGGCCGCGGAGGAGGAAGATGTAGTTGTTGCATTGGGGACTGAGCTCAGCGAAGAGAATCCACCTCTTACGTGCACCTACTGTGAGCTGGACTCCTCGTTCTTACCGGATTTAAGCTGTGAATCATGACCATGCTCGCTGAGTTCTGTACCAGGCAAATCTGCGGGAGATGGCACCGACTATTGTGTGAAACTCAAGCACACACAAAGTAGCATGGTGCAGAGGTTATCTTAACAGCAAATAATGATAAAAAGACATTCGCTTCAGTCCACTCAGACAGGTCCAAATTCATTTTCGTTGTTCTGGTACAAGTTCGTACACCGTGAGACAAATTTTGTAGCCTGCATGGGCAGAAAGGTGTTCTAGGATGCCTGGAAGATGCACTTGAGTGCACAGGGTACTGTAATCCTCAACCCTCTCGCAACAGACTCCTGGTGGGATTATGGTTTTCTACATGACTACATTATGGTTTTATGGTTCTGTTAGTTTTCTACCACATCACTGCATGCAATAGAAGCTTTTGACTGTTTCTTTTATATTTTACCATGATTTGACAAAATCTCCTACTTTTACTGTTTTACATTGCTACTTAATTAATTGGATAGAATAAACAAGAGCTGTTAGAGCATCTCCAATGCAAGCCTTTATTTTGGGCGTCAATTGCTCCACATGGCACATATTGAATGGAGTTTCAATATGATGTAATCAATGTCAGTTTTATTGAGTGTTCTTTTATGTTTTGCATCTCCAATGCTAAAGTCAAAAGTAGAACTTCAATGTGACATGGAATTTCAATTTTCATTTTGCTTTCATCCAACCCTTTTATTTACTTGGATTTTATTACATGGCGAACACAAACCATAAACCTTGTTGAAACACCATGTTCTTTCTTCTTACAAAAAGGATTCAAGGTTTAGTCCATTAGACTAGACTAATACATCAAGCTTTATCTGTGAACATCCGTTGCTCTTGTGTCGATTTTGGCTGCTCTTTTGTGGACAAAAAATGCGACTACAACACTACTTAAGTGCTGCTGGAAATCTTGTGCTCAGGTGCTGGTAAACTGCTGATGAACGTTGCTAAACCCTGCTGCTAAAACACTGCTTAAAAACTTGCTAAACTGCTGTTAAAATACTTCTAAATTGCTGCTAAAACACTGCTAAAAACTTGCTAAACTGCATTTAAAATACTTCTAAATTGCTGCTAAAACGGTGCTAAAACACTGCTAAAAACTTGCTAAACTGCGGTAGAAAGGCTTCTAAATTGCTGTTAAAACACTGCAACAAACAAAAGCTCAGAAAGTGATGATCTACAAACATTATTTCAAAAGCTTCAATGTAATTTTGATACTATGATGCACAAATTACACACTGTAACGAGTTTAGATATTATTAACTGAATAAGTTGTCTGGAAATAGAACGGATACCTTGCAACGACAATACCAGTCGCAAATGAAATTCCCCAGATCAGAGCATTCAGTATCCATGAATCTGCAACAAATGTAACATGCCCAATACTACAAAACACTGACAAATTAAGTAGAGCAATGTTAATTATATGTCATGGCTAGAGAAGAAAGTAATGCATGGTACAAACATCAATACCAAACTAATGTTCTGGGACACAAAATGTAAACGGATAATTAGTACATGTGAAACAAAAGAAATTATTACAATCTTCCGACAAGGTGCTTGATACTGGATAATTAGATGAACCATCTTCTAACAATGACAACTTCATAACCAAATTAGTCCCTGGCAGTAAATTAGCGTTAAACTTAAGGGATGAAAATGGGTAATCTTCATCACAATCACATTAGCCAGACTGCAATGTTATTAACATGAGAATTTAACAGCATGCAATAGTGGCTTAGCATTTATCCTTTTCATACATTTGAAATCATATATCATAATACGTAATTACATAAAAAAATTTCAAGCATATATACCTGAAACATCCATTTTCATTTAAAAGACGGCAATCCATATCAGAAACAATACAAAAATCATACTTGAATAGATGCAAATTAATTTAAACAGTAGCCAAGAACAGAAGGTCACGTTATGCCTAGAGAATCTTGTGGAAGATTTGTATCTTACTAAATTCCCTTCCATACCATTGTAAATATTGTCAGCCTAACTATATGAATTGATAAAGATTCAGAACAAAATATAGATTGTGTGTGCATTAACTGATTTTGCCTACTTAATCATCATCATGCCTGGTTAAAATCTGAAGGTTTTCCCAGCTCAAACACAAGTATGAACTACAAAATCTGCCACAGCATAAACTATGTCCTCTACAAATCGAAAGGGCACAGTACGTACTTCCGAATGAATGAATGAAATTTTTCATAACGTTGGAATCCAATTTTAGACACAGTTTTAAAAGTACACAGCATATTGGACACTGCAATAGCTATATCATTCACACATTAAAAATGAGAGCTCCACAACACTATAATATTAAAACAGAACTGGAATCCTAAAGATCCAAGAACTAGTTGTTGAAATTAATCATCCCAAAACACCAAGGAACTATCTGAAATACTGAAAGAAAAACTGAAATATGCAAAGGATTTAGAGATTACCTCATGACTGCCAATTACATAACCAATTAACAACAGATACAAGAAAACATGCCTCATCATTTTCGTCAAAAAATGGACAAATTAAAAACAATTCAAAGAATTCATACCATCCTTATCGGTGTGTTTGGCAGCCGCGACAAAGCAGCTTCGCTCTCTCTATTCAGTTCTGCTTGCAATTGGACTGCATCTCAATTCAAAATATCATCGCCAAAAAAACGACAGCTTTCTGATCCACCGGCGATCCCGGCCTCGGAGAAGGGATGGAGAAGGACCAGAAGGTGGAGCTGATAAACAAGGCGCAAGACGATTACGTCGCCGTTAAATTCTGCCGGCAAGTAATAGCGCGATAAAGGGGTTTGGTGAAAACCATACCCTTTTGGTTGGGATGCCCTCTTCCGAAACCGTCGGATCATCACCGGAAAATATGTCCTCGCCGTGGGAGAGCTGGCGAAGTCGATCCTAAACAAGTTTTGATTGCGCTGTTAATCGCCGGCAGAATTTCACCAACCAGGAAGTTTTGATGTCCACCGGGAAACCAAAACTGGAGATCGGAATCGAAGATTTTGGATCAAACTGGAGGATGCCCAGAATAAGATTGGGATACTTTTGCAGAGTTCCGGGCTTCTGGCGCCGAAGAAAATTGGAATTATTCGATGGTTTGGCGCTCGAATTTTGGCTGACTAGATAAGGGAGGGCTGCAATTTGACCCTCTATATCTAGCAGGTCAAGTTGCGGCTGTCAAAGAATAAAGAAGGCCACGTCATAATGAATCCCTGCATTGGAGAAGTATTTTAAGTTGGGCCACAATCAGTTTGACGTGGATCATGACTTTGTTATGATCGGACCAATAATCCAGAACCAAATCGGTAAACTCAATTAACTAAGAACAGTATTCAATACAAAGTATGAAGAAGAGAGAGAAGAAGGAGAAGAGAGAGAAAGGGAAGAACAATATCTGTGATCGATCTAACAATTCGATAACTAACTATCTAACAGATTCTGCTATCTATAGTTGATCTCCTCTGGCCGTTCTGGCAGTTGGCCGGAATCTAGAGTTGACCACTTGTTCTTAGCTGCATCATCAGCTTATTCCCCTTGTGAATTTACTGGACTACCCCTGGCTTCAACTTGACTTCATGACAATAACTCCCTCTTAAAATCAAGCTTGTCCTCAAGCTTGGGAGAGGAGGAATGATTCTGCAGCAAAAGCAATAAAGAACTGGGTCTAGACACAACTTCACAAGGACTTCCTCAATGGATAAAGTATTCCATGCAATGAGCCACTGTTTAAATGTACTCAGTAGCACAATCTTATCCAGTTCAACTTGAGTTTTCTCTAGGCAGTGTGTTCTTTGCTTAGAAGTAAAACACTTAGTAGTTTCTGTAGCATTCCTTGGTATAGATTCAATTGTATTATTCATTTCTAGGCATGTCTTTGGTATGCTCTCTTGCATAACACCAAGTTTAACATTTTTCTGAGTTGTTGGGACTCCAACAAATTGTGGATCCTGCAATATAAGATGAACTCTGCAAGAACTCTTCATCTTGTAAGATGAAAGGCTTTCAGACCCCTTTCTAACAAACTTCAATCCTTCTGAACTGTCTTCAGCGTTCTGCTGCATTTTTAGATCTCCAATTCTGGCCAGCTGCAAGTCCCTCTCCCTTAGAATGCCTGCATTTTTCGAGCGAGTGGCAAGTAACTCCATCCTTTGCAGAAATGAGAAAGTTGCAGCTATTGCATGTTTCCATAAACTAGAAGTTGTCTCTTCCATAAAATCAGTCAATCCCTCCTCAAAAGTCTTATGGCCAAAGAACTCAGGCTTCTGATCTCCTGGTTTCTCAGAGTTCTCAAACTCATATTCAACATACTCATCTATTGGCCAATCATTGCTCCATGGCTCAACCTGTAATTGGCAAGTACCCAAGTAGCTGAAAATACAGTGAGTCAATGTTACTGCATTTTCTATGGATTGAAAGCTCCCTTCTTTCCTCAACTTAACAACGTACTTCTTGGCCTGACCATTTCCCTTCCCAAATTTTAGACTTGTCCTCAAGGCTATCACACAAAGGCTGGCTTTTGGAACGTCTTTGGTTTCTCCAAAGATGGAAGTGGGGACTGCATTTTTCTTCAGCTCAGAAACATCATAAACTGCTGCAAATTTCGAAGAAAAATTCTGCCCTGATGCATACTGGAAGTCATTGTTTGCTGCATTTTCAAAATTCTGAAATGCTGCTGTCATACCTCCAATAACTCCATTTTCTGCCACAATTCTGAACTCAAAGTCTGCTACAAATTGCTGCATTTTTCTGAACTTAGGAGACTCAAAATCTGCCACAAAGTGCAGCATTTTTCCGCACACAAATAATTTTTGAAACCTGCAAAATCTGAACCCAAACACATTTCTTGCTGCTGCAATTTTGACCTTCTTGAGCGATTCTGAATCACCGAGTTGAAGCATTTTTTTGTGCTCCAAGCTTCCAGCTGTCATATCATTATGAATGTGCAGGATTGCTACTCTCATGATTTGTAGAATGAATCCGTCAGTAAGAATTGCTGCTGAAATTTTCAAGTTCTGCTCTTCTGTAAAGGAAGTGCCTCCTTTGAATATAGTAGAGAGCTTATCCCAAGCTCTACCACATTTCTTGATTTGTACAACGCTGATAAAATATCTTAACGACAGTAAATTTTCCTCATCATAAACTGGGATCATAAACTCCTCCAGGCTATCATATATAACATTTTTCTCATCCATGCCTTGAACAAAAATATCATCATCATCATCTTCATATTCAATACTAGCTAATTCTATCACAAAATCAACACAGGCATCAGGCTTAGCGAGATGATCAAGATTTACTTTACCCGGAAAATGCTCAACATGAACTGCCGGCTGGGAGTTTGAGCCAAAAATTTGTTCCAGATCGCCAGAGTTGTCCCCCAATCTTTGACCTTGCAGTTGACTCATCATCGTCGCGATTTGCCGTGCTAATTCACTGGTAGTTGCCACTGACTCCGCTCTCTGTTTACTGGCTTCTTCATGTCGTCTTGCGAACTCCGCTTCCCAGCGCCGGTCATTCTGCCCTGCTACGGACTGATCTTGATACCATGACCTCGAACATGTAAGGTTTCTGACCTGTAGTGCCTCTGTAAATAAAAGTCTGTCAAGTTTACGAGAACTCCCTTCAACCTGAATCAAACAAAGGACTAGATTTTCCCTGATCCCTTGTTCTTTACTACTGTCATCCTTCACCGCCCTCAACAGAAAGTCCAAACATTCTTTACACTCCGAGATTCCCATCCTCCTTGAGAACCAACTCGTCCCCAAGCTTGAACGATTCCAAACAGTCAATGCCTTACCTGCCATACATTCTGAGTTCGAATATAGCATATGACCATCTGTGTACCGCCTTTCTTGTCTAAAAACTCTAGTTGATCCTCCCCTAAATATTTCACATAAGCCAGGATCATAAAACCATATAGGCTCAACAACCATTCTACGACCACCTATACAACTCCCATTATTCCACTTCAAAGCTCTTTTATTCAAGTCTTGAAACTTAAATTCCTTAAAATACCAGCTCAAACTTAGACACCAGTTTTGAACCATTTCTGAACTCTTGTGAAACTCTTCCTTAATGCCAAGATCATAGCATCTCACAACAATATTTCTCTTTTGATCAGTTTCCATTACTCTAGCTTGAGGTAACTCACAGTCAGATTCCATTACATCCCTAAGCTTTTCATCATTCAGCTCAAAAATTCTAGGAGCATACACAGAAGATTCAGAACTTCCATAACTATCATCATACACCTCAGTTTCATGAACTCCAACTTCAAGAAAATCATCACTAGAGACGCATGTATCATAACACAAAACAGATTCATATGAAATATTACCATCACTATTCATTTCCACCCACTATTCTTGATCCTTATTTCCAGTGACATTGTTCTTGAAATCCATTTTTACAGCTTCTTCAACAGTTATCACAGAATCAGCCTTTACATTTTCCAAAAATTGAACTGAACCGCTAAGAATCATATTATGAATACCAGGGTCAAAAGCCACAAAACATTCTTCTATTTCGATATCATCATCATTCATGTCCAGCACCTCACGATTAACACAATCTTTAGTTTCATAGCCATTACCAATCATGCTTTCAAATTCAGCTAAATCACCTATTTCCAGCACCTTTTTATCACTCTCAAGATGATAAGAGTGAATCAGATATATTACCTCAGAAGATGCATTCAGGGACTGAGCTTCTTTAATGGATACAGTGGACAAAGGCGGCATAGAACTCTCACCAGCTTCCTTGGGTTCCTCTTCCTTTTCCATTTGCATCCTAATCTCGTCGATCTCGTCGACTTGATTGTTGTATTCCCTGGTGACCTCATCTTGATTGAATTCTCCCATGGATTCCACGAGGACCCGTTTGCTATTCTCATTACCCCCTTCGGTGAAATCCCAGACTTCAGTGTACACATACTCTTGGGATACTCCATAATCATGTGCTTCGCTTTCACCAGAACCATAGACCCCAATCAAAAGATCTGAAAATTGATCCCAAGACATCCACTCTTTTCTTTCAATTGCATAAAAGAGCCATTGTTTAGATTGCTCGTGCAAAAATTCATTTACAATAGAGAGCTTATAAGATTCTGCTATGGAATTTGCATTGAATAGGAGGTTGAATCTCTGCACCCAATTTCTAGGGTTCTTACCGCTGAAATAGGGAAATTGATCCAACATCTCCCGGTTCCTTGCTGCCATAGATCCATCTGGAGGTTCGAACTGCTCTGGATTCATCGTCGTCATCAGATTGGCCGGAGGACTGAACGCTCTGATACCAAGTGTTATGATCGGCCCAATAATCCAGAACCAAATCGGTAAACTCAATTAACTAAGAACAGTATTCAATACAAAGTATGAAGAAGAGAGAGAAGAAGGAGAAGAGAGAGAGAAAGGGAAGAACAATATCTGTGATCGATCTAACAATTCGATAACTAACTATCTAACATATTCTGCTATCTATAGTTGATCTCCTCTGGCCGTTCTGGCAGTTGGCCGGAATCTGGAGTTGACCACTTGTTCTTAGCTGCATCATCAGCTTATTCCCCTTGTGAATTTACTGGACTACCTCTGGCTTCAACTTGACTTCATGATAGACTTTTACTATATTGCAGCCCAGCATTAGAGATGCTCTTATACCAGGTCCACCCAAACGACTTTGATCAGATCAACTACGTACATACCATCAAAGATCACTTTCGTATCTTTCGATTTTGCATGTAAAAAGTAATTACATTTCTAAAATACGATTTATTTACAACTGCTACGCAGTTAGTTAGTAGAAGGACATTCCTGTCTCGTTCAAAAAGCTCCGGATGAGTTTGACAAAATCTAGGACCAACTGTAGATAATTCAGAGGGGCATATTCTTGCATCGGCCACAGTCCCAATGAAGATTTACTTGCTTGATTTGGAAAGCTGTTTGAAGTTGTACGTTGAAAATTCCAATGCATTCTTGTAATCCAGACTCATCGAGGCGATCTACATCTATACAATGTACGGTACTGCCATTTTTTAAAATGAGTAATGGAAAGGAACGTAAGTCGAATATTGCCTCCTGCAGTCAAATTATTTATTTATATATTCTGTATTTTGTTTGAACTGACGTAAATATCATTTTTATTAAAATATTATAAATCTTCAATCGATATCGTATTTGTGGTTATTATATCATTTTCGAGATGGAAACCAAATGCGAGTATCAGAAAATTAGATCATGAAACCAAACACATTTGATCATAAACCACTTTAATAAGGACATATACAGATAAAGTCTACATAAGTAATGTTGTAATGAGTTTATTGATTCTCTAAAAATAAATTCAAGTATTATTTGCTTACAAAAAATTATTTGTAATTTTATGAACATATCATTATTGAAGTACACCTTCAACCGCTAATGACAAAGTATATGCATACTAGATATAATCTATTATACGCTAACATAATATGGGGAGTCGGAATAGTGGAATGTTTTCATTCTATTCATCATGATGCGTATTCTTATTACTCTTTTTACTGACCGTTCAAATACATAAAATTAATTATTTATTACTCTTTTTACTGACTGTTCAAATACATAAAATTAATTATACTATTATAAATATTTGCATTAATTGAAAATATATTTTTGATATGGATTCAACAAAACTTCACTCCTGCATGCAATAACATTAACGCACGAACTCAGGGTAAACTAGCGCCGCATGCACTATATCAAGTGACATTGACGGGGCACATATAGAAAGTAAAAAATGAGCGTGTTTAGTTTAGACTTTAGAGAAATGATCAACGTGAATTGTTCTTGAGTGGGTTAGTGGGGGGGGGGTCGTTGATTTGTCGCGACGGATAAGATTTACCAGGTACGAGACAATCAACGGCATTTGAGTTGCCGGCTCAAATAACTTTAATAATATATTTCCCGACAATTTGGTCGAAACAAAACTTTATAAATACACGCACCAGATAGAAACCATAAAAGAACACACTTGATCTGCAATATTCGTGATCATGACTAAAGTTCATATTCTCTTCTGCTTTCTCCTGCCTCTTGCACTCTCCGCTTACTCTGCCGTTGCCTCTGATCCTAATGCTCTGCATGATTTCTGCGTAGCTGACGTCTCCAGCTCCGGTAACATTTTTTCTTACTTTACATCTTTAATTAGTGAAATTGTGTACAAGTAAGGTCATGTCCAGTTCAATTTATGAGTGTTGTGATGATCACTGATTTGTTGTGGTGATAAGTGTTGTGCTGAAATGTATTGCAGTAAGTTGAACTGGACAGGAGCTAATTAAAACTACATTGTACCCTTACATTATTTTACTAGTTAGCTTCATTGACATGCATGCTTTGATTTTTATCTTCACGGTTAGCATTTATTTTACCATACCTTTAATGGATAAATTATATTTGGTACATATCTCTTTAAGTCTCTGTTTATCTTCAAATTTGTTAAAATAAAAAATTCAGTCCGGTTTTGTTAAATCAGTGTCATTTAGTTCCGATGAACTATTAATTGATGAATCAAAACCTAAGTTTTTAGGTAAATAAGTTGAGAAAAACAAACCTTAATTTTAATACAGAATGTAAAAGTTAATATATCATACCAAAACTCATTCTTAAAAACTTGTTTATAAAAATTGAAGTTAAATGAAAAACTAAACGTTTGGTGAACAAATGTTTTCAGTGGTGGTGAACGGAAACGCATGCAAAGACCCCAAGCTCGTGACAGCAGAAGATTTCTTCTTCAGCGGGCTAAACAAGGCAGGAAACACCAGCAACCCATTCGGGTCTAAGGTCACCCCGGTCACCGTCACCCAGCTTCCCGGTCTAAACACACTGGGCATCTCCATGGCCCGGATCGACTTCGCTCCGGGCGCGGTCAACCCGCCCCTGGTCCACCCAAGAGCCACCGGCCTGCTCACGGTTCTCAAGGGCACCCTCGAGGTCGGGTTCGTCAGTTCGTCCCCTGAGAACCGTCTCTTCACCAAGGTCCTCCACGCCGGCGACGCCTTCGTTTTTCCGGTGGGGCTCGTGCACTTCCACCGTAACGTCGGCCGCACCAACGCCGTCGCTCTTGCGGCGTTGAGCAGTCAGAATCCTGGGACGGTCTCTCTAGCCAGTGCGCTTTTTGGGTCGGAGCCGCGTATTAGCGATGAGGTTCTCGCCAGGGCCTTTAAGATCGACGTCAAGTTAGTGGATTCGATTCAGGCTGGGTTTTAGAGGGGACGACAACATCATTTTCTTATTTTATTTCATTCATTCGTGCTTTGTACGTAGGACAAAAATAAGCTTTTGAATGATTCCTTAAGCAAGAGTACAAGAAATAACGGATACCTATTACAATTTTTGTGGAAGTTTACTTTGAATCCACTGTAAATTGCTTACGTGTCTACATATTTTGAATTGTTCTTCGTTCAACCATGTCCTTGATATAATTTGCAATTTTATCCTTTATAGAATTAGTATAACAAATGGAATGTGTTAACATTTGCTCATGATGTAGAGTCAAGATAAAATTAGAATGATGAAGTAGTTTTGTGACACTACACCAAATCGGGTCTTCGCTGACAAGCCAAAAGCGTCACCAAAGACTCAAATTTCGTCACTAAATACTTTAGCGACGAAAATGAGTGTCGTCAAATTCGCGTTGCAAAAACATCGGAGCTAAAGGGTGGGGCAACGGTTTTGCTGTTCATCGGTCACGAAAGTGTGTCACAGGCGACGACTATTTTTTCGTCACCAGTCTAGTGACGCACGTATTTGTCACTGATAACCCGTCACTAAAGGGAGCCGATCTGTCACCAATGGGTAACCTTTAGTGACAATGAAATAGCGACCATATATAATTGTCACTAAATTAATCCTTTGGTGACAATACTTGAACGTCACAAATAAGAGACGGTCAACGTTTGTCTAACGGTCAAACTCTTTAGTAATTCGCGTTGCAAAAACATCGGAGCTAAAGGGTGGGGCGACGGTTTTGCTGTTCATCGGTCACGAAAGTGTGTCACAGGCGACGACTATTTTTTCGTCACCAGTCTAGTGACGCACGTATTTGTCACTGATAACCCGTCACTAAAGGGAGCCGATCTGTCACCAATGGGTAACCTTTAGTGACAATGAAATAGCGACCATATATAATTGTCACTAAATTAATCCTTTGGTGACAATACTTGAACATCACAAATAAGAGACGGTCAACGTTTGTCTAACGGTCAAACTCTTTAGTGACATTTTTTAGTGACGGAATTGGACTGTCAATATATTTATAATAAAATAATACAAAAATAAATTAAATTGCATAAAAAATTAAATATTGCAGAAAAAATATTATATAAATAATAATAAATATTCATCCACTAATCTTCCTACATCCAAAGCACCCTACCTAAATATCTACTTCTTCTTCTACTTCTACTTCTAAAAGATTATATAAAACTAAATTTATACTAGATTAACAACTTCCCAAGACCCTTAAGATTGTTTTGGCAGGCTTCTTTCACCATCATCACTTCATGCTTATATCGCTAAGGTAATCTCCACCAACCTACACAAGTAAAGCAACAAAGTCAAGAACATGAAATTACTTCTCTAGATATAAACATTGTTCAGACTCATGCAATTGAGTAAGAGGGTGTCGAGAAAATGAAGAACAGGAGCCATAACATTCACGGGAGGTTCACGTGTGATCTGACCATGTTGTTGTTGGAGTACAAGAAAGTCCAATTCAAATTTAATTCTACTTCAACTGCAAATTAAATTTGCATAGTTGCGAAAGTTTTTCTCTCTTTCTCTAGAAGCGGAAAAAAAGGGAGCAGGGGTAACAGGCAACCCTAAAGCTTGGCGTCATCAAGGTCGGACGGATCCTTCTGATTAGGGTATCACAGGTTGGTAACTAGTCAGTTTTAGGATGGTTGGGAAACTACCCATAAGTTTTTTAGTTCTAATCTAAGGTAAAGCAGACAAATCTGGTGTTGGGGGGGTTCTAATTTTGGAATTAGGGGAATTAGGCCCGGTTCTTGGATAATCAATACACCTGGAAGGCTTAGCCCAAATCACGTGTGGATTACAAAGCCCACATATTAGATCTCAAAGGCTAGGTTTGTATGAGAGCAGAAGTTAGGCACGGTTCCTAAAAGGAATATTTTCAAACACAAAAAGACAAGTTTGGCAAATTAGGAAAGGAGGTTGCGTACTCTGGTGGGTTTGTCTAGATCAGTGAGATAAATGATGGTGTTTGCAGACTAAAAGTGCAGTCTGTGCATCTTATCTTTTTACTGGTTTTCATTCCAAAAACCTCTTCTCATCCATAGTCATCAAAACCTTCTTTTTCTTCATACTCCTACCACCAACAACAATGGAAGGGAGAATCTCGGACACAAACTCCTACACGGAGTACACAGCAGAAGGCTTGCAATTCTCGGAGGAGTTCAGGGATACAAATTTATCGGCAACGGCGCTTTCCAACATATTTCAGCCATCAAGGAGAGGATGGGAGCTGGAGATGCATCAGTCAGACTTCGAAGAAGTGGTTGATACGGAGCAAAATTGTGTGTTTGCATGCTGGCTGGATGATAGACATTTCTCTCTCCATCGCTTGGAGGAATATTTTCAGAACTACTGGGTAGGGTTTCAAGCTCAGGTACTGCATCATTATCAAAAGTTTTTTGTCATCAAGCTAGGGACAAGACAACAAATGTTAGCAGTACTGCAAAATACACCCTACTCCATAGATGGTGGAATGTTAGCGGTTAGAAGATGGGGTGCAGAAATAGTGATTAACAGGGTGGTGGTGAAGAAGACGATGCTTGCAGTTAGGTTTCATAATCTCCCTGCTGAATGTTTTGCCCCAAAAGCAGCTAAGAAGATAGTGGATTGGGTAGGAGACCGAGTGGATGCAGAACTATACACTGTACCTGCAGTAAATGTCAAGTATATGAGAGCTAGGATATGGATTGATCCGAATAATCCGTTGATTCTTGGGTTCTATATACGTATGCCCAGTGGTAGACGTTTCTGGATTCAGTGTAGGTATGAAAGGATTCATAAGTTTTGCAGGAGATGTGGGAGAATAGGTCACACCATGAACAGATGCCCAATCACAGATAATCACAACCTGGTGCAGTTTCTGGACAGAAAGATTAAGGAACATAATGCTTCTAGGGGAACAAGGCTGGTTTATGATCAGTCTAAAGTAATGTTTCCTTCATGCATGAGAACACAGGGTCACAGGCCACAGAAGAGAACAACAAGGTTTCCAGATGGATTCATGGACTTTCAGCATGATTTCTTCATAGAGGTTCCAGAAGAACAGATAATGGATGGTTTCCTCTTCTCAATGGGAAATGATAGCAACCTGTTTGCAGAGGAATTTCCACAAGAACATGATGATGAAAATCACCACACTGGTTTTCAACAGGAGCATTTTGATGAGTTTTTTGGCCAACCTCCACCTCCAAATCAACAGCAAGGGGGAGGAGCTGAAGAACATATGCCAGATGCACATGACAGTGAGGATGACAATCCACACCCATCTGGTCTTCCAAATGGTTTTTTATCTACAACCATCATAGAGGGAGAGCTCAATATGATGCAAGAAGATTTGGATATGGAATACAGGGTGGACAAGAGATCTTGGGAGGGCATGACTGAAAAGCCATCACATGAAACAGAAGTACAGGCTGAGGAAGGAAAGGTTTACATAGACACTGAACTCAATCAACAGAGACCTGGGAAGCAGAGATGCAAGGAAAGAAAGGAGGAAAGCTGTGGAATACAACCTTCTGAGGGAAGCCCTCCAACTGTGGTAGAACTAAGACATGATAAGGACCACCAGTCATTGCAGCAGACATTGCAGCAACAGGGTAATTCTGAAAAACTCACATCTGTTAATTCTATAATTGAGACACCTGTTTATGTGCTCAAGTGTCCACCTATAGAATTTTATTCCACTTCTTTAGACATGCCACATCCTCAGTTCATGGAAAATTGGAAGCATAGTAAAAATATAAATCTAGCTGAGGGTGATATAGAACAGCTCCACAACAGCAAATCAAGTAAAAGACAGGAAGGTCTAGCTGATAATGAAAGTAGGATGGGAGTAAACAGTAGTGGAAAGAAGAGATGTATAGAAAAGGATATAGATCCTTCTTTGGTTCAACATGTTTTGCCAACTCAAATTGGATGCTTGGATGATGCTCAGTCTGGGAAAAGGATTTCTGCAAACACTTCTGGCAGCAGCAGAAATGGAAAGCTACTACAGTCACTTAGGCCAAAGCACTCAGGTGGAGTAAACAAACCAAAACACAGCCATTTTCAGAAGAAAAGAAATTACATACTTGGAGAGGAGGCACACACTACAGAAGAGCAACAGCATGTGAGTCAGCTGGCAGAAAATCTAGCAGTCTCAGAGCTTCCACAACTGCTGCAAGAAGTGGAGGACCAAAGTTGGCCACATCCTCAACAACTGGATGCAGGTCTGGAGGGCAATAAAGAGGAGGAAGCCGTAGTCTCTCAGATGCATGATCTCAGGCCATTCAAGAAGAGAAAGCATTGGGAACAACAGGAGTGGATACAACAGGAAAATAAAGAGGAACTTGAGCAGCAGAATTGGAATACCCTCTTGGTCTTCACAGGAGATAAGACACAGTTGGAGCTGAAGAAGAGGAGAGTGCAAGATGTGGTGCTACAATGCTCAATCTTACCAGTCTCTACTCATTTGAAGGTGGCAAACATGGGTTTTCAGGCGGTTGTCCCAAAACAACCGCAAAACCTTTTATGAAGACAATCACTTGGAACAGTAGAGGCATGAAGAATGCCTCTAGGAGGCAGATGCTGGCGCGTCTGCTAAGGGAACAGAAGCCTGATATTCTCTTTCTGATGGAAACAAAAATTCAGGAAGAGGAAGTTAGGAGGTGGCAACAATGTACATATTTTTCTTCGGTTTTTGTTGTAAACCCAGTAGGTCTTGCTGGGGGTTTATCACTCTTTTGGAATTCTGCTGTTCAGGTTGATGTAATAGCTAGTAGTACCAACTTTGTTTTCACCAGATGTACCACTAGTGTAGGTGAACAATGGTCTCAACTATTTTTGTATGGACAGCCTGATAATGGCCTAAGAATGCAAGTTTGGGAGAGCATTGTTTTGCTTCCCAATATTTTGGATTACCCTTTAGTGCTTATAGGGGACTGCAACCAGGTACTAAGTCAGGCTGATAAGATTGGAGGCCTTCCTTTTGTCCAAGATCATGCATGTACAGGCTTCAAAAACCTTCTTGAAACACTCAATTTAAAGGAGGTTTCCAATATAGGACAATGGTTTACTTGGACAAACAACAGAAAGGAGGAAGACTGTATTTTCCAGAGACTGGACAGGGCATTTGTAAATGAAAAAGCAAAACAGTTATACCCTCTTATTCATACAAGAACTCTTCCTTTAGTTAGGTCAGATCACAGCCCAATCATTTTGGAATTTACTCCAACTTTAATGCCTAAAGTACACCATAAAAGATACGAGGCATTTTGGGCAAACAGTGAGGCAGCAAATCAGATTGTCAAAACAACAATGCAGCATTTTGAAACACAGACAAACCAGATCAGTCAAGCTCAAAGATTGTCATATACTTTGAAATACGGTTTGGATCAGCTGTGTGAATGGAGCAGATATGCATATGGCAGTCTGGATAGGAAGATCAAAACAGTCACACAACAGTTGCAGATATTGCAGAGCAATCCACAAACTCTGAGTACTCAACAATTAGAGCAGAAAGTCAGGTCAGATTTGAATGATCTCATGGATAAACAATCTGACTATTGGCAACAGAGAGCAAGAAGCAACTGGGGAAGAATGGGTGATAAAAACACTGCTTTTTATCATAGGTGGGCTACAATAAATAAATGCAGAAATGAGATTACAAGCATTATGTCCACAGAAGGAGAAGTGTTAACAGATGAGGCTGACATTCAGGCAATATTTCAGATATCATATACAGACTTGTTTTGCAGGTCAGTGTCACATAACACACAAGTTGGTAGCTCTATCACTATGGAGGATTGCATGAAACATACAAATACAAGTCTCAGATGGCAGGATTTACAGAAACTTGATGCTCCCTTTGAACCAGCTGAGGTTCTTCAGGCTTTACAAACCATGAAACCATGGAAGGCTCCAGGCCCTGATGGCCTGCCAGCTGGTTTTTTTAAGACACATTGGGAGGCTGTGGGTCCAAAAACTGAGTCAGCAATAATGGAGATTCTACAAGGGATGGTTATACCTCAGGACTGGAATGACACAAACATAGTTCTTATTCCAAAAAGAGCAGGAGCTAAAGAGGTTGCTGATTACAGGCCAATTTCTTTATGCAATGTCAGGTATAAATTGTTGGCAAAGATTCTTGCAAAGAGGATGGCTCCAATCATGAAATCCCTTATAATAGGAAATCAGTCTGGATTCATTAAGGACAGACAGATAGGGGAGAATGTTCTGATGGCACATGAAATGATGGAGAAACTTAGAAAGCACAAGAAAGCACAAGAAAGGGAAGGTTGGACTGGTTGCTGTAAAGATAGACATGAGTAAAGCATATGACAGAGTTTCTTGGGAATTTCTGGAGCAAGCACTCAGGTTTTTTAAATTCTCAGAACCCTGGATATCCCTCATATTACAGTGTGTCAAAACTGTAAGATATTCTTTGAATATAAATGGAAGAAATATGTCTTTTTTCACACCAGTCAGAGGATTGAGACAGGGATGTCCCTTATCACCATACCTTTTCATCATCTGTCAGCAGTTTTTGTCTGGATTATTGGAATCAGCACAAGGCATTCCACAGAAACAGATTTTGGGATACTCATGTGGACAGGGAGTTCCAAATATAACTCACTTCATGTATGCAGATGACTGCATTATATTTCTCAAATGCCAGAATGACAGGTACACTCACTTGGCAAGGATACTTGATCATTTTTTCAGGTTTTCAGGTCAGAAAATAAACTTCAACAAGTCATCTTTGCAAGTCAGCCCTAATGTAAGCCATGAGGAGGAAAGTCTGTTGAGAAATGTTTTGAACATACATGGACAAGGCATAGGCTCCAAATACTTAGGAGTTAACCTCAACTTGGCATCTGGGAAAAAAAGAGTATTTGGAGAGATGATAACTAGGGTGAGAGGGAAATATGACACATGGAAAGCAAAGTTCCTAACTCTTGCTGGAAGGATAACCCTAGCAAAGCACACCATTTCAGCACTCTCTACCTATCCAATGGGCATTTTTAAGGTACCACTTTCAGTATTGAATAAAATTGATAAGATAACTGCAAAGTTCATCTGGTCTGGAGAACTGGAGAAGAAATGTATACATTGGATGTCATGGGAACAAATGTGCAGAACGAAGGCACAGGGTGGACTTGGCTTGAGGAAGTCAAAGGATATGAATAAGTCTCTTCTAGCAAAACATGCTTGGAGGATTTTATCAGAACCAAACTGTCTTTTCTCACAGTTTTTCAAGAGTAAATATTGCAGAAATAAGTCACTTACAGAGGTTAGGGCAAGAGGTCAGGACTCCTGGGGTTGGAAGTCAATTATGTGAGGAATGGAATTGATCAAACCAGATCTCAAATTCAATATAGGAAATGGGGAGAGCATACGGGTTACTGATGAATGGATACCAGGGATTCAGAATCCGATAGCCCAACACACTCACATATCACAGCATACTGGTTTAAAAGTCAGTCACCTGATTACAAATGAAAAGGAATGGAGAATCCCACTGCTGAGATCTTTGTTTCCACCAGCAGCTGTGTCACAGATACTTAAAATACATATTCCCCAGGAAATAAATCAACAGGATCACATTACATGGAATGGGTCTCAGAATGGCAAGTATAAGGTAAAACAGGGATATAGGAAGATGCAATCTCATCTGCAGCATCATGTGCTTATCTCAAACATCAAATGGAGCAAATTCTGGGGCCTAAATCTCCCTCTCAAGATTATTACTTTAGTATGGAGGGCATTACAAGATAGACTTCCTACTGCATTAGGTTTGTGGTTGAGGAATTCTATTGTTTCACCAATGTGTAAAAGATGTGGTTTGATGCAGGAGGATATCACACATCTTATGGTAGGTTGTGACAGAGCAAGAAGGGTGTGGAGAGCATCAAGACTGGGTTTTGACTTTCATACAAATAATGTCCCAGATTTCAGAATCTGGTTCTGGAATTGGTTTCAAACAGCTCCACATCAAGAGGATATTTTACTAAGCATCTGTCATGTATGGAACATCTGGAAGGACAGGAACAATTTCATTTTTGAAGAAAGAGTTCAGGATCCACATCAGGTAGTAGCCATGGCAGTTGAGGACATGAGAGGAATAACTTCTTTGGCAGATATAGAGGATTCTCAGGTACCACAACAGCAGCAACAGTATGATCAGGTGATGCAGGAGGTCCAACAATGGCCACATCATCTGATTTACTGGGAGATTACATTTGATGGGGCATTTAAAAAGGAAACAGGTTCAGCTGCTGCTGCATGGACAAGTGTGCTTAAAAACACCCAGGAACCTTTTATCTTAAAGGATGAGCAAAAGTTTTTAGCTTTCTCCCCACTACATGCGGAGCTTTATGCAGCATGGAAAGCATTGTCACAGATTCCTCCAATACGCACTCAGGGATTGCACATCAAATCAGATTCACTGCTATTAGTAAGGCTTCTCAGAAATGATGAGGAAGTGGCACCATGGGAGGTTCAGAATCTGGTGCAAGATATCAGACTGCTTTTAAAACATTTTGTTTCAGTAAGTGTTGTAAAGGTTGCTAGATCTGTAGTTGCAGAGGAGCACCTCCGTGCTACTTCTCTGAATAATTCCCTTTCTGTATCGTTTTCTTGTTCATGAATATATAAATATATATCTTTTATCAAAAAAAAAAAAAAAAAAAAAGACTCATGCAATTCTATCACACACAACAAATGGAATTTAGAAGCAAGTTCAGAAGTAAAAGGAGTAGAAAACTAGAAACCTTATAGGCAGAAGCTAGTTCAGATTAACATATACATGGATCAAGTTAACATATACATGGTTAACATATTACATATATGGATCAGAATAACATATACATGGACACACAAGTTCAGTATAAACATTACTCAAAACAAAATGTACCATAAAGCATGCCGCTTAAAATTAGTAGAACTATGTCAAATAAAAATCACAAACAATAAAGCTACACCTTGTCAGTAACTCAGGCCCTCTGAGTTGCTCCATCATACCTGCTCTAAAAATAATTACCTTATCTCATCCAAACTCAAACCAAAAATGTAAAACTTCACCTATACCCATCTTCTTCTCTTTAAGAGCTCACTAAAAAATCAATTGAGACTTGTGGTATACCATACCTGCCTAGAGATCTTTGAACAAACCCCAGGAGTATTCCCCTTGGCAATGGTATTCTCGAAAACACACTCCTGTGCCTGCGCCAACATCAACCTCTCCAGCATTCCAGCACACTCCACAGAAACATCCACAGTCGTCGAGCTACCCATGGAAGCCTTCATAGCCACATTATCCCTAAGAAATGAAAACTGTTTCAACATTTTTTCAAATCCCTAGAAATTAAACCATAATTAAACTGACAAGTATATAGCAACACATGTAGAGCTACTCTTCACATCCCCGATCAACTAAACTTGCACAAAAACTACTGTTTTCAGTATTATCTTTTTCCGATTCTGTTGAAATATTAAACCGTAATTGTAGAAACACCTTTGATCAACTCTTTATCAACCAAATTTGCACAAATTTTCAAGTGACCGGCATGAATAAGATACCTAAATGGATGTTCTGCTGGGAGGCCTTGAGCTTGTTCTTGAAAGCATCAAACCAGACGAACGAAAGCGTGTTGATGTGGTCTTTGTCAAGGGAGATTGGGAACAGAGACTCCACAGCGCAGAGCTCGGAAGTACTTCTGAAGGAGATCGCAGCGAGAGGTGAGGGACGAATCGGCCGGGGTGTTTCATCAAAAACTTAGCGTATCTAACTTTTTTAATCCACATGACATCAATACCCTGACTGTTTTAATATGCTTTCCTTTCACCTCCTCCATCATTCACTCAACCTAGCCTTCACAATCAACAGCTAATCATCAGTATCAACAGAAACAAAACTATAAAAGCAACAGAAATCCAGTAAGAACAGAGATATTGCATACATCCAAAGCTACAGAATCACTGAGTACATAAAATTCAAAACCCTAGAGCACAAATTAATACTAAAATCCACCGAAGTCATACATAAGCTTATGCAAAACTAAACCAAAGGCATACAATCAGTTCCATTTAATCGAATCACAGAATAAGCAAAATAATCGAGAATCAAATGGGGCTTACTTGGATGATGAAGCCGCACAAATCCAGAAGCTCCTTCAAAAAAACAGTGATTCATAGCCAAATTAACTAGAAAAGGCAAAGACTGGTTTTCTGCTTTTACCTCCAACGCCCAGTACACCACCGCCGCCATGTTGTCACCCGCAAGCTCTTCTTCGTGTCCACCAGAGCTTATAGGACCCACAAAACGACGATGTTTTAGATCTCGACGCCAGTCTCCCCTCCGGAGCTTAGGCTCCCTGCAGAAGAATCTGAATCTCTCGCGCAACCGCGGCCTCTGCCTGGTGCACGTCCGCCCGTCGAGGTTTCCCGTCGACACCTCCATCTCCAGCCAGGGCCCCGACGCCTTTTCTCCAGCCTGGTGAGGAAGGCTATGCCTCTGGGCTCTGGCGCACAGGAAATTTTCTGAACGGAGATGAGCTAGATCAGAAGGACCGCGGAGTCGCAGATGGGCTGAGAAAACGAAGAAGACGGAGCCTGAAAAAAAGATAAGGTGAGAAGTAAATATTCGTGGATAAAGTTTGGAGTGAGCTTATATAGCAGTAAGTATTAACGGTTACGATTAAGTTTTCAGAATCAATTGATGATCCGGATCAATTACAAAAGAAATCCTGTACCACTATATTTATTTTCCATTTCAGGATTTCTAAATTATAGTATACACATATATAAAGATCCGGATCAATTACAAAAGAAATCCTGTACCACTATATATATTTACATATTAATTAAATTATACATTTTATGATTAATTACAAATTTACAATTTTGTCGTCTTTTATCGAGACTCTCATAAAAATAGTATATACATATATAAAGAAGATTAACATGTAAAATAAAATAAAATAATGATAAGATTGTATAAATAAATGTTAATTTCCTTTAGTTATTCGTATTTATACATGTACTTATAGTATTGTTAAACTTAATTTCAGTGTTTGATATGTAGACAATTAAGTAATGAGTACGTGCGATTAGTTAAAATCAATTTAGTTAAATAATTAAGTATATTGATCATTTATAAGTTAAAATCTACTTATAAATTAATGTATATTAAAAATTTGTTAAGGATTGACAACTAATTATTCTTAGTTCTTGATGTTTATAGACAGATCGAACTTTCTAAAGCTAAGTAAGGATTGCTTATATTAAGGCGATACTATCTTAAACTTATCAGTAGATCAATTCCATTCAATTAATATTGATTCAATAAGTATGTGAATATTATCATATAATCAGGATTGCTCATACTGATTTCACTTTTCAATACATTGATTTTTAATTCAATTCAGTTCATCAATATATGACATAAGAATAAGGCCTAAGTCAATTAATCGTTGATGTTTACAGAAAGCCATGCATGACATTTTCAGTTCCGTTAGTGTCTATAGAAAGTAAAGATCAATTTAGTTATTAGTGTTTATTGAAAGTTAAGTAAGGATCGACTAATGATTACGTATAATCAATGTCATTGATTATTATAGAAAGTCAAGCAAGAATGACATAAAGTTAGTTTATTTGTATCTATAGTGAGGATTGATCTCTTAATAATAATTAACCTTCGATCCCAGACATCGCCGGCTTTGGTGGAGAGATAAGTTATGTTATCCCATATCCAGGACCCATTGAACGTTATTTGTTTTAGTGAGTACAAGAGATCTTGTAAGCAAGAAATCCACACAATGCCGCTGCCGATACTCAAACCTTGAACCATAGAACAATGAACTCAATGTCCTAACCGTTGGGTTACACTCGTGGGTGTAAAAAAATAGGAATAGAATTTACTAGTTTTATTGATTATTAAGTAAAGTTGATATTTGATTAGTAGAATAAGAGTACATTTAGTTAACAAGATTCAATTTAATTATCAAGTAGTTAACATTTCTTAGATGCTAGTATTCATTGTAAGTGATGTAAGATTTGATAAATCAATCTAATTAATATGAAGGGCCAACTTTCTCCGACTTATCTAGCAATGATTGAATAATTAAATTGAAAATGAATTACACTGAATGTAAACTTAGCATTTTATTAAATTATAGAAATGCCACAATAAATAAGTTTGGAATGACTTGCTATATTTGCTTGCTGCCTAAAAAAACAGAACAATTTTTTAGTATATATAGGCTGTATAAAATTTTAGATATTACTCAATATGTATAAGATAGAAAATTGCGCATAATCTTTTTGCACTTACCAATTTAGATGTTTGATTGTAAACGGAACATAAACATTTAACATTTAAATACAAGTATATATTATGAATATCACGCATCATATTATTAATACTAATATTCAAATAGATAAATAAAGTTTAAAGTTAAGTGTTGATTAACTGTGAAGTGTTCTATTTTATATATACAAATGGTGTATGTACATGTAAGCTGAAAATATATAGTCAATTTTTGGTAAAATGTATTTATTTATTTTCGCGCCTTTTACTATGTAGCGGAGAGCGCGAGCATTTTTCCTCCAAAAGTTTTCAGCCATTTTCCATTTTCGCCATTACATCTTTTGCCTCCAAAACTTTTCAGTTGACAACCATTTTCGCTCCAAAACTTTTCAGCCATTATCCATTTCCCCATATTTTCATCATTAAGATTTTCATTCCATCAACGAGCTTATTTATTGTTGATATATATTAGTTTACAGTAAAAGTAAAAATTATTATTTTATAAATGTCAATATAAGTATTAATTTATTATATAAAAATCAAGTTCCTTTAATAGTTAAAATTAATTTAGTGTTTAAAGAGAAAAGGTATCTTTTTTGATTAGTAAAACTGAACTAAGTTGATAGAATTAAACTAAAAAGCTCTTTAAAAGAATTGCTTTATAATAAATTAATTATATGTATATTTTTTAAAGATGATCTTTTATATTTGAGGCTGAACTTCAAAATAATAAAATCCACCTTTTACATAACATTATTGATAATTTTAAGTAATCTTTGATAAAGATATAAGTTCAATTCAAAACTAATTAAATTAAAATCTTCAAGGCCATTTCGGTCCATTTTTGTTTAGTTTTCAGCCCAAGGTTCACCTTAAATTTTCGTCACAGTCACTCTTTAGTGACGCCATAACTTCGTGACCAATTATCTAGTGACGGGGTATATTTCGTCACTGAAGAGTATAGTGACAAACAGAGTTCTCGTCACTATATTTTCGTCACCAGATCTCGTCAAGTTACTTTTTCCGTCACAAGTTCCGTCACTAATGATAATTGTTTTGACGAATCCCAAATCTCGTCACTAATTTTGTTACTAAAGCATAGCTTCAGTGACAGAAATATTCTCGTCGCTAGCTTTCTGGGATTGATGAAATCTTGTGACGAAAATAGTGTGCCGTAGCAAAAGAGTAGTTTTTAGTGACGGACTCTAGTGACGCTTCGTTGAGAAATGCCAGTTTTGGTGTAGTGTGAATGCAGTAATTAAATTTTAAATTACTATAATGTCAATAAATAATGATGAATATGTAGCTTTGTTTCATGAATTAAAGGTAGTTTGTAAAGTTTAATTTATATTAGTTTAGCTTTCGGAGCGTTGCACCGAAAGTTATATAATAAATATTATAATTATAAATATTGAGATGTATTATAATATGTCAAAATATTTTTTTAAAAAAATTAAACCATCCAAATTAAAGATGGAGAGAATTTTATTTGGTTCTCTAAACCATAAAAAACCATAAAAGTGGAAAAATGTTACATCACAGTAAACCATTTGATGGCAAAGAGTTAGCTATAAAGCTGTGAAGTATTTTTTTTTAAAAAAATAATTAAACCACCATTGGTGGGAGATTTATTTGACACCCCGAACCATATAAATAGGTAAAAGTCTGAATAGTTTTACAAAAACAACATGTAGCTGAAGAAGCACCTAAACTTCCAAACAACGAATATTTCTCTCTATTCATTGTAAGCCAAGTTATGTATGTGTGATATTATTGCGTTCAAAACTCAAATTGAGGATCAGATAAGTGATCGAGTCAACAAAGAACGAAGCACAACTTAGCCACCCGAAAGATTTACAGGCAAGAATAAAATCCATAACAATAGCTTATATATACAAAAGTATTTGGTGGCACTGTCACCGTGCACTCATTGAGATGAGAGCTTTTCTTCATTGGTGGCCTTTTTCCTTAGCTACTTTACTTCTGTCTATATTTGCCCTTCCATCACTGTAAAGATCTTGTCTACATCATCCTCCCTGCCACCTAAAACAAGAGAGAAGGTAGTAGCAGTACCAACATCCTTGAATAATTAAAGTGAGAATCTCAGATTAGATATGCCTAGTTTATCAAGTTGAATAATTGCTCTAACATTACTAGGAATCACAGTATGTATCAATTGAAGTGATAGGTGTTGCTCTAAACACATTTTAGCAATATGATCTGCAACACAGGTACCCTCTTTCATTGTGTGATTGAGTGGGTGCTGAACAACCATTTTGTTCAGTTCATAAAACTGTGAAAAAAATGCCCAATATATGCAGTTGGTATTCTGAATCCCTCTAACTACTACCATGCAGTCAGATTCCACCTGAAAGTCAATCAGGTTCATTTCAACTCTTTTTTCGATATTCTAATTTAATTGCATGTATCTCTGCATGAGTGGGAGAGGCACACACAATATGACACATTGTCATTAGGATAGCATCACCCTGACCATTCCTAACAATTATTCCAATACCTGTCCTACATCCAGTTTCATAAACTGCATCCATATTATTTTATAACCCTTGTCATGTGGTTTCCACTTAATTACTTTCACTGCTTTAGGTCTCTTTCTGTAAATTAAAGGAGCCAAGCCAATTTCAACAATAAAATGGTTACTAACAGGATTTCCAATTAAAGGGAAGGCTGTGAATATTTTGGAGACTTGTCTGATGATTTCATGACGAGTTGGTCTCTGGAGTGACCGTCTATATTATACCTATAATATAGACCAAGGACTACACTAGAATATGGAAGGAATGAGGTCCTTATTTGCAAAATTTGGGGAAAGTACTGTTCACGCGCACTGTTCATGCGCACTGTTCATTTTGCCTTTTAGAATAAAATGCTTGTTTTTTAAATTGCTCTAGATTCTAGCATAAAATGTCTGTTTTTCATACTGTCTAAATCATAAAGTTTTTAGGATAAAATGTTTGTTTTTTAAATTGCTCTAGTTTCTAGCATAAAATGTCTGTTTTTCATACTGTCTAAATTGTCTAGTTTTTAGAATAAAATGCTTGTTTTTTATATTGCTCTAGTTTCTAGTATAAAATGTCTGTTATTCAAAATGTTTAAATTGTCTAACTTTTAGAATAAAATGCTTATTATTTATATTGCTCTAGATTCTAGCATAAAATGTCTGTTTTTCATAGTGTCTAAATTGTCCAGTTTTTAGAATAAAATATTTATTTTTTATATTGCTCTAGTTTTCATAATAAAATGCTTGTTTTTCATACTATCTAAATTGTCTAGTTTTTAGAATAAAATGCTTGTTTTTTATATTACTCTAGTTCATAGCATAAAATATTTGTTTTTCATACTGTCTAAATGTATTAAAATGAACATATTTAAACTTAAAATGCTTGGGTTTTAAACATAAATATTTTATATTAAAATGAACACATTTTAAATCAAAATGCTTGGTTTTTAACCATGAATATTTCATATTAAATTGCACATATTTTAACTTAAAACACTTATATGTATGGCAGGAACACGGCGCTGCCATCTTAGTCATCAACTCCCCCGCTGCCGTGATACTAAAGTCAATTCCTCTCCGGTAATACTCCTCATTAACTTTCCTCTCCGGTAAAATCACACCCCTCAATTCAGCCCAAAAATTAGTAAATGAGCGCCGGGAATGAACCATATCTATGGAAAACGTGTGCACGATATTTTTCAATTCATAGAAAAATTGCATGCAACGTTAGCGAATTGCTTGCAATGTTAGCGAATCGTGATCGCTTTTCTCTTCCTTCTTAAACCCTAGAATCTTATAACCTCTCCACTCGATAATCCAAAACTCCAAAACGTGACATGAACTACCCCTAATCTGAGTCCAGTGGTATTCAATGCTCACATCCATGTCGGAATAGGTCAAACTACAATCGTTGTTATTAGGGGTTTTCATGACTACCCGGTTGAGATCGGAACGAACTGCATGGGGTAAAACGATGACGTCTCCACCGTGAATTCGGGGACGACGACGATCGTCGATTTGTCGGCTAAGAAAATGTAGAGGAATATGGAAGATAATGATATAACTATCGTCAACCATAATGCAAATTCTAATTGCTTGCCGAGATCAATCAAAATATCTACTTGTTCTGGGCACCCCATAATGATAATCGTTCCTGGAACCAAGACATATTTGAAATTGAACATATGAAAGTTAAATAGGAGGCTTACTGATGAAGAAGAGGAGATTGTGTAAACAAGAAATTTCAATCTCAAACTTATTAAGAACTGCGGTTTATTTTGACATTCAATTAAATATTTTGATACCATAAATATAAATACGCTTAACGATAAATGAAGGAAGATATGTCAAGTCAAGCTATATGTGCAATGAAGAAAAAAACAGAATTGTACATTATCATACCACAAATAAAAAAAGTAAAAAAAAAGGAATATATAGATATTGCGGGTGCCTGAAAACTAAAACAAAAAGGAAAATCGCTAAATTATGGTGATGTTGTGGTGGTCGTGTGGTGGTCTTTGATCAAAACTACGCAGTTTAATGCTTTTTATTAATTTATATTTATCGGAGCAATAACTCTTCTAGTTCTCTTTAGGATTAGCTTAGTTCTCCTGGTCCATATAGTCCAGATTACTACCATTGTAGTTATTATGATGACTGTGCTATGGACCTTTGTTAAGCCAACATATGATAAATAAAATAGTATCCTCTGTCCTAGTGTCCTGAAATCACTCACTACTAGAAAAATAAGGACGTTTCAGCGGTTATTTCGTATCCTTTCAGCGGTTATTCGAAATCAAAAAACCGTTGTCTATGCTCCCGGTGAAACGTAATGGTCGTATCAGCTCTTTATCGACACTGGGACCCATCCGTGTCATGTGGCAATGCTGAGTTGGATTGGGCCTAATTGAAGCCCATCACATTTCAGCGATTAATAAAAACAGCTGAAACGTTTAAATATTAAAAATAAAAAAAAATTGAAATATTTGAATTTCCAAAATTCTCAATATTATAAATTGAATAAAATATTACAAAAATGAAAATATCAAATATCAAAATTATATTAAAAATCAAGAATGTCAGTCAAACGTCATAATACTAATTCCTATACACTAACTAAAAGAAATCTAACATTGAAGCCCTAGTGTGTTCTATCAACTACATGCTCCAATTCTGACACAATACACATGAATTGCAATCTAAAGAAGCACCTGGTCACTCGATGATGCTAACTATATTTCTCCATTGTGTTCGAGATCTCAACATACAACCTGCAATAAGCAAAATGATATAAGCTCATACTGCGTTAGTTAAAAGGGAAACCATATAAATCAGATGAAGTATTTTGTGTTCTTGATTAAACAGACAAACTAACAATAAAGTGTGATCAATCCTGAAGCCAGATAATTTCAAGTGTTGTTATGTCATATAATCATTCACTTGTTAGATAAAGTCTAGGAACCCGTGGTTGCAGGTTTAAGAATGACAAATCACAGAACTGAACATATATCAATAGAAGCTCAAAACCTAGAACCTCTTTGTTGTAACCAATCAGAGTTTCCTCACTGATTTCTGTACCATGATAAACCTTGACTGCAACGTCCTGATGGAAAACAACGGAAAATGAACCATTTGACTTAACTGATGAGAAAACCAAATTCTGTAAAGAACTTCATGAAGCAAGAAAAGTTACCGAGAAAATCAAATTCTGTAGAGAACTTCATGAACCAAACTGTCCCTGACCAATATTAAAACATTCAAGAGCATACATTTCAAATGTGTTTCTAGATTAGGATACCCTACATAAATGAAATCATGTGTATAAGGAATCAGTGCCTCACATGGTTAAGTTTTCATATGGTTTGTTGATAGCCTCGACAGGTAAGCTGGAAGCACTGCGGAAAGCACTTGGTCCATCCTGATCAAAAGGCAAGGCAGAAGGATGATATATTGGCAACCTAAATTGTTTATACCGTGGAATAGTAGAGAAAAGGAAATGGTTGTATCTTACAATACGCATTTCTGGAGGCTTGAGAAGCTCTCCTTCAGTTTCAGCTAAATCCCAATCAACCTGGTATTCTTTTGCTATCTCTTTCAAGACTTTCAGTTTCACTTCACCTGCTGGAGTTTTTACTGACAGCTTCTCAATGAGCTGTAAAATTAGACATTGGTAAAGTATCATCAAACAGAAGCAAAGGAGAAATCAAATATCACTAAAGTTTGGCTTCATACACTAAAACATCAAGTTATTCCAGAACAAACATCACTGCATTACCTATTCCCTTACATTTATGAGGGGATTTATGATATCAACAAACATGTAATCACAGAAGAGCACCAAACAACTAGATGCCGGGAAATCTGGTTGCTAAACAACTTTAACAGTGTTGCATCCTAGCACCAAACACTAATTTAAACTAATTTATCATTTTTAGATTAGATGCCAGGAAATCTCAGAGATTAGAGCGCAAAAGAATGAATGGCACCTACCCAACTCAAACAACAGCAACTTCGATCGAAAAACAAGGAAAAGAACACAACATCGACATCATCAAAATAAAATTCTATTATACATAACCAAAGTGAATCAAACAACATTTCAAGCGGGCCTCACCCACCCTAATCACCCATCTCTTCAACCACATCCACAAAAATAATCACAACAATAGAAACTCACATTTCCCACCAGCCAAAAAGATGCATAATCAGAAAGTGCAAAAACCAAAGACTTTTCAGAAATCCAATCACAACCCAACTCAAATATAATAGAAATCAACCATCAGACCAAAAAATCAGAGTACTGAGATGAACGTATGATCAGCAAGCAGTAAAAACTTCAAGAAAGCTTGAAGAAAAATGAGAAGCGAACCTGTGATGTGAGGAAGGTGGAGTGGCTGCTTGTTTTGGCGGCAGGACTGATCTGGTTGGGTACTAATAATGGGATCTGCCTGTAATTATATGCCTTGAAAATGAACAGACAGACAGACAGAATAATCAAATGCAAAACAAAATTTTGATCATGTTATAATCAAAAGTGAAATTGTAAGAACCTCGCGAGTTTGGGAGGAGGAGATCGGTGGAGAATCTCCACCAAGGAAATCAAGAAAGCTAGGGATTGGCCGGAGCCCGTGACGTCTTTGTGGCTGAGGAGCTTGGGTATGGTGGCGGCCTGAACTGATGTGCAGAACATCGAAGCCGGAGTCGGAAAGTGCTTCGAGATCTCGCCGGACAGCGGTGGTTTGAGGTCGGAGAAGCGGGTTCCGGTGAGAGCTCGGCTAGGGTCTGAAGCATCAGGAGACGGTGCCACCGCCTGGCCATCGTTTTGGACGCCGCCTGGCCATCGATTTGGACACCGCCGGCCGGGATTTCGCCGAACTGTGTTGCTGAACCGTGTTGCTCGCCATCAAGAAAGCTCCGACGCTGAACCGTGTAGCTCGCCGGTGATGCGTTCGGCGGTGATTCCTCGGCCACCCGAGAAAAGTCACCGTCGGATTGGGAGATTGGAGCAATCTCGGTTTAGAATTTGGATGGGAGATTGGGAGCAATCTCGATTTAGGATTTGGATAGAGATAATGTTTTCAGCTTCTTTTTAATTTATAGCCATAAATATGTCTGGTTGAGATCAAATCATAGAATCCAATTTAACGGTTCAGATTCGAGTTAATCATTATAATTTAAATTAAAAATTCAATTTCCGCAACCATTATATGTTGCTATTTTGCAACATGTAAAATTAATAATTACATTTTAACTCAGAAATTTTAATATAAAATATTTTTTGATGATGGACAAAATATTTAAAATTAAATATAGTTTTAACACAAATTATTGGTTTTAACAATGATATAAATTATAGCATTGAAAATATAGTGGGTTCAATATAAAAACGTAACGTTTACGCTTGATAATAAACGTTTGAACTTTCTTATCAGTGATATTTCATATAGTGTAAGTTACAATGTCACAAAAAAATCAAATATACTTAGTTCATTTAGTAATGAAAATAAATTCATCACAACTATGATTGAAATATGACTTCAAATTATATATACTTAATTACGTGTTATAGTATTAGTAGTGCTTCCCAGATTTTTGCTACTAAAGTTTTCACTACACGTACCTTTCATCGAGGTAATACCAGAACAAATTTACACAAAAAGTGTCGTATACATTATAAATTAACATAAACATTAAAAAAATCAAGTTTAAATGTCAAATTTGATGTTTTAAGACATTTATTCATTTTAAGATGATATCGTGCACATTACACGCTTTATGAATAATGATTAATACAAATACTTTATTTTAGTGCATTATAAATGGAATATTAGTAGGGAAAGATAGAAAATGTAACTATTACACTTGATAATGAATGTTCGAACATTCTTATCGATGTTATTTCATGAACTTTCTGTTATAATATCTCAACATCAGTCAAATATACATAATTTCATTTACTAATTGAAATAATTGATCACCACATGATGGAAATATGACTCCAAAGTGTATTTACTTAACTACAAGTTATAGTCTTAGTAGTGCTTCTCAGATTCTTGTTACTAAAGTTGCCACTACACGTACCTTTTATCGAGCCAATATCAAAGCAGATTCACATCAAAATTATATTATACATTATAAAATTAACATAATCATAAAAAAATCATTATTAAAAGTAAAACATTTGATGTTTTGTGACATTTTCAAATTGTTACTCAATTGAACATTTGTATCAGTGATATTTCATGGACTTTATGTTATAATGGCATAGAAACACTCAAATATACTTAATTTCATTTAGTATTTTAAACAATTTGATCACAACTATGGGTGAAATATGACTGCAAAGTATATATATTTAACTAAGTTGTAATCCCAGTAGTACTTCTTAGGTTCTGGCTTCTAAAGTTCTCACTAAACGTACCAAAAATCAAGTCAATACCAAAGAAAATTTACATTAAAAGTGTCTTATACATTCTAAATTACCTTAATCATTAAAAAAAATTCAAGTTTAAAAGTCAAAATTTGATTTTTTTATGACATTTTCAATTTTGTATACCAAGAGCAACAGTTAGTTGTTGCTATGCATACGTGGAGCAGCCATTAGTTGTCGCTATACATACATAGAGCAACAGTTAATTGTTGCTATGTATACCCAGAGCATAATTTTTACATGAATTTGGTCCACCAAGTCAATATTTCAAATTCATTTGTCGTTAATCACGCCAAGAAACTATCGTATACATAATAAAATTATCATAGTTATAAAAGAACTAGTATAAAAGACAATATTTGTTGTTTTATGACATTTTTATGACAAGATTTGATGTTTTATGACTAGTTTTCATTACTCATATCATTTATTGAACTAATAGCAACGTAAATATACATTAAAAGTGTCATATGCATAATAAAATTAACAAAATTATCAAAAATTTTAGGTATATAAGTAAAAATTTGTTTGTTTTTGACATTTTTTCAAATTTTTATTCAACCTGACAGTCTATCAATGCTATTTCATGGACTTTATGTAATCATGTCTAAAAAACACTCAAATATACTTAATTTCATTTAGTATTTGAAACAATTTGATCACAACTATGGGTGAAATATGACTGAAAGTATATACTTAAGTACCAAGTAGTAGTCTTAGTATTGTTTCTCAAGTTCTTGATACTAAAGTGTTCACTACACGTACCTTTCAATGAGTTAATATCAAAGCAAATTTACACGAAAAGTGTTTCATACATACTAAAAGTATAATAATCAATAAAAAATTGGTTTAGAAGTAATAAATTGATATTAAATGATTTTTTTTTAAATTTTCATACGTTTCAACGCTTTGAAACAAGCGTTGAAACAAGAGAGACGTGGCTTTTCTCCTTCATGACACGTGTACACATTTTTACAATTGGGCTATTGGTGAATTCGTATAGTGTTGGATATGGGTTATGGGAGAATTCGTATAATGTTGGATATGGCCCAAGGAGCAGGCTTTTTTGCCATCAAATGTTTCAACGTTTAGTGGTAATACTCAAACCGCTGAAATAACACTTGGGCCTTTATAAATCAGGATCCATTTAATATATTTGTGAAATAGGCCCAACAAAAACCCAATTATTTGGACTGCAAATTTAGCCCAATTGTCGAGTCAGCATTCGTTACAGCGCCACCCTCACTGTGCGCTGAAAGAATGCGGGGTCCAACCAGAAATTCAACGCAAGCACTTGGTCAATTCGTCCAGTCAGCATTCGTTACAACGCTTCCCTCACGTAGCGCTGAAAAATGGCGGGGTCCATCCACAAATTCAACAACCAGGTTCCGGTCAATGCGTCCAGTCAGCTTCCCTTTCAGCGGAATGCCTGGCAACGCTGAAAGCAGATTCAACCATATCTCACGGTTTCAGCGACATTTGGGGAAACCGCTGAAAGTTGAAAGTCAACACTTAAATTCTTGGTCAGACTCCGCGCCCAAAATAGAAATAACCGCTGAAATGGTTGTTTCAGCTGTTATTTTACACGTTATATCAGCGGTGTGTGCGAACACTGCTGAAACGGCTCCGTGTTTTTCTAGTAGTGACTCACTCTTGAAGAGTCCAGAAACTTTCAAGATAATTTAATTGGCTATTTTGTAGAATTCTTTGTGTTTAAACACACTGTATGTTTAAACACTTGATCCAGAAGAATCAAAAACCGATCAACAGTCATTGTGGTGAAGTACAACTCGTATGCTATCAACGAAGATATTTCAAGATGAAGAAGATATTCGAAGATATTGAAGAGCAGATTTGATTAGCATAGGAATATATGATAGAGTTGTATTTGAGTTAGGATTAGTCTTAAACAAGGAAAGAATATATTTCTTATCCTATAGCTATAGAAGTAGAATATAGCTAGAAGACTAAGTGTAGCTGTGCGAAGCTGGACGAGAGATCAGCATTACCGAGACTGAAGGATCGAGAAGATAAACGAGGCAACACAGCATTGAGCTATAAATAGACAAAGAAGCTGCGACAGAAAGTATCCAACTTGAGTGAAAGTATTCTGGAGTTCAGAATAGCTTTACAGTTATTGGAGCAGCAAATTGAACGGAGATTCAATAGGCCTTCGCCATCGCCAGAGTCTGAAATCAAGATAGCCTTAATACTTCGGGAGAAGTGGTCGAGATAGCAACGAGGAGTTGCTGACTGGCTGTGAGGGGACCTCACAAATCCACACGGAAAGATAAGTCTAGATAGTTAATTGTTCGAGAAACTTTGTAACCTATTTTGATTATTTAGTGGATGATTTTCAGACTGGGCAAGGCCCCGCAGATGTAGGTGTTTTAGCACCGAACTGCGTAACCAATTCTTGTGTTCGTATTTTTAGTGTTTAAACTGTATCGCATGTTTAAACATACTTGCTAGAGTAGAAATATTAGTTAAGAACACTTTGAAACTGATCGATAAATATTTCAATTGGTATCAAAGCTTGTTTACTGATTTGTGCCTTTAACAAGGTCAGTAAAGATCCTTATCGATCATGTCAAACCAGGAGAAAGATGGTTCATTTCACACGCGTGCACCCATGTTGGACAAGAACAACTACGGGTACTGGAAAGCAAGGATGAAGCACTACATTGATGCATTGGATGAGAAAGCATGGTACTAGGTTGAGAACGAGTGGAAACCTGCCAGAACTCCACCTACAAAAGAATCACCTGAAGGAGTTTTGAAAACCAAGGATGAGCTGACAACGCTGGAAAGAAATGAAAAACATCTTAACAGCAAAACTCTCAATTGTATCAACTCAGCTGTAGATCAGGAAGATTTCCATTTGATCTCAACTTGCAGCACGGCAAAGGATGCATGGGATAGACTGAAAGCAAGCTATGAATGAGATGCCAAAATGATACGACAAAAAATGCATATGATAAGATCATCATTTGACACGCTGATCATGCAAGACAGCGAAACCATTGCAGGCTTCAATGGAAAGATCAGAGATCTGGTCAACACTGCCGAGCAACTAGGGAAACCGTTTAATGAAGATGATGTGGTACAGAAAGTGCTGAGATCTCTACCAGCTAGGTTTAAAGGGAAGACTGATGCAATGGAGGAGTTAAGTGATACCTCTGAGAGAAGTTTGGATGATATCATGGGAGCATTATCGGCCTATGAGATGAAGGAAAAGGGAACAGTGAGACAAAAGGATCTGGCATTCACTGCTACTGCAAGGCAAGAGTCTAAACACAGTACTGTGTCTAAACACTCTACCAGAAATAGCAATGAAGATATGGACGAGGATGAGCTTGCCCAAATTTCAAGAAGCTTTTCTAAAGTACTGAGAAAATCCCAAGCCCGAAGAAATGATGGAAGAGAGCAAAATTCAAATTCAAGTTTTAGCAGAAGGGCAAACAATGAGCAAACAGAATCCAAGTCTGTGTTTAAACATGCTGGTAAAAATCAATGTACAGAATGTGAGGGTTACAGGTACATTCAATCACAATGTCCAAGTGGATCATCTAGCAAGAAAGGGAAAGCCTACAATGCCACCTGGAGTGATTGAGATGAGTCTGATGAAGAGCATGTTAGCAATCATGTAGCTTTTGGTGCAGTTACCGTACAAAGTGATGAAGAAGGTGAATGAGAGACCTACGTTGCATTCGGTGCTACTATAGTCTCTGACTGTGAGAGTTTAAACATGGATTCTGATGACGTTCACGGATCATACGACAAACTCTACAAACTCTGGGTCAGTGTGACTGAGCAGAACAAGATTTTAAAGAAAGACAACCACAACTTGAATGAAGAAGTTGAGCAAGTGCAAATTACTCTTGATGCTATGAGAGAAGAATTGAAGATAGCCCTTGCTCGAGCAGAAGTCGCTGAAGAAACCATTTCCAAGCTAAATAAAGGTACAGCAGCTTTGGATGACATTCTTGGCATGGGAAAAGTTGCTGGAGACAGACATGGGTAGGATATGGTGGAACAACAGAGATCAACCAGAATGAACAGACGAAAGGGAAGACGGCTCGAAGTCAACATAATCCAGGCAAAGTCACAAGAGAACAATCTGTTATGGCACAATAAGCTTGGCCATGTGAACCTGAAGACACTGTCTAAGGTGACAAGGCTTGAAGCAATAAGAGGAGTACCACTACTGTCCTATACAAAGGAGTTGACCTGTCCACCATGCCACATAGGTAAACAGGACAGGTCACCACATTCTAAACTCCATGAGATTACTACTTCTTATGGTCTTGAACTGCTTCATATGGACTTAATGGGACCAATCAGTCCAACTAATGTTTCGGGAAAGAAATATATCTTTGTGTAGATGATTTTTCCAGGTATACTTGGGTGGAATTTCTGAAAGAAAAATCCGATGTAGTGAGCATTATTATTAAGCTCATTACCCAAGTCAACACTGAAAGATCACATGATGGTCTTAAAGTGGTTCGAGTAAGGAGTGACCATGGAAGGGAATTTTCTAATTCTACCATGATGGACTTCTGTGCCAAACTTGAAATCAAGCATGAGTTTTCTGCTCCAATCACACCACAGCAAAATGGTATCGTTGAACGCAAAAACAAGACTCTCATCAACATGTCTAGGGCCATGATGGTAGAGAATGATACTCCCAAGAAATGGTGGGCTGAAGCAGTTCATACTGCTTGTTATACCATAAACCGAGTCTATCTCCGTCCATTCACTCAGAAAACTGCCTATGAACTTCGGAAAGGAAGGAAGCCAAACATTTCTTATTTTCATGTATTCGGGAGTGCATGCTACATTCACAGAGATCGTGAGCCTCTTGGTAAGTTTGATAAAAGAGCTGATGTTGGTATTTTTCTTGGTTATTCTCCAAATAGCAGGGCATACAGGGTTTTCAATAATCGTACAAATGTCATGATGGAGTCCAACAATGTTGTCGTTAAAAAGCTGAAGGACATCAGCAGTGGAATTCTACTTGAGGATGAACCTGATCTATCAATCAGTTCAGATATTGATTCGTCTCTGCCTAATGTCACAACATCGTCGGATGTTACAACATCGTCTAATGTTACAACACCATCTGGACTTACCACAATTACTGATGTTACACCACAGTATCTGATGTTACAACATCTGATACCTCTGCACCAGAATCTACTACTGTAAACTCCCCACCTATCACGTACAAATTGAGGCTAAAAGAACGGAAGGACTACGCCAAAATGAATGTTGGAATGCATGTATTACAATGCTTTCTCTCATCCATTGAGCCCAAAAATCACAAGGAAGCATTGAATGATGAGTACTGGATTTCAGCCATGCAAGAAGAACTGGAGCAGTTCACTAGAAGCAACGTATGGTATCTTGTTCCACGACCTCCAGGAGTCAATGTCATTGGTACTAAGTGGATTTTCAAGAAAAAGTCTGATGGAGATGGCAAAATCACCAGAAACAAGGCCAGACTTGTAGCTCAAGGGTATACTCAAGTTGAAGGTGTTGACTTTGATGCAACCTTTGCTCCAGTTGCAAGGTTAGAATCTGTCCGTTTCTTACTTGCTATGTCGTGTATTATGAAGTTTAAATTGTTTCAGATGGATGTCAAGAGTGCATTCTTGAATGACATCATCAATGAAGTGTATGTTGAACAACCCAAGGGTTTTGAAGATCCCTATCTCCCTGATCACGTTCACAGACTAAAAAAGGCGTTATATGGTCTTAAGCAAGCTCCCAGGGCTTGGTATGAGCGTCTCACCCAATTTCTTTTGCAGAAAGGTTATCGACGAGGGGGAGTAGATCAAACGCTCTTTGTGTTTAAACATGATAAACATATTCTGCTTGCTCAAATTTATGTAGATGATATTGTTTTTGGGTCAACATCTCAAGAGTTGGTTGATAACTTTATAGAGATGATGAAGAGTGAGTTTGAAAATGAGTATGCTTGGTGAGCTGTCTTATTTTCTAGGGTTTTAAGTCAAACATCATAAGGAAGGTATCTTCATCAATCAAACCAAGTACACTTTAAACTTGGTTAAGAGATTTGAGATGGATGATTCTAAAAGTATGCGAACTCCAATGGCCTCAACAGAGAAGCTGACTTATGACAAGTATGGTGTGAAGGTAGACATTAAGCTCTATAGAAGCATAATTGGGAGCTTACTATATCTTACAGCAAGCAGACCAGATATTTGTTTGAGTGTCGGACTATGTGCTAGATTTCAATCTGATCCCAAGGAGTGTCATCTCTCTGCAGTCAAGAGGATTATCAGATATGTACATGGAACTGCTGATTATGGTCTCTGGTATTCTAGAGGAAGTCAAGCTGAAATTGTTGGCTACAGTGACTCTGATTGGGCTGGGAATTCTGAGGACAGGAAGAGTACCACTGGAGGATGTTTCTATGTAGGAGGGAATCTGGTGTCATGGTACAGCAAGAAACAGAATTCTATCTCATTGTCCACCACTGAATCTGAGTACTTAGCAGCTGGAAGTTGTTGCAAGCAACTACTATGGATGAAGTAGATGTTGAAAGACTATGGATTCAAGCAGGATGTCCTAATCATCAAATATGATAATAAGGGAGCCATTGATCTCTCCCATGATCCTGTTGATCATAAGAAGACAAATCATATAGACATCAAGCATCACTTCATCAGAGATTTGGTTGAAAAGAAGGAGCTAACCATTGAATTTGTTAGTGCTGAGCAGTTTGCAGATATCTTCACCAAGCCATTGGACTCTGCAACTTTTGAGATACTGAGACAACACCTAGGTGTATGTCGAATTTGAGGTACTTCTGCTCACCTCATACTTGTTATAAATTAGTGTTTACTGTTTTATGTCTTTTATTTATGAAAAAGAAAAATACAAAAAGAAGTCAGCATTGAAGGATGTTTAAACACTAAGTATCAGTGTGTTTAAACACTGAAGAGTTAAGAAAAACATGAAGTGGATAGTCTGTTGGGCCAGACTAGTCAACTCTTTGGGTATGGGCTGAAAAAATTGGATATCTGGGCTGAAAAGCAGAGTCTTGGGCTTATATTTATTTTATAAGGGGAAATCAGAGTTTTCTAAGAATTGTGGGTTGAGATGCAATTTCTGAATTATTTTCCAAATTGGGGTCGGATTTGAATTACTGAAAATTCAAAAATTATAAAAGGGAAAATTACGGGTTTTCTATTTTCCAAAAAGTACAACCTGCAGTTTTAGGTGCTCAAAAATTCAGTCTGTGTTGTTCCCAATTCCTCCTTAAGAAATCGAAGTTCTGCAACAGTGTTGTAAACAGATCAAAGATTCAAGCTTGCTATTGATCCATTGTCAAGTCCAGTGATTAAGGGAGTCCAACAGTTGTAGGAGTTTGTGCGTCATCTGGGTACTGTTCATTGTGTCTAAACTCCATGCACAAGGTATTTGCTGATCTTTCTACTCAAGATTGAGTTTTTGTTTGTGAGAAAGGATATTGAAAGGTTTCTACAGTTAGGGTTTGTTTGATTTAGACATTGTCTGTACTCTACTGTGTGCTTGTGCCATTAAATCATTATGGGTAGCTCTAAATCTGGGAGCATGTCTGATTTGGGGGTGAATGATGTTGAACTTAGTGTATTGGATAGTCTGTTGAGTCTGCAAGGATACATGAGTGATAATGACATCCCAAAAACCCAAATTTCTGAGTCTAAGAGAGTTGTTTCTGATGCTGAGGGCACTGTAGTTTCCGAGGTTCAGATTCAGAATGATGTGGGAGAACAAGAACTAGATTTGAATCCCATAGTTCGTGATACTGTTAATTTTGAGGGGGAACCCCAGCTGGATTTCTTTTATGAGAGCTCTGAGGTTGAATCTGAGAGTGATGATAACTCAGAACCAGAGGAGGAGATTGGATGGCCCAAGATTGTGAAGTTCTATCAAAGAAAGAAGAAGGGGAAGACAGAGTTGGGCAAAGTTCCTGAAGCTCAGAAAGAGGATGTTGCAATACAGATAGATGTTGAACAAGATGTGGTAAACAGTGTCAGGGATGAACAAGAATATTCAGAGAGTGAGGATGACGTACCTATGACAAAGCTCAAGGCTAGGAAGAAGAAGCAGCAGAGGAAAAAGAAGAAACTGGAGGATCTTCCACCAGTAATTCAAGTGTTTCCCCCAGAAACTAAGAAAAGGAAGAGGTCTGCAGCTCCAGAGTTACCCAAGAAAGTGCCATTGGAGGAGATTTTTGCTTCTGACAGTGAATGAGAGGAGGTTATCAAAACCACTAAGGATGTGGAGAAGAGCTGTGAAGATTCTGTGGAGTCTGATGGTACCAGGAGCAGTGACAAGTTGATGTCTGGTGGGATTAGGTCCAAGCTGAGATTTGGAGATGCTGATCCACTGCTGCAGAGTGCATTTAATGAGAAGTTCTATTCTCAGAAGTCACTTCAGAAGCATGCTGACTTGGTGAAGAAGAGTTTGAATGTGGAAAAGAAGTTGACTGAACAGTTTAAACTTCCAGCCTTTGTGGATTTCATGAAGAGTATCCACATGTTTAAACCTGCTAACTCCTATGTCAGTGCCAACAAGGCCTTGGTCTACGAGTTCTACTCCAATCTGAGGAAAGGGAATAGTGATCCTACATCTCCCTGGTTTCGTAAGGTATATGTCAGAGGCAAGTTGTACCGCTTTCATCCATTTATTATCAATCTGTATCTTGGTTGATCAAAGGAGGTGTCCATCTGGTGCTTATCCTGAAGGGTTCACTCTGAACTATGATGTGGTGGCATTGGAATTATCTGGAGGTAGCTTGGCTGAATGGGGTGATGCACCAACCATTCTGGCATCTTCTCTTACCCAAAAGTAGTTCTGTATGTACAGGGTAGTGGCAAATATGTGGACAATGTCCAAAAATGTCTTCAGAGTGACTGAGGAAATGGCAGGTCTTATGTACTGCATTGGAATCAGGAAGCCTTTCAATCTGGGATGGTTCTTGTATGAGAGGATTCATTTTATTTCCCAGAATTTGAAGTCAGATGAGTATCTGGTCTATCCTGCCCTCATCACTGGAATTTTAAGACATGCTGGGGTGATTGAAGCTGAAGATGATGTGATCCTTCCTTTCCTAGTGGCTCAGGTTAATAAGACTGTCAGTGCCAAGAGAAATGATCTCACTGAACCTGTTGAGGAAGATTCTGATGTGCCACATGCAGAAGAGAACTTTGCCAAGACCGAAATTGCAGAGATTAAGGCTCAGCTTAAACCTCATCGTCTCAAGATTGTTGACCTGAAGGAAGAACTTAAAGCCTTGATTGAGTCTGATGACAGTGGTGATGAAAGCATTGGATCCCAGCAATTCTGAATTTTAGTCTTTATTCTCTATGCACTCTATATTTTGCTGCATTTCTGACTTTGTGGGAGTTTTTGAATTTCTTGGCTTGTTTTTGCTACTTTGGCACATTTTCTGTTCCCAAGGGGGAGATTATTTTGATGATGTTGTGTATGTAGGCCATTTATTTTGGAAGTGTTGATTTTACTAATGTGTCCATTTAGTTTGGAACATTGACCATGAACTTATATGACTGTCTCTATCTACATCTGATGAGTAGGGAGAGTTTACTGGATATGATGTTTCTGATCTAATTTGATGTGTATTTGAATGGAGTCTGGATTTCTAAGTGAGGGGGAGCTATATTTTTCAGTACATCAAAATAGTTGGTATGGTTCCACAAAATGCCAAAGGGGGAGATTGAAGAGTCCAGAAGTTTTCAAGATAATTTAGTTGGCTATTTTGTAGAAGTCTCTGTGTTTAAACACACTGTATGTTTAAAAACTTGATCCAGAAGAATCAGAAACCGATCAACAGTCATTGTGGTGAAGTACAGCTCGTATGCTATCAACGAAGATATTTCAAGATGCAGAAGATATTCGAAGATATTGAAGAGCGGATTTGATTAGCATAGGAATATATGATTGAGTTGTATTTGAGTTAGGATTAGTCTTAAATAAGGAAAGAATATATTTCTTATCCTATAGCTATAGAAGTAGAATATAACTAGAAGACTAAGTGTAGCTGTGCGAAGCTGGACGAGAGATCAACATTGCGGAGATTAAAGGATCGAGAAGATAAACGAGGCAACACAGCATTGAGCTATAAATAGACAAAGAAGCTGCGACAGAAAGTATCCAACTTGAGTGAAAGTATTCTGGAGTTCAGAATAGCTTTACAGTTCTTGGAGCAGCAAATTGAACGGAGATTCAATAGGCTTTCGCCATCGCCAGAGTCTGAAATTAAGATAGCCTTAATACTTCGGGAGAAGTGGTCGAGATAGCAACAAGGAGTTGCTGACTGGCTGTGAGGGGATCTCACAAATCCACACAGAAAGATAAGTCTAGATAGTCAATTGTTTGAGAAACTTTGTAACCTATCTTGATTATTTAGTGGATGATTTTCAGACTGGGCAAGGCCCCGCAGATGTAGGTGTTTTAGCACCGAACTGCGTAACCAATTCTTGTGTTCGTATTTTTAGTGTTTAAACTGTATCGCATGTTTAAACATACTTGCTAGAGTAGAAATATTAGTTAAGAACACTTTGAAACTGATCGATAACTATTTCAACTCTGATGGCCAGAAGCCTGTGAACAAAATCCCATATTTCCTGATTGGCATTACATGCATTGAAATAATGTTCTATATTATATGGATTACAACACATAGGGTACTTTGATGGTATATTAAAGTCAAATTTGATTAAAATATCATCAAATGGGAGCAATTTGTTTCTGATTCTCCATATGAGAGTGGATATCTTCGGAGAAATTGGTGTTTTTCATACCTGTTTTGGGATGTTCACTTCTTCATCTCTCCTTCTGTAGCTGTGGTATAGGCTGCTTTGACTGTAAAATCTCCATTTTGGATGGCTGCCAAGTTCATTTTCCTTTTTTGGCTGTGCTACTCTTTGCCACTTCCTCCATATCTTTCTGTGGCCGCAGTTAGACTTTCCCCAATAGAATCTTATGGCAATCCTTTCCATACTTCTGATCACCATCTTTGGGGGCTTCAATATTGAGAAATAGTGCACAGGAATAGCCACAAGAACATGATTTACTAGTATCATCCTTCCTGCATTAGTGAGCCACATGTTTTTCCACACTTTGCAGTAGCTATGAAGCTATGAAGTATAATGCTACAAAAATGTGGGATTAATATGCCTCTATACACTTTACAAAAGAATGGGTTCTCTAGACAAAGTTGGATGCTTATCAGCGAATTGTCGAGACAAAACACAAAGTAACATCCAACCAAGAAGAGAAAAGCGTACACAAATTGGAGTAGCATCACCAATAGTCCAATAGTGCACTAGATGAAGTAGTCATCAAACTGATGTATCTCTCAACTCTCACAGTAAGAATTTGAGCAGTATCTAATAAAATCAGGCCTTTCACACCTATGGGGAATGAATTCCAGCAATAGGATGAGTCAAATTTTCAAGTAGCAGTCCACTTTTGCCAAAACACATGCATGCTGATTTCCTTCCCTAAAAGTGTGGTAAAGATGAGAACCATTCAGTAAATAGAATCCAAGAGAGTGAGAAGACTCTCTTGGATCTACGCTGTATTTAATCCCAAAAAGTTGAACCAGAGTTTGAAAAAAAAAGAAGAAGAGTATAACTATTTAGTATTAACATATGGATTAAATGGTTAATAAGTTGATGCACATATATGAGTAAAGATTAAAGAACGTACTCGTACGTACCAATCAGTTTGCCAAGCACTGCGAAAATACTCCTAATTGTTGCCTTCATTCTTGAATATGTATATGTATGTGTGTACTTCATGTATTATCTGGGAGCTTTTGTTCATCAAATTTGTGCTCCATTTATAGGACTATGATCGTTGACATTTTTGTTTCTACGTACATAACTACATATTGCATGGCCAAATTATTTGACCGGTTGGTAATGAGTCGAAGTTATAAATTATCGGTTAGTTTAAGGATGCAAAACCGCTGTAATGGAAAGTCTATTTCAAAAATTTGTAAGTTACAAAATTCAACTCTGCTTAACCCATCACAAAAAATGATGTAATGAAGTAAATGCATTTATTTTACGAAATGGCTCGGAGATGAGAGAAAGTAGTAGTTTTCACGTACATGAACAAATGTCATTTGATTACGGATGATCATATATACAAACACCATGTACATAGATGACTACATTGACTATGAGTCATGTTTTACAGGCAGAATTTTGTTGTGACGAACATAATAAACATTTTGATTGAGTTTCCTCTGCTTTTTTTGGTAGCTTAAGCGGTTGGATATGAAGCATCCATTGCAATTCCACAGATACCTCCCTTAGCAGCCACACCACGCTGCATCATAATGTAACCACTCAGACCCCAGCTTTCGCCCCAGGAGTTCTTAACCAGCCAATACTTTGTCCCATCAGAAGCCGCCCCGTACCCAACGGCGGTGACTCCGTGATCTAGATCAGTCCCGCATTCTCCGGTAAATACTCCACTGCTGTAGAACTGGAAATCCATTCCACTCGCATCAATGGCAACCGAGATAGGCTGGTTGGCAACGGCCTTGAGCAAAGAAGCTTCACTGTTGGCAGGAACCTTCTCGAATCCTGCAATCTTGGCGGCGCGTGAAGCTTCCTTGGTCTTGCTGCATGTCCCGTCCGCAGCTGTGTAAGGGTAGGTAGCTTCAGCAGCGACGCCTTTGTTTTTCACTATGAATGCAAATGCATCTTCCATTTCGCCACCGTTGCAGCCCTGATCGTCTTTGGTTCTGTCACAGTCTACTATTTCCTGCTCTGAGAGCGAGATCAGCTTTCCAGTGCTCAGTTTTGTGATCCCTTCTGTTGCAGCAATAGCAGAAAACGCCCAGCAACTTCCTGTAATACATGCACAATATTGGCGTATCAAGATATGATATTTAGAAATATAAAAATGATTTGCTTATTAGGTTTGTTACCACACTGGCCCTGATCCTTAATGGGAGTGACTGCTCCTTTCTTCCTCCAGTCCATGCTTGCTGGTACTGCACTCACATTTTCGTACTTAAATGGTGTTCCAAGCAGCTTTGGTGAAGAGGATGAGAGCTTCAATCCGTTATGCGATGCAGTGAATTCGTCGTTTGTGAGATCAGCGAACTGATTGATGCCGAGTTTGTATGACCTGGTTTCAACCTGATTGAATCCTTCAATATAGGCTACGTTGCTCTTGAATATGTTGAACCGCATTTCTTTCTCAGCAGCATCCTTGTAAACTCGACCATGTTCATTCATCCACTGCTCATGTCTCGCTATCATCTCGGCCTCGCCATTGTTCAGTGTTCTTGCTGCTGTTTGATGAGCTGCAAGTAATCCCAAGAGGAATAACAAACCAATACATGTCTTCATTTTGATTGATGAGAAATGTTTTTAAAACAAAGCTGATTGTTTCTTGGGTGACGTTTCAGGATATCACCGAGCTCTGTATATATAGGCTTACACATTAATTAGGGAGGTTCAGTTAATTTGCCGGGCAAACCGTGCAGCGTTGATCTGGACAGCTTTAGATGATCAACAACGTACGCAGATATTTGAATTGAATGAATTTTATTACATACTACTGTATGATCTTAATTTAATGGATCTGGAGCTGTTTCCTGTCTTTAGCTAATGTCTTCTTGTAATATACGATGATCCATAGGCTCTTTGTTAAGTTTCATAGCTCATTTCTTTGGCTAATAAGTTAAGACATACTAATGTTTTGAACAATCAAGGGACTTTAAATAATTTATTTTGATTCATCTAGCATGTTCCTTAATTAAGAACCTGTTTGGTAGAGTTTATTTGTCGCTGAACTGAACTGAATTGAACTGGAAAAAATAAAAAAATACTGAACTGAACTGAAAAATATTTAAAAATACTGAATTGAACTGAAAAAAATAAAAAATTACTGAATTGAACTGAAAAATATTTAAAAATACTGAACTGAACTGAAAAAAATAAAAAAATACTGAACTGAACTGAAAAAAAATAAAAAATATTGAACAAAACTGAAAAAAATTAAAAAATACTGAAATGAACTGAAAAAATATAAAAATACTGAATTGAACTGAAAAAAATAAAAAATACTGAACTGAATTGAAAATAATTATAGTAAAAAAGTTCATTATTGACAAATAAAATGGACTGAATCGTATTGAATTGAATAGAAATGAACGGGATAAAGTATAATGTATTGAAATAATGACTAAACCCAACATATTTCATCAAATCACATTTGTTCATAACCAGATTAAATGAACTGAATTAAAATGGATCAAATAAAAGTGGACTGAACTGAACTGAATAGAAATGAATTGGACTGACTGAAATGATTTAAACTAGACTAAACTAAATTAAATTCAACTAAAGTCATATTTAACAATTCAGGTTTAAAATAATAATATTCTCTCATGATGTTGATTACAACTGAAATTGATGAACTTATTATAATGAAATGTATTAAAAATAGTAATAATATATGACTGAATTAAATTGAAATATTTCTTAATAAAATTAGCCTAACTTGGATGATCCTAATTACAAACATTATGCAAAGAATTTGGTAAGCATGCATGTTCACTATCTTAATCATATGTAAGCATGTGATTTTATACCATAAACATGATATGCTCTCTTGTACATATTCTCTCATGATGTTGATTACAACTGAAATTGATGAACTTATTATAATGGAATGTATTAAAAATAGTAAGAATAGATGGCGCATGCTTAAGTCGATGCATCAAATGAAGGAGGAGTGGCAAATGACCGTAATAGTAGCAACAATTACGCTTCATAACTATATGCGAATGGAAAAGTTTGGGATACCTGTTGTAGAGCATGACGATAATGTTCAAGGAACGGCGGATAAGGAATTGCAGGAAGGAAGAAATGAATCAACTTCTACTGAATATAGCAACAAGAATTTTGCAGTCGATGCCCTCGTGAATGAAAATACTGAAGTGAACTAAATGTCGTTGTTTTGAATTGATTTGACGTGGTTTGAAACTGAGTTGATTTGAATTAAAATTAAGTGTATGACAAAAGAGTAATATTACTTACGAATTACTTTGATCGAACAAGGTTTATTAATTTAGACATACTTAAAGTCTAATAATACACCTATATTAGGTTGAATAACATCAACAAACTTTTTTAAAAAAACTGATTTGAATTGCTATGAAATGAACAAAAAGTAAATATACGAAAAATAGTATGTCTAAATTAAATCATATTTTTTAAAAATTAATTTTCTGATCTCATTTGAATTCAACTGAATATAAACTGAACTGAATCAAAAAAACAGTAGAGAGCTATAATATATATATATATATATATATATATATATATATATATATATATATAAAAGAAATTTATATGAAATTTACTGAAATAAAAAGAAAAAAAATATTTAACTGAACTGAAAAAATTAAAAAATATTTAACTGAACTGAACTGAACAGAAAAAAAAATTAAAAATATTGAACTGAACTGAAAAAATAAAAAATATTTAACTGAACTGAAAATTTTTAAAAAAATACTGAACTGAACTGAAAAAATAAAAAAATACTGAACTGAACTGAAAAATATTTAATAATGCTGAACTGAATTGAAAAAAAAATACTGAACTGAAAAATATTTAATAATACTGAACTGAAAAAAAAATACTGAACTGAAAAATATTTAATAATACTGAACTGAACTGAAAAAAAAAACTGAACTGAACTGAATTGCTTTATAGAAAAACTCTGGCAAACATGCCCTAAATGTTGATGGAACATCAACTTCCTAAATGATATGTAACTACGGGCCAGTATGTGAGACTTTTTTTGTAAAGCACTTCTGTTCAATTCAGTATTTTTTTAATTTTTCAGTTTCAAATTTAGTACATTTATATTTTTTCAGTTCAGTTCAGTATATTTGTATTATTTTCAGTTCAGTTCAGTGTATTTATATTTTTTCAGTTTAGTTCAGATGAATATTTTTATATTTTTTAGCTTAGTTCAATTCAAATAATTTTTTTTCAGTTCTCTTAATTTCCTCTATATTTTTTTATTATAGCTCTCTACAGTTTATTCAGTTCAATTCAGATCAGATCAGTCAATTAATTTTTTTCAATGTGATTTCATGCAATCCAAAATTATTTAGTGATACTATTTTCAACATATTTACTTTTTGTTCAATTCATAGCAGTTCAAATGAGTTTTTTAAAGATCGTTGATGTTATTAAATAAAACTTGTTCGATCAAATTTACTCAGTTCAGTTCAAATCAGATCAATTAAGTTTTGATTACATTTGATTCTATCCTATCCGGCTTAATTTAAGAGTAATATTTTTTACTCTTTTTCATACATTTAATTTTAATTCAACTCAACCAGTTTTAAATCATATCAAATCAATTCAAAATTAGTTCATAATGTGGAGAATGCTCAATTCAAAATAGCAATACAATTTATATTTGTTACAAAATCATCACTGAGAGAATGATAAATTCAAATCGTAAAACATTATTCAAATAAAATAATGATGAGTTCACTTCAATATCTTCATCATGAGGGCATGTACATCAAAACTATTGCTATATTCAGTCGAATTTGATTCATTTCTTCCTTTCTTTGAGAGCTAGCAATTCCTTATCTGATGTTCCTTGAACATATCGTCATGCTCTACAATAGGCATCCCTAACTTTTCCATTCGAATATAGTTATGAAGCGTGATTGTAGCTACTATTATGACTGATAAGTCCATGGTTCGTATTCGGCCTCATTTATACTCGGACCAGGGCCCGAGAAGGGTCGTGGGCTCGAGATACGCGGAGGATGGATCCACGGGTCCATCAATCCTAAATCCTTACAAGGAATACGTATATTATGAATGTTCTACAAGGAATGTACATCCTCATAAACATGGTTATACAACCATGACCGAATTACACTTCCTCTATACATGGTAATACAACTACTATTCCCATAAGAGTTGTATTCATACCTTAAATACATATCTTGGTGATCTACGGATTGTAGCCATATAAATACCGAAGGTTTGGTAACCATCTCTATCTATTATCTTACATACAATACGCCTTACGCATCATACTAACTTGAGCGTCGGAGTGTCTACCCTCGGGACACTCGAGGCTTTGTTTTGCAGATCAGTTCGTGAACCGGGATCGTGATCAAGAGTGGGTTGTAGACATCCATCAATTTTGCACGCCCAGTGGGATCCGCATGTCATTCTTGATCTATACAACCTTATAACTCATGACTGATCCGGCTAAAAACCTTCGTGGGAGTACACAAATCCGTTTTTTGGCCCCGACAGGAGTAAGAAGCATCGATACCGACCATGACGACGACGAGATGAGCCACGCCACCAACCAGGGAGCAGGAATGAGTATCAACGGTGTACACCGGTCACCCTAAGAAGCCTCTCCCTGGGAGTGGGAGAGCAAAAGATCTCGCCTGGACGGAACCGTCGCTTTTTCACCTCAAGATGCGGTTTCTAATCAATTCCCTCATTCAGATCCCTTAGTAATCACAGTTGACATAAACCATAATGTGATCAAAAGAGTTCCGGTAGATGGAAAAGTGAGGTAGAAGTCATGTTTCTCAGCTGTTATGAACAGTTGGGATTGAACAAAACCAATCTCGTGCCCACAAATCCCATCTCGGGATTTGCTGGCGATTCTATAGCTCCTTTAGGAGAGATCACTTTACCTATGCGAGTGAAAGATGGTCCTCGGAGTATAACCCTTCGTTGTACCTTTGCGATTATCGACTCCAGAGCGCCATAAAACATAATCCTCGGACGACCTTGGATGTACCAAGCAAAAGCCACCTGGTCTCCATACCACTTGGTGATGAAGTTCCCTACGAACCAAGGGATATCAACAGTCCGAGGTGATCAACAATAGTTCGAGTATGCACAATCCAGGCTATCCAAGAACCGGAGAAGGAGGATCTTGAATCAGCCAAGTACTCCGAATCCGAGCCAATGCAACTCGGAGAGTTAGGAACCGTCAAGGTTGGAACTCTCCTACCCCCGAGATAAAGACCAAACTTCGAGATCTTCTCAACCAGTATATAGATGTCTTTTCTTGGGATACCAATGATTTGGTAGGAGTATTCCCTTGTTTGGCGGAACATTACCTGAATATCAATCCCTCACAAAAACCCATCAAGCAGAAACGACGCATCTTTGCACTAGATCGAGTTGAAACCATTGGGTAAGAAGTGGATAAGCTACTCAAAGCCTGCATAATCGAAGAAGTACAGTATCCAGAATGGATAGCTAACCCAGTAATGGTCAAGAAGTCAGATGGGAAGTGGAGAATGTGCATCGAGTTCACCAACCTGAATGATTGTTGTCCTAATGATAGCTATCCTTTACCCTCGACCGACCGATTAGTTGAAGCGATCGCTGGATACCAATTACTAGCCTTTTTTGATGCCTTTAAGGGATATCATCAGATCCCTATGGCAGAGCAAGATAAGGAGAAAACCTCCTTTATAACCGACAAAGGAAATTTCTGCTACAAAATGATGCATTTCGGATTGAAGAATGCCGGAGCCACTTACCAACGACTGGTAGACAAATTATTCAAATCCCAGATAGGACGCAACCTCGAGATTTATGTGGATGACATGGTAGTAAAAAGCCGCAGCTACGACGCCTTCTTTGAAGATTTAAAGGAAACCTTCGACACATTACGGGCATCCAACCTAAAGCTGAACCCAGCTAAATGTACTATTGGTGTTGGAGCAGGCAAATTCCTAGGATATATGGTGTCCAATCGGGGAATTGAGGTAAACCCCGAGAAGATAGAGGCTTTGCAAAATATGTAACCTCCGAAGACCGTCAAAGATGTACAGAAGTTGACAGGATCCCTTGCAGCCCTTAGCCGATTCCTTTCCAAAGGAGTGGAAAAACACCTGCCTTTCTTCAACATCCTTAAGAAGGCAAACCAATTTGAGTGGTCACATGAATGTGGAGAAGCCTTCCAAGCACTTAAAGACCACCTCTGACAGCTTCCGACACTGTCGAAACCAGATAAAGGGCAGACTCTCTACTTATATGTATCAGCGTCTCAGCTAGCCATTAGTGCTGTGTTGGTCAAGAAAAAAGAAGGATCACAACACCCAATATATTATGTAAGCCGAGCTTTACAGGGGCCCGAGACCAGATATATACCTCTCGAGCGCTTAATATTGGCCCTCGTGCATGCCTCTCGACGGTTGCGACCTTACTTTCAAGCACATACAATAGTCCTCCTAACCAACTACCCGATTAGGCAAATCCTCCAGAACCGGATGCCTTGGGATGAATGATGAAGTGGGCCATCGAGTTAGGGGAACATGACATACAATATAAGCCTCGGACAGCCATCAAGGGCCAGGCCTTATCTGATTTTCATAAAGGAGTCCGTTGAACCAGCAGAGATAAACCAACAAGACCCAGTTCCAAATACAGGAAAATGGCGATTATATGTAGATGGATCCTCCAACTCGGGGGGAAGTGGTGTTGGAGTCTTACTCACCAGCCCCGAGGGAAAGGACCATCCCTACGTACTCCATTTTGATTTTCGAGCTACCAAAAATGAAGCGGAATATGAAGCCTTCATCACAGGATTAAAGTTGGCAAAGGACCTCGATGTTAGGGACCTCGAGATCTTTAGTGACTCACAGATCGTGGTGCAATAGGTCAAAGGCGAATACGAGACTCGAGAATACAGTCTCCAAAAGTACCTCGAGATAGTTAAGCCCCTCCTAAATCAATTCCGACATTATGAGCTAAATCATATTCCCCGAGAAGGTAACCATAAAGCAGATGCATTGAGAAAACTTGCCTCCTCGGACCTCAACATTAAATCTTCTCAAGAATTGCTGATGGAAACCTTGGCGAAAAGAAGTTATGAAGAAAGCATCATCATGGCTGTCGACATCTCAGACACATGGATGAACCCCTATATTGAGTACCTTCAAACGAGAACCCTCCCCGAGGACAAGCATCTGGCACGGAAGGTCCGAGTTAAGGCTCCCAAATATGTTATTCATGAAGGCACCCTATATAAGAAAGGATATCTCCAGCCTCTACTCAAATGTGTTGGGCCTTCCTACGCTGAACACGTAGTACAAGAAGCACATGAAGGAGTTTGTGGTAGTCACCAAGGTCCACACACTGTTACCCGAAAACTCCTACAAATGGGTTATTTCTGGCCTACGATGTTAGAAGACTCCAAGAGATATATTGATTCTTGTCACCAGTGTCAGAGATTTACTAAGATGATCCATGTGCCTCAAGAAAATATGATTACCATTCAAGAATCTTGGCCATTCGTCCGATGGGGTATAGATCTTGTCGGACCTTTTCCTACAGCCCTTGGTAATTTCAAATACCTTATCGTGACCATTGACTACTTCTCGAAGTGGGTGGAAGCTGAAGCCTTGACCAACATAACTGGCAAGACAATTATTAACTTTTGTTGGAAAAACATTGTGTGTTGCTATGGCATCCCGAGATACATAGTAACCGATAACGGAGCACAATTCGCTAACAACCCCTTCAAGAAATGATGTGAGGATTACGGCATACATCAGAAGCTCACCTCGGTATATCATCCAGAAGCTAATGGACAAGTGGAGGTTACAAATCGAACCCTGGTAAATGGCATCAAGAAGCGCCTAGAAGGAGCTAAAGGAAACTGGATCAAAAAACTACCGAGCGTGATCTGGACCCATAGGACCACACCAGCTACCGCAACCGGAGAAACTCCATACAATTTAGTCCATGGATCCGAGGCGGTCATCCCCATGGAAATTGGAGTCCCCTCTGCCCGCACCTCTCAACCAGAAGATGATGATGGCACTGCCAATGAAGAAAATATTCGTCTCGACCTCGACCTCCTGGAGGAGAAGAGAGCCAATGCTACTATCCATGAGGCCAAGGTGAAGGAAAGAGTTAAGCGCTATCATGACAGAAGATTTTGCTTAGTTATATTTGTCAAAGGAGACCTTGTAATGAGGTTAAACGAGAAAAGCAAGAAAGAAGTGGAAGGGAAGCTAGCCCCGAACTGGGAAGGTCCATATCGAGTCCTAGAATCCCATCCAGGGGGAAGCTACCTCTTGGAAACCATGAAGGGCGAACCTATACCACGAAGATGGAACGTGATTAACTTACGAAAGTATCACGGAAGATAAAACTCAAGGAAGAGCCTCACAAAGGTTCGAGAATATCAAGAATGTCCGAGAGCCTCATCAAGGTCCGAGGCAACTCTGCTCTAGCACAAACGGGTACTCAAACTCAAACCTACTATTTATTTTACTTATATTCCTAAAGTTATAAACTTAGATTGAAGTCATGTTATTTTTTACACCTATCTTTCAAGGAGCAATCTTAAATTTCCTTTTATAAAAAAAGGGATTTTTATCACAAAGTATGATGATGATTGCTTTTCAAAACAATATGCTTTATAAAGTGTATGATTGGTCAGCTTATATAAAATAAGTTATTTGAATCCAAAATTCAAAATACCAATCTTTTTGAATAAAAGAGATAGGTTCGAGATAAAAAGTAATTCACGAAAAGTGTTTGATTGAGGTCTATAGACCAAAACGGTAGACGTGCTCAAAAATCAATCATCTCAAAATAAAGAGGAAAAACCTCAAAAACAGAAGTTAAAATTCATATCAAAGGTGTTATTAAATCAGAATATGATACTTCTAATTCCCAAAGTGATACATAGAGGAAAAACCTCGAACACAAATAGTTCATATCAAAGGTGTTATTACATCAGAATATGATACTTATAATTCCCAAAAGGATACATAGAGGAAAAACCCCGAACACAAATAGTTCATATGAAAGGTGTCATTACATCAGAATATGATACTTCTAAATTCCCAAAGGGATACATAGAGGAAAAACCTCGAAATTTGATACAAAGGTCATGAAGAAGATGGTATTACATCAGAATATGATACTTCTAAATATGCCCAATAGGGTCTTCTAGAACTTCACCAGAAGTGGCACTTGAGAGATGGGATATTGTCAACTTTTCTGCGCGCTGTGACATAAAAGGCCTTGTCAGCAAAGGACTGAGGAGGAAATCCGCAAGACTTTCAACATCATTATGTTCGTAGAGTGTTCATCATGGACAACTGCGAAGACCTTATCCCCGAGTACCTCAGCTTTGTCAATAGGGCGGGAGCTCCTTTCCAGTAAACCATGAGAACGAGGTTCATGTGCAAAGGAATAAACACCAAACCCTAAAGCTGACGAGGAGATGCCAATGAGCCAGCTGAAGCTAACTTGCCTTACTACCTGAAGGAATAGAGAACCTCTCACCGAGAAAGGACAAGTCAGGATATCTTTCTACAATGAGCTTTAATAAGTCTCCTGGCGTCGTTATCTTCTCATAGGGACCCAATGTATCCAAGAATTTGGCTCCAGGAACCCAGTCGATAGCAGTCAAGGCAGAAAGATCATTAGCAGCATCCGGATGAGAGAAGATGGACGTCATAACCTCTATCTCCTCGTCAGATTGACACAATCCCAAGATTTTATCCAAAATCCTGTGCTGCTCGGAGTCGTGGAATAAGTCTCCGTACTCCTCCTAGTGATCCTTAAACTCGGGACTACAAGCAATAAAGGCATCCCAAAGCTTTAGAAGTCGTTTCAGCTCCTCCGAGTTCCCATCCGAAGACAAGGTCTGCGTCAGTTAATCCACGGTGCCCTGATACATCCTCAGCTCCTTTTGCTCGGACTCTCTTGCCAGCAGTAAGGCCTTATTCTCAGCTTCGAGCTGCTTCACTCTATCCTCTAAGTGAGTCAAATCCAACGAAGCAGGGACAGATGGAGGAGACTCCACTGACTTAGTCGATAAAGAGTCGATAATAGCTTCCATCTCCTCCTTATCGGCCTTGAGAGCCCGGCACCTAGAATGTAACTCCTCCACAGAGTTATACAGGTGTTTGATCTCACCTTTGGTCTGCCGTCCCAGCATGGATATATCTAACATCAACTGCAAAATAGAAGATATATAAAAACGTGATATGTGACACTTAAAAGTTCACATAATATGACAAGGAGAATCACTACCTTAGATGCGAAGGGATACTTCTTGAAAGACTTCCGAGAAGCCTGACCATCCTCTTCCTCAGGGCGAATCAGATAATACTTCAACTTCTTCAGAGGCCCATCCTCGGGGATCACCAGCTCAAGGTCAGATTCATCGTCATCCGAGGACTCCCCAACCTCCGGTTCCACCTCCTCGGACTCCTCTGTCTCCTCCTCTATGACCTCGAGGGCTGCTTTCCCCTTGATCTTTTTCTTTGGAGGAGATGCTGCAATATGGAAGAAGCAATTTTAAGATACAATATGGAAGATAGCATTACTACAGTATGCGAATCAAGACATTACCTGAAGGAGACCGACTGGAAGAAGATTCATCCTGATTCCGGGGTGATTTCCTGGCAGCGCGCTTCTTGATTACCTTCTTATCCCCCTGGATTTTATCAGGGAGGGTCCAATCTCGATCCTTCTTCAGGTAGCTGGATGTGGATTTTGACCGAGGAACGTCTTGCAAATAAGAATAGGTGATAGAAGGCCACTGCTACACTGAGCCATGAGCCCCCCGCACAAACCCCATCTCCTGGAAAACGATCATTTCCTCCAAGAGCTCCTCAACTATGCCCTTTAAATGAGCAGGTGTCTCAAAGACATCAAGAGGCACAGCGTCTTTCGGCTTCGAGTTCCAGTCAGAGACCTCATATCTGGTTCGATCAAAGGTTAGCCGAATATCTTTCCACTTGCCGCTGTTATCAGGAAAAGTGAAGACCTTGCCATTCCGAGGAGTAAGGGTAATATGCTCACGCTCCTTGAAAGAGAACAGCTTGAACAAGCTCCTAAATAGATCCAGGCTTGGCTCATAGCCCTTCCGAGAGCACCAGGAGATAAAAGCCACCATTGTCACCACCACATTGGAGTGAATTTGGCAGGGATGTAGTTGATGATGCTGCAGAAACTCCGAAAACACAGGAGGAAAGGGAAAACTCAGTCCCTGTTGCAAGAACCTACCATATACTACCCCTCGAGTGGGGCTCACGAGATTCTGGACCGGAGTGGTCTTATCCTCTAGCCTCAAATCAGCCTCGACGGGGTACGACAACCTGCATGACTTCAAAAATTGCAGGGTCTTTTCATCGACCACCTGGGTGACATCACTTACGCCACCGGCCACCGGAACCCAATTATTAACTTGGGGCTCCACATTCGGGTCCGTTTTTGACCCAGAGGCACCATCATCCGCTACTGCAGCTACAGCCTGCAGCGGGGTAGCAATAGTCACCTCCATCAACTCACCAGACTCAACCTTTTAAGAACAAGGTACTCAAGTTAAGAGCAGTTGGGGCTCTTTTTTCAACAACATTCTCTACATTTCCAGAGGGAATACTGGAGTTTGCAGAAGACATGGCAATACAGAGAATGGGGGGAAGAGAATATATGAAGAAAAGAGGACAAATTTTTGAAAAACTTTTTCTGAGATTGGAAACGCAGAACACTTGGATGATTGATGATAAACACAAGCAAAATTACTTGGTTATATAGCCAGTAATTAAGCATGCATTTAAGCGGAGTAATTACCTCGACTCGCGAAACGATGCAGGCAATTGGAAGGTTGGTCTTCTCCACCGCTAGAAGATAAAATGAATCAAGACCACGTGTCAGTCTCCTCAGAATTCAAGAAGACAGATTCAGATCCAACCGTCCACGTGTCCTAATGGAATACGAAAGAACTTGAAGATAGATATTCAGAAGGTTAAGCCCGAAAGGATAGTCCTTGAAGAACGTCTCGAGATTAACACCCCGAGTCATCCTTCCTCGAGTTATTGGTTTTCCCTCGAGAAGCAAACCTCTCCTTCAACCTTCGAGATAGAGCACTCTAAGTTCTGAAGATCTACCTTGGGACTACTGATAAGTCCATGGTTCGTATTCGGCCTCATTCATACTCGGACCAGGGCCCGAGAAGGGTCGTGGGCTCGAGATACGCAGAGGATGGATCCACGGATCCATCAATCCTAAATCCTTACAAGGAATGCGTATATTATGAATGTTCTACAAGGAATGTAGATCCTCCTCTATACATGGTAATACAACTACTATTCCCATAAGAGTTGTATTCATACCTTAAATACATATCTTGGTGATCTACGAATTGTAGCCATATAAATACCGAAGGTTTGGTAAACCTCTCTATCTATTATCTTACATACAATACGCCTTACGCATCATACTAACTTGAGCGTTGGAGTGTCTACCCTCGGGACACCCGAGGCTTTGCTTTGCAGATCAGTTCGTGAACCGGGTTCGTGATCAAGCGCGGGTTGTAGACATCCATCAATGACCATTTGTCATTCCTCCTTCGTTTGAGGCATTGCCTTATGCATGTACCATCTATTTTTCAAGTTTCCAAATTACCTTTCCACGGTGTTTTGTAGAGAAGAATGTCTATAGTTAAATTGCTCCAAAATTCTTCTCAAATTTATATTTCTTTGAAAATCCGCTATATGGTACCTTGCATTTGGATCCATAAAAAGGGGTCAAATATCCTTTTGTATTTGGATATCCCGAATCCATATAACAATATTGTCTAAAAATTTAAATATCACTCTAGTTGAATTCAATTTAATTCAGTTTAGTCTAGTATAAATCATTTCAGTCAGTTCAATTCATTTTATTTCAATTCAAATCAATTCAGTTCAGTTCAATTCACTTCAATTTGATCCAGTTCAATTTAGTTAATTTAATTTGGTTATGAACAAATGTGATTGATGAATTCAGTTTCATTCAGTCATATAACTACTATGTTCAATACTTTTAATTATAATTCGGTTCAATTAATGTTTACTAGATTAATACAAGTTCATTGTTTGTGAATCTGACGATATGGAGTAATCTTCGTACGCTAGTGGTTCTATCATAAATTTGAATATTTTTTGAACCAATTCATTTCAATTGTATCTAGAAATCACTGCAATTTAACTGGTGGTGACCATTTAAACTGGTGGTGATCTCAATTTAAACTGTTTAAATCTAGAAGTCACTTTGAATTTCGCAGCAAGCAAATGAACCTAGACAGCTCTAAAATAATTATCAACTATGGTTAAAAAATAATAAGCACCACTAGTAGAAGAGAGCTATAAGGCCCCCAAACATCACAGTGTATCAAGTCAAAAAATTCATGAGCTCTTGAAGAACTCGTAGGGAAAATATGTATGGTTTGTTTTGCTCTATGAAAAACGGAACAGGGAGCACTCACTTTATTATTGCCAAAAGGAAAGAGAGAAGACAAAACCGTGGAGGATAGATATCCTAACGTTGATGCCAAAGATCGGAGGAAGCAACCACAACAACGGCGTGATTCGGTTCCAACGACGGTGCACGGATACTGTTAGTCATAGACGTTTGGTCCCAACATCTAGCGTGTGAATCTAATAAACCACAGCATACTGCTCACCCACACCCATCACTGTTCTCGAACTGATTTTCTGTATTTTAAAAAATCTTCAGTGAGCAAAGAAAGACATTTTAATGTACCAAACAATCTAGAACATGATAATAAATTGCAGCATAATTCAGGTAAATAAAAAACATGGGGAAGTTGAATTCCACCAAAATTTAGAGTTCTATATTCAATAGAAGAAGAAATAGTTCCATCAGGTAAAGCAACGTCAACAGTATTATCAGCGGTAACAATATCATAAAGAGCACCCTTAGCACCGGTCATGTGATATGAAACTCCCGAATCAAGTATTCAAGGTAGCACAATCTTACCTGGCATATTGCCAGAAGGATAATGCATTTTAGTATAAGGGTTTAAGGCTCTACTCCATTGTTCTTCAGTCAAACAAAACCCAATATATGATCGATAAAAACCAGACTGATCAGTAGATGAAGCAAACCCCGATGGTGGCGAAACGATCAATGGAGCAGTGGTTGATCCAGCAAATGGCGTATCTGAAGGCAGCCGGCGAGGCACAATAGACCCATGAGAGAGCTGGGTCTGTCAAGAACCAGGCAGAGCATCATTAATCACTTTTTTTTAAAACAAGTGGCGACGTGCGTGGTCGCAAGCGTAATAAAAAGTAGGTCCTTGATCGGCAGTGCTCTGAAGGCAGATACGCAGAGACTGACAAGCATGCGCAAAAACTGGCACGTGTAAGCACGCGGTGATGAGATAGACAAGCAGTGGCTTGCGCGTGTAAGCACGCGCTGATGAGATAGACATGGAGTGGCTTGCGCGTGTAAGCACGCGCTGAGGCAGTAGAAGCACAAGAACTGGCGCGTGTCGGCACACACTAAAACAAAAGAAGTGAGTGTGGCTTCATTCGCTTGACTATTGTGCAGATCGGGTGGCAAGGCGAAGAAAAACTGGAGCGACGGACACTGTGAGAACATAAATTTGGGAAAATAACTCCGGTAGAATGGCGATGAAGACGACGGGCTGGCAGTAAGTAATCAATCGGCAAAAGAATTATTTAAGAGAGGACAAATAATTTTGGGAATAAGTCTCTAGATCGTTATTATCTGGTATCATGTGAAGAATACTGTAGAATGTAATATTGTATTGATATGTGGGTATAATATTTTATCGGTAGAGTACAAAGATAAATTAAGCAAGTAATCTATACATACTAATACACAATCATACATCTACAAGACACACAGTTGTAACTTTCTAATTTACATACGATTGGATAAGATCAAATCATAACAAAATATCCTAATAGAGGGAGAGAGAGTGAGATGGGGAGGAAGAGGGAGAGAGGAGGAGTGGTGTCCGGTCGGCAATCAAAATCTTTAAGGCTGGCATCATTTCACAAAGTTGTTTGGGTGGAGGGGATTTCACTCCCACCCCCGCAGGGGAGACCGAGTGACTAAGTCTTCTTCATAAACTGAGTTTTGGGTTTGGGGTTTGGGTTTTGGGTTTCAACTCAAACTTGGTTTGGGATGTGGTTTTGCAAAAGGTAGTTTGAGGCATACCTTGTATGGCAAGCACAAGTGAGTTTCGGGTTTTAAATTTATTAATTTATTTATTTACAAAGTCTTAGGTGAGACCGTCTCACCATAAGCTTATGGTAGGACCAATGACTTCTCATATGTTTATTGTGATAATTTGCGTCTTTGTAATCTTTGTTGGTTGTTCTAACACAATTAATTCACCGATAATATTTGAATAAACTAAAACTTAGCAAATTGATGAATGTACAACAAAATTGAACTAATGACCGAAACACTTGAACTAACTTCATAGACATATTTACAATATTTAAATGATTTTTTTAGTTAAAATAGTTAATTAAAAGTACCATATTAAGAGTCTAATAAAACAAACACATAAACTTAACTTATATAGAAAGTAGTCCTACCATAAGTTTATGGTGAGACTGTCATACCCTAGACTTTCTCTTATTTATTCTATGTATTTGTATTATTTTTACAATATATCTTTGTGTTGCTACACTTATAAAACATGTTTAAAGTAAATAATGGTGAAATATTTAAATGAACATAATTTTTTTGTATAGTGGCTAATATTAATAAAAAATAATATTATATAAAAATACTATTTTTTGAACTAAATATATATATATATATATTATAAATGTGACATTAAGTGCAGTTAAATATTTCACCTGATCATAATCCTAACCAATTATGATCGTCAACTTCAATCCAACAAAATGCAAAATTTAACATTATTTTAAATTATATAATTTAAAATAATAAATGAATTATTTTTAGGTCGAGGCATTACCTTTGTGGATCCAACATTTTATTCTTGTATTAATTCATCATATTTTGCTTAAAACACAACTTTTGAATATTAGTCTTGGAATAGACCGTCTATATTATAGTTATAATATAGACGGCCTATTTTTGCAATTAAAATAGGAAAAGACGGGGTTTATATGCAAAGGAATTATGGAAGCGGAGACCTTTCTGCAAATATGTGTTCTTTTAATCCTTTTATGCAAATATATTAAATATATATACCAAATATATATCCTTTTCCCAGATCAGTGTTTCATTCATCGCCACCATCACAACTCCTCGATCCTTCCGTCGAGCACAGCGAATCCGCCGCCGAGCTGAATCCGCCGCCGCCGAGCACAGATCCTCGATCTGACAATGCGACACTTTTCGATTATCCGGCGTCGGAGGGATGTGAACCGTGTAATCAGCTCTTTTGGGGAAGAGATATACATTTCCGGCGCCGGAATCTCGTCGTTCTCCTCTTCCACCACCGCGCAATGACTAATTCGAATTCGGATTCTAATTCTAAGACAGAGAACGGCGGCAGATTGGACTCGACAGTGGACTCTGATTCAGGTATTGATTGTGTTGTTTTCATTCAGTTTATTCGTGTTGATTCGCGCTCAGTTTGTGTTGATTTGTGTTGAAACTTGATTATCTAGTCTGAAAACTGTGATGATTGTGGAAACTTGATTATTTATTCTGAAAACTGCTGTGATTGTGGAAATTGATTGTTTAGGCTGAAAATTGCTGTGTTTGTGAAACTTGATTTTTTAGTCTGAAAATTGTGGTGATTGTGGATACTTGATTGTTTAGGCTAAAATATATTGATTTTGGTGTGTAAACTGTGCATTTTAATATTTATGAAAACTTGATTATCTAGTCTGAAAACTGTGGGGATCGTGGAAACTAGATTATTTATTCTGAAAACTGTTGTGATTGTGGAAATTTGATTGTTTAGGCTGAAAACTGTGGGAAGTGTGAAACTTGATTTTTTTAGCCTGAAAACTATGGTGCAACTTAATTGTTTGAAAAATACGGTGAAACTTGATTGTTTAGTCTAAAAACTGTGGTGATTGTGGAAACTTGATTGTTTAGGCTGAAATATATTGATTTTAGTTTGCCTGAAATATATCGATTTTAGTGTGCAAACTGTGCATTTTAATATTTATGAAAACTTGACCTTTTAGTTTTAAAACTTGACCTTTTAATTTTGTTTAACTTTGAAAACCGTAGCTTTTAATGTGAAATATTAGCTGATTTGAGTACACATTCTTCTTTGCGTGAACAGTGCGCGTGAATAGTTCTTTTTCAAATTTTGCAAATAATGACCTCTTTCTTTCCATATTTTAATGTAGTCCTTGGTTTGTATTATAACTATAATATAGGCGGTCACTCCAGAGACCAACTCTTCTTTGAAATATGAAAAAATGATTAAAAAAATCAAGACTGCTTCAAAACTTGGTTCTGGGTTTGATCAAAACCAAAACTAGATGTAACATACAAGTTTTGAGTTTGGGATGAAACCCAAGACGGCAAAACCCAAAACCAGCCAAAACTGGTGCTGCCACAGATGTCGTAAATGTTCAATATTGCAACAGTGTAGCTAGTACATATTATAATTAGAAAATCATAAACAATCAAGGAAGATTTTTTTTTTTTAAGTTTAACCAGTGAGAGTGGAGGAGTGTTTATTGGGTATCCCACACCCTTTGCCTTAAATGGCATAATATTTGTTACAGACCTATTATAGGCAAAAGTTACAAGGACAAAATCCCCAAAGGCACATAGGTGCTTTCAAAAAATAGGTTAAGAACCTATACAAAGAGAAAGACTATCAAATGCCATTACCTTATTGAAACCTAAGAGAGAATTGCCAAGGCAAAACTCAAAGCGGTACCAAAATGGAAAAAGCATTTAAAGTCTAACTAACTGAGATAGCTACATTGCAGATCAGTAAGAGCCTCTGAATGACAGAAAGTGAGCCATATCAAGACAGGCATGAGTATCTGTGATGATCACAGTGAGGTGGAAAAGTCTTTTCAGGTAGATCAGGGCCTAATAGATGGTAAGCCAACCTTATCCATCAAAGAGATTGCCCTACATTCAGGGGGCAATGTATCCCAGGTAAAAACCTGATCCTTTTTACTAGATAGGGATAGCTTAGATAGGGCATCAGCCAGCTGGTTGGCCTGTCTCAGAGTATGGTTTATTGGGACTTGGATGAGTTGCTTGGCAGTGTCACACAGGTGGAAGAGCTTCCAGTGCGCAGTAACTGGATTCATGATCATGGGGATTTCTTTGAGAGAATCTGATTCAATATGGAAGCTATGTTGACCATAGAAAGCTCCATAATGGTAACCATGAATGATAGCCTTGATTTCAGCTTCCAGAGGGGAGGAGGCTGTTGAGAAAATTGTTGCAGCTGAGATGAAGTCTTCATGTGTGTCCCTGATGATCATACCAATAGCACAGTGTGGATGCTGAAAGGCAGCATCCACATTAATTTTGAGACCATTACAGGGTTTGGACCATGTTACCAATCTAGGTCTGGGCTGGGGGGAGGAGGTTTTGTATGGGAGGTTGGCTTGTGTAGCAAGTTGTATATCTGCCTGATGTTTTATGTTGATAGGATTGGCTGTCAAAATCAGAAAAAGTAGGTGCCTGATCTCTGAGATGATGAGTGTTCTGCAAGGTTTCTTTACCTCAAAAAGATATTTATTTCTAGCTTTCCATAAAGACCAAACTATTATACAACATAAAAGCCTGATAGTTTAGCTTGGAAGCTAGACAATGCAGCATATGTCATATAATAGGATAATCTATCATATACAGACTGGAAAACTATATCCCTAACTCCAACAAGTGCCAAAATATGTTTCCAAATGGATGAAGCCAAAGGACACAGGTTGAAAAAATGATCAATGCTATCAGAGCTATTGCAGAAGGGGCATTTGGATGCCAGGTTGATACCATAGTGTATAATCACCTCATCAAAAGGTAGCAGAGAGTTAAATAATCTCCAGACAAAGAAAGTAATTTTCTTTGGTACCTTGATTTTCCATATTTTGCTGAGTGTGGCTGAGACTGGCTTGTGTTCATGGAGGATCCTGTAATCAGTTTTGAAAGTGAATACCCCTATATTACTAGGTTTCCATATAAACCTATCCTCTCTATGATCATGAATGGTTGAGGAGTGTAACAATGAGAGGACAGTGGGGTGAAGGTCACCAAGAAGAGATGGCATGTAATTGGCTTTGTTCTGGATGAATTCAGAAACAGTTGTGGTTGCTGGAATTGAGGTAAGCTCCTGTGGGAAAAGATCTATCAGAGGACCTTTTCCAGTCCAGTTAGCAGTCCAGAAATTACAGGTTCCTTTACCATGAATAACCAGTGAGTTGTGTTCACCTATGGGGTTGACTTGGCAGATCCTTTTCCAGGTTTGAGAATTTCTAGAGGATGGAGGTAAAAAATGTATGAAAGTGGTCCAAAGTGCAGAGCTTGTCTGGTATTTCCACCAGAGTTTTAAGGAGCATGTCTGGACTATGTGGGGGATTGATATGAAACCTAGACCATTTTACTGTACAGGATAGCAAAGCTTTGACCATTATCTCCATTTCCTATTGGCTTTGACTGGGGTGGAACCCCATAAAATGGAAGCAAAAGTCTTTTCTAGGGTTTCAATGACATGTACAGTTGGGGCCATGACAGTGAAGATGTGTTGGGGGATTGAGTATAGAACTGACTGTATTAGTATTATCTTCCCACCAGTAGTCAACCATTTTTGTTTCCAAAAACTAAGCTTCTTACTTATCTGTTCTATGAGAGGGTTAAAGTGTGAGTTCAATAACTTCTATTCAATAATAATTGGAACTCTCAAATATTTGAAAGAGAACTTTCTTTCTTTCATAGCCAGATGTTGTGAAATCAAATTTCTTTTAGCCACAGTAGCATGCTTACTCAAGAAAAAATCACTCTTGTCATAATTTATTCTCTGACCAGTGACTTTTTCAAAAATAGCTAAAAAGGCTTTAAGGTTGATCACAGTACTCTTATTAACTGAAATGAACATAATGGTGTCATCAGCATAAGAGAGGTGGGATACTGGAGATGTATTTCTAGGTAAATTGAAATATGACAGCTTCCCAGTACTGAAAATGTAGGCAATACTTCTGGAAAAGGATTCGGTGAAGATATTGAACAAAAGGGGGGACAAAGGGTCCCCCTGTTTGATACCTATGCTGGCCTTAAGGAATCCAACTGGTTTACCATTTAACAACACTGAAAACCAAGCCTGAGCTAGATTATTCATAATGCATGTGATGATCTGATTATGGAAACCAAATTTTCTCAGTATTTTTTCCAAAAAGTGCCAACTAACCCTATCAAAAGCCTTCCTTAAGTCTAATTTGATAATGCAATTAGGCTCTCTGACTTTTCTATTGAGATGTCTAACCAGTTCTTTTAGGTAGAGAATATTGTCAGAAATATCTCTACCTTTCAAGAAGGCAATCTGGTTATCAGAAATTATTTCTGTCATGAAAGGGCTGAGTCTGTGCATTATAACCTTTGAACATATCTTGTTGATGACATTAGATAAGTTTATGGGCCTATAATCATCAAAAGACAGAGGTGTATCTTTTTTAGGTATCAGTGTTATCCAAGTTGCAACAAAGCCTCTTGGAATGTTTGCACCACTCAAAAATTCATTGACAGCCTCCATCAAATCAGAAGAAATGATATCCCAGGATTTAATGTAAAAACAAGCTGAGAAACCATCAGGTCCTGGTGTACTATTTTTATTGAAAGATAGTACCACAGATTTTAGTTCATCCAGATCAACTTCTTTAATTAAAGAATTTTTCTGTTCTAATGTGATGCATGATGGAATCTGGGAAAGGAAATGTGAATCAAAGTGATGATCACTTTCAATCTGCTCAGTGGAAAGTAAGGAATGATAGTACTGAACAGCCTCAGTCTCAATCTCAGCTACATCTTCTAACCACGTCCCAACAGAGTTACTAATTTTGGAAATATGCAGTTTGGATCTTTTGTGTCTTAGTGAGTTATGAAAGAACTTAGAGTTCATATCACCCTCTTTGATCCATTTTAACTGAGTTTTAGATTTCCAAAAGTGCTTTTGTTCTTTCAGTGCCTTAGTCAGTTCAGCCTTTCTGAGATTAAGTAGTATCAGTTCAGAGTCACATTGATTGTGATCAAAACTAATTTCCTGTAATCTTAAAGCTTCTTCTGCTATTTCAACATTCCTATGTACATTCCCAAAAACTTCATTATTCCAGATTTTGAGAGCCCTTTTTAATCTCTGAAACTTCAGGAAGAACTTAATCATTCCAGATTCATTGATAGGCTCATTCCAATTTGATTGGATCAAATTCTGAAATTCTGTTCTTTTTTACCAGGTGTTAATGAATCTAAAGGATTTAGGTACTGAGAGAATTTGTGTGTCTATTGAAAGCAGTAAAGGGGAGTGGTCAGAATTCAACCTTTTAGGACCAAGACTGAAGAATTAGGATAGAGTGCATTCCAAGAATGGGTACGCAATCCCTTATCTAGTCTTTCTATAGTAGGTCTAAGCCTTCTATTTGTCCAGGTAAATTCATTTCCCACTGTGTGTATATGAATCAAAGCAAGCTTATCAATAAATTTCTGAAAATCTCTCATACTTCCTATTTTGGGTGTAGATGGACCTTTATAATCAGATAATGAAAGCATTGCATTGAAATCACCTATATAGAATGTATCCGACAAGGGCAAGGCTGATAGATTAGACCACAGAGCCTTTCTGTCCAGTCTGTTTCTTGCACCATACACAAAAACACCAGTCATTTGAATATTGATACTAGGTTTTTGTATCTGTGCATATAAGAATTGCTCATTGTCTTGTAGGACATTAACAATTAAATGGTTGTTCCAGAAAAGCCAGATTTTAGCATTTGCAGAAAAGGCACAGTTTGTAAAATGAAGTATGTTCATATAATGATAAATTTCGGAATTATCATGCCAGGGTTCAATCAAACATAATAACTCAATGTTCAGGTCAGATATGAGTGTGATTAGTCTATCCGGTGCTGTTTCCAACCCCTGAATATTCCAAACTAGACTATGGATTTTATGATTTTTTACAATCATTAAAAACATATTATTTAAAGATTTTTGGATGAGCTGTTAGAAAAGCCCATTTTATTAAACTGAGTGAAGAAGGATTTCAGTTTTACCTTCTGAGCTGATGCCAATTTAGGTAATTTGGCTTCATTTCCTGTTATATTTGCTTGAGGATCATCATCAGATTCAGAATCTGAGATGAGAGTTTGTAGCTCCTCTTTATCTTTTTCCAGTGGTGAGAATCTGTTCCTATTTCTAGATTGAGATGAGAACAGCAGACTGTTAGATTTAAAAAGAGGATGGGGGATGCCTTGCAAACCTGATGGGATGGAAATATCATCTTTTGCAAATGATTTCCTGAAGTTTGGTTTATGGGAAACCAAGGTAAAAGGATCCTCCTTCTGAAGGTCGGGTTTGGTTTTTTTGTAGTTGGGGGGGGGGGGGGAGTGTGGCTTTTCTGAGAGTGGTTTGAGAATTGTAGGAGGTAGATGGATTATCTGAAGGGGAGGATGAGGTACATGAGTGTTGGAGTGTGTGGATAAGTGGAGAGGGAGCTGGGAGGGAGGTGGCAGTCAAGTATGTAGATAGGAAGACCAGAGATGTGTTTGGCTGAATGTGTTGGACAGAAGGGATGACAGGCGACTTTGGGGTAGGTGAGATGAGGTTCTGTGAGGTCATTTCAGTGATAGGCTCAGGACTGGTGATGATTTTAGCTATTTGGTTATGTCTGATGGTTGCCTTGACATTGGTTATAGTCTTCATTTTCCTAATTTTGTTCCTCTTCACTCTGTGCAGCTTCCTCTTTCCAAAAGATAGGTTTTCAATTGGTAGGGAGGGAGGTGGTGTAGAAGTATTTGGATTGGGTGGAGGTATCTGTGCTGAGTGTCATGAGGTGTAGGGTTCTGTATGTTGATTTTGGGATTGGTTTGGGGGGTGGCCTGAGTGGAGGGCTTATTTATGTAGTTGAGTTCAGGGTGGAGTAACCTACATATAACAGAATCATGGCCAACCTTTTTACAGTGGGAGCAGTATCTAGGTAGGCTTTCATATTCTAGTTTTAAGAGGCTGTGGAATCTAGTCTAATCTCAGTAGGTATAGGTTGTTTTAGATCAAGCTCAACACACAGTTTAATGGTTGAGGGTCTAGTGATTAACTGTGTGGCAGCATCAACTTTGATAAAAGTTCCTATTGTGTTCCCCAGCTATTCCAAAACTGAAACATTGTAGTAGTAAACAGGGGGATTATAGAGAGTTACCCAAACTGGAACTATAGGTGATTCTGTGTGTACTGAGAATTCAGGAGTCCAACGCAAAACTCTCATGGGATATCCTTCAATGGTCCAGTTGGATTTCATCCAACAACGCTGGAAGTCCTCTTTGCAGGCGAATCTGATAAGAACATGACAGTGATCGATGGCTCCTAATTGGTAACTTCCGGCGAAATCTGCAGTTTTGAAAGCTAATTCAATAGCTAGTATAGAGGGTCTCCCCTTGCTGAATTTGCCGACGAGTGCGTTGCGGTATGGGCGACTGAGGATCTCAATTTGCTCCGGCGTAAAGATGCAGGCAAGTTCCCCTTTGTACTCCGATATAGCTTTAATCTCCGGATTGGAAGGGAGTGCTCAGGAGAGAGGAGGGGCTTTAGATTTTAGGGCAGTAAGGAACGATTTATGACCGTTAATAGTCGGTGGCTCCGCCATTACGGCGGAGCGGTGGTGGCTAACGGTCGTTTCAGAGAGCTCTGACAGTGTCATAAGCCTCCTAACGGTAATAAAACGGCCGGAAAATTTGCAATAGTGTTTAGAGAGAAGGCGGAGCGAAAATTTAAGAGAGAGAAAGCCGTGTAACATTGATTAATTGATCAAGGAAGATGATTGCAGTATATACCATACATTTCATCACTATGTACATTAAGAGGTGTTTACATAAATTTAAAGAAAACATCACAAGGACGATCATTTACAGGCAGAAATTAGTTGTGCCAAATTAAAAATCAACTGCTTTTTTTTGGTAGCTTAAGCAGTTGGATATGAAGCATCCATTGCAATTCCACAGATGCCCCCTTTAGCAGCCACACCACGCTGCATCATAATGTAACCACTCAGACCCCAGCTTTCACCCCACGAGTTCTTAACCAGCCAATACTTCGTCCCATCAGAAGCCGTCCCGTACCCAACCGCGGTGACGCCGTGGTCTAGGTCGGTCCCGCATTCTCCAGTGAACACACCGCTGCTGTAGAACTGGAAATCCATTCCACTTGCATCGATGGAAACCGAGACGGGCTGGTTGGCCACCGCCTTTAGCAACGAAGCCTCGCTGTTGGCCGGAACCTTCTCAAATCCGGCAATCTTGGCGGCGCGTGAAGCTTCCTTTGTCTTGCTGCATGTCCCATCCGCGGCCGTGTAAGGGTAGGTTGCTTCAGCAGCGACACCCTTATTTTTCACTATGAATGAGAATGCATCTTCCATATAGCCGCCGCTGCATCCCTCATCGTCTTTGGTTCTGTCACAGTCTACTATTTCCTGTTCGGACAGTGAGATCAGCTTTCCAGTGCTCAGCTTTGCGATTCCTTCCGTTGCAGCAATGGCTGAAAATGCCCAGCAACTTCCTGCCAAATCAAAAGAGGCATATGGTATATTAGTAATGTTATAGGTAACTTGAGCTGATTTTACTTTAACACTTCTGGTACGTTCATCTAGGTTTATAAATGATTTGCTTATGATCAGTACTCTTACCACACTGGCCCTGATCCTTAACGGGAGTGACTGCTCCTTTTTTCCTCCAGTCCATGCTTGCTGGTACTGCGCTCACATTTTCGTACTTAAATGGTGTCGCACTACTTCCAAGCAGCTTTGGTGAAGAGGATGAGAGCTTCAATCCGTTACGAGATGCAGTGAATTCGTCGTTTGTGAGATCAGTGAACTGATTGATGCCAAGTTTGTATGGCCTGGTTCCAACCTGGTTAGACCCTTGGATGTAGGCTACGTTGCTCTTGAATATGTTGAACCGCATTTCCTTCTCAGCAGCATCCCTGTAAACTCGTCCATGGAGATCCATCCACTGCTCGTGCCTCGCTATCATCTCTGCCTCATCATTATTCAGTGTTCTTGCGGCTGTCTGATGAGCTGCTAGTAATCCCAAAAGGAATAACAAACCGATAAATGCCTTCATTTTGATTGATGACAAAGCTGGTTGTACTTGGGTGATGTTTCAGGATATCACCGAGCTCTGTATATATATAGGCTTTTGAATTATATAAAGAATACAGAGGGAGTTCAGTTGATTTGCCGGGCAAACTATGCTGCGTTGATCTAGACATATCCTTTGGTGATCAACAACGTACGCAGATAGGGTTATGTGACTGAATTTTCTTACATATGATTCTTATTTTAATGGCTTTGGAGCTGTGTCTTGTCTATAGCTAACGTCTTGTAATATACGATGATCAATGGGCTCCTATTCAGTTTCCTGGCTCCCTTGTAGCTAAATATTTTTATTACAAGCAATTGGATAATTACTAGGTGGTTTAGCCTCACTAACTGAGGCCTTAACCCGTGGTGCCCTTTCACCGGCCATTCTGATAGCAACTAACAAATTTAAAGAAGAGAACTTAGAGATAGGTTGATTTAGAGATATTTTGAATTATATTGTAACTTAAATTTTATACTTTAAAAAACCTCACCAAAAAATAAATTTATAATCTAAATTTTTTCGGATTTTTTGGGTTTAAACTGAAATTCGAATCATAGTTCGGGTTTCTAGTTAATTTGGATCGAGTTTGGGTTTCACATTTTTATAGGTCAACCCGAACAAGTCAAACTGAATAACCCGTAAACCAAACAATCCGACCCGACGCCCACCCCTAGTTAAAACTACAACAACACTTGATTTAAAGTATGATCTATATTTTCCAAACTGATAGCACATTTAAAGACACAAATCACAAAATGATACATGATGTGTAAAGTAGATCGAGAATATTACATGACCTGTAAACCAGATCGAGAGCATACATGTCCCTTACAACCAGGTCGATAACAATTCAGTTATTTAAACAACCATATCAAACATTATTGACACATGATCTAATCGATCATATCAAAGAACAATACAAAGATGGATATATAATTCACACTTATTCAACAACAAAACAAGTAAACATAATCAACGGTTAATTCCCAATCTTCTCATGACTAGAAGAAAATGTAATAATAGAAGAGAATTTTAGAAAGTACTGTTGTTAATGAAAATTGTACAATTTTATAAATTATTGTGCTCGGTGTACCGTGTTTACAAGTAGATTGATTGATGGTTTGTGATGGACATATAATTTCAGAATGTTAAATGTTAGATAGAAAATAAAGGTTAAAAAGGTAATCATCAAATATATATTGTTTTATAAAAGTTGAATGTTTGACCATACCCAAGCACCATCGTTGTTATTCAAATACCCCTCTGATTGGCTGATATGAATAACTACGGCTTAATACCCAATCTAGTAATTACTGTCGATTTATGACTGACTTGGTTGCCTTTACATCCACGGAACGCGGAATCTATGAAACTAGCAAACCGTGCAGCCGAAAGTAGACGTTGAATTTGTCGATACTACTCCACAAATTCAGAAAGGCAGGCTACACAAGTTCCCCACAACTGGCCATCCAAGTCCAAGTGTGATGCTAATTTTAGTTTGCACTAGAATTAATCAGTATAGTGAAGATTGATTAAAAAAAAAAAAGTCTCTGTAGAGATCGTTTATATTATAGACCAAAGATTATATAGTAATGGTATTATAAAATAAAACAAGGAGGTCCTTAATTGCAATTTACTTAAAATAGTTTCTATTCATGCGCACTATTCACTGATCTGTCACTATTCACTGGGCTGCACTATTCACTTATCCGTCACTATTCACTGGGCGACCCGCGTTATGACTTCTGCATTTGTTTCTACAAGAAAATGAGTATTTTAGCACATAAGGTCCACATTATAGTCCCAAACATGAACACGAGCATCTAAACATGCTACCCTAACCAATTTTCACACACCAAACCTCACATCTGGCCATTCATACCTCAAATAGACCAGAACATGGGGGTTTTAATAAATAAGGTCCACACTATAGGCAAAAACATGAACATGAACATCTAAACATGCTACCCTAACCAATTTTCACACACCAAACCTCACATCTGGCCATTCATGCCTCAAACAGACGGAACATTGGAATTTTAACACATAAGGTCCACATTATAGGCAGAAACATGAACATGAACATCTAAACATGATACCCTAGCCAATTTTTCACACACCAAACCTCACATCTGGTCATTCATGCCTCAAACGGATCAGAACATGGGGTTTTAAGCACATAAGGTCCACATTATAGTCCCAAACATGAACACAAACATCTAAACATGCTACCGTAACCAATTTTTCACACGCCAAACCTCACATCTAGTCATTCATGCCTCAAACATATCAGAACATGGGGTTTTAAGTACATAAGGTCCACATTATAGTCCCAAACATGAACACGGACATCTAAATATGCTACTCTAGCCAATTTTCATACATCAAACCTCACATCTGGCCATTCATGCCTCAAACAGATCAAAACATGGGGTTTTAAGCACATAAAGTCCACATTATAGTACCAAACATGAACACGAACATCTAAACATGCTACTCTAGCCAATTTTCACACACCAAACCTCACATCTGGCCATTCATGCCTCAAACAGCCAGAACATGGGATTTTAAGCACATAAGGTCCACATTATAGGCACAAACATGAACACGAACATCTACACATGCTACCCTAGCCAATTTTCACACACCAAACCTCACATCTGGCCATTCATGCCTCAAACAGACCAGAACATGGGGTTTTAAGCACATAAATTCCACATTATAGTCCCAAACATGAACACGGATATCTAAACATACTACCCTAGCCAATTTTCACACACCAAACCTCACATCTGGTCATTCATGCCTCAAACAGACCAGAACATGGGGTTTTAAGCACATAAGGTCCACATTATAGTCCCAAACATGAACACGAATATCTAAATATGCTACCCTGGCCAATTTTCACACACCAAACCTCACATTTGGTCATTCATGCCTCAAACAGATTAGAAAATGGGGATTTCAGCACATAAGGTCCACATTATAGGCACAAACATGAACACGAACTTCTACACATGCTACCCTAGCCAATTTTCACACACCAAACCTCACATCTAGCCATTCATGCTTCAAACAGACCAGAACATGGGGTTTTAAGCACATAAGGTCAACATTATAGTTCCAAAGATGAACACGAACATCTAAACAAATCAAATCATCTAAACATCCACACATGAACATGAACACCATGACGCTCAGATCTACAACACAGAACACTAACAAATCAAAAACAAAAAACAAAATCCGTGAACGAATCGACAAAGCAGACCAAATTAAGAGATCGGGAACCTTACTTGCTATGCTTGAATTAACATATGAATCGGAAAACCGCTATAGATGGAAGAGATTAGGTTTTGGATTTGGGGGAGAGGAATGGGGAGCGGCGGTTCTGGAGAAATCAAAAAGTGGGGAGAGAGAATGAAAATTTCATATTTATATCAATCATATTTCACAAAATTACAAAAAGACCCAGCGTATTAAGTTTCTTTTCAACCAAGCCCTCGCACATTTTTTTTCCTTTTTCTTCAGTCCCGTCTATAATTTGGACGGTCTCTTTTGAGAATTTCTATTAAAAAAACGTAAATTAGTGTTAAAAAGCATTCCTTGTTTGTTATAGACAATTGATAGACGCAGTCCTAAATTACTAATGCAGTCCGTATTTACACTTAAACTGCCTAATTTACTCTAACTAAAAGTAAAATACGACCTGCAAGTAAAATGCTATTTGCAGGTCGTATTTTACTTTTGCAGTCTGTATTATTTCAATGAAAGACTAATACACTCTCAATTAAGTGGGTAAAGTTTGAACAAGATAAATCAATAAGGACAATCTTGTCAGTTTCAATCAAAATACAGATTGCATTAGTAAAAGAAAACCCGCAAATAGGAATTCCTTTTCAATACAATCTGAATGTATTTACAGTTGAATACCTATTTTATATTGCAATCCAGTTATCACAAATTCACAAGCTTCTGTATAATCCAATCCCTCCCAAATCCTCCACCAATGAAGCTCTGGCCACCGTAGAGCCGCCGCCAAACGTGGCCGCAAGAAGAAGTCTTTATCGATTGCCGCCGTCGACGACGATGACGGCGAGAAGCCCAGACGCTCCCGGAAAGCTCATAACGACGACAAGTCACTCATAACGACGACGACAAGCTCAGAAGTCATTCACTCAGCCGCCATAACCAAATCACCTACAGAATCCCAAATTGACCCCCAATCCTTGATGCCCATCTTTCCCTCGACATCACAACTGCTGCTTGTCATCATTGGAAGCGACTTTTCTTCTATTTTGAAGACATAAATACAAATAATGAAGGTAGAGAAAGTCACGGCTTTGGGTATTCTTCTTCCATCACCTCTACGAATCCGACCAATTCAAAGAAGTTCGTGTTCTCAGTCTCCTGATTCATCGAATCCGAACGCCTGGACCTCCCCGTTTCACCATCCTCACCGCTCTATATCGATTGTATACTCGGCAATTTGAATCTCAATCCTTGGCTATTTGAATCTCGAATGGACACGAACTCTTCAACTCCATGAAGATCATCGCCGAGAAAAAGCATCGCCGGGAAGAGCACGCCGGGAAAAGCATCACCGGGAAGAGCATACTGGGAAGAGCATCGCCGGGATCGCAGCTTTCGGAGTCGATTGGGGTTGTGATGTAATTATTAGTTGTGTTTGATTTCTTTTCCAAATACGGGGGTTGAAATTTGTACCTGAATATACCAAGGGTATTTTTGTCCGTTCATTTAAAATACTGGACTACAATAGTAAATACGGGACTACATATAACAATCTCATGTTATATTTCCAAACATATTGATTGGTATTTTATACTAAACAAATCATTAGATTGATGTATAAAAAATCATGTTCAATGTCGCCGTTGTCGATAAATTATATCTGATCTATTCAATAATAGTTATTTGACGTGCAATCATTTCATATAAGTTTTTAAAACAAAAATTTGGCCATGTATTTTGTGTATTATTAACAAAGAGCTCATATAGTCATATAGATCATCAAGTTCCAGGTACTATGTTTATGGCATAAAATATCGACTCTTTTGAGTCACAGTCTAAACTTTCCTGACCAGACTTGTGTGTGTACATTGTTAGGAAATCAATCCCATTGTGCAGCTCAGGATAACAAAGAAGAAAACACATAACACAGACATTTAACGTGGTTTACCAAATTGGCTACATCCACGACAGAAACACAAACATCATTAATATCGGAACAGATTACAGATTACAGACAGATAACAGAAGGATAATTCTCAAACGTAGTCTCAAGTCAGATGAACTCTCAGACGTCTTTTCGAACCGCTCCACGGACCAATACAGATGTGCTAATTCTCATATATCTTCTTGAATCACGTCACCGACAACTTCTCAGACATATTCTTGAATGCACCACAGATTACGGATATATTACAGATGGTGAGAGATGCCAATCTCACACACAGAACAAAACGAGAACAGATACAAATGGTGGGAGACGTCAATCTCGCATACAGAATGGAACAGATGGTGGAAGATGTGAATTACATTGGCAGCGTATGGTATATATAATACCCAAACAGAATCCTAAACAGATGTGGAACGGGACTACCCAACTCCTTTCCGGAACAGAATTAGATTTACCATAATTAATAAATCCAAAACAGACTAGGATTAAGATTCAATTCAATTCCCAACATACATCCCACTAAAAGAAAATGAATCGGAAAAACTCTAACTTAATCCTGGAAATGAGTCACACAAATACATGTTCTTGAAAACATTCCTGTTAGATAAAACTCTCACACTATACCTACTAGTTGCTACGTCTGATCTCTCAGATAACAGTAGTCAACCTTAAAAACCACTAATCCCTCGGTGCTATAAAACCTGGCCTCACTTCTTGGGTTCATCAGTTGCCGCGGGCTTTGCTTCCTCGGCTGCAGGCTTCTCTTCGGCCGGCTTCTGAGGAGCAGCCGGAGGTGGCGGTGGTGGCGGTGGCGGCGGCGGCGGAGGAAGACCAGCGTCAATGCAGCTTCTGCAGTTCTTCTCCACCCATCCCTCGATATCGTGTTCACCGGAGCCTCCGAAATGGCGTCCGCCGCAAAGCCGTGCAATCACGCCGGCGACGACTCCGAGTATTGTGATGACTGCTAAGACAACCACCAGCGTCTCGATGGACTGGTGCGTGGAGTGCCTGGGCTCTACGCCCACCGGTGCTCCTCCTCCTCCTCCTCCTACCAGTGGAGGCAGCTGGTTTTCACTTTCCATGAAACACTAGCTTTACTGCTTTGGGACAACAAGTATGAAACTAGGATGAAGGGAAAGTTTTTTGTAAGTGCTAAGCGGGAGCGATGGACTGGCTTTTGATAGGGAAATAAGGGCATTGTCATTTCAAAGTGGACAAAAGAAGAAACAGTGCTTCTTCCCGTTTATTCAACATCTTTTTAGACATGAATTTGTGATTGAAATAATGAGGGAAGAAAATACACGTCATTAATAATAGAGGTGAGAACGATCATGAGCGTTCGTTAAAATGATCGAGATCGGATCGGTTAAAAATCGGATCGACATCGTTCATATAATAAATGAACCGATCATAATTAAAAATTTTAGATCGTTTATCAAATGGACGATTAACGATCATGAACATAAAAACTCAATCATGATTGTTAACAGATCGATAAGATGATCGTTATCAATCATTGATTATTTGATCGATTATTTATAACAAGTCGATCACAAACCGATCACGATCATTATTATTTTTAAACTAGCCGATCATGATCATGAATTATTTTGATCAGTTCGATCGCGATTGATCATGATTATCTCAAATTTTAAACGATCCGATTCTGGTGATGATCGTGATCGGATTGGCTTGTTATAACCCCTAATTAATACACTAAGAAACAATATATTGTTATTAAGAGATAAGTTTCTTTAGGAAAATCCAACGAAGAGTAGTCATATATAATTACTTCAAATTTATATATATATATTTTTTAAAAAAACAATTGTGGGTGCAGATCGAGTAAATTCAGAGAGGAGTTTAATCAATTACTGGGGTAGAGTGCATGATTTGTTTAGAGAGAAGAAGAGACAAGCACCAACGTTCAGAGATGAAAAGTTAATGAGCAAAATCCGATATAGGATTCCAACTTTGAAAAAACGTTGCTGCTGCTGCTTTTTGTAGCTAGTGTAGCCATGATTCTATCGTGTATTCCCTTTTTAGATTGTGGTGGGATTTTTCTGTTTAACTTGGTTTTGGTCTCTTCTTGAGGAGCTTTTGAGCTAACATGTTCATTATTAAATCAAGATCGATGGGTCAGAAATAAGCCTATTACTTCATGATAACTGAGATTTTATCATGTGAAATCATATTATCGAGTTAGAAGTTGACATAAGTACACATTATTAAATCAAGATTGTCGAGTAAATATAGACATATCTACATTTTCATTGAGATTTAATTATACCGTCGGGTCAGAAAATGAACACAAACTTTATCATATCAAATTAAATCTTCAGATAAAAATTAGATAAAATTACTTGTTTTATCATGTCAAATTAGATTGGCAGATCACAAAAATACTTGTTCGTTAAGGGTTTTTTATTTAATTGACCAACGAGGAAAATACTCGTCAAAGACTCAGTTGGACATGACTAAGATATGATTCACCAGTGAGAGGCTCCAAAAACTAAGCTAGAGATTAGTACCTGGTTAGGCATTGTTAAAACATAAAGTACTTAGGCACATGAATAATATAGTATGTTGGAATCGAGTTTGTCCTCTGCAGGATCACATGTTGGTGTCAAAACACGAACTAGACGACGAGGGTGCAATGCATATGGAATCTCATAATATCATACTCTCTGATAGTTTTCAGTCCTTGACCAGTTATCTGCCTGAATGTGTTCACACTCCACATATCAACTTCACCATTGAGGCGATTCATCAGTTTGATCAATCATATTCACACCTGATGACAGTTCGCATTCAATACCTGAAATGATGATCATCATCACTATTTACTCATCCCGTCACTCAAAACAGTCCCATTTTTTATCACTTGAACAGATTACTTCAAAGAGACCACTTGGGTTTCTCTTAAAATTTAGAATTACACAAGTTATTGTTGGGTTATGGACTAGTGCCAATATAATTTTTAAATATATATTTGTTACCAGGTATTTAGACACATAATAAAACAAATTATTGGATATAATAGATTAATAATATTATAAATTCATGAAGGTTAATAGGCAATTGAATAGGGACTTGTAATATTTGACGTTACGAATTCATGGTGATGAATTCAACATTAAATCCATGTTTCTCAATGCTTATAAGTAACCACAATCAGGTCCATCAAAATATGAGTTTCAACAATATAGAAATCAATTCTACATAGTTGGTTTTACATGAATGGAGTTGGCACGTTAAACTGACTGTTCCAAGAGTCGAGTTCTTGTGGATACCATCAGAGGTCGGACCATTTGTGCGAACTAAAGATCAATTTCAATCGGTATAACATTTCTTCACGAATATTGAGAATTCGACAATCCGGTATGTCATTTACACATTACGTATATCATAATCCGGGCTATATAGTATTAGTGGAGCCTTATAATTGAGTATTAGTGAAGACTTATATGTACATTAATTGTATATTTAGCAAAATCATTTTGGTCCTACTTTCAATATATTGTTGGTATATATTCATTTTGACACAATATGGGACAGACGGTCCTACTATTGGACCCACCTTGGAAAATCCAAACTGCACCATAATCTGTTCTTGATAGTTCCATCTGTTATATATTGGACCTTATGGAAAAGCAGAAACTCCATGATCTTTGATAACATCTCAGCCACTCCTCAGCTTCTAATTAAGACTGTCAAAGAAGAAATATTCCACATTTTCACCGCCAGGCCATTTTTCTCCTCAAACCCCTTTGATATTGATCTATCTGGCCTTAGATTCCTACATCTTCACTCCAGACCCCCTAAGCCTAAAATCCAAGCCATTTCTTGGTCTCATCCTGTAGGCCACCTTAAAATGAATGTGGATGCCTCTTGGCACCACAATATGATGGCTGGTCTGGGATTGATCATCAGGAACTCCTCTGGTAATGTCATACTTATAGGGGGCTATTATGTTGCTGCTTCTTCCCTTATGCATGTTGAACTTTTAGCATTGCAGAAAGGAATTACACTCGCAGCTGAGCATAACTTGCACTGCACTTATGAATCTGATTGCCTAACTGCAATCAAAGCCACTCAAAATCCAATGCTGAGCCCCTGGAAGTTATTTCAACTGGCTCATGAGATCAATCCGAAATCTGCTAACATCACTCATACATATAGACAAGCCAATATGGTAGTTGATGCAATTGCCAGACATTCTTATGCAAATCAATGCAACACTGTGCTTACTTTAACACAGCTACCTTTGCAAATCAGGGGACTCATATCCCTTGATAAGAAGGGCACACCAGCTATCAGAATTGATGATATCAGATGCTACTAATCTTTTGTTACTTGTCTCGGGTCATATGCAGTACAGACTCCCTGGAAGTTTTTACCAGCAGAACACACCAACAGCCTCCCTTTTCAATACACTATGTGTACAACCACCAGTTTTTGTATCACTTCCCTCATATCTTCTTGGTACCGCTCTGGATTTTGCGAGTCACTTCCCTCATTTCCCTAAAAGGTTTCAAAGAGAACTGAGATGTGTTGATAGTAGATTCGCTAGTCTAATGAGACATAGATCTCCTAGCCATTTTGAAGCATCCTCATGCTTTGGGACTGTGTTCCCAGTTTTCAGATATGTATGTAATGAACTTAGCCAAATGTTTTTGGTATTTTTGGGTTTGGGAAGCCAAATAAAATCTCCCCCACCTTATGATGGGTTAAATTGAAGAAACAAATTATATGTACATTAATTTTCATTGCTAAATAAACACTGTCAATAGCTTACTATTGTAACAGTTGATACACAAGTAGTAACCGTAGCGTATATGTTAGTTTTCTCGGTCCAAAGGAGTATATAACGTTTTTCATCAGCAAAGGAAGCAGTTCATGAGCTCTGGTTGAGCCTCCTTGGTGATTCATGTTTTGACGATATTTAAGTATAAAATAGTTGTTATATAAACTAGTTTGGTTGGACCGCACGTTGTGCGGTATATTAAAATGGAATTAAATACATAACCCTACTTAAAAAAAAGTGTAAGCACAACCATTAATATATATATATATAATGAATGAGAATAATAGTTTAAATCTCTGAAAGTTCAAAACAAAAGTGCAATTTGTAAATGTTGTTATAGATGCATGCAAGCAAAATATTGTGTTAAAACAGCAAAATATTGTGTTCAAATAATTAAATTTTATAAAAAAGATAAAACAACAATACAAACGCGCTGAGCTAAAAATAAAAGGAAAATTAATGAAGAAATCAGTTAAAGGGCGGCTGACGGGTGGTGTTACGGTGGTTTTAATAAAACTACGTACTTTAATATATATTTTATTAATTTATATTTATCAGAGCAATAACTCTTCTAGTTCCCTTTGGGATAGAAAAAAAAAAAAAGAATTTCAATCATCATTCTACAGGTAGGTGTATATATGGCATGTATGTGATATAATATTTTCATACTTAATTAATTATGGATAATTGCGGCGGTGTCATTATTCTGTATTGATACAGAATATTTCCATACATATTTCATATATCGCACATTCATATTTTTCTTTCGCAGACGTGTTAATTAGCATGAAAAATAAAAACAATAAAATTAAAAGAAACAAAAAAGGAATATATAAAAATGGTAGGCGCCGGAATATGGTGAACTTGCGGTGGTTATGTGGTGGTTTTAGTTAAAACTACGTAGTTTCATCCTTTTTAATACTTTTTATTAATTTATTTTTTGACCGGAGCAATAACTCTTCTAGTACCCTTTAGGATTAAATGTTTTAATAAAATGTAAATATTTTTTAAGTGTGAAGAAAAATTTTCTCTTATCTGAAGAATAACTAGTATAATTCCCGGTGTATTTGAAAATTAGTATTTGAAAATTATAATTATAGTTTTATATTTATATATTTTAATAATTAATAATTTTGAATTTTACAAGATTTGAAAATGATTAATGTTTTTACAATTTAAGTATAAAATATTTTTTATTTAAATTAAATGTTTTAATAAACTATAACATTATATTTTAAATTAATAATATGAAAGTTTGTAAAGAATATCATTGTAGAATGTTATGATTGTATTGACATGAGGGTACAACCTTTATAGGTAGAGTACAAAGAAAAACTAAGTAGGTATATCTATACACACTAATACAAAGTCATAATCCTGCTAGACACACAACTGTAACTTCCTAATTTATATACAATATTAGTATATTATCAAATCATAACAAAAAAAAGTCATTGCAACTTGACTATCACAAAAAAAGTCGCATAGGAGCAGAATGTGTAACTCCTAAAGATGACAAAAAAAACTTGAGCCATATAAGTTCACAACAAACAGCACCCATTGCCCGATACTCCACTTTGATAAGTCCATGGTTCGTATTCCGGGTCTCATTCAGTCTCGGACTATGGCCCGAGAAGGGTCATGGGCTCAAGGTACGCGGAGGATGGATCCACGGGTCCATCAATCCTAATCCTTATAAGAAATGCGTATAATATGAATGTTCTACCAGGAATATACATCCTCCTAAACATGGTAATACGGCCATGAACGAAATACACTTCTTCTATACATGGTAATACAACTACTATTCCCATAAGAGTTGTATTCCTACCATATTTACATATCTTGGTGATCTACGGATTGTAGCCATATAAATACCGAAGGTTTGGTAAACCTCTCTATCCATTATCTTACATACAATACGCCTTACGCATCATACTAACTTGAGCGTCAGAGTGTCTACCCTCGGGACACCCGAGGCTTTGTTTTGCAGATCAGTTCGTGAGCCGGGTTCATGATCAAGCGCGGGTCGTAGACATCCATCAATTTGACACGCCTAGTGGGATCCGCTTGCTAATCTTGATCTATACGACCTTCAAACTCATGAATGATTCGTCTGAAAACCTTCGTGGGAGCACACGAATCCGTTTTCCGGACCCGACAGGAGTAAGAAGAACCGATACCAACCACGACAACGACGAGATAAGCCACACCGCCACCTAGGGAGCAGGAAGGAGCATCAACGGCGTACACCGATCACCTGAAGAAGCCTCTCCCTGGGAGTGGGAGAGCAAAAGATCCCGCCTAGACGGAACCATTACCTTTTCACCTCAGGATGCGGTTCCTAATCAATTCCCTCATTCAAATCCCTTAGTAATCACAGTCGACATAAACCATAACGTGATCAAAAGAGTTTTGGTAGATGGGGGAAGTGAAGTAGAAGTCATGTTTCTCAGGTGTTATGAACAGTTGGGATTGGACAAAAGTAATCTCGTGCCCACAAACCCTATCTAGGGATTTGCTGGCGATCCTATAACTCCTTTAGGAGAGATCACTTTACCAGTGCGAGTAGAAGATGGTCCTCGGAGTACAACCCTTCGTTGCACCTTCGCGATCATCGACTCCAGAGCGCCATACAACATAATCCTCGGACGACCCTGGATGTGCCAAGCAAAAGCCATCTGGTCCCCATACCACTTGGTGATGAAGTTACCCTCGAACCAAGGGATAGCCACCGTCCGAGGCGATCAACAACTAGCTCGAGTTTGCACAATTCAAGCTATCCGAGAACCAGAAAAGGAGGATCTCGAACCAGCCAAGTACTCCGAGTCTGAGCCAATGCAACTTGGAGAATCAGGAACCATCGAGGTTGGAACTCTCCTACCCCCCGAGATAAAGACCAAGCTTCGAGATCTCATCAACCAACATATAAATGTCTCTTTTCCTGGGATACCAATGACTTGGTAGGAGTATCCCCTCGTTTGGCGGAACATTACCTGAATATCAATCCCTCTCATAAGCCTATAAAGCAGAAACGACGTATCTTTGCACTAGATCGGGTTGAAACCATTGGAGAAGAAGTAGACAAGCTACTCAAAGCCCGTATAATCGAAGAAGTACAGTACCCAGAATGGATAGCTAACCCAGTAATGGTCAAGAAGCCAGACGGGAAGTGGAGAATGTGCATCGACTTCACCAACTTGAACGATTGTTTTCCTAAAAATAGCTATCATTTGCCCTTGATCGACCGACTAGTTGAAGCGATAGCTGGATATCAAGTACTAGCCTTTTTTGATGCCTTTAATAAGGGATATCATCAGATCCCCATGGCAGAGCAAGATAAGGAGAAAAACTCCTTCATAACCGACAGGGGGACTTTCTGCTACAAGATGATACCTTTCGGATTGAAAAACGCCGGAGCTACTTACCAGCGGTTAGTGGATAAATTATTCAAATCCCAGATAGGGCGCAACCACGAGATTTATGTGGATGACATGGTAGTGAAAAGCCGCAGTTATGACGCCTTCTTTGAAGACTTAAATGAAACCTTTGATACATTACGGGCATCCAACCTAAAGCTGAACCCCGCTAAGTGTACCATAGGTGTTGGAGCAGGTAAATTCCTAGGATACATGGTATCCAATCGGGGAATTGAGGTAAACCCCGAGAAGATAGAGGCCTTACAAAACATGCAACCTCCGTAGACTGTTAAAGACGTACAGAAGCTAACAGGATCTCTCGCGGCACTCAGTCGTTTTCTCTCCAAGGGAGCTTTAAACACTTGCCTTTCTTTAACGTCCTCAAAAAGGCTAACCAATTTGAGTGGTCCCATGAATGCGAAGAAGCCTTCCAAGCACTTAAAGACCACCTCCGACAACTTCCGACACTGTCAAAACCTGACAAAGGGGAGACTCTCTCTATATATATATATATATATCTGCGTCCCAGCTAGCTATCAGTGCTGTGTTAGTCAAGGAGAAGGAAGGATCACAACACCCAATATATTATGTAAGCAGAGCTCTACAGGGGCCCGAGACCAGATATACCCCTCTCGAGCGCTTAATATTGGCCCTTGTGCATGCCTCTCGGCGGTTGCAGCCATACTTCCAAGCACATACAATAGTCCTCCTAACCAACTACCCGATTAGGCAAATCCTTCAAAAACCGGATGCCTCGGGACGGATGATGAAGTGGGTCATCGAGTTGGGAGAACATGATATACAATATAAGCCTCGGACCGCCATCAAGGGCCAGGCCTTATCTGATTTCATAATGGAGTCTGTCGAACCAGTAGAGATCAACCAACAAGACCCAGTTCCGGACACAGGAAAATGGCGATTATATGTAGATGGATCCTCCAACTCGGGGGGAAGTGGTGCTGGAGTCTTACTCACCAGCCCCGAGGGAAAGGACCTACGTTCTCCATTTTGATTTTCGAGCCACTAATAATGAAGCAGAATATGAAGCCCTCATCACAGGGTTAAAGCTGGCAAAGGACCTCGATGTTAGGGATCTCGAGATCTTTAGTGACTCACAGATCATGGTGCAGCAGGTCAAAGGCGAATACGAGACCCGAGAGTACAGTCTCCAAAAGTACCTCGAGATAGTTAGGCCTCTCTCAAATCAATTCCGACATTATGAGCTGAATCATATTCCATGAGAAGGTAACCATAAAGAAGATGCACTGAGCAAACTTGCCTCCCCGGACCTCAACATAAGATCTTCTCAAGAATTGCTGATGGAAACCCTGGCGAAGAGAAGTTATGAAGAGAGCAGCATCATGGTTGTTGCACCTCGAACACATGGATGAACCCCTACATTGAGTACTTTCAAACGGGAACCCTCCCCGAGGACAAGCATCTGGCACGGAAGGTCCGAGTTAAAGCTCCAAAATATGTCATTCACGAAGGCACCTTATACAAGAAGGGATATCTCCAGCCTTTACTTAAATTGTTGGGCCTTCCGACGCTGAACACTTAGTAGAAGAAGCACATGAAGGAGTTTGTGGTAGTCACCAAGGTCCACACACTGTTACTCGTAAACTTCTACAAATGGGTTATTTCTAGCCTACGATGCTAGAAGACTCCAAGAGATATATTGATTTTTGTCACCAGTGTCAGAGATTCGCCAAGATGATCCATGTGCCTTAAGAAAATATGATTACCATCCAGGAATCTTGGCCGCTCAAGTATATTAAACGGCAAAGCCGCTCAAGTTGATGATCTGCAGCTGAAAGGGGTTTATAACCCTCAGCGCCTGAGAAAGGTTATTGTTGCACAAGCTGCAAAGGTTATAAAATATGCCAATGCACATAATGTGACGGTGAAAGCCTGTCTCGTACTGAAATTTTCACAGAGACTTGGCTGACGTCACCTTCAAAGAGTTCAGCTTAGAGGGCAGTTGCAGTTAATCACCGCGCCATAACGTAGTCAAGCACAGAGGGGCAGCCCCTTCAGACGCAGTCCTGATTACACTTGTTAACAGATCAGTTAAGAACATAGAGCTGCTGATAGAGAAGGCTCAAGCCGCGCCAAGGACCATTCCATAGGAAGTCGAAGATGATCTTTAGCTCCAAAAAGAGATCTTTCACCACATAGCATGAATTTTATGAAGATGATCTTTACTAGCTCCTGAAAGAGATCTTTCATCACAGAGCTTGAGGTTTGTGAAGATGATCTTTACTAGCTCCAGAATGATGTCTCATCACAGAGCATGAAGGAAAATGAAGCCGGTCGATTATGGTTGGAGGATTTGGAGGGCACAAGTTCCTTAGTGTTTACATTATGGGGGCAGAAATGCCGGTTTGCATCAAATGACAAAGGGGTTGGTGGATCTCTTTGATTCGGATATCAGAGACGCCAGACAAAGCATGTGAAGACTTTGTAAAGACACAAGAGCTCTCCAGTATGTGGAAGAATTGAAGAATGCTTTAGCAGCTTGTTGTTTCCAAATTTAAAGGGCTTTAAGCATTCTGGCTCCTTGGTGTCCTGGGATCTGTGGCTACCAGATGGACTTGAATTCATGTAACCCAACTCATTATAATACTCCACTAATGCACTCAGACCAAAATTTGGATTTTGGTTTATGTTGCCGAAATTGTTATACACGCCAGTTGGCTAAACTAATTGAATGGGTTTCGGTGCCTGAAAGTGTGACTGGGATTGATCCACAAGAATTGGGTTTGAAATTGTGGATTGGATGACTGATCATCATATTTTGAAGATGTAAACTCCTTGGGCTGGTCAACTTCTTCCTCGGTAAAACTGTTTATAACTTCGATCGGATCATTGATTTCGTTGGATGCCCCTCTTTTTCTATATATTTTGACCGCAACCCAATCATAGAACTACATAAACGAAAAACACTTTTAATCTAATATCATTTTAAAAATAACGTTTCAATTTAACTTGCACACAATTATTTTCACGTTTCTAACAAATACACAAAAACAATTATTCATATTAATAAACTATATATGAACAGTTCAATAATGTTACGTATGATAATATTTTTACTTATATACATTTAGGCATGTTGGTTAAATATGAAGAGGATAAAAATGTATACATACCTCATCCTTATATTTCTCTAGTGTAATTTTCTCTGGTGTGTATTCCTGCATCAACCAGCTCGTGCCTTGATTTGATTTGTTCTTCTCAAAGCCATGATAATATTTGAGTGTACGTACAAAACCAATCGCTCTTCCATTGTTGGGGACGTCATTGCCGCTCGATGTTGGTTTCCAGTATCCATCCTTGGTGAATCGGTCCGGCCGATGTCCATTCTAATACTTTTTGGTCCTAGGTGTAAAGAAGTACAATTCCACATGTCCTTTCGACTTGTATTTCTCTATCAAACATCAAAAGTAAAAGGAAACAAACTACCGGTCTGATCAGTAAACTCTAATTAAACAATAAAAAACACTACTTTGTCAAAAAAATTGCTTAGAGCATTAATAACTTTATTTATACATATTAATATGTAATAATAAATGATTACATTTATAAAAGTTGAAATTAACCACAATTAAAGTTAAACATACTAGCAAACTCCATTGGAGAAAATTTGTAAATATCAACTTCTTTAAAGTGGTTGAAGTTCTCTGAGGAGCCTCTGAACTTGTTTCTAAGGGTACTGCATTATCTCTTGGTCTGTTGGCATGAATCGAAAACCTGACGGGATATCGTCATCTTTATGATCTACCTTTGAGTCTGAGTTTTCACCATATTCGTAATTTTTGGTCATATTCTTTAAATCCCCTGGTTAAGATACAAAAGTACTCTACCTACAAAGATTTAGGGTCAGAGCATTTAAGATTTAAATTACATATATATGTGAGACTACGCATCCAAATCTCAAATAATTTCTTTTCTACTAGTTAACTACAAGTAGGATTATTGAATGATTTATTTTTCATCGTCAATATTGTAAAAGATTTTTTTAATCCCTGAATTCAAATCCAATGCAGAAAATTGCATTCATCCATTACTAACAAGGATTTTTAGTAAAACAATTTTCAGTAGAATTTTTTTTTTGGAAAATTCAAATATGAAATTGAAAAGATTTATAGCAGAATGTTTATGTTGGTGATCTGCATCAACAAAAGCAAGAGTGAATCGCCTGACTTTCATTTCCAATACGATACAGTAGAAAATTTCTAACACGTTTATGATTTTTGACCAATCTAGTTAAAACACGTACGTTTTAGACTAAATTTAAATCTATTACAAAATTCATAGTATAATTACCATCTATATAATTTCCAATTCTCTATTTGCAGATCCCTATTCCTTATTTGTAGACTCCAAATTCAGTAAAATTACTAAATTATCCTCAATTAATAATAATCTATTTTATTTAATTTTGATCCACTTGTTCCTGTTAATTTCATTGAATAGTCTTGAAATAGACCGTCTATATTATAGCTAAAAAAAAGACGGTCTGTTTTTGCAATTATAAATGGACGCGGCCCCCATCTTGCAAATTACTTTTGGGCAGGTCCTTTTTATGCAATTTCCGAAACCTAATAAATATATATACACGTGAACAGTGATTTGCCCTTTTTCCTCCAAATTCTGAAACGCGTCTTTTCCCCTTTTCCCCAAATTTTCCAGAGCTCCGATCGGCGCTTCAACTCGGCGTTTTCCGATCGTTTCAACTCGTCTTCCGGTCGGCGTTCAACTCGTATTCCGATTGGTTCCGCCTCCTGGTAACTTCTCGTGTCTGATCTGCTGTGGTTTCGATTTGTTGTGGTTTCGATTCCTGTGATGATTTGTATTCCGATTTATGCTCTGATTGCTCTGATAATGTTAGAATCTGTTGTTTCGTTGTTGATCTGTTCTGTGATGTCTATGTATACTCTGATTGCTGTGATTTATGTCATGATTCATTAGATTTGTGCTCTCACATAAATCATTTGAATATGTATGTTTTATATTTAGTTCCGATTGCTGTGATTTCTGTGATTTGTGTTGAAAACTGTGGTGTAACTTGATTATCTAATCTGAAAAGTGTGAAGATTGTGGAAACTTGATTATTTAGTTTGAAAATTTATGTGTTTTACTATGAAAACTAGACTGTTTAATGTGATGTCTTTCTGCTTATAAAGTTTTATGTGTTTATCTTGGAAACTGGACTTTTTTTAATATGGATTCTGTCTTGTTATGAAATTTTATGTGTTTAGCTTGAAAACTAGACTGTTTAATGTGGTTTCTGTCTGCATATGAAATTTTATGTGTATAACTTGAAAACTAGGCTTCTTGATTTGGGTTGAAACTTGATTATTTATTGTGAAAACTGTAGTGTTTGTAAAACTTGATTTTTTAATGTGAAAACTGTGATTTTGAAAACTTGGTTATTAAGGCTGAAAACTACAGTGATTGTAGAAAGTATATTTTTTAGGCTGAAAACTGTGGTGGTTGTAAAACTTGATTGTTTAGGTTGAAAACTGTTTTTATTGTGAAAACTTGATTGTTTTGGTTGAAAACTTTGGTATTTGCGAAACTTGATTATTTATTGTGAACACTGTGAAGATTGTGAAAACTTAATTATTTAGGCTGAAAACTAGAGTGATTGTAGAAATTTGATTTTTTAAGGCTGAAAACTGTAATTTTTGTGAAACTTGATTGTTAAAGATGAAAACTGTGATGATTGTGAAAAATTGAATTTTTAGGCTGAATACTTTGGTGAAACTTGACTATACTTAACACTACATTATTTAACCTAAACACCCTAGTTTTTATGTACCTAAAATCTGATGTTTATAATATGGAAACTTGTCTTTCTAACCTGAATTCTTTTGTGTTTACAAGTATTCTTTGCGTGAACAGTGCGCGTGAACAGTGCGCGTAAACAGTACTTTTCCCAAATTTTACAAATAAGAACCTTCTTCCTTTCATATTGTAATATAGTTCTTGGTCTATATTATAGTTATAATATAGACGGTCACTCCATAAACCAACTCTAATTTCATATTCCAATTAGCGTTGTTAATTTTATTTCCCCATTCCTCATCTCCTTCTCCGAACCTCCACCGCCACCACTGCTTCTCCGGCGTCCCTTTCAGATCTTCATATGCGGGTTTCCAACTGTATTTCCAGCGAGAAATTGATCAGCAGCAAATTTTGGAGGCCCAGATGACGACTTGGATAGTAGTAAGCTCAAGTACTACGCCCTTGATATTCTCCCTTATCCAAGGTACAAGCTTTTAATTTGTGCCAAATCAAGCTTCTGCTGGAAAATGTTCAATAATTGACGCTGAGATGATATTTTAGTCCGTTGTGTCATGCCTTATGGTTTCTCTGAAACGATCTATGTTAGTACGTTGTGAAGTTGAAGATTCGAGAAGGTGGTAGAACATTCGAGGCTGGCTAGGGTTAGAAAAGAAATTGGAATGTTGAGATCTGTGTAGGAGAAGAGAAGACAAGTGAAGTGAAATGGAGGAGCGGAGGAAATCGCTGGCAGACATGCTGCAGTCCGCCAACCTCGACGACTCTCCCATGTCCCGCAAATAGGTTACTCCCTCTTCCTCATCTCCCATGTTCCCATTATTATTAGACATTAATGCTCATTTGCTGTTTCATTTTAGATTCAATCCTGCGAGGAGAGCGCCGAATCTTTGAGGGAGAAATGTTTCAAGTTCTACAAGAGCTGTCGCAAATACACGTATTTTCCGATACTTACTACTCCCACTTTCATTGCTTCAATTCCATTCTATCGTAATCATTATTAGTGTTTAAATACTGAATATTATGAATCACATGTTTTACGAGTTTCAAAACAGGATGTTGTTGGGTGGTTTATTCTCCCCTTTCAAAATGAACTCACCCGGTGCTTTTGAAAAGCCAATGCTCCTTTTATTACTCTATTTAACCTTTAGATTGTTCGATATGTTTTCATACCGCTGTCTTCAAATCTTACAGTGAAGGTCTTGGAGAGGGATATGATTCCGACATCGCTTTTGTAAGTGCATTGGAAACTTTTGGAGGAGGGCGTTGCCCATGGAGGTATGTCGTCACTGCTTTATCCCCTCTTTGAGTCAGCTATATACCCTCTTTCAGGCATGTCTTGATATTCTTTATTCATTGCAGGCCGCGCCATGTCAAAATATACTATTGCATTGAAAGAAATTGGAACATACAAGGAAGTCCTTAGGTCTCAGGTTAATTGTTTGCACGATTTTGCAGTATAAGCTGTATTTATTTCTATTTGGATCTTGTCGCGTTCCCGTGCGACTGATGGGAAATTAATTAACATATGTTTTGAGTCCATGCTGAATGATAGATTGCTTCAATTTGTCAATATAGATTTGCTTGATGTCAAGGTATTATATCTTCTCCATTTCTTTTCACTCAATCCTCTCTTTATCCCCCTCTTCAGTTTGGATGCAATAAAATGATTTATACTTTTTAGCTTCCTCGTTGTCATGTTAAGGTACCTTGGGTGGTATACCCAAGGATATTATAATTTACCACTGTCATAGATGGTATAGTTTTGGCTCTAAAAGTAGATGCCTTAGTTTCAGGTTTCATTTCCAATTTCAATTCCCAAACCCCCATACCAAATGTTCGTTTTTTCCATGAACCATGATCCGGTTACTTGATTCCGAAGCCCACCAATCAAACATCACTCATACAAAGACCCTCCTAAATGTTCTTCTAGGTTCTAGCTTGACTTCTTTGCATCGTGCACTTCATTATAATTTCAGGAATGTGCAGTGCAATATTGCAGGCTGTTGCTTCATGGCATTACAATTGTTGATAGTTTATGTCTCCTAATGTCGTATTGTTTTTTTTCCCATCTTTCTCCAGGAAGCATGGAAACAGTTTGACAAGAACAGCCTTCTTTATGATCAGGTAAATTTGGAGTTGGAGTTTTGATGGTGGAAGAGTTGGAGTTTTGATGGTTGAGTTGGTTGAGTTGGGGTTTTGATGGTCGAAGAGTCTGCTGCTATCAGACCCGGTAGCTGAAATGGACGAAAGTGAATTTGCAGACAATGAACATGAAAAAATGAGTAGCTTCGTTTGAAGAGCTCAATACCAAGATTATTGCATATGACACGATCATACAGTTATGGATATCCTTACTGCTTGTTTTAGCTTGGAATAATGGAGTGCTCATGTTGCTGTATCTGCCCTTTAAAAGATTTGTGCTGAGAAAGGACATTGCATCTTACAAACTCTATGTTACTGGTGATGAGATCATTTGCAAGGTGTCAAGACCTGCGTACATCCCTTTCTATGGAGATATTAAGATTCAAAAGCGCGTTCCTCTGCATCTGGTGGTAGATGGTATCCTTGAGCAAGGTCGAATGACGCATACAGTCAATACATGGCATGCACACCCTTAGAGTGGTAAGCATATCAAAGGGAAAAGCCGCTCAAGTTGATGAGCTGCAGCTGAAAGGGGTTTATAACCATCAGTGCCTGAGGAAGGTTTTTGTTGCACAAGCTGCAAAGTTTATAAAAGAGGTCAATGCACATAATATGATGGTGAAAGCCTGTTTTGTACCGAATCTTTCACAGAGACTTGGCTGAGGTCACCTTCAAAGAGATCAGCTTGGAGGGCAGTTGCAGTTAATTCACCGCGCCATAATGTAGTCAAGTGCAGCCCCTTCAGACGCAGTCCTGATTACACTTGTTAACAGACCAGTTAAGAACATAGAGCTGCTGATAGAGAAGGCTCAAGCCGCGCCAAGGACAATTCCATAGGAAGTCGAAGATGATCTTTAGCTCCAAAAAGAGATCTTTCACCACATAGCATGAATTTTATGAAGATGATCTTTACTAGCTCCTGAAAGAGATCTTTCACCACATAGCATGAAGTTTATGAAGATGATCTTTACTAGCTCCAGAAAGATGTCTCATCACAGAGCATGAAGGAAAATGAAGCCGGTTGAATATGGTTGGAGAATTTGGAGGGCACAAGTTCCTTACTGTTTACATTATGGGGGCAGAAATGCCGGTTTGCATCAAATGACAAAGGGGTTGGTGGATCTCTTTGATTCGGATATCAGAGACGCCAGACAAAGCATGTGAAGACTTTGTAAAGATGCAAGAGCTCTCCAGTATGTGTTGAAGAATGCTTTAGCAGCTTGTTGTTTCCAAATTTAAAGGGCTTTAAGCATTCTGGCTCCTTGGTGTCCTGGGATCTGTGGCTACCAGATGGAACTCATTTGGTTGATTATGTGCTTCAAAATCCAGCTGCTACCCTTGACCAATGGAGATCGGGATCAGGACCTCTCTTTCATCTATGGAGATTGGGTTCAGTTGGCAAGAAAAGGATTAGTCTAATTTCATCTCTTTCATCTCTTTCATCTCTTTCAAATTAGTGTGGTTCTACCTTATGGATGTCTATTCAAAGTTCAAACTAGCTTATTGATTTCTACCCTGCTCGCAGAGGGGAGCATTAGTGGAGCGATGGATATCGAAATCTGATTTATTGACTGATGGTCTTTTGCGACGCTTTCCAGTAATCAAGGTAAACCAACCCCTCATCCTCTGTGTGTTTGTCTCCTTCTAGTACTAGTGTATTGTATGTATGTGGGGTTTTGATGCTTGAGTTGGTTGTAGGATCAAGTCTGTGTTCATCATCAGTTGGAATGAATGAGGGAGCTTGATGATCCGGAGGAGGATATCTAGCCACGAAGTGTACTTTGTCGTCTGAAGAAAATGGATTTATTATTATAACTTTTATTTAATCAAAAAACTAAACAGACATAATTAGGGTAAAACTCAAATAATATAAGAAACTAGGGGGTAAAGTGGTCAATATGCATCCTGCGTGTAAGTTAAAAGGTGTCTAACCGATTGACACGTGCCTGCCATTACTTCGCGCAATCACAGCCCATTGGGCAAAAGACTATATTGCCCCTGGAAGCCCTAGTTTTTCCCCAGCCCAAACCCGAGCCGCCTTCTATATAATGACCCGATCGGAATAATATCTCACACTTATCGCTTTCCATTCCTTTCCTCGTCTTCCGTCTTCTCCTTCTCTCTCCGATCTTCAATTCGTGGTGTTCCCACAGTTAAACGTCCCCCCCCAAAAAAAAAAGTTCCCCCAATTCCAAACCCTAATTTCTTCAGTTTCTCTAATCCTCCTTCCCTAACTCTCTGTTTCTTCTTGCTATTGAATTCTCGGAAAAATGGATTCGTATCTTTACATTCGCGGAAAAATGAATTCGCTCCTTCGCTTTCCTGGCGCAACTCAACGGGTGGGGAGGCGATTGGGAGAGCCGGTTGAAATCCCAGAAAAAAGCAGCGGCGGCCCCAGTCTGAAGCGTGCTAAAGGTAATCTATGGTTATTGACTGGTGCGGTCTGCGATCCAAAAGAAGACCCGGAGAAGCCTCTGGGTCAAGATTCATACTTTATGCACTTGCACACTATCGGAATTGCTGATGGGGTGGGTGGGTACGCCAAGGATGGGATCGATTCGGGTGTTTATGCTCGCGAGCTGATGGACAACGCCTATAAATTTCTACAGTGCGAGGCTGGGGGCGAGGTAGATCCCGCCCATCTGCTTGATTATGCCTACGAAACCAGTACCGCATTGGGGGGTTCTACTGCTTGCATAATCACGCTGGCCGGCGACACCCTTCATTCTGTAAATATTGGGGATTCTGGGTTTTTAGTAATCAGGGATGAAGTGGTTGTTTACAGGTCCCCTATTCAGCAAAGTAGCTTCAACTGTCCTTACCAGCTGGGGGTTTCTAGCAGTAGAAATCCCACCCACGCTGATGAGATTGTGCTTGAGGGGATGGAATCTGGGGATATAATTGTTGCCGCCACCGATGGCCTCTTTGATAATCTTTTCGATTCCCAGATTGAAGACATTGTCAACTCTTCAATGGGAGATAAGCATCTTCCTGACATCATAGCCAGAAACTTGGGTTCAGAGGCCAGGCGTGTTTCTCTCTCTAGGGAGGGTGTCACCCCTTGGACGTTGGCAGCAGTTGATGCCGGTCGGAACCAGAAGAAGTATCTTGGTGGAAAGTACGATGACATTACTGTCATCGTAGCATGTATTTTCTAGCTCTTTTCTTTTTGGTTTCTTGCAGATCTCTATGCTTTAGCTCCCATTCATTGTTTAGGTTACTGACACTTATTGCAGGTACTCATAAAGGGATGATTGAGCATGTCCTTATTCGACAATGCTTACTGATCGAATGCTTTGCTTAGTCTGAGTGTGCGAGTTGTTAATTGCTGTGTGGTGATTAATTGCTTGAATATTCTTGATTGCGATGGTTGCCTTTTCCTTGATGAGTATTGTTATGAGTATTTGTTCGTGTACGTTATTGAGATTTGATTGTGTTGATGTATGGTTTTATGATTTACTGAGTGTACTGGTCGAATGGTTTGCTAACTGTGCAAATTGTTGATTAGTTGCTGGCTGTTTAATTAATTGCTTGAATAGAGTTGATTCTGATGATTGCTTTTGTCTTGATGAGTATTGGTTGTGCACATGATGAGTTTTGTTTGTAGTGATATTGGTTACCGTATATTTGTTCTATTTGCAAATCCAACAATATAGAATTGTCTATGAGTAAAATTTGAAACTTGAGAGTATAGCGGTGTTTTGAAACTTGAGAGTATAGCGGTGTGGTTGAGGGCTGGTTCGAATGTGGCTAAGGTTGCCATTAGGAGAACTTCAATGAACCGGACTCATCCTGCTATTGTTCCATTCCCTAACAAACATTTTCATACCACTGTTGCTAAGCGAAAGGCACAGTCTGCTTCTGTTCCTCGCAACAAGTCTCAGGAGACAATCCTGAGATCAAGGAGAGCTGGCTTGCGGCTTTGATGGGGATTTGGATGTTAATAAGGAGGGCCAATTGATGATTCTGATCTTTCCAGCCACTCTGAGATGCTCGGGTTTGATGACGACTTACATTTCTTCGACGAATATAGTCTAGAGGAACTTCTGGATTTGCTTAGAATTTTTTAAAGCAATCCGTTTAGTTTAGTTTGTGCAATCAGCAATTTTTTGTTTAGATGCTTTTCCGGCTGATAAAGATTGACCTAGCTCCAATGTATTATATTAGGAGACATTCCGACTTCTGTGATTGTCTTGATTTAATGAAATATACTAGTTCACATTTTCTGCCTTCTTGTTTCTCTTCTTTATCATTACCTGTTATTCGCTCTACTTCATTATGATGCTTGACATACTTAATGATTGAACTATTTTGACATATGATGAGCATATTCATCATCACTCTTCAAAAAGTAAAGGTTGTGTATAGGTCTGAATTTAGTTTAGAGCATGTTTCTAACTAGTCTGAGTTTATATCTAGTATTAACTCTCCGAGAAACAATTTTAACTTTTCAGATTCCCTTTCGACATAGCCTGTTAAAGTATCTTATTCACTCTTGCAACGGTGCATCTTTGACAAGCCTCAAAAAGGATTTTAAAGTTGGATTTTGCTATAACAAGTCTTGCTCCTGTCATGTTCTGTTTGTCCTTGGATTTTCTTTTGCAGCTGGACTCGATTGTTCTTTCCAGTAATATCGGTTTACTTTGCAACTTAAATATTACTGCATGCTCATTAAATTTGGTTTTATTTGTCCAAAATTGAATTACTGTTTCTTTGAAGTATGTGCCCTGTGCTTGCTGATCTTCTTATGGTCTGGTTGCTGTTGTGTGTAATTGGCTAGTAACCTTGCTTGTTTTTCGTGTCTGAAAGTTTTCATGGTCTGTGGGCTCCTCACTCGGAAACATAGTTTAATACGTAATGTTTGAGGCTGTTGTTCAAATTCAAGGGATGAGGAGGGTCTGCTTGATAATGGCAACTTATGTTAAGAGATGAACAAGGTACTTCTAATCTTTGCCTTTCACACTATGTTCTTCTGCTAAATTTATACACAAATAGAACAAATAGAATGATTACTAAATGTATAAATTCTGTTGAAGGAAAGTTTGTGTATAAATTAAGCATTTTGTACTCTAGAAGATACCAGGAATATGCACATGACAAGCCGCCTTGTAGAATTCTGTCTCAAACAATTGGACTTATAAATCTCTGCCTCTGTTTTGTCAGTGGATCTTTGAATTTATTTGAACCAGGCAGGAGCTTTTCTCAAATGAATATTGTTTGTGTGCTTAAGACAATACCTAATATACAGATGATTCCGTCTTGCTGAAGAATGGTTCAAATCCCAACATAAAGTGAGTTACTTTATATGAAGTGTAGCTGTTGTAGGCATCACCGTGTGAATTCCATGACACTTGTTGCAGGTTCATTTGTGTGGATTACGTGAAAGTTGTAACTTAGTTCAATTATACTTTGTTACAGGTTGCTTAGAGTTACTGAGTTACAGAGTTTGCAACTGAACTTGGTTTCATGTTCCTTGCAACAATTATAAGAGTGATATGGGAGTGTAAGACATCTCTTAGGGTTCTTTTGATATGGTGATGTTGAAGAAGAGTTTCTCATTGTTGATACAGTCCGGTCCAATCTTCAGCTTGCTGCAGAGATTCAGATATTCAGTGTAGCAGCTTTTGCAGGGTGTAGTATACCTTTGGATTTGGCTGGATTGCAACTAATTAGTTTCTGTTTGCCCCTATGTTTGAGCTCAGTCTGCTCACTGAAACACAGATTCATTACCGTATTTCTCACTGGTTGAGATTCAGCAAGTAATTTTCATCACTGCTAAGGTATTTCCGTGTATTTGTGCTTCGAAATACAATTCATGCTTTGGAATAAATTATTTAGGCATATTTTTGTGACCTCACCTTATCTGGTGTGGCTTGTTTGATTAGCTATTCCTTTTATGAATGCTTGACTACTTATTGGTGGTTTGCAAATTGCAACCGAAGGTTATTTGCAAAAAAAATATGATGTATCATCTGTTCGACCTTTGTTTGAATGGTTGTTATTTTATTTTTGCAACTATCTTTCACAAAATATCTGGATGATAAATCTGCTTCTTGAATTTAGTATGAAATGGATTCTGATTAGTTGACATATCCTGATTATTTAAAAGGGTGACTGTTACGCTCTTACTTGATTTAATGTCAAGCCTACGGTGTTAGTGTGGAGATTAACTTTAAATAGTGCAAGTTACAACTAAAGCTGGAAGCTTTCATGTTTTAAGGATTTGAACCTGATATAGTAGTTTTTTTAGAGCAAGCTGAAGAATAGTATTTTAGGCACGTTACAGCATACTTTCTGGTAGATAGTTTGTTCTAGAATATGTGTTCCATGACATTGAAGATGACCATTTTGATATCTGAAGTAGAGTTCGATTGTTTGTAAAAAGGGTTCAGATAAACTTTTTGGTAAATGTTTTGCACTGTGCAGGTAGATTGCTTGGTTTCTATGCTACATTTTGTGTTGCTGTTTGGTACATTCATTGGTCCTTGTTTACCAACAGTCATATTAAGGTCTATGCAAAGCTATGTTAAATTTGGGTTGTTGGAGTTGGAAGATTTAGCCACAGTTTGTTGGAGCCTCTGAAGGATCCAAAGAAAGCGAATGAGACTGTTAATAGATTACTATTCAACAAAATTTCTTCGGGGATAGCGGCAGTAGAATACTATTCAACTTCTGGTAAGCTAGTGGTGGCTTTCATGAGAGAAAAACTGTTGTGGGTGGGAAGTAAGGTGTTATATATTAGCAGCGATTGTTTCTGTTTGGACACCAAGGACAAAATGATGTAACTCTGATAGAACTGGAAAAGTTGATATTGTTTAGTAGAGGCAAAAACAGGTATGGTTCAGCTGAGTTAAATTCTCTGCACTCAGAGTCAAATTTATCGAGCAGTGAAAATTCTTGTGATCTGTGACACATGTGAAGGCGTGTGTGGAACATCTGACACAAATTATTGTACTTGCCTTGTTAAGGTATACTAAACCCCTTTCTTCCATTTTGTTAGCATTATCTGCATCTTGAATTTCTTCATCATTTCCTTAGACCGAGTGTTAGTGAATAAGGAATGAATCTGGCAGGACCTGGAGATCATAATTTCTTAGGAAAGTAAATTATATTCTTAAAAATAACTGTGTTGAATCTAACTGGCTTAGTTTGGAGAGCATTTACTGCTTTTAAGTTTGCTACATAATTTCGCTGCAGTGTCCCTATAGTGTCCCTATAGTGTTTTTTAAAAAATTTAATAACCGAGTTTCGAACCTTAATTTCCAACATTATTTGCATCTTGTATTACATCGTATGCACTTAAACTCGGATACCATAATCTTTTACTTCTGTTTGATGATTTGGCTAGGAAAACAAGCCCTTTGGAGATTCTATATTTTTAGTATTAAAGGTCAATGGGGAATGCTAAAAATGGTCTCATGGGCGAGCAGGTTCTTGGAGAACGCTGAAAATGGTGCATGTTCTACTCCAATATTCTTAGTTACCATGGTAAGAACATCAACCATGCTACTTAGAGAGGTGTCAATATGAAATCAACAATGTAACATAAGGGTCATGATATGGCAATACGATAATGTCAAGTACTCACCGTGACTACAATTCATCATAAGGTTTCTTACAGGATCATACCATCCAAGTATGATCTGGCTGTCATTGGTTCTGGTCTGGCTGTTTTTGCATCCGCGACCAGTGCGTATGATCACTGTGACAATTGTGATATTTACTAATAGAGCTCAAATTTAAAGGTATCTGCAAGTTTTTCTTGTGACTTCAGGAGGAACAATTGTCAGTCAGATAGTTGCTCCCCACCTGCAACTCCAACAGTTCAACCCAATTGCCAATCTCAAGAGGTATCTCACCTCTCAGATAATTCTGATTCAGAAGCAAGAACTGCAGCCTAGAGGTGGTGCAGATCTCCGGTGGAACAGAATCATTTAGCCTATTATTGCTCAAGTCAAGCTTGTTCAAACTCTTGCAACTTAAAACGGGTATAGGGATCTCACCGAACAGATTGTTACATAGAATCAGCTCCTGCAAATTGTTCCTGATTTTATTTCTCGTTGAATGTAATTAAACTGAAAAATTATGTGTAAAAAATAAAATTAGTATGACTAAATTTAATTAAAATTTATCAAATTATATTTTTGTTGATCAGATCCACTGATAAGATCAAGAGAATACAACATAAAAAATGTCTTTTAGAAGGGTATAAAAGAATAGTATATATCATAAAAGTTTTTATACCTTTATGACAAATAAAAGAATTTAAGAAGAAAGAAAAGTAGAGTTTACAAACAATTTGATTATACTCTCATACTACATAACTCACCATCCCAAGCTCCGCTGGGGAGGGAAGTAATTACCAACAAGCCACAGTTCCTTGAACATAATAAGAGTGATCCCCTTAATGCCTCAATTATTCAATCTCCGATTCCAATTTAGCACTGGAAGAAGATAATAAGAATGAATCTTCAGATGACTTGGAACAGAAAGGTAGTGTTAAATTTTCCTTTGTTAAAGATAATTTTTGTGAACTAATCCAATACATGCAACCACTACCATTCTTTGCAAACTCCTACTGACAGTCACTATAATTGGCAGATGGTAGCAAGCAATCTGTTCCTTGACTAAGTTCTGCATGGTCCCAGGATTCCTGAACAGATTATGTACAACCAAAAAAGAAGATCAATTTATGCAATTTTAATATGTATTATTTAAATTGCAACTTTATCATTACCCTCAAAATAGAAGCCTCAGATGTTAGAAGCTTTAATTCTTCCACAACCAAAAGTTCCTTATCATTTCCAAAACACTGATAGTGAAAAGACAATTGCTTCTCCACAACCCGTCCAATGAAATTATAAAATCAGAATCCAATTGAAGTTCAACAAATATATTTGAATAGGGGAATGTAGTTACTATAAAATGTTGATCCGACAGATACTGCTCAAACCCCGGACTTAAGAGGCTCCCATACTTCACTTGTGCTGTAAACATGAGCTTCAGCCAGGAACTTCCTTAGTTCCTTCTGCCAATTCCAATGCCATCAAACTTTACAAAGTTCACCTCGACAAAAACAATCACCAAACAATTGGTCAAAAACAAAATATATTTAAACTCTTCCTCCTTAATAGAAACATTAAAAAACACGATTAATAATTCGGAGGTTTACAATCTTCTAAGAGAACTTTGCAGTAGAAGTGTGAAACCCCCCAATGTAAGCACATGTCATAGCACGGTCTCCTTTATTCCCTTACCTATACTTCCTAAATAACAATTGGACAACACAAATGAATAAAGAAAAGAAAAAAACATCTATTAAGCCTACTATTCAGAAAATAAAAATAATTCAGACGATTATTAACTCTCCATTATACAGAAATCATCTGGGACAAAATACAGATTGGACCACATAGGGAGGAGCCTACTTTGCTAGTTCCTCCCTCTCCAAAGACGGTTCCAAGTACTTGATTCCGGAAGCAAACAGAAGAAATATTAATTAAGAAAGTAAAATGACATTAGATCACATCAAATCACAAAGAAATAGAACATTTTATTCTACAGGTTCACCTTAACTTTCCAACCGCAACCCTCACTAAAAAATCACAAGCTCCTTTTGCAGTCTGCAATTCGTTTGGCCATTATAGGTCCAAAATCCCTCTTTTCCCAGTGAGAATTCCTGAAATGTAGGCCATGTAAATATATATTTTGGCTTCCACTACCAGTTGCTCCACCATGAAGTTGACAAAATAAAATCAAGTGAGCATATAATATAATTACCAAATAAAGGCTACGAAGAGAAATAACAAACCAGTAAACACATGTACTTTCCAGCTTATCATTACCCTCTCAAAACATAAGTCTCAGATGCTAGAAACTTTAATTCTTCCAGAACCAAAAAGTTTGGAACAATTTGTCAAGTAAAGAATCAAAAACAAAATCCAACTGAACGATAACTTGTGTCCATGAATTAGGGAAACATAATTAACATAAAAAGTTGATCTAACAAATGCATCTCAACCCCCAGACTTAGAAAGCTCTCATACTTCTGATGTATATATACATGACCTTCAACCAGCCCTGGACCTTCGTTAGTTCCTTCCGCCAATTCCATTGACAAGTCATCCATCCAACTTTATAAAATTGACCTCGACAAAAACAATCACCAACACAAATTGGTCAAAAACACATTACTTAGAAACTCTTCTTCCCAGATATAAACGTCAAAAAACACCATCGATCATACCTAGGTTTTCAATCTTCTCGGGGTACTTTGCAGTAGAAGTGTGAAATCACTTACACAGTAAGCACATGTCACGGTGTGTGTCTTCCCTTACTTATACTGCCTAAAAAAAGCAAAACATCTTTTCAGAAGCATCCTTAACTCAACATTTGCAACTTCTTCAGCCTTTGGGCCTACTTGTTCAGAAAATAAAAAACAATTCATATGATTATTGTCTCTTCATTATACAGAAATCATCGGGGACAAAAATTAGATCATATAAGAAATAGCCTACCTTACTAGTTCCTCCCTCTCTCAAGTTGGTTCCAAGTACTTGATTCTGGAGTGAACATATGAACAATTAATTAAGGAAGTAGAATGGCATTACATCACATCAAATTCATGGAAGAAACTGAACATTCTATTTAATGGGTTTACCATTTCTTTCCAACTGCCCATCCTCACTAAATTCACAAACAAGGTCCCTCTGCATTTCGTTTTACCATAAGAGGTCCAAAATCCCTCTTGTCCCGTTGAGAATTCCTGAAATGTAGGCCTCGTAAAAGTAAGCTTTGGCTTCCTCTGCCAGCCGCTTTATCCTGGACCTGGAGTTAACAATATAAAATCACATGAGCCCCTTTTTCTACTAGGAGAAATAACTAACATGTAAGTAAACAACTTAGCATTAGCAGATGAGCATAATTTCGAACCACCACCCTAAGGTTTTGTGGAGCTTAACATTAAGTACCTGAATTGTACAGACGAATGATAAGGTTGGACAAATATTTTTAAAAGAAATTGATAAAGGTTTAGGACAAATTAAAACATATTCCAAAAGTTAGTATACACCAGCCTACATTTTACCACTTCATGGCCTGATTTTCCTGAGCAAAGTTGGGGTTTTCTACATCTATTTTCTATATTCTTCCCTACAAGAAAGGGAAACATGTTTAAAAGATAATATATTTGTATATAGAAGATTTGGGTACTAAAGAGGTGGAAGTGAGATGTCAGGCTGATTGGACTTTTGAGCCTGGTGCTTGGATTCTGCTGTTTCTTAGCATCAGCTTGCTGTGGAGGTTTATGCCCCTTCAGGTTTGGCTAGTGATGCTGAAATACAAACTTCAGCTTTTACTGCAGGTATATGTCAAGAAACACATTAATTATTGTATTTTTGGTTAAAAGCAGAGGTACCCCAAGTTTATAAGAAAGTGTCAATGAACCCACGAGTAATTCAAAAGTGCAGATGTACTCCTACAATTACATTGAACAAAGAAGTGAACCCCTGGAGCCAATTTTCCAACAGCATTTTGAATTAAAGATAAATTTACCCTCACTTGTTGGGCTATTTTTTCCCCTGACCCAAATGCCCATGGGCACCAAAAAAAAATCCATGAAATTAATATCACTGAATTACATAATAAATGCACAATATAATTGAAAAAAGTTAACCTTGATATCCATAAACTCAACAAATTGAAAACATTGATGAACTTACCATAATGTCGCCAACTCTATTCTCTCCTTTGGTAATTTGAGGTAGTCACGCTAATTATTATTAGGCGTGGCGGTTTTGGTCCGCGGCTCACACTAATTACTGGAAGCACGGTTGTTTTGGTCCACTCGGCTTCAAACGCGTTCATCCGATGAAGTTACAGTGACTGGTAGTATGGATTTGGATTTTCTTGCTTAACTGGGTGTGAAGCTTAAAGGGAAGCGGGAATTAGACGAATAATTAGGTAGGGGGATTATTCATTGATTTGGTTGGGGCATTTTCATCCTATAATTTTTTTAACCATTAAATAAGGGGTTTGCTATATGCAGGTCTTATGGAAGTGTGAAAATATCATAATTATCCTTCATTCGTTTATTATTTTTTACAAATATATCTCTAAAACCTTAACCTTGAATGCATAAACCCGTCTATGTAATGATTGAACACATGTCCAAATCATAAATTACTTTTTCGTGAATTATAATACATATTTAAGATGGACATTATTGTCACTTCAGATTTATTTCGACCTGCATAAGTTAAGTAGACCTGCATATAGGACCACCCTTAAATAATAGTGAGGTTATTTTTGATATTTTACATATGGCAAAAGAAAATTTTGCCCAAATGATATATTTGAGGGCATAGTGGCACTTTTAAAAAATATAGGGGTACATTAGCACTTACTAAAATATTTGGGGGTACAACATCACTTTTTTCTTGTATTTTTGTAGCATCAGTGAGACACGTAAGGGAACATATACATCCAAACTAACTAACATTGAACAGATGATGATGTGGTCCTTCAGCTTGTGATCAGCATACATATAGTGGTAGCTCATCAGCAGCTTAGCACAACCCAAACAAATTCTGCATTTGAAGTTGGTGGTAGCTTCAGAGATTCATTCTAAAGAACTGCAGATCAAACATAGTAAGATCTGGCAAGGATGAACAATAGATGAACACTGCAGAACTCACCATCCCAAGCTCCATTATCAACTAGCCGCATTTCCTTCCTTAGTGTTGGTTAAAGATCCATGCTGTTTATGGTCAGTTAGAGAGTCTCTGGTCTGAGCTCAGCTTGAGTCAACCAATTCACTCTCATTCTGTAACATAAAACGTAAGAGTATGATTAGTTAATTGCAAAATCAATAGCACAAATTACTGAATAGAGAGCTTTATATCACGAAAGATATTATATATGTAACTTAGCACATGCATAAATGTCCACCACATTGGCCTTGCTTTAGCCAGTGAGAATGGATGTAAGTTGATTTTATTTTTCGAAATGATGATTCTTTTTTGCCCGAAATGTCTAAATCGGAACTCATTTCAATCACCTCAGGTTTTTGCTACACCGCATTCCTCTTCAGGACTTGCAAATGTTCACTCCCACCAATGTGCTGCCTAAGCATTGTCCATCCATCATTGAGCACGGACACTCCTGATATGAAACACACATAATTGAGTCAACAGAACCTAGACACAAAACAAAACAATAGCAGATTGACAAACAAAATCAGTCCTTGTGATTGGCCTAAGCACCACATCAAGAGCCTGGATGACTTCTTGCGGACTATCAAGCGTTCCCCTCTCACTAAACATCTGCAGATGAGAGATACATCAACCTTCGTTGCAAACTTCTCCCTCCTGCATTGCATTCAGGAAATTGGATAGATACACGCACTGTTAACATTAGATAGGTGTTTTAATTGTAGAACATCTAGTACTTTATAACTGTAACTATATAAAAGCCTTACTGGAATACATTCAGACGTGCATATATTTAGAAAACACTGCTACAAATTGCACATAATTTCTCGATGTGCAAAAGTCACTCTAACATCTGATCTCAAATTATGGAAATTGTGCATCAATCTTCAATAAAAACTAGATGAATTTAGAGAATGCATGATTGGAAAGAAAGAAGCTTGAATTGGACAACAAAATTGACAGGGGAAACAAAACCAGACCTTGTAATTGGATTTTAAACGTGAGAAGGAACAAAATTCCAATATCTGCACGGGTCCTTCCTCCTACGCCCACAGTGCTCTTTTGCAGCAACTCCATCAACTATACGAGAAAGCCCATGTTATAATCAAACGGACCCTTTTCTATTGTACGATTTGAAGAAAGGGAAAATACAGGATAGTGTTCGATTTCATTATGACATTCAATCAATCCCAGTTTCCAAACACCCACATTCCATAAACACAAGAGCAAAGTAAATAATGAAGAAAACCACAATCTACAACACATCATCGCCCACAAAAAACCCAATCTTTAATTTGGATCCAACGACAAAACAATAACGAACCTCTGTTTCCTCGGCCATTAGAGAGCGTTCTGGAAAAGTTCTTCTCAAAACTTCTGAGAAATTCGTGAAAAATTATGCTCTATATTAAGGGGGGACAGAAAGACCTTTGTTTTAACTAACGGTATGATTTCTGGTTGGGATCTGTTTATATAAGAAGATGCCGTTTCCATAAAAACTTTTAAAATTTTGAAATGCTACTTCCACACAAAATTACTTTGATTATTAAAATTTAATTATCTTTTAGTATATAATCATGAGTTGGTCTCTGGAGTGACCGTCTATATTATAGCATAATATAGACCTAGGACTAAATTACAATATGAAAGGAAGGAGGTCCTTATTTGCAAAATTTGGGAAAAGTACTATTCACGGCACTGATCACGACACTGTTCATGGTACTGTTCACCTGCACTGTTCACGCAAAAAATATGAACTCAAATCAGCTAATATTTCACATTAAAAGCTACAGTTTTCAACCTAAACAATCAAGTTTCACAAACACCACAGTTTTCAGCCTTAAAAATCAAGTTTCTACAATCACTGTAGTTTTCAGCCTAAATAACCAAGTTTTCAGGCTAAATAACCTAAACAAACAATGACAACAATTTTCAAGCTAAATAATTAAGTTTTCACAATCATCACACTTTTCACAATAAATATTCAAGTTTCACAAACACCAAAGTTTTCAGCCTAAACAATCAAGTTTTCACAATCATCACAGTTTTCAACCTAAACTATCAAGTTTCACAAACACCACAGTTTTCAGCCTAAAAAATCAAGTTTCTACAATCAGTGTAGTTTTCAGGCTAAATAACCAAGTTTTCAGACTAAAAAGCCTAACAAACAATCACAACAGTTTTCAGGCTAAATAAGTAAGTTTTCACAATCATCACAGTAATTTTCACAATAAATAATCAAGTTTCACAAACACCAAAGTTTTCACCCTAAACAATCAAGTTTTCATCCTAAACAATCAAGTTTCCACAATCACAGCAGTTCCAAAAATTAAGCACGCAGTTCCAGCATCACGAGTTAAAAAGTATCGAAGATTAACGAAGAAAAGATCGACAATTCAATATTCATCAGGTTGAACACATACAGATACACACAGAGTTCTAGCATCACTACATAAAAATTCAACAAGACTTTGAATCATGACATGAAATCACAGCAATCAGAGCATACATAGAGATCACATAATCGATCAACAGTTAAAAACAGCAGATCCTAACATTCGAAGCATCGATGATCTGATCATTGAATTGAGAAGTTACCAGGTGCGGGGGCCGATCAATCAAAACGCCGATATGAACAAAACGCCGGGAGAGCGACGGGAGAACGTCGGGAGATCGACGGGAGAACGCCGGGAGATTGACGGGAGAACGCCAGGAGATCGATGGGAGAACTTCGGGAGAGCATGGAAAATTTGGGGAAAATTTGGAGGCCCGATCAGAATGGAATTGGGAATGTGATTTAACTGTATTAACATATTTATGAATTGGGAAATTGCAGAAAAAGGACCTGCCCAAAAATAATTTGCAAAAAGGGGGCCGTGCATAATTTATATTGCAGAAAGGGGGCCGTGCATAATTTATATTGCAAAAAGAGACTGTCTATATTTTATAGACGGTCTATTCCAAGACTAATATTATAATCATTAATTAAATGCAGCACCCATTTTCGAGGTTTGTTTTCATATGTAATGGACCTCCACTTTTTTTAGTACATGTTTGGTTGAATTATTCTGTAAATTAGTTTAGTTCAGTATATTTATATTTTTTTCAATTCAGTTTAATAAAAAAAAATTATTTTTCAGTTCAATTCAATATATTTATATTTTTGTGAGTCAGTTCAATATTTATATATTTTTCAGTTCAGATAAATATATTTATATTTTTTCAGTTCAATTCAATTCAAATAAATATATTTATATATTTTCAATTCAGTTCAGTTCAAATAAATACATTTTTTATTTTTTCAGTTCATTACATTTCCTCAATATTATTTAAATAAAGTTCCCTACAATGTTATCAATTCAGTTTAATTCATATCAAATAGTCCAGTTAGTTTTTAAACAAAATGCCATTTGATGAAATCCAATTTTTTTAGCCATACTATATTTAGTATATTTACGTTTACTTTATTTTAGTCTAGTTCATTTCAAATCAGTTTTTAAAGTTCATTGATACTATTCAACCTAATATACGTGTCTGTTACTATCTTATTAAATAATACTTTTAAATCAAGATACCTCGTTCGATCAAATTAATTCAATTCAGTTCAAATTTGATTAGTAAAGTTTCGATAAAATATGATCAAATCATATTCAACCTAATTTAGAAGTACCGTGACTCGTTTCGTACCTTTAGTTTTAATTCATTTCAGCTCAATTAATTAAATCATATATAATCAATTAAAAAGTAGAATGGGAGAATGACTAAATTCAAATGAGACACGCTTGTGTAAGGCGGACTTAAGGTAAGACATTAGATTAATTCTTCATATTTTGGGCCCAAATTAGTAATCAAGCCCATTTTAAATAAACAACACGTCAATGTCTTACCATAAGACCGCCTTATCCAATTGTTTATTAATTCAAATTCACATGTCAAAATTAGTTCATAATGGGGAGAATAAGTTCATTATAGTTATGAACATTGTAATTTTTGATAATTATAGTTATTTTATTAAGATAAAATTGAAAACGATAGTTATTACAAATATTTCTACTAGCGGTCAAACTATGTTACTTCGAAAGGAAGGAACGATTTTAATATTGTGAATTCGGATAGCGAATCCAACAATCGCCTGATACTCGAGGTTATACCTTTCACTTCCAAAGGTGCCGTGGAAGGATTATTGATGGATGACTGCAATACTATTGAATTAGTGATCGGGTTAAGTCTTGTCATTCCTCTTCACATTCTTGCTTTAACTGCCCTCCAACAAACTTATGCTTCCACTTGTAGTGGTGATACTGCAGTGTAGAAATCAGACCCTGAAATATCATTTTCCATCTGCCAACCTAGTTTCCAAATTCTCCATCCTCCTGCTCCTACGAGTTCTGATTTCCGAAAGGAACCATCAAAACTGACCACAAATGCTTCCAGCAAAGCTTCTGGTGCCTGGTCATCTCTTATGAGCTCTACTGATAGTGGCTGTAGAATACTGTTGGAGTTATGTTGTTGTGAAATTTCTTGTTCCTTCTTCTGGTCTCTTCCCGCCAATTGTGTCTGAGAACGTAGAAGAAGCTCCAATGTCGCTTGTGCTTACTGAACAAATCCTACCGGTGTTGGAGCTGTGTTATCAAATATTATGCCATTACGCTGCTTCCAAATTTCCCAAAGCAAGAAAATGAATTTCAAGAGATCTTCCATTTGTGTCGTAGCGAATACAAGCTGAAAATATCAGGAACTGAAATTTGCATGGTTGATTCTACCCAAATGAACCCCTGATGCTGTCCAAATATTTCTGGATTCCACACAGTTCAGAAATAAATGTAGCTCATCTTCTGAATCTTGTGAGCATCTCGAGGAGATTGCAGAATTGTCCAATTTTCTGCGTAGTCTGTTAATACATGGCAAGACATCCCGACACTGACCTCTATATAAAAATTATCTGCTTATGAGGGATCTTAGATTCCAGATCTTTGCCCAAAAATTTCTAGCTGATGGACTTAGCCTTGGCATGTTTTCATTCGCTTCGACTTCCTGCATTGCTATATGATAGCCTGATTTGGATGAGTAGATACCATTTCTTGACCATCTCCGGAAAGTTTGATCTTGTCCTTCTATCTCCAGATGAATAGTCTGTATGTGAGGAATAATTTCTGGTGGGAAAATAGTTTTGACCAAAAGCAATCTCCAGTTAACTTGGTCAGGATCCATCAAGTGTTCCACTTTCAAATTAGTATGTGTGGCAATGATAGTCAGGGGCAGAGCCACTTAGGAGCATGGGGTAACAAGTTGTTACCCCATGATTAAAACAAAATATCTAGTATTAGTATGTATGTTACCCCATATAAAAATATTACCCTTTTATTAATAGAAAAAATATCAATTTAGTCAGAAACAAAAGCAAGTCACGTAGTAAAAATAATGTTACCCTTCTATTAATAGAAAAGAAAGATAAATAAATTTAACAAAAATAACTTAATATTAATAACCAGGCACGCAGAATCAAAAACAAAAACCAAAACACAAAAAACCCACGCGGTCTTTTACCAGTAGAAAAGAAAAAGTATATTTCAAATCTAAATTAAAGCAACGTCGGTTCTTTACTCAATAAATTTTGTCAGTTCTGTCTCAATAAATTAATACTCTTCTTATCTATCTGGTCCGGCAAGTCGGCAACTTCCAGTGATTAGTAAAAGTATATTATGTATAAATCTAATTTAGGGTTGAATTAGGGATTTATGGTTTTAATTCTAAAATAATTTCATGAATTTTGTGATTTCTAAAAGAGTTTCATGAACTCTAAAAGAGATTATGAAGCCTCGTCGACAGTGTGTGTCGAAAAAGTATTGTAATAAGTTACTGTACTTTTTATGTCTAATGTTGTTACCCCATAAAAATATTTCTGGATGCGCCTCTAATGATAGTTGTGCGTTGGATTGGATTAGTGGCTGTAGGTATCCATTGATCACTGATCCTGATTTTCTTACCATTTGTCACTTTCCAATATAAGTTTTCAGCCACTAGCTCCTTAGCCCACACCATAGGTCTCCATCCCCAGGAATCACCATACTTTGGTTTAACTGACAGGATATCTTCATGGTACAAATACTTTGCATTATAGAATTGGTGAAGCATTGTTGGAGATGATATTTCACATGCTTAGCTAGCAAGGCTTTGTTCATTCCAATCACAGATCTTAAACCCAGACCTCACTCTAGCTTAGACTTACAGATTTTCTCCCAAACTTTCCAATGAATGGTTCTCTCTTCCAACTTTCCACCCAAAATACATCTTGTTTTCTTTGCATCAATCTTCCTCAAGATTTGTATTGGGATTCTAAAGATTCCCAGAGGATAAATAGCCAATGAATGTAGGACATGTTTTGCTAGTGTAATCCTTCTAGGGAGATCCAATAATTTCACCTTCCATGATTCATATTATTGCTTGAATTTACTGACTAGGTAGCTGAAGAACTCAGTCTTGGATTGGTCAAATAATATTGTGTTTCCCAAATATGATCCACCAAATTTCTCTCTCAAATTAGTCTTTCTCTCTCAACTTTCTCTCTCACCCACCGATAGCCCCCTCTCTTTTTTCCCGGATTTCAATGGGGAGGAGCTCGCCGGCAGTCCTCTATCGCGGCTCCTCTTCCATACCATAGTTTAAATCAAGCACCCTCTTTAAACCTCCTCACTGGTCAACCCATTCCCATCGCAAAGATACATATTTTCTCTTTTGTTTTGGGCTTCTGAAACAAAGCGCCGTGGAGTCTAGAAGAAACAATGCCGACGACAAGGTGAAGTCGACGTCACCACTATCAGCCTAGCTTCGCTCTTATAGATCGGGAAATGGATCGGCCGCCAAATCCCTGTCGCGGGAACTTTTCGACTCCACTGGATCTTCGCCGCCCGGACGGCAATGGTCAAATCACCATTTCTATTTTGCAGATCTTCGATAGACGTGATTGCAGACCAATTAGACTAAAAAATACTGCGCTACGCGCGCCACCGATGCACCAGAATGGACGGGAAGGTGCTACCGGAATGGGCACTCTAGCGCGTCTCCCCATGCATCACTGGTCCACACGTTCCTGCGTGTGAGAGTCACGCCGACGCCTGCCCAAGCGCCGCTCCACTGCTACAGCTGGTCCCTCATGGAGTTCTCTGTTGATTGGGTTGTCTTCTTTTTTCCTTTTCTTTATTTCAGTTTTATTAGATTTTTTAGATTTTATGGGATGTGTGCTTGAAGTAGGTCTTTTTGCAAAATTATCTGGCCAATTTATGGAGTACTCTTGTTTATTTGTTTGTCATGTTTCTCTTTAGCCCGGATTAGCTGGAGAAAGGGAAGACCTTTGGGGTTTAGTCCGTGTAATCACAGTACATGTTAAATCCAAGTCGTAGTAGTTTTAACAAACTTACTTACGGCGTCGATGTGCATAGACTCTATAGATTTCGAGTACCTAGTGTACTGCAAGTTAAGAGTATTATACTTGTTAGATAGTTTGGATACTCTTGAGTATTAGATCTTAGGATATTAGGATGCATCCTTTTTATTTAGCATGACGATAGAGTCATGGATATGCTGTTACTGGCATTGTATCATGGTGTTACCGCCACAAGTACGCAGAAGATTTAGTTTGATAGATCTTTAGAAACTTCTTTTAATCTCAACATATGTAAGCCTATTTGGGAAAATCTTTGATCTTAATGGATAAGGGAGAACGCCCTCATGAAAACCCTGTCAATGACAGTTTTAAATTATAAAAAAGAAAGAAAAAGAAAAAAAAAGATCCATCAATGCCTTGTCCCTGTATTCTCAGCTATTGTCTCATATATTGTTGCATTTCAGCTTGAGTATTTGGACTAAACTAAATGGCACACTTGTAAGGGTTCAAGTTCTAACTAGAGAATGTAGTATAGATCCGTAGAGTTGAGTTGAGGTCATGTATTGCTTCCTTTGTGCATTTAGTGAATAGGATGCAAACATATGCATACATTTTATGATTGATCTGTGGACCTCGATCCTCTAGATATTTGTATTCCCCCTGATCTGTTTTGATGGACCTGCTTGTCTAACCATTTTGACATGAATTGTTGGCATAGTATGAATAAGTATGGGGATAAAGGGCAACCTTGTCTCAATCCCTTATTTGGAAAAATTGTAGGGTTTGGAATTCCTTTTACCACCACCTGTTATGAGACTGTTTGCAAACACAACATTATTACATTCACTAAGTTGGCTGGCAATCTGATGAAGCAAAATATTTTTTACAGGAGATCCCATGAAAATTCTATTATATGCCTTACTCATATCCAGCTTATTGCAGCCAAACCTACTTTACCTTTCTTATACCTCCTCCTCATATGCTCTAACACCTCATGAGCCAGTAATACACTTTCAGAAATATTTTCTGGCTGGACACAAAATTTTATTTTATATGTTCATACAATTTGCATCACCTGAGTATTGTTTGTTATCCAAGAGTCATCTGGCAATAGAATGTAAACATAATTATTACATGACCCTAAAATCTTTAAACACCTAGATCAATCACGTAACAGAATCATGAGAAGTTATAGAATTACTTACCTCCAGTACTCATTGTAGTGGAGATCTGTATCTGTTAGTCTTGAGTAGGGGTTTAGGTTTCTCTCTCCTCGCCTATGCGCTTTATGTGCTGTGTGAATCGGCAGCCTTTCGGATTCGCTTTAGCTTTAGTGCCCAAAAGGATTCTCATAAGTCTGTCATTCCGATGCCTTTACAATGGATTAAAGACATCAATTTATAGGTGGAGAGAGGACCTAAATCCTCTTTAGGGGTTCCGTTGGATTAATCTCAACCGTCCATCAAAGTAGAGATTATTAGGAATTATTCTTTTATACTTAATTTAATAAGTTACCAAATATATTATTGAATAGCAATATTCCAATAGAAAACTAGATTAATATAAGACCACATAATTGGAAAGAATAAAATATTCTTACATAGAATTCCAAGGATTTTTTATTTGAGGCTTTCCTTCTTGTAGCCCACTTGTGGAAGAATTTGGTATTCTTTTTTCCAAATTTCATCCAATTCACTTTTACCCTCTGCTGCCAGTAATCTGAGTCATTCTGTTCCAGTTCTTTTTTTTGCTCAATCAGTCTTTTTATCCTGTTAGAATTGAGAAACAAGTCATCACCTTTCTACAAAGTCTCAAGCTGCTTCTCTAAACTGGTTATCTTCCTCTCCAGATTTCCAATTTTTTTTCTGTGCCAATTATTTAGATGAAGTAAAACTGTCTTCAATTTTGCTGAAAGTACATCTTCCATTCTTTGTTGGCTCCATTGCAATATGATTCAAATTCCAAACTCTGTTGATAATTTGTTGAGGGGGATCCTTGTTCACCCTAAACCCTAAACCACTGATAAGATCAAGAGAATACTACATAAATAATGTATTTTGGAAGGGTATAAAAGAATACTATATATCATAAAGGTTTCTATACCTTTATGACAAATAAAAGAATTTAAGAAGACAGAAAAGTAGAATTTACAAACAATTTGAATATACTCTCATATATGATACAACCTATGAGAAGAACTAATAAAGCTAAGCGAATCTGTATGGTAATTGGTAACACTACTACAATCACCTTCATTTAAGGCACAAGTTTAAAGCGTTTGGGGCGGGTTCAAAATCTTCCGCCTTACTAGTTACTTGCGAATTCGCAAGTCAGACACGCTAGGTTTTAAAAACACGTTTAAAGGCGGAAACGACTGTTTAAAAGGCGGTAGTCGTATGTGACGTAAAAAATGAAGAGTTAAGGCGGAAATGTCATTTCCGCCTTAAAAAACCGTTAGTTGTTGCGAATTCGCAACAAGTAAGTTAGGTCAGTCGTAATAGTTACGAGCTCGCATAAAATAAAAACGCTTAGGGTCATTTTAGAAAGCTAGGAACTAGCGAGCTCGTAGCTGAGAAAGTAAGTAACTCATTTTGGTCACGATATCGCATGCATGCTCGCTGAGGTTGTTGCGAACTCGCCACTAGTAACATGGAAAAATTTGTTTATGAAACGAGTTCGCCACCCATAAGTTAAGTGTTGACATATGTGTAGCGATTTCGCTAGTGAAATGAGTAGGTATACGTGAATACTTGCGAGTTTGCAAGAGTGAAGACTATATAATAAAACAGCAGCTCCTAGCGGATTTGTAAACAACAAATTAGACATTTGAAAGGTTGTATTTTTCATTTTTACCTTTGATTACCATAAGATTGATTAGGTAACCTTTTTTAGGAATTCCGATCGTTTGCTAGGTGGTGGGTAAGCTATTTTCCGCCTTACCATGTGGTTGTTTGTTTGTTGTTGTTGTGTTCTTAAAAAATTGTTGTTTGCTTTGATTATGTTGTGATGATTTTGTGATATTTTGATGTTAATTGTAGGTTGTGAGTGCTATACCACTGTGGGTTAGCTTTTTTGTTCAACGATTTCTAAGTTGATTAGAGTTTGTGCCGTGTCGTGCATTATGGATCGTGAAACCATTATGAATAAGAATGCTCGGTTGTCGAAGGAATATCTAGATTTGGTTGAAGAATTCTTAAGAGTTGGGTTGTGACATTGTAAGCTGAGGAGCATAGGTGGTGTTAGATGTACATGTAGGGATTGTATGAATAATGCTATATACGAAGATATTCTTGTTGTGCGTGAACATTTAATCTGTAGAAGATTTGACAAATCGTACACTGAATGGGTATGGCATGGTGAGGGCAATTATGGGAGTGAGAACATGGAGGTGAATGAGGGAAACAAGGAGGAAATACTGAAGTATAACGAACAATTGTCGGATATGTGCGACGATGTTGTTATGGAATTTGTGGGAAAAAAAAGTATGCTAGAGGCTATGTATGCTGATAAAGCGACAAAGTTATATGTTGGCTCAAACCATTCAAGGTTGGGTGCAACATTGTTGTTGATGAACCTTAAGGCTAGGCATGGGATTTCAGATAAAGGAATGACTGAGTTGTTGGAGTTAGTTAGAGAGTTGCTTCCTCAGGACAACTTGTGTCCAGATCGGGTTTATACTGCTAGGAAAATCTTATGCCCCATGGGAATTGAGTTTACCAAGATCCATGCTTGCCCGAATGATTGTATGTTGTATAGAGGGGAAGATGATTCTTTGAGGGATAATTGCAAGGTGTGCGGTGAGTCAAGGTGGAAAAAAAAGGAAGGTAGAGTTGAGGTATGTGGGGAAACAGTGACAACATCGACAAAGCAAAGTCCTGCTAAGGTAATGTGGTACATGCCTCTTAGACCATGATTGGCGCGCTTGTTTGCAAATGCAAGTGATGTGAAACTATTAACATGGCATGCCGATCGAGTTCGAGAGGGAGATGATATTATTTCTCACGCTTCAGATGGTGATCAGTGGAAGAAGATGGATGCTAGGTACCCTGAGTTTGCTAATGAACCTAGACATGTGAGACTCAGATTATCCACGGATGGCATGAACCCTTTTGGTAACATGTCTAGTACCCATAGTTCATGGCTTGTTATGCATGTTATTTATAATCTCCCTTCTTGGTTGATGATGAAGCGAAAATATGTGTTTTTAAACACTATGATCTCAGGCCCTAAGCAACCTGGCAACGACATTGATGTTTATCTAGCACCTCTTGTTGAAGAGTTATCATCTTTATTTGAGTTAGGTATGGTGATTCCCGATGGTAGTCGTGGGGATGCTGAGTTCAAACTTAAAGCAATGCTTATGTGGAGCATTAATGATTTTCCGGCGCTTGGAAATCTCGGAGGGTGCTCGGTGAAAGGACATTTTGCATGCCCGCTATGTGAGAGTAATACTAGTCATTGTCAGTTAAAGCATGGAGGAAAGCCTGTTTATTTGGGTCATCGACGTTTTTTGCCTGCTGGTCATCCGTGGAGGCGTGCTAAGAAGTGGTTTAACGGTGAGGAAGAAAACGGTGTAGCCCCTGTCCCACTCTCGGGTTCTGAAATTTTTGGCAAGGTGTCTGGAATAGAATATGTTTTAGGCAAGGGTCATAAGAAAAGTAAACAACCTTCCATTTGGAAAAAGTGTTCTATATTCTTCAAACTTTGTTACTGGGAGCATTTGGATGTACGTCACTGTCTGGATGTGATGCATATAGAGAAGAATGTATGTGAGGATTTGGTGGGGACGTCGTTGAATACTCCCAGAAAAAGTAAGGATGGATTGAAAGCGAGGAAGGATTTAGTGAATCTTGGCATTAGGACATCCCTTGCCCCCGTGCAAGAAGAAGTAGGTAAAACGTACCTACCACCTGCTTGTTATTCATTATCATCTGAAGTGAAGGAAAGTTTTTGTGCAACTCCGAAGTCAGTGAAAGTTCCTTCTAATTATGGTTCAAACATCAGTAGTTGTGTATCGACTACTGAATTGAAATTGGTTGGAATGAAATCGCACGATTGTCACAATTTGATGCAGGATTTGAATGTCATTGCTCTCCGTGGATGCTTGCCTACACACGTTCGGAAGGCGGTTGCTAGGCTATGCTTTTTTTTAAGCAGATATGTCGCAAGAAGGTTAGTCGGTGTAAATTGGATGAGTTGCAAACCATGGTGGTAGAAGTGTTGTGTAGGCTTGAGATGTATTTCCCCCCCTCATTTTTCGACATCATGATTCATGTGATAGTCCATCTTGTAAGGGAGGTCAAGTTGTGTGGTCACGTGTACCTAAGATGGATGTATCCATTTGAGAGGTACATGAGTATTTTCAAACATTTTGTCAAGAATCGATATTATCCAGATGCAAGTATTGTACAGCGGTACGTGGCCGAAGAGGTGATCGAATTCTGCACCAACTACTTACAGGATGTACCAACAATAGGGCTACCAATTGCTAGGCATGATGGGAGAGCTGATGGCGTTGGACTACGGCATAGGTCAAAGTTCAGCCCTTCCTCAGATGAGATATCTAAAGCCCATCTTTATATCCTACGCAACCATTCTGCTGTGAGTCCTTATGTTGAAGTTCACCTAGTAGAGATTATGGCCGCGCATCCCGGTTTGTTAGGACCTCGGGCTTTTGAATTACATTGTAAAAATTCACTAGTTGGTTGAAAATTCATGGGCAAAATGGGGATGAGCATCCAAAAGTCGTCAAATGGTTGGCTAAGAGACCACTGGGCACAGTTACATCGTTTAGTGGGTATGATATAAATGGTTACACATTTGGTACAAAGTGGAGCGATGATAGATCGGCGACACAAAATAGTGGTGTATCAGTACCTGGAGAGGGCGGTTTGCATGGGGAAAATGCTTTTTTGGTACAATCACTGACATCTGGGAAATGGATTTTGTCCACGTAAAAATAGCACTGTTTAAATGCCAGTGGGTTGATCAAGCAGAAGGTACGCGTCTGGAGGAGTTGGGGATGATTCTAGTGAACAGAGACATGCAAGGCTCAACTGAAGATCTTTTCATAATGGCCGCACAAGCTCATCAATTGTTTTATGTTAAAGATCCAGTAGATTGTTGCTGGGAGGTCGTGGTAGATGGAAAGAAAACGTTTATTTATGGTGATGGTTTGTTTGACGATGACTGCAACATTTCTAGTGAGAACATTCCATTGTCGATTTATGAGACATTGGAAGACGATGATGACATAGTTGCCCGAATTATATGTCGGATGGACCACGATGAATGAATGTGGATTAACCCCGCAGGAAAAACTACTAAAAGGAAGAGGAAGCAATCAAAGAAGAATAAGAAGGCAACTATGAAGAAGAAGAACGTAGTAACTGACGAAGAAGAAGAAGATTAAGAAGAGGAGGAGGAAGAAGATGAAGAGGTCTAATAAGCGTATACAATACATTTGTAGTTTGTCTATTTTGTATGGTGTGTAAAATAAAATACTTTGATTGGATATATGGTACGTTTTGTTTATTATAAATTGTTTGGATTCACATGATTATGATAAATTGAGGTAACTGTGCAGGCGTGTTGCGATATCACAAATTTGCAAGCAGAGGCAGACGAGGGTCCTTACGATATCGCAAGGCAGCATTACACGCAGCGATATCGTGAGATGAGCTTCAAATTTCACCTGCTAAGCTCTGTCACTCTGTTCTAGCTACCGGCGATCTCGCCAGAACCAAGCTAGGATCTTGAGAGGTCGCCAGTTTCCAATGTTGAATTTTCAAAATTATAGTATTGACACGACTTTTGGAGCTTGCGATTTCGTTAGTTGACTCGCTTAGAGCTTGCGATTTCGTTAACTTACTCGCTTAGTGTCATTTTGCAATATTCAGCTTCAAATTTCATAATTATTTGTTCCTATAGACAACAAAGTACTGTTAAAATACTGTTGCATAATTGAGGCAGATGTATAGAGTAGTTTGTGAAGAAAATAAATTCGATTTAAATCCAACAACAAACTTCAAGAGAAGGAAACAAATTGTTGCGCACAACATATAAGTGAACTTAACATCCAATGTGAAATACAAAAAAACAGAAATCACTAATCTATCCTTCAGTAGATGGTGGTGGAGACGGTACAGTCTTCTTGGCCTTCTTTCTCGCTTGTGCCCTTTCAATTCCACGTATCACCTTTTCGGTACACCAGCATTCTTGATTAACATGAGGGCTTTTTTCCCTCATCAGGTCGATAGTGTCCTCTAGGCCTTTGTAGTATGCTTCCGGTTGGAGCTCTGATCAAACATTGGAAGCAAATGTCACTTACATCAAGATCTTACATACAATAGCATATTTAAAAGCTAATGACACATATTTAGAATGCATAATGACTAAATTAGTGTACCTTCAACTTGATTTCTGACCTCTCCCTCGTCGAGCACCAAAGGCTTTTTGGTTGAATCTTCCACCGCCTGCCAAGAACCATCCACCAGCTCACATTTACCTTTCCTCTGAAAGTATTCCATAGTGTAAAACATACACTCTTGAGCCTTTGCGGACAATTTCATCTTCGGGAAAGTGGTTGTAAGATACATGGTAATGAAGTTACCATATGGAAGCTTAGTCACAGGGCGTCGATTCTCAACTACACTTTGTCTCATATGCTCAAATATCACATAGTCCGGGTTCAACCTTAGCTCCTCCATCACACAATAAAACATGACAATTGTTGTGTAGTTAAGCTCGGTTATCCACCCGCCTTTTGGCACAACTAATCTAGCTGTCATTTCGTACAAGATTCTTTGGTGACAAGTCAACTTCTCAAGTTTGTATTCCCTCGGCTTACCTAGAGGACCCTTAGGCCGGCCAAAGTAATTGAAACCTAAGTTTTGTAGGTAAGCTTCGTCAAATCCACCACTTTCAAGCCACTTTTCTCTACAATAAAAACCTTCGGGGGCAGGGTTACTATAATCCTCTTCTACAGCATACGACACGCCTAAAGCCTTGTTAAAAAACTCTTCTCCTATCTCAAAATCCTTCTTGTTTACCCTAGTAAACCAACGCCCTGTTTCCTTCTCCTCCTCAATAAGCTGATGGAAATTGGCATAAAACTGACAGGTTTCTTTCTTATGAGAGGGGTAATTCAGTTCTAATGAATCATGCAAGTCATGATCTCTAAAGGTTTGTAGCACATTAGTCAACCCTAGTTGCTGAATCTGATCGAAATCTAACACATAGCAATCTAGCAGCGTTGCATGCTTCATTAGGTCAGAATACGCATCAGAAGCAAGTAAACTTACAAACTTTTGCTTGTCATAAGCAGTTGATGAAGCCGGCGCTTGATTGGTTGAAGACGATGCTACCTCTCCGCGACTGGAACCAAATGGATTTGGGGCTTGGTGCTTTGTTCTTGCCATAGCTGATATGAATCACTGGGAAATTTGGGCTAGGTTGGATTTGGGGGTTTTTCCTTGATTTGAATTTGGGGATCGCGTTTGGAAGAGAACTGCACACGTTTTTTAGTTTTATACTACAACAAGCTAGCGACTTCGCAACCTTACTCGTCTACAGTCAAAACGTTGTCGTTTTAATCTAACTTTTCAATTAAATTCTATAGTCACTGTTTCCGAACTCGCCACATTAATCTCACTTGCTAGCGATCTCGCTAGTTACACGTCAACCTCAGCTCTGTTGGTTTAATATTAAATGTAGCGAGCTCGCCACTAATATCTCAAACTCCTAGCGAATTCGCCAGATATACGTCAACCTCAGCTCTGTTGGTTGAATATTAAATGTAGCGAATTCGCCACATTTCTCATCACAATAACGAATTCGCCAGATAGAAGCCTGCTTATTCCATATTAGCTTGTATCTGTCGAGTTCGCCTGTTTGTTAGAATGCTAGATATGAATGAAGTAATCTTGCGATATCGTGGGTGTTTAGAGCTTCTTCGTCAGCTTACTAGCGAACTCGCAAGTGTAACTCTTGTAAGGCTCTATTGAAGATTTCAAGTTACTTACGATCTCGTTAGTGGTTGGCGAGATCACTAGTCTAAATGATATTTGGCTGTGTTGAATATTCTAAGTTACTTACGAGTTCGTCAGTCCTTGTCGAGACTCTAGCTAACTCGCAAGTCTAACTGATGTTAGGCTCTGTTGAAGATTTCAAGTTACTAACGAACTCGTCAGTGATTGTCGCCAGTGCTGGCGAACTCGCAACACGCTAAACTAGCAACAAAAAAAAAACTTGTGCAAATTTTGATGCCATATTTCAACAAAAATAGATGCCTAACTAGGATCATCTCATTCATATGTCTTCATCAAATACTACCAGAACTGTTACTACACAAATTATACCTAAAAAAAGGCCATAGCTTGGCCAATGTTTTATCACAAAAGAAAGTAAACTAAATCACAACCCGTTCACTAGAACGTCATGTAGTTCTTCACTAGTTATGTTCTGCGAAGCATCGGTGTTAGGTTGCGGTGTGGCAATGTCTTGAGTCCCTTCGACTTGATTGGTGGCACTTGGGCCAGCATCTTCTTGAGCTGTCGATTCCATCCCCAACGTCGCCTCCTCAGCTATTCTTGCCTCCTTCCTCTTCATCTCAGCCTTCTCCGCTACGTCCTCGCCATCTGACAGGTCATCCTCTTCATCATCATCATCGTCACTATCATCAACCTCATCATCATTTTCTCGGGCCGCCACCTTTCCATCACACTCATCTGTGGCCTTGCTTTTCCCATTATCCTTGCTACCCCCTGGCGTGCTCACCTCATCACGCAGCTGCTGTAAAAAATCTGGAATTTCTTCAGAATCGCTCAGCTCGCAGTCGATGGCTCCGCTATCAAGAAGTCGATTGAGTGCATCGTTGTTCACCCGTGAACGTTGCTGCGCTACTTCAATCTCATTGGCCAGCTTGCCAATTTTGACTATCAACCGACCACGAGCATCAAACACTGCGTCTGCAATTAATAAAACATAGAATCAGTTATGAATGGACTTATGCAACTGTTTTTAACATGCGCGAAATTTTTTATTACCTGATACACCACCCCTAGCTCTTCTCGCTGCCGCTTCAGCTTCCTTCTTCTTCCCGTACTTCCCATCCGCCTTCAATTCCAGCCTTTTATTACGTAACCAATCCTTGTCGTAATAAACAATTTGCATTGGCCTACCCCTTGGGAAGATACCGGTTTTTCTGATCACCAAACCCTCATACGGAATTGCGGCTTTCTTATGCCTTGCCATCTTCATCATGTGGCTAAGGATCGTGAAGCCGGGATTGATCTTCATCTTCTCCATGATATAGTAAAACAGCGTCAAAGAAGTAATCGATGGCTCACAAGCATGGCCTAGAGTAGGCAGAACATTCCCACATATCATTTCAAAGACTAACCGATGATCCTCGCTTAGTCTATACACTGGGTATGTCCTAGCTCTACCCGCTCTATTCGAGGTCCTTTTAAACAACTTTTGAGCCATCTCTACTACATTCAGTGGCTGTCTAGGGCTAGTGGCTGGAAATCATTGTTCATAGTAAACCTCGTATGGGCCATCGGGTTTGGTTGGTCTAAGATCTGCACTGCTCTTGTAGGGACATTTCAACACACTATTTATCATGAATTTATCAACCTTAAACTTAACCCCTCTAACTATGGTGGTTATTTCATCGACCCCTTCCTCTAACCCTAAATTAGCATAAAACTGCAAGAATTCCTCATAGTAGATGGGGTCGGGAAGCGGTAAAAGGTGATCTAGGTTATGTTCCCTAAAATAATCTAGCACATAATCAAGCTTAAGTGCAGGCACAGTGGTACTATCAAACACCTTATTCTGAATTACAGAACGAGACTGTAAGCGGGCATACCTCGCTCTTGCTTTGTCATTGAAGAACTGTGGATCGTCGAGGCTGTCGTTGGCATTATCCACCTCCTCGCCGCCCTGTCCCGGCAAACACCTGTTCTTCTGGTCGGCGGGCACCTGTTCCTCCTCGGTTTTCAGCTCTGGTTGGCGGCTCGACCTATTCCTCACCGTCCACTCTCCGCCTCTTAGATCCGGCACCGGCCTGGCCTCTCCCACTCCCCTGCGAACGGCCTGAACCTCTGGTTTTGGAAAGCATTGCTAGATCTCCGGCGAAATCGCAGAGTTCAAGTCTAGGTTTTCTAATTTGGGGAAAAAATAATTTTGCCCGACCTTTAATTTTTTATATATACTTCACCAGCTCACGAATTCGCCAGTTTACTCGCCTGGTAGTTAAAATTACTTTCACTACTAGCGATATCGCAACCCTGTTCGCTTGAATTTTTCCCACATCGCCAAATCAAGTGTCAATTGTTCAGTATATATTGCTCAAGTTTTCTGAATGGTTCGATAAGTCGCCGACCAGCGCAAACTGAACATGAAACACACACTTTGATATGCAGGCCAAGTAGGCACAATCTATACTATATACATCACTATACTACCACCTACAGCCCATCAATGTCTAAGGCCCAACCCCCAAATTTTTTTGGTGGTTGTACAAACTAGCGAGTTCGCCACTTGCTCGCAAGGTGAGGGTCAGTTTTTTGGGTTTAGGGTTTCATGGGTTCAGGGTTTATTCTAACAACCTTCAAACCTAGCGAATTCGCAAGGTACTCGCCAGTTCATTTGTGGGCTTAGGGTTTAGGGTTTAGGGTTTAGGGTTTATGCTACCAACTTTGACACTAGCGAACTCGCAAGCACTCTTCTTCATGTATAAATTTTCTATCTCAAATCATTTTTGTTAATTGTAGATATTTCATATATATTTGTAACATAAACATTTATTAAATAGTTTATTGTTTACTTTAATTTAATATAATTTCGCCCATGAAACTTGATTTGTGGAAGTGAACAACATATATGATTGTAAAATCATTTCATCTTTTGTCACAGGTGCGATTTAATAGCCAAGTTACGTTCAAAGTTGTCGAACTTGATATGTTATTGGCGAATTTTTGACTTCATTTGCACTAATCATTCATTACTGTACATTTATTACATCCAACACTAATAGTACTTTGTTCTAAATTACATGTACGTGACGACTACTGGTTATGAACACTTACGCAGTATTTACCAACAACAATGTTACTGAGGATGATCTAATTCTTTTTACATTACATGATTCGATACACCATAATATATTCCCATTGATTATCAAGTTCATCAACCTAATTACATTAATGTTGTCATGGCCAGCTAGTACCTGGCAAGCTATTTCATAACTCCATTTGAATATACGATGAACATTTGGGACTTTAGAGTACGATTTGCTTTTCAATAGTCATACATATATACACTTGCAATTAATAGAATGATTACTCCATGCCATAGTCGCAAGTAAATACCTTATTCCACACTTATATTCACATTAATGTTGTCACAACCAGCTAGTACCTGGCAAGCTATTTCATAACTCCATTTGAATATACGATGAACATTTGGGACTTTAGAGTACGATATGTTTTTCACTAGTCATACATATATACACTTGCAATTAATAGACTGATTACTCCATGCCATAGTCGCAAGTAAATACCTTATTCCACACTTATTTCTAATGAAACTAATTTATTAACCTCCACTTCAATATTACGCTAAAGTCACCAACTTTATACCTTCTTACACGTGTTAATTAACTAGTGTATTATCAAACGAACTCGCAACGCCGATATATTTGATATTCACCTTATTCCGCACTTATTACCATAACGAAACTAATTAAATAAATTCAATGTCATTATTACGTTCAAGTCACCACTTTCATACCTTCTTAGACGTGGTAATTAACAAGTGTATTATCAAACTGAGTGGTAGATGATTGAGAAAATTACATCATGCATCCACAGTTGCGAGTTCGCAAGGGTTAAAATTTATGAACTAGACCTCTTGCAATTTCGCAAGTCACAATGATGAAGGTATTGAATCCATGAATTTAATTACTAGCGTTATCGCATGGTGCTCGAAACCTGATGCGTACAACTAGCGAACTCGCAACAAGGCCTGCCTCTGGTCGTCAGCAGCATAATTCCAAGCCAAGAAGACCACAAACTTGGCATCTTATCACTTTTCATGGTCGAATCTTTCTTCCAAATCTCTCATCTTTTCACATATTCTCTACTCTTTCCACATCAATCTTCCATCAAATCTACACAAACCCTTCCATAAATTCAACTACATCTCAAGTGGGTCAATCCAAAGTGTAAGCAATTTGCTAAGCTTTGCAATTACTTATCCACTATTTGTTTCTCTACCCATATGCTTGCCATTATGATTTTGTACTTGTTGTTTTGGAATTTAGTAGCACCATTTGTGTGGGTAGGAGAATGACAAACAAGGTAGACCCATCCTCAACACTACAATCAATTCTACATCTACTTATTTGTGAATTGCAAAGGTATGGGTTTTTAGTTGATTACATTTATTTTGTGAGTTTCAAGGGTCATTAGGGTTTATATATTCATTGGTGTGTTAAAGTTATGATTCATCATTAATTAATCACCACTAGGTCCATTTAAATTGTTACATTTTATTTGTTTTAGGTACTTGTGTCTAGGTAACCTAAATTATACTTAACTTGTGTGTAAATGCATATTCATGACCATGTTTGTAGGCATTCATTAATTGGGGAATGTGGACTATATACATGTTTTGTCATTTCCACTAACAAATTGGTCTCTAAACGTAGGAAAGAACAATGAGTGAACCAACAAACTCGACTTCTTCCAACTCATCTAGTGGTGAAGAAAATGTTGTTTGCGATTTGCGACAACGTAAAATAAGGAAGCTTAGTCGCGCTTCAAAAGAAGAACAAATGAGGACCCATTGTCGCGAGATAGAGACACGAATCGACAATAAAATTCTAACACATGACAAATTTAATGACATCGGTGTAGCTATTGCGCCCAACGATGATGCCCAGAGATGGTCTAGTTGGTGTGGGAAAATCGGTAGGACTCATGTGCCGCTAGACACTACGGATTGGAGGCTTCTAGACCCCGCTATCAAAAGGGGTGTGTGGAAGGAATGCAAGGTGAATTTCACTTTTTTATTTTTTTTCCATTTATAATACCTTATTAATAGGACTTACCATTTATACTATATCAATGTTAGCGACCCTTTGTGATCGAAGCCAAATCGTACGATCAAGTGAAGAAGAAGACATTACAAATTGCATCAAAGTCGCATCGCGAGCATAAATATACTCTTGCCAAGGAGTACATAAACCCAAAGGGCATAAGGTTTGGTCAACATCCTAAGGATCGTTACAATCACATTGTCCCACTCACTTGGGAGATATTCAAGGCACGATGGCTAGAAAATGATTTAAAGGTTAGTACTAACATTCAATTTGCTTAATTTAAATTTTTTCCTACACACCTTTAATTGTTCCCTAAATTAGTGTATCCTTACTAACCAATAAAACTCTTAAAGGGTGTGGGTGATGATAAGCGTAAAGCAGCTGCTTATAATAATATGCCCTACACCGGTGGACGGTGTGGATATTTGGGTGTGGGGAAGAAGACATCTAAAAAAAATACGATAAAGAAGTTAAGGAACTAGTAGATGGTGGCACCCCCCTAGAAGAGGCAAAAAACCAAGTCGTGGCCGAAGACCCAACACAATATACTCGAGAACAGTTATTCGTGCTTGGTAGAATTAAGGCCGACGGAAAATTCTCAAGCGACGAGGCAAAGAGAATTGCCGGTCGAGTGGTACGTGTTATATAAGTTTACATACTTGTCAAAACCATTAATGTTACTAAAATTAAAATAGAACGTCATAATGTATTTAAAATACGACAACCAATTTGTTTGATTATTATTGTGAGTAGGATGAGGTAGGGCTTGAAGTGGAATAGGGTTTATTCATCCCGGTGGGAAAACATGATGTCTTGCATAGAGCACTAGGTAAGGATGAACATCCTGGAAGAGCAAAGGGGATAGGTGGATATGCGACCCAAATTGAAGCTTTTAGGATCAAACGTAGTAGCAAAAATCCAAAACCCTCTAAACTCCAAGTAGCCTTAAGCCAAGCTAAAAAATCCGAGCAAGATGTCAAGAATTTGAAAGCCATCTTAGCCAATGTTTGTGCTTTTGTGAATTATCATATTCCCGATGATTTGTGTCTAACAAATCAAGTTAATGGACCATCATCTAGAGGCTCTCATCCATCCCCGCCCCAAGCTGAGGTTGACCAACCAAATCCTCCATTAGACCATATCGACATATGCACACCATTGGCTCCTAGCCAACCTCAAGTTGATATACAACTTCCGCAAGTTGATATACAACTTCCCAAACCAACCACAAAGGTTAGGTTATCATCTACTTCTCATAAGGTTAGCTTACATTCAAATTAATTACGCTTAATCATCTACTTCTTTTTGAAAATACTATTATAACAAACTAATTTTTTTCCTTCAATGTAGATTTCTCATTCTTGCAAGTTGTATGTTGTTAGAGGTAATAATTCTCAACCAATACACGTTGCTAATGGGAATTCCTATCCTCATATGACTTTGCATCACAAATCAAAAGTCCCTAAGGGGTTCGTAAAGGTATCCATAGTTGAGGTGTATGTAGAAGATGCCTTGTTGCCGGTGACTGAGGATGATGAATGCACAACAGTTGGTCAAGGTTTGGGATTTTTTTTTGTATGGCCCGCGTGGTTGGTTGTAGATGCTAATTCAACATGCATCCCAAAGAACACAAAGCAAACAACAGAGACTGCCGACCTTAATTTCCCAATCCCTAAGATTCCTCTCTCTAATGAGTGTGTGGGTTTCATGAAAGCTCTCCCGGGTTTTGTTCGCACACTATTTGACATGCTAGGTCATCATAACCGTGAATCTGTGTACTATTTTGTAGCCAATTCCAAGGTTTTTGGCGAGGCAAAGGAAGTGGTTGTTCCTTGGGAAGATTTTGCCCTATTTTGGCACAAACAAACCCTTCCCGACACTATACTAATCCTACATCAAATGTAAGTGTTATTGTTTAACCTAGTGGTGTTTATGTGTTACTTTATTGTGTCCGTATTTATATACCTCTTCCGATACTTTATGCTCTAAGATTGTTGTAGGTTCATGCAATATGCTCTTTGAGCGTGACCAAGACATTCATCGGTTTTTTGCACCCGACTTGCTTGCAACAAGCCCAACAAGGTAATAATGTGAGGCTTTCTTACCTTACAAAGTTGCTAAGCGACAAGAGCAAAACCATTTTCATTGGGCCATACCTAGAGGGGTATGTATTTACTAATTGTTTGATTAGTAGATATTAGTTTCAACTGCACATAATCTATGTTATAATCTGAGGTGCATGTTGTTTATATATAGTGGTCATTGGAGTTTTGTTGCAATGATTCCATCATTGAAGCGTGTCTATTGGATTGATCCACTACATTTCGCTCCATCTACAAAATTCGCCGATCTATTGGAGATTGCTATACATGCTGTGAATGACGACACACTCCTTACTTTGAACTTATTCAAATTCAGGTTAAAATGTCAACTCCTTTCTTACGTATTTGCACCTAAATAGATTTATATACCATATGTTAAACTACTTCAATTTCAGCACCGCAAGCAATTGTCCAACTGGGAGTGTGGATACTACATGATGTTGTATGCCTACAAGTGCATTGAGACCCTTACAAATGACACTTTGGAACTACATCGCGTGAGTACTCTTACAATATGAAAGTTTCTATTTATTACCTACAAATTACCTTAGTTTGTATTAATAAACGTATCTCATTTGTAGATACTCGAGGAAAATCAATCGGCATACACTAAAAAAGAGCTAGAGTTGAGGAGAGATAGATTTGCAAAGCACTTGATCATCGTTAGAGCTCGATTCATATCTAGACCACACGTACCACGTAAGGATGCATGTAAAACCTAAGTCGTATTTCTACATTTGTTATACATACAAAGGATTATAATTTATGAGTTCTTTGTGTTTGCCATTTAGTGGACTACATATATCTTGCAATTGACAGGTTTAGATATGCCATTTATACTATTTGTGCGGCAAATTTACCAAAAATCAAAAATTAATGTACTAGGCTATTTTCCTGGCGAGCTCGTTACCTTTCTCGTTAAGCACCAAATCACTTTTGCGAGTTACATGCGTTCTCGCAATTAGTCAAGCTCAGGTGGCAGTTTCGCCACATAGCTCGCTAGGTTGACCTCTGTCTCACCAATATTATGTCTAACGCCATCGCAACTTGACTCGTCAAGCCTAGTGAAATATACAAGCGATATCGCCACAAATCATCAGAAATCAAGCCCAATCACAGTTTACTAGCGTATTCACAACTCTGTCGCTCGTTAGCCACTGCCTCTCCAGTCTCCGACCCAGCGATCTCGCCAGTTTGCTTGTTAAGCCTGCCGAGCAAGTTAGCGAGCTCGCCAATAAACTACTAAAATCGCCTAATCTCAGATAATACGACGTCGTCTAATCATGCATGAGAGTACACTTACGAACTCGCTACAAAATAATAAGAGATGGCGTAGCGATCTCGCTAGGACAGTTTTAGGCGAGCCTCAAACGAGACCGCCAGTGTCCTCGTTCACTATCTAACATCTTGTCCAGGCTAACTAGCGGTATTGCAAGTAATTTACTTGCGATCGCTTGTTGGGGTCGCAACTACTCAAGTGACGCCCTAAACCCTAGACCATAAACCCTGTGTAAAATGTAGTGTAGCGAACTCGCTACATTTTATTTAGCGATTCGCCAACAGCTGTCGTAACCAGTCAGACTCACATATAATTTCAACCTTACGTTAAACCTGGCGAACTCGCCACTTGGTCAGTTAGGTTTTGATTTTAGTAGTTGTTGCGAGCTCACAACACGTGATTAAGGCGGAAGTGACATACTTCCAAGGCGGATGATACGCCTTAAAACAGAAAAATTTTAAGGCGGAAGAGGAACCGCCTTAAAGCTTTTTCAGGTTTTAAGGCAATACCAGAGAAGACATTTGTCTTCTGCCTTGAAACGTGAAGGACCAACCGCCTTAAATGCTGCAAAATTGTAGTAGTGTAATACTCCTCAAATGCAAAGGTTAGGATTTGGGTTTTTGAATTTGAAATTCAGATTTGGCCAAATCCTTGTTTGGCAACAGTGGTTTGCAAAACCAAATCTTAAAATCAGTTTTTGCTCAATTTTGTTACTTATTAAAAACAAATTAAATAATATAGAAAGTCAAATTTAATATTTTATTTTAATTAATTCAAACCAAAATGTAAAAGTCAGTAACTATTTTAAATAGTCAAATATTACCAACAATAAAATATTTTATTCAAATTTTATAATAAACATTTCACTATTCCATTTTATTTTTAAAAATAGATTATAAAATTTTGCAAATTATTTGATGAGATTATTCCAATTCTTAAGTAACAAATTTACAGGTTAAATAAAAAAAAATGTTTACCAATAAAAATTTCCAAAGTTCTCATGTTACTAAATATTGAATCAATTTAAAATATATTTTCAAACAAAATAAAGATTTCAATTTAGATCAATTTAATCTGTTTAGTTCAGTTCATCAAGCACATGATGCAGTAGAAAATAAAAAAATAAATAAACTTTGAACACTTATTTAAATAGATATATAATCATAAATATTATCATATTTGGCATCGTTAGATTAATCACAACATATAACATTCAAATATCAAATTTTGATTTTTCGATACTATAATTACATAATTTGTTTAATCCTCCAAGTTGCTGGTCCATGGTTTGTTTGTTTCCAAAACGCTCCATCAAAGCTCCACACATTTCCTGTAATCATATAGACTTCACATCGTTTCATTACCAACACGTGCTTGTTGAGTTGTTGTAACTATGAGACTAACACATTCATTTCCATCTGAGATGTATCTTCAATATCCTGCTTTGGAATCGTCTGTAGGTCCAAATAAGACTAATTTAGCACCCGTCCTATCTCATTCTTCTGATTTCTGAAGATAACATTATTCCTCGATTTCCATAAATTCCTTTATACGCAACAGGTTAAATATGTAATCTCCTTATGTGGTGCCAGCTTCAACCACTGCCAAAACCAAGTAAGAAAAGTGGTTTCAGGTTCATATTCAAAATCTATACCTAGTGAAGATGCCCTTCGTATTATCTTAGACACCTCCAATACAAGAACAAATGTTCTGTGACCTTTATCACCATCTTGTTGGATCTAACACACATTTTCCTCCTTGATGACCCTCTTCTTAAGATTATCTTCTCTTGGTAAAATATTTGTGAGATTCCTCCATAAGCATATCAAAATCTTCACAGGGAGTTTCATTTTCCAGAATATATTTCGCTTTGCCGTTATTTGATTTGACGAGGTAGCTTCAATATTCATAATTTCATCATGGCATCTGTAGTATGTTTTGACTGCGTAAATTCCATTTGGATGACATGACCATAGGAGACAATGCATAGATTTAAGGTAGCATGTCACATGGCAACAGTTGACAATGATTCATAAATATTGACCGTGGGCCATATGGTATGAAAGAAACAATAATGTAGTATGTAAATGGTTCTTTAATTTATTTTAATGTAGTATTCTAAGGCTAATAGTCTAATATGGATATTTTTAGTTTATTAACTACAATTTTATATGTTTAGATGTATTTCTTTGATTGACATATTTCAATAATTATGTATGCATACAGTTATAAGTTATATGTCTTTATAACTAGTGTATAATTTTATTATTATACAATTATATACAATGGATATAGTACATATTGGTGTGTATAATATATAATGACGTGAATAATATATAATGATGTATATAGAGATGGATGATGTGACAAGCTGAATGATTGTAGGGAAAAGTTGAAAAAATTAAGATTTTGGAAATAATATCTGAATAGCCCATATTTGAGCTTCCCCACTACATGTGCTCTAATGCTTGATTCATTTGATAAGCAGACCTCAGTCCTAAACCTCCTCTATGTTTTTGGAAGAAAAATTTTCTTCCATGATTTCCTGTGTATACCTTTCCCCTTTACATCTTCTTTCTAAATGAATCTTGCTGTGATTCTGTCAATTTCATTCAAGATTGTTTTAGGAATTTTGAATATTTCCATTAGATATATTGGCATAGATGAGAATACATGCTTAGCCATTGTAATTCTTCCTGTAGACTCAAAAATCAGGTTTTCCATGAACCAAAATTTGCCTTCATCATTCCAATGAGTTCTTTGTAAATATGGCATTTTCCTAGAGAGAAATCAATTGTCATACCTAAATACCTGATTCCGATTCCAACCTTATAAATATTCAGAGTATTTCTTAGGTATGTCTCCATGCCCAGATCTGTATTACAACTCACCATTATTCATGATTTTACCCCATGTCCTGACTATCTTGCAAAATGATCAATGTCCCTTGAAAGCTTCTGAATGACATCTACCTTACATTCCAAAAATAGCAAACGGTCATCATCATACGTTAAATGTGTAATTCTTTGCACTCATCTTCCATGACTAAATTTACAAACTTTCTAAGATTGCAGTATGGAATGTGTTATTGTATATGAGTATTGCTAACTTATAAGGTACAATAATTATGATACCGGACATCTTTGTCTCAAACCTCTGATTGGATTGAAAAATCTGAGTTGCATCTATTTACTCTAAATGTCATTGAAACTATGATTTCACATTGATGCAATAACCTTATCCAGGATTGGGGAAAACTTATATGAGATAAAGCACTGAACTAGAATAGGCCATGACACTCTATCACAAGTTTTACTCATGTCCAGCTTCATTGCTGCCACCCCTATTTTTCCTTTCTTTCTCTTTAGAATGTGTGGCATTTCTTGAGAAAGCAATACATGCTCCCCTATATTTCTGTCTTTTATGAACCTAGATCGTGCTATATCTATCAGATCATTCATCACTCCTACAAGTCTTCTTGCCAAAACTTTAGCAATGATTTTGTGTTTAGCATTTCATAAAGCTATTAGCCTAAAATCATCTGATTTATTTGCATGTTTCTTTTTGGGAATGAGTATGATTACCGTTTGGTTCCAATCTCGTGAAAAATTTTGAACTTGCAGCAGCTGTAATATTGAGTTTGAGACCTGATCACCAATCATCTCCGAATGATTCTTATAAAATCTCACTGGCATCCCACTAAAATGAGTTTGCATGATATTTCTGACCCCTTTTCCTGCCTTTAAATGCTCTCATGTACATCTTTCAGGTCACTAATTTGATTAATGGTCTATCTTCTTGTTGCCCAATTGTGAAAAAAAGATGTGTTCCTATCTTACATCTTTCCCCAATTTGTTTTAGCCCTTTGTTGCCAGTAATCATCTTGTACTTCCAATAAATGTTCTAAAACCAGCTTATAATTTCGCTGTTGAACCTGTATCTCCTTAGTACATTGTCTATGTTTGAGTGTCTGCAACTGCTGCAGAGATTCTTTAATTTGTTTATTCATTTTTCCATAACTTTGTCTACTCTAGTTAGACAAATGTCCCAGCACACAACTAATATTTGATGATAGGTTAAAAAGTTGCGAGCTCTCACCAGTCTCCATGTGTTTGGACCACACTTTATATATTATCTGTTTATGCCCATTACTCTTACTGGAGAATGCTTCATATTTCCTCCAATGACTCATTTTCAACTATTTGGGATTAGAATCTAATAAGATTGGACTATGGTCTAATGAAATAATAGGTAAATTTACCACTTTTCCTGCTGGAACGTCTCCTTCCAGTGAGAATTCGCAAATGCTCTGTCTAATCTCTCTGTTGTATAATCAGAAAGTTGTCTATTATTGGACCATGTAAACCATAATCCCATAATGTCTAACTTCATCCATCCCATTATCACTCAACAAATCCATTAAAACTTTACTTTGTTTTGAGGATACAAAAGATGTACCTCCAAACTTGTCATCGGATGATAGAACTTAATTGAAATCTCCCAAAATCACCAGAGGATAGTCACAACTAGGCAGTTCTTCTTTTATTTCATTCCAGACTTTTTTACGACCATTTATTACAGGGGAGCTATACAACCAAAAGCTAGTTTTAGCCTACACATCTAGCTAATATTGCATTGCTACTAGCCAATACTTTTGCACTAGAGAAGTCCAAAAGATAGTTATACTACCTGCCAAACCATTTGCTTCTGAATGCCAACCATTCCAAAATCTTGTAGTCTACTGCCATTCTCCATTTCTTCCTTTGAGGACTTTGTGTCAAACAGACACAAAATCTGGGGTTATAGTCCTTCAACATTTGGTTCAGCACTTGCCTTGTAGGAATGTTTTAAATACCCCTATAATTCCACACTAGTGATATCATGGCTCTTGGCAGTTGATTTGTGACAACTGCATACAAAATATGGGGGTTATGACAGTATACTTTTGAAAGATTAAATATTAAAACATCATAACAACGCAACTAACATAAACATCCAACCTAATCAATTCCTAAGATATTTGACATAAAAAATTCATTTAACCTTAACTAGAAAATTTTGGTGAATAGAACATATAGGGGGTGTTTGGTGATTAGCTGATAGCTGATTGTATCAGCTGTTTTGACTAGTTGATTGTGTTAACTGTTTTGACTAGCTGATTACATTAGATGATTGTATTAAGGTGTTTGGTAAAATTAGCTAATAGCATATAGCGGTTTCTTTAATCACCCTTGTAAAATGACATAAAAGGACATATCATGTTTAATTATTTAATCACTTCATAATATATAAAATAAATAATATCTCATGCATTATGGTTTATTAGAAGATAAATATTTAATTATATATTTATATAAAGTAAATACTAATATTTCATGAAATTGAAGTTCTCAAATATATATAAAAATTTAATACATATTATGTTATAATTTAATTTTTACTATTTTAAACCCCAATAAACTTACAAATTTTTACTCATATTTATTAAGATAACCGGTCAAAATATGTGGAAATTATGAATTAGTATAAGGATATTACAATATGTTCAAAACAATTCACAATCCAAATACGGAATTAAACAGTGCATGAAACATAAAAATTTAGCAAGAAAAGAAAAATAAATAGAATCTAGTGGCAGTAAATGGATAAAATTGGCATTTAAATGAAAAGTACAAACACCTCTTTGAAAACGCTACTTTTATGAGCGTTTTGAAAAGGCTCTTTTTGGGGCCAAACAGCTATTACAATCAGCTCTTCACCAAACAAGTTTGTTAGCCTTTTCAACTTGGTTAAACAGCTAATGTACCTCAATCAGCTCTTTTTGCCCCAAACAGCTCTCCACCAAACACCCTCATAATGGAAACTGTACTTAAAGTACATCCTCCAACAAATAGAGTTGTTTTAGCAATCAGCTCCTACAGAATAACTTCAAGCCTCTAAAGAGGGTTAAAGAAAGTGAAGTGAATGATTTTTATGCTCTGATTTAGCAGTATCGAATTCGATCTTAACACTTAAGTCAACACAAAGTAAGAAAGATATCGGCTTTCAAATTTATGATACCTATTAGTATTAGAATTTTTCTAAAATCATTAAATGAATTTTTTTCATAATATGTACTATTTTATTATTAAATAGCCGAATTTGTAAAGAAGCATCAAACACCAGCTATTCTAGTATTTGACTAAGATATGATGAGTCCAATATATATCACCCCACCTCGTGTTTGACATTCAAATAAAAAAAACATCAAACACCAGCTGTCTACTGATTACAAATACGAAAAGTTGTTATATAGGAAAAAAAACAAAAAGTTATACTTATAGTAAACCACTTGCTTTTAAGGAAAGTTTATAGTATAAGACCATACATATATAAGAATGATAAGATCTGCTACTATAGAACTAATTATCCACTTGTTTTTGTTCATCCTCCGATCCTAGTACTGGACATGTTGGTCAGGATTTTCTTGATTCTGCCTAGATTGTTAATTTGTCATCAACACACTAAAGGTTTTTATTAGCATTTAAGATAGTTTGGCGCTGCTATAATGTAGGTCCTGAAGAAGTGAAATTCCAAGATCTTCTGATGTGCTTGTAAATCAAATTCCGAATTTTAATTTGCACGAATAATATCATAATACTCCGGGACTTGAGGTTATTGTAGAACTCTGGCAGTGTGCGCATTTTGGAAACGAGTGAAAGAAGTATTTGAAGTTGAACTCAGTATCATCAAAGGGTTGCAAAACTGTGTCGACTCGGAACTCGGTAGGCCTATTCTTCATATGCATTCCCTCATAACAACAATGACATTTTCCTTGTTCAGAACTCTAGCAGTGTGTGCATATTGGTAACGAGTGAAAGAAGTACGCGAAGTTGAACTCAGTATCATCAAAGGGTTGCAAGACTATATCGACTCGGAACTTTCAGTAGGAATATTCTTCATATGTCTGCCCTCATTCAACAATAATGCCATTTTACTTGTTCAGAATCCAGTTTTTCATACACGAGCAAAGCCAGTTGACATAGACTATAATTTTGAAAGCATGGATTGCTAAGGGGGTTGCTTCTTCTCCTGTACATACATGTAGTTTCCTATATATTCAACTTATTTACGATAACTACCTACTTATTTGTGTTTTTCTTTACAAACAAAGTCCGTAATTTGTTTTTTCAAAAAAAAGTGTATAATTCTTTAAGACATTAGTATTAATATGAAAGAAAATCGTAGACTATATCGTAGACTATACTATTAAGCATCTCGGCTTAAGATGATCAATTTCAAATCAATAAAAGTATTAGTCACTCCTCTAAATTGTCATCGTTTTCGTTACACCACATTGAAATTGGTATATTCCCCTCCCCTTGCAATAAGAAATTTTCCATTTCACTTTGACGGTGTTTAAAGAGGCGGCGACTCTCAAACATATCTCAATTTGGTTGTACATATTTAAACGGTTTAAGAATATAATTATAAGATTAGGAATCGCCTAAAGTACGTTAGGAAACTATTTTGACTCATGTTTCTCCTTACCGACATATAAAATAAATGAGAAGTCAAACTATTTTTATGAAAAATGAGCTATCGAAAAAAATTAGATTGACAGATTCTATTTTACTAAATCATAAGCCATTGGAAAAACTAGGATGTCCCACCGTTGACCAATGCTTGAGAAAAAAAACAAAATTAAATTACGCAGCTCTAATTAAATTTCTAGCTTCTAAACCGGGATATAAAAGAAAATAAATTTAAAATGAAAGAATACCGCAGTTTGGCAAAGTAGTGATACCTAATTAGTCGGTACTACCTTCTTGGGTTTTAATATTTTTTTAAAAAAATCAAATGGGTGGTGGGGTTATTATTGCTGGATTAAACACTAAATTGTTTCTGTTTTAGGTCACATTTATGAACTAGCTGTTAGCTATTAACTGTTAGCGGTGTTTTAACTAGCGGATTTGACTAGCGGTTTGTGTACGAGTGTTTGGTAAATAATAAGTAGTTGATAGCTGTTTCATTATGTTTTTTTTAAAATTAAAAACCACCTATGAGGTGGTGGGGATTTTATAACGGCACCCCTGGCCAAAAAAGCCAATAATGGCAGAGTTTATACAATTCCTGCATGAGGATATGGGGTTGTATAGCCCCGAAGCATAGCATATGCTTCCAAAAAATGGTAATCTAGAAGAGACTAAGTAACTAGCCTATTTGCTACTGGGACTAATGAAACCAAAAACCAATCATTAACTAGGAAAGCCTATTAGTGAATTGTACAACAAAACACAAGTCGGCACCCCTTGTTAGGACTGGATTGTTTCATAGTCATATACAGACAGAAGATCACTAATTTCAGTACAAGTTTGAGTTGTGACATCAGAGAGAAGCCTGGTGTAGTAGATGAAGGCACTAATAAGTTGTGGCTGCTTGCCTGAGACAAGAAACACACAAATTAGTAGCACCTGCAATTAAAGAGATGTTCTGAGAGAAGGTGTTCCCTGTTTATCCAACAATATCAGACCTTTTACTCTAGAAGAGAGTTGAGAAAAGGAATAATCAGAATCACATGCTTCATGATATGTCATTTTAGCCAAAGCATCTGCAACCAGATTTGCCTGTCTAAAAGTGTGTAGTAAGACTGTATTTGGGCTAAGTTTGATCCTGGAAACTAGGTCAAATAGTTTCCAAGGAGCAGAATCAGGGTGGAGAATTGCCTGAATTGCAAGTTTGCAATCAGATTCAATTACAGTCTGACAGTGAAGATGAGCAGCCAAAGAAATAGCTACTTTTACTGCCAGAATTTCAGCCTCTAAGGGAGAGAAAGCACTGATGTAATAGCAATAGGCATGAATAAAATCACCAGTTGAGTTTCTCAAGACAATAGAAATTCTAGCAGTATTATGATGGTGCCAAACTGCATCTGTATTCAGTTTTATGCCATTTGCTGGTGGTTTCCAATGAATTGGTATAATGTTTGGCTGAGGGGGCCTAGTATGGGGTGGTAGAAAGCCCAGAGAAGATAGATCAATGTCAAAAGCTGAGAGTGTAGTGATTGGTTTGGCAGCAAAAGTGAGAAAGACCAGGTCAGATAAGGACTTTATTAGAGATTCAGAATTAGGTTTGATGTCCTCAAAAATGAAAGAGCATCTGGCTTCCAAATCACCCAGCAGATCATTGATGGTATAAGGTTGAAAAGAGCTGTATGGAGTTTAGTTTTCCCTTGAGTGGATAGATGAAAAGAAATTCTATCCCAGATGGTGTCAAAAGCCAAAAGGGCAGTGCCTACCATATAGTGAAAGTAGCTCCATAGTGTTTTGGCAATGTAACAGTCATTAAAACAATGTTCAACTGTGTCCATATTGTTACATGCATAACATTTTGAGGGAAGATGGAACCCCATTTTCATTAATATATCAGGAAAGGGTAGAAAACCATTGATCATTCTCCACATAAAGACACTGACCTTTTTTTGTAGTCTGGAATTCCAGATATGTGCCAAAGTTTCTGATGAGCCTCTGACCTGAGCACATATTTTATATGCAGTTTTGAAAGTGAAAGCTCCTTTCTCATCTGGAATCCAGATCAATTTGTCTTTCCTACCTTGCAAGCAAGTAGCAGCCTGTAGAAAAAGGTACAGAGAAGGAGGCAAGAGTGGAGCTAACTATGACATATATAGAAATTTATTATCACAGAACTGAGTGATAGAAAAGTCATCAGGAATGTCAGTAATAGAGGGGTTGCATATATCAGCTATGGCACCAAAAGAGGTCCAATTGGACTCCCAGAAACTACTGTTACCTTCACCATGTATGACTCTGGTAAGTTTCTGAGCAACATTATCTACCTCTTTGATTCTTTTCCAATTAGGGGAGGTTCTATAAGATCTAGGAAGATTCAAAAGAAATTTAGCCCATAAACATTCCCCTGATTGGAATTTCCACCACAGTTTAAAAGAACAAGCATTAACAATTGACTGGATGACCTGAGACCTAAACCATTCTGTTCTATGGGAAAGCACAAGTTAGACCACTTTTTCCACACCTTCTTTGGTTTCAGATCAGTCTGACCCCAAAAAAATCTAGATAGAATTTTTCCAATTCTTCTGATGGCACATATAGGGGGCTTCATAACAGACCATATATGCTGGGGTATAGAGAATAGACAAGATTTAATCAAGGTAATTCTTCCCCCAGGTGAAAGCCAGATATTTTTCCAGTTAGAGGTCTTATTATCTATTCTCTGGATAATAGGCAGAAAATATTCAGTGAGCACCCTACCTCTAAAAACTGGTACCCCAAGGTATTTAAAGGGGAAAGAACCTTTCTTCATCATCAAAACTTCCTGAACCATTTTAACTTTACCTGGAGAGGCAGTTTTACCTAGGAAGAAATCGCTTTGTCAAAATTAATTTTCTGTCATGTGGTTTGTTCAAAAGCCACAAGGAAAGATTTTAATTTGACTAAGTTAGATTTGGATGATTTCAAGAAGATGATGGTATCATCTACGTAGCTGAGGTGTGAGATAGGTTCAGGACCTGAAGGAAGAACATAGTATTGGAGTAAACCAGTTGAAAACATGAATGCTAAACCTCTTGTAAATGCCTCAGAAAAAATATTAAAAAGAAAAGGGGACAAGGGGTCACCCTGTTTGATGCCCCTTGTTGGTTTGAAAAAACCATTTGGCCTTTCATTGATTAAAACTGAAAAATGTGCATTTTTTAAATTCTTCATAATGCAGTGCACAAATTTTCCATGTATGCCAAATTGTAACAAAATGCTATTTAGAAAGCCCCAGTTGACCATGTCAAATGCTTTTTTCAGATCAAGTTTGATAATACAGTTGGGATTTCTACATTTCTTATCCAAAAATCTCACTAACTCTTTTAAATAAATGATGTTATCAGCAATATCCCTATTTTTCATGAAAGCAGACTGATGTGGAGATATGATTTTGGACATGAATGGTTTAAGTCTTTCCATTAATAATTTGGAAAAAATTTTATTGGTAAAATTGGAAAGACTTATAGGTCTAAAATCATCAAAAGAGGAAATAACTTCTTTTTTGGGAATTAAGGTAATCCAAGTGGCAGAAATACCAGCTGGAATATCACTAGAGCTCATAAAATCCTGAACTGCTGAGAGCAGATCCAGTTTGATAATTTCCCAGGCTTTTGTAAAAAACTTTGAGGAAAAACCATCAGTGCCAGGGCTACTATTTTTATTGAGACTAAAAACAGTATCCTTGAGCTCCTGAATGTCCACTGGTCTGATCAATTCAGCATTGTCAGTCTCAGTGATTAATTTTGGGATTTGGCCAAGAAAGTGACTATAAAACTCTCCATTTAAAAGATTTGGAGGTTCTGACAGTAAATCAGAGTAGTATGAAACTGCCTCTGATTCTATATCAGTCATATTCTCTAGCCAATTCCCTTGAGAGTTCTTGATCTTAGTGATACTTAGACCAGATCTCTTTTCTTTCACAGTGTTGTGGAATAATTTAGTATTATCATCCCCCTCTTTTAGCCAAGTAACTCTAGATTTCTGTTTCCAGAATTTCTTTTGTTCCTTTAGGGCTCTTAGGTGTATTGCTTTCAGTTCTTTGAGTTTAATTAATTCATGAGTTGAATTATTATCATCAAAGATAACTTCCTGCAATCTGAGGTTTTCAGCAGCTTGAGTAACATTGTTCTCAATATTGCCAAAAGATGATTTGTTCCATGATTTTATGGTGTTTCATTATGTTAAACGACTGAAATGGACATGAATATAATTTATTATTGTAATATTTTTGTTGTAATGTTTAATTGTTTTGAAGTATGAAAAACTTATTTTCTCTTATGGCCATGTAAATTTATATTTATTTGAGATGACATTCATTATACCAACATATCTTATATATTTTTATAAAATAAAATACCTTCATCATGTGATTTCAATCTTAAGTTACCTCTGCAATTGTTTTGCCTCTTCTCTAAGAAACGAAAAACAAAAGATATTAAGCTCACTTCTAAGTACTTGCTTCACTTCAAAAATATGTTCTTTTAAAGTGTATAAGTTTACTTTCTCCGACGAAGAGTACTTTCTCTCTAGATATTTTTCTGATACTTCTCTCTAAAATAGTACCGTTTCTTTCTACTGTTCCGACCTATAACGGTCAAAAACGGTAACATCATGGCGGCACCACCACCCATTTTGGGCGGAGGAGGTGCCGGAAAATCTTTCGCTGATGCTCTAGCACCCAAATCCCAGCCATTATTCGATACTCTCCCACAAAATCCAGAAATCCGACCAATTTCCCGGCGAGTCAACGGGAAGATAGCATGTATCTACTCCGACGAAGCCGTCCAGACTTTCGCCTCACACTACCGGAACGCACTCATAGGGAAGTTTACAAACGGAAAGCCCTCTATGGAGCAGATCGGAGCTTATTTTCAGGCATAGGGCTTCACCGGAAAGTTTCAAATCGGGTCAATGGATTTCCGGCACATCCTCATCCGCTTTCAACTGAAGACTGACTACCAGAATTTCTGGATCAGATCTGTCTGCACAATCATGGGAGCCACAATGAAGATACTTAAGTAGTCTCCAGAATTCTCGATACGTCAAGAATCATCACTTGTGCCGGTCTGGGCTACCATCCACAGGGTCCCTATCCAGTTTTACAATCGCACCGCTATAGAACATTTTGGTAATGAGTTGGGCGTCTTCATTAAAATGGATGCGGCGGCCATAAATGCACTGACACGTCCTTCTGCGATCAAGGTCTGTGTAGAAGTAAATCTCTTGGAAGAGAGGCACCAGACAATCACCATTGGTACTCCAGAAGCAACAGCGGAGTATGAGATTGAGTATCACAATTTGCCTCATTATTGTTCCCATTGTCGCAATATTGGTCACTCTGATTATAATTGTGGGATTTTTCACCCATAGTTAAAAAAGATCTATCTGGCCAAGAAGAAGGAAGGTAGAGAAATACAAACAAGGAAGAAAAACATTACCCCCACTGAGCAGCAACAATGGATTCTCATAGCCTCATCTTCTGGCCTCACTGAAGCTGAAAAGAGTAATGATGTAAGGGAGAAGATCACCATCCACAGTGAGGTTACAATAACTCAGCAGGAGGATTGTCAAATGCTGGAGAAGCCACAAACTCTAGAGCGTCACCACAATGTTACTATCCCAGAAATGGCCTATTTTAAACCATTACAAAAGCCAAGTTCCCTACCTTTTTATTCTCATGATGATATGGAAGTTCCTAACATTAGGGAATGGAAGAAAAATCAGAGAAAGAAGCAAGTTTTGGCTGTTTCCCATATCAAGCACCAACACAGCCAGCAGAGTCAGCCCCAATCACAATTTCTAATTGTTTTCAAGCTTTGCAGGAATCTGAAGACTATAGCTCAGAAGAGTATGTTGAAGCTCAGACTGAACTAGAATGGAAACACACTGAGGAAGCAAATGGTGAACATGAAGAAGGAGAGCTCTCTACAGGTACTATTCTAACACCCCTACCTATTACTGTCATAGAGACTAAAAAGAAAACCAAAAGGGGAATGCCAGAAGGTGGTGCCATCACTGATAATTGGCTTAGAGCCTCACCAAAATCCAAGCATGTCTAGTTTTATGATTAGATACAACATTATTGGAAATATGCTAGTATGGAATATTAGAGGATATGGTACTTCTCTTAAAAGATTAAAATATCTTATAAGAATGGATAAAGTTGATATTTTATGTATTTTAGAACCATTACATCAAAATTGTGATATCAATGATCTTTAGTTTCAATTACAATATCCAAATGTTGTTGCTGCCACTGATGCCAAAATATGGATTTTTTGGAATAGTAACTTCAATCTAAATGTTTTAAATCAGTCTGACCAATACTTGCTAGTTGAAATAACTGATTTGAAAAATGGTCAAACTTGGAACTCAGTCTTTGTATATGCTAAAGTTACATATGTTTTGAGAAGATACCTTTGGCTGGAGTTGTTGTCAGTGCCAGTAGCACCCACTATCTTTATAGGTGATTTTAATACAATCACCTGTACTGCTGAAAGGTGTGGAAGAAGACCCCCCTCCATAGTGAGTATATCTGAATTCAATGAATGGATCAATGCCCTTGAGTTAGTGGAGATTAGAACGGTGGGAAATGAGTTTATTTGGTCTAACAATAGGTCTCTAGAGGATTTGCTACTGCAGAAACTGGACAGGGGATTAGCCAACCTATCCTGGACTGAACAATACCCCCATAGTTCAATCCAGGTCCTGAATAGAACAAGATCAGATTATAGCCCTTTACTTCTCTCTATACAATCATCAGAGGTGATGCTACCAAGACCATTCAGGTTTCAGGCCATGTGGACTACAAGACCAGATTTTACTGAACTGGTTAGCAATAGTTGGAGTCAAGAATGCCCAGAAATAGGATATTATAGGTTGGTGAGTAAACTTAAGAGACTTAAGGGAGTTCTAAAGCAGTGGAATAAGGAATCCTTTGGTGATGTCTACAAAAATATAAGGGAAGCAGAAGACAAGGTATCTATGCTGGAAATAGCTTTACAACAATCTGGAGAGGTGGAGGACCTAATAGAACTCAACAGAGAAAGAGCTATCTTGCTGAGGGCAGAAAATGAGTTATTGATGTTTTGGAAACAGAAAGCTAACCTAAGATGGATCAGAGAAGGGGATGCTAATACAAAATACTTCCACAGTGTAGTTAGGGAGAAAAAAGCCAAGACACAGATAAACAAGATCAAAGATGACACTGGAGCATGGATAAGTGACCCTAGTCAGATTCAGGAAGCAGGAGCAAAATTTTTTGAATCCCTCCTTAATGAACAGCCATCAGACACAAATGGCACATATCTGAAGCACTTCATGAATGAGATTCCTAAGCTCATAAATGAGGAGGACAATTTGCAGCTATTAAAACCAGTTAACATGGAGGAGTTAAAGTTTGCAGTGTTTGATTTAAATTCAGAGAGTGCTCCTGGAGCTGATGAATACTCTGGTTCTTTTTACACCCACTGCTGGGATATCATCAAGGAAGATTTGCTACAAGCTGCAAATGACTTTATGGCAGGAGAAAGGCTGCCCAGAGCCATAACCAGTACTTGGTTAACCCTGATACCAAAAAAGCCAAACCCTAGCCAGTTCTCAGAGTTTAGGCCCATAAGTTTGTCTAACTTTGTCAACAAAATTTTCTCTAAGATAGTCATGGAAAGAATGAATCCATACATGACAAAGATCACCTCTCTGGAGCAAACAACATTTTTAAAGGGGAGGGACATTGCTGACAATATAATTCAGATGCAAGAAATGGTGAAACTAGTACAAAAGAACCCTGCACATGAAAACCTAATTGTTAAGTTGGATATGGAGAAAGCTTTTGACAGAGTCTCGTGGGGTTTCTTAAACTCTGTGATGCTCTCATTTGGTTTCCATGGAAAACTGGTAGGATTATCATTCAGAACATAAGAGAGGCTTGGTTCTCAGTTCTTATCAATGGAGTGCCCTCTGGTTTTTTCAAATCCAGTAGAGGCATTAAGCAGGGAGACCCATTTCTATACAACATAGTCACAGAGGCTTTTTCAAGAGGGCTGCATAAGCTAATATCCATCAGTTATCTGGAACCATTTAAGATGCCAAGAGGGGTTCAGTCTGTCACACATTTGATGTAAGCAGATGATACTGCCATCTTCACCACTGCCAAGAAGAAAAATTTAAGGAGGTTGAAGCTCTTTCTTAAAGCTTATGAGCTTAGTTCTGGGCAGAAAGTAAATTACAAAAAATCCGAGTTCTACACTCATAAGGATGCTTCAGAAGCAGATCCTCAGAAGAATTGAAAGGAGAACAATGATGAAAAAAGGATCCTTACCTTTTAAGTATTTGGGAGTGCAGATATGCACAAGTAGGAACAAGGTGTCAAATTACCAGTCAATAATGGACAGAATGGAGTTAGCAATCAAAAATTGGAAAAACAAGTGGTTATCACATGCTGGGAAGATAGTACTGTTGAATTCAGTTCTCATGTCAATCCCAATACACACTTTTGCAGTTCTTAGTCCACCAATTACAGTGGTGAAAAGAATAGAAGTGCTTGCAGCAAGATTCCTGTGGGGAGAATCCAATCAAGGTCAAAGAAAAATATGGAGAAAATGGACTAGGCTTGCACTTCCACAGAAAGAAAATGGAGTAGGACTCAGGAGTATCAGAACAGTCATAGAAGCGTTCTCATGCAAGCTCTGGTGGAAGTTACAGCAAAATAAGACAGTCTGGACATCATTCCTATGGTCTCTGCCAAAGACATATAGAAACTCTCAAACATGGAACAGGATATGTAAAATCACACCTCATGCCAATGCTAACTCTAGGGTATTGATTGGCTCTGGAACTTCACCTTTCTGGACATCAAATTGGATGGGGACAGGTGCACTATGCTACAAATGGCCTGACAACACTCCCATACCATTTGAGCACATTACTGTTCAACAGTTCTGTGCTAATAAAGGTATATACTTACCCATTTTGGAGCCAATTCTGGCTACCAGCATACTGGATTTTTTGCAGGTCACAGAGATCAACCAAACCCAGGAGGATGTATTAATTTGGGAGCCAAGTCAAAATGGACCATTCTCTGTGAAGACAGCATATGAATCTTTAAGAACAACAGGGACAGATCAATTTCACATTAAAAAGGTATGGTCCAAATATATTCCTACTCAGTACTCTATGTTAATCTGGAGAATTGTGAACAAATTATTACCTTTTGATGATATATTGCAATCTTTTGGCTTTAATATACCATCAAAATGTGTTTTTTGTAATAACTCAGATTCAGTGGATCACTACTTTAATGCATGTAATAAATCAGTGAAAGTTTTTACAGTCATGCAGTGCATACTAGGAATAGCAGTGCCTCAGTTTAGAGATGCCAGACATAGGATTAGATTCTATTTCAATATTTCTGGGGAATCCAAAATGCATACAATATTGATTCATACTACCATGGCTACTACTTACTGGATGTTATGGTGCAGAAGGAATGATTTCATTCATGACTGCATCAATTCCAGATCTGTTACTGTGGTGGAAAAGATCACTAAGCAGATGCATAAAATCCTTACAGCTTTTCCCCTTTGTGGAGAATTAAGAAAGCTTAGAACTCTTTTGTGCACTGGCCTTGTCCCATTTATCAGGAAAAAGAGACCAAAACCTCTGGGATGTGTCAAATGGTTTCCCCCAGACAATGGCCTTAAAATCAATGTAGATGCCTCCATGTTGTGGAGTTCAGTTGGTCTGGGGTTAGTTGTGAGAGACTCAGAGGGTAATATTTTACACATGCAAATGGAAAAATCAGAGGCAAGTACCCCTCTGGCAGCTGAGTTGCTGGCAATACAATTTGGCTGCAGAATAGGGTACCAACTCAACCAGGCCTTCTGTGTAGAATCAGATAGCTTGATAGCTATCAGGGGTTTACAGAATCCAGCATCTTTAAGTTGGCACTGCTATAACTTAGGTTGTACTATTAAACTATTTGCCAATGCCATCCCAGTGAAGCATGTGCTAAGGGAGGGAAACTCAGTGGCTGATTTTCTGGCTAAACTAAGTTCTAAAAATGCAATGTCAGGGATCCTTACCTTACATGATTCTCCTCCTCAATTGAAAGGACTAATAACTTTAGATAAGTTAGGAGTCCCTTCAGTTAGAGTTGGATGATTAGCCACAACAATTGTCTACTGTTTTTATATTTCCATGACAGATTTGAAGACCCACTGGGAAGGAGTCCCAGTGGGAAGCACACACAGAGAGGAAATGCAAACATACAGATATCAAGAAGTCAAATTGATCAAGCTGGAACTGCAAATTTTGTTTTTTGAGGTATCTAGGTCTTTATTTCTCATCCTATGAACCAACTCTTGGCAACTAGTGGCTTGTGTATTTGTTTACCCATCCACTGACATGCTCGGAGTCTGAGATTTATAGTTTTGAGTAATAACACCTAGATACAACTCAGAAACAAAAAAACCTTTGTAATCAAATTTAAAACAAACACTTTTCAGATACAATTTGTAATTAACTATTTGATCAGGATTCATTTGAAAGGTATGGGATGCCTATGAAGTTCCCCCACCCCAGTGGTGGTTTTAATTTTAAAAAAAAGTATAAGTTTAATTTTTTTTTTCTTCTTCAACAAACCAACTGGTCAATGAAACATGGAAGCAAATAGGCTGCTGTTAACACATCTGTTCACTTTACTTATGACTGATAAGTTATAAAAAATAACAAAATATATAAACAAATACAGAAAAAACATCATTTTGCACAGACTGCCGAAATGTTGTATACAGATTTACATAATAACCATATACACCCGTTTATGACTATTCTAAATCCATGTGATCAAATTCTCTACCTCAAACATACACTCTCACCTACCTATATATACCTTAACTGCCTCAAATTTATACTGAAAACCGAAACTCAAAAAATATGAATTTAGTGATCATATCTTTTTGCTCCAAAATTCTCCAAAACATGCAATGTTCCAAAGTTCAGCTTTTGTAATGCGAGAGTCTTTCAATTTTCTACATAAACTATTGCAGCCTACCTCCTACCAACTTTTCTCTATTAATGCCAATGTTTCCAACCATTTGTCGAAATGCCAACGTTTGTCGAGATGCGGGTACTAACAACAACTAATCATAACAATATAACATCATAGCAGTTATTAAACATACAAAAGCAATCACCATCAAACGAACCGTGGAGCACAGCAAACCCCCAATTCCGAAGGGATCTGATGCGGTTGAAATTCGAGAAAACAAGCAACGGCGAAATTTGAAAAAACAAACAAGCTAGGGTTTATGGAAGCGAGCACAGTGATGACTTCGATTGGATCGAAGTGAATGAGAGAGAGAAGAGTGGCGGAGAGAGGCGATGAGTTTTGCGTTAAAAATTGATTCCAAATAAAATACTGCAGGATTTGGAAGGATATAATTGAAAATTTGTATATGGATGTAGTGGATTAAAAATGAAACGCTGCTCTTTGGAGCGTTTCTAAAATTAGAGTTTTGATCCAAAACGCTATTTGAAAAAAGATAATCACCAAACAAGGTAAGGAGCTGTTTGATTGGTCAAAATTCTATTTTTAGCAAAAAAAGCAAAACGCTGCTTCAAAACGTTGTTGCCAAACGGGGCCTTTGTTTTTATTTTGAATCTTCCCATTTTACTCTTTTTTTTTAGGTTTGATTCTTGGGTTAGTCCCGAGCTTTGTGTTATCGCGTTGCTTTGTCTGATTCCAACACTCTTGGTTGCAATCTCCTAAGTATCCAAATTTGGACACTAAATAAATTGGGACCATAATCAATTGAGGATATGTATCATCGTGACGCTTCATCAAACTGCGACACAATACTAGTGTTGCTACAAAACAAAATGACTGCAGTATCCACTTGCTTCAAAACAAAGTAGAGCTTCCTGCACCCGACACTCTTCCAGTATGAAAACATTTTGACTGATGATCAGAGAATTCAAGTGATAACCTCACAACAACCAATAGATGTAGCAAACCAGTGAAGAAGTATGGAGGTAACACAACACTTTGACCATTAATTCACATTTGGTGAGTGGAATGCCAACTTGACATGTGACCATTGATTCATACGTATTGAGATTGATAGATTCATAGAGTCCTATCGTATCACCAATAGTGAATGTTACCCTCCATCTCTTAAGTGAGGTTTGGAGGATCGAATCTTAGAGTTTATTTAGTAAGAGAGTCATGTTTTGAACTGACAGATAAGAGTCATGTAATATTAGACTACATAGATAAAAACTACTAGCTAGTAAAGTTCCATCCTTCTTATATTTTATAACATTCTCCATCATTAATAAATTTCATTGATTTCTATTAAAAGTAGTAATAAGTTATCACAAAATGTTCAGATAGTTTAGATTTGTACGGTAAGTAATAGAGATCACATGCAAGAGTTATAATTTGCTTCTTATACACCTTGCAAAATCAATAAAAATAAAACTCTCACACTCGGATGAGTTTTTATTATTATAGAAAAACACAAAGTTAGAAGCATGATACGTAACATGGAAATGGAGATCACTTTATCAATTAGATTGACCGACCCTATACATAAGATTCCTTAATTTTATAATTCCTTGAGAAATTCCTTAATTTAACTTTAATTAATCCAAGTTGTCATATAGTAAGGCAATCGTAATTGCCAAGAAAGAAACATCAGCAATTCCGGCGTTTGTCGCCACTCTTTGACCACAAACCATATGCCCCCAGGCCCAGCTTAAGTTAGTTTCAGAAAATGAAAAAAAAAAAAAAAAAAAAAACACTCCCTTAAGTTATTTGTATTTATTCGTAACCTATATTGTACATGTATATCTCCAAAGTTAAATATATGCATTTATTTATTTTAAACAGATATTAACAATACATAAATAATAATATTCTAAAAATATGAATGTACAATTATTATATATAAATTGCATAAGTATTGGCATTCATACACTACCCATAGGCCATGGATTCAGTGCACTTGACATGGAGTAGTATAAAAAAGATTCAGTGCACATCCCCATTATATCCCAGTTGCTTGCACTTGCATGTTTATCCTCCTTTCTCAATAATGCTCTGCTTTCCACTTTGCGGCAACAGCGCTGCAGTATAATATATCAACGAAAGCAACCAAAATGAGCTTTTATACATCACGATTGCGTAATTTCTTTGAGAATATCAAATTCGCAAACAAGTGAATCGAAACTAATTAAATAAAGTTAGTAGAACTAGTAACCGATCTAGAAATTTATAGAGTAGAACTAGGTCACGTCAAGTTCAGCTTCTTGCAAGCAGCTCTAACAGCTCAAGCAGTCTACTTCATTGTACTTAAAAAATTTTAAAAAGAAATAAAATATTTTGAAATTTAGGTACTAAAGAGGTTATTTTAATTGTTATTAATGAAATATGGTTTATTTAAACTTGTCTAATTACATTTAAACCACACAAATATTTATCCATGAATAATAAAATAATTCAAACAGCTCAAACAGTTTCAAGCAACTCCAAGTAGTTTTAAGCAGTTTTACGAGTTAGCAAGTAGATCCAAGGAGATCAACTGGACAGGGACCTAAAGGGTAAGAAATTAACAGTAAGAAATCGCATTCAACTCGGATGAAAATGGATATGGACAAAGTTTTTGAGGCTTGCCCATTAAATACTTTTTCCAAACGAATCAGCGTATACCATAAGGACCGTGGCTAAGCTTTTCTCCTTGAACAAAAATAAAATAAAATTCAAGAACAGCCCTCTCATTTTCGGGAGTGGCTTGGCAATTTTCGAATTGAATTTTCGAAGGTACATGGGACCCCAGGGCCTGGGAGGAAGCTTCATCTCTGTTGGATTTGGCTAATATTTGTTACTGTCAGACTACGACCCCGAAATTTGTACAGCCACAACATGTCATCTGCTTGTACTTGCAGGGCGGGGAAAATAAATAAATAAACACCACCACTTCAACTAAAATATTTGGTGTGACTTATTATCGAAAAGAAATTTTCTATTGAAGAATTAGAAAATTTATATATCAAAAATAGTGTTCATTTTAATCCCTAATTGCTTAAAAGAACTAAATTAAACTTTCTTAATATTTTACTATGTATATATTGAAATGTAGAAAATATCGACATAAAATACTATTTTAATAAATATGGAACTAAACGTAATTTTGTACCGATGTTGTGGTGATTTTATAACTAATACTGCGTAGTATTATAATGTGTTGTGGTTTTACGGTCATCCTATTATTATTTAAGAAAAAATATTATTTTGTGTTTAGCATTTCATAAAGTTATTAGCCTAAACTCCTCTGATTTATTTGCATGTTTTTTTTTGGGAATGAGTATGATTACCGTTTGGTTCCAATCTCGTGGAAAATTTTGAAATTGCAGTAGTTGTGATATTGAGTTTGAGAGCTAATCACCAATCATCTCCCAATGATTCTCATAAAATCTCACTGGTATCCCACTAAAATGAGTTTGCATGATATTTCTGACCACCTCTTCCTGCCTTTAAATGCTCTCATGTACACCTTTCAGCTCACTGATTTGATTAATGGTCTATCTTCTTGTTACCCAATTGTGGAAAAAATATGTGTTTCTGTCTTACATCTTTCCCCAATTTGTTTTAGCCCTCTGTTGCCAGTAATCAGATTATACTTCCAATCAATGTTTTAAAACCAGCTTATAATTTCGTTGTTGAACCTTTATCTCCTTAGTAAATTGTCTATCTTTGAGTGTCTGCAGCTGCTGCAGAGATTCTTTAATTTTTTTTATTCATCTTTCCATAACTTTGTTTACTCTAGTTAGATAAATGTCTCAGCACACAACTAAGATTTGATGATAGGTATAAAAGTTGCGAGCTCTCACCAGTCTCCATGTGTTTGGACCACACTTTATTTATTATATGTTTATGCCCATTACTCTTATTGGAGAATGCTTCATATTTCCTCCAATAACTCATTTTCAACTATTTGGGATTAGAATCTAATAAGATTGGACTATGGTCTGATGAAATAATAGGTAAATTTACCACTTTTCCTGCTGGAACATCTCCTTCCAGTGAGAACTCGCAAATGCTCTATCCAATCTCTCTGCTATATAATCAGGAAGTTGTCTATTATTGGACCATGTAAACCATAATCCCATAATGTCTAACTTCATCCATCCCATTATCACTCAACAAATCCATTAAAATTTTACTTTGTTTTGAGGATACAAAAGATGTACCTCCAAACTTGTCATCGGATGATAGAACTTGATTGAAATCTCCCAACATCACCAGAGGATAATCACAACTAGGCAGTTCTTCTTTTATTTCATTCCAAAAAAAAATTTCCGACCATTTATTACAGGGGAGCTATACAACCAAAAGCTAGTTTTAGCCTACACATCTAGCTAATATGCATTAATACTAGCCAATACTACCTCTACTTGTACTAGCCAATGCTACTTTTAATATCCCTATAGTTCCACATTAGTGATATCATGGTCCTTGGCAGTTGATTTTGTGACAACTGCACATAAAATATGGGGGTTATGACAGTATACTTTTGAAAGATTAAATATTAAAACATCATAGCAACTAACATAAACATCCAACCTAATCAATTCCTAAGATATTTGACATAAAAAATTCGTTTAAACGTAACTAGAAAATTTTGGTGAATAGAACATATAATAGAAAATGTACTTAAAGTACATCCTCCGAAAATTAGAGTTGTTTTAGCAATCAGCTCCTACGGAATATCTTCAACCCTCTAAAGTATTAAAATTTATGATACCTATTAGTATCGGCTTTCAAATTTATCGGCATTCAAATTTATGATACCTATTAGTATTAGAATTTTTCTAAATCATTAAATGATTTTTTTCAGAATATGTCTTATTTTATTATTAAATAGCCGAATTTGCTAAAGAAGCATCAAACACTAGCTGTCTATAGATTACAAGATCCATCAGAATTCAACTCACTCATAATATTTTTACTTTAAATATTATTTGTATTAGTTTAAATAGATAATAAAACTTATTTCAATATAAAAATGCAGCATATTTTATAAAATGATATGCAAGATATGTTACAACATATATTTTAGAAGGAAAATGTACTATATGATTTCACGTTATAGAAAATGTCCAATATCAGCTGACAAGAAAAACGACAACACATACCATATATTATAGTATCTACCGAACTCGTTTTCGCATTACTAGCCAGTAAGTGAGCTTTAACATTTTTATCTATAAATACCCAACAAATATAACTCAAATTCAATTGAACTAGTCTATCTTAAATGTGAGGTATCAAATTCTTACATACATAACTACTATCTTGCTCACCACGTACCATATGGATAAGTCCCAAAGCATCCCCATCCAACTTCTATTAAACAATTATGAGTACCATATAGCAATTGACAAATTATGTTGGAGAAAAATAACTCTTAGTCCTTGTTCTTCTAAACTCTTTTCATATGAATAGAGCTGAACTAAATGATGTAAAGATAAATTTGTAGAAAATTACTTTGAATGAAATTTAATTAATATGAATTCTATCAAAATAATATATTAATGTACTAAAATGAACCGACTAGCCTTAGATATGTTTTTCTAATTTTTATAATTATTATTTTGGGTAATAATTCAAATAAGTCTTTAATAAAATCTCACCCTTTACCCCTCTCTGATTGTTGAACCCAGAAAATCTTGGTAAATTTACTACTATCTTACTACTAGAGACATCCTCAACTCTCATGTTTTTCCTACTTATATGATAAACTCAATTTTGTTTTGAATTAGCTTAATCATTCATAATATTATCATTATTATTTTTGGTTTAGTTAAATTAAGTTCAACAAATATAATACAGGGATAACATATCTATACTATTGAATATATTTTATTTTGATTGAAAAGTACTTCATCTTTATAGATGAGAAGCTATTAGCATGCAATCACAATAAATGAAATCAATATCTAGTTTCAACTATAGATTGGCCCTATTTGGAAACTAACTGTTAACTAGTTAGCGGATTGTATGAGCCGTTAACTGTTAACTGATTGTATTAGCTGTTCTGACCAACTGTTTTGACTAGTGTTTTATTCACTGATACTTTGTAAAATATATGTAACTGATAACTTTTTTGTTATATAAAATGACGGAAATGGATATCAATACAATTTATGTTTAAATTCCTTATATTAATCACGTGTACGCTTATTTCATTATAGTAATTAGCTATATAAAATGGTATTCATTAACTACTAAATCCATCTCATGTCAAATTTTGATAATAAAGAATAATGTTATTATTATATTATATTCAAGTGTAATATTTAAATGTTATATTTCTGAAAATATAATTCTCAAACAAATATATTGGCAATTGATATGTCATTTACAAAACTAATAAATATTCATAAAATATAAATTTATCCTAAACTTATTTATTTATTCATAACGTTTGCATTATTAACTCACACATTCACTGAAATTTTAATCAATTTTATTAATTTAATTAATAATATGTTCCATTAAACTACCATTTAAATTTTAAGGAATTTATGCATTTGAGGTGGTGTCCTTAAGAGGTAATTGCTCTAACGGTTGATTGCTAGTGGTTAAATCCAGAGGTCTTGGGTTCCATTCTTATCCGGGTCAAGGGGATTTTTTCTTGGGGATCCACTTGGATTATTACCCAATTTTTTTAAAGGTGGTCTCTTAGGTGACCGTCTATACTCTATATTATACATATATATATAGATTAGGGACCATATAACAAATACTGAAAAATTGGGGCAATTTTCGCGGGTTGACCCGACCCAATGTTTATAACCTGGTTTATATATAGGCCAAAACTCCCCAAATTCCAATTAAAATTCCCAGTCGAGAAAAACCCCAATTCCAGTCGAGAAACGAGTTTGAAGCTTCAAAATAGACAGATTTGATCATCAAATTCGATCGGTTACATTGCATGGAGGATTTCAGCGGCTATTTTGTGGAAGCTGCGTGATGGAGATAAAAAACAAGGTACGTTAAAACGTATTAAAACGGTTGATCATTGAATTGAAACTTATTTTTATGATTAGATTTCGTTAGCTTTCCGAATATGATTAGTTTTCCGAATATTTACCGTACACAAAATTATGATATATGAATGTCCTATGCGCGTGTAGTAATAAAAAAATTTAAACCAAATTACCAAAAGAGTTTAACATAAAACGCTGCTATTACGAGTATTTCTAAATGTAGTGTTTGATCCCAAACGCTGATTATAAACAACTACTCACCAAACACAGTAAGTAACATATTGAGTTGTCAAATGTCTATTTTTAGACGAAAATGTTAAATGCTCTTGAAAACGCTGCTATTACGAGCGTTTCTAAATGCAACGTTTCATCCCAAAACGCTGATTATAAACACCTACTCACCAAACACGGTAAGTAACGTATTGAGTAGTCAAATGTCTATTTTTATACAAAAACGCTAAATGCTCTTGAAAACGCTGCTATTACGAGCATTTTTAAATGCAGCGTTTCATGCCAAGACGCTGATTATAAACATATACTCACCAAACACGGGAAGTAACGTATTGACTAGTTAAATATTTATTTTTAGAGAAACCGATGCTATTACGAGCGTTTCTAAATGCAGCGTTTGATACTAAAATGTTGATTATAAACAACTACTCACCAAACACGGTAAATAACGTATTGACTAGTCAAATATTTATTTTTAGACGAAAACGCTAAACGCTCTTGAAAATGCTCCTCCCCGGACCGGGCTAATGGAGGAAAATTTACAAAAAAATAACAAGGGAAGCATAAAATCAAATCAAGCATCTAACTAACATGAACAAGGAAAACATATCTTAATTTCTACTATTTGAGTAAAAATTTATCGAAGAATAAAAACTATTGCCTGCAAATGTTGAATATCAGAAATAATAAATTTTAATTTTTAATAATATTTAAAATGAGAGAAAAATGGAATAATACGTGAGGAATACTATGGTTATGGAGAATAGGGTGTAAGACACAATAAATATATTAGGCACGCAAGATCACTATTATTTTTAGTATAGGTTAATGTAATTACTATTTGTGAGGTAAGTCAAAGTCATATAAAATATAATCAATTACAGAATTAAGATGTAAGATTTGGTTCAGAAATTGATGGTACACGAATTAGGCAAAGTTAGATAGAAGATAGGGGTGTACTGGGAAGGGCGTAGAAGAGAGGAGAGGATAAATTTGATGGAACAAATATAGAAACAAAGAACGTAAGAAAGCCGAGCTGCGTGACCCGGTCTTGTCCAATTTGTAAACTGAATGCCACCAAAAGCCACCGCCACCCCCCAAATATAAAGCCATGCTTCTTGAAGCTCCTTCATTCACCATCTTCACCCTCAAAGTTGCCGGCTTTCTGATTCGCAGCCTGCCTTTTCTTTGACGACAACTTTCGGATTCTTTTTCTCCAGATTCAATTCAACAACTGTTGACCGTTTTCCTTCAAACACCCTATTTCCCTTGAGGTTCGGACATTTGGGTTTAACCCTTCATTGTTTTTTTTTGTTTATTCTGCTTGTTTACATTGTGTATATGGAGTTCATGGGAATTTAGTTGGTTTGGTTTGCCCTTTACATGTTTTTTGGGTTCTCAAAGGTTGGATTTTTATGGAATTTGTTAATTTTTGTGATCCTTGCACTTGTTTCTGGGGCTTGTGTTTTCTGAGCTATGGTGCCAAATGTGAGATCTGTGTATTAAGGTTTATTGGGGTTTTGTTTCAGGTCAGGATTTTCTTTGAAAAGAGAAACAGAGCCATATGGTGAGTTGCATTGATTCTAACAAGTGATTTTTGTTTTCCTTTTATTAGTTTAAGGTTTTTCTGGATTCTTTTGATCTGATCTCATGTTGCTGGAACTTACAGGGGGAAGCTCCAACTTTCATAGCAGGTGATCTGTTGGGTGACTATCCCAAAGGGTTTGATTCAAAATCAAAGGATCCCCTAACTGCTGTGAATGTTGGAAACAAAACTGTATGATGCTCTTTTAGTGCCTTCTTTGTTTCTTTCATTGACGAGTGTAGCTGATTAATATTTTATTGCCCAGTATGTGATTGGTGTCATTGAGGATGACTCAAAGGCTATGATGGCGGTTCAGGTGTTTGATGAGTCTACTGGTAAATGGTAAGTTGTATGTGTAACATATATCTAGGTTACCAATTAGAAATTTCCGCTCTTGTAATAGGTGCTGACTAACTTATATCCATTTGAAGGGTTATTCCGGTTGCATTTGGAACAAAACCACAGCCATCTGAGGGACATTCGGCTTTCGTTGTGAATGAGGATAGGATTCTGATCCTCAAGGGCGGTTCTGCCCAGAATGACTGCTTTTGGTTTCTCGAGGTTGGTAATTCATGGTGCATTTATTAAGGTTTTGTTAAAGTGGAAGATGATTAAAATCTTGGACAGGTGGCTCTGTTTGTGCCGAGATTTTTCATTTATCTGGAATTGGAAACTTTGCCACGTTTGTAGTTTTCTTTCCAAATTTTGCTGGCTTCACACGATTTGCTTCTTAGACCCTTTATATGTTGTGTGATTAGGTTGATACACCATTCGTGAGAGATCAGAGAGAGAGACTTGGAACTGAGGTGGTTGCCTGGAGTAGAGGAGTTGTGGGTGATGCTAAAAAGCCCATCGTCATCAGCGGTCCCTCTGGTGTTGGAAAGGGCACCTTAATTGCTAGACTAATGGAAGAGTTTCCATCAACATTTGGTTTCTCTGTAAGCCACACAACTCGTGCTCCACGCCAGAAGGAGCAAAATGGGATCCATTATCACTTTGTTGAACGAAATGTGATGGAGGAAAGCATAAAAGAAGCAAAGTTCCTCGAGTTTGCTTCTGTTCATGGGAATCTCTATGGAACCAGTATAGAAGCTGTTGAGGTGGTTTCTGACGCTGGAAAGGTAATTTGCTGAATCTAAATCTGCTTACTAAAAGTCATGTTATGGTATGCGTTGAATTTGCATGTTCTCCCTGCCCAGTACATGAATTTGAAAGAAATAGTGGAGAACATGAATGAATTTGTGGAAATTCATATGTTATGTTGGACCATTATGTGTTTTGATGTTCTATGATTTATGTAGTTATATTTGTGTCATTGAACGTGGTTGTTACGCTATTCTATGTAGAGATGCATCCTTGACATTGATGTTCAAGGGGCAAGGTCTGTGAGGGCTAGCTCTCTCGAAGCAATATTCATCTTTATTTGTCCTCCCTCATTTGATGAGCTTGAGAAGCGCCTTCGTTCGAGGTGGGATGACTTAGACAGTCTAATTTTGCTTCTTTCACATGGTCCTTGGCTTATCCTGGGTTGTTTATTTTGATAGAGGAACTGAAACTGAAGAGCAGATGCAAAAGAGACTTGGGAATGCTAGGGTGGAGCTTGAACAAGGAAAGAAGCCTGGCCTCTTTGATCACGTTCTAGTTAATGATGATCTTGATACCTGTTATGGAAGGCTTAAGGTGAGATGTGGTTCCAATTCGCTATTTTACTATGGATTCCTGTGTCTTCATTCAGTAATAGTAGTCCTTTAAGCTGCATCTCATGTGAATTGGGAATGCGCTCTTTTCATGAAACTATGTCGTGCTCGAAAATAAGTCAATTAGCCAACATTTGGGTGTTTTATGCTTTTCTTTTCCCTCCCGTGGTAGGAACTTTTGGAGCTTGATGAAGCCACAGAGAAAGCTCTGGAGCCAGGTATGCCATTTTAAAAACTTGTTATCGAACATATTTCCAGCTGTAGTTTTTAAATTTCTAAAGCCAGATCGTTCTATTGCAGCTCAATTATTAGTCGAACTTCCAAGGGATCATTCAGTACAGAAGATCGGTCAGAAGATTATGATTACTAGTGGCACTGAAGAAGAATCATCCAAGAACACGTAAGTAATGTTGAAGAAAGTGATGTAGTCATTTCTAGTTGGTTCCTCACCAAAATTTCTAAACGTTGGAATCTTGATGCAGGTTTTTGCTGGATTTGTCCTCACTCAAAGAAGGGGCACCTGGAAGAACAAGAGGACTGCATTTTTATACAACTGCCTCCTTGAGAAATGGCTTAACTGGCCATGTAGCAGGTTGACATACGCTCTTTAACCAGGATGCTTTACGGTATCCATCGGGTTGTCGGTTATGATTTCTCGAGCAATTTTCTATTCTACTGACCTATATGAAGGGGAAACTATCAAACATTTGATGCTCCTGTTGGGCATTGATGACTGTTAGTGTTGGTTTGGATGGGGCAGAATATTTCTTTTGTACTTTTAATCCGTAAAACTAAACATGTAGTACGTTGTCTCTTCTTAAACAAGTTATTTAAATGCAGTTGCATGGTATTGGATTGATACTGTTCTTTACTTCCTCTGTTCTTGTTGTTATGACAGTTGTTCTTTACTTCCTCTTGTTCTTGTTGTTATGACAGTCGCTCTTGTGAGTTGTGATTGCCATAATAAGGGAAACAGAGGGAGTTTGTTTGTTAGCATTTGGAATTGTGGATGAGCTTGTTTGGTCAGTGGTCTTTTCCCACAATTGAACAATCAGTCTTTTCCAACTTTGAATGAAACTAGATCATGGGATAGTTGGTTTTGAATATTATGCCTCAACATTTCTACCAATAATTTAGAATACTGATTGGCACTTGCAAACAAGAATAAAGCAAGTTGGCAACTTGAAAATGAAATTTGGCATTATGAAGGGGAGCCCAACATTTGATTTGTAGGTCGCCGGCTCTGTTCCTAGTCCTACTTTCGTCTAGTTGCTATAATCCTCTTCGTCTGTACCAAATCAATCGAAGTTGTTTTTCCTTTTCCTTTATTCTCCTACTTGAGTTTTTAAGTTTTAATTTTTAAATATTAATTTTGACTAAATAAATTGTTAAATTGTAAATTAAACAAAACAGTTTTTGTTCCATTCTCTTAATTTTATAATCACACCACCTCATAAAAATTAATTTATTCTACTAATGATTTAGTTATGTGAATTATATTTATAATTTTTGGTTAAATTCTATAAAAAAATCTCTAAGAACAAGATACTTTATTGTTACAAACGACATTTAAAAAAAACAATCAAAATATGTATTTTATTTTAAAAAGTTGAGTACTTCTTTACTACGATTTTTTTTTGATATTACAATGACCTACTCTAGTACAGAAATCTTACATCTATTCTAATTTAACTCTATTCTACTATACTCTACTCTATTGATCTCGTACGTTGAGTGGCCGAGATCCTCACCATGTTGCTTGATTAGAGTATAGTGAAGATTTCACTTACACCGGCTTTGGTGCTCCCCTGGACACCGTCGATGCAGCTCCCGTCTCACGATAGAGCACTTCGGAAGACTTGACCCAGGGAGGTCAGAGGAGAAATGATTGGAAATGATGTGCTAGAGGGGATTCGAGTCTCTGACCTCCGCCGAGCGAGACTTTGCCTCTGGCCAAGTGGGCTAGCCCACTTGGTTCTTCTTTACTATGATGATACTCAATTTTAATTAAAATAAATCTTAATGGTTAGAAATAATGAAAAAAGTTCTATTGAAAAATCCTCTTAATTTGGGCCTCAAACATATCAACATTTCTATTTAAGTAAAAAGTGTCTTCTGTATCGATAAAACAACAATAATTAAACAGGCCTTCTATACGCAGTCCGTATTTTGCTTATTTGCAGTCCGTATTTTTTTAAAATAATCATATATACAATGATTCTGATATATAACTGAATTGTAACTGTATGCAATAGAAGTAGTATATATGATGCATATGTCTGATATACATAATTATTGACCATATCATATATACCAAAGACGTATTTTTATTTTAGACTGCAAAATAAGCAAAATACGGATTGCGTATAGCATGCCCCTAATTAAATATGAGTGAGTATTGATTGGATTTTCTTGTATATAAGTCTAGGTGAGTTAGATGAGATGGTAGCATGTTCAATGTTTGCCTCTCTCCTCTATGCCTTCGATCATTGCCAACTTCACACGACTTGTCGCCATTCAGTTGTGGCTCATACATCTATTGACAACGCTTAAGAGGGTTTTGTGTGTGGTTTAGAACTCATTTGACTATGGCACTCCTTCCGTGAGTAGTACTACGTACTTGTTTTTTTTATTTTTTAGAGATTTCCATTGTCGGTTCTATTAGAAATAGCTTAATTATTAAATTTTTAAGAAAATCTACCAATAGTTTTTTTTGTTAACTACCAATAGTGGAGGGAAACTTACTAAGCACATCATTGACCTATTAGAAAATTTGTACAATAGGAGCTCTAAGGCTAGTAATTTTTGTAAAATACAACATAAAAGCTCTAATTATGATTTATGATAGAATGTCTTGTGTAAAGCATTCTAAAATTTAGCAATCAGATTAAGCAAATAAAAGTATAAGGGAAAGACCAAGCAAAACTTAATTTTCAAAGTTTGTTTGGGTCAAAGAATAACCATTTCAAATTCAGCTCTATAGTAAAATAATTTGAAAAATACGGAATTTTCTTGTAAAAAATTCTTTATATTTCTCCCACAAACCGTATCCTCACCATCAGTCGCCGGACCACTATTGATCCCCACTGACTAAGCGTTGACGATATAACTACATGCGAGCAAATTTAACCAATATTGACTTTTCATTGGCTAATGACTTCCTTTGATCGTGTTGACACCTTGTCAATCTCAATATGAACCTCGATATTTGACCTCTCGTCGATTTTGGCATGAATCTTGATATGTTACACATCATCGACCTTGGAATAAACCTCGATTGTTGATACCTCGTCGATCTCGACATGCACTTCGATCGGGGATACTTTGCCGAACTTGGCATGAAACTCGATCATTGATACCATGTTGAGCTTGGCATGTACCTTGTTATTCGAAACCTCATCAACTGCGGCATTAACCTCGATTGTTGATACTTCACAAATCTCGGCATGAACCTCAATTATTTAAACCTCGACAAGCCTGTCAAAGCTGGTCAACACAATCAACAATTGGCCAACCTCCGAATTTGATCGTTGATACTTTGCTATTTTCATCTTCAAATTTGCATAAGTTTTTTCCTTACCCTTAGCCCCATATCCATACTCGAATCAGTAAGTAGTCGAATCCTTTGCATCTTTTTCCGATTAAGTATGTTCCTTTACTTCCATTAGCATATTTTCCCTCCCCATCCACTTAGCCATCATGTCTAGCCACAGCTCCGAGTCCAAGTCTCAAAACTATTCCGCACATGATGACGGATGGGATGAGTTTGTTGAAATCATTACTTTTTCACTTTTCCTTGCACTAGGACAAACATTTTGAAAATGCCCTAAACCTCCAACAATTTCTGCACTTCAGATTGTCCTATTTGCTTCCAACTACATTTGTTCTAGGAATCTGCTACTGCTGTCCCATCTGTTCATCCTTTGAAGACCTAGAATTTTATGGTTCCTGGGCTCTAGGATTCTAGTTACTAGGTCTGTCTAGAGAGTTTCAGTAGGTGACTTTTTTTAGAATCTTGGAGAAATTTCTAGACAAGAGTGCCACATCTTCGCTGCAGTCATCATCACTTAGAGATTCTTCAGCTTCTCTAGGTGTAGTAGTCATGACTGCCAAGTTTTTCTGACCTTCTTCTCTGGCCCTTCACGATGTATTCAATCTCATAAGTTTGTAGAGTTCCAACCAATTCATTTAGTGTCATCTTGTTCAGATCTCTGGCTTCCTTTATAGCTTCAATCTTGTTTCCAAATTTACTTTTTGGTAGACATCTGAGAAACTTCATGGCCAATTTTGGTTGCTTGTGTTGTTTTTCCAAAGTAACCATTTTGTTGATAAGATCTTTAAACCTGCTGTTGAATTGTGCTATAGTTTCATCTTCATTCATGAACAGTATTCAAACTGTCCAGTCAACACACTAAGTTTGCTTTCTCTAGCTGCAGTGCAATTTGAGATGAACTTGAACTGTTCTGAATCAACAGTAGTAAAAATAGCATTCAAAGCCTTTGAATTTGCCTGACATGCTCTCTACTTAACAATAGTATATGCTGTTTTGTCTTAAACTTTGTCTTTGAACCACTGGATCCATCTGTCTCAGTCACATGTACAGTGGGAGCAGACCATTTTGTCATCACAGCATCCCAAGCATAATCATCCACAACATTAATAAAGGCCTCATCATTGTCTTCCAAAAAGCATAATTGGTCCCTCCTTCAAGCAAAGGTGGCTTAGTAGTTGAACCTCCTTCTCTGTCTAGGTGAGTTGAACCTCCTGCTGCTATCCTTTCAGGCCTACTGATTACTGAACTGAGGAGCTCATTGTATTCACACTGTACAGTAGTATTAACAATATTACAATACTAAGAAGAGCATACGTTTCCCCCTCGGTTCAACATACGTAAAGCAGTTATGTTTCGAGCATCGTTTAAGCTACATCAACACAGATGACTCTTCAAGCATAAACGAGATGAAGCATAACACATAGTTGGGAATTGGGATACTAACTTATACCGTAATTAGTCAGTCATATATAAGACCTGGAATCGAAATTCATCTGGCCACTGTACACTGCTGAGTTTTGCACTGGAAACGGGAATCCTCCCCATTTCAAGTTACTGTCTTTGATCTGCATTTCTTGGATGTTGTTCCCAGATGAACCTGAATTTGGAAGAATCGGAGTCCAAGATAAACCGCTAGCGGTGGAATTCATCTCATCAGTTTCTGCTGCAATCTTGTTGTTAGTGTTTTTCTGAATGTTGATGGATTCATGATCAGCAGCAGCATTAGTATTAGAACTGGTGGAGCTATGGAGTTTATCTTTTTTGTCATTCTTTTTGCTGAGGAATCTACCGCCACAACCTCTGGCTCTTCTCAAAGCATGCAAATGCCTGGATTCATGAAGGTAGGGCTGCATTTTCACATAAAATCTACATCAGTGCATATATAATGATTGTAATAGTACTCCATATATACTGTCAAATTCATTTTACAGTGTATTTTAATTTAGTTAAACAGTGGTAAAATATGCACCTTTCTAGATTTTGCCACTTTGTTTTGTAATTCAGCCTTGGCGCGATATTGTCTCCTCCTTAGAATCCCATGGTACTGCTTAGCATTCACATACACAGGCTCCTCAGGCTCAGGCAATTCAAGAGGCATCACCATCCCCGAATAACAGTATTGCGCCGCATTCAACTGCTCTGATTTATTCATCTGTGTCACAACATTTTCTCATTACTTTTGTCACAGAATGGTCAGAATCAGGTTGACAAAAGAACCAAGCAATGTTTACCTGAGGCTGGACAAGGTTAGGAGGCAAATGAGTCCAGGAAAACGAATGCGATGATTTGAATGCCTGCAAACAATGAATGTGTTCAATATTAACAATTAAAAGTTGGAGAAAGAGATGAGAAATGCTTACATCTGAAGGACTGGACGCAAAGGCTGGAGTAGTTGGAGAAGCCACGCTGGGAAGTTGTTGTTGCTGTTGCCAGTTTTGGTCTAATTATAAGCAGTAAAACATAACTTATCCCTGTTCCTTGGATCATAGTATAAACAGGAAACCCAATTTGCCACTAAAAACTCTGTCAGAAATTTCATCCAAATTATATAGGATGTTTTTATAATAATAAATCATAGTTCATGATCTTCAAATCAGCCAAATTATTCTTTTCTTCTTCAACTTAACTGTATAATGGTAACATTTTGAAAGGCGCAGGGGATTGGATTCTTATTCATCATTGATCACAAACAAATTAAGTCGAGCAATGAACATTTACATATAATTTTTTGAACAAGTACCTGATTTAAGGAGCCATCTGGTTTGATCACCAGTATTATGGATATCTTCATGAGTTTGCGACCTGGAACTTGATCTGCTGTTGTCAAACATTGGATTATCTGTAACAGTAGCAGCGAAGGGCCAGTTGAAGAGTTTGTGATCATCAGAATCAGATGATATCAATGTTCCGATATTTAAACTAGCAGCTGCTTCTATTAGCTTCTCGTCACCACCGCCTTGCTGTTTCTTCATCACTCTCCACATTCCAGCTTCAGCTTGAATATATGGCAACTGTGCAAAGCAGTACATAACCAAAAAAACTTAGCTATATTTTGTGCATTCAGGAAGTGAAATGATGTTTTCATACTCAAGTCAATATTGTTATCCACAAAGAGCTTCCCTGGTTGTGGAGGAATGGAAAAATAAATTGAAGGAAGAATCAAAACCTAAATGTTAAAAATGAAACAAATACAACAATTAACATGAAAGATTTAGAATTACTTTTAACCTAATATTTCCTAATATGAGATCAATGAACTGTGAAAAATAATTTTAATCTTTCACCCTATATTTGACTTAAGTTGATTCATAGTAGCTAGGATAATTTATGTCATTGAGTTTATGGGGTGGTTAATTACTTATTCTTATTATACAAAATCTTGGGTGAGATCGTACTAGCAGCTAACTATCAAAAACCGAATGATTTTTCACATTTTTTCGGATAATTTGCATGTTGGTAAGCTTTAATTATCATTATAACTCAATTATTTCATTTGCAATATTTAAATAAACTTACAAAATTAGCAAACAGAGGAAAATACAATAAAATAAACTAACGACACAAATACTTAACGAATATTTATGTGCATGTATTTACCAATTTTAAATACTATTTTTGTTAAAATATTATATAATTAAAAGTATAATTAATAGTAACAGTATCATAAAACTAACACATAAATAAATCTAATAAAAATGTGAAATATAGAGTGTTTGTATTATAAGTTTATTATGGCAGGAACGATCCTACCAAACACTCACCTTTTTTCTTATTCTATAACTACCGGCAACGAGCAGAATCACTATATTTTTAACATGTTGACTTTTCACACTAGAGAAACAAACCATCTATATTAACGATGATTGAAGTTATTGTTACAGGCAAGTCTATTTTTTAACTTTTGATGAACCGCATGCTTCCTCCTAATTTAATAGACCTTGAGATGGTTTTACCTGTACAAAATAGTTCACCATTCAATTATCATGCATATATATATTACAAAACATATTTTCTGAAAATATAAAGTACCGGTATACCTACATCAATTCGATCCATGAATAAATAAATAATTTTGGTGTATGTAGTAGTTGAATAGGTTAGACATGGGTTTAGTGAACATGAGTCAGACTTGTTTTGGTTGGACTTAGGTTGACCAGTGTTTGACCAATTTTACATAATTAGATTTTTTTAATAGCCAAAGGTTGGTAGGTATTGTTTGGATGATAAAAAGAAGCATTTTGATTTTCCAAACAATCAGGAGGCACAGAACAATTCATAAAATAAGTATTGAAAAGAAAAACATAATTATTAAATGTTGAATGCGAAGATTATAAGTCACTTAAAAAGCAGGATAACACAAACATTTTTCTCCAAAGAAGCACAAGAAAGTTTATTGTAATTTCTTAAAAAGCATAATTTGTCCGTCAGACTGTGGATAAATCTGCATCTGCATGAAGTTCTCAAACTACCAGAAGCTTCTGATCTACGGGAGAGATGGATCTAACTCTTGATCAAGCTCTTAATCAATTTGAAAAGCCAGCCACCGACAGAAGAAAGAAATGCAGGAAAAAACGGAGGATCGAGTTCGGAGACTTACATGGTCGGTGGATCCCTGATGTAAGATTGTTTGTTTCTTCTGTTCCGGCAAGTGTGAGTGTGTATTATATATATACACTGCGTGTCTGTGTGTTTTATTAATATATAAATGTGGAGAGAGAGAGGATCTAGTGAGGTGCGTGGAGATGATGAGTGATGGGATGAGAGAATCTAGAAGAAAGAAAGTGGCGTGCGAATGTGGAGAGATTGGAGGATACATATCACTCAATCATTTTCCTCACTAATAATCAATAATATCACTAATAATATCCGTGTTCTCCTACCTAACGCGTTAATACGTATAAACACATAATATATTTATTTTCAGCGTGATATTTTATAACTGATTAATATTAAACTAATTCAACACTAGATGATCAGACGAGAAAAATTACCGGTAAAGTCACCAGAAATAGAAAGTTATCCAAATAAAAAGTTATCCAAATGATGGAATAATAACTCAAGTAATTACAAACTATAACTAATTAACCTTAATAATGAGTCTTTTTATCCTTCCACTTTCTGCTTTTGATCTCACTGTAGGAGGAGAGGATGTGAGAAAAATGAGTGGTCCAGAATTGCATGTGAGAAGAGAAGGGCGGAGAAACTCAGAGAAGGAGAGGACGTGTCCCCAAAGCATGCACTAATGGTGGGGCCACCCGCACCTACTTTTGTTTCCGCCCAAGGCCAGGTGTTGCCTCAGAATTGATGACTCAACGCTACATAACGGCGCCGCGCCGTTCACCCCGGGCCCCACTGTCTTGCAGTTGGGTGACAATGCGTACCGCGACTCCCTCCACACCAGCATGACTCATGACCGCGACCCTCTCCCTACTTTCCACGCGTCCGCTTACTAATACTATACTTCCAACTGCATCAAAATCTTGTTCTTGACTACATTCAAAAATCCCCAAGTTTGGATTAATAAGATGCCTTCTCAGTTTAGTTCAAATTGGAATAGTGCTAAATTTGGAGGGATATTGAACTAAATAGAACTAATTATAAAATTGAATTGAGCTGAAAATATTAGTGTAAAATAATAATAGTGTAGAATGTTATGTTGTATTGTTATGAGAGTAAAACCTTTATAGGTAGAGTATAAATATAAACTAAGTAGGTATATCCATGCACACTAATACACAGTTGTAACTTTTTAATTTACATACGATAGAATATTATCAAATCATAGCAAAATATCTTAATACTCATCCTCAAGTTGAAGCGTGAAGATCCAGAACGCCCAACTTGCCAAGTAATTGTTGAAACTGATGTTTGCCAAGAGTTTTAGTGAAAATGTCTGCAGGCTGGTCCAAAGTACGAATACGATATATAGCAACAACGCCTGACTAAACAAGGTCTCGAACAAAGTCACAATCCACTTCAATATGTTTTGTCCTCTCATGAAACACCAGATTCCCTACAACGTGAATAGCAACTTGACTATCGCAGAAAAGTCGCATAGGAGCAGAATGTGTAACTCCTAAAGATGACATAAAAGACTTGAGTCATATAAGTTCACAACAAACATCAGTCATTGCCTGATACTCCGTTTCAGCAGATGAACGAGAAACAATAAGTTGTTTCTTCGTTTTCCAAGAAACTGGTGAATCACCAAGCATAACAAAATATCCAGACAATGAACGACGAGTAAGCGGACAAACTGCCCAATCAGAATCACAATAAGCTATCAATTATAGAGAACTACGAGTAGACAGAAACAAACCCTGCCCAAGGTTACTCTTCAGGTAATGGAGAACACGAACAACAGCCTGCCAGTGAGGGACACACGACACCTTCATAAACTGAGCCGGGGTATGAACAACATAACTAATCTCAGGACGAGTTATGGTCAGGTAAATCAAACGGCCAACAAGACGTCGATACTGCTCAGGATTTTCATACAACGAACCTTCAACACGTGCCAAGTCATGATGTTGCTCCATCGGAAAATCAGTTGGTTTGGAAGCTAATAATCCCGTGTCGGAAAGAATATCGAGTGCATACTTTCGCTGGGATAAGAACATACCTTCAGTGCTCCTAGCAATCTCGATCCCAAGAAAATACTTCAAAGGACCAAGATATTTCATATCAAAACAAGAGCTCAAATAAGTCTTGAACTCGGTCAACAAGGTCTTCGAGCTTCCAGCAATGATCAGATCATCAACATAAACAAGAACATGTAATGTAAGAGCCCCACAGACATATGTAAAAAGAGAGTAATCAGCCTTACTCTAAACAAATCCAAAAACTCGCAAAGCGGAAGCCAACTTAGCAAACCAATTCCGAAGAGCTTGCCGCAAACCGTATATTGACTTCTGGAGCTTACAAACAATACCAGAAGGAATAGGATATCCCTGGGGTGGACGCATATAAACCTACTCCTCAAGATCACCGTGGAGAAAAGCGTTATGAATGTCCATCTGATGAACTTCCCAACTCTTAATAACAGCAAGAGAGAGAAACAATCGAATAGAAGCCATTTTGGCAACCGGTGCAAATGTCTCAGTGAAGTCCTCACCCTCAATCAGAAGATTACGAAACACAACAAGCCTAGCTTTGTATCGTTCAATGGATCCATTAGATTTATACTTGGTTCTAAAAACTAATTTCAAACCAATAGCCTTCTTGCTCGAAGGAAGGGGCGAGAGATTCTAAGTGCCACTACGTGCAAGAGCACCAAGTTCCTCATCCATAGCAGTCCGCTAATGAACATGCTTAGATGCTTCTGAATACGTTGTAGGATATGGGCTAGATGTTACGGCACACAAAAGTCTAGTATGCAAAGCAGAAAATCTATTGCATTTAACATAATCAGTAATAAAGTATGGAATACCTGAAGACGGTGATGATGATGAAGCAGAAGAAGCGGTAGTGGGGAGTTTATTAGCAGCAGTGACAGATGAAACAAAGTCATTCAGGTATCCCGGTCATTTCCTTTCTTATGTGCAAAACCGAACAGGACCAGTAGGAACGGTAAGGGGGTCTGGATATGATGAATCGGTAGGTGTCTATTGGGGTGGCGGGCTAGTTGGCCGATGAGTAGGTTGTCGTGATAATTCATCCATAATATGAGGCTCGGGAGGTAACGTCACTACTGGAACTGCAGGCAGCATAATTGGTGGATCATCATAAATGGCAGGGATGGAGTTACAAGGGATGCATCAGTCAAGATGAAGGGGTTGGCTCAGCAAACGAAAATTGTTCTTCGTGAAACACAACATCTCTACTATCAAATAATGTATCTGTTTCCAAGTCATACAAGTGGTATCCTTTCTTCCCAGAAGCATATCCTAGGAAGACACATCGACGACTTCTTGGAGCAAACTTATCTCGAATTTCGCGGAACTTGAGAGGCAAAGCAGAGACATCTAAACATACGGGGAGACTTGAAATCAGGAACACTACCATGAAGTAGCTCAAAGGGTGTACGACCATCAAGAAGTGGTGTTGGTGTGCAGTTGATCAAATAAGAGGATGTAACAACATTTTCACCCCAAACTTGATTGGTATCATATTGAAACAAAAGAGCACGTGCAACATTCAACAAGTGTCTATACTTGCGCTCTACTCGTCCATTCCGTTGTGGTGTGTCAACGCAAGAAGTCTTAAACTGGATACCAGATTCATCAAAGTAGGACCGCAGAGGGAAAAACTCAGTTCCATTATCAAATCAAACACGACGAACATGGCGACTAAATTGGGTACTTACTAGAGCACAAAAATATTTAAACCTAGACGCCACTTCGTCGAGGATGGACTCACTTTATTATAACCCAAAGGAAAGAGAGAAGACAAAAACCGTCGAGGATGGATGTCCAAAACATTGATGCCAAATATCGGAAGTAGCAGACACAGCGCCGGCGCGACTCGGCTCCAACGGCGATGCACAGATACTATTAGTCATAGACGGTTGATCCCCACCATGCGAAACCAATAAACCCCACCATACTGCTCACCCACGCTTATCACTGTCCTCGAACTGATTTTCTGTAAAATGCAAAAAAATTCAGAAAGCAAAGCCAGACATTTTAATGAGCCAAGTAATCTATAAAATGATAATAGATTGCAGCGTAGTTCAAGTATGTAAAGAACATTTTCAAGAACAACATCTCCAATATGTAGGGTTCCGTATTTCATGGTAGATGAGATAAAACCATCAGGCAATTGAACATCAATAAATATGTAGACGTAATAATATTGGTAAGGGCATCCATAGCCCCAGTATTATGATATGAAGCACACGTATCAAGAATCCAGGGTAATATAATCTTACATGGTACATTGCTAGAAGGTATTTGTATAGAATTAAATAAATAATTAACCATTCTCCATTGATCATCGTTCAAATTGAAGAGTGATTGATCCAGGTCGGCTGGAACAGCATTAGCAAATCCGGGAGGTTGTGGACTAGTTGCCAAGGCGGCAACAGTCCCTACAAATGGAACTCCGGAAGAAAGAAGATAATAATCACCGTCGATGTTGGGTCCTGGAGTGAGCATGGGTCGGCGTAGCACCGGCGATGTTGGGTCCTGGAATGAGCATGGGTCAGCGAAGGAGCTGATGATGGCGACTGGCAGCAACGGCGATATAGCAATGGCTACGAGCGGTTCGATCAGCAAGTTCTGACAATAAGCTGCGGTGGCGGAGTTGCCGGTGGTCACCGGAGGAACAAGGTGAGCAACGCCGGGTTGAGAAGATCATGACTTTTGGTGGCGGTCAAAGAGAGCAGCGAGGAATGTCGGATTCATAGCGAAAAATGGGAATTTACAATCGCAGAGCAGCGACGGAGGCGGAGCTGAAGAGTATCGGAAAAGATGACGTGTGTGAGTTTGACGCGCATGAAGAATTCGTGATGCACTCGCGCGCGTATATACATGCGCTAGAAGAAGGGTGTGGGGCGTGTGGAACACGCGCTATAACGGCAAGAGAAAAATATATAAAAAAGAATAGAAATATAGGTATTTCTCACTGCGGTGACGTGAGGCACTAGCAGTGATAAGTAGAAGATAAACAATATGGATATTTAGGTAGAGGTCTTAGGATTTTGGCTTTGATACCATGTAAATTAATAATAGTGTAGAATGTTATGTTGTATTGATACAAGTGTAAAACCTTATAGGTAGAGTACAAAGATAAACTAAGTAGGTACATCTATACACACTAATACACAGCTGTAACTTCCTCTCTTTTTTTTTTGGTATCAACTGTAACTTCCTAATTTACATACAATAGAATATTATCAAATCATAACAAAATATCCTAATAATTAAATATAATCTAAATTGAACATGCCTAAGAGGCAAAACGGAAAGCGTGAGGGCTTAGAGAACGTGCAGTAGGGGTTGATCAATGTGCTTTTAGATGTTATGATGCTCACCGTGGTGCTTTTGGGTCATGCTTGTCAAAATTTGAAGGAGATTTTTGTTCACGTGCGATGAATATGCAAAATCTCTCAAGGATCCGAACACCCTAATCAAGAGCAGACACGTGGCAAAGATTCCACATGACATTTCTAGACAATAATTCATAAACTAGCTACCTGCAATTTCATTTGCTTAAAAATCTTTTTTTCTGTATTTCTTTTTTTGGCATATATTTCAATGATCTTGTATGCATACATTTATAAATTTTATCTCTTTACAATGGGTATATTATTTTATTATACAATTATATTATACATTTATTAGGAGTAAATTATTTTATAATTATACAAATATATTACACATTTTATTATGAGTATATTATTTTTATTATTAATGTATTATACATTCATTATGAGTATATTATTTTATTATTACATAATTATAAACAATAAATATCATACATATTGATGTGGATAATGTATAATGATGTGTGTAGATGTGGATGATGTGGCAAACTGTTTTATTATAGGTAAAAACTGGCACAAATTTTACCATACACCCGGGGTATGTATCCAAATATGAACATGTGCATTTTTATGTGTATAATTGTGCATTGTAAAAATTTTACTTATAGTTTCTATAAATAATATATGTAAATTGTTATCAATATAATGCAGGTTCATAAAAGTAGAACACACACTAAAGGTTGGAATACATACACCCACCCGAGATATGATAAAAAAATTGAAAAACTGGAAATTGAGGATTTTTGAGGAAGATGGTGGGATGAGTAGCCCATCTTTGAGTTGCTGCATTGCATGTGCTCTAAGGAGTAGTTAAAGTTTTTTCTATTGGATCAAAATCACATCTCTCCATCCTATCACAATCTGCACACTTTTTTTAGTTCAGTGTAATTCAATTCTGCAAAAGTAAGTAACAAAGAACCAACCTTACATGTATACTATTTAAATTTTTAGGTCAAATACATCATTGAAAAAGTTGTCAAAAAAAAGGTTAAATTTTTTGTTATATATTATCAAATTTTTTCATTAATAATTAGATAAAAAGTTATTGCATATAGTCTCACATAAATGATAAGCCACTTTGTGCACATCGTGAAGAAGAGATCGACTGACTCTTACAACCGCTCCAAAGAGGAACTAAACATACTGATGAGCCCAAAATATGCTATTTTTTTATGACATTTGAGAACTAATTTGGGTAGAATTTGGTGTCAAATACAGATATTTAAAGCTAAATTTGTTAAAGTTGCATTTTGAAAAACAAGTTATGTGCTAATGCTTTAAAGGTAAGTTTTGAAAAATTTTCCAATATAATTAGAGCCTATGGATAGTGCCATTGGATTTGGCTTGTCTAGAGCTTCGAAACGGACTACTTGAAGATGCAAATCGGATCAACGATTCACACTGCACGGGCATTCACGAAAGTGCATGGAGCTTCAAAAGAGACTGCACGGTCCGTGCACTATAGTCTATATATATATATATCCCTTACACTCCCCCCATTTGAGGATATATTTCCATTTTCTTCTTCTTCTTTATTTCACCTTTCTCGTAATTTCTTCCCTTAGATTTGTAAGATGGAACCATGATTAGTAGATTAGCTTAGTTTAATCCCTTGGTAGCACTTGTATTCACTTATCCCTTGAAAATTTGAGGGCTTTATATGCTTAAATTTTAGATTTGGATTATCATTTGATGAACTTGAATTCTTATGTATGAATGTTGTTCAATCCTGCTTAATTTTTCACAGGATTTGTGTTTTATATCAATTTCTTCATGGCCATTAATTAGGGTAGGTTAGTTAGAGTAATTTAGTATGGTGAAGGTACTTAGTGTAATGGTAGTTAAATCTCTAGTTGTTAGATTAATGACTATGTAACGGGTTGAGTGATGATAAATTATTTCCCTTGGTTATGTAATTGTAATATAGTGAGCTATGGTGAATATAAGTTGTTAGAGTTGGAATTCTCATGAATATGAATGGTGAATCAATTATGTGTGTGGGTTAGGATTTGATGCTATGATTGATCCCCTTATATATGATTGTGTAATAAAGTCGAGAATCCTTTCTATCGTATGATTGCAAACAACAATTGTTACCGTGGGTGGAACGCTATCGTTCACTCCAAATATCAATAGTAGCAAAGTTGAATTGAAATTTATATGCTATCATTGTCTTAGTTCTTAATAAATATCAAGTGTCTTGTTTTCATGCTCTCGCTATCACGATTATGTGAGGAAACTTATCGATTCTCTGATCTTATTACCGTCGTTGACTTATCTAGATGCTATCATCTAGGTGACTCGATGATGAGAGCGTATGAGTATCTCTAGTTACAGTTAAGAGAGTAGGATGCTTCATCCATGGAAATTTGTCAAGAGTCTTTTGTAATTGCTTTTTCCCGGTGATAAGTCAATGGTTGGAAGTGATGTCATTTTCCTCTCAAGACCTCATAATATCATTGTTTTCCCCTTAGTTTAAATAGTATAGATTTCTTTTGTAGTGTAACTCAAAACCAATCTTCAAAATTCCCCTTTTTTACATTTCTTTCTATATAATACTTAAATATTTTTATTATCTACTTTAAAGCACTCTTACAAGTCACTTCTCCTTGTGGTTCAACCCCTACTTTCCACTATCTGCTCTCTAATAGTTAGTAGTCGTAGGTGATTTATAAATATTGTTATGATGTTGCGAAGTCTCCATATACGACGTGGGGAAATCACTTGTCACATATTTCTAATTTTCAAAACTAAACTCATTGTTTCCCTATTTGGGTTGATAAGAGTAGAGACTAGGATAGAGGAGTTGGATGCAACTATATACCCACGTGTTCATTCGTGCCGCCTTGAGTACATAAAGTTTAAACTACGGAAAATAAACGAAGGTATCTTCACGAAAGTTGGTAACATAAAACATTGTGCCAAAATGTGCGCTATTTAAACCTCTTGCTAGGGTATTTTAACAAACACTACAAAACTGAACTTATCTGTCATGCATTTGATATCATCTATAATACCTATAACTTTCAACGATGCCTCCACATTACCTTGAGCCGCCTTAACCAAAGTCGCATTATCTATGTAGACCCGTGCAAATTCATCACCCAAATTTCCAGCTTCCACCATCATCATTGCCTAATGCCTCTGCCTGCAATGCCGACTGCATAAAATGTGATAACCATCCTTCTTTGAGCTTACTATTCATTTGATCCATGATGACCCAAGTTGACTCGTGCGCCTTTGTTATTTTGTTGCTGAAAATGACCCATCTGTAATCAAGCTTTACCTCGGACCATATCTTGTTTGTTGATCTCTGGTGCAGTCCATCTGTTCGTTCTTCGGACAATTTTCAATACCATCATGCTGAAAAGCACATACCTTTCTAATCTGGTCATAATGCAGCTTTACCTGCGTCCGAAGTCATGAGAATCCATACATTTCTCTCCCCCTTAAGCCATGTTTCTATAATTCTATATCAACCATCTTAAATGTTCACGTCTTTACAAATTACTATATTGTGGTGGTGGTAACTTTTTTTAACAAAATAAATAAAACATTCATTATATTAAGGACAAATATAATAGCAACCATTATTTTCGTAATAGGAAATGAATGATTATAGTTTTTATATCAAGATTGATAGAATATCACAATTATCACGAGTAAAATTGTGATTGATTTGTATATATATTTATGTACCATATTTTGTAATTGTGATATTCTATCAAAAAGATGACTTTGGCCACAATAGATACACATGTAAACATTTCAAACTTTCCTAGAGTGCTCCGCTGATTTATAATAAAACCATTAGTCAAAGTAGTAATCAATGACGTTGATTCACTTAGTAGCCTTTTCTTCACAATATCTACATTTAATATGAATAAATATGCAATAGTGAATTGATTTGGATTTTTTTCGTTTGTTTTTGGATATTACTATTGTGCAATCTAAAGGATTTTTAACATCGTTATGAGGTCAAAGAAAACATCCAAGTAATACAATAATATTTTTCTATGATGCTCAACCAATACATTATTAGTTTTTATTTGCTTTGGAAAATTATTTTTTTGCTGTAAAATCAACCATTATTTTTGAAATAGGAAATGAATAGAACTAATTTTTATGTCAAAGATGACTTTGCTCACCATAGATGCACACGTTAGCATTTCAAACTTTCCTACAACGTTTCGCTTATTTATAATGCAAAGATTAGTCAAAGTAGTAATCAATGACGTTGATTCACTTTGTAACCTTTTCTTCACAATATAAACATTTAACATGAACAAATATGTAATAGTGAATTGATTTGGATTTTTTCGTTTATTTTTAGATATTACTATTGTGCGGTATAAAGGATTTTTAACATCGTTATGAGGTCAAAGAAAACATCCAAGTAATACAATAACATTTTTCTATGATGCTCAACCAATACATTATTAGTTTTATTTACTTTGAAAAATTATTTTTTTGCTGTAAAATCAACCATTATTTTTGAAACAGGAAATGAATAGAACTAATTTTTATATCAAAGATGACTTTGCCCACCATAGATGCACACGTTAGCATTTCAAACTTTCCTAGTGCGTTTCGCTGATTTATAATGCAAAGATTAGTCAAAGTAGTAATGAATGACGTTGATTCACTTTGTAGCCTTTTCTTCACAATATCAACATTTAACATGAACAAATATGTAATAGTGAATTGATTTGGATTTTTTTCGTTCATTTTGAGATATTACTATTGTGCGGTCTGAAAGATTTTTAACATCGTTATGAGGTTAAAGAAAACATCCAAGTAATACAATAACAATTTTTTATGATGCTTAACCAATACATTATTAATTTTGATTTGCTTTGGAAAATTATTTTTTGCTGTAAAATCAACCATTATTTTTGAAATAGGAAATGAATAGAACTAATTTTTATATCAAAGATAACTTTGCACACCATAGATGCACACGTTAGCATTTCAAACTTTCCTAGAGCGTTTCGCTGATTTATAATGCAAAGATTAGTCAAAGTAGTAATCAATGACGTTGATTCACTTTGTTTCCTTTTCTTCACAATATCAACATATTAAATGAACAAATATGTAATAGTGAATTGATTTTGATTTTTTTCGTTCATTTTTAGATATTACTATTGTGCGGTCTAAAAGATTTAACATCGTTATGAGGTCAAAGAAAACATCCAAGTAATACAATAACATTTTTCTATGATGCTCAACCAATACATTATTAGTTTTGATTTGCTTTGGAAAATTATTTTTTTGTTGTAAAATCAACCATTATTTTTGAAATAGGAAATGAATAGAACTAATTTTTGTATCAAAGATGACTTTGCCCACCACAGATGCACACGTTAGCATTTCAAACTTTCCTAGAGCGTTTCGCTGATTTATAATGCAAAGATTAGTCAAAGTAGTAATCAATGACGTTGATTCACTTTGTAACCTTTTCTTCATAATATCAACATTTAACATGAACAAATATGTAATAGTGAATTGATTTGGATTTTTTTCGTTCATTTTTAGATATTACTATTGTGCGGTCTAAAGTATTTTTAACATCGTTATGAGGTCAAGAAAACATCCAAGTAATACAAATACATTATTAACATTTTTCTATGATGCTCAACCAATACATTATTAGTTTTGTTTTGCTTTGGAAAATTATTTTTTTGTTGTAAAATCAACCATTATTTTTGAAATAGGAAATGAATAGAACTAATTTTTGTATCAAAGATGACTTTGCCCACCACAGATGCACACGTTAGCATTTCAAATTTTCCTAGAGCGTTTCGCTGATTTATAATGCAAAGATTAGTCAAAGTAGTAATCAATGACGTTGATTCACTTTGTAACCTTTTCTTCATAATATCAACATTTAACATGAACAAATATGTACTAGTGAATTGATTTGGATTTTTTTCGTTCATTTTTAGATATTACTATTGTGCGGTCTAAAGGATTTTTAACATCGTTATGAGGTCAAAGAAAACATCCAAGTAATACAATAACATTTTTCTATGATGCTCAACCAATACATTATTAGTTTTGATTTGGTTTGGAAAATTATTCTTTTGCTATAAAATCAACCATTATTTTTGAAATAGGAAATGAATAGTAATAATTTTTATATCAAAGAAGATGATTTTGCCCACCATAGATACACACGTTAACATTTCAAACTTTCCTAGGGCGTTTCGCTGATTTATATTGCAAAGATTAGTCAAAGTAGTAATCAATGACGTTGATTCACTTTGTAGCCTTTTCTTCACAATATCAACATTTAGCATGAACAAATATGTAATAGAGAATTGATTTGGATTTTTTTCGTTCATTTTTGGATATTACTAATGTGCGATCTGAAAGATTTTTAACATCATTATTAGGTCAATGAAAACATCCAAGTAAATTCAATAACATTTTTCTATGATGCTCAACTACTACATTATTAGTTTTGATTTGTTTTGTAACATTGTTTTTTTTGCTGTAAAAGCAACCATTAACTTTTTTAAAAATTGAAAATGAATGGTTATAGTTTTTGTATCAAGATGACTTGACTAAATTGATATACATGATAACATTTCAAAGTTTTCTAGAGTGCTCCGCTGATTTATAATGGAAATATTAGTCAAATGAGTAATCAATGACGTTGATTTACTCAGTAATCTTTTATTTGCAATATAAACATGTAATATGAATTAGATTGTAACAACTATTTGATTTAGAATTTTTCATTCATTTTTCGAAATTGCTAACTATGTGATGCCGGATATTTGAATTGTGAAGGATTTTTAACATCTTTGTTCAGTAACAACGAGGATTTTTGACATCTTTTAGAACACACACATAAACATCCAACGAGGATTTGAACAACGACGATTCTTGATCCGATGGATGGGTTTGGAAACAGATTTGAACAACGAGGATTTGAACAACGAGGATTTATGAAACAATTCTCGCCTGGCGTTAAAATGGTAAGGCTTTTCTCTCAATCACTTGTCATGAATATCACTTGTGCATTCTCAATCACTTGTTATGAACACCGTTTTTCTAGTAGTAAACATGTATTGTTTCTATCACATTTTTTGATGTGATTTTTTAATTCAAAGTGGTGATTTGACATCTTTTTGCTCAAAGAAACTACGGGTCTATTTGTCTGAACTTATTTGTTACTTATCTGAACATAATTGAACTGAATTAAATTCAACTGAACTTAACTGAAGTGAAATTTATGTATTAAAAAATATAATCAGAATGTCTAAATTTACTTAATTTTGATCAAATTATATGTTACTGAACTGAACTAAATTGAATTGAACTAGATTGAATTAGACGGAACTGCTCTACTTATAAACTCCAGCGAACAGGGCCTACATTATATATGATTTTACCTTTTTAAAAAATAACAAATTGGTTAAGAACTCTAGTGATTCTCAATCAAAATTCAACCCCTCTTCTTATTTTAACCTATACCTTAATGATTCCGTGAACAATTGATACTTTATTTTCATTTTTTCAAAACTTAACTTTATGTGACCTCAAAATTATTATTGGAAACAAATCTGCAAATTATTTAGTTAAGCTATATATAGGCGGTGAAATTAAAGGAAATGATTATTTATTATTGATTTTATCTTCTTTATTATTATTATTATTTAAAGTGCTAATTTGACAGAACTTTGGTAAAAGGAGTTCTCTACGTTATACGTTATTTTAATTTATAAAATAATCATATACCAAAAGAAACCCTCATATCAGTTTCACCATCACTTGTGCTTGATTATTTCTAGTTGTACCATTATTTGAGATCAATAATCTAGTAAATAATTTATTTTATGAGAATTAAAATTTGATAATTAATTCATGTGATTGCAGGGATTGGGTTTTGCCTATGAAAGGTATTTGCCTAGGAATGGAGGTGAAAAGTTCCTCTCTAATGTGTATGCAGATGAAGGCGAAAGATGTCATGTGGGAATAAACGACTCAAGCAAAACCCATCCTTTACGCCACTCAAAGTACAATAAGGAAGGTATAAAATTATATCTTGTATTTTTATTCTTTTGTTTTCAAAAACTAAGTTTATGTGTGTTATTCTTGCTTATTAATTATTGTATTTTATCACATTATATATTACTAGGATTCAATATATCCTACAAGAGGAGGGATAGAAGACCTAACTATAGAAGAGAATCAGATGAAGAACACGAGAAATTTGATAAATCGGGAAGAAACTTGAATCTACGTCCCCCAAAATCTCAAAAGTTGACTCGCTATTTAACAGGTGAGTAATTATCACATTTTAGTTTATCATTCTCAGATATTAAATGTTCTATACTTGATAATTTTACTAAAATTTTTAAATAAACTAGGACATGATACTCACAACAAGAATGAAGATGGAAGATTTGTATCTAATTTGAAAGAAAAAGAGTCGAGCAAAAATTATTTTTCTCGTTACTCAAAGTCCAACAAGCCAACTCAAGAATTAACGGGTAAACTTTTTATTTTGTTTTATCATATAAAAATATGAATGGTATGTTATTTCCTTTATTTTAACCTTTTTATATCTCACTTTATCAGGACTCAATGCTTATGGTGGGAAGAGAAATGGGAGACGTAGCTACAATGTGAGAGAAAATGAATCAAATGTGGAAGAAGAAGAATGTACTATCGAAAACAAAAATCGTTATGCCCTTCACTCCGGATCTCAATATATTCATGGTACGTTTTTACTTCATAAATATAATTTATCATTTTGGATATTTAATGCTGAATAAATTTCGTTTTTCGTACTTAACATTGCTCAAAATGTTTATTTTTGTACCTTAACATTCAAAGTGTTCAGATTCTGTACCTAACATTCCAATAGTATTTCATTTTTGTATCTAACATTCAAAGTGTTCAAAACGTGTACCTAACATTCCAATATTGTTCAATTTTTGTACCTTACGTTAATTTGAAGATGAAGTTATTGCTTTTACTATTTTACTAAGGGTATTTTGGTAATTTTACTTTAAAATAAAATTACAAAATTTCAGTATAAATGATATTAATTTTTAAAATTAAATTCAGAATTTAACAGTTTAATTACATACACAATTTAGTAATATAAAATCATTTTAAACTGAATTTTTGTGAAAATAAATAAATTTTATTTAATTTACATTTATATTAAAAATTACCAAAATATCCCTATTAAAATGGTAAAAACATCAACTTCATCTTCAAATTAACCTAAGGTACAAAAATTGAACAATATTGGAATGTTAGGTACACATTTTGAACACTTTGAATGTTAGGTACAAAAATGACACACTATTGGAATGCGTTAGGTACAGAATCTGAACATTTTGAATGTTAAGGTACAAAAATTAACATTTTGATTAATGTTAGGCAGAAAAAATGAACTTTAGTGTTTAATCCTTATAGTTTATGGTTGGATATTTCAAACATTTGTTAGGATTTGATTCTTACAAGAAGAAGGATAGAAGAAATGCTTACTTTCTCAAGGATGTAGTGCCGGACTTCATGTCTCGATATATTGAAAAATGCGAAGATGTTGAAGCGGATGGAAACTGCGGATTCAGAACCGTTGCTAGATTTGTGTACGGCGACGAGTCCAAATGGTGGGAGGTGAGGATGGATCTGATGGAGGAGTTAACCACACACAGGGATCTGTATGAAAGAAGATGCGCTTTGGGGTGTGAAGAGATGTACAGTGACTCGCTTCGCATCTTAGATTGGCATGACAGAACAAGAGTCGCTCCAGAATGCCATTGGTATGATGCTACGTGTCTTGGACCGGTGGTTGCCACAAGGTATCAGAGATGTTTCATATTCTGGGGAGGAGGTGCAAGTGTTACGTTTCTGCCGTTGAAGACTCGTCTCATCGAAGGCCTTCCAACGGGGATGATCATGAGTATGGCTCGGATTCGTGGCAATCATTTCATTCCGGTGTACATGTCGGTTGATTCTCCCCTACCACCGGTATCGATGTTCTGGGTTCATACATGTCATCAAGATGTGAGGCATTTCAATGAAGACATCAAAAACCAGCTTCATGAATATCGCAAACTAGGTCAGTCTCTCAACAAAATAACTTGGTTGATATTTTATATATTTTTCCCACTTTCTTTCTAAACAAATATTTTGTTTTTTAATTTTCAAGCACGCACGCATTTAGGATTTTTTATCATTTTGTTTATTATTTAATTGTGCTTGACTTTCCTAGGATCTGAAGCTCGCGGCATGAAAAGAACAACTGAAAAAGTGGTAGAATTAGACAGTGAGGACGAAGAACATATTGCGGAAACTAAAATTCGTTCCTCATATCATTCTGATCCTCGCAAGCGAACTGAACAAGTAGCTGGTAATTTTCTGCCTAAACTTTTATTGATTTGTGGTGTTTAGAATATGACGGGTATTTTTCTCAGATGAAGAGGGAAGTTCAGAAGAAGAACTCCGTAAGAAACCAAAAAGAACTCCCAGACTTGATTTTTACGGATTCGATCTTATCCGTTCTGGCAGAGTTGCAAGACCATATAATCCGTATTTCATTGCACGAATAAGACCCAAGAGATACAATGAACTGGTATGTATTTTTTCCTCATTAACTACTTCTATCTATAATATATATGATACTAATTTTGATTCAAAATAGAATTTAGTCAAGTAGTGATCAGTTTTCCTTTAGTGAAGTGACATTATTCTTTTATAGTTGCAAATTAGCATTTTTGAATATTATTGCAGCTTGTTCCAGCTACTGTTGTTAAAAGCTTCGGGCTTAACCTTCCCGATGAAATAGTCCTGTGTGATGAATATGGGAGGAAGTGGACTTCAAAGCTCGCTGGTCGGAAGGGTAACGTTTATATGGGTGGCTGGAGAAATCTATGTGGCCGAAACCTGATTGGGAATGAAGACTTGTGTGTATGTGAGTTCGTCAACTATAAATATAAGAATGTTTATATTCAGGTGAAAGTTGTCCGCCTCCGCAGATGTAGCATGATCCAGCAGCATATGATCATCATCGCCATTTTGCTGATTTCTCATTTCCTTCTTTGCATATGAATATATAAGATTCTCTTTTAACTATGATCGGGAAGATTATGTAAGCTTTGAAGTTTCCTGGATTATTTTCTGGCTGCTGTACAATAATGATCACCAATTAGTTACTTTATATTCTGCTAATGTCCAGTACCAGAGAATATCAAGGATTTGATATGTTGGTATATATTCTGCGAAAAATGGTTATAGTAGTTTAATTGACGAGCATTATGGAGAATATGAATGGAGTGATAGGAGCCAGCCAGGTTCTAGTGAAGCTTACAAGATCCTCAAATGTCGTTGCGGCTTTAATTTTGAACGCTTAGAAGCAATAGCAGAGGTTTTCAATTTTGGGTTACTGAGAACCTTGAATCATCTCTCGTTGATCCAGAGGTGATTAGGTAATTCAAGTACCCTTCTGGTGTGGTGACTCGGTTGTTAACCTTTTACATCAAACACACATCAATTTAAATCAAGGTTTTGGTGAGAGAGTTACCAGAACATGAACAGGTGCATCCTTGGCGCACGCAAATGTCTTGATATCACCAATGGAAACATATATCATGGATTAGAACAAGAACATATTTTGTGCAATCGATTTCAGAAGTAGCTCTAGATAGACATTTTTGTTGCCTGTTTTATCCTGAATCTTGGCTACCATGTAAACATTAGCTCCTCTGAATATGCATCACAAAAACAGTCATCTTTAAACAAACCACTCTGAATACCGTATTAACATTAGCTCGTCTAAATGTTTAAAAGAATTGGAAAAGCATGATAATGCAGAATTATGGCCTCACCTGGATGCAAGGCCCTCTGCAGTAGCACAGCCAATCCCAGAATTAGCACCAGTTACTACACAGTTTTTGCCCTCAATTGATGCTTGCATTAAACTTCTTTGAATGTTCTCTGATTTAAACAACAATCAAAGCATCAAATCAAACTCTAATTTCTCTGCTGTACACAAGTAAACTCTCAAGTTCTATTGAAAAATCGAAGAAAGCCAGAATCATCCAACCCTGTGATCCAGAAGCATAAGACCTAAGACTGTAAATCAACTTATACTCTTCGGAAACTAGATCTTCTTCACAAAATCAGACTGCGAAGCTTTGAGGTCATTAGTTGAGAATCAGATCATCATATCTGGTTTTTTGTGTTGATATTACTGTGAAGCTGTTTTCAGGATCCATTATTTTGATCCTTTGAATCCATTATTTTGATCATATGAGGATATTAATTCAGAATATTGATCTTAACTAGGCAGCAAGTGATAAGGGTGACCTGCAGGATTGCACAACTTTGAAGATGGAACTGGTGATATCATTCAAAGAAAGTGCAATCATCCAGATTAGAAAAACGGTCTTTTTCTCCGGCCAAATGATTGGACATTAATGGTGATTTGCAGGTTCCAAATAAGGTTCTGAACCGGAATTATCAGGAGATGAAAAACTGCAATTACATCTGAAGAATACTTTTCAAATTTTAATGACACGTATGGAAAGCACGTGAAACTTAAGGTCGAACAAGTGAAACATCTCTTCTATTCAAAAGGGGGAACATTAACTTATCCATTTGAATTCAAGACCAGCAATTACATCTGTAAAATCAACCGCTTAGAGTTAAAGTTGCAGATGCTCATCTTAAATGTTAGGCTAAATATAACGAGCACTTCTATGAGCATTCAGCTACCATACAAATGGAAGGTAAATTAAGCAAAGACACTAAATTCAAGGCTGTTCATTAGATTCTGATTCTTCTTCAGGTGGTGATAATGGCATGACAAGGTGGCTACCATAAAGAGGTGGTGGAGGATCAACCGCTTGCGTACCTTCTAGAACTTTCACGACCTCTTCCATAGACGGTCTCAGTCGTTCATCAACCTGCAAGCACCAGAATGTGATTCTCAATGTTCGTTCCAGCTCATCCAAAGGGGGATGAGTTTGCATTCGCTTGTCGGCTATACTCTCAGTTTGAGCCCTTGTCCATTTTCCATATACTGATTCACAAGTATCATTGTCGCCTCCAGTGACCATTTTCATAAGTATTTTACCAAAACTATTCACATCTGTCTCGGCAGTGCTCTCAGCTTCTGATGTTTCCCTGAGAAAAGTATGCAAGCCATATTCACTCACTTTTGCCTCCAAGTTCTCATCCAAGAGCACATTTTCACATTTCAAGTTTCCGTGGCTGATGAACTCCCTGCATCCTGTGTGCAGGTAAGTAATGGCCTTGGCAACAGCCAAGCAAATCTTGACTCTTCTCCTCCACGTCAGCTTCTTGCAAATTTTTGGATCCGCTAGGCAATCCACAAGGGAGCCGTATTTTGCGAATTCATACACCAAAAGTCTATGGCCCAGATCGCAGCAGTAACCGTCCAGCCTCGCCAGATTCTTGTGGTGAATACTCGAGATCTTTAGAACCGCTCTTCTGAACTTCCTTTCTTCTATGCTACCACTTAGCTCTTTAACTGCAACCTGTTGATGGCCTCTAAGAATACCCTTAAACACCTTGGGACCAATCTGGTGCTTGAAATTGTCTGTCAGCTCAATGATCTCAGAATGTGAAAACATTACACAACCTCCAGCATTAGGGTTTGCATAACTATAAGCAGATTTATTCTGGGTGTATTTTCTTCGTAAAAGGTATAGTGCTAAAACCAGTTGAACCACAACAAGCAAAGCAACTGTTCCAGAAACAACTCCAATAATACAAGGAATGCAAAGCTTTCGAGACAAATTCTGCACCAGTTTGTCATCATTTTCTGGTGTCGGTTTAGGGGGACAGGGTAAAACTGCAGTAGGATCCGTACAAGTCTTTGCAAACGATATTGAACCCAATGAAGGATCAAACTTGCCACTGATATAAATAGTTTTGATCAACCTGCATTGTGCAGACCCATCATTTATGAAGGTCACAGCAGAACAACCTGGATCTTCATTGCACAGCATTTTACATTCTTGTAAACTGGTGTGCACAATCGTTTCGTTAGGTGGATAAATGCCATATAAATTAGTATGCTCATAAGTACCAAGAGATGATCCAGACTCACAGTTTTTACCCACGGGAGCCAAACATTTGGAGGTAGTCTCACCAGCTGACCTGAATGGGCAGGAACAAAAGCTAGAACCATTCTTATCGAAGGCACAGATACCTTGAAGGCCACAAGTAGCAAAGACATCACACTGACTGTTGACAGCTTGCCAGACAGAGTTCCATGTCCTAGAATCATCTTGCCATGAGTATAGCCTAAGATTTCCATCCGGATCCAACCTAAGGAATCTGAACTCTACACTAGAATCATTGTGATCCTCTCCAAAAACAGACCAAACAGCCTTGGATTGCCTGTCTAGAATTTGCAGCACTCCATTGGTTGTAAGCATTGCTCGGTTAGCTGAAAGTGAGTGATGTACACTAGTCCAGTAAATGACATTGGTTTCCCACCTAAGCAGCAAGCGACCAGACATATCCATATACAGACTGTAAAAACTAGAAAGAGGCTTGTGGCTAGGAGGCCGAAGATTGTGGGAAACTGAGAAGTTCTGGCCAGGGAGAAGTGTGTCTGAAGGACTATCAAAGCTCTGCCAAACAATAGCATCGTCTTTGTCCAGAAGGACAAAGTTTCCATCACCACGGAGATCAGCCGATGCAACAGATGCATGACTAGTTTTGCTACTCCAAGCAACTACACCAGAAGCTGAGTCATAAAGAATCAAATTCCCACTTCCATCAAGCGCAAAATAAGACTGGTTACCCACTGTAAGGTCTGCTCCAGCAACCCATACCACTGTTTGCTTATTCGGTGGAATAGAATCTGAAGCAAAGCGAATGCCAACACTATATTGGTTCAAATAACTGATAAAACCAATTGCAAAAACCCCATTGGAGGACAGCCAATAGTTCCTTGCATCAATCACTGAAATCTTGGAGCCTAACTTAATTTTTGAACCACAACTAGACCCAAGCATGAACCCAAGATAGATGGCACACAGAAGGAAGGCTACATAGGACACTGTTGAGCCTTGTCGAAGCATATCGCCGACATATGCTCAAGCCGCAACAGAATCGAAAACATCCAGAAGCTGCAAAAGTCTAAACCTTATTGCTATCAACACTGGATGCTTTTAAAAGCCATGAACTTCAAGAAACATCACAAACATTGAAGAGGCTGAAGCAATGAGAAATCACACCTGAAAGGCTGAAACTTCAAGAAACCACCTTTGTGATTAATGGCTAGGATAAACAACCAAGGAAGATAAAATAGGTCCTGCGAAAAAGTACATAATGTGAGTAGCAAGGAGATGATTAAACGAAAAGCTTAGTAGTATCATGGTTCATGAGTGACCAAGCAAATTCAAGATTGGACTCTCACCCCTTGAATCTAAATCAAAGAAAGCAAGACTCTAATACGTGTAAATTGTGACAGTACTAGTGCACTTGGAGTTGAATTTGTGGCTCAAATGGGACCCAATCGAGTCAAAACAGTGACCTTATAAAGGCATGTTATACACATCTCCAGTGTTTTACAGGCATCCAAAGTTGGACAGCAACATGATTACTGGTAAGTACATAGAATAATCATCCACAAATAATTCAAGCAATCAATCTTCACTCGACACACATTTATACAATAAAAGATGCCATTTTGTACCAGCCCCAGGCCCCCAGCCCAGAGAACAAAAAAAGCACCAAAGGGAAGTCAAACTCGTCCATTGTTTGTTAAAATTGAATGAAGGGAAGTTGAGATTTGTAATGTACCTGAATCAGAATGGCGCCGGAGAAGTAGACGGCATTTGGTCGGAGAATGAAGAGAGGGGCTGGGGAATGGGGATAGATGGCGGATGGTTAAGTGAAGAGCGTGTGTGAACTGTGAAAATGAAGTCAAAGATAGACTGAGTCACTGGGGAAAGTACAGCTTCGCATCGCATTTGTAAAACACTGCCTCTGTCCACACACTCAATTTAGTTAATAGAAAAAAATGTTATTGTACTCCAAGTGTTTAAATAAGTGCTAATGTACCCGTATGTTTTTCAAAAGTGTCAATATACCCTCAAATGTGTAATTTGGACAGAATTTTCTTTTGCCAAATGTAAAATGTCAATAATACACTCACTATTATTTAATGGTAAAAAAGAAAAATTCTAGGACGAAAATGCCCCAATCAATTCCGTTACTTCATCGGATGAACGCGTTTGAAGCCGAGGGGACCAAAATAACCGTGCCTAAAAATTAGTGTGAGCCGGGGGACCGAAACCGCCACCCCCAGTAATAATTTGCGTGACTAGCTCAAATTACCAAATGAGAGAATAGAGTTGGCGAGATTATGGTAAGTTCATCAATGCATTCTATTTGTTGAGTTTTTTATATAAAAGTTAATTTTTTTCAATAATATTGTTCATATATTATGTAAGAAAAAAGTGCCTTGGTACCCTCGAGTATTTATCTAAGTGCTGAAATACCCTGAGTGTTTGAAAAGTGCCCAAATACCCTTCATTTTGGGTCAACACTGGTCAATATCAGAAATTAAGTAAATGACTAACATATCCTTCTATTATTAACAATTAAAACAAGAGAAAATGAAAAAAGGAAATTTAAAGGAGAGCTCTGATCATCTCCATCTTCTTCTTCTTTGATCTCTTGATCTGAAACAATCAACTTTTTTTTTCAACCTCTTCGAATTCTTCCACAACTCTACTTTCATCCTTTCTATAAAATCCATTCGAATGAAACACTAATAAGAATTTAAAGCTTTCAATTAACAACACTCCCAAATTGCAAGAGCAAAATTTCAGTCATTCTTGTTCTGGCCATAACCAATTGATTCTGACTATGATGATATACTAGCCATGGGTATTAATTTATTGTGAAATCCGCCGGCATGATTAAACGTTGATTCCATCAATTGGCATCGACCGGGCGGCGGGTGATTCCCCTTAGCCAGAGATTCTAGTGCCGTCCAATAGGTTTGTTTGGGAGGAACTGGTGACGTCTGATTATTCCGATAGGTTTTTTTTTTGTTCTTGCAAGTTGGGGTTTTAGTTTAGGTTATTTTTTTTGTTCTTGGATGTTTCACTGGTGAGTGAAATAATGTACAAATTGAAGGTTAATGTTATCCTTGGTGATCCCACAACGATTTTATTCTCCGAGGCTGAAACAAACGCCGGTGAATTTGTTTGTCGATGTAATGCAGAGCCATTGTTGGCATTGTTAATGGGAAATCCAATTTCAGCCTATAGTACAAGGGTGTTTTTGTCTTTTAGGTTAATAATATTATTTGAAAATGAAGTCAACGCTGGTCAATTCAGATAAGGGTACATGGACATCCAACTTGATCAATTCAGGGGTACCATGGCACTTTTAAAAGATTCAGGGGTACATGAGCACTTATCAAAGAACTCAGGGGTACTCCTGCATTTTACCCATTATGTAATTCAGTGATATCGATTTCTTGAATTTTTTATTTGTGCCCATGGGCATTTGGGTCAGGGAAAAAAATAGCCCAACAAGTGAGGATAAATTTGTCTTTTAGTTCAAAATTCTGTTGAAAAATTTGCTTTATGGGTACACTTCTTTATTCAATATAATTATAGGGGTACATCAGCATTTTTGAATTACTCGGGGGTACATTGGCACTTTCTTATAAACTTAGGGGTACCTTGGCTTTTAACCCTAGTTAATACAACAAAATATTTAGTCTGTACTTTTTTAAAAAATAAATCAGATAAACTGTCCATTTTGGGCTCCCTAAGCCATAAATTCACTAAAGTGGAAAAGTTTTTACATCTCAATATCTATGAATATCAAAGAGTTAGCTATAAAGGCTATAGCTACAATACATTGTAGTTTACATTAATTCAAACTAATTAGCTAGCAAATTACAAGTATCTCCAATGGTTATTAATATCATAAATTAGGTTGTATGATTCCATTCATTTCTAATACACATCTAAATACATTGAATTATTGATGTGGGGCCTACTCAAACTAGTTGCTTGCCAATGCCAGTTGCTTGTGAAACTAGTGCTTATAAAGGGTAAAACAATGGTAAGGTAGTGTGAAATATTTTATAAAAATTGCCAAGCAAGTCCAAAAATGCAACCATTGGAGATGCTCTTAATGCTTCAAAAGAATTAGAGACTAATCTACGAGTTTTTTGCATAAATAACCTTGTTTCTGAAACTAATTTTTAAAATAATATTTTTTAAAAAACTAATTTCAAAACTAATACTCCTACATGCATGTAGGAGTCATATTACAAATTACAAAAACTGTTGAACTAAAATTTAATTAGTACTACTCTCATAAATTTTTGTACATTTCAATTAGACCCACAAATTTACCGACTAAAATTTAAAGTGCTCCCCCTTTGAGGCCACCCAACCCAGCACTCCCATGAAGAATGGAGAAATACATTCGCCAGTGTTGCCGGAATTAGAGCTTCTTGAACCACCAACATATATGAGTGACATTCATATCACTTATCAAATGGTATGAAAAGAAGCCCAAATCTTTTTAAAATCTAGCTAGTGTCCTATCATTTTTAATCCCCTAGCACTCCAAACATAAAATTGAGTCCTATCATAATCATCTATAACTTTAGGGTCAATTTGAGATCTAGGTGTGACTGTTTCTGAGTACTAGAATAATATGTTTCTCCTATTTTGTCTGAACAGTCTGAGAATCTATATTTGTTGAAGAGAGTAATTTATCAAATTTATACATATCCTGATACAAGGGTTAGTGCCGGTCCTGGGTTTTTTGAGGCCCCAAGCGAACAAGTAAAAAAGAGGCCCCAATATATTTAATACATAGTAAATTTTACGAAGTTAAAAAATGCTAAATATCAAATTAAGATACAATAATTCAATTATTTAATTCAATCTACTTGCTTCTACGGAAGAAAATTTACTAATCAAATTTTTTGAATCAAGATCTTTAACTAATTCACTTTCAATGGAAAGTGTAACTAGTCCACTCAAACTATGATTATTTAATTCAAAATTGCTTACAATCACTTTTATGGCAATATATAAATGATTTTGATTTGAATTTGAAACCTTAGATTTAGATATGAAACTATCCAACTCCCAAATTAGCAAGAGAGATTGAAAGACACCAAACTCAGTTCTGGACTTGGTGGATGGAGCGGCCGCCGGTCGGAGGATAAGAAAAAAGAAAAGAGATAGAAGAAGATAGAAAAACTCTTAATTATTAAAAACTCTTTTTATTACAATTTTAAAATTTAATTTTACATGGAAATATGGAAGATTAGTCTAAATATAGAAGAAGTAGAGTTAATTATGAGTTTGCTATTTTTAACCACGGGCCCACACGGAATTAACATTTAATTTTCAATTTAATTTAATTAATTTTTATATATACCTATATACTAGCACTACTAAAAATGGGGCTCTATTCTTTTGGCTCAATTTGGGGCCTCAAGCAAGGTAGTAATTTGCTTCCCTATTGGGCCGGGCCTGACAAGGGTTAAAGAATAAAATCAGACTCTCCCTCTTTTACTATTTTTTTTCTCGTGACCACTGTATATTTGGCAATGAACGCATATTTTCTAGCAATGATATATCCTGAGAGGGTAAAGTAAAGATCATACATGTCCTACCTTTGGTGATTCAGGCTCCTCATATGCTTCATCATTATTGTTTTCCTCTTGTTGTTCTTCTGCTTCTTTATTTGTATGTTGGTATTCATTTGTAATATTTTCCTGAAGCACTCCTGAATTGAAGAATCATATGCATTCTCAATGTTTTCGGCTAATGATGTTACTTAATCTTCCACTTGTTTATTATCTGCATTATTCTTGGAAAGTTCATTAAAAGTATTGGTATCAATGGAAATACCATTGGATGCCTTATCAAGTTAAGGGGAAAACAATGTTTATAATTCAACCTCCTCAGCCTGTGTAAGCTCATTTTCCTTCTCATTGCTATTAAAAGCAATTAAATCAGAGCATTGTAACTCTTTTGTTGCCTAAGTTTTATCAGTAACCTTCTTTAGTGAAGTAGTAGGTACTTGATTGGTAGTATTGGTATGTATTTGGGTCTGAGCTACTGGAGCCTGAGCTCTCTTTTCATTTTGCTTTACACCTTTCTATGGAACTCCCAATTTTCCTAACGTTTCAAGAAATTTTTTTTATGTTTCACCTTATACATTGTACATTTTAGTTTGAACTGTATATTTTGTTACTTAAGTAAAAATATGAAAAAATAGAGCTACACTAAGTAAAGTGAGGGCTACATTTAGCAACTCACTTAAATAAAAACTTATATATTATCATACACTCGTACTGGATTCCCAAAACATCAACTCATCTTTTCTTTCGTGGAGAAATAGAATCTTAATCAAAATCAAATACAACCCAAGAACAAATATAGAGGGGAATGGATAGAATCTTAATCGAAATAAAATTAAATCCAAAATGGGCGAGAGAAAATATGAGACCAAATTATTTTTGGAAAATGACTATTTAATATAACATGAGGATAAGAATGAAAATAAAATAACACTTGAAGTATTGATGTTTCATGAAACTATTCTTCACGTGCGTTGTGGCGCCGCCACCATCACCACTTGTCCATCTTCATTATCGTTCGAATTTCGACAACTTACTTGTTATTTGAGATGATGTCATTGCGTGCTTGATTATATTCTTGTAATTTTTTAAGTATCGGCTGGCTGGTAAGATGAGAAAGAAATGACTAATTGAATTTATTAAATTCATATCTAACCTTTTTGACTAATGGAATTATTTTTTCGGTGGTGAGACCTAATAACTTTTCAATTTTTTCATTAAAAAAATATGGCTACAGTCAATCCACTCTCATCTGTAAATTCGGCTTGGACTTCACACCTAGTATGTAAATTTGATCGATTAGTTGAATATAATATTTTAAACAATTGTAGAAAGAAGAAGATCTAACCTTGATTGTGAATTTTGGCTTTCTTCGCATATGTTAGAGGTGTATCAATGTTTGTAATGCGCATGTGTACCAGTTAAGAAATTCTTACGAGCCATATAATGATAACTCTGTATATGAGATATTAAAATTTTTTACTTTTGTCATTGCCACCTAAATGGCATGAATTCATAAATTACAACCAAATGTTGTGTAGGATATTTAAAATCACTAATCGAAAACACAGTAGATAGATATGTAATCTCATTGATGGATACTTGTCTCTCTTTTCCAATAATGCACAATCATTAGTCGCAACAATGTTCGTTGCAATTTAATTCTGGTTTTCTCTTTCTCTACACTATAACATGTAGTCTTCATTGTCGTCATCGTATGCTTAATATTCAATGTTTATCAAATAAGAGTTTCGGTTCTACTTACCATTTACGTAGATATGTGGCTTCCATGCTAGGATTGTCATGTAAAGTTTTTGTTTTTGTTGTTGGTTGAGACACTTGCTATACCTGTGAAATTTAAACTAAGTGACAATAATTTAAGCATTATGAAAGATAAACAATATTTGCCAATACGAATTTACCACTGAATTGTTTGACTCCAAAGTATTTGCCGATTATGACAGACATTAATTCCAGATTTTGAATGAATGACTTTCCTTTACTACGAATGAGGTCCCTTATATGTATATTTGAAGAGTTTCAAACTTGTCGATTTTGAAATTGACTTGAATTAATTTGTGATGGAAAAATTATTGAACAAACAATTGGAAATCTTACTTGCACCTCTCTCTTCTCCCCATTTTGGTTGTTACCATTTTGATGTGATTATGTTGGCATATTTTACATGAGTAATGTAAGCAACAAAAACATAAATATAGAATATCTAAGGCATAACCAAGAAGAAACGAATGAAGCAAGACTTTCTGATGGATGAGTTGTACAATTATATGTATGTATTTTATACACATTTAATTCTAATCTTAGTTAATTCAAATCTAACTGGATAGCGCCTTAACCTTCCAATCAGGCTCGCCCTAGAAGCAAATCAGACGGGTGATGACATATGGTCCTTAATTTCAGGGGTCCAAAATTTCAACTTTTAGTACTTTTTATGTGTCTTCACTATTATTTTTTATCAGTCCCTTTTAATTTAGCTTTCGTCTTATTGAGAACTCATTGCTCATGGGCCATTTTCATATTATTTGTTTTAAAGGCCCAAATTATTTTACACTGGGTCTCAAAATTTATTGAATCTCGTGGTTTTGCTTCCAATTGGTATTATTAATAAAACATAGCTAGTAGCAATATAGAGTTGTCGCCGTATATTTGGTTAGAAATATAATTAGAATATGGCTACAAAATATTTTATATTTCATTTTTTTAAAGAGATGTTATTATATTTCCCAATTGATGTGAGTTGGTATTTAAATAAAATATATATAATTTCAACATATACATTATAATCATAAATAATAATAATATCTAATTAATAATATACTTAATTAAAAATATTAATATAGATAGTAAATTGGTAATAAGTATAATTCACATTATATATAACAAACCATTATATATAATTAGAATGATTGCAAGATTTTATAAGATTTTTTTAATTTGTTAGAATAGTTGCATGTTCTTTATTAAATTATTTACCTGAGACACGTGGTTGATATCATGCATGCAATTCTCCACGTGTTAGATGAGCGGTGTTATTATGGCACCTTATATATATAATTATGATAGTGTGTTGAATAATTAAAATGGACGGTGCTGTTGATGGGCAGTTGCAAAAGTTAACAAGTAGTATATTTAAATTGATAATAATGGATTAGGATAATTTGTGTATTTTAATAATATAGTATGCAAATGATTTTATTAAAAACATTTTTTTCGATTCCTTTATTAATTGTTTAAATAAATATTTTCCATTATATAAATTTTTAGTTTTTAATTAATTATTATATAATTTTATAAAGCCGAATTAACTTTAAAAAAATCCAAGCCTGGAAGGTTAATAAAAATACACATATTTACTCGACCTTTACCTTGTTTACAGAATTCTTGAATATCTAATCAATATACTCACGCCATACCGTAAAATTGACATGGTGAAAAATAAATGGATGACAAGAGTCAATGACACTATTATTAAAAAAAATTAAAAAAATATACCAATACGACAATAATTTTCTTGGATTAATGTATACAAATAAACCACAAACAAATAACAATTCTAACCGTCCAACTAAATTTTATGTATGTATGATTTTTTACGATATATTGATAACTTTCTACCTCTATACAAACATCAAAAAAACTATACCATATTCATTCGACGACAGAATGTCATTACCAGTTTTTAATTTTAATTTATTCTTAAATAAAATTATCAGAAAACTTTACTCCTTTTTTTACATTAGAAATAAACTTATTTTTGATAATATTAGAAATAAACTTGACAAAAATGAAATTGTCTAACCGGACCCACAAGTCAACCTAGTGTGTGACTGTGTGTAAGTGGAGATAAGAATAATTTGGTGAAAACGAGGAAAACCCAATTATAAATGGTATAAGCATTATGCTATCGAACTGAACTACTTACGTAGAGAGTAATAAAGAGAGGGAGAAAGAGAGAAAGAAGACAGAGAAGGTGGCGAAACACACCGCCGACAAGCTCGGTACGAAGAAAACGATTCTCCTTCTCTAACTCCCTTCAATTCCTCTGTTTTTGTTATCTCCTCAGGTCTAACTCTTCTCATTTTCATGTTTTTCTCCGTTTCAATCTTGGGATGCAACAGGAACTGCCGGAGCCGCCAACTTGTGCTGGTGAGAAATTTCTTTCTGCATGTCCCTGATTTCGTGTGATCGGCGTTTATACGGTTGTTTGTGACAGAGCTTTCATCCAATGCCATTATACTCCAATGGCTTGGATCTGTCATTCTCTGTGAATGTGTGTGCTGATTTGAAACTTTTTATCAAAAATTGATCTTTTGATTTTTTTTAATCTTATTAATTTGAACATGGTTTATCACGATGTTGGTGTCGCCTAGTTGTTATCCTGTTCAAATAGGACTAATGTTTGAATCTGGAAGGGAATTAGCTAGCAATGACTCTGTGTGTTTGTTCTCTGGATTTTGAGTCTACTACGTGGTTCTGTTTATGCAATGTTGCTGTTAATGAGTGTTGTGGCTGTAATTAAGATTGATCTTGACTGGGACTATATAATCTGTGTAGTACAAGTTTTGGTTACAGTTTTCTTTTGTGTGCGGTCATGGATCCGTTGTGGCATCTATATGTATATGGATAACTGGTGTGTGGGATTTTCCAGAAAGCATTGATTAGGGTGATACATTTATGTGGTATTTAACATGTTAGTGTGTGATAAGTTCGCCAAGGAATCTGAATTCTGAAATGCATCTAAAAAATGCAGTATAAACGGGTCTTAAAATGGTACTTTTTTAAGAACATAAGTTCATGAAAGAATCTGAAATATAGTTACAAAATGCAGTGAGATGATAAATGTATTTTCTTTTTAGCCTCTATTATTGAGAATCCTCTGAGTTAGTGTGACCTTCCTTATGTTGCTGTATGTTTAGGGAGTCCAATACCTCAAAATTTCTGGATGTCAACATATAAAACCATCCTTTATTTGGTCTTGCAGGTTCTGATCTTAATTTTCCTCCTGGACTGTTAGTCTCAGTTGCCAATTTGGGATTATCAGGTAATCTGTTGTTGAATGCTTTGCAGATTTTGAAGTCCAATTTTGGTCTTATGACTAGGCCTTTGTCTGACACATGTAATACTAAATGTTGCAGATTACCTGATTCTCTCTCTCTACTGCTGACATCATGGACCATCTGACTGTTGCTACCTCTTCTGCTGGTGCCTCAGGCTCGAGTCCCCCCAAGAAGAGGGAGTATCGGGTTGATCCCGCTCTGCCTGACATCAGGAGTAGCGAGTATGCGACTGATGAGTTTCGCATGTTCTCATTCAAGATTGAGCCATGCCCGCGAGCCTACTCGCACGTCTGGACTGAGTGTCCCTTCGCTCATTCGGGGGAGAGCGCGCGGAGGAGGGACCCCAGGACGCACTGCTACAGCCCTGACCCATGTGCAGTGTTTCGCAGGGTGGGAGATTGCCCGAGAGGAGACGACTGCGAGAATGCTCATGGCATTTTCGAGTCGTGGCTGCACCCTGCACAGTACCGGACGCGTATGTGCACGGACGGTGAAAACTGCACCCGACGAGTGTGCTTCTTTGCACACTCTCCGGAGGAGCTCCGCCCATTGCACCCCTCCTCAGCTCTGGCCGTGCCACCTCCTCGCTCCACCACTCATGTTTTGGAGTATGCTGGCTCACTTTACGTATCTCCTCGTGACGTGCATAGGCCACACAGGTACAGGCAGCTCCCTCCTAGACTGCTTGCCCCACCAAATGTGGCGGTTCCTACTGAGGCAGCAGTTCCTATCCCACCTCCACCTCCACCTCCAGTGCCTATTGTGTCTCAGGGAGTGGTGCCTATCCCACCTCCACCTCAGGGAGCAGTGCCTATTGTGTCTCAGGGAGTGGTGCCTATCCCACCTCCACCTCAGGGAGCAGTGCGCATTGTGTCTCAGGGAGTGGTGCCTATCCCTCCTCCACCTCCACCTCCAGTGCAGCAGTTAGCCTCCCCCGACATTGGTCCCCCATCGTCACCACCTGACTGGAGTGATGATCCTGAGCTGGCTAGGCTGAGGAGGCCAGCTCCACCCCAGGTTGGCCGGACCGAGGACCAGCCCGATCTCTCAGTGTCTTGGCTTCAGTCCCTTGTCACACACACATCTTTGGTTGCTAGGCTCGATGCACTGCAGCTATAGTGTCTATTGGATATCTGCAAGTTCTTATGTTCTAGTTGTGGGATGAATAATGGCTTGGATAGTTTTCTCAAGTCTCAAGTGTGAAGTCTGAAGTCAGAGTTTCAGAAATAGGACAGTGTTTGAGGGGTGACTTTTGTAAAATGATGTGTGTAACATTTCTGTTATTGGATCTGTATTCTCTACATTTGCATTACAATCTGTTTTCGCTTACTCTCTCTTTCAGTTTCAATGCCCATATCCAAAATCTGGATGAGGAATATAAACATGAACTCAAAAGCAATCTTGCGTTTTGATCTTGTACAATAATCCCTTCTTGGCTTTAGAAAATGTTTTTTATCGAGGATTAGTACCTTTCTGGTTTTCATTCATCTAATCATGGTTAGAGAAATTCACCAAAAACTATTTTCTTCAAGACTACAAAATACAAATGAAGACATTTTAACGAAACGTTTTGAATATATGCTCGCCATGGCCTGTGCTACTTAAGGTAACGGCTACACTTATAAAAAACAGTTTCAACTGTTGAATTTTAGCCAGACAAGTATGGAAGCCTCATGTTTTATTTCTCCTTGTATGTTTCCCAACTGGGGTAACTTACATAACATGTATGTAATGAATTTACAGCGGCACTCTTCTCATTTCACAAACTTGATTATTTCATGCATGCTACAACCCTATATACAAGAGGGGGCTGCCAGTGCAGGGAGTGAAAAACTATGATGGAAAATGGCAGATGCAATATACTTGATTAGTAAATGTGTACTCTTTGCTTCTTCTGTTGAATTAAAATGCCTCGCAGACTGGAGAACCCCGGCATGATGCAAAATCATCCCTGGAGGTAGCTCCAAGGTCCAGATCTCGTCCCGATCCTGCATTTGTGTGAAACTATGTATCAGAAACATCCATTATTTGCGTGTAACCAAGGAACAATGGAATGGCAGATTTATTACCTCCAAAATCCGGCCAATGCTCGCAAGGTCATGAAGATGGATAATGCAACCCAGATTCCCACAAAACCGTGACTGGCTGAGAGCAATAACATGGTAATGATGCTCATAGCTGCCACAACAGTCTGTAGGACAAAAATCATGCGAGAGTAGTCAAAAGGTATAGTTCCATGCTACCCAAAATAGAACAAGGCATTAAAAGGATAATTTGGATTAAAACTTGCCATGGAGTAGCCGGAATAAGCAAAATCAGACGCTCCATAGTTTATTCCATCGAAAACAAAAGCAAGAGAGTTGATCGGCTGGGTCCCGACTACAAACTATACTCAGCTATGAGTATTCATCCAAGTAAGAGTTATAATCAAGAGAGTTAATGCTTCCAGATAAGTCAAATTACCGGGATTCCTAGGTTCAAGAGTTTCAGAACATCTTTTTCGGCAGCGAAAATTGCTGATCCACCATATGCAAGTATGCCAAATACAAGAAGTGAAAGACCAACTCCAAGTACCAAGCCCAGCTGCAGATCAATTGAGGATCTGATCTAAGTTTGATTTACAAAAAGTAGGGGAGGAGGGAAATGGAAAGATGAATAAGAACTATAAATGCTCGAATTAAGCTACCTGTAGCACACGAGCGGCTGTAGTTGTGGCTCTCTCAAATTCTTTCTTTGCAAATGCGCTAGCAAGAATGGCCTGAGGAGAATATTAAAGCTACATGACATTTTTTAGATCAAAAGCTAGTTCATCCATACACATCTTTTTGCTTATTGAAATATCAAAGAAATCAGTCCACTTTAAGACAAGGAATGCAACAGAAGCGGTAGAATGATCCAAACATGTTTTCCATAAGCTCAGCAAATTTATTAAGCTCTAAGAATCCAGTATTCTTGTTCTGCTGCAAAATGACATCTCTCCCCAGTTAAACATATAATTAATGAGTAACTCTTCTGCAGTTGACCTGGATTTATTTGCATTTGCACAAGTGGAATTGTATAGATATGACAATTAGATGGAAAGCTTCCTATAAAAACTAAAGCACATCCAAATGTTTCTTAATTATCTATTGAGTCCTGAAGCATTGAAGAGAAGTTGGTGTGTATATAATGCCTAAATCCTCACAGTTAACACCTTCATGCATGCAAAAGGCCAAAAGCTATTGTATACACTCGGATTCATTTTGCCAGACACCGCTCATCACATCTCAAGTAAGTGGCCATTCACCATTTAGTCAGTTTTAAGTAGAAAACCTTAACTAAATAAAACAGGAGAAAAATGATAAACGGAACTTACTTGTCCAGAGACAGCTAACCCGTCAGCAAGCAATGAGCTTGCAAGCCAAACCTGCAAACAGATTTGAAAAGCAGCCATAGCTGATGATCCTTGTTTTGCAGCACGTGAAGCTGCCAAAGTTACACAGAATGTTGCGGCTATGACTCTCATTAATAGATGAAAACCTGAGTCCAAGAAAGTCGATAAGTTACACTATGCATTGGCCATGTTTTTGTCTATATAAGAGCTATTAAAGAAAATTGAACATAAGAAGAGAGGCAAGGCTCGTTTAACAGTAAAATGGAACTGGTTTCTCTTTCTTTAGAAAAATAGATCTAAACCCCAATCTTTAAAACAAAGAATCAAAGCCCAGGCTGCATCCAGTAACTTGAAATCTACAGTTGCTAAGAAAAGAGGGTAATTATATAACAACAACAAAACTAGAACGATAAGAAACCAGTATGTATCCTACTCATTCACTCAGATACCTTACAGGAATTTTCATCTTAATTTTAAATGCAAAAAAACAAATATACTTATATCTTTGCCATTCCAGTTTTTGGAAGTATGTAAATGTTTGCTGCCACTGCTGAAGTGAAGCTTTAATTTGTGATTGCAAACTTAAGTACCCTTGTCAGATATTCCATTCTAGAATAGTAAGTCAGAATAATTGTGTTTCCACAGACTATGTGAGCATATTCAAGTCATGACTCAGATCGAAGTATTAGTGGAATACATCAATTTCAGTAGTAAGGCTACATAGCACATAATTAGGATATTATTCTAAAGCCACAAACGCACTCTCCAGGCTCATTCTGATAAATTTAGCACTCTGTATGCGTCAATAATTGTCTCCCACTCCTTCATAATCAATTCAATTAACATTTTGGAAACAAAACATGTATTGAATTATATTCTGCAACCAAGGTAATGCTGACAGAAGTTTGAAATCTTTAAAAGAAGTTGTGCAACATCAAAATGGCAATTTCTATACACTTTTAATAAAAGCATTAGACTACTGACCATTCTTTGCAAATCGGCCAAACTGAAGATCTTTGATACTCTTTGGTAAGAGGTCAACATGTACCATGAGTTTGCACATGAGTATCAGAGAGATCAAATACCTGTAAAAATTAGAAACCTCAGTGATAGAAAAAATAACACCTCAAGGCACACAAAAACCATAGTTAGAAGGGCTGAATACAGAATAGGATAGTGTAGCAACTAGCAAGTGTATCTTACTGGGAGATGACATGGGCAATGGCTGCACCAGTAATACCGTAACGAAGAACGAAAATGAATATAGGGTCTAGAATTATGTTTGCTATATCCCCGATTACTGCATTAAAACAAGAAAGTAAATGAAATTAAATGTCTAGGTTGAAATAAGAAAAGTTAATTAGACCTGAACCTTCCATAGCACTCAAAAGGCAAAGGAAACAAAAACCACAGAGAAAAATCCTTGGGAAACTTGGATAGTATTAGCTTACTTGTTGCATAGAGAGGGGTTTTTGTATCCTTGAATCCACGAAAGACCCCTTGCATAGCTAGGGAAAGGAGGACAGCTGGAGCGCCAAGTGACCTCACTGTCAAGTACTTTATTGCCGGTTTTAGCATCACTGATCCCTACGATGAGTCAAGAAAAATAATTTATTTGATATTAAGAAACCTCATCATGATACACTAGCAAATATCTACAAGAAAACTAAGTGATAAATGAGAACATTTACCTCATCTACACCCATGAAGAGTATTAACGGTTTCGCTGCGAAGATGAGGAGAACTGCTTGAACTATACCAAGCAGGCCACCTATTATTATTGCAGACGAAGCAGAAGAATTATGCCTGGTACTCTGCTTCCCATAGGTCAATTTTTCATGGATATCGCTTTGAGGCATATCTTTTGTTGACTCTGATTCAAAGTGAAAAACACGAGAAGTCATTCATTGGCACAAACAGAATAAAAATTACTCACATTATGAAGCCTGGAAGTTTATGGAACATACCAACTTTTGGTAACAAATCTTCCTTTTCATTGATTGAAGAAAATCCATTCTCGATGATTTCCATTTCTTCCACATTGCTACCCGAATTCCTGGTTGCCTCCTCTTCAGCAACAAACGAAGTTGTGATACTCACGAGAGGAAATATTGCAATTTTAGATGCTTGGTTGAACAAGGCTATAGCAACACCAACAGCAGCTAGCTCCGTAGGACCTGCATGTTGAAGAAATCAATGAGAAATGATGGCCAATAGACAAGTTTTAAGTAGATATACTAAAGTACTTTCATGGAAGAGCATTGCAATTAAGGAAATTAGGCAAAAATTAATGAAAAAAACTGCCATCTTAGAGTAGTCGTAGAATACAACCGTTATAAGTTGAACTTAAAAAATTTCTTAGCAGTATGTATACAGAATGCAACAGGATTAGACCTAACCAAATTTGAGATAAAAACTCAGCAAAGAAGTTTGTTGAACTCTTTTTTTTTTTTTTTTTTGAGGAAGAAGTTTGTTGAACTCTAATTTAGTTATCTACAGCAGGAGAAAGAAGAAACACAGGTCCAATCTCACTGAAACCCAACCCCCTCACATGAGTAGAAAGAGTACTTGAAGACTGACTAATGTTTAACTATTAAGCAACTAACAAGATTTCGTAAACCTTCGTCCTAAATTTTCCACGCAGTCCCCAAAAGTATTAGCAGAAAAAACTAGCCAAACCAGTATGAACAAGTAAAGAAGAAGAGAGGAGCTAGCAAACCTATATGACCAATGAAAGCAGTATCGATGAGAGATGCAATGGGGTCAGCAGCTAAGGCCATGGCAGCAGGTATCGCAATCTGCGCTATTTCCAAGCCTATCGCATCCCTCTTGAAAACATCCCTACAACAAATATATCATCAGAACAAAGCCCCGAGATTCAAAAACAGTTTAGAGCTGAAGAAGTCAGTACTAAGTACCTGAAGTTCTTGAACAATTCCCAGACAGGATTAGGCGTCGACATCTTCTGTCACAGCTGAGCACTAAACCTCACACCACACCACAAGATGAAATGAGCATGTGAAAAAAATTATAGATTTCCAAACTTTTAACAGTGAAAACTAAATAGGGAGGACTCCCTAGCAACAAAACAACAGCACGAAAGAAATAAAATAGAGTAGAGTGTGATGTGACACATGAAAATGCGCGCACCAAAAGAAGATGACAGAGGACCCAAAACACCAAAAACCTCAAACCTTGACTCTTTCGAAAAGGAAATTCACTTAAACTCATAATAATCAGGAATCCCTGTAGACTGGCACTGAATAAAAGCATAAAAATATTAATTACTAATGCAATATTCATCAAATGAACCGCCCCCAGAAGAAACGAAAGCTTACAAAAGTGCATATACATACTAACTAGGGAAGGTTCCCACTCAAATGTTTGAAAAGGGGGAAATGACACGGCGGAAGCATCCTCACCTGGGCTGTAGCCCCCGTACTCAGTGATGAGCCAAAATTCAGAGCAAATGCATGTGAAATTGTGAATGAGAACTACTGAATTGAGTGAACTGCTGTGATGAATATCACAGAATGAGTTGAGAAGAGGCCAAAACAATGGCGACCCGGATATGTTACAGAAACTATAGAGCAGAAGCAGGTGAACTGGGCGCCTTCGTAGCATTGTTTGTTGGGAAATCGCTGCTTCTCACGTCACACTTGTCCTTGAATCCTCCTACATTCATTCTTCCTTCTTTCTATTTTTAGAATCTCATCTTGAATCTTGTTTTTCTTTTTATTAATATTTTATGTTGCACATTCTTTGGTACAAACCCCTATATCCAACCAAGAAATAATAGGGTGTGTTTGGTTCGTCAAGTTTTTGAGAGTCTGGTTTTTGTTTTGGGTTTTTGAGAGTTTGAGTTTTTGTTTGGGATTTTGAAAGTCTGGTTTTGCAAAATCCTTATTTGGTTGGGTTGGATTTTGTGAGTATGAAACAAAATCATTGATTGATTTTTAGGATTTTGCAAGTCTGGATTTTGGGAAACTTGATGAACCAAACAAGATTTTACAAAACTGGACTTAGATAATCCAAGTTTTGCAAAAACTTGCCCAACCAAACACACCCATACTCTCTGGGTGTTGCTATTTACACCCGGCCACTGTTGAAAATAACATCATAATTATAAAAATTAGTGGGTTATGGTAATGTAAATAAAATGAAATTCTATTTACATCTAACTTTTAATTAAAATTTAATATTTTTATTGTATATGATGAATGCTTATGTACCAATTTTATTTTTAGATACATATTTAAACACTTTTCTATCAACATATTTAAGCACTAAAATGAAATCAATTTTTCTTACTAAAATTTTGTTTGTAATATTCAACCTTAATTATAATTTTATGAATGTTTAAGAAATTTATACTTATCAGCACTTTAAAATATATATATATATATATATATATATATATATATATATTTGAATTAATAAACATTATGTATCACTAAAACTAGTGCAATTCAATAAACCTATAATAAAATTTTGTGAATTTTTTCGTTATGTAATGTAAATATTTTCTCATTAATTATTTTTGTAAAATTTTAACTTTATTGTACCTAATGTCTAATTTTTTCACTTGTGTATTTTATTTTAAGGACTACTTAATTATTTAACTTACAAAATATAAGAAATATTATAAATGCATAGTAAATAGTTTAAATGATCTAAAATTATAAACAAGTAAATTATATCAAAAATAATGTATAAATGATAGATTTTTTAATAACATGTGTATTTTAATTTTTGGTTAATTTGCATAACATGGATTTTATGTAAATCACAAGGTTATTAAATAAAATGTTGGATGACAAAAAAAAGTGAAATTAAATAATAAAAAGTAATGAAGATAATTATTAATGTACATTAATTTTGGTAAAGTGTGCCAGGTTGGTGTATATAACAATTAAGGTGGTTCAAATGGAATCACTCATACTCCGCATAGGGTGCTAATTGAGATCGTTAATTCGCGTGTAATTCGAGATCGACTCGGTCAAAACTCGATCAAACCTCAACTCGACTCGAAAGGTTAACGAATCGAGTTTGAACAAACCCCAACTTGATTCGAAAAATTCGTGAGTAACTCGATAAGTATAATCATTTATACTTTTATACTATAATAGGTTATACTATAAACTCAATTAGTTCAAATATCTAATTTAGTTAGTTTTCATTGACTACTCAATATTGAATAAACTAACTAATTAATTGCATTAGTATTAATTTCATTATATATATGTAAAGCCACATATATATAATTAGAAATTTCCATACTATATATGTATTGTGATTATCATTTTAATTAAGTGATTATAAAGGGAATAAACTATTAACTTGTGGAAAAATTAGTTCAATTTTTATTTAAAAAGGAAAAAACAATTTGAGTTCGAATTCGCGAGTCGAAAATCGATAAATAATAACGAGTTCAAGTTGAGTATGTTATTGTTAAACTCGCGAGTTCTCAAATCGAGTTGAACACGATTAATATGGTTCTCGAGTCAAGTCGAGTTACCCACTACTCACGATCGACTCGCTCAATAAGCAACCTCTTTTCTTCTTTACCCTAGTTATTGTTTCTAAACTAAACTAAACTGAATTGAATTGAACTAAATTAATTAAAATGTATTAAATTGAATGAATTAAAGTTAAGAAAATGAATATTACTAAATTGGAGTATTAAAAACAATATAAATAATTGCTAAATTGAGTTGATATCATCAAAATTGAAATATAAAATACTAAACTAAAAAAATACGGAAAACCCCGTCTAAACTAAAAAGGGCAACTCTTGATCTTAATAGAAAAAGGGAGATCATCATCAGAACCCCGTTACAACTGTTCAAAAAAAATTAAGAGAAAAATATTCCAAATAAATACAATTAAAAGTAAAATTACAAAAAAGACCGACTAATTAAATACACTAACATTATATTCTTATTGATGTGTGTGTCAGGGATTAATCTCAACTGTTAATGAAATGCTTTTCCTGCTAATTCGCTCCTAGTAGTAATGACGCAGCCCTGCAGCACGCCGGCGTATGGTTGGGAAACTGAAGAGAGCCGGCGGTTCAACTGCAAGTACATGTTGTTCCATGGCATATGTTATAGCAAGGAGTTGCTTGGCAACGCTAAGGGGTGTGCATATATTAGGGTATCCGCGGGTCGATCCAAATACCCGCCCCGCCCCGCTTTAAAATACCCATGGGGCGGGGCGGATAATATTATCTGCGGGGTGGGGCAAAAGTTAGGATATTATCCAATAAAAATCCTTGTGCCCCAGGCCCATAAAACTCTAAAAATTGGCCCGCTTTTCACCATTGTTATTTCTCATCAGATATAGACGAAAACCTTAACATTCGACTGTCCGACATTACTGTAGTGTTAGACAGTAAGCTAGACTATCATGAAGTGGTGCTTTAAAAACTAATTCAGTTGATTGCTGCTACTTAATTCATGAATTTTTATTTTTCTTATTGTAGAGATACCAGAGATAAATGAGAAGCATCCTTTTATTGGAGTCGATGAGTGAACGAAATTGAAAAGTCGAAGGAGGTTGCTGAGAAGCTCAACAGGGAAGCTCAAGAATTGCTGGAGTTGATTGTTGCTCAATTCTGGAGTTGTTTGCCAAAATATTTGAATTAAAACTGTTTTATTTTCTTAACCATTAAGGTTTAATTGACAGCTGAGCTTGATGTTAAATTATATGCATGTATTCTGGTGTAGTGAATAGTAAATTATATCCATTCTGGTGCATGGAGAACATGCAAGTGATAGTGGTTTATTTTTTACCCCTTATGTTGCAATTTCATGTAGCCTCTGCTCTTACTTTTGTTGGATAGTTTATCTTAAATATTGAACACTGGAATGACTGATATTAAAGAGTAAAGTGCATTTTATGGCCCCTTAATATTCAAAATGTACAATTTATGACCCCTAAAATAAAAGTGCTAAATTCATAACCCCTTAAAACTGAAAATGTATAATACATAGCCCCTAAAATAAAAGTGCTAAATTCATAACCCCTTAAAACTGAAAATGTATAATTCATAGCCTTTTGGTAAATTCTGTCATCACGTCATTTGGGACTACATAGGTGCGCGTAGCTGCTGGCATTTACATAAATACCCTCAATAAATTGGTATGTTTTGGTCATGTGACGCGCACCTATGTAGTCCCAAACGGCGTTATGACAGAATTTACCAAAAGGCTATAGGGTGCGTTTGATAATCACGTCCAACACTTAACTTAATGGATTAAGTGCTTTTTTAATTTTTACTCTCCGCGTGTTTGATAACGAAATTCTGCATGTCTGAACCAAATAAGTGTCAATAATTGGCACAGCACGTACAATTAGGACGACTTGATTAAGTGATCTGCGTATCATTTATGACTGAATCTGAAGATGCTACACGCTATTTAAAATTTTAAAATTTTCTAAATCTACCTATAAGATAATATTTGTGTAAAAAATCATAATCATATTTATTTAATATTTCTTGTGTATTAATTATTTAATTAGTAAATAATTTAGTAATTGATTTTTAAATAATAATCAATAATTGTATACTCATTATAAAATATTATATAATTAAATTAAATTAGATATATATAATTAATATTTAAATTATTGTAATTATCATGCACACTCAAATTTGAAATACGAGTACTTTATTGTTGAAATGTATATTATAATATTATAATAATTAAATAAATAGAATATGAATAAACATTATTTATTAAATTTTGATCATATTCACATTATAATAGTTGATTTTTTCTTATTAATATTAAATAATACTGGTTCATAAACTATTTTATAATATTCAAACAATCAATTAGGATGTATTCATCAAATTAACATATTTAGTTTTCAGCACTTATCTACATTTTATCAAACAACTACACATATTAGTATTCAGCACTTATCATATTCAGACTTCAGCTTTCAGACTTCAGACTTCAGTTTTCAGATTTCAGTTTTATCAAACAGATGAATTATACATTTTCAGTTTTAAGGGGCTATGAATTTAGCACTTTTATTTTAGGGGTTATGAATTATACATTTTCAGTTTTTAGGAGTTATGAATTTAGCACTTTTATTTTAGAGGTCATAAATTGTACATTTTGAATATTAAGGGGTCATAAAATGCACTTTATTCGATATTAAAGGCACTGGAAGATGCTTTGCGAGGGAGATTAAAGTACAAACAAAGTTAATTATTTATTATTAAGAAAATATATTCACTCTTTCATATATTTTAGTTGTTTTAAAATCATATATAATGTTTAATTATATTGATTTGTTTTGTTTAAGTTTTTTCAAATATTTTAAATAAAAAAAAATCAAATTGGATCGATCAATCACCGCGCCCCATGAATAATTTTATCCCGCCCCGCGGATAATTTGCCCCGCCCCACGGATAATTTAATAATGGAACGGGGCGGGGCGGGTAATACAAGATGTACACCCCTAGGCAACGCTAGAATTCACCATTTTCCACTTTACTTTCGCCATCGTATATACAAGAGTTGCACCGGGGTGTTTATGGGTTCATATGAATGGTCGTCAATTACAAGTGATCCTTATTCCTATCAACACAAACACAAACACAACCATCATTAATTCCATACCCGAAAAAAAACATCATTTATTCTATGATTGAACAAAAACATTAAACTTTAGCTGTTTCAAGTTGATGCATAACAAATTACACCATCCATCACTTTCTCTCAGTTAGCTATTCAGGCTTCTTGCATGTAATTATAGCAAATTTGATCAAACCCCTCTTATAACCTTCAATCATCCTTGGCATAACCAAAGCTCCTTTTATTGTCTTCCACCCTATACAACACAAATATTACATTAACCCTTTGATAAAACCCTCCTCGAATTCAAGAACGTTCGCCGTGAATAAACTTACCACTCTGTAACAGTGATGTAATTCCCTTCCAAGATAAGGCAGAACTTATAACTGCAGGCCAAAAGGGGGCAACATTGTCTGACCAGTCTGCAGTTTTGATATCCTGGCATTATATAGAAGATGTTAGTAGCACTTTGTTAGTCATAACTAAGGTAAATGTATAACAAATTAACTGAGGCATGCATTCAAATGGCCCTTTTCATTTCTCCCAGGAGGGAACAAGCAGTGGGAAAGCTAAATTTAAAAGGACAGAGAAAGGGAGAACTACCATGTCAAACTCTCAGTCCATGATTATGTTTTCAACATGTAAACTACACAAAACAACACTCAACTCAAAGGTTGGACTTTATGAAGCAATTACCTGAAGAGAGAGCGAATCCAATAATTTGACATAGTCATCTGCGGAGCACCATGCTGGTAGATAGTAGGCATCGCATATCTTTTGCAGCAAGTCCTTCTCATCAGGAAGCAAAGATTTTTCAGATGCAGAAAGATTCCTATGGCACCACGTGACAATTATAATAGTAGCACCTGGAGCTGCCACCCGAGCTAACTCTTGAACAAACTGAATGTTTGAAAGGTGAAGGCATAGCATCAGAATGCATACATACACCACGGAAAGGGAAATGAAGATGAAAGGAAATCATATCTACATGCCCACAGGAATTACAGACCTTTGCTTTGTCTGGCATGTGTTCTCCACTCTCCATAGACCATACCAAATCAAATTTGCCATCTGGAAATGGTTGATTCAGAGCGTCCGCAACTTGAAAAGAAACCTGTAATGTTCATTTGCTACTTAAAACGCCACAGCAACAAAAGAATTTTTTATACTGCCCATCAAATGAAAGCATACACGACAATGTAGACAAGTGACCCTATGTACTTTAAATTTTGTAGCAGTTGAAGTAACCTCTATCATACTTATCAAAAGACATAGAGTGCAATTATAATAGGAAGATGGCAGGTAATGGTCTCTTAATATTCACAGACAAGGTAGAAATCTAACAGATGAGACTAGAGAGTAATTTTTTTAAAAAAAGAGCAAAAGCTCAGTTGACGAGTAACTAGCTACCAGAATAGATAATGAGAACCTAACATAAAAAACACAATATAAGCCGATCAACTGTGACAACCATTCATTTCTAGACGATTTCCAGCGAACCCTGAAATGAATTTTATTTTGTTTTCACAAAAAAAAAAAAGAGCTGTGACAACCATTTCAGCGAGTAAGTATTAAATATCCAGTTTCTTTCGTACCTTGTCATCTAGTCCTTGAGCAGCAGCAAGAGATTGAGCTCTTTGGGCTTGCACAGGACTTAAGGTGATGCCAACACACTGAGCACCATATTTCCTTGCTAGATACCTGGAGCTTCCTCCTATTCCACATCCAACATCAACTATGCTTTTCGGTTTCTTCAATGGTTCATCTACAAATTAAACATATATCAGTAACACATTTCAAATCCAATTACAGAAAACCCCCATAAACATAAATCCAATATCATTTCTACTTTCTCTTGGCTGATCTCAGGCAGATTTACAAGCGCCAAAAAGAAAGAAAATCAGCAACCCCCTTTGTAATGAGGACCTCATTCATCATAGCATTCACTAGGTGCAATAGATATAGAGAAAATGGCTGGCGTGCTCTCTTTTTTATTATTATCATTATTGAAAATGTGTGCGAGATGGAGCAGAGAGGTAATGAGATGAGATGGCCATACCCGAAAGAGATGCAAACTGGAGGGTCTCCTCAATCATTCGATTCTGTGCAGATCGGTGATCAGAAAGGGAGACGTCAGAGTTAGGGTCATAAAATCCATGATGCATATGATCCCCCCATACATCCTCCCAAACTCCTGAAGACTCATCATAGAACTCTGCTATCCCCTTCCGAAGCTTTTCTCTGTCCACGCTAGCTTCTACATTCACATTCATTGCTCGCAAAGATGTTCTTCTAACTATAAATTTTTGTAGTCAAATGTAACTAGGGCATTAAGATAAAACAGGCAGAATCTTACTATACTAAAACATGTTTGTTCAAGAATATCAAAATGGTGAAGTAGGCAAGAAGTTAGTCACCTTGGAGATGGTTGAAAGAGAGATGGTGTATGGGAGAGTTGTGCTTGGGTAAATTTGTAGGTGCAAACTGCAAGATGATGAGTAACTGAATATGTATGTAGTGAGTGAAAGAAGATGAGGTAAAACAAGTACCTGAAGAGGAAGTGATGAGGAATGGGGGATCGTGGCAGAACTCAGAACCATGTTTCTTCTTGCCTAAATCGGGACAAGGAGTTAAAATTATTGAATTTATGATGAAGAAAACAGAAACCCAAACCAAGGACATACAGTTGTCTGGAAGCACGCCGGCCGACAGCTCTCTCTATCTCTCTCTCTCGCGGCGATTCAACCCTCCCTTCGGTGCGTGCCAACCCTCTTTTTAATTTACATACAGTTTCAGTTCAGCATATCTTAAATAATTAGTGATCGTTCAAAATTAAAATATATGCAATTCAAAAGGTTTTTTTGAGATATATGCAATTAGTGATCTCAAATATATTCAAAATTAAAGTACGATGGTCTCCATAATTTTTGGTGTTTACTGTATGCAGATCCAATTTACTTCAACAGGTCGAATGAAAATTTGAAAACATCATAATTACCCTTCATTCGTTTATTAATTTTTATAAATATATTTCAAAAACCCCAACATTGAATGCATAAACCCGTCTATATAATAATTGAACACGTGTCCAAATTATAAATTACTTTTTCGTGAATTATAATACATATTTTAGAGGGACATTATTGCCATTTCAGATTTAATTTAGACATGCACAAGTAAAGAGAACTTGCATATAGAACCACCCTAATTTTATGGTATAATCACTTATTATTTCACATTTTTATAATTGAGTTTATGTTTTTATTTTATTAGATTGTTATCAATATGACTAGCTAGGGTGACCGCGTCCGGTGTGTTTAAGGACCTGTTAATTTAGAATTTGAAAAGATTTTGTCATCTTGAACTATATTGTGTTTTATATTTTTGATTAATTCATAGACTATTTACGTAAATTTTTAATCTAATTTACTTAATTTTGTATTCCCCCAATAACATACCACAACTCTGTCTTGATATTTTTGATTCATGGAAACAAAGATCTAACAAATTCATATGTGTAGCAAAGTTTGAAACAAAGAAATTGGGCTTTTATTTATAAAAATATAATCGAAGAGTTGATAAACTTGTTTCATAAACTGATCACATTTATATTAACATCAAGTATTTTATTTCTATAAATCATAAATGGTAGCATTTATATTAACATCAAGTATTTTATTTCTATAAATCATAAATGGTAGCGGTGCCAAAGGATATGGTTGATGTATTTATATTATATACAATATACAAACAAAATTATTTCTTTGAATAAACTAATTTAAAATAGTGCTGATATTAATAAAATATTATATTCAAAAATAATAATTTGATATGGTAGTTCATTTTCAATAAATATTAAAATGATCTTTTAATAAATTGATCTATTAGTTTCACATATGTATAAGTGCTCTTAAATATCTTTAGCATCGAATTATAAATTTAAAAGTAAGGAAAGATTTAATTTATCTTTTTTTTAAAAAAATATTCGTGATCTTCATAAAGAAATAAATAAATTAAATATAACTTTCATTATTCAACCAATATTTGTATCATAATAAAATTGATCATTTCTTTTATACACCTACTAATATTCAGCTGATACCAGGATATATACAATTAATATACCAGGTTAATATTTCTATAAATAATTATTCAAAAATTATCTATTTACATCAGTTAGTAATTAAATATTTAGAAATATAATGCTAATCTTTACATGTTTAGATTAATCTAGCATTACTAAACTAAAGGATATCAAATTAAACTCACCTTCTTTATACGAAATCATGTTGGCTCTATCTCCATCCCGGTCCATTGATATCTAGACCATATTCTTCGGGAACTTTGATAGGGAAAACACACAAGGTATGATAAGGTTCTCACATGGATGAGGTTTTTAAAAGCTTAGAAAACCAGCCAAAACAAAACAAAAAACGCTGGTGAAATTTGTTCAAGGCCAAAATAGAAGTAGTTTCCTTTCCAGAAAATATCTTCTTGATAATTTATTTATTCAGTCGCGCTGAGGTGTTGTACCTCCTGCTCAAGCTCAAAAAATCATAAATCTTGTAAAAATCAACAATCAAAGTACGTGAAAGTACTCATAAGCATATGAGCTTATTTTAATCTACATAAACCCTTATTGCTTATAAAGCCTAATTATTTTGTCATCGTTCTTTTTTTCTGTCATTCTTTGTATGAATCTACCAAATAATTGTTTTCATTCACCGATCTGTTCTTTTTTTTCTGTCATTCTTTGTATGGATCTACCAAATAATTGTTTTCATTCACCGATCTGCTCCCATCGCTCTTCAGAAATTTAAACCTTTGATCTGCACAAGAAAACATATCTTATTTAGCATTGGCAAACATGATTTCACGGACATTAAACTGCTTCAAGAAAATATTAGCAGGGACAATTCAAGGTTTCACCTCCATCGATTCATCAATACTTTGTTAGTGAGAAATTAAAAATAAAGCTACGCGAGAATGAGAAATTGAGGGATTATATAATAAAGATATATGAAATAAAATATATTATTACCATAGTTAACATAATTAATTTAGTATATGATATACGCTTAAGATCAATCAAGGAATGCCTTCGAATAAGATATGTAATTTAGAAAATATGTAAAATCCTACCTAAAGAAACATGATCTGCGAGGAAAATAGGAAGATAAAAGAAGTAGGAAATTGCGGTGCTAAGAGAGTAAAAAGCAAGAGTTAAACTGCCGCTCATATTTGTGGTAGCTTGCGGTGGAGACGTGGTGGATCTTATGCGATACTACGTTGTTTATGTATTGTATATATAATAAATATTAATATATATTCGCCGGAGCAATATCTCTTCTAGTTCCCTTTAGGATGATAGTTTTATCTATTTTAACAAAAAAATTATTTAAATGTTGTAAATATGTTTATAATTTTATATTGTTAGTTCAAGTGTTTCGATTATTAGTCCACTTTTGTTGTCCCTTCCTTCGTTTGCTAAGTTTTTTAGTTTATTTAAATATTATAGGTGACTTATTTATGTTAGAATAACCAACAAAGATTACAAAGACGCAAACTATCACCGTGATCATATGAAAACTTATTAATCCTACCATAAATTTATGATGAGACGGTTTCACCCAAAAATTTGTCATCTTTTTGATAGAGTTTTAGATTTTCTATCGATCAATTATTGGAAATATTTGTAAGAGTTTTGTTTGAAATAATGGAAGAACGTCTTATTTTTTAAATCTGCCCTCATCAATAATTTCTTTCTAAGTAATTAAATTCCTTAATTAATAATAGTGATCATATATGAATCATTTCATTAAGTTTGATGATCAATTTTGAGACAAAAATAGTTTAGTGATCAAAAACTGAACTTTTCGTAAAGTTTGATGACCAAATATGGACTCTACACTTAGGTATATTACTGGTATTTATTTTTAGTTATTATTTTATTTGACAAGGCTTGCCAACATTTACTAACGTCGGCAGAGTAACCTACCATTGTCCAGCAATGCCGCGGTGATGGCTAGACAATAATAAGGGTGTCGGGTTGCAAAAATATCATTGTACATTTAATTTTGTTATATTAATACCGTTATTTCGCGTCATCAAAAACAGGTGGCCCTAATATTTTGCTAATGAGTATTCTACTCCTCTGATTGAAACTAAGAGGGTTATGTACTAATGTTCTATAGCCCTTAATGTTCATGATGAGATTAAAGAAGAAAATCTTGATGGAAGTGACATGGCAATACTTGATATTGTATAAACGAGGGAGATGCAGAGAAAGAACTGGTTCATCCTGTGATTTTTTGAAGCTCGATACAAAATTGCTGAGAAAACAAAAGCTATATTTTCACGGAATGATCAATTGATTTCTTTCTTGAGAATGATGAACTTTGGAGTCATGTAAATTCTGAGTTTGGAAAGACTGGCGACTTTGCTACACATCACAACTTTAGTCATGTGTCATGTGGTCGATATTCGAAAGGTTGTGAGTTCGACAAGGGGTCAATGAGAGGACGAATTTGAGGGAGAATCCATTCAAATTCGGGAAGGATGATACAATATGGGATTGGCAAAAGCAAGTACATCGCATCTCAAATATATGGAAGCCACTTACTCATATTGATTGGAGATGAAGAATATCAAGAATTGAGGACAATTCTTTTCGAAGAAGAGGAGAATGATACGAGTATATATGGAAAACTAGGTTAATTAGGAATTATTCTCTTACCAAGAATTTTCCTATAAAAATGTGTTTTAATTCTAGTAAGATTTTATTTATTTTCCATAATAGTTATAGAATTAGATTTATTATTTCCAGATTAATGTTAGGATCGTGATTTTATTTGAGTTTATAAATATACGCCTCAGCTTTGTAATTTGAGGACAGAGATTTATTATAGAGAAAAGGGAGGTTTTCCAGATTAATTGACAGTTGTTCAATTTCAAGATTCAGTTGAGTCGCCCATGACAGGTGTTCGTGGTTTCTAGTTAATTGGCTGACAGCTGTTCAAGCGATTTTCATATCCCAAAAGCAATTTATATATATATATTCCACTGCAACAACATGAACTACCAAGAAAATACGCATCATATAAACATTGTATAAAACATATCTTCAGAGAAGGGAATGGAGCTGCAGATTGCCTTGCAAAACACAGCTCTAAATCCAAGTTCTCTGGAAATATGCTTATACAGGATGCACCAGTCTTACTAAAGGGGCTGATCTCTTTGGAAAGTTTACGTGTACCAAATATGAGAATTGGTTAGGCAGCAACTACTTTGTATTTTTGCCTTTCATTTCAGGTACAAGGCCTAGAAAGACTCATTTCTTGAGCTCTTTCTAGGCAGGAGGAACTAATCAGGGATTTTAGCAGTTTCAAACTGCACCTCATTTCTTATACTGGAAGAGGTGCACAAAGGATTCTATGCCATTTAGCTCCACATCCAGATGAGATTGGAAGAATTGGTTGTCCAGATGAGATGTACATTGTTCAAAATCCACAGTAGGGCTCCTTTTTTGGCTCAGCTTTGCAGATCTCGTATGGAAATTTTGAAGTAGGATCTACTGGTACATATAATGGTAAATCATATGCTTGGTTGGCAAAGTTGTGTCGCTTTTTGACGATCACTAAAGTGCTCGCCAAGTACGTGTGATTCCATTATATTTTTTTACCTTTTAGATCTACTTATGTATATGGATATGTAGCATAGATTAGCCTATTCTATATTCTTTTGACAGCAACCGTGCTGTTCCATTCACATGGTTTCTAAAAAACTCGACTTTATAGCCTTTCTGCGAGGACTGGGGATCCTTTATAAAATAACCCCCACCAAATGGTGATTTAAATTTTTTTAAAAAAAGTCTTCATATTTTAGTAATTCTCAAGGAAAACCTCATTTTATATAGACAATTTTTCATGCACTACCTAAAAATTAAGATGTTCATAAATAGATTTCCTCTTAGTTTTTCAGTGTAAATATTTAATATTTTGATCTTCACGCATGTTTAGGTATTATGATATTGTAAAGTTTTATAAGTGACCTACATTATAGATCGGGATTTAATTGCAAATAGTAATATGGATGGCTTATTATTATGCAATCTCTAAAGAATATGAATTTCATGCACGCACGTTTTATTTCTATTCTTGACTCTTGATTTTTTTTAAAAAAAAAAACGTATCACGCCCTAATTTATATTATTTTTCATACGAAATATTAAAGATAAGGATAACTTCTTTCTCTTTAAATAAACATTTTGCCTTCTCTAAAAAAAACTCCCCCTTTACTTTTCTGACATAACTACTATGATGGGTTCTAACGGTTAGAAACGGCTCTTTCTATGGTCAGGCACTACCGGATAATCGTGTCTACAAGCCCAGGCCCAAAACTCAACCATATTCACCATGTTCCCTTTTAACCTTGAGCTAAAGCCAATTTCATCTAGAATCAATGGGAACCTCGCATGCATCTATTTGAGAGAAGCTTTACAAGTGAGATTGGTGAACTTTACGGGTTTTCTCGTCCCACTATAAGAACGCCCTAATTGGGAAGTTCACCAATGCCAAGTCTGCCATGGAAGAAATCCACAAGGCTTTCTAAGTGTTGGGATTCATGGGTAAATTTTAGATTGGGTCCTTGGATCACAGGTTCATTCTTACCTCATTCGAACTCGAGGAAGATTACCAACGTTCTTGGATGCGATCAAACTGCTCAATAATGAAGATTCTGAAATCAACCCATATTTTCTCCACAAAGAAGGAACCATATATTGTGTCATAAAGTTTTCTACACATAGTAACATGGTGAACTCACATGTCTTAACCAAATTACACGCTATCTACACAACAATTACCATTTCAAATGAACATTTTATAAAGCGCAATGCACACTGGCAAAGTACAATAATGCACATATTCATACCCTCACAATTGACATCAGTATACATACATTAAATGAAAGTGAGTATCATATCATTGTACAATAAGGACTACAAAAATGCACATGCAAATAATATACAGTGCACATCATTATCTACACAACCAACAAATTCAACATACTGCACAATAACACGCCGGTGATGTCAATTCGGGTCAGTTCGGCTGAATCATTTTCGGATCAAATCAGTTCGGTTAAGCGGTAAAAGTTTCTTTTTTGGGTCAGGTTACTATATATCGGGTTCAAGTTTAATTGGATCAATTTTGGCTCGGATCATTTCAGGGTCGAGTTCAAAATGAGTTCGATGATAGTATTTTGTAATATTGGTAGTTTGAATTTGCATACAGACTAACTAAATTGAGTTTAACCAATCAAATGATCAACTTTACTTAACTTTCTACAATTGCTAACTAAATTGAAATCAAAGATGATCTCTTACATGACTTTTTTAGACATTAACTAAATTGAGTTTAAATCATCAAAGATCAATCCTTAAATGATTTTCTATTAAGGACTTTGGTTTGGTTTTGGTTGATTTTGAGTCGGTTTAAATGGGGCTCGGTGCGAGCAAATTCGGTTATCGGTCGGGTTCGGATCTAGATTCTCATACAAGATCAGTTTTCAGTTCGAGTTCGGTTCAGGTTAGGTTCGGTCTAAAAAAAATTCTCAGGCTAAATTCGGTTCGGGTCGATTCGGTATCATTCGGTGCTGTCGGTTTATTCGGTTCAGATCAGAACTGACAGCAAACTAAACACGCGTATAAACATGCACTTATATGCTTTATCCACAATTTATACATGCGGTAATACTATACTTGAGCCATTTGACAAAGAAAAATGTATATTTGCATAGAGAATGGAAAACAAATGAGAGATAGCCCATCACACGATTGCACGACTTTCTCTCTCTAAAAGGGGCAAGCCCCTTTTTCAATAAAACTTAAAATTCTAGATCTACAAAAATCAAAAAAGGGTTTTGATAATCAAAACTTAGATTTATAATCTACCGAGGGTGGGCATTTCAAGGATACCGATATTGTTGTGTGGGAGCATTGTTTCCCACCGGTGCGGACCGTGCTTTGAACATCCCGTCTAGCTTGCCACTCACCTTAGGAATAGGTTGGATTATATTAAATAAAATAATATTTTATAATTAAATATGATACTAATCTCAAGTTTAATTCAATATCATTCATATTATTAAGTAACATCTATTTTGACATGGACTAACAGTTAGATAAGGCAGTCTTATGGTAAGGCTGGGGGTTTGAGAAACCATGTTTTAATAAGTTTTGGGGTAAAAATATAATATTATTTTCTCGGCGCTATAGTATAAAAGGTGAGTAAGTCCAGGGACCACGTTGCAAAATCCAAAACGTTTACTCTCAAAACCCCCAAATCAGAACTGATTCCGATTTGAAGGTTCCATTCCGGTCTGTAGCTTCGACATAGCTACTCTGCCGATTCCAATCACCGCTTCCGCGACGGAGAACAAGATTCCGATCCGTCGATTCAGTGGGATCGACAATGAAGGATCATATTTGATCGTCGTCTAAGACCCCGATCGGTCGAATGCAAAGGATAGGGTTATGCTGATCGAAATACACCGCTGATTTGCCCATCAGAAGTCAATTCAATCGTGGTGGTGGTGCTGCAGCGACTGATTTTACGATTGATGAATTGATGTTAGTTATGTGATTTGATGATTTGGTTATGATGATTTGATTATTTGATGTTTGTAATTGATGATTGAATGAGGATTTGAGTTTTTGATGATTGGGGTGAATATGGTGGTTGTTGTAGTCGACGACGGCTGCAGGGTGGTGGTGGTAGTGTGGCGGCTGCTACTGGAGGTGGTGGCGGTGATTAAATAATAATTGTGATAATTTTTAATTAATGATGATGGTGGTGATGAAGCCTTTCCCACTTGTTGTAAACTACAGGCACACTGATGATCAATGTAGCACAATGCAGAGATCATCCAAAAGAATTTTGCAGTTTTCTCGTCCTGGCTCCCGAGTCTTCACGGTGAATTTCCAGAGAAACCACAAGGCAACGGAAGTGGGCTTTGTTTTTGAACCATAAAATTATAAATTGCTACATTGGTCCACATATCTGGAGTTTTTTTTCTCAAATAACCTTCTATTTAAAACTAATAACCAAAATAACACTCTTTCAATATTAATTACCTAACTAATACTTTACTGCCAAGCTGGAGATCCACGTACATCCTTCCTCATGAGTTGTGGACTCGTTCTTCTTATTCGCCCGGAAGGTTCACAATTTCACCATCGGATGTGGCGATCAGGGAGTCGAGTCCGTCAACATGCAGTTTTAGCTTCTGGGGTTTGGCACCAACTACTCCCATAGGACTCGCCTGCATCGAGCTGCAACCCGTTGCTGGTGAGCATCCGCGTGAACGCTTTTATATGCAGAGGAATAGTAACACATCTCTCACGTCATCGCCGACGCTGCATCTCTAGGCAAAAAATGCTGTGATGATATACATACTGTTTATTTCGGCCGTTTTTCATCACGTAATAGCCGGAATTTTTTAGCCGAGTAATTTCTCGGTGATGTCCATGTTACCGATCCCACTGCCACAGAGGCCGATTCCAAATGGTGTTGAAAAAGATCACAATGACCAGATTTCTATTCTGGTAGGAAGTTATGTCTTGGATTAAAAAATATTCCAACATCTCAGAGTTCCAGTCGCCGGCGGCGCTGGCGTTGTTAAATAAGGCATTCATGGCCGACACAAATGTGAAACTCAGACGAAAGACTTGGCCGCAGTCGTTGCGATAAACCTCTGAGGAGTTCACTATTGACACGTTGGATATACTCATGAAAATAAGGGGAATGCCACGACTAATAGGATATTACGTGGATCTCCAGCTTAACATAAGAGTATTAGTTAGATAATTATTATGGAAGGAGTGTTATTTTTGTTATTAGTTTTAGAATGACGGTTATTTAGGAAATAAACTCCACATATTTGTAGTAGGAAACTTCATTTTAGTGTTAATGGAGTTTGATGATTTACAATTAATGATTGATTATTAATGTCAGTTATGATGATTGGCGATTTTTCATTGATGATCGAACGGATTTGACGTTCAAATTGATAATGAGAATGAGTAGTGTTGGTGACCGAGTATGATGAAAACGAGGTCAATTTGATGATCCGAGCTACGTTTCTTCGAAAATCTAGTTTTGTGATTTGACAATATGTGTATAATTTATTTGATGATTTTATGTTTATGATTGATGATTTTTTATCGATGATCGAACGGATTTGATGATCGGATTGATGCCGAGGATGAGTAATGTGATGACCCGAGCTATATTTCTGCGAAAATATAGTTTCACGATTTGACGATTTGATTATTTGTATAATTTAGTTGATGATTTTATGTTTATGATTGATAATTTTTTATCGATGATCGAACGGATTTGACGATCGGATTGATGACGAGGATGAGTAATGTGATGATCCGAGCTACGTTTCTGCGAAAATCTAGTTTCACGATTTGACGATTTGATTATGTATATAATTTAGTTGATGATCTTATGTTTATGATTGATGATTTTTTATCGATGATCGAACGGATTTGATGATTTGATGATGAACAACGAAGATTTGATGATGAACGACGATGATTTGATGATGAACAACGATGATTTGATGATGAACAACGAGGATTTGACGATAACTGACGAGGATTTGACGATAAACGACGAATGTTTGACGATTAACAATGATGATTTGACGATGAACGACGAATATTTGATTACTTGATGATGAAAAATGAAGATTTGATGATGAACGACAATGATTTATTGATGAACGGTGATAATTTGATGAACAACGATGATTTGAATATCAACGTCGATGATTCGGTAATTAACATCAATGATTTGATGATGAGCGACAATGATTTGATGAAAATGAAGATGATTTATGGTTGATATAATGAATTGATTGAAGGTAACTAAATTATAATAATTACGATTTGACTCCAAAAAATTTGTTTGAACCATATGAGGCCCCTTTGCCTTACCACAAGTCTGGCTTATCAGAAAGTATCTCTTTGACATATTATCCTAAAGGGAACTAGAAGAGTTATTGCTCCGGTCAATAAATAAATTAATAAAAAGAATTACAAATGATGAAACTATGTAGTTTTGACTAAAACCACCACATAACCACCGCAAGTTCACCATATTCCGGCGCCTACCATTTATATATATTCTTTTTATTGTTTCTTTTAACTTACGAACTTTATCGAACTTAATATTGTCTACCAGATTAATACTATTTACCTGAACTTAATCTACGTAATTGATTTAGTATTAATATATTTTTTTCTAATATGATTGTCATGGTGTTCATTATCGTATATATATAATATGCAATTGGCTGTTTCAATATATGTAATATATGGTATGCATATATTATAGCATATTTTTATAGCATACTAAATAGTTTCCGGCTTCTATTCTTACAGATACAACTCATTCCATCTATAAAATCCTATTTTACACACTAATTTACACGGTAATTTCAGTCCATCGTGCTAATTAACACGTCTACGAAAGGAAAACATGAACATTACATCACACAATTAATATGAAATACTGCAATTGTCCATAATTAATCAAGTATGAAAATATTACATCACACAATCCATATTATCCACGATGTACATTATGATGGCTTTGAGTGATTATTGTACACGACATTTTCTCAAGAATTTAGAGCCTTGCTCGAACTGTTCTTCTGGAGTCGGTGAATGGCTACCTGTTACGATACCTATTCCTACTCGAGATTGGCATTGGATAACCTACATTAGACATAATACCAAATCTTATTATATTAGGAAGTTATTTACTTTTCTTTTTCTTGTTTAGATGATATTTACTTTTCCTTTTCTTGTTTAGAAAGTTATTAGTGGATCCCATGGCTTCTCTGTCTAAGCTTACTCAGGATGGTTCAGTCAAGTCTTATATAAATAAATTTGAGACTTTGTTGAACTTAACCCACAGGTTGGTTGATGATCAGCTTCGCGTGAGTATGTTTTTGTCTGGAGTACGACCTGATATTCAGGCAGGAGTTCGACTTTTGCACCCACTCAGTCTTACTCAAGCTTTCAGTATGGCACTGGATCAGGAAGATACGATTATTGCCACAAGACAATACACAGCTTCAATCGAAAATCTTCGTTATTCTTCGGGAATTACTGGACCTACTTTGGCTAATATTAGTCCTCAACCTGTTCCAGCTGATCCACCGATTCCTGCTGGTGTCAAACGTCTCTCAATCCGACCAACAGATTCGCAAGGATAGAGGTTTTTGTTTTAATTGTGATGAACTTTATAAACCCGGCCATAAATGTGCCGCGCGGTTACTTTTGTTGGATGGTGAGGATATGCAGAATCCCTCTACGGAGCCTACGCAGTCAGACCAGGGCTCACATGTATCCTATTACGCGTTAACCGGTTCGACAGGGTCTCAACAATTACGTGATGCAGCTCAGTGCAAGAATTCAACCATTTTCTGTTTTGGTGGATTCTGGTTCCACCCATAATTTCATTACCCCGGCAGCTGTTCGCAAGTGTGGCTTGCATGCTCATTGTCGATCAGGGACGCGTGTGATGGTTGGTGATGGGGGTTTTCTTTCAACATTCGGTGTTTGTTCTAATGTGTCTCTCCGCATTCAAGACTATCCTTTTACTGCAGATTTATATATATTGGATGTCAAGGGTTGTGATTTGGTGTTGGGGACTCAATGGCTGCGTTCTTTAGGACCTTTCTGGTCGGATTATGACAAACTTGTCCTTCAATTTGAACGCCTGGGTACTACTTACACCATTTATGGGAATGATTCCACGTTGGCTAAGATTCCCGCAACTACTAAGTATAGTGCCGTCACTTCTGGGCCTATTCCCCAACCTATTAAGGCATCACGAGAATTTTTGGGCCTTTCTGGATGTTCTCAAAAGTTTGTGAAGGATTATGGTTTGATCACAGCATCACTGCCTAAATTCAGTGGGAAGGTTCCTCATTCAGTGGGAAGGTTCCTCTCAGGATGAGGCTACTTGGGAGGATACTACGAAGTTACTTGGGCGTTTTCCTTTCTTCGAAACTTGTGGACAAGCCTTCATTCAAGGACGCGGGGATGTTACGATACCTATTCCTACTCGAGATTGGTATTGGATAACCTACATTAGACATAATACCAAATCTTATTATATTAGGAAGTTTTTTTACTTTTCTTTTTCTTGTTTAGAAAGTTATTCATAGAGAAGTCTATATAAGCTGATGTTTAGACTCCTATTTTATTCAATCAATCAATTCATTCAATAACATTGTTTCTTCCGATTCAATAAAGGTTATTTAGATCACAAAGGTCAAAAGATCTTATCTCTATTGAGCCTTGAAGAATCAAGTCTCATCACTACCCGTGGAACTGGAGTGCTTGGACTGAGCTGCAGGTTCTGTGCACCAGTATTGAGATATTGAACGACCTTCATCTTGCCAACCACTAGATTATTCTGTTTGCCAAGGTTTCTCAGTTGGCTCCTCTATTTGCTGGTTTGACACTCTCTTATTGGTGGAGTTTTGTTTGGCACCAAAGATATCAGGCAAAGAATGGTGTCTTCTCTTCCTCTTATGCTCCCGACATTGGTAATTGCAGATTGAATTTTTCTTTAAACACACTTAATCCTCGATCTTCATAAGTTTGTTCAAAATATTACATTAAAAAAGATTAAATATATTGTGCAACGCACGAGGATATATAGCTAGTTTATATTATAATTATTAACATTTTAAATAAATGCAAATTCGGGAATTATTTAGTAAAATTGGCATTGCCCGGCGTAGCTAAGTACAGAGTCTAGACTAAACGCGCCCAGCGGTTCAAACTATCAAGTCCAAACTAAATCATCAATTGAAGAAGGGGGTGAATTGATGTGAAAGTCGGGAACAGATTCAATGTTATCAGTAAAGCCTGGGCAGGTTATGCACGAGCTGCTATCTTGTCGCCTGAAAAAACTTCAAGACATCATCTCTCGGTTGAGCTCCACTCACAAACTCACCTCTGTGACTGGTATACTAGTTGATTGATTATTTTTATAAATTCTGTATCAAGGGTTTATTTATATAGGGCTTCTTTGTTAGCTTCTTTGGAACAGTCATTGTGGCTTCTTCACAACTATGTTGCTGAGGGTGAACAAAAGGGGAAAGCTTTGGACCAACTTCTTGTTCCCATGATTCAACATGTTAGTTGTTTTCTTTTCTTCTTTTATTTTAGGTCATTGCTCTAAATTTTTTTAACCCATCCACAATGCATAGAAATGTATGTTTTTGTTTTATACTGATGTGGAATATACCCTCTTCAGTCACTGCATTTCAGGAACTCAAAACACATGAATCAGTCATTGGTACCGCTGAATTGGCTGTTTGGTGACAAAATTCTTTTTAAAGCCGTGGCGAGGGATTTCTCGAACATTCTAATGAGAAAAGATGATCATTATATTGCATTGGGTTGGTGTACACTTGCTCAGGGGCGGATCCTGAATTTTACCTTAAAGGGGGCCGGACTAATCACAAAATTACAAATTACAAAATCCCGATTGAAATCAAATTACAAAAATCAAATCCCATTGTTATTAGTATGTCTTATTACTGATATGTTATAAGATTAAGGAAATACTATTAATATTCTTTAAAACAAAACTACTATGATATCTTATAATAATTATAAATTGAAAAATAAAAATAAAATACTAATAAAAAATTAACAAAATGTATGGTCCCTACTGATGGTCCACTACTTTTATTAGAAGTTTAATTTTAGTAAACTTTTCTATTCTCCTTACATAAATATATTTTGCTTTCCAAAAAAAAAGGGACCACCAATTAATATTTTTCCAAAATATTATTTAATGGGAATGAATAGTATATATATGCTAAATCTGGAAAAAATCATGGGGTGGGCCCGGCCCTTTTAGACCCCCATAGAATCCGCCCCTGCACTTGCTCGTGGACTCATTACTCATAGAGTATGAGATTATTATGAGTAAGCTGGTAACAAATGTGAAGTATTGAAAGATGGAAAAAACTCTGCTATCTAGATATATTTGATGAACCAAACCGATTTGAAGTTATATTTATACAGTTATTTTATCTCATCGCATCTGACACGCGTTGTTCATTTTCACTCCCTCTCCATGCACAGGTATCACGCGTTCCGCCCCTATGCACAATTATTTTATCTCTTTATACAGTTATTCTATCTCATTGCAGAGTTCATTTTTACTCCCCATCCCATGCACAAATACCACGCGTTTATTCTATCTCATTGCATGTGACACGTGTCGTTCATTTTCACTCCCCATGCACAGATAGCACGCGTTTTGATAGCCGCCTCCCCATGCACAGTTATTCTATCTCATATCATTTTCACTCCCTCCCCATGCACAGTTACTAGCCGCCTCCCATGCACAGTTATTCTATCTCATCGCATCTGATACGGGTAGTTCATTTTCTGTTGGAAAATTGGTTTGTGAGTTGGGTTTTACTCGACTTTTGGTCCTCAATTTTAAGTGTCTTCCGATGTGATTTGGATTCAATTCTTGGTGGTTTTGGATTCTCCTTAGTGAGTACTTCAAAATCGACTATTTAAACACTCAAATCGGATCAACAGTGAATGAAATATCCATACTCAAAGTTGATCTCTTGGACTGGAATAATGGATGAATTTGACCGAAACCTGGGCCTAATTTTCAGAAAATGAATTCAATTATTTTCCATAGTTGGGCCTAATATTAAATTCGAATTTTCAGCTGATAAATACAAGCTGTTGAAATAAATTCGAGTTTGTTCAGATAATAGAAGATAAATTCGAACTTTTTCTAATTATCTAAAAATATTTCAGCATATTTACTTATCAGTAATAGTAATTAATGATGAGAGATAATTATCTCAACATATTTACTTACCGGTAATAGTAAATTAATTATGAAAGTAATTATCTCACAATCATCAGACTTATCACTTTCTGTTCTGAAAAAGTGTCTGGTGCTTATAAATAGGTTTATAAGTTAATAAACTCTTTTGATGTGCTAAAAGTTATAAATTTAAAATAAAATGTTTTTTAACTTAATTCAGCTAACTGTAACGTGTTTCACCTGATTACAGTAATGCTTCAGCTACCTGTAGCTGCTAACTTCAGCTAACTGCAGCTGGATTCAGCCATGGGCAACGTGTTTCAGCTATTGGCAGCTTACTTTTCAGTTAATTTCATCTAACTTCCGCGCAGTTCAGCGCAGTTAAGTTGAAAATAAACTGAACTTGACAGGGCCATAATGAATTGATTGAAGGTAACTAAATATAATAATTATGATTTGACCCAAAAATTTTGTATGAACCATATAAGCCCCATTTGCCTTACCACAAGTCTGACTTATTAGTATCTCTTTAACATATTATTTATATTATAATTTTCAACATTTTAAATAAATGCAAATTCGGGAATTATTCAGTAAAATTGGCATTGCCCGGCGTAGTTAAGTACAGAGTCTAGACTAAAAGCGCCCACCGGTTCAAACTATCAAGTCCAAACTAAATCATCAATGGAAGAAGGGGATGAATTGATGTGGAAGTCGGGAACAGATTCAATGTTATCAGTAAAGCTTGGGCAGGTTATGCACGAGCTGCTATCTTGTCGCCCGAAAAAACTTCAAGACATCATCTCTCGGTTGAGCTCCACTCACAAACTCATCTATGTGACTGGTAACTAGTTGATTGATTATTTTTTTAAATTCTGTATCAAGGGTTTATTTAAATAGGGCTTCTTTTTTAGCTTCTTTGGAACAGTCATTGTGGTTTCTTCACAACTATGTTGCTGAGGCTGCACAAAAGGGGGAAGCTTTGGACCAACTTCTTGTTCCCATGATTCAACATGTTAGTTGTTTTATTTTCTTCTTTTATTTTAGGTCATTGCTCTAAATTTTTTAACCCATCCACAATGCATAGAAATGTATGTTTTTGTTTTATACTGATGTGGAATATACCCCTCTTCAGTCACTGCAATTCAGGAACTCAAAACACATGAATCAGTCATTGGTACTGCTGAATTGGCTGTTTGGTGACAAAATTCTTTTTAAAGCCGTGGCGAGAGATTTCTCGAACATTCTAATGAGAAAAGATGATCATTATATTGCATTGGGTTGGTGTACACTTGCTCGTGGACTCATAGAGTATGAGATTACTATGAGTAAGCTGGTAACAAATGGTAAGCTGATGATTGCTGACTAGGGGCTATTTCTTTATCATATAACTATTAATGAACTATATGTGTTCCCTTATGTCTGGACATTCAGTGAACTATACTAAAAATTGCCTTTACCATATGCTTAAATATTGACCCTCTAACTTGTAGCTGGCCAATGTCATTGCCTTACCACTTACCAGTACCAATGATTATCATGCCAATTTTCTGAATGACCACATTGTGGACTGTGATGGTTATATTCACTTGGTGCTATGAGTGTTGTTGGAAACTAGCTCATGGAAATAAAATAATCTCAAGACAAAAAAAAACCCGATACATGGTTTTTATTTACAAGTTGAGCAAGTATTTTAATGAGAAATAGCATCTGGGATGTAAACAAAAAGGTCAGACATTGAAATCTTGTGGTTCAGGAATCAATATCTTCGTTTCAGTATAAAACTATAAATTATAAAATTCGGCAGTTCTAGAGATTTTAGCATTTTTCTTACCATCTATTGTTGTACCTGAAGCTGAGAACAGATGATCTAGTTCATTTAGAATAAGGGAAATTATTTTGCTAGCTTTTTTCTTACCATCCAGTGTTGTAACTAGAATTGGCTAGAAACCGAGAACTGATGATCTTGTTCATGTAGGAATACGAGAAAGCTATGCTGCTCTGTTAAAGGTTCTCTGCTCTTGCTTTGGACAGCTTTTGGCCATTATAAACAGAGGAAGGTGAACAGATGATTTTCTTCTTCTTCTGCTTCATTATTCCAATGTAAAATATACATCTTGCATTCCCTTCATATAGGTAAAAGAGAAGATGCTAGAAGAAATATCAGTTGCACCTGATTTTTTTTTGCTGTTGTATGATGTAGGAAACATTAGCTGCATTAACATAAAAGTTATTTTATGTCTAGCTCGTTATTATGAAAAACAGCGATTCTAATTTTAGTGTAATTTGTGACCATCAATGGCTCATTACTTCGTAGTAATTTGAAAAATGTAATTATTTCATGTAAATCAGAATCAGCCAGAGTTTTTTTTTTCCTTTCAAAAGTGTGGCCTATGCTAAAACCCTTCTAACTATTCATCGCAATCTGTCATGCATTCATATAATCATATGCGAACTTGCAAATCTTTTGTAGATAATGAGCACTTCTCCTGCATCACTTTGTTTATTTTTCTCATTTGAAATTTGTTGGTTCTATGGTGTTTTTTGGTGGTTGACCTTGGAGGGGTATGGGTAATTTAAAATAATTTGTCAGGCTAATATTATTGAGCAGTAGATGATTCAGTTTGCATATGCTGGTGTAATAACATTATTTTCACGATTAATTTCCTTAATCTGAGCACTTTGGGTGTGCAGCACTCTACAGGATGGATTTGAGTTGCCAACCCGGCTTGCTGTAGCTTCTGCAGATTTTCTTCTATCACTTACAGTGGCACTTACAAGGAGTGATATTATATCTGATGCTACATATAACAAGGAGAATTTGCATGATCTTGATTCTCACAATCTGCAAGTTTCTGTAGTAGATGTTGCTTCTAGTGTTGTAAAAGTGAAGGAGACTGAAGAAGCTTTGGAATCCTTAAAAGGCTTGGGGACAAAATTGTTGCTTTGGGATCACATAGATGACATGATTACTCTTGTCGGGAGACTGAAAACTGTACGTGTCTATGCTCTGTTTCTCTGCTTTTAGTATTCACATATCATGATTGTTCTGTCAGGAGAAGGAAATAAGACGAGACTGAAAGAATGGTTATTTCCACCTATCATGTTTTCTTTATTTTTGATAATTGAAATAACAATTAATAATCAGGCTATAAGCATCTGAGTTTGTTAGTCTAGACTCTAATGGTGCAAACTTCCTCTAACTGGGGCATTCCTAAATGTTGGGAAAGGTTAGGATGGAACATGGAATTTAATAATGTTTTCAAGTGCTCGGGTTGTCCCCTTTTATAAATGTTTGGATATCATGTTGATACCTTTTTTCCTTGTTGCCCTTTTGAGAATTATTTTGTTTCCCTTCTTCCTTCCTGACTATGCTTGTATAGCAGAAGAATAGAAGACATTGTTGCTTCTTTCTCATTTAGTTTTCTTATTGTTTTGTAATAAAATATAATATAGAGTTCAATGGGAATTGGCTTAAGAGATTATATGAATATGCATTAGAAAAGATAGATTGAGAAAAGAAGGTCATATGTAATTGTATGTTGCATTGATAGGGTTTTACTCGAGTTACGGTCCAAAATTTATCATGATCACTCTATAGCCAATAACTGAATGCAACATAACTGGCTACACCAATGTGCAACAAGTCTCATTCCTTATTATGCTCTGAATCATGTACAATTTTATGATGTTAGATGGATATTAATTTTGTGACATCTTAGAAATTCCAAGACACTTATAGCACTTTATTCTATACAGTGGAGCAGAAAAAGCAGGTCACTGCATTCAAGTGGGTTGGAGAGAGTGTTTAAGTGGTTGCAGGGAACTCAAGCAGAGTATTCCTGTTATCAGAATGAGGCAGGTGTTGAAAAAGTTGGTTGAGCTTTGAATTGCTTGTATGTTCTTGTATTATTTATTTGTCAATAACCTGTCCATGACGTTAAACAGATGCTCCAGTTTTGAAGACTGGTATTTTGTTGCTCTCGTCTTGTTGGAAACACTATGGCATGCTCTCACAGCTGGAACATTATAACTTTTCCCAGCAATACAAGGAATTGTTAAATGATTACATGTCTGGAATCGAGGTAAATCCTGCCATATAATCCTTGTGTACTCATGTCATCTTTTTCTGATCTGTTGTCATTCTCTGTTTGATGTTTTGTACACAGGCTTACTCGGAAAATCATGGCGCAGATAATAGTGCAATCGAGACAATTAAGTTTTTCTTGAACTGCCTCTCTCTTCTGCTGGGAGAATTAAATAAGAAGCAATTTGAAGACACGTTAGGGGAACATGGATTTATGATGTCAAAACTTCTCATTTCACTGGTAGCACTTCTTATTCATTTAAGAAACTGTAGCTACAGCCTACATGTTTTGCTCTGGTCAACACAGTTAACTAATAACTAGATAACACCCCCCAAAATCCTCTATATCTTTTTTATAGTTTCAATATATATGTGTTACAATAGTTAAATATTTTGGTAAATCAAATATTTTTATTATTATCAAAATATTTTAATTTATGATGTTTATTTATTAAAGATAAAACTATCTAGTAAGAGTAGGTGATTGTATTAAAAAGTGTTTGAGAGAAGGAAAAAAGATAGCAATACAAAAAATCTTGCCTAGGGAATTGAAAAGTGAAAATGATAAGAGGAGCCTTCACATTAAATTGGGGTAATATAATATGTTATGTAAAACAAAAACTGATGTAGAAAATTGTGGAATTAACATGTGGAGATATACCTACCCAGTTTTATTTGAAGAGCTATGATTTGTAAATGCCTCATCTTTCTGGGTAAAAGCAGGTCCATACAATGCTACATGTTTATGAAAGAGCTGCATGGATGATCTAGGTGTGCTATGTTAGTTCTTGCAAACAGAGATCTTGCATTTTTACTGATTAACAAGTTACTGTGAAATGTAAGTGTCAATAAGACTGCACTAAGAGGACATAAGATCACGTTACTGAGGACATAAACCATAAAATCCTTATTTTTTATTACTTATTTATTAACGAAGGAAAAAAAATCCATTAAGAAAGGAACGAAATACTGGCTCAATTTTGAGAATGTGGGTCACTGGTTTATAATGGTTCTTCATATATTTCCATCAATCCATCCATGTGCTTATTGATGTTAACTACCCTGAGCAGAGTTTCTGTTGCGTTTTATGTAGTTTCACTGTACTGATGAGGATGTAGTTGATGCTGCCGTATGCATCTTCAAAGCTGTCATCTTTAAGACGCATCTTACCTCGTCTAGAGACTATAATGGCGATGCTAGGGAGGTTGAGTCTGTACTTCCAATGTTGCTGCATCTTCTAGATGAGCGTGACACCGCAGCAAAAGCTGTTGTAAAGCTTGTTGCTGAATATTGCTCTTTGTAAGAACAATTTCACTTCTTTTGACATATTAACCTTTTGTTTTTCTTAAAGTTGAAGTCTTACAGCAAGATGTTGATATTTTAGGTGCTCAGACAGCCAGTGTCTTCAGAATATTTTGAAGGATATCTTTTCTGGAAATTTTTCACGGAGGATGAATGCCATTGATATAATTTCAGATTTTATTCACTCATCCCTTGAGTCTGGTAGCTCACTTTCACATCAGATGTGGTATGTTTCTATTGCTCTTTCTGACTCCCTCTGATAAGTACTCAACTGTTTTCTCACCCGTAATAAATACTTCACTGATAGGCAAGATATAGCTGGCCACTTGTTGCAGTTTCTTGAGGACGAAGAACTGGTTATTCAAAAACGGGCATCAGAATTACTTTCTTTAATTGGTCAGTGCCAGAATAATTTTTGATTTCAAATTTTTAGATATTTTTGTAATAGTCTGTTCTTTTTCATTGATTCTACAGTCATTTCATGCCTTAGGGCCTTGCACCTGTCAAAAAAATAAAAATGACACAATGCTGAATTTGCCTTTTTCTTCTTCTATGTCTTGAATCTCTTGGTTCATATTTCTTCAAAATGCAATACCCGGATTTTACCCTCTACACATTTCTATAAATAAAAGGGGATTCAATTAGTTTCCTAACAATTTATAACATAAGTGTTGTCAAATTACCAGCTATTCATATTGGCACGAATTTTTAAATATTACGAGTATATATTTGTATATATGGTTTAAAAAAAAAGGTTATAGTTTTCTTGATAGACATTCTTCCCCTTTCTTCCCGTAGATTAGCTTATTGCCAGGGATGGTATTAAGTTTTCTAACTTTTAAGAAGTTTGCTCAAAATGGTAAGATTGGAATTTCCTAGTTGGCAAACAAACTTAATATGGTTCCTCATGTTTCTGCTAATCCCACTTTACTGCCCTTAAAAATGGTCTCTTTTTCCAACTCCACTGTTTATCATTGCAGATTATCATCTAGTTTTGCCTGCTTTGGTTCGTATTTGCTGCATTGAGAAAGATAGATTGCAGCCCTTGGCAAGCGAGACATTGCTTGCAGTTTTAAAAAGTCACAAGGATGAACCCCAAGTTTTGTGCTTGTTACTTGATTGTCTGAGGTAAGATGTGAAAACATCTATGTGCATAATATTGCTCGTTGGAAGTTGCTAACTACCTCAATTTAGAGATTCTTTCCCATGAACATTAACATGCGCGTAGAGGTAAATTGGGCAGCATTGGGCACAGCCTCCCTTTTGCTCCAAGGATTGACATGAACCTACTACACGCATCTTGCTTTTTCATGTAGTAGTCTCTTTAAATTATAGAATTTGTGGAAAAGGGAAAGGATAATTGTTTTGGATTTGTACTCGTTTTCTTTTATTTAAAATGCAATTTCTTATATGCATATTATAAATCAGAAAAGAAAGTTATGAAGCTTGGGCCTACATGAAAGTTTTCAACCACACCTTTTTATTGCCTTTTCTGTTCATTGAGAATTATTCTTGCTACGTACAGCAACCTCTGCAGCACTTCAGATGTAACTGGCCATGCAAAAGGTATTTCGTATTTCTTTTCTTTTCTTCTTTCCTGTATTTTAAAAAGGGAAATGTCACTTTAAACAGTTATTTTTGAGTGGTAGTTTGTTTCTTGTTTGTCGAAAAAATTACATATGAAGCACCAAAACAGATGTTGAAGAGTTCTTAGATGTGCACATGCAAAGACATATAGTATAGATAGTTAACAAAATGTGCCCCTATATACATAGACACTGAGGCACTTTATATATATGGGTCAGGATTAGTTGAATCTATAATTCTTGTTTAAGTTTTCACTCTCCTGACCAATTGAATATTAATTATTTCACCTATAAATAAAGTGGCATGAGAGTTGCACGCAATGGTCAGGATCTTGAGTATGACCCTGGGAGAACATAAGGGAGTCATTAGTTTACACTAATACACATGCATAAAAACATACATGCACATATTTACATATAGATACATAATATTTATGTAAACACCAATGTGTGTGTGTGCATACATACATACATACATACATATATATATATATACATATATATATATACATATATATATATATACATATATATATATATATACATATATATATATATATAGAGAGAGAGAGAGAGAGAAAGAGGAGAGAGAGAGAAAGAGGAGAGAGAGAGGGAGGGAGGGAGGGGGAGAGAGGGGGGGAGAGGGGGGGGGAGAGAGAGAGAGCTGTTTATTTTTCTTTCAGCACTTGCTTCTTACATGTTTTTTTTTCCGGTCTTTCCCATTGTTTGCATTTGAGCCTTTTATATTTAAAAATGTTTGATTTTGGAACTATTGGTAACAAGCTAAAATTTTTTGAGGTTAGTGGTGGAAATCAGTGCAAATAAAACTAATTAAGGCTTCAATCCTTGAAGAGTAACTTTAGGGGCAATGTTGAATGCTCTCTAAAAGAGATTCCTAATATTTACAACTTGTATATTTATCTACATAGTTTCAGCTGCTTTAAACATGCCTGCTTGTTTTTCAAGTGAACTTGAGGAAAACTTGCTTTAAACATGCCATTTTTGTTTATTTTAACGAAAACCTATATGCTTACTTTAAGGTTTAGCCTTTAACTGCTGATGAGATGACGTGGCGATTTATTTATTAGGACTGGATACTGACAAAGTGCTGAAGCTCTTACCAGAGTGGTCAAAGATGGTAAAATGTGTTTTCTTTATTTAATGCTTTTTTGTAATGTTCTGTTGTGGTTTACTCTCTTTTCTCCTTCCATACACTTTGTGTGTTTGTTAAACCATAAGGGTCCATGGATGTGTGTCATCATGACTCATGAAGACATATGATCAATGTTGTGGTAAGGTGCATTATATCCAATTCATAGAAACGGCACTATGTGAGTAAAAGTTAGTGTGAGGCACTAAACTGCTCCTTATGCTATTGGGGGCTATTTTAAATCCCCATAACTGCTGAGAGCAGAAGCTTGTGTTAATTATATTATATTATTGCTTAATGGGTCATATCTGTTTTAGCTCTTTCCGTATGCCAAAAGCACCAGGCACACAGACCCTTTTTATTTACTTGGCCTTACTTGACAAATATTTTGACTTATGTTGGGAATGAGTTGTGTATGGTATTCATTGATTTTGTTTTGGTTAGCCTATGATCTGGATCAACTGATTAGGATTACACAGTCTGTTAGGGTTTTTCAAATATGCTAAAATTATTGAGGATTAACATAATCTTCTTTAGCACCCTCATTGAAGTGATAAATTTTGACAAAACTATGTTCTGAACATTGATATTCTTGTTGTTTTAATCTTTCAGGTCAAGGATTGGTACAATATCATTGATGCATTGTTAGACAAGCTCTTTGAAGAGCCATCAAATGCAGTCACTATTAGGCTATTAAGTTACATAAGTGAAGAATTAGCAGATTCGGCAGATTTGGTTTTTCATCAACTTCTCTTGCATGCAACAAGGCAGAAAGAGTGAGTTAATTTTTGAATTTCACCTAAAGATAACTCCTTCACGGGAAAGTTATTACATATCACTCTCAGCCATGATTTTATTATTATTTTTGAAGAGGATCACTCTCGACTATAACTGATTATGACTTCATAAGCTGATATCTACTTAATGCATTTATTTTCACTACAGGGTTATCTTATCCCGCAGTGTGAACCATTTCTATGTTAGCTGTTTCTCTTCAACTAGTATGTGAACCATTTTCTAATTGCATTCCACAAGAACCTATATCTTATGTATGATCCTTACAAATGGAAAGGAAAAAGGACCCACGTAGTTTTTAGTGTCCACTATAGATAGTATTGTTTTTCACAGTATGGACAGTTGGAATTTCTTTGTAGGTTTTTCTTCCACCCATATATTTGGTAGTGCTGTTTCTGAAAATGATTAAGTATTTTAAAGCCACTGCATGAGACTGAAAGTATATATCACATTTGTGCTTTATGTGCATTAAGTAAATTTTGAGGCATACACAATGATGTAAATATATATACATTGATGAAACCTAGTCGGAGCTATGTTTTGAATCGTCATTGAACAATTTCTTATGAACTCTTAATATATTATTATCTCCAGTGCTGTTATTTTGATCTCAGATCTCCCATCATGTACAAAAGTCTTGTAGTGAAAAAGCTCCAGCAAATAATGTTTACTTTTCTTTTCTGAACACTTCTTGTTTGCTCTGTTATTTTATCTCCCCTTTATGTTGCAGTGTTTTGGAGGGTCTCTTAGAAGGGGAGAAGACTGGAACCTGCCAAAATATTGATACTTTTAGCTCGCAAACTTCATTCTTTAGCCATCTTTGCCCGTTACTTGTTATTCGGCTGCTTCCATTACGTGTTTTTGACAACTTAGGTTCTCCGTTGATGTATGGTAAAGATTTAAAAGAAAACATTTTGCAAGGTAAGCTACTTGATAATTATTATGTCCTTCGATGTTCCTTCTGAATCATTGTCTACAATCTGGTCCATAACCTATCTTTATCATGTGAGTTGGAATATACTTGTTTTCTTATCTCCTTTCATATAGGATATGGAAGATCTTTCCTGTGTATTTTGGTATCTTTTGGAACATTTTTAATTAATGAAGCTTGTGGAGTTGAAGTAATGGGCTTCAACTAGAATATATGTTAATTCTTTTGTTGCATGTGAATTTCACCAAACAGGTGCTTAGGAGTTGTGATCCTATTCTCTTTCCTATTTAGGGCCAACTAGTTATTATCTTCTGGCTCCCACAAGCAATATGCTGGTTCTGAATGTTAGGTCTTAAAATTGAGTGATAGAAACTCTAGAATGCTTGTAAGATTTCATTTTTCTATCCAAATTACTTATACACAGACGTCTTAAAATTTTACGTTGCCTTGGAGTATTTTATTGTTCTCCTTACTTTCTTAGGCAATATGTCATACCACTTCACTATATTACTCCTGTTCGAGATGAAGAGTTGCACTCTGTAACATTTTCTTTTATTATATTGATGCCTCCAGGTGATGGAATTTTGAATTTGGATGCTACTGAATGCATTGGTTCACTTCTTTTCAGTAGGTTTGTGCAAGAACCCGAGCACATTTGAATTTTTTGAAATTCTATATGATATTGTTAACTTTCTAATTGTTATTCTTATCAGAGCACTCAATAATTTTGAATTTGAAGATGATCGCAAGCTTGCTGCAGAACTCTGTGGGCGCATTCATCCACATGTAAGCGGAAGTTCAATTCTTGGAGTTAAGCTGCTTCTGATTGATTAAAGAAAAGCAAATTTCTTAAACAAGTTATTTCTCTCTTGTCAAAAAAATCTCTCTCAAGACTTAGCTAGTAGTCAGTCAGTGTCTTGTTCACTCAGATCTGATATGACTTGTGGCTTTTAATCTAAACAACACTTAAGTTGAACTGGAGTTGGCTGTATCAATCATGAATATTCCTGGTTTTGCAATTTGCATTCACACTCCCAGTGGAAGAAACATTAAATTTAAAACTGAATTTTTCATAAAGTCTTTTAAGTGTAAGTAAGATGGTAAGTATACGAGTCCTAATTTGGTACTTATCTTAGATATCACCAGCAAGCTGACAATGCATGATAAGAGTATGATTTTAAAGTTTCTGGTTAGGTTCTAATTCGGCATAGTTTTGTACTTTATCTTGTAATATAATCAATCGTTGTATCTGGTTTGTTTATACAATAATTTTGCCTAGTGCAAGTTGTTGATGATGAATGTAATCTATATACTCTACAAGTTATATAGTATGGATGTTTTTATATATTTTGAAATTTCTTGCACCGCCTATTATTGTCATAGCATATAATAAATTTGGTTCTGCAGGTTCTCATTCCAATAGTCTCCTCTGAATTGGAGTATGCAGCAAAAGCTGAGGACACTAAGAAAATCAGAGCTTGTCTGTTTTCAGTTTGTACTTCCCTCCTGGTATGCATCTTACATGCAATCCTCTATTGTGTTTTGCTTCTCTTTGTCCTTTGTATCATAAAAGTTTGGTAATGATGAAAAGGATTTATTTAAGCATGGAAAAGGGCTGATAGTGCTGATCAAATTTGATTGGATATTTGAGTTGGTTTGTTTGCTGTTCCATAAATTCGCTTGCACTATAAGGCCTCTCATTGACCACATTTGGAGGTTCCTACGTATTTGGTAAGATAGTAACAGAGTATCCTGACAGTGCTGATGTTTTTCCTTCTTCAATCTTTTGATTCTAGATCCGAAGAAAAGAGTCATACCAGCATCCTCAAATGATTAGAATTAGAAACACTGTGCAGATAATTTTATCCTGGTCCTCGCTGGGTAGAGATGATGGTGAGTGTTATTGCACGATCTTTCTCTAATGTCAAGCAAATCCAATTTGTAATTGCTATAGTATTATATTCAGTTTTGAAAGCTCAACATGGATGCATCGATTGCCTGGCATGGATGATATGTGCTGAATCAGATATCCCAAAATCAGTTACAAGTTCTTCAAAAACGAAATTTTCAGGTTGGTATCTTTCAAACTTTACATCTGATGGGGATAATCTCTGCGTGAATGTGAGCTAACAGGTGCTTGTGTAACTCACAGAGGATGCTGCACTAAATAGTTCAGTCTGCATTTTTGTGATTGATCTCTTCACCAAGGATGCAAATGAAATTTTCTCTTCATGGGGTGAACGGAGCTGGGAATCAAGATCAGCAATGCAGCTCTCTTATCGGCTGTGCATGGCTAATGTTCTCATTAGTGCTTGTCAGAAGACATCAGATTCTGGCAAGAAAAAATTGGCTAAGAAAATTCTGAATCCTGTGATCACGTATTCTGAGGTATTAAGTTGTATTCATTCATCCCTTTTTAGGTCAGTTTAGGTTTCCCTTCCTCCTGATTTTCTTGGGCCCGCAGCAGGAGATACTAGAACCTGAAATACGAGCTGCCTGTAATCAAGTACTGTTCTCCGTGGTGCTCCATCTGAAATCAGCAGTTTGTCCTTCTGCACCAGCTATGTTAAAGGTTGCTTTGAGATCACTTAGAGATGAGACAGAGCAGGTATGTTTCAAAAACAAAGTCTCGATCGCTGTATATTTTCTAGAAAAGGCTATCTTGTTATTCCATAGAGAAGATGTAATATTTGTTTGTGTTCATCAGGTAAGGTTGACGGGTACAAAGTTACTGGCTTCTCTAATGGCAAGTGAAGAAAAAGTTCTGCAAAGCATCTCGGGAGGGTTGCTCGAGGCAAAACTAACTCTTCAGAATTTATGCTCATCGGATCTTTCCGTGGAGGTGCGACAAATGTGCAAGAAGTTGCTTTCTTGTATGACAGCATCTTAGCCGCTTAAGACCAGTAGATCACCTGTATACTATTAGGGGCTTACGGCCTGAATGTTGCGCAAGACCACTGCAACTCCTGACTTGAATCACATTGAAGTTCTGGGATTTGTTTATTAATTGTTGGTGCTATTCATTAGTTTTAGCTACAGCTTTTATCCATAACCCCTTTTTTTCCCCCTTTTATTTTATTTTTTTCCTTCTTTCAATAAAAATGCTGAAGTCCTTAAAAGCTGCAACAGATTATTTGAAAAAATTAAAAAAAACTGGCAAGAAAATTGGTGCTCATGATTCTTCAGTGTTTCATCCCTAATATGATTCCAAGTAGTGAGTTCTCTTATCGACAGAGTTAGGAGTCCTCTTGTAGGAGTCGAATACGGATGTAGAAACTCAATTACATAGATTTAAGCAATCACATAGATTTTCAACGACATTGTAAGAACTCAATTTCTGATGTCTTTTAAGGTTTTTTATGGCACAGTGAGCTGAATATATTTCACTCACCGGTAGAAGTGGCTTTAACTAATATTAAAAAAAGAGAGTAATAAACTCAGGAGAGATTTTGTGGAAAAAAGAATTCACTTTAAGTGATATGTTAAAAAAAGTGTCATTTAGGCATCTTTCCAAAAAATGGCTTACCCAAAAATAAAAATGGCCCATGCAGGTCTCGAACCTGCGACCTTCGCGTTATTAGCACGACGCTCTAACCAACTGAGCTAATGGGCCTGTTGTTGTTGTAAACTATTTATGTTTTAATTTATTTAATTTTATTAACGGGTTAAAATACAAAACTACGTTGGCTTGTGTTCCGGGTAGTAAGAAATTAGTGAAAGGCGCAATTGGGTGTGTGAGAATTATGGAATTGGAAGGTGATATCTTTGAAGCGTGCCTTAACCTGGAGGATGAGCACCTCAGTGAAGGCTACGACAAAGGCTACGCCGACGGTTCAAATTCCGCCGCCGACAAGGAGGACGGCCGGCAAGTCGGCCTGAAGAACGGCTTCGAGGTTGGCCAGGAACTGGGCTTCTACAGAGGCGTCATCGACGTGTGGAACTCTGCCATTCGGGTCGACCCGACTTGCTTCAAGCCCCGGATCGTCAAGAGCATCAAGCAGATGGAGGAGTTGCTCAACAAGTACCCGTTATCCGACCCGGAAGACGAGTCTACCACCGATTTGCAGGTTTCGCTGAGGTTGAAGTTTAAGGCCATCTGTTCCGGTCTGAACGTCAATTTGGAGTACGAGGGCTACCCCAAAGCTTCTTCCTCCGGAGTCACTGATTTTTAGGAAATAAAAAATGTCTTCTTTGATCATAATGGAACCATTTGAATGTTTATTTTGATTAACTTCAAGTTTATGTTGAATACCTGAATTTGATAGTGTTTACATTTGGTTAACTGATGATAAAGTGTAGACAATTTTTTGGGGGAAATAGAAGAGTGTCCATGATTGCATTGCTTACATGCCATCTTCTCCAGATGCAGTTTTTATGTTACAGCTGTGTTGAAATATACACAATTGTATTGCAGATAACTGAACATAACAAAAACTGGTATCCTTCTATATAGATCATGTAAGAAACCAAGAAAGTCAACCAAATCAAGGGGCGGGACTAAATTTGAAATACTCTCCGGTAGTTCTAAACCTGTGTTTTTGACTAATGTTTTTTTTGTCATTTAAACCTACTCTAAAATAAATTCCTGATTGCGTCACTGAACAAATCTACACTATAGAATGACAACTTGTTAGATTTCCAACCAAAATCACTACCAATAGTCACCACATGAGCATTTGCCACGCTCAAAATGATGGAACCGTTTATTGTCTCTGACAATAATCAATCTCCCAGTGCACTTGGACATGAACTTAATAGCAGTGTGGCAATCCCCACAGATTCTTAGGTTCTTCATCACTCTGATCGGCCTCTCTGCAGGAATGGCTATCAACGCGTATGCAATAGCAATTCTTTCGCTGTGATACCTTATCGCCTCGCTTTTCTCCTCATCACCGACTTCTCGCAAAGCATGGCTTGTGTCCATAACATACCCAGCTTCCTCCATTTTGCTCTCCAATTCCTCGAGCTTTTCATAGATTTCCTTCATTCTTACATGCCGCCTTTCCCCTGCAGCAAATGTGTGCACTTTATTGCCTTCCTCGACCCAACTTAAGCCTGTCTCCTTCTTATAACCAAGGTCCCTAAGCTTCTTTCTAGCCTTTGCAGCCTCTTCATACCGACCAGCAGCTGCATATACGTTTGATAACAGGACATGGAAGCCTGAGCTTACAGAGCCTAACTCGAGGATTTTATCAGCTGCATACGCTGCCAGCTCAGTTTTACCATGGATCCTACAGCCGGTCAGTAGAGCTCCCCATACTGATTCTGTTGGCGCAACAGGCATTTCCTCGATAAGTTTCAAAGCTTCTGGAAGCTTCCCAGCTCGGCCAAGCAAATCCACCATCGAAGAATAATGCTGATGCCCTGGCTCAATTCCATAGTCCTTCATCAATGCAAAATAATACTTCCCTTCATCAAGTAGCCCTGCGTGGCTACAAGCATAAAGCATGGACAAGAATGTGATGAAATTCGGCTTCGTCCCAGCACGCTTCATTCTCTCAAACAGCTCAAAAACTTTGCCCGTATGGCCGTGCTGCGCGCAAGCTATGAACATAGCATTCCACAGCCCTAGATTCTTATCCACCACCTCATCAAACACGCAATAAGCACTCTCTACGATCCCACACTTGGAGTACAAACATATCAATGAGCCCCCAACAAAGCTGGACAAATGAAAGTTGAGCTTCACACACAAGCTATGCATCTGCCTCCCCAACTCGAGCAGTGTCGAATTCCCACAAACACGAACCACGCTCGAAAACGTGAAGTCATTAACATCCAAACCTTGCTCCATAGCCATCTTGAAAAGCCCCAGAGCCTCATCATCCTCCCCCATCTGCGCATACCCGTAAATCATACCGCTCCAGGACACGATATTCCTCTCAGGCAGTTCATCGAACACCTTCCGCGCACGACTCAAATCACCACACTTTGCATACATATCACTCAAAGAGCTCCCCACAAAAACATTCAAATCCAACCCGTTCTTCACCGTAAGGCAATGCACGGACATCCCAACGTCGCGGTCGCCCATGCTCGCGCAGGACTTGGCGACGCAGGGCATGACCCGGTCGTCAACCGGTAGGCCGCTGCGGAACATGGCGCGGAAGTAGGAGAGGGCCCGCACGGGGAGGTCGTTCTGGGCGAAGGCGGAGATGATGGAGCTCCATGAGGTGGGGGTCTTGAAGGGGGCTTCGTGGAAGACGAGGTCGGAGTCGCGAGGGCGGTGGAGCTTGGAGTACAAGTTAATGAGGTGGTGGGCTACCAGAGGGATGATTTGGATGCCTGATTTGATGACGTGGGAGTGTAATGCTTGGCCCTTGCGGAGGGATCGTGCCCTTGCGGAGGACAGCAAGTGGTCGCATATTGACATATTGTTTTCAGGGACTCCAACATGGCGTTCTTGCATGCGGACAGATTTTGTTTTCGATAATTTGGTGGTCTTTTTTTTAATCTGGGTAACTTTATATGATGAAGATAGATTGTGAAACCCTGGCATAATTGAAGGAAATATAAGACATGTACTAATTTTGTTATCAAGCGAGGATGGAAGGTGGAAAGTAGTTCACCATAGTTGGAACTGAGTTTTGTGTTCTCTGAGAGAGGTTGGGTTTTATCAGCATCAGCAGTTACTAGCACTGCCACGCGACCGCTACTGGTCTGATATGCGCTAAAAGTGAAGGGGCTAAATATTATGTGCACATTAATATTTTGGTTCGAGACCAGGATTCTCAAAGAGGCAAGGTGAGAAGCCTGTTCAAAAATGTTTCAATTGATTTAGTATCAGATTGCATGGAGGGACACAATTACATTTGAGCATGTGGAAAATACACCGGCAAGATCAAGATTCAGTTTCGATGACTTTGAGGTCAAGGTATGGTATCATCCCTCCAAAGATATCCATTTTTGGTCAACAGAACATTTCTTTCATATATACAGGATACTGAAGGAGTGTATTCTTAATTGTATTCTTTCTTAGCTCTGTATCATGGATTGCCCTAGCCCTAGCAACTACGGGAGTTGTTGTTGAAGAATCAATATCTCAATTTCATTGTTCAACTGATAGCAATCCTTGGTGTCATGACCACGATCCCAGTGGTGCGCGCAGAATTTGGAGGATTTCTGCCTTTCTGCTTAATCTTTCATAGGCGGGGGTTCCTTGAAGAGGCGATATATCGACAATATCTCGATCCTCGACCGAGTGAGTGGGGTGTAAGACTCGAAAGTAGACATAGAAAAGCCCTCGGTCCTTTCGATCTTTGGAGTTTTCATCCTAGGCTCGTAGCCTTTACCCTCGCGGTGACGATCTAAATTCTGCTTCCTCTTGACTCCATTTTCATTGTTATATCTCTCTACAATAGCTTGCAAATGCTGGAGGATAGTAGGTTGCTTTGACATCAATTCCTTACTAGACCATAATTGGTAAGATTCATGCGGAATTTGATGTAAAATCAGGAAATCGGTTCCTATCGTGGCATTCCAACACTAGATCAATGAACTGATGATATAAGGTTTCAATGCATTCGCCGATTTTATGAATCACATTACAAAAATCACTTATTCATCGAGTGAATTTCTTCTTCTGGGAAAAGGCGGACATCAAGAACATCCTGAAACATCGATAGGAAAACATGCTTTTTGATTGGGTCTTACTAAACCAATCCCGAGCCTTACCCTAAGATAACTCGGGATGATTTTGAATATCTCAAACTTATGGAAATCTCGAGATGGAATAGCTATTAAGAACACTGTCGGAAATTCTCGGGGATCACTAGTTCCGTCATAAGTGGGCAGATGATCGAGTACTTCTTAGTGTTATCGTGAGGAAGATTCATGATATGTCTTGAAATGGGGGAGCAAACTGCTTGTCCTTGCGGCCCGAGCAGTCTCCAGGCTGATGCATAGGTTGATAGGCTTCAAGATTCTGCTGCCTTCAAGCTTACTCGTGCATCCTCTACTGCTGTATCAAGAGATTCTGGTTATGTTGAATGAGGTGTATATGGTGATTCCCGCAATCATCTGTCAAGGGGTTTGTTGACCATAATACCTTGCTTGTTGTTGTTGTAGTGGCCGTTGTTGAGGATTTGAGATGGTATTCCCAAAATCCAAGAATAACTGGTTTGGGGGTGGACCCCCAACATAAGTTGTACACTGATCGTACCCTTGAGGCGGGTATCCAGGATCCACTCCTATCTATCATCCACCGTAGGACGCAACGTTAGGTGGATAGTTGCCCTGGTTCATGTTGCCAGGATTTGCTCCGTAAGTAGGCACGATCCCGTAGGGCTTATTAGAAGGCTGGTTCATTCTCATAGTGGAAGATTTTCTTGTAGGTGAGCGGGAATCACCGGATCATAGGTAGGGATACCTACCTCGGGAACACTGAAAAACACAGCCGAGATTATATATAGTGTTTGAAAGGTATTCCTTTAGCTGTCTCAAAGATATTATTAAGTCATCTCAAATTAACGCATGGTCATATTGCAAATTGCGCGAGTACTAAATGGAATGATTTGATTGTAAAGTGTTTGTTGAAAAGGTTGAAAGAGATAATTAGATCCTCTTGATTGTATATACATTCAAATTGGGTGTTCGAAAAATGAAAATTGTGCATGAAAAATGTTTGTTGAAATGTCCGAGAGAGATTATTAAAAATTATAAGGCAAACTCTCTAGAAAGTAAAATTATAAAGTAAAATTGGCTAAATGTTTCGGAATTTTGAATATGAACTTTCAACTTTCATGCAACACAAACTATGATACAATTCAAGTCTCATACTAGTGTAAGACCTATATAATATAAACTCATTAAAATATGTTATACATGTTACTATTATTATTGATAATTATAAACATCACATAACGCGTGGCGCAACTAACCTTATTGGTAGTATGGGCGGAGGGCGTATCCAAATCTTTGTAAATTTTCAATAATACAAAATATGTAGGGTGTGTTTGGTTCGTCAGATTTTTGAGAGTCTGGTTTTTGTTTTTGGTTTTTGGGAGTTTGGGTTTTTGTTTGGGATTTTGAGAGTCTGGTTTTGCAAAATCCTTGTTTGGTTGGGTTGGATTTTGTGAGTATGAAACAAAATCTTTGATAAGTTTTTAAGATTTTGCAAGTCTGAATTTTGGAAAACTTGGTGAACCAAACAAGAATTTACAAAACTGGACTTAGATAGTGCAAGTTTTGCAAAAACTTGCCCAACCAAACACACCCGTACATTTCTATAATCCATCACTATTGTGCTTTTGTACTATTTCTAATTAGTGGTCCTACTATAAGAAAAGAATAAGATGACGTGTCAAAATCCGCAGCCCCCAGCATATAAAGTCGGCCCAGACCTCTCATTACTAGCAAAACGAGCATTTCAATCCAAAAGTCAAACCGCACCTCATCAGATCCTCGTCTTCCCCAAATCAAATCATCTGAAAATGCTGCAGCTCTTCTTCGCGGTGGCTTTCTCGGCGGTGCCGCTGACCTTATACGTGCCGCCCATTCGGAGTGTCAACTTGTTCGTGGAGTCGCTCGAGTACTTCTTCCGCCAGACCGCCGCCCAAGCCCTCTCCATCCGCCCCCGCCTCCGCCTCGCCTTCTCCAGGTTCCGCTTCTTGGCGTCCCGGAGGCAGTCTGTGTGAAAAGGTGCCGTCTTTCTCTGAAATTGAGCACCGCCTTTTTCCAATTTTTCTAGGATGAAATAAGAGTAGTGCTGTGATCGTGTTGAATTGAGGATTGGTTAAGATGTGTGTACTTCTGGTGTTGTATGAATTGTAGCCCTGTCTCTGTTTGTACTCTTGCCACTGACCTTGACGTGAGTGAGTTGTACATATTAAGTGCCTTTTCGTTTTATCTTTGAATAATTCTTTTGAGGGGCTATGATAATCACTATGTTGATTTTGATCTCTTTATACTGTTATTTCTTTCCGAGTGTCACTTTTATATATTGGAGGAAAAATTCAGAATTTTTTGTTTTTCTGTTCTTCTGCTTCTGTGATCTATGAATCTATATGCTTAGAGATACGGAGTGTTGTCCTGAGTGTTGAAATCTGGTGAAAGTATCACCTGTAGCCGCAACTATGGCCAGAGGGCATAAGGGATTGAGCAATGAAATGTGTCCTCTTTAAGTTTAGCAGCAGCCCCTTTTGAAACATCTAATAGATGCAGTTTTCTTCTTTTAAATATGTAACACTTGGTGCCTTGCAGCTAGGCCATACCTCCATAATTGCTCTTACCCTCTAACCTTCCACCTTTACGTGCTTTCTTGGTTGTTTAATTTCACGGGCTGTTTCTGAGCTTCTAGGTTAGCTTGCTTCTAAATTTGAGTGTCTGGGGATTCAGTGGTGTCAGCTCTGAATTCTAGCTTGGCTCTTAGGTATTTCTTTATGGAACTTCTTTCTGCCCAACACAGGATTAAGGACACACTTCAGAGACGTTGGGGGAAAGCCCTAGCACGGGGCTGCTTCATCCTTTCATGTCCATTAGTTTACCCTTACATAGGCAAATGTTTTCAGCTTTAGTTTAAGTTACATGTATTTAGATCCTCCTATGGTCATAGCATTTTATTGTCTATCCACGTTAAGTTTAGCTTACCGTATCGACTGTGTTTGGTGAATCCGGGTTGATTTTTATAATAATTTGATCATGCTTGGTGCACCTTTAATTGTCAGTGAGTTTGAATTGTTGCACCTTACATTTAGCTATATTTTGGTAAAATTCTCAATCTTGATGTGGACAAAGAATTGATGCTAATTCAGTTTGATCTGTCTGGTTGTAAACTTTGTTCTGTTTATTCAGTATCTGTGGCTTTTACCTTTTAATTTCAAAGCCTCCCATAGTATAAAATAGAAGTTTATCAGATATCGAAGTTTATCTGCTTGTTGTCAATTGTCAAACATCATTTTGAGGTAGAAGCCAATAACTCAGGGTTATAGCAGTATTAGCTACCCTTTCTCTAGGTATAACGAACTAGCTAAAAGAGTATTTGACCTCTTCATTCAGAATCACATATCCGTAGGAGATATATTTTTCTTCAGTATTTTGTCTCTGAGCCATCGTGGTAGTTTTGGAATGATTTGGCTGATTTTTCTCTGCTCATGAAATGACTGTCAAGGCAAACTTTAATAACAACTCAATAGTGTGAAATTGGCATTTGGAAAGAATTGTATGAACTGAAATCTGGGCACGGTATTACATCCTAGTCTTTATGATGTTGGCTGTCCTGTGTTGACACTCAGAGGCTTCTCTGAGTATATTGGTTGCCTGGATTTGGATGGAACCATGCCACATCTTAAATTATAACTGACTAAATCATGACTTGAGGACTACAGAAGCTTATCCTAAGTGTTCAGAATTAGCACTTTGACTCCTGGTAATTATCATTAAAGATGCGAGCATTGTTCATGTGTAGTGAAAACTTGTAACATATGTAAGTTCAGTTGGACATCAAATCTGGGGTTTGATTTGATTTCCAGTAGCTGGCCAAACTCATTTTCGTCCACATCTTTTACGAAGTCATTTCCCCTTGTTCATTGCATCAGCAAAAGATATACAAAGAGATGGTGTGGTTTTATTAGATTTGTGAGGTGAGAAGTGAATAGTGGTTGCAATCACTGGTCACATGAGTGGTGTGATTGTTAATAATATCTAGAGGGGATGTTGTTGAGATTAAACTCACATCGGAAACGGAGTGGCTGAAAGTTCGGTAACCTTATATACTGAACTTTCAGCCACTCCGTTTCCGATGTGAGTTTAATCTCAACAGATGTAGAGGTTGTACATGAGTTTCTGTTCGGCGATTTGATACCGCAGTCAGCTACAACCGGCGCCAGTCCGAGCCACACCAGCATCAGGAATCGGTCGGTACATCCGACAGTATGTACTTCCATGGTGAGACGTCACACCATCAACAATTAAACATACAGAATGAAGATATGCCCACGTTGATCCACGTCATGACCTACCACAACAAGAACTTGCTCCTTTTTCTTTAGACCATCGGTTCGCCATTGACGCCCCCGATCGCCGCCTTGTCTCGGGCACCGTATCCTGAAAACAATGATTTTGATGTGATGGATTCCAGTTTCAACAACTCTTATACTGGCATCCCAACTATGGTGTAACTCTTTTTGGGACGTCTTCAATAGTTTATCCGTCTGTACGGTTGCCTGATCTTTCCCGCAGCGTTATTCCGGTGGAATTAATCCACCATTGAATTTGAAACCACTGCTAAACCACTGCTGGAATCAGGGGTGGATCCAGGAAAAAATTTTAGTGGGTGCTGAGATTACACTTACAGAAAATTGAGAGTGAATTTAGTGCTAATTTTAGTAAAAATATGATGAATTTAGGTAAAATATAACTATATTTATAAAAAAAAGTAAAAAAAATTAGCCCTAATTATTTGGCAAGTGGGGGCTTGAGCACCCACAAGCCCCCATGTACATCCGCCCCTGGCTGGAATCACAACCACAGGTGGACTTGAAACCACTGCTTGAATCCCCTAGTGGATTGCTGGAGCCACACTAGCCACTGCAGGAGAAGGACCGGTTGTGTAAAAAGTAACATTTGCATGTAAATTTACTCATGATTCTGGTCATGTGATATGTCCATCTTGTCCGAAAAATGATAGGTATGACAACTTGTTCTACAATTACACAATCAAAATAAGAGGCCGAACAAGTTGTAAGCCTTAAATTTATGAAGACATACAAGAACAATACAGAGTACATATCACATCTCCACTATCATGAGTAAATCTACAAATGTGGTATAATTTTTTTTTTACCGGATGATTAGTAAAACAAATATACTAAATGGAAACGCTAACACGAAAACACTAATTAGTAATTACCTCAGAGTCATCATCATCTACTTCAACAATGTCTACCTTCCACTTCCTCTTCCTCTTCCTCTTCGTCTTCCACTTCCACATATAAGTTTTAATTTGACAAAAATACAATGTGTCCTAAAAATATCAAAGAGCATATAAGACTTTTGTGCTAGTAACTTTGTCATAATACTTGTTTCAGTAATAACAAATTAAATTAACAATAATTAGCCCTGAATCACATAAAAAGTACTGGTTGTAATATTATAATTAAATTAGTTAGCAGTATACCTAACTTACTTTCTAGGTCATGTCAATATTGTAGCAACTCACGGTCCATCTAGTCGAGCTCACAACCCATTGAACGTCTCAGATAGTTCCACGATATATGTTAATCTGGAGTATCAAACAAACGAGACAATTTATTAACAAAAACATTCAATATTCTCAAATAATAATTATGAACAAAGAATAACAAGTTTGATTTACCTGTTTATACGGTATGAAGATGGAAGGGAGGTGGATCAGGTAAATGTAAAAGCATTTGAAGTACCGAAACTGGTACCGCTGCTACCTGCTCGCTGGATAAGCGTTTGTATAATGACTATTATCTAAGATGGATGTGCTAATGTGAATGATCGAAAGATAGAAAAAAGTGCTATCTAGATATGTTTGATGAACCATACATAAGTTATATTTATCCAGTTATTTAGGATTAATCTATTTCATCGTATCTGACACGAGTCGTTAAATTCCACCCTTTTCCATGTACAGATACCACGCGTCCCCGTATCTGACGCGTCGTTCAGTTCCACCCTTCTCCATGCACAGGTACCACACGTACCCGTATCTGTCACGCGTCGTTCAGTTCCAACCTTCTCCAACACAGGTACCACGCGTCCCGTTTCATGCACAGGTACCACGCATCCCCTCTCCATGCACAGGTACCACGCGTCCCCGTTTCAGGTACCACGCATCCCCTCTCCATACACAAGAACAGTTATTTAGCTATTAATCTATCTCATCGCATCTGACACGCGTCTTTCAGTTTCACCCTCTCCATGCACAGGTACCACGCGTGCCCTCCCCATGCACAAAATACAGTTATTTAGTTATTAATCTATCGGGTGAATCTATTTGCATCATGTTAGGATCCAGGGGCGTGAAGAATATTTCAGAAACATACTGGGGCTTATTTGCAAATATGGAAAAGATGAGGGGCCAAAGAGAAATAAAAGGAAAGTGATGAGTCTGCAAACCAGAAGCTCAACGAACTACAAACTGTCATTTTCCTTGTATGATGATTAGTATATAGCTTAGCAATTCCTTTAGTTAGAATTATCCTCTGGAATGGGATCAAACTGATTTGTAGTTTTCTTCTTTTTTATTGCTTTCCTTCTGAATATATCAACCGTTTACCGGAACGGTTATTTTCCGTTGCAATCCAACCGGAAATCCGAAGTCCCGCTCGCCAGAGCGTGACAATTGGTATCAGAGCAGTCTTCTGCCGGCCTGTGGTGCCAATTCGTACTGATACGGCGCAATGGAGGAGGAAGATGAGTACGGATACTGCGATTTTGGGAATTCTCCGACGGAGTATGAGCACCGCAATTTTGGGGGTTCTCCGGCGGAATATGAGTATCATGATACTCCAAAAGCAGCGTGGAATTCCAATTACCGCTATGAGTATCACGATTCTCCGGCAACGGCGTGGGATCACGATTATGGTTATGAAGATCTTGAGTTTCCGGTGACTCCATCTCAACGAGAGGACCCATCAGATGAGATCTGTGTGCGGTATGATTCTGAAATTGATGCACCGACGGAGTATGATCAAGATGATGATGATGATGATCGAGAGGATTTACGAGCTGAGCCGCCGCGCACTTGGCCAAGTTATGATGTGCATCATCAGATTCCGATGGAGGAACGGCAAAGCGTTGGGTACTACAGCTACGATGTTTCATCGAGAGATCGTCATCGTCACATTCCGGTGGAGAAGCATCTCCAAGGAGGTCTGTCTTCGTATTTTCCGGCGACAGCTCTCCGTGGCGGTTACCATGAAACCGTTCCTGCACAACAATCAGCATCGGTTCTTGGAACTCGCTGCCTGGAAACTATGATCGGAGAGAGTTCTATGTTCCATTACGACTGGAGGCAGCAGTCTCTAGAGGAGTTGGAGCGTCAACGGAAAGAGTCTGAACGACGCTGGGAAGAATCTGATCGTCAACGAAAACAAAGGCAAGACGAGTTTGATCGCAGCTGGAAACAACTTCAAGAGGATTCTGAACGTCGATGGGACGAGTTGAACCAGAAATGGAAGAAACAATCCGTAGAGCCAAGCTTACCGAGGGAATTGGAAGATTTGGGGAATGAAATAGAAACAACAAATGATTCTCAGGGAAGAGCTCCAATCTTGTTGACTCCTAAGGAGGTATCATCTAATCATGGCATTCTTGAATTCAATGATAATATTCATGAGCTGAAAGATGTTAAGAATGTGGAAATTAAGTGTAGTAATTTTGTAGTCCTTGAATTGAATGATAAGGATGCTGTGGAGATTAATTCTAGTTCTGGAACTGTTGAAACTTATGCAGTGTGCTATGATCCTGGCATTAGTAAGGATATAGACTCATTTGGAGTTAACTGTTTGGTAGAAGCTATGGACAATTCTGTGATAATTGCTAAAAAGACTTGGAATGATCAAGACTGTGAGAGTCTTGAAGTTGTGAGTCCTGGAGTTTTAGTTACATGCCATGAATTGGATAGAGATTGTGATGATCATGCTAAATCAGTGATCACTGTTGAGCCTATAATATGTTTTGATCCTGGAATTGAAAGGTCTGGCAAGGTTGTTGATAAAGTAGAGGATGTTTCAGTTTTAAGTGACAAGGAAGTGGAGGATTTAAATGGTTCTCATATTTCCTTGGCTAGTAATGATGAGATTGATGAAATGTATGTGGAGCCTAAGTTTAGAATCCAGTCTGGTTTTAACCTTTTGAGTGTCAATGCTATAGAGTCCCTTAATATGAAATGGCAGTCAGTTCCTTTTGATTACGTAAGAGGGGGTGATAGAACTCTGAAACTAATGATTGATAAGAGGAAGGGAACATAAAAACTAGGGTGGTTCTAAATGCAGGTCCATTTTGCTTCTGCAGGTCCAAATTAAATTTGAAGTGACAATAATGTCCCTCTTAAATATGTATTATAATTCACGAAAAAATAATTTATAATTTGGACACGTGTTCAATCATTACATAGACGGGTCTATGCATTCAAGGTTAGGGTTTTAGAAATATATTTGTAAAAACTAATAAACGAGTGAAGGATAATTTTGGTATTTTCCCATTTTCATTGGACCTGCAGAAGTAAATTGGACCTGCATATATTAAACACCAAAAACTATGTGTTGCAATCATTTGTGGCAATATCTTATTTACTGAACCTACTCTATGTTTTGATCCGGGAATTCTTGAGAAGGAAATAGCAAACTTAGAGGGTTGTGTGGTGCTTAGTTTGTCTGATGAACTAGGCTGGTTGATTTGGTACACTGCTGTGGTGTTGAACTGTTATAATTTTACCCCAAGTTTTGTTGTGGCTCTTGTGGACCATAAGGCATTAAGGCCAGTTTATAAGATTGGTCATATTCCATGGGTGGAGATGATGATAAACATTTCAAGTTGTAACTCAGAAATGATTGGCAGTCAATGGAGCTGTTGGAATTCAAGGGAAGTTTCTGTTTGTGTAGCACTGATTGGAGATATTCGAAAATCAGTTATCTCGACCTTTGTTATCCATATTCTGGTGGATAGTGATTTTCAGGTTTTTAAGCTTGGGGAAAAGCTTAAGTTTAGTGGTGGAAGGTTGATAGGTCGAGCAACAGTGGACAACGGTGGAAGTTTTTGGCTAACTACTGTACGAGTTAGTGCATTGGTATTCTCTTGGAATAAATGTGTCACCGTGTTCAGGGATGGAACATTGATATTGCAGCAGGGTTGGATAGCTTTATGGTGCATTTGTTTATGGAGTACAATGTTGGGCAATTGCAGGACGGAGAGTTCTGAACCAACTGCAGAACAAAGATTTTTAATTTTGGTTGATGCAAATCCAAGATATCTTAAGTTTCCTCAGCTGCAATTACCTCCAGTTTTTGCAAGATACCACAACTATTTGGAACTTGCGTGGACAGAAGCATGCTCAAGGGTCAGATTCTGGAGCTTGAAGACAATCAACCATTTGGAGCTTGTGTGGACAGAAGCATGCTCAAGGGTCAGATTTTGGAGCTTGAGGTCAAGCTCATGATTAGGGGGAGTGAAACAAGAGGAAGATCAGAGAATAAAGCAGAAAATGAGGGGATTTACATGCTGAAAAATCACCTGGCTCAATCTCTCTGGAGATTCTTGACTCAAGATAACACTCCTTATGAGTAGAAGTTTGAGAACATTTTTCAGAGGAGTTACAAAGTTGCAATGGCCAGATGCTTGGTGGACTGTATGGAGCAAATAATGCTGAGTGTTGCAGCAGTTTGGATGCAGAATGGAATGAGTGCAGCAGCAGCTTGAATGCAGAAAACAGAAAATGCAGTCCAGAAATGCAGAAAACAGAAAAATGTAGTCCAGAAATGCAGAAAACAGAAAATGCAATGCAGAAAATACATCTCAAATGCTGCTCGAAAATTGCAGATTACTGGCACAGAAAATGCAGGTGCATCTTTATTACAGATTGTGCTAAGTGTTACTCAAGTTTGCATGATGAGAAAATGCATGAAAAAGTGTGGTATATTTCAACAAGCATGCATGCAAAGGCGTGGTATTTTTCAACAATGTGAAGGTCAAGAATGATGTGCTGGAGCTGCCAAAGAAAGAATGCACGAAAAGCTTATCTGTGTGATTATTAATGCTATGCCATTTTTGAATGATCACAGTATGATTTGCCTTAAGTTTGATAGTGCTGCAATTTCATTTCATTCTTGCAAGCTTGAGGACAAGCTTGAAGTTAAGGAGGAGGGAGTGTTAGGATCCAGGGGCGTGAAGAATATTTCAGAAACATACTGGGGCTTATTTGCAAATATGGAAAAGATGAGGGGCCAAAGAGAAATAAAAGGAAAGTGATGAATCTGCAAACCAGAAGCTCAACGAACTACAAACTGTCATTTCCCTTGTATGATGATTAGTATATAGCTTAGCAATCCCTGTAGTTAGAATTATCCTTTGGAATGGATCAAACTGATTTGTAGTTTTCTTCTTTTTTATTGCTTTCCTTCTGAATATATTAACCGTTCACCGGAACGGTTATTTTCCGTTGCAATCCAACCGGAAATCCGAAGTCCCGCTCGCCGGAGCGTGACACATCACCCTAATTGCTATCTACACCCACCTACCTGACCCATTTTACTAAAATGAATGCGCATTAATAATTTTCTTCATTACTTTTTTATCATTCAATTTCACTCTTTTTATCATCCAACATTTTATTTATTAACCTTGTGATTTACATAAAATCCTTGTTATGCAAATTAATAAAATTTTAAAATATACATGTTATTAAAAAATCTATCATTTTTACATTATTTGGTTATATAGTTTTACTTGTTTATAATTTAAATCATTTAAATTATTCACTACGCATTTATAATCTTTCTTATATTTTGTAAGTTAAATAATTAAATAGTCCTTAAAATAAAATATACAAGTGAAAAAATTAGACATTAGGCACAATAAATTTAAAATTTTACAAAATAATTAATGAGAAAAATATTTACATTACATAACGAAAAAATTCACAAAATTTTATTATAAGTTTATTGGATTACACTATTTTTAGTGATACATGATTTTTATAGATTCAAAAAAATAATAGTACTGATAAGTATAAATTTCTTAAACATTCATAAAATTATAATTAAGTTTGAGTATTACAAACAAAATTTTAGTGACAAAATTTGATTCAATCTAGTGTTTAAATATGCATCTAAAAATAAAATTGGCACACAAACATTCATATACAATAAAATATGGTTGTTGCTATTTACACCCACCTTAGAAGTGCAAATAACATTGGGATGATAAAAAGTTGATAGGTCATTATGATGTAGATAGAGAAATGTTATTTGTACACCTACTTTTTAGTCAATCTTTAATATTTAATATTTAAAATTTTAAGTTATATATTTTAATTTATTTTACATGTAAATTTAAGAACTAATTGTTTAATGTGTAACAGGAAGGATTTTAGTTAAAATTTATTTATGACACAATCAAACACAGTTATAATTATTATCAAATACTATATAACTAGTCAAGTTCTAAAATTATTTGAATTTATAAAAAAAAATATCACCGCAATTAGTTATTGAAATTCAACCAACTCATCATAAAATATATGAGTTAGTGTCTTTGAAACCGTTTAGAATTCTTATAAACTAATAATAAATATATTAATAATATGAGAAAGCGTCTGGAGAGACCGTCTATATTATAGACCAAGGACTATGTAGTAATGGTGTTGTAAAATAAAACAAGGAGGTCCTTAATTGCAATTTACTTAGAATAGTTTCTACTCACGCGCACTATTCACTGATCCGTCACTATTCACTGGGCTATACTATTCACTGATCCGTCACTATTCACTGTGTTGCACTATTCACTGGCGACCCGCGTCATGATCTTTGCATTTGTTTCTACAAGAAAATGAGTATTTTAGCACATAAGGTCCACATTATAGTCCCAAACATGAACACGAACATCTAAACATGCTACCCTAGCCAATTTTCACAAACCAAACCTCACATTTGGCCATTCATGCCTCAAATAGACCAGGACATGTGGATTTTAATACATAAGGTCCACATTATTGGCAGAAATATGAACATGAACATTTAAACATGATACCCTAGCAGATTTTTCACACCAAACCTCACATCTGACCATTCATGCCTCAAATAGACCAGAACATGGGGATTTTAACACATAAGGTCTAAATTATATGATGAAACATGAACATGAACATCTAAACATGATACCCTAGCCAATTCTTCACACACCAAACCTCACATCTGTCCATTCATGCCTCAAACAGATTATAACATGGGGGTTTTAATTTTAAGCACATAAGGTCCACATTCTAGTCCCAAATATGAACAGGAACATCTAAACATGCTACCCTAACCAATTTTTCACACACCAAACCTCACGTCTAGCCATTCATACCTCAAACAGATCAGAACATGGGGTTTTAAGCACATAAGGTCCACATTATAGTTTCAAACATGAATACGAACATTTAAACATGCTACCCTAGTTAATTTTCACATACCAAACCTCACATCTGGCCATTCATGCCTCAAACAGACCAGAACATGTGGTTTAAAGTACATAAGGTCCACATTATAGTCCCAAACATGAACACGAACATCTAACATGCTAGCCTAGCCAATTTTCACACACCAAATCTCAAATATGGCCATTGACGCCTCAAACACATCAGAACATGTGGTTTTAAGCACGTAAGGTCCACATTATAGTACCAAACATGAACACGAACATCTAAACATGCTACCCTAGCCAATTTTCACACACCAAATCTCAAATCTGGCCATTGATGCCTCAAACACATCAGAACAGTTGGTTTTAAGTACGTAAGGTCCACATTATAGTACCAAACATTAACACGAACATCTAAACGTGCTACCTTAGCCAATTTTCACACACCAAACCTCACATCTGGCCATTCATTCCTCAAACAGACCAGAACATGTGGTTTAAAGTACATAAGGTACACATTATAGTCCCAAATATGAACACGAACATCTAAACATGCTACCCTAGCCAATTTTCACACACCAAACCTTACATCTGGCCATTCATGCCTCAAACAGACCAGAAAATAGGGATTTAAGCACATAAGGTCCACATTATAGGCACAAACATGAACACGAAAATCTACACATGCTACCCTAGCCAATTTTCACACACAAAACCTCACATCTAGCCATTCATGCCTCAAATAGACCAGAACATGGGGTTTTAAGAACATAAGGTCCACATTCTACTTCCAAACATGAACACAAATATCTAAACAAATCAAATCATCTAAACATCTAAACATGAACATGAACACCATGACGCTCAGATCTACAACACAGAATACTAACAAATCAAAAACAAAAAACAAAATCCACGAACAAATCGACAAAGAAGACCAAATTAAAGAGATCAGGAACCTTACTTACTATTCTGCACGCTTGAATTAACATATGAATCGGAAAACCGCCATAGATGGAAGAGATTTGGTTTTGTATTTGGGGGAGAGGAATGGGGTGCTGCGATTCTGGAGAAATCAAAAAGTGGGGAGCGAGAATGAAAATTTCTTATTTATATCAATCATATTTCACAAAATTGTAAAAAGACCCCCGCGTATTAAGTTTCTTTTCAGCCAAGCTCTCGCACATTTTTTTTCCTTTTTCTTCAATCCCGTCTATAATCTGAACGGTCTCTTTTGAGAATTTCTATAATAATATTTATTTAATGAAAATTTAATTTATTTTACTTGATATCTAATTTATTTGTGTATTTTATCCTAAGTACTATTTAATATTTTAGTTTATAAAACTAAAATCAAGAGTGTAAATTTAGGGTGGTTCTATACGCAGGTCCTGTTTGCTTTTGCAGGTCCAAAATAATCTCAAAATGACAATAATGTCCTTCTTAAATATGTATTATAATTCACGAAAAGATAATTTATGATTTGGACACGTATTCAATCATTACATAGACGGGTTTATGCATTCAAGGTTAGGGTTTTAGAAATATATTCGTAAAAACTAAAAAACGAATGAAGGGTATTTATGGTATTTTCCCACTTACATTGGATCTGCAGAAGTAAACAGGACCTGCATTTAGTAAACACCTTTTATTGTGAACGGAATAAATAATGTTAAATAATAATCTTAATATTAATCTATAAACAAGTGAAACTAATCATAAAAGAATGAAAATTTTTATATTAATAAAATGTTTACTTAAATATTTAATTAACTGCAGAAAAATATTTACTATTAGTTATGGTTAAAGGTGTATATTTATATTTAAAAAATAGAAAAACGGATATCACTAAAACATTATCTCATTAGTTAACAAAAAATTATAACTCATATTTAAATGCAAAGTAATTTTAAACCAAATTCTTTTGAAAATTCAACTTTTCGTGATTTTATAGAACAACCAGTATGTGTACATTTCAGGTATGGTAATAGTCAACTACGCCTACTTTTTCATGAGAGTAACAGTCAGGTTGATGAAAAAAGTTGGACTTTATAGTAATTTTACTTTTTATTTCAATTGAAATTTGTAAAATGTTAATATATTATTAACATTAATAAGTGTGCTAAATATACCGTGCAACGTGCGGTGACATCATACTAGTTAACTATAAGAGGTTTAAATTAAGTATGAAAAACATCCAACAAATATTACAAATTATCAAAATTAATAAAATAAAAAAGAAAACCGGGCAATTAGGCATACCTACATACTCCCAGCCGCCCAGGGGTAAGAGTGGGATGCAAGGCCCAGCCGCACATGTGTCAACCGACCCGTTTTCGATCTTGTAACCCGGAATTTAAACCCGCGAAATTTTCATAATATTTCAAGATATTGCATTATTAGTCCCTCCGTCTTTTTAATTATTTTTGCATGTAATTCCAGTCCGGTCCTATCATAATGCTATGGTATGGTAGGACGGTCCTATTCAAAACTTTGTATTATTATTTTTACTACTAATATTAGCCATAGTCCTATCATAACCTTATGATATAACCGTCCTACTCAAAACTTTGTATAAGATAAAATGCTATTCGCACCTACCTTTTAGTCAAATTTTAATATTTTAAAGTGAGTCTATTTACACCACCCTAATTGTTATTTACACCACCATACCTCAAATCAATGTGCATTAATAGTTAATTAGACTATTTTTATTTCTTTTTTAATAGTCAACTTGAACTTTTTCTTTTACTTCTTAACATTTTCAATTTAAAATTAAATATATTTGATTAAAATCAATTTATTATTTTAGTAAGAAATGAAATTGTTAGTAAATTATTTCTAATTTCATAGTATATTTATCTCGATCAATTGAATATTTGCTAATTTATAAGATACAAAATATTAGTGTCATTAAGAATATGTTGAACCGCTGATGATTTTACTGTGTATAGAATATCTTAATTTTCTCAGGGAAGAAATATTACAAAAATATTATATAAATATATTTTTTCAACTATGAGCAGGAAATATTTTATATAAGATTTTCTCTTTAAGATGAATGTGTTTGTTTGAAAAATCAATATTGTTTTATAATCACTACATACAAAAATGTCATTTTGACAGTAAAATATATGAATACCATAAAATATAATATCCCAGTTAAATGTAGTGAAGTAGAATAATAATAAGAGAATGTATATAAGTATAAAAGGAAATAAAACAGAATGTGTATAAGATTTAAGATACAATGTCTTGTAAAAAAAATGATATTGTGACGAGAAGGTGAAGTCAAAACTGAATTACTTTTTAACAAAAGAACAAGTATTTCAACATTTTACCATATCTTTTATGGAGAAATAATCTATATATACCATCACTACACAAATATATACAATCTCTAGTACAAAAATAGGGTACAAAGATCATATTCATATATGAAAGATGGCTCGATCTAATTATGAGTACAAATTCATCCTAACGCTTTCTCAGTATTTCATCTTTAATCTTGTTAGCAATCTGAGCTTGTTTTCTTAGCTAACACTAAAAATCTTCATCATCTTTTTGGCTAGAACTTCAACGGTCCTCACAAGTTTAACTTTTTCTTCCTCTAGTCTCGTAATCTTTATTCAAGATACGCTCCGAGATGATAAGCTTCTAAATATAAAATCAAAGCAATATTTAGAATACCAGTTGAGTAATTATTTTTGTCAATCATATCAAATGAGCAATAATCTTAATAGTTTGTTGGTAAGACATACTTAAATTTAACTCATGTGTTTAGGCCCTTAAAAGAAGAAACTGAGCAATACAATTTAATATGATTTATAAATATTTATACTGTTTCTTGAGTTCTGCTTCAGCTTTCTTACCAAAATAATCAACTTGGTCCTTGTATTGCTCATATAGGACAGGCACCGTGTGCAGTTTAAAAGAAAAAGAGATGTAAAACAGTAACTCCCTAAGATGGAAAACACCCACAATTTCTATGAAATCTAACTAATACGATAATTATAACTCATAATAAAACACACACTCGAACAAAAGTTGTATGAGATTTATACCTTACAACGGGAGTAGAAGTCATTATAGTAATAGGGAAAAGTTGTGCCATCGAGCACCACCAAGAATGCTTGCAACCACATTTTTGGATTTACCCTTCGTTCATCAAAAATCCAATCAGCAAATCAGAAGTACCTAATCATCAAGAGAAAAAAGATATCTAACAAAATGGAACGAACAATCACCGGAATATCACTCTAATTCATCAAGGTTATGATGACGTAAAGAGTAACCCTGAATTTAAGAGGGTGGAGAGATAAGGGTCCATTCATCTTTGATCGGAGCTTGCGAGGGAACAAAGGTTGCTGATGGTCATCTAAAAAAATAACAAAAGTGTAAATAGATTGATACAATTCGATACTGACGATGATTCAACAGCAATAAAACAAAAACATGCGATTCAACATAAATAAAAGAAAAATATTAAATTTAAATCCCCGCATATTAAACATCATCATACCACAAATTGGATGAATCACGGCTACTGATTAGGCAGAGGGAATTTGTGATGGAGTTATATAATTTAGTCAATTTAGTACAATCTCACAAATAGAAAATAAAATATGTACATACCATGTTTATTTATTTCACTTCCGTGAATGAAAAATAATTAAAAAATAAAATATTACGCAACAATATGAATAAAGGTGAAAGTCGTTCAGAGAAAAAAAAGATAAAAAAGGAATGCATGAAGAAAAGATCAGCAAACAAATATTTTGCCGTGACATGTTGCAAAACACGCAATAAAGGAAAAATCAATAAAAGATGGTGGTCTTATGGTGGTTATATGGCGGTTTTACTCAAAACTACGTAATTCAATATTTTTTATTAATTTATATATTTACCGGAGGAATAACTTTTCTAGTTTCGTTTAGGATAATTCTAATTTAGTTGTATTAGTTGTTAGTTTGAGTATATAATTCATTAATTTTAAAAGAAAATTTTAATTTACTTGTTTGAAAGATTAGTTTTAGTTAAAATTTTCTTTTTAAATTTTTGTTGTTAATAACTTAATTTCTATTAGTTTTAGTTAATGTGCATTGGTCATTAGTTCAACTTTTTTATAGATTAGTTTAATTTAAGCAAAATTAATTGGTAAATTCTTAATGTTATATAAGCTAACAATTCAAAATGAACTACATCTAATTTTGTTTCATTTATTTAAATCATTAGTTCATTCATTTGAAAGTATATTTCAGTTATTCTTAAACTCGTTAAATTAAATTACATTATATCGATTATACTTTGTACGTATAAGTTCTTAGTTTAATAGTTTAACAAATTAACATAAGTTAAAACAAACTTATAATATACCGGAGGTTAAATACACTTTTATTTGATTGGATAATTTAAATTAAAAGTACATTTTTTTAAGATTTATTTAATTGAGTGAGTTTAATATTTATTTATTTTTATACTAAATTAAATTTATATGATTTATGGATGGATGAGGAGAACGTGTGTGGTGAGAGATCGTGTGTAGTCTAAACCATTTTTGGTTTGACTTACAGTCAATAAAGGTGGCTTTAAGAATATTTTGGGTTATGAGTTTCATGGCTAATGGCAACCGGAATTTCGTTATGACCCGTTATCCGAATTTATGATCTGCGATTTTTCAGATTTCTTTCTTAAATTGCAATTAGGTCCCTCGTCCTATCATATAATTATGGTAGGACGGTCCTAACCAAGACTTTCTTCTCAAATAATAAAAATAGGACGGAAGGACCTATGTGTAATTTTATAAAATGTTATGAAAATCTCACGTGTCATAGCATTTAATTAATTCCGGGTTATAACAAATAAATGGGTCGGAGGGTCGGAGAGTCGGAGGACATGCGCGTATTTACTGCGTACTTGCCTTTTGTTTACTTTGACCAGGATAGTGAAGTTGTTTTTAATGGAAAATATATTATACTTTTATTTCCAAAGACTATTTTCCTTCTTTATTTAGTTTCACCGATTACTTCCTTGCTGAAAGATTGATGATAAATTTACAATGCATATTACTCTTAGCTTTATTTGAATGCTCATTTTAATTCTCGTGTATCAGCTGTTTGTTTATGATACTGTCCGCCTGGTCAGTCCGGATGGTTCGACCCTTACGATATTTCTATATTTTGTTAACTTGAACTTTGACTGATTTTTTTTTTCTTTTTAGCCCCCACTGTGGACAACGACCCGGAAGTGCCGATTCCCAAGAAGAAGGGTCGGAAGGTCACCACAGCAGGGACCGGGGATGAGTCTGAGGCTGCCAAAGGGGACAGGAAGAAGAAAACTGGCCATCAAGGGCAGGGGCATCAGCAAGATAAGAACAAGACGGAGGAGCCCGTTCAGAATCTGCTGGTTGACACTGAGCCGCAACAGGAGGGCCAGCAAGATAAGAACAAGACTAAGGAGAACGTTCAGATCCCTCCTCTTCCCCTTGGGACTCCTAACCTTGGCCCTCTCACGATTGAGGGCATTACTTCTGAGCTTGAGGTTGCGCAGGAGGGTCAGGGCGGGTTTATCCCCGAGGTGACTGCTCAGCAGGAGACCGCTCGGAACCCTGCCGGTACAACGAATCCTCCCGAATCCTTCCGACCTTCTGCTACTCCGGCTTCTAACCAGGATACCAATCGTCCGCCTTATGGTCGTGGTATGGCGCCATGGTCTTCGTCCATAGATGGGAGGTCCCCGACTTCTAGGTATACCACCATCTCTGCTCCTCAAATCCCCCCCTCCCCCTTTTTACCCGACAAAGCGGAAGGGAGAGAATTCTGAGAAGGCCGTGAAGAGGCCTCGGACCAGCGAGTCCCAGACTCCGCCTTTGTCCCGCGCCAATACTCCTCCTGTCTCCTCTTCAAGCCAGCAGGTAGTGCTACACCATTTGCTTTGTTTATCCTTGTTTAACTGTCTTTATTAACATATGTTTTTTTTTTAGGTTCAGATTCTTAGCTCCGAATTTGCCAATTCTCCTGACTTCCAGGCCGCCCTTTCTTCCTTTCTTGGTCGCCACTTGGAGGGCAAAGAGGAAGAGCTTCGGGCCGAGATGGAAGAAGAGCTCCAGGCCGAGAAGGAAGCATCGGCTCGACTTCGGGCAAGGGTGAGCGACCTGGAGAAGGAGCTAGAGGCTGCTCGGGGGGCGAACTACAAAGAGCGTATGGAGTTCGCCGAGGCAGTTGTTGACAAGGTCCTGGCAAGCCAAACCCTGTCACTCCGTCTGACCGATCTTAACCTTGGCGCTAGTGCCCATCAGTCCCACAACACCTATATGCAGGTCCGGGGCTGGTTTCCTCCCTCAATCAGGGCTTCGTTTAAGAAGCGATGGTTTAACCCAAATGCCGAGGACCAGCAGCTGTACCTGGTAAACACTCTTCAGAAGGGTGGTATGAAGGGCCTTTCTCCCAAGTTATGGGAGGCTCTACGGGAGAAACAGATGTCGACAGAGGACGTCCGAGGCTGGTCAACTGATGTGGTTCGGCTTCCGGACCCCCTTCCTCCTGCTCCAGTCTCCGGAGCTGACTTGCCCGAAGACGAGAACTTCACCCAGTACTGCACCATGTACGGGTACTACAGGGGCTTGTTCAACCCGAAGGATCTGGAAGCCGAGTCCTCTTCGTCTCCGAAGGTCGGCCCGGAGACCCCATGGACTACCGAGACTCCTCTCTCTCCTGGTCTAGTTTTTGAAGGTTCCGGGGATGACTCGGATAGCGACAACAACGGCGGCAGGGACAATCAAGGAGATGGAGCCCTCCCGCATGTTAGTTAGATTTCTCATTTTGTTTTCATCTTTTTTTTGTATCCTGCTACCCGGACCCCGATTTTATCAATAAAGGACTCTTTTGCTGCACTTGCTTTCATTACTGCTCCTGCTCCATTTTCCTCCTTGTTTATTTACTTTGTGTATTTTTATCTTTAAACTTTCATCCTAACTTGATTCTATCGTGACCAGGAGTCATCTCAGGCCCTTAACCCTCCGGTTCCTTCCCCGGTGCCAGCTAGAACCGGCTGTCCGAGCCTAACTGATCTTCTCTCTGAGGGTGGACTCGGCCCTCTTATCTCTGAGTTTCCTGATGCCGACTGCCTGATCACCTGCCTGCTTCAAATTCAAGAAGACTTCGGATCCCTGCCCAAGTGCTACAGACTTGCCTTTGAGAGCATCGACCAAGTTCTTGAGTTCGACCAAGTCCTTTCTGAGCAGCAGGCCCAACACCGCAACTTCCAGCTCCGGATCCAAAAGGAGTTGGACGAGGTGTGGCATGATGTCCGGCTATACTATAACAAGTGTATGTGGATGCAGAATCAAACCGAGCTCCGAAAACACGCTACCGAGCTTGAAGTAGAAAATGAGAAGCTGGCAACTAGAAACTGGACCCTGCAGCAGCAACTGGTGCTGGTCCATCTATCCTATCATCTGCTGGGGCTGCGCCAGGGGCGGTCGACATTCCCCTGCTGACCGATGTTCCCCGGGCAGTTGATGACCTCATTGCCTGGATGGAAAGCTCCGAGAGGACATCTGGCGTCTAGGCCGCAGCCTATCAAGCGGCTATGGATTGGAGGAAAAACATTCTGAATCGGATTGTAGTTCCTCCTTCTATGTCCCAGATACCTCCTCTAGAAGATGTCGATCTAGCCTACGAGCGTTACGAACATGCTCCTGAGCTTCTGGACCTTGAAGCTTATGAACGGCGCCTAGCCAGACTTCGGGCGGTTGCTGTCAGGTTCCGCGCTCGTTACCCTACTCAGGGAGGTACTTCAACCGCTGGTTAAAGACCCGGCCCCTCCTCTGCTACTGGTTCGCGCTCGGCTTGAAATGACCGAAAGGGGAAGCAGAAGGCCGCTGAACCCGGGAGTAATTCGGCCAGGCAGCAATCAAGGCAGCCTCCAATCTGAATAGGGGGTTCAGGTGCTTCTAGCAGGGTTGCTGTCCTTACCCCTGAACCGGCAGTTGAGCCGGAGAGTGACCAAAGCGATAAACCGGACATCCCTCGGGATCAGGACGAGGAGCAGCAGATGTTGGAGCAGGTTGTCCAAAGAAGCAGGCGTGAGACCCGGGGAATTCCTCCCGGCGAGGCCTCTACCTCAGGGGCCCATAGATAGAATAGAGCTTCCTGTCGTATGACAAGTTTCGTTTTGTTCAAGACTTAGTTATGTATAATAATTTTCATTTTATAACAACTATCTTTCAATTTCAAACTCATAATACGCGCATTCATTTTTTTTTTCATTGAAATCGACCAAAAGGCATGCCCATGTTACAAAAATTCCATAGGTGTCCAGCACCAGAGGGTCATTCTACCTGCCCCTCGGCCATCCGGCCTCAGGGCTTCTTTCCCCGGCCTCTGATGCCTGGGGCTTATCCTACCTAGGCATCTAGTGCCAGAGCCTATTCTACCTAGGCATCAAGTACCAGAGGCTATTCTATATAGGCATCTAGTGCCAGAGACTATCCATAGAACCGTCTGAGATTTGCCATGTTCCATCTTCGGGGGACTCCCTTCCCCGCTGAATCCTCTAGCACATAACTTCCGCCCGGGTGGGCTTCTGTCACCCGGTACGGTCCTTCCCAATTAGGTGCCAGCTTGCCCTCCTGCTCCTGGCGACTCTTGTCGTTTCGCCTCATCACCCTGTCTCCTACTTTGAACTGCTCCTTTCTCACTCTTCTGTCGTGATACTTCTTCACCTTTTCCTTGACTTAGCCTCATGCAAGGCCGCCTTCTCCCTCCTTTCTTCCAGCAGGTCAAGGTTTGTCCTGCATTCTTCCTCATTCTTGTTCTCAGCCACAGGCTCGGTTGTCCGAAGATTGGGAACGCCGATTTCAGCCGGGATCACTGCCTCCGATCCATATGTCAGACTATAGGGAGATTCTCCGGTTGCCGAGCTTTCAGTTTTCCGATGAGCCCATAGAACACTCGGGAGCTCGTGTACCCAGTTCCCTTTTGCCCCCTGGAGCCCGGCCTTAATCCCACTCACGATTGTCCGGTTTGTCACCTCCACCTGACCGTTAGCCTGCGGATGATATACTGACGTGAGCTTTTGACTTATCCCGTACTTCGCGCACCAGGACTTGAAAGGATCATTTTCAAACTGCGCTCCATTATCAGTTACTATAGCCCTCGGCACTCCGAACCGGCAAACTATGTTCCTCCAACAGAACTTCACACGGGTAGCCCCCGGATGTTGGTCAAAGGTTCGGCTTCCACCCACTTAGTAAAGTAGTTAATGGCCATGATCAGGTACTTCAAGCTGCCAGGGACAGTGGTAAAAGGTCCGACCAGATCAAGTCCCCATCTACTAAAAGGCCAGGCCCCTGTTATTCCCATCATCTCTTCCCTGGGTATGTGCACCAGTGGCACGAACTTCTGGCATTGAAGGCACGAGCGAACCCTGTCCTGCGAATCCTCAAACATGGTAGGCCAATAATACCCCTTCCGTAAGATTTTTCTGGCCACTGTTCTGGCTCCCTGATGACTACCGTTTGGACCTTCATGTACTTCCCTGACCAGATACTTGCCTTCCTGTCGTTCCACACACTTCAGCAACGGCTGGAGATAACCTCTTTTGTACAGAATGCCCTCCTGTAGTGTATACTTCGGCGCCTTGACCCGAATCTTTCTGGCCACCACTCGGTCGGCCAGGACCTCACCCGTCAGAAGATACACCCGGATCGGGGCCATCCAGGAGTCTTCCTGCACTGTGTCTACTGTCAGGATCTCATCACTCTGCTCGTAACTCCTCCTCTCCAGTGTCTCCCTTCTGAGAGGTGCCTTTTGTCCTGGCCTTAACTTCGAGGATGCCAACTTGCTCAAAGCATCAGCCTTTTCATTCTGCTCACTTGGTACCTGCTCCAGACTGAAACTGTCAAACTGCCGAATCATGGGCTGGACCAGCTCCAGGTACCTCTGCAAGCTTCGTTCCTTTGCTTCATATTCCCCGTTCACCTGCTGCACTACAATCTGCGAGTCACTGAAGGCCTGGATCGTTCCTATCTTCAACTCCCGGGCAAACTTGAGTCCTGCCACCAATGCCTCGTACTTTGTCTCATTGTTCGTAGTCTTGAAGTCAAAACGCAGCGCATAGTGATACTCCTCTCCTTCTGGGGATGTCAACAGCACCCCGGCTCCACTGCCTCCTGCATGGGCTGACCCGTCCACATGCACTGTCCAGCCCGGGCTGGAGAGATCCTCGGCAGGCACGTCCGGCCCAACCATTTCTGTCAGGAAGTCCGCCATCGCCTGGCCCTTAATGGCTTTCCTCGGCTGGTAGGTTATCTCATGTTCTCCCAACTCTATGGCCCACTTCATCAAACGTCCTGATGCCTCGGGTTTAAGCATCACCTGCTTCAGGGGGTGGTTGGTCAGGACCACTCTCGGATGGGCCTGGAAATACGGGCGCAACCATTTTGAGGCATAGACCAGCGCCAGTACCAGCTGTTCCAAGCTTGAATACCGGGTCTCCGGGCCTTGAAATTCCCGGCTAACAAAATAGACAGGACACTGCTTCCCGTCCTCCTCTCGGACCAGCACCGCACTCACGGCCGATGCGGACGCGGACAAATACAAAAGCAAATCCTCCCCCTCCTTCGGCTTTGAGAGGGTCGGGAGTCGGCTCAGATGATTCTTCAGATCCTTGAACGCTCGCTCACACTCCTCGGTCCACTCAAACTTCTTTGCCTTTCTCAGGATGTTGAAAAAAGGGAGTTGTCTCTCCGCGCCTTTTGACAGAAAGCGACTCAAGGCTGCCAGGGAACCCATCAGCTTCTGCACTTCCTTAACATTCCTCGGCGACTGCATCCGGCTTATAGCCTCCACCTTCTCCAGATTGACATCGATTCCCTGACTAGAAACCATGTAGCCGAGGAACTTCCCCGCACTAACTCCTACCACACTCTTCTCAAGGTTCAACTTCAGGTTAACTCTTCTTAGAATGCCGAACATCTCCTCCAAGTCTTCTAAGAAACATGGGTAGCTTCTGAATTTCACCATGATATCGTCGACATATAGCTCCATGCTTCGGCCCAACTGATCCCGAAATATAGCATCCGCCATGCGCTGGTACGTTGCCCCTACATTTTTCAAGCCGAATGGCATTCGCCTGTAACAATAGGTCCCAAATTCTGTGATAAAGGCTGTCTTCGGCTTGTCTTCTCCTGATATCTGGATCTAATGATACCCCCAGTATGCATCGATGAAGGCCAGGGCCTCATACCCGGTGATGGCTAGCCATTCTGGGTATATGATTTCTCAGGTCAGTGAACGGCTAGCCTTTTGATTCGAACAGAGGTCTTCTTGTTCCTGTCAAGATCATCTACCACTGTCACTGTTAAAGACACCACTCCCAAGGGGTGCTCCGTTCGGCCCGTGAAACCTGACAGCGGAGAGGTGCTCGGGCAAAGGTTGTGGCGTCCTATCCCCAGTTGGTCGAAGCAGGGAGCAAACATAATTTCCACACTGCTCCCGTCGTTAATAAACACTCTCTTGACCGTAAACCCTTCTATTTCTGCCGTGATCACCATTGGATCCGTATGGGGCGTCAGACTGGGCACCAGATCCTCATCCGAGAACGTGATGACTTCTGTAGGGCGTAGCCTCTTCTCCCTATCTTCTCCAGCTGGCACATACCGACTCCATGTTTTGGCTGCTGCATGGGACTGGAGCCCGTCGCCTACATCTCCATGTATGACATTTATTATCCGGGGAGGAGCCTGATTGACCGGCTCCGGGGCCATGACCAGGGCTGCCGTTCCGGGTTGGACTGCCGGTGCAGGGGCCCCACGTTGGTTATCATTCCGTGGCCTATTCCTCCAATTCCTTTTCCTCCCTGCTCCGGCCTGCTGCCCTACAGCCGGACGCTGGTGCTACTGCGTCACACAGTCCCTCAACTGTCCCCTCTCAATCAACTTCTCAATCTCCACTCTCAAGTTTCGGCAACCCTCGGTCGTGTGCCCATTAGATTTATGGAACGCACAATACTTGGTTGCGTTTGCTGGCGTCGGATTTCCCGGTATGGGGGCCGGGTCTTGAAACAGGTTCCGGTGAATGGTCAAGATCTCCGACCGGGTCTTTGTCAGAGGGGTAAACGTTTCAGCCCGAGGGGGGTCAACCCTTGGCTTAGCCGGTACAGGAGCTGCATCCCTCCTGCCAGGGTCTGCTACCCGAGTCTTATCACCCCTTCCAATCCCTGTCTTCAAAGTACCCTTCCTCCTTCCTATTCTTGCTCCCTTCCAGCAGCGAGCAGTACATTTCCACCTCAAGATCCAACTGATGAAAAGTGGTCGGGATATTCTCCATAAACTTTGCCCATAACACCTCATCCCTCAACCCTGCAATAAATCCTGCGATCAGGGCCTTCACTTGAGCATCTCTATCGATCACCTTCATGGAATCATCCATGTACCTCCTGTGGAATCCCCGGACATCCTCCTTCGCTGCCTGTCGGCTGTAAGCCACCTCGGCCAAAGGTAGGTACTTCTTCCGTCTGGTCTCATATCTGTGCATCAAAGCCCTCGAGAAATCATAATAATTCCTGAAACTCTCCGGAGGCTGGGCCTCAAACCACGACAAGCAACTGCCCCTCAGATACGAGCTCACTAATTTGCACATAAGTTCTTCCCGGATGTCACGCGTCCCCATGACATTATGGTATGTCCTGACAAACTCTTCCGGGTCCGTTTCCCCATTATAAGTCGGTACTCCTTCTGGGACCCTCACTCCTACCGGCCAGGGAAAAGTGCTGATGTAACCTATCCATGAGAAAGTAGGCCTCCCTCTGTTCCTGCCTATCAGTCTGTCCAACCTCTCCTCCACCGAATTCGGAGCCCCCGCTGGCCTGTCCACCACCACCGGATACATCTCGTAAGTTCCTGCAACCGGGGCTGGTTGGGCCATGGCATATCCCGTCATCGGTACCTGATTCTGCATCCACACCGGGTCCTGGATCCCGGGAGCCCAGTCTTCCGGGACTCCAGCCGGTTGAGCGTAATATCCTCCGGGTCCCGGAGGGTACCCCTGATATCCGGCTTGTGACATCCCGTACCCTGGCGCTCCATACCCGGGGTGGCCCCTTCCTAGGCCATATCCGGACCCTGCACCAGTTTGTTGGCCTTTACCTCCTGCATGCTTTTCCACATCTATAACCACCACTGGGGGACGAGGATTCTCTTGTCCCGGAACTACAGGAGATCCTCGGCTTACTACCTCCGCAGCCAGAGGGGGTAAACCAACAGATGGACCCGAAGGCCCTGCAGAGAGTCCTGGTCCCGACACCAACGGGGTCGGGAGAGGCCCCGACCCTGGTTGGACCGGAGGTACTTGGGCTTCGGTCGTCGGAGGGTTCGACTGTCCCTGCCCGGTTGGTTGCATTCCCGGACCCAGTCCTTGCTTTGCCGCCAACCAATGATGGTACTCCTCTTCCTGCGTCGCAGCAAACTCCATCCTATCACGCTCATCCTGAGTCATCTCCTGCTCTCTTCCTTCCTCCGGTCCTTCCTCTTCTTCCGAGACTTCCGGATCCGGGTGCGCTGGAGCCTTCCCTTTGCGCGCTCGGTCTCTCATCTGGCGTAGGGTGAGATCCTTCTCGGCTGCTTCAGCCCTTCTTCCTCCCCTACCCCTTCGTGGCGGCCGACCTCGGGGCGGCATCTTAATGCGTTTTGTGAACAACTGTCGTGTCCCATTGGGCGTGCCAACTTGATGCTGCCCGCCTGGTCAGTCCGGATGGTCCCCTTGTCCCTGATCCAATACCTAACCCTGCAAGACAGAGCCCCGGGAGGTACCCGAGGGTATACCCTCCGACGTGATGATGAAAGATGGATCCCGGGAGAGAAAAGGGGTAATCACTAGAATAATGAGAAGATACTTACTTGGAATAGTGCTTAGGAGCACTTTTATACAGTAACCCATGCTCTCCATGTGGTCCATGCTATGGGTGTCTTCTAGTGTGCTTGTCCCTATCCGACTTGTACGAACCCGGATACTGACAAACTAGCTTACCTCATAGTAGGCCGAGCCCATGCTACTTGCCGAGTAGTTGGGTTTGGGCCTGGTATCACCAGTTTAATTGTTTGAAGAATAGTTTAATTAATGTTTAATCTATTAAATAATATTTAAATACAGTAAATTTAGTTTGTATATATAAATGATTAATGGTTTGAAAGGTTAGTTTAACCTTTTATAGTTTGTTATACTTTTTAATCCTTAATTTTTATACATGATCCATTACTTAAGATGTTTAAAATTTTAGTTTAGGTGATTTTTTTTGTCTAATAGTTTGTTGTAATATTCATTAAATTAAATTTACATAATGTTTCTTTTTATATATGTGTATATACTCTTCACAAGAATGTCAATGAAGGAAAAAAACACTGAGAGCCGGTAAAACGAGAGACACACTCTCTCCCCTTTCCTCCCAAACAGTACCCTTTTTATATATCTAAATCTGGCGGGGTGGCCGCCGGCGACTCGCCGCCGAGCTTGGCCACCCCTCCTTCCCCATAAACCTTAGTATAGTATATTCATCCAAACCCCCAACCCCCAATTCAAAACCCCACCTCAATCGACCAACTACACCTCCTTTTTTGAAATCTCCGACCATTCCACCGGCGGGTCTTGAAGCGAGTTGACCGCATCGATGAGATCCGCTTCGTCGACCAGGGATCCGGCGAACCAGAAGCCGAGAGGACGCCCTCCAGGCCAGGGGTGCGCCAAGGCTCCGATTCGAAAGGTGAGAACAGATCCGGCGAAGCTGAGCGGCTCAGGCGAGATTCCGGACGACAGGAGGTCTGGTTGGGTTTGGATGTTGTAGGCGACGGCGATGTTTGCAGACGACTCCGGGAAGGCTCGACTGGGCCTGGCTGGTCTGGCTCGGCTGGGCCTGTTACTGGGCCTGGGTCGGCTGGGCCTTTTTTGGGCATTGTTTCTGACTCTGGTCGGCCGGGTCGGGTCAGCCCGATTAGGACAGGGTTTGGATGGTTTCAACTGGAGATGGCCCAATTAGTTTGAGATGACAGGTTTTGGTCCGATCAGGTTTCGTTGAGTTCAGCCGGCTTTTCAAGCGGGTGCCGCCGGTACTCCAAGCGCCGCCGCCAGGCATACCAGTGTGTCCGTCACCGGTTGCCCCACACGGATGCTAACGCGCTACGCCGGAGTTTTCCATGTGCCACGTAGGTTTATTCGGTGATGTCTCTTTATCGATGCTTTTATATTGGACAGGATTGTGGGTTGATTCTTTTTTCTACTTTCTTAGAGTTTTTAGATTTTAAGAGATGGGTGATTAGAACTTTGACTTTTTGCAAAATTGCTTTGACTAATTTATTGAGCATCCCTGCCCATTTGTTTGTCGCCTCCCTCTTTCTTTTGGGAAGACCCCTTGGGCTTCAGTGTATGCAGTTGCAGTAGAGGAGAAATCCAAGTCGTAGTAATTTCTTTAAATTTACTATCGGCGTCTCTGTGCATACACTTGCAGATTTGAGCATTTAGTGCAGACTTTATGTTTCAAATTAGGGATATTACACCTGTCAAAGCAGTTTGACGCTTTTGTGTCGGTCGTTTAGGAATCTTTCGACTCATCTCTTTTTTAGGTACCACTATCGAAGTAGTGAATTAGTATAACTGTACCTAGCTACTAAAATTTTAGTTTCTGCTTCAGATACAGAGAAGGTTTAGAATAATTATATGTTTAGAAACCTCTCCGTAATCTTACAATTTGCCTCCCATAGAGGAGATCAGTGTATTTCAATTTATGTCAATTAAATGGTTTGGAGATGCCAAATATAATATCCCTCCACCAATGGTGGTTTGCCCAAAAAAAAAAAAAAAAAAAACTCTTAGTTTCGTGGTTTAATAGGTTATTTTATTATATCACTAACCTAAACACACAATGTTAGCTGTAGTTGGCGGTTCTACTTTGTTTCTTGGTTTTTGGAAGATTATTTTATTTTAGTGGTTTGATGTTATAAAACTCACTAAATTAGCCTCACCTTTTAGTGGCTCATAAGGGATTTTTATTGGTTTGAAAGATTAGTTCAAACATAAATTTTCTTGCTAAATAATATAAATATTAAATCCACTAAATTAAACATAATAAATATCAATTTTTAGTTTGTGTGTACATTTCATCAGTTTAGCTGTTTAAGAGAAAATGTACATGATGCTTTATTTACTAAATTAAACTTAATTACTATCAGTTTTTGTTCGTATACATATGGGTATTTAGTTTGATATTTTGAAAATTAGGTTTAGAGAATATCATCTTGCTCAAAATTAGCTATTAGCTTTAATAATATAAACTAAATTGTTTTAATGTTTAGGTCGTGAGTTTGTGTATATAAATAGTTAGTTTATTTTATTTTTTAAGTACATTCTTATTTTATTAATTTATAAGATTAGTCTAAATTTTTTCACTAGAAGTTAATACTTAGTACTAGTTCATTAGATCAAACTTAAATTATATTTGATTTAGTACGTGTTTAATTGATCAAACTAAGATAGTGAATTTTTGAAAAAAAAGAAGACATTTTGCAAAAGAATACAAAATAAAGAATGGAGGTATTTAATGTTTCAAAGTGTTAATTAATCAAAAAAAGGAAAAAGGTGTGAATTAATGGCAGTGATAAATAGGGGCAGGAGACGCGTGTGGAGGGAGAAAGGAAGGGAACCGGGTCGCGTTATTAACCCGCGGATTTTCACATTTTCCTAATAAATTGCAGGTTTCACCCAACACTTTCTTTTTATTTAATTATACTAAACCCACTAACTTTTCTAAAGGGAATTAGAAGAGTTATTGGTTCGGTCAATAAATAAATTAATAAAAAATATTAAAAAGGATGAAACTATGTAGTTTTGTCTAAAATCATCACATAACCACCGCAAGATCATCATATTCCGGTGTCTATAATTTTCATATATTTCTTTTTGTTTTCTTTAAATTTCATTCTTTAAATAATATTTCGCCTTCTATATTAACATCAATTACACACACAAATACAAGTCATTCCAAATCTTATAATATCGTATACTACCATATAAAAAAATTGTATAATATCTTCTTTTGCTTCCACCTATTAAATTATGTATATAAAATCTAGATTATTGGTATATATGTTATTGATGAATCGAGGAAAGTGAGCCATATTTGATCGAGGGAGATTTGATAATGGGACTGGTACGATTCCGAAGAAGATGCAATGGTGGAAGAAGAGGAGGAGTACGTACGGCTGAGGAGGCGGAAGTCCAAGGGCTGCGCTGACATTCCCGACGACGTCAATCTCATCGGAGGAGCAGTCGATGCCTTCAAAGGAAGGTGCAGGTGGAATAAGACCAATGCCATGATGATCACCAGAACTACTCCCTTTTTGTCCATCGTCCTCGCTGTACTTCTCTCCAAGCTGCTTCGGCGAGCCGTTGTGCTACGCTCAAGGGTCTTGGCATAATCTCAATAAGGTTGGTCCGGTAACTATAATAAGATCATCTTGATTTATCTCTTCATAATATATACATATATATATTCAAATATGTGAATATATTACATTATTTTTCAGGTACAACATGATCGATACGAGGTGCGCGGTAAAATAGATGCTAGCGAACAGGTCCGGGATGGATTCCTACTTGTTTTGAGCTGTATTCCGACGCGATCGATTCCGTGAAGCAAACGATGAGGTCTTACAACTCAGGGCGGTACGAGGATGCCAATATCGAGATGAGCTCGGTTTTGGATGAAGCAACGACCTACGAAGACGGTTTCAGCGAGAAGAAAGGCAAGGTTTTTCCACTGACGAAGAGAAACAACGACACTTTTCAGTTGTTTGCTATATATATCGCTCAGTCTGATGCATTTTGTTCATGAAGGATCGTATTCATATCAAACTCTTAATTGCAATTGCATGATAATGTATAAACCTACCCGTTTTATCAAATCTTACATCGAAGATGAGGTTTTGGATGGATAGGTTTTGAAACAAATGACATGAGGGTATCATCTGTTTCGGTGTTTTGTACATATTTTTTAACTCCCTTTTAACACAGATGGTACTTCTGTTGTTGCTTTTATTCACATGATGCTTCAAGCTGGCAGGGAGAGTGTTGTTCCCTGGAATTATAATCCATGGAATTTAATTAAAGGTACAATTTCTCATTCTCTGTAAATATATATACACATATATATATATATATACATATATATACATATATATATTATATGTATTCAAAAAATTTCTCTAAAATAGATATTGACATAGTAATCAAAATATTTATCTATGATCGATTGAATAGTTTCTAAATACGTAGGATTATATCATGCTTAGTATAGTGAAAGATATTTACCATATACAGAATATATTTAAAACAAACAATTTCTGAATTTATCGGGTAAGAAATATTTCTGAAATATTATACTTTTTATTCTAGCTATGAGCATAAACAATTATTTAAATAATAATATTATCTTTATATGTGGAATACATTTAAATGTTTGGAAATCAAATATTTTTTTAACTTCAAACTTTGTAGTACTGTATTTAAGGGAGATTTTAAAATATTGTTGCCATAGTAGTTGTTTAAAAAATAAAAATCTATCAATTTTTTGTGTAAAGATAATATCTATTAAAATTGAGGTTTGAGTTTTTGTAATTATAAATCAAAATACTATATCAAATTATTCTAAACTTACCCGTCCGCATCTTCATAAAACTATTCAAAATATACATTTACACAATTGATTATACACAATTACTCAAAATATGCTTCTTATAAGAAGCACAATATATTTATTTAAATAAGTTAAGTACACCGTATCACTCAATAGTTTCTCTTGTCAAACGTTGCTGGACATTTTCCAGCACCTTGAGTATGACATACAATTTTCATTTCAAAAAAGAAGAAGTTAAGTACACGTATCGATTTATTTATTTTCATAGAGTATATATGTTTAATTCATAAAAGTTTTCCAATTCTCCATTAGAAAATTTCACTCATTATGGTATAGTAATATTTATATAATAATGTAATATTCTTATTTGGTATATGAGATATTTTCATGGATTTTTTTAATTTCAGTTAAGTTCATTCAGTTCAATTTAGTTCACTTCAGTACAATCCAATAGATTAATTGTTTTGCTAATATTTTTATATTTCTACCATGTAGAATGATTTTTTAAAATCATTATAATGATTTAAGGTCATTTCAATTAAATTAAGTTCATTACTTTTTTTAGTTAATTTCATTTTATATTTAATTCAGTTCAGTTCAATTAAATTGTTTTTTTCAAAATTATTCAAACTGCTTCTATCACACCGCGCAACGCGCGGTCCATCATGCTAGTTATAATTAAGAGTTATTTACACCTTCAGGGTGGTGTAAATAAACACCCCAATCTATCTCTTCGATCTAAGGTCAAGTCCAACCAGAGGCGGAGCTAGGATTTTCAAAGTGGGTGGCGAATTTTTTTTTCTTCAATTCATTACAAAATAACACTAAATTTTTTTAATGCAAAAAAATGTACAAATTTTTTTATTTAATGTCATTAAAATGAGATACATAACACTGAATTATAAAAATACACTAATACTAGGAGGGTAGCCGCCGTGCTTTCCCAAGTTTACGCCATCGTTCTGCAATCGCGTCACTTGTAACACCCAAGAACAAATCTCTCTCCAAATAAGTAACCAAATTGTCATTCAACAATTGATCTCCCATACTATTCCGCAATTTGTTCTTGATATAAGTCATTCCGGAGAAAACCCTTTCCACACTTGCCGTTGCCACCGGAAGAAGCAAAACTAACTTCAAGAGCAAGTACACTTGACTATAAGTTTCATGCTTTCCCGTCTTCACAAGGGTAATAGAAAGCTCATTGTGATTCTTCAAATCCCAAAACCGCTTATCATTTCTTAGATCATCAATAAAAGTATCAAGAGAAGGACCCATAAACATCACATCAACACTTGAAAATTTCTTAGGATAAAACCGGGCAAGTTGGACCAACTTTGATGAGTCAAATGATGAAAATCGATTCCTAGGATTAAAACATCCCATACAAGTTAGTAAATCCCTACTTTGCTTGGTGAATCGGTCTCTAAGCTCACACAATTGGCGATCAAGCACACCATTGAAAACTTCAACTTGAAAATGATGGAGATTAGTGACTCTTGGACCCTTACCACGAAAAAACCTCCTTCCTCGCATCCCGTACAAATCCTCCATATTTGGGAGCTCAAGTTCTTGTGTAACCATGAATGTTGTGACTTCGTTAAAGAAGGAATCCCATCCACCATCTCTCAACTTTTGCAATTGCCTCTTAGTTGATTCAAACAAACACATTGCATTTACTATATCTTGATCCCTCTTTTGCAAGGCCATATTCAACGTTTCGGTGATCAAAAATATTTTAAGCATCAAATGTGCCACAAAAACAAAGTCAAAACACATCAACATGGTAGTGAGTCCACATACCTTACTCTTCTCACCCGTGTCATTGGAAGCATCGTATATAGCATCGAGAGACTCAAGAATAGGCCGGTACAAGAAAATTACATTCTTAATGGTTCTTAAGTGAGATCTCCATCGAGTTGCACCCGCCCTAACCAAATTTTTGGGTTGATTTAAACCACTACCTGCTTCAAGCTCACCAGTGAATAATTCTATAAAATTACCTCTGTTCAATGAAGATGAGCTTTCATCATGGCCCCGAGTAGCTAGCCCTTGAAGAAAAAGCCATTACAAGCATAAAATCGAAGCTTCCAACCTAATCGTCTCTCGACTTTTAGCTTCCTCGGATTGCCTATTCAAACAAGTAGTAAGGGAACCCTTTTCAGATTTGAAATGCTCAAACTTTTTCACCGCTTGATTATGAGCACTCCCAAGTCCACCAACATGCTTCTCATATGCATTTGTTTTGTTCCAACTCCTGAAACCACCATAAAAAAAATCCCTAGAAGAAGCATCTGCATCATGAACTTCATCTGAAAACATATATCAGGGGAAACAGAAACATGCATCTTTTGTTACACTATACTCAAGCCAACTCTTATGATCTCTGAGATAGTGAGCTTTGAATCTGCGCATATTACTCCCAACTTCACTTTGAGGGAAGTCGTGATGCATAGGCTGACAAAGAGCTCTTCCAGCATATGCACTCCTTACAAGCACTCTATCACTGGGATGATACTCTCTCATCAATTTCCTTTTCCCCGGATCTTGAAAGAGCTTGTCAATATCATCTTGAGTAATTCTCCCATCAGTGGGTGGAATAAACTCATCTTCTTTTGAAGCAGAATCTAAAACTTCTTGAGGCGGGGAAACAACATTTGTTGGAGAAGAATCTATTTGACTAGAACTCCCTCCGGGGGCTTTGGGGTAAAAACTAAAAATAGATTTTTGTTCTGGTTGTTTTCTCTTACTCATTCTGAAATATAAATACATAATTTAAGATTAGGAAAGTTCTTCATGTAATTAATTATTTACATAATCTAAAATTCAAAATAACAATTATGCACTTCATATGAGTTATCATTTAACTAAATAACAGAATTATATGTAGACAATAAATAAATAAATAGGGAAACGAAAGTTACATGGAGGGCAGAAAGCAGTCCAACAAGGAAATCTCTCTCTTTTGGTAATTGGTACCAATTATCTGATAATTAAGATAAAAGAATATCTAATTAGTTCCTTAAGTAATAAAGCATGTGCTTTAGAATCGGGATTCGGGGTTGACAAAGAATATAAAAGAAAGGAATTCATTAATTTAGGCTCAAATAATTTACCAGCCTCTGAGCGGAGGAGGAGCCAAGGATAAAATTGGGGAACAGGTCACGGGCAGCAATATTCTGCCCAATCGACAGATACACCAAATCCCGGAGGCTGAGCCAGAGACGGGCCGGAGCAGATCGAAATCGGAGTGTTGGACTGGTGTGGAATTGCGGATCGTGCCAGTGACGTGGAGGTGCCTGGCAGCGGGCCACAGCGAGTTGGTGACGGGCGGCGATGGCGATTCGATCGGCGGAGCTGCTTGATTAATTGGGGCAAACCAGAGTGTCCCTTTAATTCAATTCATCCCTTTATTTTTTGATCGAAGAAGAGGCAAAACAGTCGCTAGAGCTCTCAAGGAGGGAGATATTTTTTGGGATTATAAATTTAACCCCAACATTTATTATAAGGTATGTAAAAATTATTTTGGGTATTAGTAGAATTTCTAAAAAAGTGGGTGGCAAAATTATAATTTTTGAAAAATTATACAGAATTTTTTTTTTTTGAAAAAAGTGGGTGGCATTTGCCACCCTTACACTGCGCCAGCTCCGCCTCTGAGTCCAACAAAATTGCTAAATTTTTTTCTAAAATAGAGATTTTTTTTTTTTAATAAAAACCACCCTTGGGTGGGGGAGATTTTATTAGGCATCCCAAGCCCTCAAAATGCCATATAAATGGCTAGTGTTTACATCAACAAGGATGACAAAATGGGGACCAGAGTTCCTATAGCAAAGAAATGCTATCAAAAATGGGCTACAACTATGTCTAACCCTATAGCTACTGTCAAGAACTAAACAATTGATCCTTTGAAACCTATTAGGGAATTGCAAAGCAAAACCCAATGCGGTACCAAGAGATAATTGATAGTCAGTTAGTAAGTAGCTAAAAAATGACTCAAACTTTTCCAGCTTCAAGGTTATCTTCTGAGTTGATGATGTTTCATAGCAGTGACTGCACCAGGTTCCACAACAAAGTCTGCAGTAGTATCTACACATATAGCAAACAATTAATAGCATCTGTTGACCAATCTCAGTGAAGGAGTGCCTATTTTATCCAGGAACAAGGCACCAGAAATGTGACTGGGCAACTCTAAAAGTGAGAAATCAGAGGATAGTTTGGATGAAAAGGCAAATCTGGAGAGACTGTCAGCAGAAGTATTTGCCTGCCTATAAGTGTGAGTAATGTGGCAGGCATAAAAGTGAATTTGTGATGCTAAGTGGAATAATTTCCAAGGGGCACAAAGTGGATCTTTAGATGATCTAACAGCACTAAGGCAGTCAGATTCAATGGAAAAATCCTGCTGCAGTTCCAGTCCCAAAAAATAGGCCATTTGGATAGCCATCATTTCAGAGTGAAGTGGGGAGTCTGCCATAGTAAAAACAGTTCTAGCCTAACTAAATGACCAGTACCATTTCTAGCAATAAGTCCTATACCAGCTAGATTAGGTTGATGCCAAGAGGCATCAACATTTATCTTCAGGCTAGAAGCTGGTGGGGACCATTTTAAGCTGAGTATTAAAGGTTGGGGTGGTCTGGTATGTAGGGGAAGAAATCCCAGTGAAGATGATTCAATATCAAAGGGATAGGTTGAGAAAATAGGTCTAGCACAGAAGATATGATAAATCTCATCTGTAAGTTGCTTTTTCAGAGAAAGGTCAGTGCAAGAGATGTTATCAAATAGTTTAGAGTTTCTGGCTTTCCAAAGTAGCCAACAAATGATACTGGGGACAGTTTGAAACAGGGAGTTATGCATTTTTGTTTTACCATGGAAAGACCAGTAAAATGAAAGCCTGTCCCATAAGTTCAAAAACTGGAAATCTTGTGTTCCCACCATAAAATGGAAAAATGACCATAGAGATTTAGCTAAGTGGCACTCATTGAAAGCATGCTCTAGGAAATCATTATTTTGACAAAATAAGCACTTTGATGGGACACGAAAACCCATTCTCATAAGAACATCTGGAAATGGCAAAAATGAGTTAACCAATTTCCAGACAAATATACTGACTTTCTTTTGCACTCTAACATTCCATATCTTTTTGAGGGAGGGGAAAATACCTCTAGTTACCTGTAAGGACTCATATCTAGATTTGAAAGAAAATGCTCCATTAGTGCTTGGCATCCATATAAGTCTATCTGGCCTGTCATGAAGAGATGCTGCATTTAAGAAGTCCACAGTTTCAGCTGAAAAAAGAGAGGTTACAGATGGAAGCATCTGATCTCTATCAGTGATAAATTGCTCAACTGAGGTATTCAAGGGAATGTTGGTTAAGTTTGGGTTGTATAGATTGGAGAAGGAACCAAGTCCTGACCAATTAGAACTCCAGAAATTACACTGGCCATTCCCATGGATAACTCTAGTCAAGGATTCAGCCTTAGGAGAGACTGCCATTATTCTCTTCCAATTGGGAGAAGTTCTATAAGAGGCTGGCAACAGCCATAAAAATTGAGACCATAGGGTTTCCCCTTGCTGGAACTTCCACCAAAGTTTCAGTGAACAAGTTCTGACTATTGTATTAATAGATCTCAGTCCAATACCATTTTGATCATATGGAAAGCACAAGTCTTGCCATTTCTTCCATACCTTTTTAGGTTTGAGAGCAGTTTCTCCCCAAAAAAATAGGGACAATAATTTTTCAATTTTTCTGATAACAGAGATAGGAGGTTTCATAACACTCCATACATGTTGAGGAATAGAGTAAATACAGGATTTAATAAGAGTAATTTTCCCCCCAGAAGATAGCCACTTATTTTTCCAATTAGTAAGTCTGTTTTCAATTCTTTGAATGAGTGGCTGGAAGTATGTAACTAGGGTTCTGCCTGTATATATGGGAACTCCTAAATAAGTGAAGGGAAAGGAGCCTTTTCTCATGCCAAGTATGTCAGAGATCTGATTAATTTTAAAAGCAGTGGCATGTTTACTAACATAGTATTCACTTTTTTCAAAACTGATTTTCTGGCCAGTTGTTTGTTCAAAAATGACCGGAAAAGCTTTAAGCACAGAAAGAGAATTTTTGCTAGCATTTAGAAAAATGATAGTATCATCAGCATAGCTGAGATGAGAGATTGAGGCTGGGCCAGTGGGGATATGAACATGATCTATTCTACCTATATTATATACATATGAGAGACTCCTAGAGAAGGATTCAGAAAAAAGATTGAAGAGAAAAGGGGAGAGTGGATCTCCTTGCTTGATACCCCTTGTTGATTTGAAGAATCCACAAGGTTTACCATTTACTAAGATAGAAAAATATGCTTGACTAAGGTTTTTCATAATCCAGTGAACTACTTTACCATGCATGCCAAATTGAAGTAAAATGCTGTTTAGAAAAGCATGATTGACTCTATCAAAAGCTTTCTTAAGGTCTAATTTAACCATACAGTTGGGATTTCTATTTTTTCTATCTAAAAATCTAGTCATTTCTTTTAGGAAAATAACATTATTAGAAATGTCTTTGCCTTTAAGAAAAGCTGATTGTTGTGGAGAAATGAGTTTAGGCATAAGAGGTTTAATTCTTTCCATTAAAAGTTTTGAAAAAATCTTATTGATAAAATTAGAGAGGCTTATAGGCCTAAAATCATCAAAAGAATTAACCACAGTTTTTTTAGGGATTAATGTGATCCAAGTGGAAGTGATACCCACTGGGATCTGAGATTCACTCATAAAATCTTGAACAGCTTTTATGAGATCATCTTTAATTATTTCCCATGCTTTAGTGAAGAATTTGGAGGAATAGCCATCTGGCCCAGGACTACTGTTTTTATTTAAATTAAAAACAGTGTCATGCAGCTCCTCCATAGTTACAGGTCTGAGTAGAGACTCATTATCTGCAACTGTAATTAGTTTAGGGATTTGATTTAAAAAATGGTGATAAAAATCACCATTTAAATTATTAGGTGGTTCAGATAGCAGATCAGAATAATAAGAGATAGCTTCTCTTTCAATCTGTTCAGTATCATCTAACCAAATCCCCTCAGAGCTTTTTATCTTAGTGATGTTGAGAAAACTCCTTTTTTCCCTCACTGATTGATGGAAAAAATTGGTATTTTCATCACCATCCTTAAGCCATTTGATTCTAGACTTTTGCTTCCAGAATTTATTTTTTTCTTTTAAAGCTCTGAGATGTAAAACCCTACATTTTTTGAGTTCAATAAGTTCAATCTGAGAACCATTGGAATCAAAAACAATTTCTTGAAGTCTGAGAGCTTTAGCAGCTGTGACTACAATAGAATCAATATCACCAAAGGAGAGTTTATTCCAATACTTGACGGCAAATTTGAGTCTGCGTAGCTTTAAATAAAAACCTAGCATCCCTGTACTATTAATAGGCTGGTTCCAGTCTTCAGCAACAATTGCTAAGAAGTCCTCTCTATTGAACCAGGCATTAATAAATCTAAATGGCCTAGGGGATGATGCTATGTTGCTATCTATTGAAAGCAGTAAAGGGGAGTGATCTGATGTGTCTCTATTTAACACTTGAATTAAGGAAGATGGAAACTTCCTTAACCAATGTTGAGAGCAGAGGCCTCTATCTAGTTTCTGAGTTGTGGGATTATGCAACCAATTATTTGACCATGTGAACAGATTCCCAAAAGTGTTGATTTCTGTCATGGCTTTAGTTGAAATAAAATGGTTGAAATCTGCCATAATTTTAGGCCTTGGATGTGAAGGTCCCTTGTACTCTACTGGAGATTTTATTGTATTAAAATCTCCGATAAGGAAGGAGTCATCCAAGTTCCTATTTTCTAAGGCAGTCCACAATTCAGTTCTGCCTGGCACAGTTCTGAGTGCATATATAAATATACCCTCCATAACCATGTTCAGACAGGGACTAAAAATTGTTACAGCTAAGAATTGCAAATGGTCTTGCAATAGAGTTACTTGGATTGGCTCATTCCACATGAGCCAAATCTTTCCACTCTGAGCTGTTATCTGATTGGAGAAGTGTAACTTTCTCCTAAATTTTTCACATTTATGAATCTTATGCCATGGTTCAATTAGGCATAAGATTTCAATTTTGTGATAGGTAACCAGATCTACTAGTCTGTCCATTGAGGTTTTCATACCTCTAATGTTCCAGACAAGGGTTCTAATTTTTTTTTTGTACTAATCATTGGGAGTTAGGTTTAGAGCCTTTTGATCTGGTAAAAACTATGTTGGGAAAGGGTATTTTTTGTGTTTGAAGTGGGGTGAATTTCTTGTTGAGTTGGGTGAAGAAAGTGGGAGTTTTAGAGGACTCTGGGGGGTCATTGGTGGCAGGAATTAGTGAGGATGGTTCATCTGGGGGTGGTAAATTTGGGGAGGGGGGATCAGGTAAAATATTATCATCTTGAGATGACTCAGAGACCAATTCATCATCTGAGTCAATAAGATCATCATGAAGTGAGGTATCCATCAGTGGTAAAAACCTGTTGCTATTATTACCACCAGAAAGAGAGTGTTTGTTAGTAGAAATTATAACATCAACTAGGGAGGAGATTTACATGTACCTATAGAAAGGTCATCCACAGCATGATTAAGGCTGGAGATAGGAGCATCAGATATAGCATTGATCAGGTCCTCATCTGAGAGAGGAGAAGAGTCTGATTTCTTTGTTGTATCAGTGTCAGATGTGGTAGGGGTGGATTTACAGCTAGGTAGGTTGGTAGGAATGGAAGGAGAGGGGTTGGGGGAGGGGGTCTTAGCATAATGAGGTAGAGCCTGAGGGGCAGCAGCTTCTCTATCTTTTGTTGATGGTGTGAGACCTGAATGACCTCCCTCATCAGAATCAGGTACAGTGATTACTTCAGTAGGAGTGGAAAGGGGCATGGCAGCTTTTTGTTTCAGGTTATGAGGTTGAGATTTCTTGGAGGCAAGTTTGGTATCTTTGGTATGGTTTTGAGAGGAGGGGTTAACAGGGGGAGGGTTGGGCCTTATCTTCTGTCTTAATTCAGGGTGTAGAGAGTGACAGTTGATGTTGTCATGGCCTAGCATTCTACAGTGACTGCAATATTTAGGCACCTCCTCATATTCAATAATGTATTTGGCAATGTTACCATGATCAATCCCCAACCTAATTGAAGTCTGAAGCTTTTTCCTCAAATCAATTTCCACACAGAGTTTTATGGCTGATGGCCTAGTAAGAGTGGATGTTGCAGCATCCATCTTGATGAAAGAACCTATTTGGTTGCCTATAGCCTCTATCATTGTGGAGTTGTGGAAATAGAAGGGTACCTGAGGGATAGTAAGCCAGACTGGAACCACAGATGATTCAGTTTCAGGAGAAAAGTCCACAGTCCATTTAAGCACCTTCATTTGAGAGCCTGTAAGAATCCAGTAACCTTGATCCAGCATCTTCTGTAATCTTCTGGATCATCAAAACAGATGAGTATATGCCTGAAGTCCACCGATCCAATTTGGTACTTGCCGGAAAAGCCAATTGATTTGAAAGCATCATGTAGTCGTTCCATTGAACGCTTGCCCCTGGAAAATTTCCATATGAGGGCATTGCTATAGTGCGAGGCAAGTGTTTCGGCCTGAGCTCTGGTGACAATGCAGGCGATTTCGCCGTGGTATTCGGTCGTCGGAGTAATTTCAGGGTTTGAAGGAAGGGAGGATGTCAGTGGCGGGGCTCGGTTTGATAGGATTTGGGCGAAGGATTTGTGTTGGGGGTCTCCGCCACGGATCGGCGGTGGTGTCGCCATAGGCGCCACCATCAGAATGGCCGTTATCTATCCGTTTGCGGTGGCGTGAGAGTCAGAACGGTAATAAATGCAACTGTTTGGGTTGCGGAAATAATTGTAATATACCGGAAAACTAGAGATTGGAGAGAGAATACATTGTAGAGAGAGAAACTTGAACTAAGTGATACACTCCTGTTCTAAAATAGAGATGAAAAAGGGATAATCTCTATAATTTATTTCACCCAATCCAACAGATTCTCTAATTTAGCAAGTACACAGACATATAATCCTATTCATCTGCCACTTCTTCCTATTTTCATATATTTTTATTTTTAAATCAAATTTAAATTTGAAATTTTGTCATAAATAGAATATTTTCCAAAATATTTTGAAACGTGGCATGAATTGCGTTCTACAAAAAGTTTCTAGTCGTTCTATATATATATATATATAGATTTACACACTCTCTCTCATCAATATTTCTATTTTACAAAACAGAATAGCAAATCCGTTAGAAGTTTAAAACTCTAAAATATATTTAAAAATAAGCTAATTCTCTATTTTACAAAACCTATTGGATTTGCCCTAACGCCGTTGTTCAGTTTCACCCCTTTCCATGCACAAGTACTACACGTCTCCACGCGTCCCCTCTCCATGCGCACAAGTACAATTATTTAGATATTAATCTATCTTATCGCATCTAACACGCGTCGTTCAATTTCACCCTCTCAATATACAAGTACCACGCGTTCAATCTCGATATGCATATTTCGTATCACGGGACTTAGGTTAGCTCTTCGTTTACATATTAATTTTACTCCAGACGGAAAGTTAGATAGTTAGATGTGGTTCACATATTTAACTCAACAGCCAGAGTCACATGCTCTCAATCACACTAAAATCTTCTTCCATTTACCTAATTATTCAAAAATAATTTCTGTTATCGTGTAATTAACTAAGTTTTTCAAACACAAATTATCCCTCTCCATGTGAATGGAACTAATCTTCCTAGCTACTAGTATTTAATTATGCATATGTTTTTCTGTATTTTACTGAAAAATAATATGTTGCAATCAATTAGTTATTAGTCCAACAATATATGATTCAGTGGAGACACACATGCAATTAACTAATTAAGTAGCAGACACATTTGCATTATATTCGTAACATCTTTTTTATATTCTGGGAGTCATTTCAAAATAAGTCATGAACTACTCTCAAAATGCATAATTTAACAAAAATGAGAATGATTTATGACTTTACACTCAATATTTATGTTATTATATACTCAATTCCATAAGAATAATTTTATGTGATTGTCGAGACTCTAGCTAGCTATTTTAATTTAATTAATTTAATGGCGCTCACATTCGAGCATGCGAGCGTTTGAATTAAATTGTTTAAATAAAAAAATAATTATCATTAAAAAACAAATTCATATAAAAAATAAATAATTTAAAATTTCAAACCTTTAGCACACATTAAAATCTTTAATTTTATGTAATAATTTAGTTCTTCTCACTAATTCCACTGAGACTTCTGTTCCTTACAATGAGGCTCCAGACACTCCATCCATCTCCAAAACCTCCACTTTCTCTACACACAATAAACCTTCCAAAATTCTTTCCACAACATCCTCTTCTTCCAACACCAGAAAGGCCATTCCTGTCACTTCTCAATCCTTCTTCACATCATCCTACTCCCACATGAATTTCAGAAAGGCCTCTTTTACTCCCAAACAGAATGTACCTGCCAGAGAGGACCCTTTCATCAAAGTGTCATCAAAACCAAAGCTAAGGAGGACCCTTTCATCAAAGTGTCATCAAAACCAAAGCTAAGGAAAGCTTATGCCAAAGATGAATGTTCTGCCCCAACAGGTTTGCTTGATATATCTCCCCCTTCCTTTAAAGCTAACAATTTGATCTTTCTCTCTCAAGACATTAACAGGAACAGGTTTGCCCCTTTACTGACACATAATGAAGAGGGAAATGATGGTTTATATGCCACAGACTCAGGATCCAACAACAGCAGCCCTGCTGCTCATGGTCCCCAATAGGTAAATCGCCAAGAACTTCCAAAAATTGCATCTGGTCAGAAAGTTAAATTGAAATTTTTTTCACTCAATTTAACAATACCATGTCACTTACAAAGTTCTCATCAAACTTGCATAAAAATCATTTTTATGATTAGTCACAACCATAAAATTAATTGTCTGATCTGGAATATCCAAGGTATGGAAACATCACTTACTTAGGCTTTCTAACCTTATTTCAGATAACAACATTGAAATTTTATGCATCATTGAACCTTGGCATGATAATGTAAAATGTGAATATTACATGAACATTCTGCATTTGCAAACCATATGTTTTCATCAAATGGTCAAATATGGATTTTATGGAAAGCCACAATTACTGTATCTCTCTCAGTTGATCATGAGCAGTTCCTATATGTCCAAATCTCTAAACCCAGCCTTAACATTTCTATGGCTGGTGTTTTTGTTTATGGACTAAGATCCAGAAAAGGGAGAAAGGCACTTTGGGCTAATCTTCTTGCCATTCCCTTTTCTGAAACATTCTTTATTGGTGATTTCAACTCTATGTTATCTCTTTCTGACTATAAAGGGCCTGCAATCAAAAATGGGTAGCATATCTGATTTTCAGAAATTTATAGATAAAATGGCTTTGTTACACATCAATATTGTTGGTAATGAATTCACCTTGACAAACAAAAGATTGAGGCCAACCATTGGAAGGCTGGATAGGGGTGTGTGTAACCATTCTTGGAATGACAAATTCCCTAATTCCCCAATTTTAGTTTTGAACAGAGAAAATTCAGACCACAGCCCCCTATTGTTTAAGATTGACACTCAGGTTCAATCTTATCCAAGGTCATTTAGGTTCATTAACACATGGTATAAGAGAGAAAATTTTCAAAATTTGATCCAAAATAATTGGATGCTTCCTATTTTAGAAACTGGCATGCTAAAATTTTTTCTTAAATTGCAAAGACTGAAAAAAGAACTCAAAATTTGGAATAGGGAAACTTTTGGTAACATTTATAGAAATGTTGAAGTGGCAGAAGAGGCACTGAGATTACAGGAAATCAACTTTGACCACAACCAATGTGATCATGAGTTGATAACACTGAAACTCCGAAAGGCACAACTTAAAAAAACCCCATTTTTGGAAATACAAAGCTAGATTGAAATGGGTGAAAGATGGTGATATGAATTCCAAATTCTTTCACAGTTCACTCAGACAACATAGAATCAGGCTAAGTATTACAAAAATTAGGGATAATGCTGGGATTTGGTTAGAGGATATGGCTGAAATTGAAACAGCTGCTGTGCAATATTACACAGATCTTCTTTCCAATGAGCAAACTAAGGAAGACCTCCATTTCTGCTCACATTTTCTTTCCCAAATTCCCTCTCTTATCACCACAGCTCAAAATGAAGCCCTAATAAGGCCAATTGAGACTGAGGAACTAAAACTGGTGGTGATGTCTTTAAATAAGGATAGCACCCCAGGTCCAGATGGTTTCTCTGCATATTTTTTTATCAAATCCTGGGATACCATCTCTTTAGATTTGGTGGAGGCAGTCAATGATTTTATTAATGGAGTCAATATACCAAGGGGTATAGGTGCAACCTGGATCACATTAATACAAAAAAAAGAAACTCTCATATCTTTTGATGATTTTAGGCCAATCAGCCTCTCAAATGTCATCAATAAAATATATTCTAAAGTGATCATGCACAGACTCAAAACTATCATGACTGAAATTATTTCTCCTCATCAAACTGCTTTTCTTAAAGGGAGGGATATTTCTGATAATGTCCTTTACTTGAAGGAAATGGTGAGACACATCCATAAAAAAGTCAGAGAGCCAAATTGCATTGTCAAATTGGACTTAAGGAAGGGTTTTGATAGAGTTAGTTGGGTTTTCCTTAGAAAGATTCTAACCAAATTTGGCTTCCATAACAAATTAGTTGACTGCATAATGAAAAACTTGTCCCATGCCTGGTTTTCCATACTTGTAAATGGTAAACCTGTGGGATTTTTAATGCATCAAGGGGTATTAAACAAGGAGATCCACTCTCACCTTTCCTGTTTAATATTTTTATAGAATCCTTTCTAGGAGTCTTGCATCTATTTTCAGCATGGGAAAAATTTCTAAATTCAACCGCCCAAGATATAGTGAACCAGTTTCACATTTATCTTATGCTGATGATACTGTTCTCTTCTTTGTAGTGAATAAGAGAATCTTGATAAATGTTAAAGCTTTTTTGCATACTTTTGAAAAAGTCACTGGTCAGAAAATTAACTATGACAAGAGTGAATTTTACATTAGTAAACATGCAACATTAGCCAAGATAAATCAAGTAAAACAAATACTGAGTATGAAAGAGGGGGTTTTCCCTTTTAAATATTTGGGTTGTCTAATATATGAAGGTAGCATACGTAATTGCTATTTTAATCCTCTCATTGAACATATCCAAAAGAAACTCAGTTTATGGAGAAATAAATGGCTATCTACTGGCAGAAAAATCACATTGATCCAATCAGTATTATATGCCATTCCACAACATGTTTTCACTGTTATGGCTCCTACAGTTCATATCATAGAAACACTAGAGAAATTATTTGCTTTCTTTGGGGTTCTACTGCTGTGAAATAAAAAAAGAGATGGAAAAAATGGTCTAAACTATGCTATCCTGTGGCTCAAAATGATTTAGGCTTCAGATCCATCCCTTACATTGTTCAGACTTGCTCTGTCAAACTTTTGTGGAAATTTCAACAGCGAGAGGCCATCTGGACACAATTCTTACACTCACTTCCCATAAATTCTAGAAATACCCAAACATGGCACATATTATAGTTAATCTGTCTAGTTAACTGTATTGCCGAACATCACTCTCTAGTAATCCACGGGAGAGGTGATTGTGATTTCTTGACCTCCAACTGGACTGGCCATGGCCCTTTGATTGATTATTTACCACCAGACCTAGTACCAATTCCACCGTCCTTCCCTGTTTCTGATTTTCTAAACCAGAAACATCTTCTGATGCCTCATTTGGAAAGTTTTCTTAGCCCTCAAACTCTCCAGTTCATACAAACCTCCCAGATACATTCTAACAGACCAGACAGACTTATCTGGAAGCCCTCATTAAATGGTCTTTTCTCTTTCAAATATGCATACCAGATTCTACATGACCATAGGAACCCCTCCCCTACCTTAGCCAAACTGTGGCAGATTAAAATCCCAAAAAAGATCACCTTCTTTCTTTGGAGACTTTTTAATTCAATCTTACCCTTTGAAGAGGTTCTCTCTCATTATGGTTTCCAGTTTGCTTCTAAATGTCCTTTGTGCACAAACTCAGACACCATTGATCATTTTTTCAACGAGTGTACTTTTTCTACAGATATCTGGAAAAAATCATTAGCCATCATTAGAGTTTTTGACATGCATTTTGCTTCCATTTGGGACAGACTTTCATATTATCTTTCACATACAGGCATGACCAGTTTCAAGTTAAAACTGATTGCCATGTTGTGTTGTATAATATGTTGGTCCCTATGGAAAGCTAGGAATAAATTGCTCTTCGAAAATGTCAGACCTGTCTCCACGGTTATACTTATAGATATCAAGGACATTTTACATTTTTCTTTGGCAGCTAACCCCATTGCAGTCTCACAGAAGTTTGATAAAACTTTGGCTAAAGCTGCTTTCATCCACGTGACTGTGAAGAAACATAAACCAAGACTCAGATCTGTGGTTTGGAAAATGCCATTGCAGGGCTTCAAAATCAACGTAGATGCAGCTTGGTCCACATAAGGCTGTAGCATTGGAGTGATTATCAGAGACTCCAATGGTCATGTACTCTGGCAGCAAGGTCCATTTTATCATCAGCCTCTTCTTCTCTTGAGGGAGAAATTAAAGCCATACTGGCTGGGTACCATTTTGGTTTCTTTTATGGTCTACACAGTTTTATCATTGAGTCTGATTCTCTTAATGGTATTTCTATGATACTTAATCCCAAAATTGCCCACTGGAAATTATATTCAGACTTTGTGATGAAGCTAAGCAGATGATTACATCTCCTATTCAGCATATCCTTAGACAGGCAAACAATGCAGCAGATGCCTTAGCCAAATTAGCACTGTCACAGTAGCTGAGTGCAGTTTTCAACTAGGAACTGCCCCCTCTTCACATCAGAGCAATCTGCATACTGGATCAGAAACAAATACCCTCAGTTAGAGCATAATTTTTGGCTCACATCTCTCTCCACTTCTGTGGATCTTAAATAGTTTCTAACCTATTCTTTTGTCACCTCTATGAATGTCAAAATGTATTTGGTGCCGAATTGAGTATTACATGGTAATTCTCTAATAGGCTTCATATATAATTTGCCATTTTCTGGAGGTGTCCATGTATAGAGTAATTTTTGGCTCTTATTTTTTGTAATCTTTTCATCTAGCATTGTTGTAATAGGAAGGTTCTATTTACAAATAGGGATGACCATGGGGCGGGTCTGGGTCTAATTTAGCTATATCCGGCCCCTATCCGTAAAATAAATGTCGGATCCAAATCCGACCCATATCCGCAGGGTCTAAAATTCCAAAATCCGTATCCATATCCGCAGGGTCTTACGGGTCTAAGGGTCTTAAACGGGTCATAAATGGGTCTAATAAGAAATCGACAAATTCTTTAAATAAATGTTTGAGATTTTCAAATTGAATACAAATATGCCCAAATATGTTTATTTTTATTACCATAAGCACAAATGTTAGCATATATATGAATTATCAATCCATAATACACATCAAAATGCATCAATTTATTAAGATCGAAACTGTAATTTAGTACAAGAATGTAGTAGGTACAACGAAAAACGATATCTTCTATGGTGTAAGAGGTTAACTGGCCAGAACGCAGAAGAGTAGAGCGCACGGAAATATGGAACTAAAAATTGTGCGATAAGGTGTTTCAGAACAGGGTTTGAGAATAAATAAAAGGTTTTTGCCTTTTTCTATATTGTATCGGTTTCGGGAATTTGGAATAATAATAATTATTATTAGAGAAAAAAGATGAATTAGTATTAGAAATTAAATGTTATATTTATCTCATAGTAATAATATATTATAATAGGTTAATGGGTCTGGATATGGATATGGATCAGGGTCTGGATCTTAATACCATATATCTGTATCCATACCCGTTTATTAAAATCTAGATCCAGACCCGATCCATATCCAATGGGTCTAATAAAATTGGATCCAAACCCGACCCGCAGTGTCTAAATCCGCAGGATCTGGGGCGGGTCCGAGACCCGTGATCATCCCTATTTACAAACAATGGCCATTTAAGGCAATAGGTTTTGGGAAGTCTAATATAATTTCCGCACCTATGATGGATTATCTTTTTTTTAAAAAAAATTATGTAATAAATTAACACACTTTTAAATATGTTCTTAAGTTTAAGCTTAATATTTTCATTATTGAAATTTACATCCAATCTAATTATCTTATGTCTTTTTTTTCTCCTTCCTCTCTCCCAACCCCCAGGTAATTACCTCGGCGGGGTGACCGCCCACCGAGCCGGTTAGAACTGTACAACCGGGTCAACCCGGCCCGGTCCGAATCCGGATTGACCCGGACCCGAAATATCTTAAAACCTTGGACCAGGGCCCGGCCCGGTTAGACTTTTACTTGGACCGGATCCGGTCCGGAAATTTTCTGGATTTGATCTGGATCGGAATGGTTGACCCGGTTAGAACCTCTGTAACACGTTTTTTGTATTTCTCCATCCCATCTCTCTCCCCCCAGATAATTACCTCGGCCGGGTGACAGCCCGCCACTCCGGTTAGGATGTACAGCCGGGTCAACCCGGCCCGACCCGGATCTGGATTGATCCGAACCAGGAATATCTTAAAACCTTGGACGGGGGCCCGGCCCGGTTTGACTGTTACTTGGACCGGACCCGGTCCGGAATTTTTCCGGATTTCACCCGGATCGGACTGGTTGACCGAGTTAGAACCTCTATTACACTTTTTTTACAAAAAGAAGGAGCTTCCATGGAGAATCGAAGAACAGATCTTTGTGTGACAATCTCGTTACCACTGTACAACTACTACATTGCTTTTTGTTAATAAATTGTATGACTAATAAATATATACGAATGTTCAGTTTATTTTAAAAATATAACACTAAATAATACTTTTGGTGAGATTTGAACTCTGGTTGTTTACTACAAAATGGAAGGTCTAACCACTAGAACAATTGCATTTCTAAGTAATAATTGAACATCTATTATATATAATCGGGCTTCTGGGTAGATACGGAAAAAATCGGGTTTGACCCGCATTGGCCCGGAATCCGTAATGGGGTAAAAAGGTGACCCGGGGCCCAGCCCGGAATGCAAAAAATCCGGGTCTTGGTCACCAATTCCGGTCTCGGGCTAGGCCATCTTTCCGGGTTGACCCGACTCATTTACAACCCTAGCGCCGGTCACCCCCACCCACCCCCACCATAGAATAATTTATTTACCACCCAACCCACCCCCAAAATCAGAAACCTTTTTTACCAGTCGAAATTTTACAGTTTCGTTTCTTTCTGTCGAAATTTCAGATCTCCAATCAGTGGTCGATGATGCGGTTCGCCACCGCACCCGTCGATTCGGTGACTAAAATCAGCTCTGACGGCTTGCTGACGACGAGCTTCTCGGCTGGTTTGCTGCAACTGCGACCCACATGGCTCAGGTGGTAAAAGCGCGGTTTTTGATTGCGAGTTTCGAACAGCTACATGAGGAGGACGGGAGGCCAAGCAGCGGGAGCGGAGCCTGACCCAACTCCGATTTGGGAGTCCACAATTCGGGATCCTATCTGACGCCCCGGATCCGCTCATTTTGGGGATTCTAGACTCTGTCGGCTCGGGTCGGCTCAGGTTGGCTCAGGTCGGGTTGGATCAAGTTGGCTCGGGTCGGGTCGGGTCGGATCAGGTCGGCTCGGATGGGCTCGGGTTTTGACATGTTTCTATTGGATCTGGTAAAATTAGACTGAGAAGGTGGTGTTATTTTGTTTTCTAAAAATTTTCTCACTCTTTTTTAGTGTATAAGTGTTTTGATGTTTGTACTAAAATATTGGACTGAATTTGTTCTCATGGGGAACGAAGGATCTCACGGGAATACCGGAGGAGTTCGCGAGTCATCGGTTGAATGCCTACCCAGATCTAAAGCCAATCAGGCAAAAAAAATCTGGTTTTGGCTGCGGATTGAGTGGAGTTCGTCCGGTCGGAGGTCAAGCGGATACTGGAAGCAGGCTTGGTGGAAGAGATCACGTCCGAGTGGATCGCTAACTCGGTACTTGTCAAGAAGTATGACGGGTCCTGGAGGATGTGCATAGATTTCACGGACTTGAATAAATGTTGCCCCAAGGATAGTTACCCGCTCCCATCCATCGACCAGTTGGTTGAAGCAATAACGGGATATCAACTCTTAGCTTTTTTCGACGCGTATCGGGGATACCACCAAATCGTCATGGCCCCGGAGGACAGGCCGAAGACCTCCTTTATTACTGACTTTAGTACTTTTTGTTACAGGAAGATGCCATTTGGACTAAAAAATGCAGTATTGATTGCCTGGATTTGGGGTTTAATTTGATTTCCAATAGTTGGCCAAACTCATTTTCATCCACTTCTTTTAAAACTCATTTCCCCTTGTTCTTCGCATCTGCAAAAGGATATACAAAGAGATGGCGTGGTTTTATTAGATTTGTGAGGTGAGAAGTGAATAGTGGTTGCAATGGCTGGTGAGAAGCGAATTGTGGTGTGACTGTCACCAGGCATGGCATACAAGTAAATATGTGTTAAACTTTCTTTTGTATATCAACATATTAATTCAAACAAGTATATGAAAGTAGTAATCATTCAAGGTAGTGATGCCACCACAGGAATTTCCTTCCCTATGCAATCATGACATATGTAGAATCTGTAGGGTGCACATTCAAAAGATCTGTTCTAGTATAGTGGTTTGAGACAATTATAGCACACACTTGATAATTTCGCTTGTAGAACAAAGGTGAGCAGGTGCGGATGGCTCTTGATTGAAAGATTTCCCCCCAAATTTGATGTTTTTGGACTCACTAAGTGTCGGAACACAGCGGGGATGAAAAGAATGATCACACTCAGTACAACGATATATCCAGTGTTGGGGGATGAATCTCTTCTTCACAAATTTCACAGAAAAATTCATCATCTTGATCTTCATCTCTGAGAAAGGGAGGAAAGGAGAGGACGGGCAGATGTTTGTCCCACCTATGCTTCACAGTTGTAGGCAGTGTAGTACATTCATACCCTACTCTGAATATGCAACGTTCACAGCTCAAATGGGGAACTTTTTTAGAGTCTCCACAGCCAATGCTAATAAATGGCTTAGGATTATCGTTGATAATCTCATTGACACAAATTCATGTTTGTGGCTTATATGTTTGATGAAGCACGTCAACAAAAGGCACTTGACATCCAAGTAGTAATCACAATTACTTTGGGTACATTTGTAACCGTACCCATTACCGAATGAATTGCATGCTTTGCATTTCACAATCTCCCATAGATTCTCGGGGAAATACAGTTTCAAGTCTGGATCAATGCGGACTGGACCATGATGCTGCCAATCGGAACCAGTAACTTTATAAGTTTTTCTCAAAGTGGTGCAAGTGTATGGAGAAAAAATTCGCAATGTATCCCACATTTGTAGTATGGAGTGGAATTATGATCAATTGGTACAATGCATCCATCACATATGATGTCTTGTTCATGGTTAACTGACACACTGCATTCATCATAATGATCCGATTGTAAAACTAAGGAATGCTTATGACCAATTAACATTACCTCAGGCTTGTATTCGTTTCCAAGCTTGAACCAGTATGCTGATCGATTATAATGAGACGTAATGGTCTTGAGGCCTCTGTTTGGAAACACGGTTATTTTCAAAAGGTCTCCATTGCATATTGATCGATAAAGTAATACTGTCACATGTAATTGAAGATGAAGTAGAATTATTTACCTGAACATTTCTAGTTTCGGTGGTGTGTCGAAATTCCACTCGGACGGGATTGGGAGGGCTCTGATGCAGTTGAAATGAATGAAGAATTTACACCGCCAACAATAGTACATCCAAATGCTTGGTCCAAATTCCTGACGGCAAATATCGCAACTTAGTTTGTATTTGCGATACCGATCTGGCATAGTAATGTCAACAAGGAGTGGATGACATGCTTCGGGTGTTTAAACAAATCCGGTAATAATCCACATTTCTTATGGATCCAAAACACGCATGATAATTTGGTACATACATATGACTCTTCCTTGTTACCCTCACCATCACAAGCATTGCATATGAACGATGCTAACCTTCGCATCAGCCTCATCGGATGATGGTTAGTCGGGATTGTAATATCCTCCTCTGAAAATGCACACAATATGTCTACATCAAACTTACAAGAAGAGCAATGGTACACAAAGTTGTTCCAAGACCTTTTGCAGACTTGACATTTACAGATTTCACTTTGGTAAGGAGGGTTGGTGAGAAGAACTAGAGGATGCCTGGAATGTATGGGATGATCAATTTGCTTGGGCAAATCTGCACATTTTCTGTGAATCATGGCCCATTCTGCAGATCGACAATCGCCACAAGTATAGAACAAGGCATCCCCCGACTCGGTTAATGATTGTGTGCAGGCAAGGCAAGTTGCTTTTTTCTTGAGTTCTTCATCTGGTTCATTAGTTACAGCCCTCATCTTATACCCCTTCGTGCAATACATCATTTCCTCCATCGACTAATGATCACTAAAAAAAATCTGATGAAATATATTGTGGATTTTACTAGTTGAATTAATCCTTTATTTGGTTATTAACTTTGTAGTATCTGAATTGATTCTTTGCTTTTGCTAGTTTCATATCCAAACTTACACAAAACGTATCCTAAAAAGGAAAGCTAAGTAGCTGAATCTTTCTTTTAACCTTACTATCATTTTCTCAAAATTCTTAAACTAGAGTTTCCCTAGTAAAAAAAGTAATAGAAGTGCATCTTTAGATAAAGCTAGATCTAGTCCATGCCAACAGAGATTATTAAGGAAAAGTTTTTGCTTCTGTTTGGATGTTTGAAGCTATATGTGCTTAAAAAACATTCTTTGTTCTCCCTGAAATCTCGATATACTCTGATAATGTGGAGAATTGCAAAGTGCCATTGCATTATGCACCTGAGACTATTTATATGATACAGTAACAATCACCAATCTCTCGAATACATTATTCGGAATTTTATATCAGTAAAAAGAGCTTATGTGTATTATATAAGTAATATAACAAAGCAAAGATGCATACATAACCAACTAACCAAGGGTACCAATTTAGAAAGATAGCTTGAGTTGATGATTTCCTTTTTCTAGTTCCAAATTCAAAACTACACAAAACGTATACTAAAGGGTGAAGGCTTCTACAGAATCTCTCTTATCTTTATCTTTTTCTCACAACTCTTATGCAGTGCCTCTTGTCAGCCATTATGTGATTTGTATACTTATTGATGAGTATTTTGATACTACTATGCATTGCAATATTTATGTAGAAACTAAAGTGAAAATAAAATAATGCACAGTACTAAATACACATGTTACTACAACTGCCATTCCCGCCATGGTTTGTCCGTCAGACCACAGTTTTGAACTGTCCTGCCACAGACCACAGTGTGGAGGATTCAGAATTAGCACTTTGGCGCCTCTAAATTATATTTAAAGGTGCACACTTATACACACATGTAGCTAAATTAATGTAATGTCTTCTCGATTCTTTAGGCCTAGACTTGTCAGTGAGACAAGTTCAGCACATCTAGTGTTATTTTCTCATCTATTTCCTATCCTAAACTCAATTCCCTCATCTTTCTTGTCTATGCAAATATGATTTGCAGGAAACGATGAGATTTTGGATAAATCTCTGTACACATATCAGATTGACCAAATCAGTGTTGAAGGTAAAACTTGCATCAGATCTCAGTTTTTTAATCAATTAGTTCCATGCATTATTATAATCATATAAACAACTTAATAAGTGCAGGATACAAGAAAGTATAAGCAACGGCTCACTCGATACACAGGGGCGGAGCTAGGAATTGTATGTGAGGGGGGCCGGAACTTAAAATTTTGAATTAACTATTAAAATAATATAAAATACGACAATTCATTGAAATGTCAAAAAAATAAAATATTAAAGACAAATATTGGTAGATAAATATATAAAATTGACGAATTTAGCATCGTTATATGGATCAATATATTTTTCAAGTCGCACATTTCTATCTGAAAGCCTATTAATGAATTCAAACTTGAGATCCTGGTAATGAATTCAAACTAACTGAATTATTAAAAGTAAATGGGAAAAAAATGAGAGAATTAATCAGGTATGTTTTGTTGATTTTCTTGCTATTAAATTGAAGTTTTTTAAAAATTTGAAAATATAATTCATAACATCTACATATTTTTTTAGTATTGATAAAATGCTACTCATAATTTGATTCAAATTATAATATTGTGAATCAATGTTTTTATATAAAATAGCCTTATTAAATATAATGAAATTAAACTACCTTATTTGTTCAAAAAAAGTAAAGTAAATAAATATATTCATATATTGGATTAATATTATATGATTACTATTATATTTAAGAAAATATTATTTACAAGAAATTGAAATCGATCGAGATTTGAAGAAAAAAATATATAATTTAATTATTATTCCTACATTTAAGAAGATTTAAAAGAATCATATTCTAATTGTGTTTGATTGTAATTACATGATATTATACTAATTATGGACTCATTTTTCTTTTATAACTCATCATTCTATATTTTTTAATAGTACTAGCATGATTCGTCCGCACGTTGTGCGGTATGTTTGGAGTACATTAAAAAGATTTTAATTGGATAAAATATGTAAATTTTAGCTGTTTACGTTAAAAAATGGGGTTGCTATACGCAGTTCGATATTTTACTCTTGTAGTTTGAAATACATTATGAATTTACGGTTTTGTCTTCACTTATTAGGCTCATTTGAAAAACTTAGCAAAATTCAGGTGGCAGTATTGTAGTTTCAATGGTACTTTGATTTACATTGAGTAAAGTAGCGGTAATTTCAATGGTATTTTAGACTACGTTGAGTAAAATACTGGATTGTGTATAACACTTCAGTAAAAAGTAAGGTTGGTCTTATGGTAAGATAATGATTTATCCTTTATGTTTGAGCCCAAATTAGTAATTAAGTCTATTTTTAAATACTTTAATTTTATACATTAATTTCGGTAAATTTAGACATGATGATTTTATTTTTCAATACATTAACTTTTACTTTTATTTCAATTTGATTCAGTTCAGTTTCAGTTCAATTTAATTCAGTTGAAATAAGTTCAGACAAATGGAACCTAAATATATTTTTATTACAAAAATAGAAAACATGATTTGTCCGTATAAACTGTTCTAGTACAAATTATATATATTTATACTATTAATTAATATATTTATGCAAAACAACATATTTATCGTAAGCATATTGTATCCATATCATTAATATATAAATGTAATATTTTATATGTAGAACACAAAGAAATTGTATGAAAATTGAAAAATAGACCAATTCATAATGAAAATTGAGAAAGGAAGTAAAATAATTTACGCAGAAGAAACTCCATGTATGTAGAAAAGGAGTCCATTATTGTGGGCGCCGGAATAATTTAATAAAAGGAAAGAATGTCAAAATATGGTGGATTAGTGATAGCCTTGTGGTGGTGTTGATTCTGAACGATATCGTTAGAGTTAATATATTAATATTTATATTTGCCGGAGTAATAAATTTTCTAATTCCAACTTATAAATAATTAAATAAGCTATAATTACAAACAATCAACTTTTTTTAATTATTTTGATTGAGTTTTTTAAAAGATATAACGTACCATTTTTTATGGTAAACTTTTATTTTTGTTTGAAAATAAATTGATGGTAATTTATTTTGTTTTTTTAAAAGTAAGTTAATATCTTATCGGAAAAAGTATAAACATGGTCTTTTAAAATATGTTTTGTTTATATTCTATGCATATTAATTGATACAGAATATTTCCATGCATATTCTATATATCGCACATTAATGTTTTCTTTTCGCAGAAGTGTTAATTAGCATGATGCACTGAAATTAGCGTGTATATTAGCGTGTAAATTAGGATTTTATAGGTGGAATGAATTTTATTTGTAATATAATAAAATTAAATGAAACAAAAAAATGAATATATAAAAATGGTAGGCGCCGGAATATGGTGAACTTGTGGTGGTTATGTGGCGGTTTTAGGCAAAAACTACGTAGTTTCATTCTTTTTAATTCTTTTAATTAATCTATTTATTGACCGGACCAATAACTCTTCTAGTTCCCTTTAGGAAAAAAAGTAAAAAAATTTATGAGAGGAGCCACATATAACAATTTACCCTAAAAACAAATTTAAAATTTAACTAACACCTATAATTAGGAAAAATTTAAATATTGAGGGGGACCGGGCCCCACCCAGTCCCCCATTCCTCCGCCCCCTGTCGATACACTCTATGCAGTGGTGGAGCCATCATTTAGTGATTTTATGACAGGTTCTTCATTTCCTATGCAATCATGACAAATGCAAAATCCACATCAGAAGTTGTGCTCCAGTAAAGTGATTCGTGACAATTGTAGCACTTACTTGTCAATTTGGCTTGTGGAACAAAGGTGAGCTTGACTGAAACAATTCCCCAAATTTTATGTTTCTGGACTCACCAAATGTCGGAATAAACCCAGTGTTGGGAATGAATCTCTTCTTCGCAAACTTAAAAGAAGAAGTCCTCATCTCTAAAAACGGGAGGGAAAGAGAGGATGAGTGGATGCTTGTCCCACCTACGCTTCACCTTTGCAGAGAGAGTAGCACATTCATATCCTAGTGTGAACTTGCAAGAATCACACTCCATATTAGGAACCTCTTGAGTGTCTCCACAACCAATCCATGTAAATTGATCAATATCATCAAAAATCATAAGTTCATGTTTATGTGCTATGTGTGGGATGCAGTCTATCAAGAAAAGCACTTTATATCCAAGTAGTAATCCCATCAATTCTTATTGCAGGTATCCTGACTGGCAGGCTCGTGCGTCAGACGAGGTTCTGCAACTATTTGGCAACAATGAACCTGATCTTGATGGCCTGAACCGTCTATAAATAGTAAGTATACTTTTGCCATATCTCATGGTCCAATTATACATAAAGTCTCAATCGTTTAAGTTACATGTATTTAGATCCTACTATTGTCTATCCACGTTAAGTTTAGCTTACCGTATCGACTGCGTTTGGTGTATCCGGGTTGATTTTTATAATAATTTGATCTTGCTTGTTGCACTTTAATTGTCAGTGAGTTTGAATTGTTGCACCTTACATTTAGCTATTTTTTGGTAAAATTCTCAATCTTGATGCGGACAATGTGTGTGATGCAGTCTATCAAGAAAAAGCACTTTATATCCAAGTAGTAATCACATCTATTCTGATTACATTCGTAACTTTATCCGTTACAGAATTTTAGGATTTTCAATCACAAAAAAAGAAATGGTACAATACGGATATCTGGACTTGGACATGGATGCTATCCATTTACATGCATAGACGGTAAGTTTCTCTTCTTTGTTATGTATATGCATGGATATGCATGTATATGTACATGGATATGCATGTATATGCACATGGATATGCATGGATATGCACATGGATATGCATATACACATGTATATACATATGCATATATATATATATATATATATATATATATTATGCTGATATCCATCACTGATCTTACCAAAAGGAATGAAGAGGCTGCAGATGAGCTTTTGTTCAGCGATTTGATGCTGTAGTCAGCTACAACCAGTGTTAGTCCCGGTGTCAATAATCGGTACATCCAACAACATGTACTTTCATGGTGAGACGTCACACCATCAACAGTTAAACGTACAGAATGAAAAAAGTAACATTTGCATGTAGATTTGCTCATGATTCTGGTTATGTGATATGCCCATCTTGTCCGTAAAATGATAGGTCTAGCAACTTGTATTCTACAATTACACAATCAAAATAACATGCAGAACAAGTTGTTAGCTTTAATTTATGATTACATTCAAGAACAATACAGACCGTAAAATGATAGATATGGCAACTTATATTCTACAATTACACAATCAATATAAGAGGCATAACATGTTATTAACCTTAAATTTATGAAGACATACAAGAACAATATGGAGTACATATCACATTTCCACTATCATAAGTAAACCTACCTACGAATGTGGTATGAATTTTCTTTTTACAGGATGATTAGTAAAACAGAAATACTAAATCAGAAACACTAAAGCGAAAACACTAATTAGTAATTACCAGGGCTTTGTAGAGCCTCTCGCCGGAACCGCTGTCAGAAATTTCAGCCTCTTACAAGTGCCGGACAATCTCGGTTTCTGCAATGATGATCGACAAGCTGTTCAGGATTTCGGCGGAGCTCGCCGACGAGTCCGAATTTGATAAAATTGTCTCCGACGACGGGCTTATCTCCAGCTGCGGCTTCGGTTCTCTGCTCTCCAGTGAGTTTTCGGTCGTGATTTTAGCTGATTTTGGAGTTATGTTTTGCGGTTTTTTAACTTTCATTTTGCAGAAACAGTGCCCAGAGTATGTTCCCGGAAAAAATCAACTTCAGAGTGGGGAAATTGAGTGGTTTAGGGGAAATTTAGTGATGCGCCATGTCCATCAGCCGCATCGCCATTGTAAAGGGGCTGGACTCGAAGTAGTTTTGCTTTGTGGAGCTCAGGACTTTGATGGTTGCCACTGATTGGGCTGATGAGAAAGCTATGGCTGATCTTGCTGTTTCTTGTCATGTAAGCTCTATGCGTTTAATTTGGTGTTGATTTAAATTTTAAATGTTGCAGTGTAAGTTTCAGTTTTAAAATGTTTGTGTTTTGATGGCTTCTGTTTGGTTTGGTGAACTTGTTGCCATTTTGTTGTTTGAAGGTCTTTGTTATGATGGAATTTGGTATTGTTTTGTGGTGTTAGAATCGATCATCCTAGCTTCTGCCTTCTTTCTCTGTTGTCTCACTGTAATGTAAATTTGTTATGCATATCTTCTTAGATGTGATGCTTGCAGTTTTTCTATGGATGATGATTGTTTAGGAAATGAATGGATTTGCATCGTATCAGGTATATGCTAAGGTATGTGGTAAATATTTTTATCAAATTTACATTACAGTGGTAAGCCTCTTTTGAAATGTTTGTAAATATCAACTCATCACATAAATATCTTAATGCACATGGTGTCGTTGACCAGAAGGTGAAATGATTGCTCCTTTATGGTTGTTCTACGTTTGCTGGACTGAATAATATTTGTGGGTTTGATTTGTTTTGTGTGTGTGTGTAAGTTTGCAGGAGAGGCTACTCTGGGAATAGGAGGATCTGTCTGGCAGGGTTTATGCTTCCAATAAAGCTAGGGCATGGGCTACTACTGTGGCTGAGAAGGTTGAATCGGAGCTCGAGGGAGGGCATCCATCGTTTGTGAAGGCACTGCTTCAATCACATGTCACCGGTGGCTTCTGGCTGGTAAATTCTACATTTGATATGAAATGAATGCTCTTTAAGTTGTTTGATCCATGTACCATACATGTATGGTGGTATAAAGGCTTTCGTGCTGTGTATATGGATTTACTTGGTCAAACCATGTGCCTTCAATTTTGTTACTGAAATGGCATGAATGCATGATGTTTATTGAGTAGCAGTATGTCGACTGTGAGTAGCACCTGCACCGGACATGGATCCATGGGTTAAACGGAAATGTATCCATGAGCTCAGGTAAGGGTATACTCGACCCGGGAATTTCTAATTTCTTTTGATTTCTGTTTAAATATTGCGTTTTGTACTTGTGAGTTTTGTGTTGTTTGCTTTGACTTGAGACAATGGTAGATATTCAGAGGGTTTTTCGATCAAGAGCTGGCCATCCTCAGCCTCGGGTAATGATAACTTTGAATGTCAAATTCTTTTGGACTGATTATGGCATTACTGCATTTCGGCTGAGATTCAAATTATTTCCCCCCTTTGAAGGGTGTGGAAGTTTTAGGATGATATATGTATATTTGTGTACAATGTTTTTACGACACCAGAATAGCTCAAATCGCACCAGGTCTGTTGGTTTGCCTTGTCCTCTCCGCCTCAGAACAATTGTTTTAAACTTGTAATGTTTATTACTAAAGAGTTATTCTCTTAGATGATTTAAGTAAAGTCTAAACGGCCGCTTTATTCATCTTTCACCTTGATAAGTTTTTTGTTTTGGTTTTAGGTACATTGAGTATACGAAACAAATTATGCACAGATGAAGGATAGAATATGTTTCTACCATTAGCAAGAAAGGACCTTCATTCATCAAAAGTCTGCAGTATGTTGCAATACATGCACAAGACACAATCTCGGACAACTTGCACTTCAGACTATATTTAATCTTTCTTTCTTAGATTTTTAGTTGCAAATTTATTTTATTTTTAAACCACAGTTGCAGAATTTTGACCATGACTGTTTTCACTAGTGGAAAAACATAGCAATCTCGGCGGTGGATTTGAGGAAAAACGGCGGAAAAGCCCACCTTAGCTAGCCACGCCGAGCATCGTTGCTCGGCGGAATTTAACCGTCGAGAATGATTTACGAATTCTCAAATCCATTAATTTACAATTTACGAAATCTCTAATTCAATAGTTTACTGCAATCTATCCGCGTTTGATACATCTCTAATGACTGAGATACGATATCAAATTAGTAATCGAATAAAGTGATCTAATGAATTAGAGATACCGGAAAATGGCTAGATCGCGTTTATCAAAATATGGCGAATCTCAAAAGCGACGTAGGAAACAGAATAGGGTTAGATGATTACGATATCGTCATCTTAATAGTTTACTTCAGTCGGCCTACAACTTGGCATGATGTCGATGTAGTAAATCCGATAGATTGATTATATTGCGATTTTTTGAAATCATTTAGGGTACTGTCCATTTACCCAAGAGAATATTTAATAGTTTCATCCAACAGATTGATCATCATCATCATTCATTGACCAGTTTACGAATTAGTAATACTATTAGATTGCACTAAAATACGATATCTTCAAATGACAATTTTCAAAATTTCTAAATTGTATTAAAGATATCCAAAATATCAAATCAGCCAATGTAACTCATTCTGCAAAAACTCATATCTACATGCTCTCTAAAAATTCATATCTACATTCACCACCACCAAGAGCCTCTACCTTCCAAGCTTCCCATCAATCCCTCCATAAAGTGTTTGTGCAGTCATGACGCCCTTAAGATACTTTACCTGTAGCAATTAAGCATAGTTGCACATACATACAAGCCTCATGCATTTTAAGGTTGTATTAAAGAAGGAATATATCTAACCAAAGTGTTAGAAAACAAGCACACAAAAGAAATAAAAAAACAAGGACTCACCAGATTTTAAGTTGTCTACAAAATGAAAACGTGCATCTCCTTTCTTCCTGCAAATCTCTAACGAGAGTTAAATTCCAACTCTCTCTAGCAATTAACGTGCTCAGGTCGAGTAAATTACTCGTTCTCTCTATATATCTGCAAAAGAGTAACATAATTAGCTTCAGAGAGAATGAAGTTCTCTACAAAAGAAATATACAAACAAGCCTTTTTACGCCTAGATAGGCAAACACACAACAGAAAACTAATGAGCGTAATTAGCTAAAAAAAACCGCATCACAATCAATATACAAGCCCTTTCATGGCTATAACATATTTTGTATTCAGGAAGAGCATTCATTATAAGACCGACATACGTTCACTACAGCCGGCAATTATCAACTCAAATAAAATTTCCAGCAAAGCAAAAGTTAAGCATACCTCTGCTCTATAGCCGACTTGCCAAAACTACTGGAAATACTAGACGCCTAAAATCAAAGAGCACCACCACCGAGAAAGAATGTCAGGAACATATTTTGTAGCAGTTTTGCTATAGCAGAAGTGAAACATCAGGAAGCTCAATAAGATGAGCAAGAAATAATACGCACATCAAAAAATTAAGGTCTGCTGCCAGTAAACTACTCCTCCAAAGAATGAAAATTATATGCTCATCAAGCATATAAATTACCATTCCTTTGATTTCCTTGGGAACATTTTCAATATTCTCCTAGTCCCCCTATGCATTGGCAGCTGATGCGAAGAGAGGCTCAGTTACCACGACCATGTCATGTTTACTCTCATCCAGAGCACTAACCACATGCACAACTCCAGGGTGCCTCAGCCTCACCAACCTGGCATCGGCCTTAATAATGTCAAGAACCGAATCCTCAGCTGCCTTGAGAAACGAATGCTTAATTTCCGACAGTAAGCGAGATACAAAGCAATCCATGCTTTACACCTACAAGCATGGTTTCTCAGGATTTTCTCCAACAATGAACTCAAAACAAGCAAAAGCTTTAGTTAGAAAGAACCTAATTAGAATGAAATTTGATCATATAAAATCCAACGAGTACAAAACCACAAACTGCGAAAACTAAAGGATTAATATTGGTATTCAAAAACAGGACACTAGAATTCCATACCGCTGCGAGCCGCACCAGCTTCCACGGCTTTGCCGCCTGAGCCGCCAGGGGAGGAGCGCCGATTAACATTCCATAGCAAGCCTTGTGCGCAGAAAATGCAGAGCCCACAAAACCCCTCAACCGCAGATGGGTGGTCGTCGGCGATGTGCATAGGTGATGGTGTGTGGTGCTTGTCGGTGATGGGTGGTGGAGACGCGGCGCTAAACAACGGCCCACCACCATCTCATAATCAGCTGCTCTAAGTTCACCGACGACCCCGCCATGATATGGACGCCAACCAGTTGATCGCTGCTCTGCGGCTGAGGGATTCTGATGGGCTGCTCTATGGTTGAGGGGTTCTGATAGGCTGCTCTGCGCCATGGATGACGACCACCTCATAATCGGGCTGCTATACTATATCCACGGAGGTAGCGGATGGATTCCGAGGCGGGATTTGAGGGCGTCCAAGCTGGAGAGCGGTGGCGAGGAGAGATCCAGAGAAACTGAAGTGAGGTAAAGAGAGGCAGGGTGGAGAGATACGAATGGGGTTTAAGTTTGAACCGATGAGATTGTATTTGAAATATTTAACGGTTCAGATTAAACCAGATTTCACATATTTGTATTTTTTATACTGGTGAATCAATTTTGTGTTTATATCCAAAAATAATTATAAGTTAATAAATAAATAATTATGTTGTTCTTATTTGCTTCTTCTCTTCTAATAAATATTTTTGGAAAATTACATATCATTGTTTTGAAATGTTTGATTAGTAAGAATGTTATCCGTATACAACAAAATTTTAATATCTTATACGTAGAATTCTAATGCTACTAAGTTAACCATAATAGGTGACATGAATATTAATCAAATAAAAATTAATATTTATGATTAATTAAATTGATTGTGCTTAGTTTCTAAATAAAGTCAATGTATCATTTTGAAGATTAGCAATACATATTTTAGTTAAATTAAATAAACTCAATTTTGAATTTTTGTTTAAAGAAAGTTAAATAATTAATGTACAACCTTGATAGTTATACTTTATTTCGTTAGTATTTATTGAATGTCAAGCAATGTTATTTTCTTCGATTAGTTATTGTTGTGCGGATATGAGAAACAGCAAATAAACGTAAAGGAAACAAAACAAGAACACAAACAATTACGTGGTTCACTAATGATTGACTTTATCTACGGGAAGGAGACAGATTGTATTAGATAAGTACCCAAATTACAAGGTATTCCTAAAGTCTAATGTCTTGAAAACAGAATGAATTAGGTTACAGCAAGTGAAAGAGTCTTATAGATGTTCTTTCACTAAACCCTAGGTACTGAGCTCGAAAACACACTTTCGCCCTAAGTCACCAATGCCCCAATAAAGAGGTAACCCATACAGCGAGACCCCCGTGCTAACTTGTTGTAATGGCTATTACAACATTTAAAGCATATACCAATAGTTATATATTTAGTTTAGTCAATATTTATAGAAATCAAGCAATGTAATTTTTTTTGTTAGTTAGAATTCAATTTGTTAGTGTTTATGGAAAGTCCAACAATATTTTTTTAGCAACGTCCAACAATGTTATATTCGTTAATTAGTGTACACTAGTTTAGTTAGTACTTACCCTTATACTTACACTCTAATATACTTAATTCATTCAGTAGTGAAAATCATTGATCACAACTGTGGTTGAAATATGACATCAAAGTATAAACAATTGAGTTGCAAGTTATAGTCTTAGTAGTGTTTCTCAGATTCTTGATACTGAAGTTATCACTACAAGTACCTTTCATTAAGCTAATACCAAAGTAAATTTACATGAAAGTTGCATTATATATAATTAATTTAACGTAATTATAAAAAATCCCTGTTTGACAGTCAAAATTAGATGTTTTATGACATTTTTCAAGTTTTTCCTGAACTAAACGTATATATCAATGCTATTTCATGGACATTATGTTAGAATATATCACTAACACTTAAATAAACTTAAATTCATTTAAAAATGGAAATAAATTGATCACAATTATGGTAGAAATATGTCTCTAAACTATATATACTTAAGTAACAAGTTTTAGTCTTAGTATTGCTTCTCGGGTTCACGATACTAAAATTCTCACTACACGTACCTTTCATTTTGCTAATACCAAAGTAAATTTACATGAAAAGTGTATTATGCATAATAAAATTAACATAATCATCAAATATTTCAGATTTAAGAATCAAAATTTGATCTATTAAGATTTTTTCAAATATATAAAATGTTTCTATTAGGTTTAAGAAACTCCAAACTTGATAGATGACTAAACTATTGGCAATAAAACCCAGCAAACCTAATCTATTTTGGGGGTTTACTTTCTATTCGATGAATGCGGCTTCTAACTTTTCAATGAACTTCCCAACCTTTCAAAATGTAAATATCAAAACGTAGGATAGAAAACTAAATTATTGAATTTCATCTTTCGAAAAACTCATATGTGTGTTTAAGAACTCGAATCTATAACAGGATTACTACCGACAATGAGATATCTTAATACAAACAGATTCATCAAAAATACAAATTATCCTAAAATCTACTTCGCAATGGTAAACGATGCTCTCGAGTTGAATGTTTCTATTTAATTAACGAAATAAGTTTGGTCCAATTTTTTAAAACTCATACCTATGTATAATTGCCGACGGGTTTGAGAATTCGTAAACCTAATAGGTAGACAAACTATCAACAAACCACATTCTTAATATGAATCAGTTATGTCCGTCCCACAGTATTCATTTAATTATAATTCACTTTGTAAAGTCAAGAATTATTGAGTTGGCGATTTTTATGAACGGTGAAGACTTTGACATGAATTCATGTCAGGCGCCAAGTTCTTCAGGAGTTTCGACATGAAGTAATGTCAAGAAGACGCAGATTCAGAAAAACAACAAACAAGGAAGTACAAGATTAATTATGGCTGATCGAGCAAATATGGAAAAATGATGTTCAGCCGAATCCAATCTAGATTCTATTTTGTGTTTTATTTGGTAAGATTAAAACATATTTGGAATAGAACCAAATTAATATGGTTTATTCCTAATTAGATCTAGATTAGAACATTCTTTTCCCTTATGTAATGGAATAGCAAATATGGAAATCACAATTCATACAGGGAAAAGAAGAGTGATGAATCCGATTGATCATGGAGTTCAATACTCTATAAATACAGGACCTTATGGCTATATTCAGTATCGATTCAGGAGTTTCAACCTATAAGCATAAACTGAGAGTTTGAGGTTTTTGCTAAAGAAGAATCGACGCAGAAGTTAGAGCCGTGTTTGAGGTTCACTCACAAAGATCAACAAACGTCAACGACAACAAGAGATCGGGAGATCAACATAGAAGGATCTTGTGTTTGGGACAACTTGAAGAAGTGTTGTCTTGTCTCACACTAGTCATAGAGTTAAATAGCAAAGAGATTTTGTACTGTAACTGGGCTTTCTAGTGAAATTCTTCAAGTTGGGCAGAAGCTGCCTCGCAGAGTAGGTTGTAAACCGAACTGCGTTATCAATTGCTGTGTTATTTAAAATTCCGCATATCAGACATTATAATGTCCAGTACACAGTAACAGATAAACCGATCTAAATTAATTAATCGATCAGGTTTAGGTAGACTCACACTTCACACTTAATTTTTTAACTTCAACCTTTTCAGTTTAAGAAATCGTTCATGCAATAGTTTCTTTTCCATATATCATAAAACACATTCGCATTCGCAATAGATTGGTTTTAGAGTTCTTAATGTCAACCGATTATCCTTCCAGAATCTGAAAAAAATTACATGACAATCTATTGGATGTTTTAGAATGCGAAAATAATCAAATTTTTGGCGCTTTCATATTTCCGCCATGTTTCGTATTTAAACCGCCATACTTTTGGATTAACGATGTCGTAAATTCAATAGATCGTTGTACTATTGGATTTGCGACATCGTAAATCCAATAGATTGACGTTTTGCTCTTTTTTGGGCGGTTCCGCCATTAATTGGTGCCGACAATTAAATATTTTCCACTAGTGTTTAATACTTTTTCAGCTTTCTGATATAAATGTTAGACTAACTAATTAGAGAAGTTTTAAGTTGGTTGGCCAGGAATGCATGTACCGGTTCAAATTCTCATTTGTAATAGAAACACGGTTTTATATGTGTACTTAAAACCTTGCAAGCTGCAAAACAAAAGGACAAATCATTAATTAAATATTAAGAGATGAAAATCTTTTCAATAATTTCAAATTGTATAAAGAAACTAAAGCAAATTGAATAGAACATAAAAATATGATTACTGATTTATGTTATAAACCATTAAAATAAAAATTAAGAGATGTGAAAATCGTTGTCTGGATAGTCAAATGTTTTTGCAAATATGAGTGATTATACATTTAAAATTATATTGTCGAAATAATTTGAAATATATTTAAACTAATTCTATTATGTTTAACGAGTTTCAATAAAGTTATTCAAATAAAGGAGGATTAAATGTTCTATGATTATTTATTTAAATTGCTTCATATTATTAGTAGTTAATGTGATTAATTCACAAATACAATAAGATGAGACGTTATATGTTATAGTATAATTAATTAGTAGTTATGTTGATTGATTGACTACCATATTTCATTACCATTTTGCAACGTTTTGTTTTAGGAAATAATTTTCCGAAATTAAGACATTATTTAATTTGACAGTAAATTACTCTTAAATGCACTGATGATTGATTAGCTACATTTTTATAATTATCATCGAAATAATTTGAAATAAATTTGAACTGTAATTGTATTATGTTCAAAGATTTTAAATTAAGTTAGTCAAATATATTTATAATTAGTTTGAATAAATAAAGGGATATTATGAGTCATATTTATTTAAATTGCTTCATTCTAAAGGGAACTAGAAGAGTTATTGCTCCGGTCAATAAATAATTAATAAAAAGTATTAAAAAGGATGAAACTACGTAATTTTGACTAAAACCAACGCATAACTATCGCAAGTTTACCATATTTCGGCGCCACCATTTTTGTATATTTCTTTTTTTGAGTAACAATTATAAAAAGGCTAAGGTTTGGTATCTTAAAATTAATACCAATATCAAAAAGCCAAAACAGATGGCGAATGATGATATTGAAAGAGTTCAAACAACAAAATTAGAATCATTAACGTAATTTTAAAACAAAAATGGGAAAGAATTTATGTTTAAGGTAGTGTAAGTTATTACATTAACTAAAAATGGGAAAGAATTGATGTTTAAGGTAGTATAAGTTATTTTTAAGGTAGCCTACACTGTGTAACTAATTATTCACACGGCATCGAAAAATTTATACGTCAAGTTTTTATATTAACTAAAAGAATGAATTTAAAGAAATAAAAAAATAAATATATGAAAATTTTAGGCGTCTTGAATATGGTGATCTTGTGGTAATATCTCTCTTTGCTTTCACGGTTCCACCTATAAAATCCTATATACTTCCCCACAATATACATGCTTCCTTTATAATCGGTTACCATGCATAGCTTTTATTCTTTTATATGTATATATACTTATAACTCGCAGCTGCTATGAATTTTCTTTTAACTGTAAATTTGATATGATATATTGTTTCCCTCAATATAATATAATTATAGTAATAATGTATGTTAAATTTTATAGTCTTATGTTACCAAAAATCTAGATGCAATTAAATTAGCCCGACACCTATCGAAATATTTATAAATGGTACTTTTGTCTTGAACTTTCAGGTATTTAAAATATTATCCCCATTCATTTTATATAAATTAAGGGTTGTGCTTACACTTTTAAGTGGGGTTTATATTTAATTACATTCAGATATACCGCACAACGCGCGGTCCAACCAAATTAGTATTGTTAGTAGTTAATGTGATTAAATGAGTTTAATTTGATTAATTTTGAAATATAATGAGACTAATTTTACATTAATGTGATTAAATGTATGCAATTTAATTAATTTGATTATTTGAATTTCACTAATTCCCTATCGCAATGAATTCAATGTCCCAACTGATGGGTTACACACGCGGGTGTTCCAATTTCATGTTATATGAAATAGTGAGATTAAATGCATCTCCCAAAAGTGATTAGAGTAGTCGATACTTTTAATAATTTTGAGAGATCAGTTCATACTTATGTACTTATATGGTTTTTATATGGAAGATACTAAGAGCATCTTCAGTGGTAAGTAAGATGATGGTGTAGCTTGACATGCCACATCATTTTTTCAAGCAAGTAGCTTGTCAAGCTAGTGTTTCAATTAGTGGTAAGCTACCTTGAATATTGGCTATTATGGTCCCACATATACACAATACCTACCAAATACTATTGAATTAGTAATGTAGGGCCCACAAAAATAATGCCAAGCTAGTTGCTTGTGAAGGCAGCCCTTTCTTGAGAAGGCTAATGACGTGGCAAAAAACAATGGTAAGCAACTAGCTCAACTATTTAAAAAATTGCAAGCAAGTCCAAAAAACCAACCATTGGAGATGCTCTAAAGAACTTATGACTTGAAACTTTTTTCAAATTTTTTTTTAAAAATAAATGTATATTAAAAGATGTGAAAAATTGTGCCATGTGATCAAAATTAAAACTTGGTCATGTTACTAACATTACATTATTTTTCTCTAATTTATAATATTTTAAAATTGAATTCCCGTGCATCGGCACGGGACATTATTACTAGTAAATTTTATCTTGACAAAATACGATGTGCCCTAAAAATATCAAAGAGCATATAAGACTTGTGTGCCAGTAACTTTATCATAATACTTGTTTAAGTATTAACAATAGCCAGCCCAGTTATTGTGGTTGAATCAAATAAACTTTACTGGCTAATATTATAAATTAGGTGACACATATACCAAACTTACTTTCAAGGTTAGATCAGTATTGCAGCAACTCACGGTCCATCTAGTCGAGCTCACAACCCATTGAACATTTGATACAGATAGTTCCACAATATATTAATCTGGAGTATCAAAGAAACCAGACTATTTGTTAACAAAAACATTCAATATTCTCAAATAAATAATTATGAACAAAGAATAAAAGTTTGATTTACCTGTTCCTACGGTACGAGGATGGAAGGCAGGGTGGATCAGGTAAAGGTAAATAAGCATTTGAAGTACCAAAAACTGGTTGGTACTGCTGCTAACTGCTCGCTGGATGTGTTTGTTTAATGACTATTATCTAATATCGATGTGCTAAGTATTGAAAGATTGAATACGTGTTTGTATAATGACTACTAGATGATACCCGTGCCAATGCACGGTATTTTTTAAAAAATTATTTTAAATATCAATCACGAGTATGTACGAACGAATTTTATAGAGCAAGTGAAAACAATTAAAGTTGTAATAATTTAATAATATCATTTATCAATAATATACACATGCAAATAAAATAAAATCAATTTTACATATTCAAACCACTAAAATAGTAATTAGTCTTGGAAGTGACGGTCAATATATAGTGACGGTGTTTATATGCAAAGAAGTTTGGGACGGGGTTTTTTCCTGTAATTTATGCAAATTACATTCAGCATTCTTGAATTTCACACTTGAATGCTTGTTTTTTAAACCAAACAGGTTGTTTTTTAGAACATGCTTGCATTTCACACTTAACAGGTTGTTTTTTAGAGAATGTTTGCATTTCATAGTTAATAGGTTGCTTTTTAGAATTCATGTATTTGAATTAAAAAAGATGGGTTTATAGAGCATGCTTGAATTTCACCCTTTAGTGCTTGTTTTTTAGACCAAACAAGTTGTTTTTTAGAACATGCTTGTATTTCACACTTAACGGGTTGTTTTTAGAATAAAATGCTTGTTTTTCACACTGTGTGGATATGTTTGCTAACGTTCATTTTTAGACTAAACTGCTTGTTTTTTAGACTGAGTGAACAGTACGCGTGTGCACAGTGAATAGTGCATTTTTGTCAAAATTGCAAATAAGGACCTCCTTTCTTCCATATTTCAATATAGTCTTTCGTCACTATATAGTGACCGTCACTCAAGAGACCAATTCCTAAAATAGTGGGTTGAAATAAAATCAATAAAACTATGCATGGACACATATTTCAAACACAATGCAAACTAAATATACGCAAGCTTTGGAATTGTGTTTGTTGATATTTAAATTCGCTAAGGGTACATATATCAAGATCACGAGTCTGTTCCATGCTTTGTATAAATCTTAAAGCTTGTCCAGCTGACCCGATCGTCCGTATAAATCAACTACTGTTACATAATGTTTCATGGTCAGTTGAATAGAATAGTCAAGTTTCATACTTTTAAGGCCACAAACTACTTCCTCGCTGGCATGCGAACATTCAGTTAAAACTGCAAGAAAAGTCATTTCATCTGGTGCTATCCCTACAAACAGATTTAAAAATTCAATTCAAGATTATCAGAATTTTTAGTTGAATTGGTGACCAGAATAAATAAAAAGCAATTCGGCAGTAACCTGACAAATTTATTCTTTCAAAACATTGAAGGGCTTCCTCCTTGACATATCCATGAACTGCAAAACCATGTATCTAACACTCCAAGTACAAACATCTCTTTCCTTGGCATGACTGAAAACCTACTGTGCCGATTGAATATTCCCACACTTGGCATGCATGTCAACCAAAGCAGCTCCAATGACTGCACTAATCCAAAAACCATTCATCCTCGGTATACATCTCCATTCACCAGAGAGTAATACACAAAATAGACAACTCGATGAGTACCTAACACAATAGAATTCGATTACTTCCAAAATTTAGATAATTAACATCACTTGTAACCTCTTTACTTTAAAATTTTACTAAATACTATGCCACCTCGGCGTGAAGCTTCACAAACCATTGCACAACAAAGCGGAAAACAACTTCAATTTCAGCAAGTAATAAAAGTTTCAGCAGCAAATAAGCCTCAAACTTCAGCAACAATAAACCAACTTCCAGTTCAAACCAAAACATGCTTCATTTCATCAGCAAAACAACTAAAATTTCAATATAATGATAGCCCTTCAGCAACAAAAATAACATCTAATTTGGCATAGTGGACGGCCTAATCAAGCTCTACTTTAGCAGAGATACCTCTGTGTGAGGGTGCAAAATATGGTTTATCAAGCCATGTAAACTACCACTTCAACAATTAATACTATAAACAACTTAATAATAAAGCAGCAGATGCACAAATACACAACATAAGTCCACTTAAGCCACAATTCAGAAAGACGCAACAAAAGTCCACTTAAGCCATAATTCAGCATGTAAATGCTGATCAATGACTACTTTGCCCAAAAACGATTTTTGTTTTTTATAGTTGAAGATAACAGCATTTTTCTCTGCTAACAACAACTATATTAATAACTTATCCAAATATACATATTCTACTGCAAAAATCAGTGCAAGAAAATTGATCCATATGCTATTTTTAATTAAGAGATTGATTTCCAAATATTTTTTAGCATTTGGATAAGTTCTTACACTGATTTGCAGTATCAATAAAGGTCATAGCAGCAAACAGGGAAAAAATTTCTGATCTATTAAGGATCTAATAAAAAAAACCCCTTATCGGCCGATGTAATTGGCGATTCTTCCACTCGTTATAGATCCGATCACAGCACCAATTGTAACTATTGAACCAAACATGGAGAACTATATGCACATATGTAAAACATTTGAAAATTTGAAACCAAAATCCATTCTTCATGAACCAAAAAGAGATGCTTTTTTAGATCCAGAAATCTATGCCTGAGCTATGCTACAACTGGCGAACCAGAGTATCGTGGATGGTGATTGACCATCCCTTCTTCTCGCTGATACTCTGCTGCTTACCTTTCTCCGCCATTGATGATGCTCCGAATCAACATGCCTTCGCAGCGTTCGATTCAGAAATCGACGAACTGGAAATAATAGCACAAATCCCACAAAGCAAAATAGAATCCCTAACATCAAAATCAAAAACAAAATCAAGTGAAGCTACTGAGTAGTACTGACCTTGTTCTCATGTTGTTTCTCACGGCAGAGTTTCTGGAGGGGAATTTGCAGAAAAAGACGGGCTGCCTGAAATTACCGTTCACCGTATTAATTCTCCTTCTGACTGCAAAAAATTAGAGGAGAGAATATGAGAGAAGCTGGAGAATTTGTAATTCTTCCCGAGTACAAAATAATTAGCTTTTAAATTTTCAACTAACCTTCAGTTTTCACCTCTCAGTTCACTTCCACCTCACTGGTATCCAATCCCGACCCACTTGAAACCGAAACACACTTTGAGTTCTTTACAACAAAAAAACATGCATGAGATATGTATATACATATATTGTACTTCAAATGATCCATAAAAAAGCTAAACGTGCATCGAGTAATTACAGAAAATTAACACAACAGCAAGCTTTAGGAAGGCGGATATCTAACCGGAGAAGGAGGCGGCGGAGGAATATCAGTTCTGGTGGTGCGGGGGGAGGGCTTCGTATCAGTACCGTAATCGATTTCTGAAGGGTTTAATCAAAGTCGTAAGAACGGAAAAGACAAATTGGAATAAGAGTATTGAAAAAGAAATGATATATAGAAATCTCGTGATTACCTCGGCATTCGCGATGTCGACAACCGCCCCAACCGCGTCGCCCAGCTCCGGCCACTTTTCTCCGCCACCGATTTCACCACTTCCGTCAATAGCCTAGTTCTCGACGCCTACCCCTTTCTCTAGAACCTGTCACCAGAAAATTCCATAAGTCACCCTCGTCGCCGGAAGAGAAGCACAGCTCCGATATGGGCTCCAATAGGAAGATTGAAGATGAGTATACAAACGAAACTGGAGAGTCATGCGCTCGGAAAACGTGAGACTTCTTCAAGACGATATTGGAAAAAAGAACTCTTGAGAAGTGGGATTTGAAATTCGTAAATTAGTTCTGGTATAAATTGGAAAAGTGAAGGGACGGCCAGTAAATAAAAGCCGCATAAGGAGAAAAAAATAAAGAGGAAATACGTGTCTTTTTTAGGAGGGGTCTAAAAGTTGATGTGGCGCAAAGAGAATGTTTGAAGAAGAAATATGTGTTTTTTTTAGGAAGACTCTAACAGCTGACGTGGTGCAAGGAGAGTATATTTGACTTTTCTAGGAGTTGCTATTTTAATAGTATAGATAGATTATCTAAGATCGATGTGCTAAGAGCATCTCCAATGCAATGGTTGTCTACCTTATTTTTAGGATACAAGTATTAAATTATTATTGGTCTTTCCATTTAACTTCAGTATGACATAGGCCCCGTTAGGAGAGTAGCGGTTAGATGTTAGCTGTTAGCGGATTGTATGAGCTGTTAGCTGTTAGCGGATTGTATGAGTTGTTCTAACCAGATGTTATGACTAGCGTTTTGTTCATTGATGTTTGGTAACTTCTATGTAGGTGATAGATGTTTTGTTATATAAAATGACGGAAATTGACATCAATACAATTTATATGAAAATTTCTTATATTAATCGTGCATACTTATTTTGTATAATATTAGTTATATATAAAATTTTATTTATTAACTACAAAATCCATTTCATATCAAATTTTAATAATAAGGAATAATATTATTATATTATATGCAAGTGTAAAATTTAAATGTTATATTTCTGAAAATATATATCTCAAACAAATATATTGGCAACCGCTATGTCATTTACCTAACTATTAAATATTTATACAACAAAAACCTAAACTTATTTATACATAATATATATTTTTTGCATTATTAACTCCCACATTTACTGAAATTTTAATTAATTTTAGTAATTTAAATGACAATATTTTCCATTAAAGTACATATAAATTAAAAGAAATTAATTCGTTTTATATTTTTTATCGTGATGGTAAACTTTAAAGCATTACTAAAAAAACACGTATATGATTTTTCATTGGCGTGATATTACCATCACCAAAACATTACCAGAAAACACGTATACGTTACCATTACCAAAAAATTATGATGTAGAAATGTCCTACTATGCAGGGATAAAAGTGAACTTTAAATCAATTACCAATAGAGTTTTAGATGAAACGCTGCTCATGCGAGCGTTTCTAAAATCAGCATTTCATTCCAAAATGCTGATTATAAACCTTTATTCACCAAACACGATAGGTAGCGTATTGACGAGTCAAATGTCTATTTTTAGACAAAAACGCTAAACGCTTCCCCAAACGCTCTTCCCCAAACGGGACCAATAGAAAATTTGCTCAAATATGGAGAATTTGACCATTTTTTAAAGTCTAACAGATTCTCCATCCCATTCTCTAAAATGGGAAAATTGAAGAGAGAGAAGAATTGATTCCCCAAATTTGGAGAATGAGAAAAAGTTTTTGAAGAAGCAAAATTTGATGTTACTTGCATTATTTTTTGTTATTTCATTCATTAATTGTTTATCTTAAATAATTTTAAATGATAATATCTCAAAATAATTACAATAAAATTTTATCATAAATACATATTCTAAAAATATGCATAAAGACGATTGTAATAAGATCTTATATGACTATTTTTACATGTATATATCTATTGATATTTAATAATCAAATATAATCTCTTTTCCAATATAAATCTACTAAATTTTAAAACTATAAATAAATTTATTTTGACGTTTTTTATAAGTCATAACGTTGAAATTAAAGTTTTTTTATTAAACATTTTATTTCTAATGGTTGAAAAAAAATAACTTGTAATAAATAATTGAAAAGAGATAAGTCTAATTATTCATAATACGTTACAAAAATAATAACATTGTAATTCGTAATGTGTTATTTTTATAAAAATATATTTTAATAATTTTATATTATGGAGTAAGTAATGTCAAATATGAAATGTTATTTTAACTTTTATTATAAGTTCATTATTTGCTAGTTCATTATTATTTGGACTTATTGAATATATGGTTTTAAAAATAGAAGAAAATTGGATAAATGTGTAGCATTAAATGTTAATAAATTTTAGGGAATGAAAAATGGAGAAACTGTTGGGTTTGAGGTGAAAAAATATAGGGAATATGAGGTTTGCTTCCCTATTATGCAGAATGTGAATGGAGAAATTGTTGGACTTGCTCTAAGTATTGAAAGATAGAAAAAACTCTGCTATGTAGATATGTTCGATAAATCAAATGGAGAAATTGTTGGACTTGCTCTAAGTATTGAAAGATAGAAAAAACTCTGCTATCTAGATATGTTCGATGAACCAAATGGATTTAAAGTTATATTTATACAGTTATTCTATTTCATCGATTCTGACACGCGTCGTTCATTTTCACTCCCTCTCCATGCACAAGGTACCACGCGTTACGATAGCCGCCTCTCATGCAAAGTTATTCTATCTCTTTATACAATTATTCTATATCATCGCATTTATTACGCGTTGTTCATTTTCAATCCCTCTCCATTCACAGGTACCACGCGTTTGATAGCCGCCTCCCCATACACAGTTATTCTATCTCATCGCATCTGACACGCGTCGTGTATTTTCTTTTCTGCTGAAAAATTGATTTGTGAGTTAGGTTTTATTCGACTTTTTGGCCTCGATTTTTAGTGTCTTACGATGTGATTTGGATTCGGTTCTTGGTGGTTTTGGATTCTCCTCTGTGAGTACTACAAAATCGATTATTTAAACACTCAAATCGAATCAATTGTGAATGAGATATCGATGCTCAAAATTGATCTCTTGAACCGGAAACAATGGACGAACTGGGCCGAAACTTGGGCCTAATTTTCAGAAAATGAATTCAATTATTTTTCATAGTTGGGCTTAATATTAAATTCGAATTTTCAGTTGGTAAATACAAGCGGTTGAGATAAATTCGAGTTTGTTCATATAATAGAGGATAAATTCGAACTTTTTCTAATTATTTAAGAATATTCCAACATATTTACTTATAAGTAATAGTAAACTAAATTATGGGAGATAATTATCTCAACATCTTTACTTACCGGTAATAGTAAAGTAACTATGGCCCTGTCAAGTTCAGTTGAACTGAAATTCACTTAACTGAAGTCTGCTGAAGTCTGCTGAAGTCCGCTGAATTCCGCTGAAGTTCGCTGAATTCTGCTGAAATCCGCTGAAATTCGCTGAAGTCTGCTGAAATTTTCTGAAGTGTGTTGAAATTAACTATAAAATGTTATAATAATAATATTAATACATAATAATAATAATAATAATAATAATAATATTATTATTATTATTATTAATTTGAGTTCAAACATTCAACTTCAAATTTGAATCAAATAATAAAGATTTTAAAGTAAATATTTTATTTGTACAATGGTTTTTCAAAAATGACACATATCATACAAATCAAAAAATGAAATACTTTGTTTCGCTGTAATTATTTGATCAAATAATAAATATTCGCAATCATTATTTTGTTTGTTAATGGACATATTCGTAATCAGGGCCTGTTCAATACGCATGAACTGAGCTAAATCGAATAAATATTGCACCAAATCAAATGGAAGTCTCTATCTAATGGTAGAGAAACAGAAATTCAAGAACAGAAAATAGAACTAAATTAAACTACACTTAACTGAATTGAACTACATTTAGTTGAAATGAACTGAATTTTCAATATAAACTTAAAATCGTCAAATTATATTTTCGGGGACTGAATTGAAATAAATTACAATTTCACACTAATGCGAGCATAACTTATTCAGCCCAACTCCTCTTTCTCTCACTAGCCCAATGCTCTGCCTTCTCTCTAAACAAAAATCCATTTTCTTCCCGTTATCCCCGTTGACCTGACAGAATTATGTTTCAACGGTCACAAAACGGCTACTCCGATGTCGGAACCGCCGCTTCCCCGCGGCGGTGCCACCACTCCTCTTAATTTTTTGCAAGCTCTCAACGCCAAACCACAACCACTATACCCCTCTCTCCCCTCCAATCCCTCTATTCACCCAATTTCGGAACACAAGGGCAAAATTGCGTGTATCCTCTCGCCGGAAGAAGTCGCTGCGCTGTCGGAGCATTACAGCAACGCCTTAATTGGAAAATTCAGTCGCATTAAACCGTCGATGGAGTTCCTGCAGGACGCCTTCAAATCAATCAGGTTCAATGGAAAATACCAACTGGGATCAATCGATTACAAGCACGTGTTAATCAGGTTCGATGATGCTGTTGATTTCCAGAGATGCTGGATGAAGTCACTTTGGTCATTCAAAGGAGCCATAATGAAGGTATTTAAATGGACTCCAGATTTTTCACCTGAATCTGAGACCTCTATTTTGCCTGTTTGGATCACCATCCATAATTTACCTATCTTCTGGTATAATGCTGCTATGCTTGAGTCAATAGGCAATAGAGTAGGGAAATTTATAAAGATGGATCTTGCTACAGCCTCCCTATCTAGACCCTCAGCTGTCAAACTGTGTGTTGAGATAGACCTCCTTGCCAAACTTCACAATACTGTCACACTAACCATCAACATGCAAGGGGATGTGGCAGATTTTCCAATTGAATATGAACAGCTGCCTTTATACTGTAAGCACTGTAATCAGCCTTCACAATACTATGCAAGATTGCATAGTGCTAAATCCAGATATGAGGCCTATCACCACCAGAACCAACCAGCCTAGAGGCACCTTACCCCCTAACCCCATAAAAGATGAACCATACCACAATCCTAGGCAACACAATGCCAACAAAGGAAAAGGACCTATAGACAACTCCTCTAGATACCAAACAAGTGGTGTTCCACAGCAACTAATTTATGTGCAGAAAACTGGAGCTCTGAATCAGGTCAAGCAGATTCCAACCCCTCCCAACTCTAAGATAAATGAGGCTTCCACATCAACTGCTCCTCCCATATCACCCATTCCTCCAGTCAACCCTGTCACTAGTCCCACAAATCATCCTATTGTCATCAATGATGAAACCCCCTCTCAGGCTTTTGAAATTGAATCCACACCTTCACCTAGCCTTAACTCAGATATTCACCTAGCCAAACATCTGATTGAGATCATAGAGGACTCCCCCTCTCAGACTCAGACTGATAAAGACAGTTTAATGCCTCCACTCAGTCCTATTAGAATCATGGAATCTCACTCACCAAAGAGAAGAACTAGCTATGCTACTGATGACATTAAGGTCCACTCAGGTAAGCTCCCTGTTTCCCCAGATAGTTCTTTTAATACTAACAACTTTACTTTCTACTCTCAGCCAAGAAATACAGGTAATAGGTTCCTCCCCTTGATTGAAGAAGCATGTGAAGAAATAAATGAAGACATTTCTCAGCTTGATGCACATATAGAGGATCAAAATAAGATATTACCTGACTCTCCAGAAGTTGGGAGTACTTCTCAGGCAGTGAATGCAAAAGAACTCATAAATACAGTGCCATCTGCTTCCCAGGTTAGTAACTCTCCAAACTCCCTCTCACAAACACATGCTGCTGTAAATGACTCACTAGTGGAAAACGGGACGGAACACGGCGGTTCCGTCCCGGTTGGACGGCGGTTTTAACCGCCGTCCATGGTGGCGCCGTCCAACTGGCGCCACCGTTACTCGGCGGTTGAAACCGCCGAGTAAGGTTTACGAGTTCGGAAACTTACCCGGATGGGTACATTTCCGGACTCGTAAACACCTGCTGCTAGCAGGAGGCTACCCCGGCCATTACGGGCCGGACGGTTAGCCGGAAGGAGTTGTTTGCGCACCCGGACGGTAAGCCGGGAGATATTCCGGCGGCGGCAGTAATCCGGCCACCGTGAAACGGTGGCGGAAAATATGTACTTCCGGATAGGATTACGGTACCGGAAAGTTAGCCGGACAAGAAGTGTTTACTTAACCGGACGCCTGCCAGGGAAACGTTCGGGAAAATGGCTGAAAAGAAGCCAATTTCGTCCGGCCAGAATTCCGAAACCGGAAACCTAGCCGGAAGTAATTTGAACTGTCCGGCCAGGAATTAAGATGTCGTAAAGGCTATCCGGATAATTCTTTAAAATCTGATTTTTATTTATTTCGGCTTTTGAATACAAAATAGAAAGTATTTAAATGGCGCTAGTGAAGAATTATATGTTTCAAATGGTTGTGATGTATTACGAATGAATGTATAATGTAATAAATCACTTGAATGCGCTAAATACAACAATTGCCACAATACATAATGTGTCAATTTTGAACTAGAGCATGTGCATACGAAGTTACGACAATTGATGCAATAGTACTCCTCGGTCGATTCAGGTCTTCGGGTGAGTAGGGCCTTGTATCCTCTTCGAAAATCTGTGCATTAGCATACACAATTCAATATATGACGCAAACATATGAATATGTGTAAGGTACATGCCTTATAGATTTGGAACTTACGGGCTCAAGGTCTTGGTCGAATTCGTTAAGTCCCGCTACCAATTTGAGCTCATACAACATAACGTAGTACCCGCATTCCCAGCTGCTAACTTGTCTCTTGTACTTTAACACAAAAGGAAGATCACATTGTTAAATACAATCGATCGATGTCGATAATACTAGTGTAATTAATGAGGGAGAAACGTGTAGAGTACCTTGATCTCAGTCATTCCAAACTCTCTCCTAGAGGGATTGACATGATTTAAAGCTTGTCTAAGGAGGTGTTCGAAAGACGGGATTGGCGGACGATGGAGAGGATCTATCCAATAAACTTCTTTGGTTTTTTTGTGGATCAAAACCAAGCTCCAATGTTTACTAAATAAAAAATGCATATCCATTTGTCAATAATGACAACATAAAAGTTAACATGAGATAATAATGTATAGAATTAGTTAATATGAAATACTTACCCGGAAATGAGTGGTGCTAGGAAGAATAATTTGTCTTCCACACTGAGAGCCTCTCTCATGTAACTTAATCGCTCTGCATCAGTATGACCTAATTCTTGGATTCGCTCAGGGCATAGGAAGCCTATCCATGGCTTCAACCGTTTTTGAACTAATTGATTCAAGAAACTTAAGAAAAAAAATATGAATGGTTAAAACAACGGGGAGAACGGCGGTTGAAAACACACAAGATAATATAGTCTCGACATTAAAATTACTTACAGTTGGAATAAGGACATTAGGGGCTCGGTCACCTTGTCACCCTTCCATAGATCTTCAAAATCACCCCAACACATTACAATTTGCCTTCCAATACCACCAAATAATTCCGTTGGAGCCGGGAATTCGTAGTATCCAAATTTGCAATGTGTAGACAATTTATCATACAACACCTTCATAGGCGGTGTCATAGATTTAACTACAACATCTTTTGGGGCGGTCTTTGGGGCGGTCTTTGGGGCGGTCAAGGGTTGGGGAATTGTTTTTGTAATTTTTGGCTCAACCTTGCGTGCAACGCTCGTAATTGGGTTGTATAGGCTAGCGGGTTGAGTCTCTCCTAAACTCTCGACAACAATTAGCCTACGAGGCCAAAGTAAATACATACCTTCCGCCGGTCCAACAACCTTACACGGGCCTTTGGGTATGGGAATTCGAGCGGTTGAAACCAAAGCTTTTTTCAAGCAAACCTCCCCCAAACCGGTTGCAATTTTAACGTCGCCATGCATCTTCGCCGACTCATTGAAAATTCCATTTGCAACATGCATAGTAGGCTTCCTCACTCCACCATCGATATATAATTTGCATGGATATGTGACATCGACCTTGACCTAATTAAAATAGTGGATTCCATTTTTAAAGTAAGGCGAGGTAAACATGCTAAGACTATTAAGAGAACGAATATAGAATTTGAATAAGAATGCGATCGAAAAGTGAGTTAGTGTGTTTACCTTTTTTGGTCGGTTTAAGTTATCATCATTATAGTTTACATAACTCCTCTACAAAAAATAGTTTACATATATTAAATAACCTCACTATCAAGAAAGAATAATTATATGCTAAATTAATGGTAAGTAGTCACTTTAATAATCCTATTATTATCCTATTAGACTAATGGTAAGTAGGGTTTAATTAGGATCCTATTAGACTAATATAAATTGCCTATCACATGCTTCACCCTTAATTCTTTGTAATTAAATTAGTGCATACATATATGACATACTTAACCCTAGATTAGTAGTAACATAACTAATCACCATCAAGACTAATCAAGAATATAGCCCATAATCCCAATTGATTAATCAAGAATGTAGCCCATAAAACAAAACTAGTTTGTAGTAATAATTAAGCAAAGCCCATGAACAAATAAGACAAATTAGCCAATAAACAACATTGATTATACAATTGAAGAGATACCTTTTCAATTAGAATAAAAACCCTAATAGTATGGACAAAGAAGCTACTTTCTTGTTCTAGAACTCAAGAAATGGGGCCAATGTGAGTAATGGTGTTCTTGGTGGTTGGAGAAGAAAATTTTGTTGGTGGAAGAGAGTAAATGGGTGGGAGGAAAGTGAAATTTTCGGAACTAATGTTGAGAATGGGTAGAGGACTAGCTAAGAAAATAGTCTAAGTGTTAGTTATTCTGATTTTTTTGTACTGACCGGCCACGTTTCCGATACCGTGAACCTATCCGGATAAGGCAAAAAAAATTAACCTCAACCGGCTAGGTTTCCGAGTTCGTAAAACCTAGCCGGACGTGTTTATTATAAAAGAGGAAGACGAAGCGGCAAAGAGGCCATGATAGGCCCCCTGAAGCATCGGCAAGTCGGAATTTCTTCAATCGTAGGGCGGAGGCCAACTATGTGGAATGGTGTGGGCGGAAAACACACACCACCAAGGTGATTAGCCCTACCTCTATTGACACTTTGCATATGGGGTATTTGGTTGCTCATTTTCAGCCTAGTTATTTAGATAAAATGCTCTTGCTTGAATCCCCATGCCATCAAGATGAGGTTGTGCAATTTTATGCAAATTTAGGAGAGTATGAGTCGAATAGGCTATGCACTAAGGTGAATGGTAAACTGATTAATGTCACTAAGTTTCATATAAATGAGGTCCTAGGCTGCCCTTATGTTGATAACTCATACTTGCGCCCTAACCACCCAGAAGGCCCTTATGAGATTTATAATTTCAACAAGTTTCCTGAAACCGGGACAAACCAACCCTTAGACCTTGAAGCAATGGGACGTAAGTACTTCAAAACTACTTGTCAGGGGGCGGGTAGTTGTCCAGGTGATTTTAATGTTGAGGAGCTTACGGTTGAGCAGAGGATTGTATTTGACTGGGTTTGTCTGAATGTGTATCCATCGGGGGGTCATAGTTGTGAACCTAGTTGTGGACGTGTTCTGCTCTTCTATTACTTGATGGAAGGGTTGAAAATAAATCCTGGACACTCGATAGTTGAATACATGTTCAAGGTGGGGAGAGGGTCGAGGCAATGGTTTCCATATGCCGGACTTGTCACTGAGTTGATTAAGAAGCAAGGTTGAGTTAATAAACAGTTTTTCTCCCGTGTTTTAATTGAGAGAAACTAGTATTCTCCTCACAAACAGGACAAGCTAGATGACCTTTGACTGAATAACCAGCTAGATTACCAAGTGCAGGGAAATCGTTCACAGTACAGAAAAACATTCCTTTCAACTTAAACCATTCCTGCCGATATTCATCCCACGTCCAATTCTCTTCGAACCACAGTTTCTGAAGGTCGTCAACTAAAGGTTCTAGGAACACATCAATGTCATTACCAGGCTGCTTTGGCCCTGCTATCATCAACGACAACATAACATATTTCCTCTTCATGGTCAACCACGATGGTAGATTGTAAATAACAACCATCACAGGCCAAGAACTGTGTGTACTACTCAAATCTCCATACGGATTCATACCATCAGTGGATAAACCCAACCTTACATTCCGAGCTTCCTTCCCAAATTCAGGATACAATTCATCAATTTTCTTCCACTGATCACCATCTGAACAGTGTGCAATCACATCATCATCTTCAACCTTCTCTCTATCTGCATGCCATGTCAAGTTCTTAGCTTCTTCCTTGTTAGCAAACAACCTTTGAAGCCTAGGTATAATGGGGAGATACCACATGACCTTCGCGGGAACACGTTTGTTGGTTTCCTTAACAACATCTCCTCCCACGTCCACTTTTTGTTTCACAGCTTTGTATCGTGACTCGCCACAAACGCTACAATTTTCCAATTTCATCTCATCTTCCCCTCTAAACAACATACAATCATTAGGACAAACATGAATTTTCTCAAGTTCCATACCCATTGGACATAGTACCCTCTTGGCAGCATATGCCCTATCAGGCAATAAATTATCAGTGGGAAGCAGCTGTCTAATCAACTCCAGCGCCTCTGTTAATGCCTTATCTGAAAGCCCATGCTTGGCTTTTAAATTCATCAACAATAAGGTCGCGCTTAAAATAGTGTGGATTGACCCCTCATACAAAGGGGTCTGCTTATCATTATACATCGCTTCAAGCGCCTCTGGTTTTCCAAAAAAATGCATGGCAACATCATCTACCAAGTCATCCAATTTATCGTCATAATTACCAACCATTGAATTTTCTCCTACAACCTCCATTGGTTCATTAACAACAACAGTGCTACGTTCTTCCCCATGCCATACCCACGTGGTATAGGAATTTTGGAAACCCCTTACAATCAAATGTTCACGCAAACCTTCAACTCCTAAATACACATCGTTAGTGCAATCCTTACAAGGGCACCGCATGGCCGACTGATTTTCTAATCTTGCATTATCAGAAGCAACATCAATGAAATATTCAACCAGTCCCATATACTCTGGTGAGGTCCGACGATTCTCCCTAATAATCCTACTACGTTCCATAACACTTGTGTACCTATTTTCATAAATTTAAGCAAATATTAATGAATTCATTCATCTACATCGTGCTACTTGACAACATATCAAATACAATATGGTTTCATAAACACTAATAACTAGGAATCAACACGCAAGTTCATATATTATTCAAGCAAATTAGGGACACACATACATATTCATGCTTGAAATTAACAAACATCCGCCCATCAATACTAAATTTAGCGGGAGATTACCTCATCGCGGCCTAGGATTCAGCGAGCCCAGATATTAGGAGATTCTCTGCGTCCTTCAACCCAAAACAAAGATGGAATAGAGTAGATAGAACAAAAGGATCCGTTTCTCGTTTTATAAGATTCTGTTTTAGCTCATCCGGTTACGTTTTCGAGATCGTAAATCCTGCCCGGCCATTTTTCCCGCTATCCGGACAAGTTTACGGTACCGTAAACTTACCCGGACGACTTTTTGACTTGACTCCACCGACATCAGAACTTTGCCCCGTCGACTTGACCGTCAAAGTCAAGCCGGTCAACGGGGAAAGTTCCGGCTAGCCATTTCCGGTGTCGGAAATGTAGGCTGGTCGGCGGTTAAACGCAACCGCCGACCAAAAATGGCAGTTACACGGCGGTTGCATCACAACCGCCGTGTAACAAGCCATCCGGCTAGAGAACCAACATTTACGAGTTCGTAAATGTAGCAGGACGGCGGTTTCCTTATTTTCCCGCGGAACCGCCGTCCTTGGGCGCCGTTTTCCGAACGTTTTCTACTAGTGTACTCTACTGAATCTGAAAAAAATAACATTTTTTACTCAGATAAATAGAGTTATCACAAGAACAACAACAAAGAGCATAAAAAATTGTAAAAAATGATTAATAAGACCCTAGGAATATATGTGCTAGTATGGAATGTTAGAGGGATGGAAACATCTATGTTGAGAATCGAAAAATTGATCAGAATTCACAAGTTGGACTTGGTCTGTTTTATTGAGCCTCAGCACCATTTCTCAGAATGCACAACCTACTGCAAAAAACTCAAATTTACTAACTGCTTATACTCATCTCTATGCAATGTATGGCTCATGTGGAATGCCCAGCTAGATGTAGTTTTAAAATCTGATCATAATCAATTCATCTTAGTACAGGTCAAAAGCCATTTACTTAATGAAGTCACTGACTTTGTTCTAGTATATGGTCTGAGATCTAGGAAAGGAAGGAGAGAATTATGGTTAGATCTTAAAACTATAAATCTTCCAGAGGCTATCTACATTGGCGATTTTAATGCTATGATTTCAATAGATGAATACCAGGGTCACTCTTCTCCTCCCCTAGGAAGCATGCTAGATTTTAAACATTTCATAGATGACATGGCCTTACAGTCTGTTAACACTGTGGGTAATTTTTTTACATGGTCCAATGGTAGACTGAGGAATGGTGGAGAAAAACTAACACTGGAAAGATTGGATAGGGCTCTTTGTAGTCTCCAGTGGCTGAATAAATTCCCACAATCCTCAGTCCAGGTATTAAATAGGTTATCCTCAGACCATAGTTCTTTATTTCTTAGATTAGCTAGTTCCATACCCTCAGTCCCAAGACCCTTCCGTTTTATTAATACATGGTTTAAAAGACATGATTTCATGGATCTAATTAGATCTCACTGGAACCAGTCACAGGAAGGGAGGGGCATGCTTAAATTTTTCTTAAAGCTAAACCATCTCAAAATTCATTTGAAAAAATGGAATAAAGAGGTCTTTGGCAATTTAGGAGAAAATGTTTTAAAGGCTGAGGAACATCTCAGAATCCAGGAATTAGCTTTTGAATCTAATAGCTCAACTGATGAGTTAATTAAATTCAACAAGGCACAAGCTCTTTTACAGAAAGCATTAAAAGAGGAAAAAAATTACTGGAAACATAAAGCTAAAGTTAAGTGGCTAAAAGAGGGAGATGAAAATACTAAATTTTTCCATCAATCAGTTTTGGAAAAAAGAGGTAGACTTCATATCACAAAAATTAAAAGCTCCTCAGGAACATGGCTGTCAGAAAAAATTGATATTGAGAATGAAGCTATTTCTTTCTATCAAAATTTACTTACTGATCATCCTCACCCTGACCAGGACCTTTTCTCCCCACATTTTTTGTCTAAAATCCCCTCAGTAATTACTAAGGATGACAATGACAATTTAATCAAGCCAATAACTTTGACAATACTAAAGCAAATTGTCTGTGGTCTTAATAAGTCAAGCAGTCCAGGGCCAGATGGCTATACTGCAAAAATTTTCATTAAGGCCTGGGATATAATATGCTTAGATTTACTGGAGGCATCAAATGATTTCCTAGCTAGATCTCATATACATAGGGGTATATCCAGTACCTGGATTACAATAATCCCTAAAAAAGAGATCCCAGTCACTTTTAGTGACTACAGGCCAATAAGTCTTTCCAATGTTACTAATAAAATATTTTCTAAACTAATAATGGAAAAACTTAATCCTTTGATGCCAAAATTGATTTCCCCACAACAGACAGCATTTTTAAAAAATAGAGACATATCAGATAATGTCATCTATCTTAAAGAGATGCTAAAATTTTTAAATAGAAAGGAAAGGGACCCTAACTGTATCCTAAAGCTTGATCTAATGAAAGCATTTGATAGGGTCAGCTGGACTTTCTTAAAAAAAATTCTCCAAAAAATGGGTTTTCGTAAGTTCATTCATTGCATTATGAAAAATCTGTCAGATGCTTGGTTTTCCATACTTATAAATGGCTCTCCAGTAGGTTATTTCAAGGCTTCTAGAGGCATTAAGCAGGGAGATCCCCTCTCTCCCTTTCTATTTAACATTTTTACAGAAGCTTTTTCTAGAAGCCTTTCCTTTATTTTTGAGTCTGGAAAACTAGACTACTATTCCCTACCTAGAAACTCAACTCCCACTTCTCATTTGAGCTACGCAGATGACACAATTATTTTTCTTAAAGCCTCCAGACCCAATCTGATCAAGATGAAAGCCTTTTTAGAAAAATTTGAGGAGTCTTCTGGCCAAAAGATAAATTATGAAAAAAGTGAGTTTTATGTCAGGAAATGTGTTTCAGTAACCAAGCTAAGACAGATAAAATCCATAATGTGTATGAAACATGGGAGCTTACCTTTTAAATACCTTGGAGTACAGATCTATACTGGTAAGACTCTAAATATTCATTTCCAGTCCATACTGGAAATGATTGACACTAGAGTCAGAAATTGGAAAAATGTGTGGTTATCTCATGGTGGCAAGCTAACTTTAATTCAGTCTTGTCTGTATTCTATACCACAACACATCTGGGCTGTCATGCTCCCCACAAAGCAGATTATAAAACAAATTGAGAGGAAACTTTCTATATTTTTCTGGGGAGCAACAGACTCTGGCCCAAAAAAATCTTGGAGGAAGTGGGATTTTTTGTGCTATCCCACTTCACAAAATGGATTAGGATTCAGGTCATTGTCCACCATAATTCAGGCTTTTTCCTGTAAATTATGGTGGAAGTACCAAAAAGGAAATGCCCCTTGGACTGGATTTTTGGCTTCCTTACCTGATACAGCAAAAGCAAAATCAAAAATTTGGAAAAGGATCTGCAATGTCAATCTGTTTGCAGAATCCTTTTCCAAAGTGATACATGGTATAGGTGACTGTAATATGTGGACTTCTAATTGGACTGACTTTGGCCCCCTAGAAGATTACTATTACCCTGAGAGTGACAACATTTCTACTCTTACAGTTGCCCAGTTTGTTGCCAATAAATCACAGATACTCTCTTTTCTGATTAACAAACTCCCTACACACATTATTCAGCTTCTTCAGACAGCTACCACTTTCCCCCATAGACCTGATATGCTTATATGGAAGCCAAACCCCCTGGGAATTTTCACTTTTAAATCAGCATATGAGTTGCTCAGGGCACAAAAACAATTTTTTTCAGTTATGTCAAAAATCTGGGCACCTGAACTACAAAAGAAAGTCTCTATTTTCATGTGGAGGCTTTTAAATGCCTTACTGCCTTTTGATAATATACTGACTCTGTTTGGTTTTAATTTACCCTCCAAATGTTGTTTCTGTCTGAATCTTGACTCTTTACACCATTTTTTCTCAGAGTGTCCAGTAGCACTAAAATTATGGGATTTTATGCATCAAATATGTTTCTCTGAATCTTTCAGGTGCAAAAAATTGTGGGATAGATTGGCCACCTGCTGGGCTTTTTCTGGTCTCTCTAAAACTCACACCAGGATCAATATGATAGCTCCAGCCTTTGTGTGTTGGATCTTATGGAAAGTAAGAAATAAATGGCTGTTTGAGAGTATTCCTCCATCCTCTGAAGCTATGGAAAAAGAGCTGAAGGACTCCCTATTTCTGGCTTTTATCAGGAAGCCTATGAAGCTTACAAGAGAGGTGGACAATGAACTGGCTGAAAATGGAGTTATCCCTCTTCCCTACATTCCTCCAAATCCAAACTATATCCCTGTTACATGGTGCAGACCTTTGTTTGGTTGTAAGGTCAATGTAGATGCAGCATGGTCAGGTGGCAAGGCAGGAGTTGGGATCATCATTAGAGACCAGCATGCTAATCTGATTGGAGCCAACACTTTATATATCCTCTCTAGCTCTCCACTCCAGGCTGAGATCCTAGCCATTGAAAAGGGCATCACAGTGGCAAGAGAGATGAACATCCCACACTTCAGTATAGAGTCTGACTGTCTCCAAGCCATTCAAATGATTTTTAACCCTGAAACTAGACACTGGATCCTTCTGCACTTGCTGGAATCAGTTCACTCAAAGCTTGGCAATTCTGGCATATTCCACTCACTAAGAGAAGGTAACCAAGCAGCAGACTCCCTGGCAAAGCATGCAAGATTTACTATGGAAGATAAAACCTACTCCTGGAGTTCCCTACCAGCCAAGGTTAGAGGTTTGCTCACTTTGGATGCTATACAAGTTCCCACTCTTAGGTCCTTCTCTGTTGGGAATGGTCATATGCACCCCCTGCCTGGTGACTGAAATTTTTTGATTGAATGATCTGGGCATTTTTGTTCACTCTCCTTTTTCTCAAATACTTGCAACTGTTAGGGCGGCTGCCTTGTCTTCGTCTAACGTTGGCTAATAAGCTTCCCTTGCTAGATTGTTAAGTTTAAATTTGAGAAAACGAGGATGACTTTTTTTGTCATCTAGAGGTTGATTTTGCTAGCCTAGTCATTATTTTTTCTAGTTTGTTTTGTATCAGACTGAGCTTTGTTGCTCTTCTCGGTTTTTTATTCTTGTTTCATGGCTTGGGGTGCCTATAAATTCCCCTCACCTACTAGGTTGTAATTTTTTAAAAAAAGAAATAAATTACAATTTCTCTGAATTGGATTGAACTGGACTGAATCATTAACATATATTTTGTTTTAATTTTAATTAAAGTATAATGTACTGAACTGAACTGAAACTACTGAACTGAAATGAACAGAACTAAATGAACTGAACTGCAAAATAATGAACTGAACTGAAAATATTCAGATAAGTTTTACTAAACAGGCCCTTATTGCTGAATTTGTTAATTTTGAGTATAAATTAGAACTACTAAAAATAACTTTATTTGATAAATTAAAACAAAATACATCGAAGAAACATTTTTTCTCAATTAACTTCATTTGATAAATCAAAACAAAAGTATTTCATTGACATTTTTGAATTGTAGGAAATTTTATTTTAAAACAATTTAGTGAAAATAGGTATTTTTTTTTTAATTTAGCTGAAGTCTGCTGAAATCCGCTGAAGACCGCTGAAGTCTGCTGAAATCCGCTGAAGCCAGTTGAAATCCGCTGAAGCCAGCTGAAATCCGCTGAAGTCTGGTGAATTTCGCTGAAGTCTGCTGAAGTCTGCTTAACTTAACTGAAATGTGCAGAATTTAAACTGAACTTCACAGGGCCTATGAGAAATAATTATCTCATAATCATCAGACTTATCACTTTCTGTCATGATAGGGTGTCTAGTGCCTATAAATAGAACCCTCTAGTTTCAGAATTATTCATCATATTCTTCAATTGACGAGGTACTGCTACTATTTAGCATGCGAATATCTTGATGGTTTGACCTGGGGAAGAAGGCTTTACCGGGCCAATTTCGACTCCATCTTTGTGTATATCTGATTTTTTGATTTAGTGTGCATGATGATTAATATTGTATTATCTTACAATTAATTTTCTGTACGTAGTTCCAACAGTTTTGAAACGAAATTATTTTGAACTATGTTACAGATCGAAGATTTCCAAAAATTAATATATTTACTGTGATGTTACTCGATAGTACCTATTTTTCGTAAAGATATTTTGGTACGGAGAAGTACTTTAATTTTCGAAATCAATACATCAATATCTGATTAACATGGAATAGTTCTTTGTCAATTAATGTGCATGTGTGTTAATTATTTGGCATGACACGTCTGTTATTACATGCATGTAAATTACATGATTAATCCTGCATGAAATTGGTCTCTACAAATAATTAGAACGTGTCTAATATATGCGAAGCAACGGTGTCTATTGCATGAGATTGATATCTATCAATATTTGATTGATTCTTTGTACATGCTTTAATATATATTAATTGATCTTTGTTGGATAAGTATATAATTTGATAAGCATGAACGAGTGTGTCCGTATGTGCTATTTTCATGTAACTTGCTTGATTGTTATATACTTGATTCGTGTGAAATCTCCGTCAATATTTTTATATTTGTACGGATTTTTCCAACACGTATAAGCACAAAAACTGATTCGGTTTGTTGTTTTGTACAACAGAATCATGTCTGCGAGCAATAATGTTGCTTTTGGACGTGATGGTAATGGGCTACAGCTGGTGCCATTTAACTATGTTGAAAGACCCGAGAAGTTCAATACTGGAATGAACTTCAAAATGTGGCATCAGAAAAGGTTCGTTCAGCTGAGCACTCAGGGTCTTGACCGCTACACCAAAGAGGATCCACCTACTGTGGATGAAGGGTTGGAAGCAGCGGCAAAGACGACATCGGAAGAGAGGTTTCGGAAGTAGAACTCTAGCGAGTACTTGTGCCACAAGACCATTCTGAGCTGCCTGATTGATCCGTTATGGAACATGTATCACACCAAGAAATCAGCGAAGACTTTGTGGGAGACCTGGGACAAAGTGTATAAAGGTGATGACTCAGGATCCAAGAAGTGGATGGTCGGCCGATTCCTTGAATACAAGATGGTTGACACCAAGTCGATTGTGGCACAAGCTCAGGAACTCCTGACAATGTGTAATGAGATGCAAGCTGAAAACCTAGGAATGATGGAGGGCATGCAAGTACAGTCAATCATTGAGAAGCTGCCTGCATCCTGGTCAGCCTTCAAAAGGTATCTGACGCTCAAGAAGAAGGAGATGTCAATCCTGTTAGTTACCGATCAATCATAATATATATTATCACATAAATATATTAGCGGATAAAAGATTGATTCGTCCAAGATCACTTTGTAATCTATGAATAATATAAATACAAAAAGACTGATTACATACCTTGTAATGCTAATCGATTACTACCTCAATCAAGATGAATTCATCAAAGGTGATTTGACCACAAGTCGCACAAGTGTCCAACCTCTATCAAGTCCACACGAATTGCTTCCCACGATCCTATCTCATAGGATTAATCAACTATTGGAATGACTAGCTAGGTCTAAATGTATGAGAGAGATCACCTTTTCAATAGTCTAGACTGTAAAGTCCATACTTTTAAGTTGGCATTTTTGTGAAGAAGGGAAGCATGTTTTAATATGCTCAGGAAAGTTATTTATGGATCTTGAATCTTTGTATCGATCGGATTACATGGTTATTGAAGAACGATTTATTTTCGGTTATTGAAGATTAAATACAGAAGATTCCAAGTCATCTATTTTCGTCCAATTCAATTATGGAAGATTAAATATTGCCTACGGAATTATTATGGAAGAATTAGTTAGGCATAGCTTTATAATTGGAAAGAGATCTAGTCTATTCCTTTTTCTATATTGTAATTGGAAATTGTAATATTCAGTTATAGAAAGAATAGATTAGGGTTGTACGTTATTGAAGGTACAACATGCACTATAAAAGAAGAACGAAGGCTGCGAATTCAACCACGGATTTAGAGATTAAAAAATCCTGTCAAGGATACTTTCGAGTGGAGCTGTCGCAGTTCAGCAATCAACCGGAACGGGATCTTGTTCACCGGAAAGTCTAGAACCACGGCCATAATATCCTCGGGGGAGGTAGTCATCAGAAAGTTGGGTGAGGAGCTCGACCTTGTCAAGTGAGGAGCTTGACGTTGACCGGCAAGTGAGGGGTGCTCACAAGTTCACTACTAGAGGTAATCATAGATAGGTAGAAGTGAGGAGTTTTGTACACTATATTGATTATCTAGTGAATGGTTTCTAGACTGGGCAAGGCCTCGCAGATGTAGGTGTTTTCATCACCGAACTGCGTAAACAATTCTGTGTGTTTCTGTCTTTAATTTTACCATGTTTAAACATACTGCCACCATGTTTAAACATGCTCGTCACATTTAAGTAACCACAGAATTAGACGTAAAATAATAGTAGATCTATTGATAGTTATTTCATAGACTATCTATAACATAACTATCTTTAAAAGAGATTGATTTAGAATTTATAATTACACATCAGCTTATCTTAATTCTTTTGAGCCCTGATCTTAATTCTTTTTTTGAATCATGTGCTCTGCGTTTCCCCTTCCCTTCCCATTTATGAACCATTATTTTTCCTTCTTGCCCTCCTCCTCTTCAATTCAGTTGTTGTTTTATCATTAATTTCCGTCCTTAAATTGCTTCATCCGACTGAAAATAAGAATGAATCGTTTCCTCTCTGTCGAAAACCCTCCTCCACCATGGCGCCGACCTTGAAGAGGGAGTAAAGAGCAACAATGGCGTTGTCAATTGCGACGAATCGAAAGGCGTCGAATTCGGCCCAGTTGGGCGATTAGGAGCCTTGAAGAGAACGAGAAGTAGAGAACATGAAGCAGAGGGTGAAGCAGAGGGCGAATCGGAAAACGAGGATTAAGACGTTGAAGCGACCGAGCTTCTTCTCGAAGACCGTGGAGTGGAACTGGGCCTGGATTCTGGGCCGCGGCGATGGCGTCTCAATCCCGCCATATGGCACAACTATTCAAAGCTAGATGATCGTCCTTTACAATTAAAGGTATGGTTTTTGCAATCTTGCCAGGTTTTCTTACCATTGTATACATTTATCAGTTTGTGCATTTTATTGTTTTTGCAGGTTATCAGTTTATGCTCTTCATTTCATTGTCAGGCTATTGCTCCAAACAAAATATCTCCGTCTTCCTGTGGTGGACTCTGTTGGGAGGCTGGTAAGATCTAGCAAAAATAATAAATTTTTCTGTCTGGTGGTTTACAATTTCAATGAACTAAAAGGTTGGGATTATTGCAAGAGCCAATGTTATAAGAGATGCTCTTCAAATAAAACGAGAGAATGAATTGGACCTTATGGAATGGATGCATCCGAGGATTCTACATTGCATTGCGACTGGACCGGTCTTCTCCTCGACTTCAGAGCCTAAGACTATCCAGCTGATTGTGATCATTCATTGACCTTCAGGTGAAGATCACCTTCGGTCAGTTTGTAAGGGCTCATGAACTTACAGTTTGTTGCCCCTTTTATTGTTCTGCAGGGAACTTCTGCCTACGAAGAAGAGACAGCTGGACACACATGACCATCTGATAGAAGCATTGGGTGATGCCATTATGTGAGATAGAAATGGTTCACCCTGAAGCATTGAAGCTACATCATGTTCTCAAGGCCAACCATTTCTGCCTCATGAAATTACAGACGGGATGTTCAATGCAAAAATGCTTGAAGATCAGCAAAGTGGATACATTTCCCCAAATGGCATGTCCATAACGATGGATAACTCATTAAGTCCTGGACACACTCTGGTGTCAGATAGTTTGCCGGGATCACAAAGGCCTCCTGTATGACAAAATGAGAACATTAAAAGATTACACATTACATAATCCATGTAATTGTTTGTTTATGATATGCTTGAAACCACATTGCACAAAATCTGCTTCTAATATGTATGTGCACTTCTTTATATATTTGTTGGGCTTTTGGCTTATCAAGTGTTCGATGAAATGCCAAAGAGAGATTTTTATAATGCTTTTTTTCGGAAGTTATGCTACTCTTTTGAAGTCATGTGTGAGAATATTTTCACTCTTTTGTGTATATTTATGTTCAACTCTGAAAACCATAGCTTTTTATGAGAAGCTGGGATTTGAAGAAATTGGGAAGAGATTGTGATACCATATTTGAGCAATCATGCCTTTTCAAGGTCTAGATAACTTGATAAAAAATCTAGCTTTCTAGGTCATGATTAGTCAAAGACACTAATAAATCAATGATAGAGAGGAGCCGATTAGTGAAGATAATTAATATGAATACGTTTGAAACGGAAGAGGGCGGGGATAACATGAATTACATTCTGTACTTTAAGTCTTATAAGCTTAATAAAGGAAGAGGGGGGAGCTCTAATCTATGCTTTATGGATGTGAGAAACTTCTGTTCTTCTTACTCTTTCGAGATTGTGTTCTTTTCTCTTGCATTGCTCTTCAATTTATAGAGATTGAGCGAAAGATTTTTTTTTTCCAATTTCCTATTAGGACGAAATTAATGCAAAAAAGAATTAATTGAAAATCAAATAAATGCAAGTGGTTTCATTTTTCATGAAATAAAGGTGTCTCACGGTTATTAAATCCTACATTTTTAATATATTAAAACAGACAAAACTGAATAAAAATATGTGCAGACATAATGCAATAAAGTATTAATTGAAAATCAGATAAATGCAGGCGGTTTCGTTTTTAATGAAATAAATGTGACTCATGGTTATTAAGTCCCGCATTTTTAGTTTATTGAAATGAACGAAACTGAATAAAAAATATGTTAAAAAATTATGCAATAAAGAATTAATTGAAAATCAAATTAATGCAGGCAGTTTCGTTTTTCATGAAATAAAGGTGTCTCATAGTTATTAAGTCCTGCATTTTTAGTTTATTGAAAAGAACGAAACTGAATAAAAATATGTTCAAAAATAGTGCAATAAAGAATTAATTGAAAACCAAATTAAAGCAGGTGGTTTTATTTTATATGAAATCAAGGTGCATCGCGGTTATTAAGTCCTGCATATTTAGTTTCTTGAAACGGACAAAACTGAATAAAATGTGTGCAGGAATAATGCAATAAAGAATTAATTGAAAAATTAAATAAATGCAGGCGGTTTTTTTTCATGAACTAAAGGTGTCTCATAGTTATTAAGTCCTGCATTTTTAGTTTATTGAAATAAACGAAACTGAATAAAAATATGTTCAGAAATAGTGCAATAAAGAATTAATTTAAAATCAAATAAAAGCAAGTGGTTTCATTTTATATGAAATAAAGGTGCCTCACGATTATTAAGTCCTGCATTTTTAGTTTATTGAAGCGGACGAAACTGAATAAAATGTGTGCATAAATAATGCAAGAAAAACTTAATTGAAAACTAAATAATTGCAGACGATTTCATTTTTAATGAAATAAAGGTGTCTCACGTACTTCATTGAGGGGCACCTCTTCTCTCCTTACCAATTACCATTTATGAACAATTATTTCCCTCATCCTCATTCTCATCCTCCTCCTTTAATGCTGATTAATTCAATCTCCGTTTCATCAGTAATCGATTTTCTCTTTCTTTTTTTTTTAAAAAAAATTAAAGCCACCATTGGTGGGGGGTTTTTATTGGCACCCCAAACCTTCAAACCATTAAAGGCATATATATGAGTTTGTACAAGACTGAGTTTGTAACTCATATGCTACAAAAGAATAACCTAACTGGCTATTTTTAGATACTAGTTATATGAATTTTATAGAGCCATTCTTGCATCTATATACTTTAGGGAGCATGTTAGTGATTGATCCAACAAAGGTCAAAGCACAATTCTGCCACCCAAAGATAGAAAACAAGAATGGATATCCATACAACCAGTCTAGATTTGGCAAAAGAATTGCTAATATAGCTTTAGAAAATATGCTATACATATGCCATTTTCTGGCCAAAGCTTTGTAGTCTGTGATGCTCCTATAAATATGCTCCTTAAAGGTGCCTGTTCTTCTTTCATCTCCTTAAATTTCTTCATATAATTAATGGACCCTTTAGTTTATTAAAACAGACGAAACTGAAAAAAAATGTGTGCAGAAATAATGCAAGAAAAATTTAATTGAAAACTAAATAAATACAGACGGTTCATTTTTTATGAAATAAAAGTGGCTCACGGTTATTAATTGCCATTTATGAACAATTATTTCCCTCATCCTCATTCTCATCTCCACCTTTAATGCCAATTGATTCCATTACCATTTAATCAGTAATCGATTTTCTCTTTCTTCCTCTTTCATCTCTTTAATTTTCTTCATATAATTCATGCACCCTTTACTCTTTGGAGCATGCCCAACAGTTACTCTATAATAGAGTTTTTAACTAGATTTTCCCTTTTTGACTATATCATTGCTTCCAACAGTTGCTCTATCTCATACTCTAAAATAGAGATATGGTAAAATTTGAAGAATGAAAAGGCATATGGGCTACTCTTCTTTCATACTCCAAAATTTAATGATATCATTGATTATTACTTTTCTTTCCTTTTTTAATCTTATACTTTCTTAATTATTCACATCTTCAAACACATTAAAATATTAAAATCATACACTTCCAAATAAAATTAAGGCTATGTTTCCTGGAGTTTATAAGTAGAGTAGTTCAGTCTAATTCAGTTCAGTTCAATTCAATTCAGTAAAATATTATTTGATCAAATTTAAGTAAATTTAGACATTCTGATTCTATTTTTCAAAAACACAAATTTCACTTCAGTTAGGTTCAATTCAATTTAGTTCAATTCTTTTCAGTTCAAGTCAGTAAGAAATAAGCTCAGACAAACATGCCCTAATTGTGTGCTCTTGGAAGCCTCAAATAGAATTAAATATATCTATTATTATTTATGACAATAAATTCATGAAATGGTAAAATAGAGCAACTGTTGGATGAGAGCAAAATAATTGTGGAGTTTTTGGAATTTGGCACTCTATTATAGAGATTGTTTTAGAGTAGATGTTGGGCTTGATCTTATAAGGTGCAATTATCCTAAAGGGAATTAGAATAATTATTGCTCCGATAAATATATATTAATATATAAATATGAAACTACGTCGTATCGAATAAAGACTGCCGTAACACAGCCCCTAAACCACCATATTTTCCTTTTATTGTGTTTTACAGGCGGCGCCACAACATGCCATATGTAAATTTTCGTTTGCCTTTCGCATATATATAACTTTCATATTTATGTGTTCGTCTTTTTTGCTGTACCTTCCTTTTTTAATCTTACACGTTTTTCTATTTAAAAATTTTCTTCATTCACGGCACTGAAATGAATAAAGATGGTATGTATATATTTTATTCTCTATTTATGAATAAACGTGGTATGTGTATATTTTATTCTTTATTATGTATAAACATGGCTTGACGTACTATATAACTACATAGCATATCCCCTGCATAATCAATAATTGCGATTCATCAAACTCACAAGAGCTCTTCGCCACCATAATCTTCAGGTTCGTATGATGATGATTAATATATATGTGTGTGGATTTCATTTTGTTTCAGTTATGTTGAATCGCGGCTCTGTTGAATCGCGTCGGGGGTATCCTACTGTATAAAATTCATTCGCGCTATTGTTATTTTTATAGACGATGTTGAATCGCGGCTCTGTTGAATCGCGTCGGGGGTATCCTACTGTATAAAATTCATTCGCGCTATTGTTATTTTTATAGACGACCTTTGCTCCCTCGCAAGTCCCGATCAAAGATGAGGCGAACACTAAGAATTTCACTCCCTTCAGATGGACCCCTATCTCTCCACCCTCTTAATCGAGCCCTTTATGCCTATTAATTAATTTCGATGATTTTGGTGACGATGGGTCGGTCTTCCTCGGCCATCTCAACGATGGGGTGGGGCTGTTTAGATTTGACACAAATCTCACGCGGTTTTGGCTTCATCATTGCCAGGGAGTACGCCAGATTCTGGAAGAGAGAAGGATGAATGTTTCGTTAGGGCTACGCATTGTTAGAATCGATCATCAAGGTTAGGAAAGGGTAGCTTTTGCTGGCCAAGGGTGAGGTTGAACAAGCATATGTTGTGTTTAACATTGTTCTGGATGGAGATCTTGACAATTTTAACAGTTGGGGATTTATCGATTTTAACAGAATTTTAACTGTTCTGGATTGGAATGGCATTTTACCTCTGGTCATCCCAAGTGTATCCTTAATCATTCTGATTTTGTGCCTGGAGGTGTCAGAATGGGTAAAAAACTCAGATTTTGAGAAATTCACCTTTTGACCAGAGGTGCTTTCATATGCCTCCAAGAAAGCTTTAAATCTTCTCATATTTTTCTGTTTGGAGTTGACAAATAATCCTGTGTCATCAGCATACATCAAATATGTGATTGTTTGAAAACCCCTGGGCATAGCAAATCCTTCTATATAATTCATACTGACTAGCTTCTTCTGTGCCCTTGAAAATGCTTCAGTAACCAGAATATATAGGAATGGAGAGACTGGATCTCCTTGCTTGATGCCTCTTGTTGAGGAGAAGAATCCAGATGCTACTCCATTGATGAGGACAGAGAAGTTTGCTGCTGCTATATTCTGCATAATTATTTTGACAAAGGATCCATGGAATCCAAAATGCAATAAAATGGAATTGAGAAAGCTCCATGACACTCTGTCAAAAGTTTTCTGCATATCCAATTTTAATATCAAATTTTGGTTCTTACCATTCTTACACAGCAGTCTGGCCATTTCTTGTATTTGTAGAATATTATCTGTAATATCCCTGCTTTTTAGAAATGCTGACTGTTCCTGTGAAATCAATTTGTCCATTAGGGGCTTTATTCTTTCAGTAATCAGTTGGAAAGGCTTATTGGTCTATACTCAGAAAAGGAGACTGGGTTTGATTTTTAAGGTATTAGTGTCAACCATGTACTTGAAATGGCTTTTGGTATCATTGCACCTCTTAAGAATTGTTTAACAGAATCTAAGAGGTCTTCTTTGATAGTGTCCCAAGAACCCCTATAAAAAGCCCCTGAAAACCCATCAGAACCTGGTGAGCTGTCCTTGCTCAGTTCAAAGACAACCTTGTGTAGCTCATCCATGGTAACCTCTCTCATAAGTGTTATATTATCCTCATCATCAACCAATCTAGGCTTTATTTTATTTGATTATTATGATAATTTTATTTATAAGATCTTACACTTTGGTAGTGTTTTGATGCAGGAAAGGACGCATATGGGCATGAAATTTTTTTTTTAAAAAAAAGAGAGAGAGAGAAAAAACAAAAAAAAAACACAAAAAAAGCCCGCATGGGCCTTTGTAAATCAGAAAATTTTCTCTCCGACTACCGCATGGCCCTTGCGGTGTTTTCCAGGAGCTGATTTCATGCTTTAATTGCATGGCCCTTTGAAGAGTGTTCTTGCTAGTGTTTGGCCTATGCACTTGACCCAGTTGACTTTGACCGGAAAAAAAAACCTCTCCTCTCCTCTCCTCCCCCATCAGCCCATCTCCTCTCCTCACCTTCTCCACTACATCCAGCCGCCTCCACCGACATTCCCTTCTACCACCATCTCCGGCCACCCTTATACCACCACATCATCACCGACTCCTCACCTTCATCACCACCGCGGTGATCACTCTCTGACACCGCCATCGCCGGCCGCCCCTTTACAACGCCGGTGACGAATCACCATCCCCATCCCCGCCGCAGGTCCACCATCATCAATCCCCATCCCTGCACCACCGCTGAACCATCATCCATCACCGTTCACCGCTCTCTGCCTCCATCTGTTTTCCGGCCATCATCTGCTCCAAAGAGCCACCATCGCCGGCTGCCACTCTACTCGTCTTCTTCGATGCTTCCCCTCCTCACCACCGGCAAGCCCATCGTTGACCTCCACCACACCATCTCCCGCGAGTCATCACCACCACCCGCACTGAACCCGTCGCCGGCCACCCCTTCTGCAACTCCGGCGTAGAACCACCACCGCCTCACCTCTACCGCCGGCCACCAGACATCGCCGAACCGTCAACACCACTCTACCTCCATCACCGCCTCTGCAAATCCATCATCCTCGCGCTTCGTCGTCCCGCCACCATCACAGCCACTGATCCCCTTGTCATCGGTCTCTGCACATCATCACCACTGCCATCCCTTCTTCGCCAGCAACCTCTGACCGCCGCGATCGCGCCGCCAGCTACCATCTCTGGCTGCCTCGACCCAATCACCACCACCGCGTCGGAACCTACCCCGCCTCGACTGCTCTGACCGCACTACGATTCTCCGACCACCACCATCTCCATCTCAGACTGTAGTTCTAGTATCTCATATCATGCTTTCTGTGATGATTTGCTACTACTGTGTTATGTGAGGCTGTGTACTGAATTTTTACATGCTAAACATGGGCTTGCCGCCACTAGTTTATACTCACTGTGCTCAAATTGATCTTTTGGTGAATGTTGTCTTGGTGTTCTCTTCACACAAAGTAGGTTGTGCTTTAGTAGTGACTGAGTTTGTGACTACCCCCTCTCCTTGATATTGTATTGTTCTAAAACATTGAGGACAGTGTTTTGTTTTTAGTGTGGGGGAGGGTTAGTGTCCATGTTTTGCTTCGCTCTATTGTAAAAATGTACTTCTTTTGAAGAATTTGTTGTGAAAAGAAAAAGAGTGAAAAGCCCGGATAGGTCAAAACATTAAAAAGGCCTAGGCAAAAGTGAGAGACTTGTGCGGAAAAATGAGAGGCTAGGTATGACCTAGGCAAAAGGAGAGTGTGCGTAAAAGAGAGGCTAGGTATAACCTAGGCAAAAGGAGAGTGAGCGGAAAAATGAGAGGCTAGGTCATAACCTAAGCAAAAGGAGAGTAAAAAAAAAAGAAAAAGAGGGGCTATGTGAAAACCGAAAGGCGCATAGGCAAAAGGAGAGGTAAAATTGCTCTTGTTTTGGTGGTCTCATTTTGATGAAATTTTTGTGATATATTTTGTGGTCTCTTTAGGTAAGGTTGTGCCAAGGTAATTATTGTGCCTTTGTACTTGTAATTTGGCACAGTCTTGGTTCATGATAATGATATTGGGGTTGGGTAGAACTCTCATTAGGATTGGAACATGAGACATGATTCTTGTGTTTTCATCTTAGGGAAAGTTCGTATTTTTTCAAGGTCTCAAATGTCTTGTTGTGAAATTGATAGGAGTATGCACTTAGACTTTAATCGTTCTTTCTCGAGGACGAGAAAGGTTTAAGTGTGGGGGTATTTGATGAGCCCTAAATGTACTCTTGTTTTATGACATTTGAGATCTAATTTGGGTAGCATTTGGTGCAAAGTAAGGAGCTTTAAAGCTAAACTTGTCAAAGTTACATTTTGAAAAACAAGTGATGCACTAATGTTTTGAAGCTTGATTTTGGAAATGTTCGCAAAGGAATTAGAGCACATGGATCATGCCATTGGATTCCTCTCGTCAACAGCTTCGAAATGGACTACTAGAAGATGCAAATCGGATCAACGGTTAAAGTGCATGGCCCTTCACAAAGTGCGCCAACTGGTGCACGACCCTTGCACTGCATGGCCCTTCACAAAGTGCGCCAAGTGCTGCATGGCCCCTGCACTGCATTCTATAAATACACCTTATCCCCTCCAAGAGCAAAAACGGCCAAGACCATGTAGATCTCCATTTTTCTTCATCTTTCTTTCCCTTTTCTTCCATTCCTTCCCCTTAGATTAGTAGTTTGATTCCATGTATTGTAGTATAGCTTAGTTTGATCCTTGGGAGCATTTGAATTCATTACCTTGAAACTTTGAGGGCCTTGTATGCTTCAACTTGAGATTTGGATTATCATTTGATGAATTTGAATTCCTGTGCATGAATGTTGTTCAATCTTGCTTAATTTGTTATGGGGTTTGTGTTATATATCAATTGCATGCTCCATATTCATTAATTAGGTTAGCTTGGTTAGAGTAATTTAATGTGATGATGATAGTGACTTAGTATAATGGTAGTGTAATCTCTAGTTGTTAGATTAATGACTATGGAAGGGGTTGAGTGATGACAAGTTCTTCCCCTTGTTGTGTGATGTAGTTAAGGAATGCCATGATAAGTATGAGTTGTTAGAAGTGGAAATCTTATGAGCTTGCATGATTAATCAATTATGTGTTTAGGTAAGGATTGAATGTTATGATTGGTCCCCCTAATATGTGATTGTATACTTGAGTTGAAGATTCCTTTTTAACATATGATTGTTATAAACGAATAGCTAGATTTGTGGGTAGAACTTTATCGTTTACTCCAATATCATTAAGTAGCAAAGTAGGAGTCGAGACATATATGCTATCATCGTCTTGGTTCTTGCTAGTTATCAAATGTCTTATTTGTATGCTCTTGCCATCGCGGGTGTGTGATTAAATTTGTCTCTCTCCAATCCTAATACCATTGTTGAGTTATCTATGATGCTATCATCTAGGTGAATCAACAATAAGAGCTTTTGAGTGGTGTTATCATCCTCTCCAACTACATTCGAGAGAATATGATGCTTTCATCCTTGACAATGGTCTAAACTTCCTTGTAATTGCATTTTCTCGGTGATAAGTAGATAGTAGGAAATTGAAGTCATTTGCCTCCCAAGGCCTCATAATCCTAGTATCATCCCCTTAGCTTAGATAATGATAGTTTAATTTGCTTTCATAGTGTAATCCAAACCAATCTCAAAACCCCCCCTTGTTTATTTTGCTTTCTATATAATATATAAGTATGCTTATTTTATACTTTAAAACACTCTTACAAGTCCCTTCTCCTTGTGGTTCGACCCCTACTTCCCACTATCTACTTTCTAGTAGTTAAAAGTTGTTGGTGATTTATAAATAGTATTTTGATCTCGCGGAGTCACATTTAACGACGTGGGAAATCGCTTGTCATCCTACCAAGTCATTGGTATCCCAAGAAAAGACATCTATATACTGGTTGAGAAGATTTCGAAGTTTGGTCTTTATCTCGGGGGGTAGGAGAGTTCCAACCTCGACGGTTCCTGATTTTCCGAGTTGCATTGGCTCGGATTCGGAGTATTTGGCTGGTTTAAGATCCTCATTCTCCGGTTCTTGGATAGATTGTATTGTGCAGACTCGAGCTAATTGTTGGTCCCTTCGGACTGTTGCTATTCTTTGGTTCGTGGGGAACTTCATCGCCAAGTGGTAGGGGGACCAGACGGCTTTTGCTTGGCACATCCAAGGTCGTCCGAGGATTATGTTGTATGGCGCTCTGGAGTCGATGATCGCGAAGGTGCAATGAAGGGTTATACTCTGAGGACCATCTTTCACTCGTACTGGTAAAGTGATCTCTCCTAAAGGAGTTATACGATCGCCCAAAAATCCCGAGATGGGGTTTGTGGGTACGAGATTTCTTTTGTCTAGTCCCAACTGTTCATAACAGCTGAGAAACATGACTTCTAGTTCACTTCTCCCATGTACAAGAACTCTTTTGATCACATTATGATTTATGTCGACTGTGATTACTAAGGGATCTGAATGAGGGAATTGATTAAGAACCGCATCCTGAGGTGAAAAAGTGACGGTTCCGTCCAGGCGAGATCTTTTGCTCTCCCACTCCCAGGGAGAGGCTTCTTCGGGCGACCGGTGTACACCGTTGATGCTCCTTCCTGCTCCCTGGTTGGTGGCGTGGCTCATCTCGTCATCGTCTTCATGGTTGGCATCGATGCTTCTTACTCCTGTCGGGGCCAAAAAACGGATTCGTGTACTCCCACGAAGGTTTTTAGCCGGATCAACCATGAGTTTGAAGGTCGTATAGATCAAGAATGGCAAGCGGATCCCACTGGGCGTGCCAAATTGATGTCTACAACCCGCGCTTGATCACGAACCCAGCTCACGAACTGATCTGCAAAACAAAGCCTCGGTTGTCCCGAGGGTAGACACTCCGACGCTCAAGTTAGTATGATGTGTAAGGCGTATTGTATGTAAGATAATAGATAGAGAGGTTTACCAAACCTTCGGTATTTATATGGCTACAATCCGTAGATCACCAAGATATGTATTTAAGGTAGGAATACAACTCTTATGGGAATAGTAGTTGTATTACCATGTATAGAGAAAGTGTATTTCGGTCATGGTTGCATTAACATGTTTAGGAGGATGTACATTCCTTGTAGAACATTCATAATATACGCATTCCTTGTAAGGATTAGGATGGATGGACCCGTGGATCCATCCTCCACATAATCTTGAGCCCACGACCCTTCTTGGGCCCTGGTTCGAGTATGAATGAGGCCCGAATATGAACAATGGACTTACCAACTATGACTAGGGATATAATTTTAAAATAATATGTAAGCATATAAAGAATCTCATACGATTTCTTTCATTCAAATATTATTTTAAGAATTTTATTATTTAAGGACTTTATAAAACATAAAGTAAATAATAAATGATTCCATATCACAAATAATTTTGCATATAACTAAATTGGTTTTTAAGACATGTCCACATACCCACTCCCACTTTGACTAAATCAATTCATCTAATTGTTTTAGTCAACTACTGAACAAATTCAGCGGAGTCTAGTGAACGTCACTTTCTACTCTTAGTATTTTATCATTGATCAAAATCAATTGCTAATGTCTTGTACAAAATATGGATCATGAAATACTATTTAATTCAATGAGTCCAATAATAATCTATTGTATTTGACATATAACATAAAATCATTAAGAGTAAGCAATGAAAATCATATTTTCATGAGATGAAATATAAAAATATTATCGTCAGCCCAATTTCCACGGAGAAAAGTTTCATAACATCTCAGCATATTTTGATTCTATAAGTGTTATAAATTGTATCTCCCACTTAAAACACACAAACAACATTGTCTATCTAATAGACATTGACTCTGAAAGTCGATGTTTTTCTTGAATTATCTTAGAGATAAATATTTCTCCCACAAAAAATTGTTTGTGCTGGATTTTTAATTTAATTTGATAGAATCAACTGATTGATTGTCAAATAATATATTAAAATCCAAATAAGATTTATTTATCTCACACAATCAATAATAATCTTTGACACAAAATTATAGTTACATAACTTATTATGTACAATACAATTGTGTATATTTGATTATTCGAGGCAACCATTGCCATCACATCACCATGTGACATATTTGTTCATATAGTGGATTTTTTTTTGTGGTTAAAATTCCTCCCACTTATCTTTCTTGAATAAATACTTATTTCAGAAAAATAATTACTTATGAGACAATTTCTCACCGAGGAATAATACAATAAACAAACTTTTCTCAAAAGTGTAGCATTTATGTCATATATTATCAACTAAATAACAAATTGAAGCTAATACCAATAACATTATCTATCTACAGACTGCATAAATCAAAAATGTATTTCAAATATTTTAGATTAAAAAATATCTCAAAAATGTCTCTCTTGAGTACCTTCAACAAATATTTCATTATTTCTAAGATATTCTTGATCATTAAAACAAATACATTCAACAATCCATCACTTCCTGGTACAGTTGGAGCATTGGCATTCTTCTTTGTCTCTCTGGCACTTGATTTATCACCCAAGACTCAGATGTTGCCTGGCTGCAAGTTCAAATAGAATAAAATATCAAATGGTTCTAAAAACAGATGCTTGTGATCAGATGCTTGTTACAAGTGCTGATTGGAACCTATCTCCCTCTACTTCTTTTTTTGTTTATATCATGACCAAGCTAAAATAAAAATGACACAGTTGGAAATTGATAATTAGTATGCAAACTCCAACTAAAATCTAATAGAATCATTAAGATAACACATCAAAATCCAACTAAAATGCATCCTGCAATATCATCATAAAGAAGGTTCTAAAAACAAATCACACCTATCTTTTAAAATGATATCTAGCTAAAATAAATTCAAGAAACAAATGCAGTAACGTGTAAAGCATCTTGCAAATATGAGAGTGCAACTCACCAGTCCAACGAATCTGAAAGTGCCCTTGCTCAATGATTACCGCCATTTTAATCTTGGCTCAAGAAACTCTAAATGTCAAATCTTGATAGAAAATGTTGGAATCCATCTTCCATTCCATCCCTGACAGTTAAGGCGCACAACCACCACAGAGAAATTATATGCGTAACAAAGATCGTACAAACACATAGTAAATGGCAAAACCAAATCAAAGCATCTGCAATAACATTAATTACTTACTCCTTTCTGAAACTCTACTGCCCTCGAATATACTTTTCTTCAACCTGCCAGTGAGATCAGGGGCTTAAATTAACTTTTACTCGAGTTATTCCAGGGGCTAAAGTTTCCAAAAAATTAAACAGGATACATACCAGGTTTCAAAAAATATAACTGGATTCGTGTGTTATATGCTTGACAGAAGAAATGCAACCTATTTGTATGTTTCACCATCTTGTCTGCAGGATAATCAAACACATGCAGAAACCTATGACGGAACATCAAACACATACTAAGGCTTCATTTAATAGGCGGCAAAAAAAAAACAATCAACCTTGATAGGTAAGAATCTTGTTACATAAGTATTGATTCATTTTGGATGATAGAATATCTCCTGCATTTGTAGATTGAAGGTGAAAGCTGAAAGTGATCCTATTATCTCTCATTAACTGAATCTGTAGGTTCATAACAAGCCACTGCTTAGCTCTCAAACTGCTAACAAACAAGTTGAAGCATTGTTCACTACCAGACAACAACTCCAACCTACTGCAAAACTAACATTGTGCCCTTTCTTAACTCCTCCAGTTTTAACTGCAGGGAAGAAATCTCTCGACTCTTTGCTTCCTTCTTTTTCTTTGCTTCTGACATCTCTTCCTGTAGCTTCTTCATCTGCATCTTCAGGTCCTCCAGGTTTTCATCTATTTTTTCCATCTCCATAGTCTTCTTCGCAATTTCACCATTCATGGTCATAGAGTCTCTAACAACCTTGATATCAAATCCATTTTCTTCTAGCTCCAACAGCTTCTGCTCACTGCTCTTAGCTTCATGCAAATATTCCATCTTTGAGCTGCTTTGTACATGGTTGTCAAAGGAAAGCATCAACGCTATGGCCATTGGTTCCCGATCAAGTTCAACAAGTTGCTTCAGAGACAGGAAATGAGGCTTCTGTGGCCATTTTTGGAAAGTCTCCACGGATTCTAATAATGACCACATTGATGTGCGTGTCTTCACAAAAGGCAAATTATCAACTGTGCTAGCATTAACCACAGCATCCTGAGTGGGAATTTCAACAGCTTCTTCGTCGGGAATTTCTTGCTGAGCTTCCTGAGTGGGATTTTCCACATCTTTGACGGAGTCAGTCATAACTCTGTCCACTATGGCCTCTTCGGCGGAACCCCAAGTGTGCTGGCCATTAACTACAACTTCCTGAGTGGGAGCTTCCACATCTTCCTGATCAACTGTCATAACTCTGCCCTCTTTAGCAGCAGGTGGTATTACAGAAATCTTGCCAGGACGTCCCCTCCGTCTCTTGATGTTTACTTGAGAAGACTCAGAATCATCACCTTGAAGTTGAACATCACCAGCAGTAGCATTTTGCAACGTGGCGATTTCCACCAGGTGCACACCATCATCATCATTAGCCAGTGAGCCTGTGACAGTGGCATTATCATGGACCTCTTTCCTTTTCCTCCCATGTGTCTGTGGGGGATTCGGGCCCAAAGGCAACACTCTAGGAGTAAAATCCCATTTCCCTTGACTCCATTGCAGGTGAGGCCTCAATTTGGCGTGGCTGAATCGCCTGTGACGATTGCCAGCTTCCACGAGAACATCAAAAGTGGAATCATCTGGGAATAGCTGAGTAATAGTACCAGACCACCAAGCAGACCCAAGGGAGACATCAACCTTGTCTCCCAAGCGGAAAACGTGATCATTAAGAGGGGGAGGGGGAGGCCTAATAACTGAAGTTTCTCTCTTTCTTCCACAATGAACCAAGTAGAGACCGTCACCTCTCTCTTCCACAACAGTTGCAGGGATGAAGCGATCACGGCAGACCACTTCCACCTTCTTCCCGGCTGCAAACAAGAGTGGCTTCGTATCCATCTTGACAAGCTTCTCCCACTTGCCAGCGACCCACCCGCGGTGAAACCTGAGCTTGGAGGAACCCAAGGCATGGTGCTGGTCTGGCTCATTCAGAAACGTGACTGCGAAGCTGAGGCCACCAGACATGACACCGGTGATCACCCCGGTCCACCAGCCATCCTGGTAGTAGCCATCAACCACGTGACCAACATCGAACAGTTCGACCGTCTTCTCCCTCGGAGGCAGGGGCCGGATCAAGTCCAGGTCCACGAATCCCGATGAAGTCTGTCCGTTCTTCACCAGACTGGAGTACTCCACGTGCGCCCTCGTCCTCTGCACATACCCCAGGACCTTGGCGACATACCACACCCCCTTCCCACGGCTCTCCATGACTTCCACCACCGACCCCACCTTGGGCATGAATGACACCACACCCTTCGACCTCTTCAATTTTACAACAACCATTTCATCAAAAAAACTTAAAATTAAATTATATCAACAGGAACAAAAACGGGGAAGGGGAAATTACCTCTGCGTGAGCCGGCTCCTCGGCAACTTCTTGCATCTTACTTCCGCGCGCCATCAGCAAAGGCAAGGACGAGGGTTTGGGGAATTTAGGGTTTGGGGAAACAGCACAGCGGGAAAATGTTTGAACCTAGGGTTCTAGCCAAGGGTCTAGGTGTAGGAGCGTATTTTAAGTCAACGTGTATGTAGCCTGTTGATTGTTAAAAGCATTATTTTAAGGTATTCTACTATTACATTTTCCTAAGTATATTATTATTCATAGTTGAATTTTTTATAACTTTCAAATTTAAGAATATATAAAAACAGTTTATTTAATTAGAGTATAGTTTATAAGTGGTCATCAGACTTTTCAAAAATCTCAATTTTAATTACCCAAACCACTATTCACCCAATATTATCACCAACTTTCTAAAAATTCTAAATATTAATCACTGCATTAACTCAAAATGGTCTGACTATTGTGGATGATAAAATTTTCACATAATTAATACATTAAAAATAAATTTTTATATGTATAAAATTCATATATGATATTCTCTGTAGAGGTATGTACATGTGCAATGTTTTATGTACTTTCTCTACTTCACAATTCCGTTCATCAATTTTTATATGGTTGAACACAAATTTGAAATGAATACACTAGAGGAAATCTGTGGAAGCGCGGCGGCGGGGGAACAAAAACATTTTATTCCCGACATATTTTACGTTTCCAAAATCGGAAACCAGCTGCAGAAATATTCAAAAAAAATGTCCACCCGTCGTTTTATTCAAAGGACGGCGTCTAAACCAAATCCCGCCGTGCTTAGCGTTAAAATGTGAAGTTGGAAATGCTCCCCAGCAATGATTGTGACATATACAAAGCCCGTGGCAATATCACTGCTATTAGTGATATTCAACCATCATCGATAAGTTTTCTAGATCTTTCACTGGTCGTCATGTCGCCATTTCCGGTCACGTAGATAACGTAGCTATTCTTACCGACAAGATCTTTCCTCACCGCGCCGTACTCAGAAAAAAATCAGAATTTAAACAAATCGATCTTTATTCTATTTCTTTCATTCAATTATGGATCAGAATGATGGACAAAACAAAGTGAAAATATACCAAAATTCATGGGTATGAGAACTGTGAATAAGGATTCGGCGGGACTGATTATGAATGCATGTTTGATAGTAAAGTACACCACGCATCGCGTGGCGCAACCAACCTAGTAAAACAAATTTCTTTTGATTTAAAAAGCATTGGCCGGTTGCCCGAAACGTAGTTGAAAAAGGTGAATGTTTTAGAAAGAAATCTAGTTTGGATTCTTTAGTCGTACTTTTGTATTGTTTTTTGGTGTTTATTTTGTATTTTATTTTAAAACAGTGGGGTTTTTTATATCTTCCCTTAGCTTTTAGCTAAAAAGAGGAAAAGTGTAGGTTTCAAACAAAATGTATGTGTAAGAAAAGAAAACAAGCTGAGAAAACAAAAGAGTCCTAAATATGACAAATGAGTAAGCTATTGTCTACCAAGCTGAGATTCAGTAATCCTCCTTTTGATTTTACACCACCCTCATGCTACCTCCCCTTGGAGCATCTACCCCTATGGTGAAACTCAAAAGGCCAGATTATCGAGCACAGTAGAGAGAAAGCAGCATAACCATTCAATGCATGAAAACTCATTCTTGTATCCTAAGTTGTGGGATCCCCATTTTATTAGAGTTTTGTGTCATGTATAGTTGTCGAGTGGGGGGGGGGGGGGGGGATTTCATTGCTGGATATGATTTTTGTCACATTGTACAGTCCTGGCCATGCCTTAGCCATAATAGCCAATTTTTTAGCAACCCTATTCTGTTCTCTAAATGTGTGCCTAAAAGAAACTTATTTTTCTTGGGTCAGAGATAGAATCTTCCATTTTGTCCTCTTCATGTTCCATGGAATAACTATGTTGCTGTTGATGATTTCTATACCAAGAAATCAGTCAAGCTCTACAACCAATGGGTAAAAGTTGTGAAGTTTGTATATCTCAAGACCTACGACATATGCTTTCATTTCAGCATGTAAGGGATCTTTTGAATCATGAATTTTTATAATTTTCACTACTAGAATATCAAGCCATCTAAGGCAGTTCATCCTTCATTGGTTAAGGCAGAAAACAAATGCCTTCTCTGGTAGTGACTTGAATGAGAAAAATCATCTAAGGCGGTTCCTCTTCCGCCTTGGATGTTTTTGGGTTTAAGGCGTTTGTTTCCGCCTTGGATGTAGGCTTATACGCCTTGCTAAAAGCTTACGAACTCGCTAGCGTGAAAGTCTGTATGATATGAATTGGCTCGTTGCGAGACCGTAACTAGCAAACGCTAGTCCCAAACAAATGGTTGATTGTTATGTTACGACAGCAGCTTACGGATCGCCATATGAAATACTAACGAGTTCGCTACATTGAAAATCCTAGAATGTTATGAATGTATACGAGACTGGTTACGACTTCCACCGTGCGGATCGCTAATAGTAGTTACGATCTCGTAAGTGAACCTAGTTTGTCATATATTTATCTGCTGACGAGACTGGTTACGACAAATAGAGGCGAATCGCTCGGTCATAGGTAGCGAACTCGTTACAAGCCAAGTTAAACAAAACGAGCTAGGTTACGACAGCCACTAGCTACTCACTAGTAACACCGTAGCGAGGTCGCAACCGAACAATTGTTTTTCATAAAAATTGTAAAAATATAAAAATTGTGAAAATGATATTATAATAATATAATAAAAGTTGTTGGTTCGAGAGAGTTAACAATATCGTAAGAAAATCGCTTATGTGTGTAGTAACGAATTCGCTACTAATCTCGCTAACGTTAAACGACGTCGTTTTAGCTCTGGGTGAGCGAGAAAAAAAATTGACGTTACGTGTAAGCTAGACATTCGCCTGGCTTTGGCGTGTATGGTTACGAGCTTGACAGAGATGAGATTGGAGAGACAGAGAAGAACGAGCGATTGGGTAGCGAGGGCGCAAAAACTAAGCTCAGAACCATTAAACGACGACATTTTAGCACCGGGTGAGCGAGAAAAAAAATGACGTTACGAGTAAGCTAGACATTCGCCTGGTTTTGTCGTGTATTGTTACGACCTCAACAGAGATCAGATTGGAGAGGCAGAGAAGAACGAGCGATTGGGTGGCGAGTGCGCAAAAACTAAGCTCAGAAATATAATTCGGGCGATTGAAGTAGTGATAGTACAAGATGATCACAACTATTTTAATGTTACGGGCGAGAGAAGTAACGAGCTCGCAGGGAATTCGTAAGTGTCACAAAATTATAGGATTTGAGCCATTTCCACCCATTTCCACTAAAATTGGGTTTCATTTTAATTTTCTAAGCTGTCAATTGCAAGATGCATGGTATCTAAGCACAAAACATGAACATGAAACACTATCAAGCCACACTTTATAAACTAATAGAAGAAATAGAACTCAAAAGTATATGCATCCATTTGACAAAAAAAAGAAACTGGCTTTTATTGGGAATGTGAGGCCTAGAGATGTACCGAGATCTAATAAGGACCAAGTGTCTAGCCAATGCATCTCTACCATCCTCCAACTCTTTCTTGGTGTACGATGCATGATTTTCCTCGATAATCTAAGAATATGAAATGTTTTTTTAATACTATTGAATGCAACGTAGATAGTAATAGGTACAATAAGTAGGTTATAAGAATGCTTACGCGATGTAATTCCAAATTATCTTGAACAAGGCCAGCTACACACTCGCTTGCGTACAACATCATATAGTAACCACACTCCCAATTTGACAATTGCTTTCGGTGCTGAAAGCGAAGAAGTATAACAAATGATTTGAAATGAAATCATAGTGGAAATAAATGAGCATTGGATTTGTACTGTCACCTGAATCTGTATAAGGTTGAAGGGAAGTAGTGTGTCGTCATGTGCACTATGCATAGCAACCTCTAATAAATCTGCAAATTTTGTAGATGGACCAAAGTGTAGCGGGTCCATCCAATACACTCGCTTCAACGATGGTATCATAGCTACAAAACTCCAATGGCCGCTACATATTTTAAGAAATGAAAATGTAAGAACCCGTCTCGAAGATTATAATGTTTATGAAATGCAAATATCCAATTGTAACAAAGAAAACTAACCCCTCTAGATATGGGCCTATGTAAATTGTCTTGGTCTTGTCACTAAGGATCTTAGAGAGATAAGCAAGTCGTGATTGATTACTTTCATTCATTTCTTGCAAGCATATTGGGTGCAAAAACCCAATGAAAGTCTTTGCATTTAGAGCAAGGCATTGCATGTACCTAAATAAACAATAGATGGGATATGAACGTATAATAGTGCACAAGTACATGATAATTGGTAACTTGCTATACGATAGAAGAGATGAGATCAAGTAGCTTACATTTGATGTAGTATAAGGATTGTTTCGGGAAGGGTTTTATAGTGCCAGAAAAGGGCAAAGTCTTCCCATGGAACGACTAATTCCCTCGCTTCGCCGAACACCTGTTTATTGGAGTAGAAATAGTAAACAGAATCCCGACTATGGTGGCCCACCAGATCATAAAACGTGCGAAGGAATCCCGGGAGTGATTTTATGAATCCAACTTCTCCCACCGACATCGGTTTCTTAGCTACCGGAAAATCTAGCGGGTCTACGACGGGTGAAGGTGTGTTTTTATTAATTGGGATAGAATTAGAATTCACATCAACGACCAACCATTTGGTCCACACAAAAAAACGGCCCAAACCTTTACCCACTGTCGTGCACTCTTGATCCGCGACCGGTACCAACGCATCCTCGACTAACACATGTAGTATAGAAACCCTAACGAAACCAATAGGTACTTTGGCTTCATGATGTAGTGCCATGTCAGGATATGAATTTCCCATTGCAACGTGGCGGGGTTGAGAATTCATCCCACATTCAGTGTACAACTTGCAAGAAGGGGAGTTCTAATATACAAATAAGGCATGTTTAATTAAGTCGAATTAGACATATGTAGGATGAGTATATTTAAAAAATATCAATAATCATGAGTTGTGTAGAATTATTCATTTGATTGAGGTGCAAGTAATTAAACGTACCTTTGGTTTGGGATCGGATGGTTGTATGTGAACTTGCTCTTTGATAGGGGCCGAAGGTGTGCATATTTCCTTGTTGGGTTTAACAATAGGTTGGTCAAAAATAGGTTGGTCAAAAATAGGTTGGTCAACCTCATGTTGTGGTGGGGAAGGATGTGAACCTCTAGACGAGGGTCCATTGATTGGATCGGTGTCACAAAAATCGGATGGAAGAGGATACTTTATAAAAGAACATATATTGGCCAACATTGTTTTCAATTTCTTGACCTCTTGGTCGGATTTTTTGGCTTGGTTCAATGCTATTTGGAGTTTGGATGGTTTAGGGTCTTTGCTACTACGTTTGATATCAAACGCCTCTATTTGAGTAACATAACCACCAATTCCCTTAGCTCTTCCCGGATGCTCGGCCTTCCCAAGTGCCCTACGTAGCACATCGTGTTTACCGACAGGGATGAACAAGCCTTCTTCAACTTCACGCTCGACCTCGTCCTAAAAAGGTAGTATAGTAAATGAAAAGTTATTATCGTAATCAATTGTTGTGTTTGATGGTGTGATTGTAGATACTAAAATGGAACATGGTATGGCGTAGTAGGTAAAGCGTACCACTCGATTAGCCACCCTTTTTGCCTCATCACTTGAGAAAGTCTCGTCTTTTTTAATTCTACCCAAGACGAATAATTGTTGTCTACTATATGTTGTAGGGTCTTCGGCAATGACTAGCTTGTTCGCCACTTCCGCGTCCATGCCCCCATCCACAAGCTCTTTCACCTCGGTTTCATGTTTTTTTTTGAGGTCTTCTTCCCCACACCCAAGTACCCCGCCCTACCCCCGGTGTAAGGCATAACATTATCAGCACTGGCTTTGGGCTTCCTATCCCCCAAACCCTTTTAAAAATTCTATGTTATTTTAGGAATAAAGCACTAACCGAAACAAAAATATTTGGCTAATTCGCATGACACTATTATTGCAAGATGTAGTAAGTAAACTAACCTTTGCGTCATTTTCTAACCATCGTTTCTTGAATGCCTCCCAAGTAAGGGTTACAATGTGATTGTAACGCGTACTTGGATCTTCCCCAAACCTCGTGCCCTTCGGTTTGATATAATCCTTGGCAAGGGTATATTTGTGTTCTCGATGAGCTTTTGATGCAATTTGAAGAGCCTTCTTCTTCACTTGATCATAGGATGTTTCCTCGATAATAAAGGGGCGCTACAAATGTGATCATAAAAATAGTCACACTAACAATTTTCAATTGAAATTAAAAATAACAAGTACCACACTAACCTTGCATTCCTTCCATATATCCTTTTTGATGTCGATGCTTAGTAGCCTCCAATCCGTTGTGTCTAATGGTGTGCGTATCCTACCCGTCTTAGCACACCAACTCGACCATCGCACGGCATCATCGTCGGGTGAAATAGCAACACCAATGTCATTAAACTTGACATGTGTTAGTATTTTGTTATCGATCCTAATCTCTAATTCGCGACAATGTGTGAGGAGTTGAGCTTCTTTCGATGCGCGAGTCACTTCTCGTTGTCTTCTAACCTCACTTGAACCGCCAACAACATTTCCCCCCCACTTGAGTCGGAGTTAACGGAACTTGAAGGGCTCTCCATTAAGCTTCCTTTGTATATTGAAATTTGTTAATGACTAACACAATACTAATAAATCAAAGTTGTACTTTGTAGTAAAAACATTATATTTCATAATCCTAAAATTTAGGGCTAAGCAAGCTATGGAGAATTTTAAAAGAAAATCTTGATTTTCGTTCAGGACATGCTTCTGACATGATATTTAGTAATAACATGATAAATGGAGGCACTATGTACAAGAAAATCAAATTTTTAGCAAATAAGAATGAAAAAAATCGTACCTTTGGTATATGACAAAGTTGTGTCGGTAGAATTGATTATTTTGGTTGGGGATGGTCTACCTTGTTTGTCCCTCTCCTACCCATAACAAAGGATGTTACCAAATTGAACAAGAACAAATAAAGATTGACATTAATTGAAAAAACTATAGGCAAAAATGTGGTTGAGAATTTATTGCAAAACTTACCAATCTTTTGCATGCAATTAGTGGCTAGTTCCACTTTGTTTTGACACAATTGATGTGAGAAGATGTATGGGATGGGTAATGGAGATTTGATGTGAAGAAAATTGAGGAGATTTGAGAAGATGTGCAAAAGTTTGAACTTTTGGAGATGAAACCCGTAAGAAGTGAGGATAAAATGCCAAAAGTGTAGTGTTTTTCTGTTCTATAACGTGTTTAGTTTATTCTAGCTTACCTTGTTGCGAAATCAGAACTCTCTCGTTACGCCTGACGTGGCCATTTACGAAGTCGTTACGTGCTCATGTGATTGCCTTTTATGCTCTACTTTATCCTTCTAGCGACATCGTAACTGGAAAGCTGACATAAAGTATGTTACTAGGATGTTGTGACGTCGCTACGAATGCTCGCTAGAACCCTACTTAAGATTTTTTTTTGTTTTTTAAATGCACTCTTACATTTTTAAATCACGATTTAAATGAAATGATGGTATAAGAGACTAATCATTCTATTTTAAGAATAATTTTCATTTGTTCCGTCGTATGCTCATGTAGAACGGGATAGGGATTTGGTCACTTAATCTGCAATTACATAATTTCAAAGAGTTTTAAGAAAATTAGTCTTTAATTGTAAGACAATAAGAAACTCTACACATCATGTGTACGCTTGAAAACGCTATCCATCGCTTACCTTTAGAGACAACAGCATAGTAGAGCTTCACACATGAACTACATATATATATATATATATATATATATGCACAGTTCAAGTGCATTTCATTAGAGATACTTAGTTTATTACAACTCATTTATGTGATTACAAGCACGATTCTTGAATTAAACAAAGTATCATGCACACGTTCACTCACCAACTGTCATCACTCATCATACTACCGAGTATCGCTTAATAACATTGCATGCTGATGTACTAAGATGTACTCTGCTTGACATAATGTGATGCTCGATATATTCCAAATTGAGTATTATACTGTTTAGATATAAAATGTACATATTTAAGAATATGATATTGCGTTTAAAAATTTAAACCGAATTATTGATGTTTTACATAGAGTTATGTCATACTGCTTATGTACAAAGATGTACTCTACCTGAGTGAATATCATGATGGATATTTAACAAATAGAGTATTGTACTGCATCTATATAAAATATATATATGTTAGAATGTGAAAATTGCTAATAAAAAATTAAAAAGTTTTATTTTTTAGTTACAATCTAATTAGCTTGTGTAGTAGCGAAATCGCTAGTATACACGTTACCACAGTTAAACCCTAAACCCTAAACCCACAAACCCGCAAACCCACAAACCCACATAACCCAGAAAACCAGTTGGCGACGGGGTTGCGATAGCGCTAGTTAGTAGTTCAAATAAAAAAAAGGCTTTTTGGGTTACGACCTCGCTACAAATTAGAATGATTCTTCTGTAGCGAGTTCGCTACTCGAACGCTTGCCTGGCGAGGCTTTTTAAGACTCGCTACTAGATACTCAGGCTTGAGCGAGATATTAACAACTTCGTAACATACAGATGCGTGTGAACTAGCGATCTCGCAACATATAGAAGCGTATCAGCTAGCGATATCGCAAGTACTATTACTATATAAAAAAAAAGGGGATCGGGCTAAAATTAATTAGCCCCAAATTGAAAACCCTTCTACCATTATCACCGGCGACGACCCTGTAACTTCTCCGACAAAATGCTGCCAAAGACCAGAGGAGCGGTGCGAGGACTGGGTGGTAGAGGCTCAGACAGTGGACGGGGAAGTGGTCCGGCGACGGGAAAGAAACGGCGTCGGACCGAGGATCCTGAGGTTCAGGCAGAGGTTCCAGTCGACCCGCCGCCGCCGGAAGTTCCAATCGTCCCTGCCGCCGCCGCTGCTGCCAGAAATGATGGTGGGGAAGGGCCCAGCAGTTCCAGTGAGGAGGAGGACACTCCTGAGTTCTTCAACGACACCGCCATGGCTAGGTATGAGCGTTGTTCCTCTCGGAAACTTGTAAATAATAATGTGTTTGATAGTAGTGTGGTGCCTTCGCTGCAACTAGATTACATGCTAGACCATTTTAGGGCACAACATCTAGATACATTGCTTATGTTGCCTGAGCCTGTTTACCATGAAGAGGTTCTCCAATTTTATGCGAACCTAGGTTTAGAGGAAGGGGTGGAGGAAATAACTACAATGGTGCGGGGTGTTAAGTTTACGGTCGATAAGTTTAGCATCAATGAAGTTCTGAAATGTCCTTATCTGTCTCGTACCGACCTGAGGCCTACCAAAAAGGATGGTCCTTACGAGGTATATTACGAGCAGAGGTTTCCTTCTGTTAGCCCCAAGCAACCGTTGAAGGCCGGTGAGATGGGTCAGAAGTGGTTTAAAAGGACTTCTGATAGGCCGGGTACAGCTAGGTTTTACCCGATCCACAGGCTTACCGAGGAGCAGAGATTAGTTTTTGAGCTAATCTGCGGTAATGTGGTCCCGTCCCTAGGGCATGCATGTGAGCCCATAGTTTGCAGTCTCATGGTGTTCTACTATATCATGGAGAAGCTTCCAATCAACCCCGGCTTCACAATTCTGACTCAAATGATGAAGATGGCCAGACACAAGAACGCCGCGCTTCCGTATGGCAATTTGATTGTAGCTCTGATCAGGAAAACGGGTATTTTTCCAAGAGGCCGTCCCATGCCGCTCGGCAAATACGACAAGGAGTGGCTCAAGCACAAGAGGTTAGAGTTGAAGGCCGATGGGAAGTACGCGAGAAAGAAAGAAGCTGAAGAGGCAGCCAGAAGGGCAAGGGGTAGGATGGGAGTATCAGGTATGATTCTAGCTTGTTATTAACTATAGTTGGTTCTAGTTGTTTAATTTGTTAATGATTGGTTCTTATCAACCTTGATTTGTTTGTGTAGATGCTGTTTTTGATGCCCGTGGTAGGCTTGTGGTGTCTATGGGCCAGTTATTGAAAGAGATTGAAATGGCGGAGAAAAGGGCATTTGCTAAAAACGAACGGCTCGGCGAACTGATATCCAGCGGGGTAGTGGAGTGCGATCTGAGCGATGAGGAGGAGGTACCTGATTTCCGCACCACATTTCCCAAGCAAAAAGACACCGCGGGTCCTAGCGAAGATTTGGCTACGTGTAACGTGCGAGGTCGCTACGTGTCGTATTCAGTCAACAGAGCCAAGTTGGCGACTCACTAGCGAACTCGCTAACTGTGTAACTGAATAGTAGCGAGCTCGCAACAAGTCGTATTCAGTCAACAGTTGGCGCCTCACTAGCGAACTCGCTACCTATGTAACTTATGGTAGCGATATCGCTAAGTAGCCTCTATGGTAGCGATATCGCTAGTGTGCATGTTACCACAGTTAAACCCTAACCCTAAACCCACAAACCCACAAACAAATTCAATACTTTCAATTTAGTTTAGTTTCATTTGATGAAATAACATTCGAAAAAATTTAGTATAAAAATGCCTTTACTTTTTTACTAGGAACTCTACAATCTTTTTCATAAATGGAGCACCTCAACCCTATAAATTTCCTTCATTCCAACATTCCCTTCTCCATTCTCCTATTGTTTGCCTTTTGCTTCCCATGGATTTGTCTATATTCAAAGCCCTCCCAAATGACATGATAAATATAATCATGATTCGTGTTTACTTCGACTCGGTTCTTCGTGCGTACGCGACCGGAAGAGCGACAGAATGGCATCAACAGTGGCTCACCGACGCTTCTGCACTAGGTCACACAGACTCGACCTATGTCTTGGCCATATTTGCAATATGTTGCGAGGGTGACATTCAGAGAGGCATGAATGTGATCACCACCCTGAAGAGAGCCGATAAGAAAGGCCTCCGGGAAGCTCGAGTACGCGTCAGAGCCGGGTTGGGTAACGCTTGGGGTTGGGCGCACTACTACAGGTTCCTCAGAGATGGAGTAGTCACGCCCAGGCCGATCTGCTGCGTGGAACATGCTGCCCTCAATCGCAGAGTGAGGTACGATCGCTGGGAGAGGCTTGATCCAGCGGACATCTCATGTGATGCATGCACCTGCGATCAGGAATTTCTTCACGTCCGCGGTCCTCGTTTAGGCTAAATGTTCTAGTTTTTTTGTTGTTTGATTATGTTCTTTCTTTTTTTGCCCAAATTTGTTATGAGTGTAGTAACCTTTTGTTTGCCATTTTGGCACATTTCATTATTTAATAAGTTTTTTTTGTGATACCTTGTCCTTTACATTTTATATAAGTTTATTAATTTTTATTAATTAGCGATCTCGTCACTGTCACGTTTCATGATGATTTATTAGTAACAGAACACCAAGCGAAATTGCAACTAACTAGCGCCTGTTTACGAGGTCCTAACGACATCGCAACATGTCGTATTCAGTCAACAGAGCCTGGCTAGAGATTCTGTAGCGACCTCGCAGTGTGCTTGCTTTACCCTTGCGAATTCGTAACAACAAAGATTGACACAATAAAAAAATTCAACATTGACGTGGCTTGAAGCGAGTTCGCTACATGATAAGAACCAATCAAAAAAGGGTTTTTGGGTTTGGATCTATATTGGGCGTATAAGTGTTGGGCATTAGCCTGTGTAAGTATTGGGCCTTAGCCTATGTAAGTATTGGGCCTCAGCCTTGGTGTTTCATGTTCAGTTTGCGCTGGTCGGCGACTTATCGAACCCTTGTAAAATGTAAGTGTATATAAACTGAAAAATCACCTTCTAATCAGCTGATGTGGGACAAATGTTGGCGATCTTTCTTACGAGTTCGCTACTGCACATGATCACATAGAACAACAAAACTTATGAATGGCATAGTAGCGACCTCGCTAGGTTAATATGTCGTAACTTAGTTGCATACTTGTAGCATAAGTTGGCGCCTCCCTAGCGAAGTCGCTACCTGTGTAACTTATAGTAGCGACCTCGCAACAAGTCGTACTTAGTCGACAGAGCCTAGCTTGAGATTCTCTAGCGAGTTCGTAACAACAAAGCTTGACACACCTGGCAAACAATTGTTAGGCTTGATGAGTAGCGATATCGCGACAGTATACGGACCCATCAGGAAAAACCTTTGAAATTCCATCAGTAATTATTTTGTTTGGGGGTGTGAATGTGGTCAATGAAAAGGTGTGAATGCCTTTACATTTTTCTTCTTTTATTACAACAATTACTAATTTTAGTCTCGGAACTCTCACATGATTTTGACCAATGTAGAACCTCACCCCTATAAAAGTCAGCCCCTTCTCCCTTTAGAGCCCCATCAGAGCCTTCATTCCCATATTCCCTTCAAACTTCTCCTATTCTTTGCCTTCTTATTCCCATGGCTTTGACACTTTTCAGCGCCCTCCCAGATGACATGATTCATCTTATAATGATTCGTGTTACGTTCAGACACGTTCTTCGTCGGTATGTGAGCTTCCAAGCGACCGATTGGGCTCGACAGTGGCTCACCGAGGCTTCTGCAATAGGTCACAGAGAGTCGGCCTATGCCTTGGCTATATTTGCAATCTGCGAAGGTGATGCTCAGAGAGGCATGGATGTCATCACCGAGATGAAGAGAACCGACAAGAAAGGCCTCAAGGAAGTTCAGGATCGCGTCACCCTCGAATTGGCTTATGCCTAGGGCAATGCGCACTACTTGGGGTACCTCGATGTAGTAGTGCCTAGGCCTAGATGCTGCCATGAACATGCTGACCTCAATGACGGCTTCAGGTACCAGCGCTACACGAGGGTTGATCCAGCGGACATCGAATGTGATGCATGCACTTGCGAGCAGGAAGTGCTTCACGTCCTTCTAACCCCTCCGCCACTTTGGATGTTGTAGTTTCTTTCTTATTTTATTCTGTTGTTTTTTATGTAAAATTTGTTAGGATTGTAATAGGTTTATGTCTGCCATTTTGGCACATTAATTTAATTATTGAATAGCTTTTCTTGTTTTGAAACCTTGTCCCTTACATTTTACTTTTTCATCGTAACGGTTATTTTTTCAGCAAAATCGCTCGATAAATCACTAGCTTCATCGTAAATGTTACTTTTTATGCAAAATCATTTACTGTTGCTATTGTGCGTGTTCCTAGCGATATCGTCAGTGTCACGTTTATTAGTGGAATCAACACAAGCGAACTCGTCACATACTCGCTTATATGTTACGTGGTCCTAACGACATCGCAACAGCTCGTATTCAGTCAACAGAGCCTAGCTGGCGATTCTCTAGCTATATCGCAACGAGATAAGGGCTTTTGGTAGTATATTGGGCTGTAGTAGTAGTGATAGTATAAGTATTGGGCTTTGTCTGACCTGTGACATCAGTAAAAACCTTTGAAATTCCATCATTAATTAATTTATTTTGGGGGTTTGCATGGGGTGCCCATGGAAAGGTGAGAATGCCTTTACATTTTCCTTCCATTAATACCATAATGACTGATTTTTGTCTAGGAACTCTGACATATTTTTGAATAATAGAGCACCTCAACCCTTTAAATATCAACCCCTTCTCCATTTAGAACCTCATTAGACCCTTCATTCCCATATTCCCTTCTGCCTTCTCATATTCCTACCCTTCTGCTTCCCATGGATGTGTCTCTATTCAACGCCCTCCCAGATGACATGATAAATCTGGTAATGATTCGTGCTGAGTTCGACTGGGTTCTTCGTCGCTACGTGAGCGGAAGAGCGACCGAGTGGGCTCGACAGTGGCTCACCGAAGCTTCTGCAGTAGGTCACACACCGTCGACCTATGTGTTGGCTGTTTTTGCAATCTGCGAAGGTGACATTCAAAGAGGCATGAATGTCATCACAACCATGAAAAGAACCGACAAACAGGGCCTCAGTCTAGCTCGGCAACGCGTCAAAAGAGGTCTGAGATACGCTTGGGGTTGGAGACACTACCTCAGGTACTTCTCAGAAGCAGCAGTTAGGCCTAGGCCGATCTGCTGCATTCCGCATGCTGGCCTCAATAAGTTTGTGAGGTACGATCCCTAGCTACCCCTTGATCCGGCGGACATCACCTGTGATGCTTGCACTTGCGATCAGCAACTGCTTCATGTCCTCGGTGAATGAACGATCTACTAGTATTAGTTGGTTGTTCTTCACTATGTATTTTTGTATCACCAGTTTGTTTCGATTGTAATGAACTTGTGTTTTCCATTTTGGCACATTTACAATTTATTTTTTCTTGTTTTGATATATTGTCCCTTACATTTTATTTTTTCATCCTAAGAGCCCATATCGTATCAGCAAAATCATTTACTTTTTGTATAGTGCGTGGACATAGCAATATCGTCACTGTCACGTTTCATGATGATTTATTATGAACAGAACACCAAGCGACATCGCAACTAACTAGCGCCTGTTTACGAGGTCCTCACGATATCGCAACAAGCCGTATTCAGTCAACAGAGCCTGGCTAGAGAATCTGTAGCGATCTCGCAGCGTACTTTCTCTACCCTTGCGAATTCGTAACAACAATGATTGACACATAGAACGGTTTAAACATTGACTGGAATAGTAGCGAACTCGCTAAGTTATTATGAATACAATTAGTTGCGAGTTCGCTAGTAGTACTGCTGAGAATTAATATAATATGAATTTAATTAGTTACGATATCGCTAGTATTACTGCTGAGAATTAAACCCTAGCAGCATGTTACACGGCGTCGTTTACTTGTGTGCATGGAAACTTACGAGATCGCAACCAACTTGAATATAAGCTGTCTTGGTAGTTACGATATCGCAAGACGCAAACCTTTAAATATCAAATTTGGGGATCTTCTGATTTCAAACATCGATCGAACGTCTCAGAGCTTAGAAAAAATAAACCAACCAAAATCTCACATACCCATCCGACAAGAGCAATGGCAAGGACGAAGAATTTGGCACCCAATCCGTTTGTGCAGGCCGCCCGACGTGATGAAGCTTAGGCTTTGGGATCTAAGCCACGGGCGACGGCGGGGACAAGTTCAACCAAATATGATAAGCAAAAATTTGTAAGTTTGGATGCATCCGAGGCCTATTCTAATTACATGGAGCATAGTCAATTACTAGATTGTTATGTTGTTGATTTTAATCAGATAGAAGAACTAGGTTTGGGGAATGTGTTAAAGATATTTCAATTTCATGAGTTGGGTGAGTTGTTAGGTTTGAATTATCCAGCACATAAGGAAGAGACGTGTAAATTCTATGCTAATTTTCACCAGTTGATTGAGGAAGAAAAGGAGACGGGTAGGTGGTTCACCAGGGTTAATAAGAAGGACTACGAGATTGTGGAGGAATTTTTTAACAAGGCATTGAACGTGTCCTATGCTGTTAACGAGGACTATAGCAACCAACCCCCTCCGGGGTTTTACATTAGAGAACAATGGCCTGAGTATGGGGTTTTGGATCGAGCCCAAGTTGTAGAGTATGCTAAGAAGTACTTTGATAGAGATGCTGACGATTTAGGGGTGCCTAGATCTTATAAGTTGGATAAACTTAGTGGTGAGGAGAGGAATGTTTATGAGATGGTCGCTAGGAGTGTCGTGCCTAAGGGTGGTTGGATCACCGAGATGAACTATACTACTGTGAGCATATTTTACTACGTCATGGAGGAGATACAGTTGAACCCTGGCCATGTCATTTTCGAGCACATGAGACAGAGTGTGGTCGAAAATAATAGGACAGTCAAGAAGCTCCCTTACGGTAATTTCATAACCATGTTTCTTACCTCAGTGCATCCCAAGATAAAATTATCTCCAATAGCCCAGGAGTGTTGCTTCTATACGATGTCATATTTTGAGAGGAAAGGTAAGTTTGAGTTGATTGATGGTGTGTGGCAGAAAGTAGCGGATGGACCCAAGAAACCGCTACAGTTTAATCCTGAAGAAGTCAGAGAGAACGTCGAAGGTTAGCCACACTAAACCCCTACAGTTTAATTTCTGTTTTATACAATTTATTTGCTATACTCACCCTTTTTTACATTCACTTACATGAACAGGTGTACCCTCAGAGGCATACTACAAGGGTGTAGAAGACACGGTCGACCTTTTCAGGGATAAGATGGCCAAAATCAATCACGCAAATTGGTTAACAGAGAAGGTGATACGTGGCATTGAAAGGGCTAGTGCGAGGAAAAAAGCGAAGGGGGATCCACCAGCACCATCACAGACACCACCTCCTAGCAATGATGATTAGATTTGCATTCGTTCATGTTGGCTAGTAGTTGTACTCAAATCCAAACAATTTCATTTTCAATTTGTTTTTATCAGTTTCTCTAACAACATTGCAAAGAATATTTGAATTTGAATGTCATTTATTTTATTATGTATATTTGATTATTTAAACTTCCATTATTTATTTAGTGTGGCTAAATTTTCAAAATATAACACCACTTTAGTAAGGAGTTAAATCTAATTTTTTGGTATGTGGCTTTATACTAGCGAGCTCGCCAGTATCAAGTTACTCACCTGGCGAGCTACTACCGATTTCGCTAGTTTCAAGTTAATCAAATGTATACAAATTTTTTCCATCAAGCGAGATCGTAACCTGTCAGACTCAAGAGACAGAAGCTCATCTGCGAATTTCAGCTTTTTGTTGCGAAGGCGTAACCGGTTCGCCAATGTTACGAACTCGCAACGCAACAAGTTAACATGCATTGGTTTCTAGCGTGTTTCGTTACGGTATCGCCACGTCTACAGCAGTGTACAAATTTTTTAGAATTAGAAGATTTAGTGTACTAAAATTAATTAAATTTGAATTTAACTACATGAACCATGAAATACAGCATAATATTCAAAAACAATGGTTATCAAATAGCTACTTTTGTTTTTTACTCTTTTTAGTCTTCTTCTTCTTTGGTTGCCTCCCCTTCCTCTTTGTAGTTTTCCCCGCAGGATTAATCCACATGCCTTCTTCATGATCCATTCTGCACACCGACGCACAAACAATGTCATCATCCTCCTCCAGAGTTTCGTACACTGAGGGCAGAATGGTGTCGGTAGAAACAGTGGAGTCATCGTCGAGCAAGCCGTCACCATAGATGAATGTTTTCTTACCATCAACAACGATCTCCCATCGAGCATCAGTTGGATCTTTCACATAGAATACCTGATGAGCTTGAGCCGCCATGATGAATGGATCATCCCTAGACCCGAGAATTCCTCTATTAACTAGAGTCATGCCTAAATCCTCTGTGCGCAACCCTTCACCTTGATCTACCCATTCACATTTAAACAATGCGATTCGGACATGAACAAAGTCCATTTCCCATATATCAGTAATGGTACCAAAAAAACCATTATCACCCTCTCCAGGTACTGATACCCCACTATTTTGGGTTGCAGACCTATCATCACTCCACTTAGTACCAAACGTGTATCCATTGATGTCATACCCGCTAAACGACGTAACTGTGCCTAGGGGTCTCTTGGCAACCCATTTTACAACGTCGGGGTGTTCATCGCTATTCTGCACATGTATTTTGAGCCAACTAGTAAAGTCTCTACAATGAGCTTCTAGAACTCTAGGTTCCGACCAGCTCGGGTGTGCTGACCTAATATCATTAAGGTGAACATCAACATAAGGACTCACTGAATGATGGTTGCGCAGAATGTACAGATGTGCTGTAGATATTTCATCGGAAGAAGGGCTAAATTTAGACTTATGGCGTAGTCCGACACCATCCAATCTACCATCGTGTCTGGAGACTGGCAGTCCTATAGTAGGTACATCCTGTAAATAGTTGGTACAAAATTCTATTACCTCTTCCGCGACATATCGCTGCACTATACTAGCATCTGGTCGATAACGATTCTTAACAAAATTCTTGAAAATGCTCATGTACCTCTCAAATGGGTACATCCATCTCAAGTACACCGGTCCACACAGCTTCACCTCCCGCACCAAATGAACTATCAAATGAATCATTGTGTCAAAAAATGAAGGGGGAAAATACATCTCTAGCCTGCACAGTGCTTCAACTACCATATCCTGCAATTCAACCAACTTACGACGGCTTACTCTCTTGCGGCATATTTGTTTAAAAAAATAACAAAGCCTTGCAACTGCATCTTCAACGTGAGAAGGCAAGTAACCTCTCAGAGCAATGACATTTAAATCCTGCATCAGGTTGTGGCAATCGTGCGACTTCATTCCCACTAATTTCAACTCGGCGGTAGATACACAACTACTAATGTTCGAACCATATTTAGAAGGAACCTTTACTGATTTTAGAGTTCTACAAAAACTCTCCTTCTCCTCAGATGACAAGGAATAACAAGCAGGTGGTAAGTATGTCGTACCTGCTTTTTCTTGAACGGGAGCAAGTGACATCCTTATGCCAAGATTGACTAAATCCTTTCTACTTTTCAATCCATCCTTACTCTTGCCCGGTGTATTAAATAGCGTCCCAACCAAAGCTTCGCATACATTATTCTCTATGTGCATGACATCTAGACAGTGGCGCACATCCAAGTGCTCCCAATAATCGAGCTTGAAAAAAATCGAACATTTCTTCCAAATCGTAGTTTGAGCGCTTTTCTTTTTTCCCTTTCCCAACACAAACTCCATGCCCGCTACCTTTTCCAATATTTCAGTACCTGATAGTGGGACTGGGGCAAAACCATGCTCTTCCTCACCGTTAAACCACTTCTTTGCACTCCTCCACGGATGACTTCTAGGTAAAAATCGTCTATGACCTAGATAAACAGGCTTACCACCGTGCTTTAATTGACAATGACTAGTATGGCTCTCACAAACGGGACATGCAAAATGCCCTTTCACAGAACACCCTCCAAGGTTACCCAAAGCAGGGAAATCATTGATGCTCCACATCAACATGTCTTTAAGTTGGAATGTCGCTTCCCCTCGAGTTCCGTCAGGAATATGAATCCCATGCTTAAACAAGGATTCCAACTCCTCAACAAGAGGTGCTAGATATACATCAATGTCATTGACAGGTTGCTTAGGCCCCGAGATCATAGTGTTCAAAAGCACATACTTTCGTTTCATCATCAACCATGAAGGTAGATTATAAATAACAAGCATCATTGGCCATGAACTGTGGGTGCTGGACATGTTCCCGAAAGGGTTCATTCCGCTAGTAGATAGTCCTAAGCGCACGTGTCTAGGTTCGTCAGCAAATTCTGGGTACATACCATCCATCTTCTTCCACTGATCACCATCAGAAGCGTGAGATATAATATCATCATCTTCCTCTCGAACCCTATCGGCATGCCATGTTAACAATTTTGCATCAACTGGATTGGCATACAAACGCGTCAATCTCGGTTTCAAGGGCATGTACCACATCACCTTAGCAGGACCTTGCTTTGTCGATGTTGTCACTGTTTCTCCACATACCTCGACCTTTCCCTCCTTCTTTTCCATCTAGACTCACCGTATACCTTGCAATCATCCCTCAAGGAATCAACAATCCCCTTATAAAAAATACAATCATTCGGGCATGCGTGAATCTTAGTAAACTCCATGCCCATAGGACACAATATCTTCCGCGCAGCATAAACCCTGTCAGGACATAAGTTGTCCTGAGGAAGTAACTCTTTAACTAACTCTAGCAATTCCGTCATTCCTTTATCAGAAATACCATGCCTTGCCTTTAGGTTCATTAACAACAATGTTGCTCCCAGTCTAGAATGCTTAGCCCCAACATATAAGCTTGACTTTTTATCATCATACATTGCCTCCAGCATACTTTTCTTCCCAACAAACTCCATAACAACATCGTCGCACATGTCTGAAAGCTGTTCATTATACTACAGGATTTCCTCGGCGCTTCCCTCCTCCATCTCCACCTGGTCACTTCCATAATGGCCTTCCCCATGCCAAACCCATTCTGTGTAGGATTTGTCAAAACCTTTACAAATTAAATGTTCACGCACGACAGCAATATCTTCAAATATGGCGTTGTTTCTACACTTGTTGCATGGACATCTAACCCCTCCTATGCTGTTCTGTCTACAATGTCGCAACCCAACATCTAAGAACTGTTCAACCAAATCTAAGTACTCCTTTGATAATCGAGCATTCTCCTTCATTATTCGTTCGCGGTCCATAATTCACAAATCAGACAAACAACTACACAATACTACTAACCCACTGACTTTAGATGATCAACACATAAACTACACACTGTATTAACAAAACAACCAAGATAAACCAAAATGCAACCAAAAATTATGCATAAAATCAACCAAAATCAAGAGACAAGCCAGTACATTACGCAAGTTAAACCTTACCTACACCAACACGGGAACAATGAGACCTCCGAGAACACTTCAACTGATCACCCTTCAATACCCACCTGTTTAGACCCTTTTAAAGTTTTTGTTTTTGGAGTTAGAACGGCCAGTTCAGCTTAAATCTGTGACCCATACAGACGCGCTTGCGATATCGCTAACACGTCGCTAACACCTTTGGATAGCCAGCGAACTCGTAACATTTCAATCACCCTCACATGCACTGTACATTGAACAATGACAAATTTGACGTGCACAGAAGCGATACCGTTACATCAAACGCAATATACTACCGTCCCAGTTACGACATCTCCCACATCCTCGCCTGCTCAAATTAGGGTTTAGCAAAGCTTACGAGATCGCAACGCACAAACCTACAACTAACGAGCTAACCTACGAAATCGCTACGGACACGTTCATATTACTACAAAGGTTACGAGATCGCAACAACCAATTCAATTTAAGGCGGATACATTTTTTCCACCTTGGTGAAGTATTTTTTAACGTCAAAACCCATTTCCGCCTTTAAATGCTTCTTTCCGTCTTGAATGTAATTTTTTTTGCTAGCTTGAGATTGTAGCGAGTTTGCTACTTTCAATCAAGGCGTAAAAATACGTGCCAGGCTTAAACGCCTTAAATATGTGTCTTGCATCTACCCCTTTGTAGTAGTGTTTCATCAGCACAGATGATCCCAAAGTATCTCTTACTATGAATCCACCCACTGAGCATGTAAATTTGGACTAGAATGCATCATAATTAAGTTTAAATCCTAAATTAGGTGGATGCCATTTAGCTGATCTGATAAATTTTATTTTTTGTGGCCTTGAGATATGAAAATACCCTTTAGCAAGTAATGTGTCACAATCTGAAATAAGAATGTGGATGAATGGAGAAGATAGAGATAGCTAGTTTATGCAACTGAACTTTCAATCCAATAAGATTAACTTGCTTATTCTCATATAAGAATTGACATATCTGTTTCCACCAGATTCACAATAAAATATTAGGGAGTACATGACATGCTTATTTTTTGCTGCAGAGTAAGAAGAGATAGACCAATACCAGGAGAGAGCGTCAAATACATGATTGAACTGTAAGAATCTGATTCCTAAGGTTGTAAGAATCAGACAAAGACATGAATCTGCCTTTTCTTTGGAGGAGAAAATTATGTATGAGATCGTGCGCAGGACGATCGTGCCAACTGCAGGGTATGCGACAGAGCCAACCACCACCACTGCCATGGAATTGTTCTACCTTGCTGAGGGGATACTAACCAACCCGGGGTACACCATAGTGTAGCACATGGCAATGGCGGTGGAGGGGAAGACTCCGCGGGATAATTTGCCTTATGGTAGTTTCATTACTCTCTATTTTAATGCACTCTACACAATCATGAATGAGACCCCTTTCCCTTTTAGTTCGGCGTCTGGTGTGAGGTCGGAGAAGTTTGATTTGAATTACTTTGATAATAGAGGGATGATTGTGGTAGATGGTGTCTGGATGAACAAGCCCCCCCGAACGAAAAACAAGTGCATGCAAAACGTAGAGAAGCAATGTAAAATTTAAATAACTTAGTTTCAAGGTTTTTTTTACCTTGTATCATGTACCTAAAATTGTCATTCTTTTGAGTAGAGGCTGACGAGAATGTGGGGTGGAAGAAATTCCACAAGGGGATGAAGGCAAAAATCCCGGAATTCCTGTACATGAGCAAGGAAGCACACTTGATTGAGAAGCGTGAACGAGCTATTCGTCAAGCCGAGCGTGAATTGGAGATGCGAGGCACAAGAACTGAAGATGTAGGTGGCTCGCAATCCAGACCAGATAATGGCGCTGAAGATTATCAGGCACGTGAAGGTGGTGAACCTGTGGTACCTCCTGTTGATGATGACAACGAGTTGATTAGCCATATGTTCTACTAAAAACTACTTTATTTGATCGAATTTTGTTATAACTTATTATGCTACAATATTAATATAGTATTTGGTTTGTTCTGCTTTGGTTTTTACTTCAAAAAAAGTGTCAAAAACCTTGGTAATGTGATGCAAATACATTTGAAATTATTTTGTGAGTCCAGGATTGGTTTACGAAGTTGGAGACCACAAGATAAGTTCAGTCATTCACTATTTCCGAAATCGGAAATGGTAAGGGGTCATAAATTTTCCGACTCGGACTTCTGTCCGGGTTTGTGACTGGTTCTCATAAATATAGATTTCAGGAAATTAAATAGATTTACGACTACGGGAATCCACCCGGAGGTGTTGTTTACGAAATCGTAAATGTCATATAGAAGCATGAGAATTTAGGCCTGCCAAACAGATACATTTACGATTTCGTATTCCAACCGGAACTAATAAAATTTACGATTCGCACGGCTCTCCAGGTTTAGGTTTACCACTCCAGGTTTATTAACTTCTGGATTCGGTCTTTTTCAGTTCTGGCTGGAATCAAGGAGAAGTTCGTCGAGGCAACGAAGAGGGATGATGTTAAAGCTATTGTTCTTATGGTTACTGTGTTGAATTTTTGAGCTGTAGCTTCAGGTGTTGTTCCAGAATGTGAATCGGGGCGGCGGTACTAGGAGTGGTGTGTGAGTGTGTAAGAGAATAGGGAGGCGAATTCTATGGAGAAAATGCATTTATTTGCCACCGCCAATTTGAAAGGGAATTTTCTAATGGTTGCAAAATCATTTCTTGGCCTTGATCCTCCCTATGGTACCTCAAAAATGTTTTGCATTTCTGGAAAAAATGATATGGCGGTATTCGAGGGTCTCTCAATATCAGCTACCATCTTATTGATGCTCTCCGGCTCATTTGAGTGATAGCTCGTTAATACAAGTATACAACACCTTGTACATCACAACTTTTGTTTTCTATTTTGTTATTTTGAATTAGATGTTCTTGTGAATTATAGTGTGTTATAAATTGTCTCTTTTTTGTATAATGGAGATGACACACTGTTTAAGAGTTAGATTTTGTACTTTCTGAAACCGAGTAATTCATGATTATGGAGATGACACACACACTACTACAAAGGGGTGGATGCAAGACACATGTTTAAGGCGTTTGTGGCGGTCGCATTTTTTTCCGCCTTACTTGTTAGTTGCGACTTCGCTAGCTTCTCAATCTAGGGGAAAAAAATAAATTTAAGACGGAAAGATGTTGTTAAAGGCGGAAATGTGTTGTGACATAAAAATGTACATGCACAAGGCGGAAAACAAGTATCCGCCTTAAATTGAGTGGGTTGTTACGAGCTCGCAACCTATGTAGTAAGTTAAACGTGTATGTAGCGACATCGTAGATGATGTATGCCGGACACCAACACTTCGACGACGAACCAGGCTCTCGAACTGATCTGCAAGACAAAGGCCCCGGGTGTCCCGGGGATTGACACTCCGACGCTCAAGTCAGTATATTTGCTTAAGGCGTAAAGAATAAAGTATGAGATTAGATGAGAGGTCTACCAAACCTCTTAGGGTATTTATATGGCTACAATCCGTAGATCACCAAGATATGTATTTATGGTATGAATACAACTCTTATGGGATAGTGGTTGTATTACCATGTATAATAGAAGTATATTTCGGACATGATTGTATTACCATGTTTAGGATAGCTGAATTACCATCTTTGAGAAGATGAATATTCCTTGTAGAACATTCATAATATATACATTTCTTATAAGGATTAGGATTGATGGACCCGTGGACCCATCCTCCGCGTATTTCGAGCCCACAACCCTTCTCGGGCCCTGGTCCGAGTATGAACGAGGTCCGAATACGAACCATGGACTTATCAGTAACCCCAAGGTAGATCTTCAGAATATAGAGTGCTCCATCTCGAAGGTTGAAGGAGGGGCTTGCTTCTCGAGGGAAGACCAATAACTCGAGGGAGAATAACTCGGGGTGTCCTTCTAGGACAGTCCTTTCGGGCTTACCCTTCTGAATATCTAGCTTCAAGTTCTTTCGTATTCCATCAGATATATGGACGGCTGAGATTAGCTTCTTTTGAAATCCAAATGGTAGATACACGTGGCATGTCTTCATTGGAAAGCAGAGATGGTCTGTCCCCTGTTCTGTAATTACTTGCCTTGGAAACAGAATCGAGGTAATTGCTCATCTTCAATGCTGTCTGGGTTTGGATTAAATTTCCCAAATCATTCCCATTGTCTTCTCTTATTCGAAATTTTTTTCTTTCCAAGTTCAGAAGGCGCGTCAATACTTCATCAATTTCCGAAGCCCCAAATTTCTGCTTCCATCACTAGTAAGTGCTATCTTCTTTCTCTACACATTTGCTTGTGTCTGTTTTTTCATTTTATCTCTTGTGTGTGTATTTCCCCCCATACTCTCTGTAATCATGAGCAATAGTAGTAGAACAATTTCCTTCCCCCATCATGATGAGGGAGAGTATGTAGAGGCTCAGGCTGAGGAGAGTAGCTCCCTTGAACTCCACAGGGCTGAGGTAGCAAGTGGGAAAAAACATGTAGTTTTGAAGAAGAAGGCCTCTGAGGAAGAGAAGAGGTTGAGGGCTATGGCCAGGAGGGCTCAAATAGAGGGGAATAGCCCCGTGGTTATGCATGCATCTAGAGGTATAGTATCCATGGATGGTGAAGGTAGTAGCAAAGAGTCGAAGAAGGACGATAAAGCACGTGCTGATGCTGCTATCTTCGCAGAAGGTTGTCCCTTTTCAATTCCCTCTGCTGCTGACCTCATGTACTTTGGAGAAGACAAATCTGTAGTTGAGTTAGTAACTCCGACCCGAGGGGTCATATATGGGAGATTTCTGCAGCATGGATTAGCCTTCCCTTTTCCCCCATTGTTGGATGATTTTCTTCAGCATTATAGGGTTCATCTAGGTCAGTTACATGCCAATGTGATAGTAATCATTATTGTCTTAATAACTTTGTGCTTCCTGTGAACTGCGGTAAGTGGGATAAGGTAAAATTAACCTTTGATCGAACCAAGTATGAAGTTCCTGATTGGAATGAAGATATCCAAAATGAGATCTGGCATGAAGTGGAGTCGTCCTGCCAACTGCTGGATATAGCTGGGGAGTTGGTGAAAGATAAGATCAAACTTAGGGAGGGTAGGTTTGTATCTGGAAATCATCAAATGGGTTGGCAATGGCCTGTAGAAACGTATGACTGGTTGAATCAACTATCCAGCCGTACTCTTCGGAATTGCAGCTTCTTGAAGTTGTCACATTTTGATCAGCCAGAAGGTATTGAGATGGACTAGTATGAAACCCTTCTGTCTATGGAGCAGGATCCAAGTGGTGCAGCTAAGGCATTGTAGGCCTATAGAGCATTAGAAGAGAGAGCTGCCCGAGATGAGATATCCGAGAAAGAGGTAGATAAGGAAATCTCGAGTCTGATGAAAGATGCTCGACGTGGGCGTCGGTTTAAAAGGTTGGTTCAAGGACCCAAGAAGACTCAATCGCAGCTGAAAGTGATTGGGGAGACAGATTGCCTATTTGTTCATGTGGCTTTAGATCCATCAGATGAGGAAGAGGATGAGGGTTCTGCCTTAGTTCGGTGTCCGAGAAAGGAAATGTCTCGGACTTCTAGTGTCCTTCCCATCACGACCGAAAATGTCGATGAGGTCATGATGATAACTTCTGTGGTAGAATCAGATGTGTTGCAAGAGGGTATTTCTTCTTGTGTTATATTCTCGTCCACAATGTATCCATTGCTTCTTACGCTAACTTCATTCTATGTATGTGCAGTGGGTGCTTCTAGGACGAACAGGGCAGCCAATTTGTTGTCTCAGATAGCTGAATCAAAGGGGCTATTGAGCAGTAATTAGAAGAAGAGGGATCTCGAGGTTTTAAGGATATCTGCAGATAAGTCTCCAAAGAAGCCAAGGCTCAAACTCGGACCATTGGAAGAGTTCGAGAAGTATGTGTCGCCTTCTCCTTCTGAGGTTCTTGTCGAGGTGGTACCGGGCTATCCCGAAATTAACCAGGTATAATTCGTCATGGCTTCTAATAGGATTAGCTGTGTAGTTTGCTAATTCTCCTTGTCTTCTTTTACAGTCTGCGAGTCTGATGAGGCATATGCACAATTCTCTTCGGACACTGTATGACCGTTCTCGGGGACAGGAGTCCGAGCTCGAGTTGATGGAGGAGGAGATGTCCAAGAGGTATAAGGAACCTTCAGATATGCTGAAGCATCTCCAAAATGAGCTGGCTCAGGCTAATGACAAAATAAGAGCCTTAGAAGAGGGAAACCGAGCCTTGGAGAAGGCAAAAAGGCTGTCTGATGGTTCCTTCTTAGAATTGAAGAGGAACATGGCTTCGGTGGAGGCTGAGAGAAACCGGTATGCTGATCCTGATAGCCAGAGGCGGATAGTTCGGTTGATAATAGACTTCTGCCTCAACTGTCCAGAGATGGAGGCACATCGCAAAGAGTATGGTGAATTCTACCATAAATATGAGCTCTCGAAGATGTGGATTCCTCTGAAGGGTTTTCTCAGTGAAGAGCTTCAAGGATGTCTTGCCCCAGCCTACACTTGGCCTGAAGTACCAAAAAATTTGAAGGAATTTCGGGCGAAGTTTAGCCAGATTTGGGGGTTTGAGACCAGTCTAACGTCTAATATGGAATCTTTGAAGAAGGCTTTAACTCTGGAGGAGTTTTAGGACAAACTGTCTGGTTTGTATCCTGAGTTGACGTTCCTGATGGAGAAGCAGGCTACTGAAACTTCACTTGAGGACCCAAAGACTTCTGATGGGCAGGGGAAGAGTGTAATTCCTTAGAGCTTTGTCTTTTATTTCGAGATTTTTCTCTTTTCGCCAAATTTTGGCGCTTCCTGTATTCTGAACATATGCTTTGTCCTTGGAATTAGTTGGTCTTTACCTTCCTTTATGTCCAGTGTTGCTCTGCCACATGTGCTGATTTGCAGGTCAAGTATGAAGCTGTTCTTCAGAAGAACAAGGAACTGGAGGAAGATCTAGATGACTCTAAAGGCTGTTTCAGCATTGTGCGAGAAGAATGTGAGAGTCTCGTGGTGGGCTCAAAGAGGCTTTGAAGCGAAGAGCTGAGCTGAATCAGGAGCTGAGTGATCTTCAAAGGAGACATAAAGATCTAGAAGATGCTCATGACAAGGTCGTAGCCACCAATAAAGAGTATAACCAATAATGGAGAAAAGTCAAGAGTGACTTAATGAAGGTCAAGGGTGAAAGTCATGAGAAGGATCTTCTTATTTCTAGACTCTGAGATGAGACTATCACTGTGAATCACAAGATTGCCTCCAGGATAGATGATTTGAGAATGTGCCAGGCCGAGCTTAACGCTTTCAGGTTGCAAATAAAGGAACTAGAGGCACAAGGTGTGTTTGTCATGCCTTCAGGGTCTTCAAGGAGGGAAGTAGGTGGACCTTCCGGTGTCCTATATTCAAGACCTTTGATAATCATGCCCAAAGGGGTGTATCTCGAGGGATCCCATGTGGAAGGGGCAGAGAGGTGACACATACTCCTAGAGCTCGTGGCTCTATTGACCCTCCTGCTCGACCTGTGGAAAATAGAATTGGGTCCCCTACGCCCTCTCAGTTGATGAGGGTGATAGAGGAAAGTAATTGGGGCCGTGGCCTCCAGAGTGTTTGAGGTTATGCCTCTACTTCTTCTCGCGGTCGGGGGCGTTGCCCTATATTTAAAGACCTTCACGAGGTGTAAGAAGTTTCATAGTGTAATAACACTTTTTGATTTTGCATTTATAAAGGTCTTTATATCCCAATCCTTGAGAAGTTTGTCTCTTTAGACTTATGAATAGCCTTAATAGATAGTGATGTGTACCTTGGTAGGAGTATCACGTGGAGAGTCGAGTTCCAAACTTTGTGAGTTTGCATGACTCATATCATGTTGGTATTTGACCATATACTTCTTATAAGTATATTATTTTATTTTGGCCTAAGATGATTGTAGTTCAGACACGTAGTCTAAACAGCTCATATTAGATAAGCATCAATCGTACACTTTTAAGCGTATGAATCTTTAGGCAGCAGTCATTACTTATGATTTGTGAGGCATAGTTTCTCTTTGTATTTAGAAAGTATGGACTGCTTCAAAATAAAATAGAAGATATATATATATATATATATATATCGAAAAGAAATTGCATTCTTCGAACTTGAGAGTTCGGTAAAATTATGAAAGATAACCTCGAGTTTGGGAGCTCGGGTATAAAAATGTAAAAAGATGGAAAGAAAAAGAGCTTGGCCCGTAGGCCTTATTGAAGTAGTTTCTCCTTATATGGAGAAGGTCTACTTGGTTTTAGCTTCGAGGTACCTGCGTAGGAAGGGCGCCATAATGACAGGGTCCAAGTGCTCTCCTTCGCGTGTTTGCAAGAGGTAGAATCCACCGGATTGTGCTGCGGAGATTTTGTATGGTCCTTTGGTTCTCGACTCCAGCACTCCTCCTAGCTTGTTGGTGCACCACGTGCCAACTGGCATTACCAGTTCCCCCCACTTGGAAGGTTTGGTGGTGGTGTTTATGCCATAGTGCTGTCATCTCGTTATAGGCCTCTTCTTCAAAATGGAACACCATGGGTTGTTCGAGATCAGGATCGGGTACCAGATCTCCTAGAATAGTGTTGACGGCCGAGGTATTGCTCACTTTTCTGGCATCACGGATGGCCGTGTCATACAAGAGCGCGCCACTCCTTGGTCTCCTTTGATTGAAGCTACTCCTTGTGGTGTTGGAAACTTCAGCATCAAGTGGTAGGGAGACCATACAGCTTTAGCTTGGCACATCCAAGGTCTGCCAAGGATAATGTTGAAGGGTGTGACCGCGTCTACTACCACAAATGTGCAGTACAAGGTTAGGCTCTTGGCTCCTTCTGCTACTGTGACGGAGAGTGTGATTTCTCCGAGAGGTATTACTGGGTTTCCGGTGAACCCCGAGATCGGACCCGTAGGTTTAAGATCATCTTTGGTAAATCCTAGCTTCTGGAAGCAGTCTTGAAACATTACTTCTACCCCACTCCCATCATCTATGAAGATTCTTTTTACTAGATTATCTTGTACGGTTGCTGAGATTATGAGAGGATCCGAGTGAGGCATCTGATTTGGCACAGCGTCCGCATCCGAGAAGGTAATGGTTTACTCGGGGCGGAGCCTCTTGTTGATTGACTAAGTGTGGGGTATAGCTCGCACACTATCTTTCAGCTTGGTCAAGGAAATTGCTTCTCCTGTATAACCATTAAGGCCGTTGATGACTCGGTTGGCTCCGTTTGGCGGTGGTGGAGGAGGATCTTGAGGGTTGTTGCCTCCACCGCCCTGGTTGTTATTGTTATTATTGCGGTAGCCATCCTTCTTCTTCTGCCAGGGCTTTCTCCCATATCTTCTCCGGGTCCCCTGGTTATCGCTATCTATTGAATGTGCGATTTGTGGCACAATTCCTTGACGAATTAACTTCTCAATCTCATTCTTGAGCTGGTAACATTCCTCCGTGTCATGCCCCCGATCTCGGTGATATTGGCAGTATTTCGGGGACTTTTAACATTCGGCTGATTCCTTCATGGCAGGCGGGTACTTCAAAAGGTGCCGTGAATAGATAGAATTTCGGCCCGAGATCTCGCCAGAGGAGTGTGTGTCTCGAAGGTAGGCTTTGGAGCATTATCAGTCTTCTTGACCTTCGGTATTTTCGCCCTGGATTCTTTTCCGTCCATCAGGAATTCTGGGGGTCTTTTGCCCGTCACAACATTTGATTTGCTAGAGTATTTTTCCATGATGGCCTGAAGGTGTTGAATGGTTGTTGGATTTTTGGTTGCCAATTTCATCCTTAGAACGTCATCATCCACGCTCATCCAATACATATTTATCAGGAGGCGTTCATCTCGATCATAGCATTCAGTAGCTAGATCCATGTACCTATGATAGTGTTCTATCACAGTCTCTCCTTCGAGGCGAGCCACATACCCCAGATCTCCGAGGGACTTGGTGAACTTCTACTTCTGAAAGAAAGCGTGGAGGAGAAATTCGGCGAAATCCCAGTAATCAAATAAACTTTCTGGTTTCGTCTGGGTAAACCAGGTCTGTGCTTTTCCTCGGAGGTAACTGGGGACGATCTTGCATATCTCCAATTCATGGAAGTTCCGGGTTTCTAAGGTCTTAAAAAGGACTGAAAGAAATTCTCTTGGATCGCTGGTGCCATCTTATGTGGGCAAGTGCTCTGGGACCTTCTTGTGGTTATCGAAGGGGAGATTCACAATATGTCGTGAGAAGGGCGAACGAGCAGCTTGTCCTCTGGATCCGAGGATACGTGTGATTTCTTGGTCAACTTCGTATTTACCTCGGGTAGGGTAGGCTCCATCTTGTGAGTAGGGTCGATCAACGCTATTTTGCCATTCGCTTCGAGATCGCTCCATCTTCTCGCGCCTGAGTTCTTCTTCTATGTTGAGGATACGCATCCTTCTCACCTCCTCCCTACTTAATCCTGCGCCTTCACCCTGATAATTGGATACATTAGGAGGTGGTGGCAGACTACTCTGAGCATTATAAGGTGGCAGATCCTTAGATAAATTATTGAGCAGTCTTCGCTCCTGAATTGGATCAGCAGGTGGTGTAGTTTGGGCTCCTGAGACAGATACTTGGTTGGGAACTTCATGCATCTGTGCACTGAGTTGTTGACTTGAGTTTATCAAAGATGCGACAAAATCAGGATTTTGGGCTTGTAAGTTCCTCATCAGCGTTCAGACATCTTCAGGGATCTTTCTCGGAGGGTCAAGGTTGATATAAGTTGGCCCGGAACCTGGAGGGTTATGTTCCACAGTCCGGCTCAAGGTTTCCCTAAGACGTCTTTGTCTTTCCTCCTCCTGTTGTTTTTCCATGAGGATTTGTTGATCTCTTAGCGCTTGTTCTTCTGAGGTGAAGATCGAATCAGGCCCGTCATATCCAAGCTCATTCTCTGGGTCGAGGCCGTCTTGATTGTTGACGTGTTCGCTGTAGTTCATGTCAGTCTGGATCGAAATTCTTGGTCCCGAGTTCGGTGCTTCAGATCCAACAAGATTCGATCCAGAAGGTGGTACTCCTGACGCAACAGGATTTGATCTAGAAGGTGGCACTCATGACACAACAGGATTTGATCTAGAAGGTGGCACTCCTGACATAACAGGATTTGGACCGGAGAGGGGTGTTCCGGATACGACAGTATTCGGACCGAAGGAGTTTGGAACGTTGGAGTTTCCTTCCCCCACGGTAGAGCCTGACGGTGGTTCAAAGGTGGAGCGTGTGCGAGATCCTGCGGGTCGACCGCGTCCTCGTCCTCGTCCTTGGGGGGGTTGTTCTGCTCCTGGATTCTCCTCCGGATTTTGCCCTAGCACACGGGCGCTTCGTCTGGGTTGCTCGACTTCAGACATGTTTTTGGAGAAGTTGCTTCTTCGGGTGCGTTAGACCAGATCAGAAACAAGGTTCGGCGACGTCGTCAATGAGTGTGAGAGGTCCCAACGGGCGTGCCAAATTGATGTATGCCGGACACCAACACTTCGACGACGAACCAGGCTCTCGAACTGATCTGCAAGACAAAGGCCCCAGGTGTCCCGGGGATAGATACTCTGACGCTCAAGTATATTTGTTTAAGGCGTAAAGAATAAAGTATGAGATTAGATGAGATGTCTACCAAACCTCTTAGGGTATTTATATGGCTACAATCCGTAGATCACCAAGATATGTATTTATGGTATGAATACAACTCTTATGGGAATAGAGGTTGTATTACCATGTATAATAGAAGTATATTTTGGACATAATTGTATTACCATGTTTAGGATAGCTGAATTACCATCTTTGAGAAGATGAATATTCCTTGTAGAACATTCATAATAAATGCATTCCTTATAAGGATTAGGATTGATGGACCCGTGGACCCATCCTCCGCGTATCTCGAGCCCACAACCCTTCTCAGGCCCTGGTCCGAGTATGAACGAGGTCTGAATACGAACCATGGACTTATCAGCAGATTAGCTCGTTACTTTATACTTTGTGCGTTGCGATCTCGTAAGGTTGGCTAAACCCTAATTTCAGCAGGCGAGAATATGGAACATGTCGTAAATGGGACGCTAGGATGTGGCGATTGCCATTGCGGTATCGCTTATGTGTACGTCAGGAAAATGTACAGTGCATGTGAGGGTGATTTAATTGTTACAAGTTAGCAGGCTTGTCTAGTTTATTAGCGAGGAACTAGCGAGTTCGTAAGAGACTCTTTATGGGTCACAGATTTATTCTGAACTGGCCGTTCTAACACCAAAAACAAAAAACTTAAAAGGGTTTAAACAGGTGGGTATTGAAGGGTGATCAGTTCAAATTTGCTCGGAGGTCTCATTGTTCCCGTGTTGGTGTAGGTAAGGTTTAACTTGCGCAATGTATTGGCTAGAGTCTTGAATTGGTTGATTTTAAGCATAATTTTTGTATGCATTTTGATTTCTTTTCATTTTTTATGTGAATGCAGTGTGTAGTTTATATGTTGATCATCTCAAGTCAGTGGGTTAGTAGTATTATGGAGTTGTTTGTCTAATTTGTGAATTATGGACCGCGAAAGAATAATGAACGAGAATGCTCGATTATCAAATGAGTATTTAGATTTGGTGGAAAGTTTTCTAGATGTTGGGTTGCGACATTCTACGCAGAATAGCATAGGAGGGGTTAGATGTCCATGCAACAAGTGTAGAAACAACGCCATATTTGAAAATATTGTTGTAGCGCGTGAACATTTAATTTGTAAAGGATTTGACAAATCCTACACTGAATGGGTTTGGCATGGGGAAGGCCATTATGGAAGTGACCAGGTTGAGATGGAGGAGGGTAGCGCCGAGGAAATCCTGCAGTATAATGACAGCTTTCAGACATGTTCAACGATGTTGTTATGGAGTTTGTTGGGAAGAAAAGTATGTTGGAGGCAATGTATGACGATAAACAGACAAGCTTATATGTTGGGGCTAGGCATTCTAGACTGGGCGCAACATTGCTGTTAATGAACCTAAAGGCAAGGCATGGTATTTCAGATGAAGGAATGACGAAATTGCTAGAATTGGTTAAGGAGTTACTTCCTGAGGAGAACTTATGTCCTGACAGGGTTTATGCTGCGCGCAAGATATTGTGTCCTATGGGCATGGAGTTTACTAAGATTCACGCATGCCCGAATGATTGTATGTTGTATAGGGGGAGTGTTGATTCTCTGAGGGATGATTGCAAGGTATGCGGTGAGTCGAGATGGAAAAAGAAGGAGGGAAAGGTCGAGGTATTTGGAGAACAAGACAACATCGACAAAGCAAAGTCCTTCTAAGGTGATGTGGTACATGCCCTTGAAACCGAGACTGACGCGTTTGTATGCCAATCTAGTTGATGCAAAATTGTTAACATGGCGTACCAATAGGGTTCGAGAGGAAGATGATGATATTATATCTCACGCTTCTGAAGATGATCAATGGAAGAAGATAGATGCTATGTACCCAGAATTTGGTGATGAACCTAGACACGTGCGCTTAGGACTATCTACTGATGGAATGAACCCTTTCGGCAACATGTCTAGCACCCACAGTTCATGGCCAATGATGCTTGTTATTTATAATCTACCTTCATGGTTGATGATGAAACGAAAGTATGTGCTTTTGAACACTATGATCTCGGGGCCTAAGCAGCCTGGTAATGACATTGATGTAAATCTAGCACCTCTTGTTGAGGAGTTGGAATCCTTATTTAAGCATGGGATTCATATTCTTGACAGAAGTCGAGGGGACGCGAAATTCAAGCTTAAAGCCATGTTGATGTGGAGCATCAATGATTTCCCTGCGTTGGGTTACCTTGGAGGGTGTTTTGTGAAAAGTTATTTTGCATGTCCAGTATGTGAGAGCAATACCAGCCATTGTCAATTAAAGCACGGTGGTAAGCCTGTGTATCTAGGTCATAGACGATTTCTACCTAGGAGTCATCCGTGGAGGAGTGCTAAGAAGTGGTTAATGGTCAGGAAGAGTATGGTGTTACCCCCGTGCCATTATCAGGTTCTGAAATATTTGAAAAAGTATCGGGCATGGATAACGTGTTGGGAAAGGGAAAAAAGAAAAACACTTAAACTATGATTTGGAAGAAATGTTCGATATTTTTCAAACTTGGTTATTGGGAGCACTTGGATTTGCGCCACTGTCTAGATGTCAT